>CM056568.1:3600201-6000201 GCA_029721515.1 Synanceia verrucosa | reverse complement strand
CAGCAGATTTGGTCACGTTTTCAGTTGACCCATAATAAAGTCATTAAAGAACCAAACTTCATGAATGTTTTTTGTGACAAAGAAGTATCTGTTCCAATCACTCTATCAGAGAAAAATCAGAGTTGTAGAAATAACTGGAAACTCAAGAGAGCCATGACATTGTTCTTTACAAGTGTATGTAAACTTTTGACCACGACTGTACATGTGTCTCTCCATCCTCATCACACCAGTACTGAAGCTTCTCCCCTTCTTAAGTATTAAAAGCTACAGCTCTCTACTACTGCACCTTCAGTGTGTCCTCATCCGGCTGCCGAGTCTCAGTGAGCGGCGAGGGCGTGGTCGAGCTGAAGCTGTCGTCGGTGAAGTCGATGAGCGACACCTCACTTTTGGCTGAACGCACGCCAGTGGACGCCTCCCAAGGTCGCAGCTTCAGCCCCAGGGACGCTCCCAGCCTCTTCAGCCCAGACGAAGCGCTGGTGTCGTCACCGTCATCGTCGGCGTAGTCGTCCACGGAGTCGTAGAACGGCTCTGGACACAAATATGCAAATAGCAGGAGTCAGGAAACAAAAGGAAAGGTTGGAGACGACAGACTAGAGGAGGAACACTTACTCTTCAGCAGGATGGCAGGTTGGGGCGGACGAGGGGGAGGTTGTTCTGATAAAGACAATTTTAGACATTTAATTTAGTTTCGTGACTTAAAATTAGTTTTATACATGACTGTATCCAGTCGTGGAAGAAGTATCCAAATCCTTGACTTCAGTAAAAGTCTTAATACCACACTGTGAAAATGCTAAAAAGTAATCTTTTCAGGAGTTTCCATGGTAATCCATGAGGCATTTAAAACAGTTTATGTATCTCTATAAGTAGAGGACTTTTCCAGCCCATTAAGGAACACTTCATCCCTCAGTTTATCAGGCAGGAAGGAGATGCAAAATCTGAAATCTGTGACTAAAGTTTTCAGATAAATATACGTTCGAGCAGGAGAATCAAGTTGTTGCATAAAATGTAAACACTTAAATAAGTAGAAGTACTTCAAATTAGTACTAAACCACCACTGAACAGACGTGTTTCAGTTTGTGTGAATTTACTCTTGGAGCGGTTGGGGAGTTTGGTCGGCCTTGCGGTGCCCGGCTCCATCCCGAGGACGTCAGGAGGGTCCATGGGGTTTCCCAAGTACAGACTGTAAGAGAGCAGCATCAGTTTGTACATGAAGTAAAACACGGCATGTGTTGAACTGATGCACTGCTGCACCCCAGTGGAGAGTTACAGTAGTGCAGTCGTCACACATGAAATAAGCTTGATATACTGTATATATACATAAATATACATATTGAAATTGAAATACTGGAGTTTGTTGCTGAATAACTTAAACGTAACGTAAGTTTATTATTCTGCTTTTACCGTTTCATTTCACATGAAATAAAGGTTTTGTCTTCACTTAGTTAAGCATTATTAACCTGTCTATGCGATCTGCGTGTCCCCAGCTCCTGTGAGGATCTGTGTCTCCATGTCCAGTGTGGATGAACGAGTGTTTGAGCGGTCGGCTGATGTCGTGGGCGGACAGACCGGCGACTGACGTCACCACGTGACGGGGAAACTGGCCGATGCGCAGCGTCCCCCTGTTCTGACCTCGCCACCAGTAGTGCTCTGCCCTGAAAGCACAAAGAAGAATCTGAGGAAATGCTAACCACATGACATGCTCAAATTCATCAGTGAGACTTTCTTGAGTGCAACACATTGTCTCTGTCACATGAATGCACTTGAAGAAATGTGCAAATGGCAGCAAAATCAAGCAATAATAATTGCTAACGTGGGTTTTCATTTAGGCGAACACAGAAGCCAAAATATCTCTATAATGAGCCAGTAACAGGCCAGAAATTGCTGTAATGTTCCACATTACAAGGAATTTAATGTCAACAAAAGACGCATTTGTCGTCTTGTAAGAATGACGTTCATCCACACTGACACACACAGGCATCACTTTCAAAACCAATAACTTTGTTAAAATCCTGCTAAAAAGCTGACCTTCCCTCTATGATGGTGATGACATCGTTCATTTTGATCTGGAGTTTGTCTTCCTCCTCAAAGTCCTGCAGTGCTTTCATATCGGTCGGCATGGTCTGCAGAACACAAGCCTGATGATTTATTACCGTCATCAGCAGGATCACAGGAGACGAACACTTCATGTCACTTTGTTTAAATGGTGATCAATTTGTTTCCACTTGCTTTCCCTTTTGTCAGCCTCTGTTCACCTGGCTGCATCTCTTGATAACAAACTACTTTTGGAGCTTTACAAGGACACAGGTGGAGAGGTAAATTTGATTGTGAAACGCAACATATCAGTGATGTGAAGTTAGAAAACAAAAATCATTTAAAATCTTTAAACTTTAATAGTGGTACTTCTGTGATGGAAGTGGAAGCCACATCTCTCTGGATTTATTCCTTCAGTAAACATGTGTTTTCACTTCATGAAAGGTAATTATAACATTTTTGTCTTTCTTTTACAAACCAGTGAGTGACGTCACAGTCACTTCACTGAAATGTGCTGTATTGTTGTTTTGTTGTTGTTGTGATATTGTAACTTGAAGGATCAGTGTTTAGGATTTAGTGTTATTTTGCAGTGAGGTAAAGGAGTATCCCTTCCTTTCCAAGCATGTAGGAGAACGACGGTGGCCTTCAGGTGATGGGAAAACAAAAACAAGGTTCTCTCTTGTGCCAGTGTTTGGTTTGTGCTAGGTTACCGTAGAAACATGGTGGAGCACCATGGTGGACTCTGTGAGGAGCACCTTCTCCCTATGTGGAAAATAACAGCTTATTCTAAGCTACTGAAAACACAACTTCTCAGCTTCAGATGATTATACCTTAAATAAAACACTTAGTAATATTATATTCCATTTCTGCCAATAAATCCACCTAAATCCTACACTGGCCCTTTAAATGAAGGATGTGATTTTTTTTTCCACCACCACAAAATGGCTTCATTTTCCCTCTTGCAGAAAAACCACACATCTGAATCACATGTACCCAGTTACCACGGTAACATCTCTGCTGTCTGATACTACAGGAGGCTTACGAATCTCATTTGTCTGAAAGTATTGCGCTACCTCCAGCAGGAAGTCTCTGAGGGCGATGAAGGTCGGTCTGTCCTCAGGTTTGGGGCTCCAGCACTGCAGCATGACATTGTAAATATCCTGAGGACAGTCGTCTGGTTTGCACAGCCTCTCTGCATCCACGTCCACCTTGTGGAGGATCTGTAAACAGACACATAAATAATGGACCACTGAAGGATCATTATCACCTGGTGAATATTCTAAAAGTGCAAGAAGCTGCATTTACTTTGTGGCTTAAGCTTTTTCAGGAAACATGCAAGAATAGATTTTTGTATGCATGCACCTGACTCCCATTAAGGCCCAGCCAGGGCTCCTGTCCGTGGGTGAACATCTCCCACAGAGTGACCCCAAACATCCAGGTATCAGATGAATGAGAGAAAGTACGGGACTTCAGAGACTCTGGAGCACACCTGGAGAGAGACCAGGATGGAGACACAGAGGAAAAGACAGACAGATCAGTGTCTGAGAGAAAGACAAATTGAGGAGAGCAACAAAAGAACAACTAGAGACACTATGAAGTGACGAAGAGTTCAGAGTGAAGTTTGAGCAGGACGCTGATCTCACCATGGGAAAGGGATTTTGTGGCCCTCCTCCATGATGTACTGGTCGGTGTGTGTCGGCAGCGCTCTCATCAGGCCAAAGTCTCCAATCTTCACTGTCTCATTGGTGGACAGCAGGACGTTGCGGGCGGCGAGGTCCCTGTGGAGGAAACGTCTCTGCTCCAGGTAGGCCATGCCGCACGCCACCTTCACACCCACAGTCAGGAAGAAACAGTGGTCATTATACTCAAGTTTAATTTTGATATGCTTGCACATAACTTGAGTATTTCCATTTTTTGTAACTTTATAATTCTACTTCTCAGAAATAAATAGTGTACTTTTAAAGTCATAATGTTTCTCTGACAGTTTTATGTACCTTTACAGTTTTTCATACCCTTCCTGCCAAGTGAAAATACATGCATCTCTACATTTCGTAATATTATTTTTTTTCTAATAAACTGAAGGATGAAATTCTTATGTTTGTTGAGGAAATGATCCTACGTCTTATGCAAAAAAAAAATTGAACAGCTGACTTTTTTAGAGATCAGTGGTAAGCTGTCATCTTTGCTCACCAGACTCCATTGAAAAAAAAACAGTAATTTTATCTCACAGCACACAGCAGTTGCTGGTCGACCGTTGCCTCCATTGGTTTGTTAATCAGTCGCTAATAACTGTTTATGATTTTTCGGCCTTTTAACACTTGCAACAATGATATAAATTGAAAGCATAACTTTAATTTTCAAGAACAAATATATTATAATATTATAATAATAATATTAATATTATAATAATATTATATATTATAAATATATATAACAAATATAAGATGCAATAAATATCTAAAATAAAATGAATAATAACATAAACGAGTTATGAAATAAATCCGCTACACTTGGGTACTGGGGAGTGATTAGAGTTGGTGCTCCATCTACTGGATAAATAATGCTAGGACACCATTTGATGCCCATACTGTTTTATGAAAATAATCTGAGTTTAATAGGCAAAATTCTGGCTGATGTTGATTATTTTGAAAAGCGCTATAATTGGCCGATTAAATCAACCATTAAATCAAGTGGTTTGTTGGGATTAAACCAACTAAACTCAATGCAACTTAATTTAAAAACCAGCCATACATCTCAGGGCCGATGCTAAATTTGTGATGAAATGGAGGGATAATCAATTGCTCCTCCTCTTGTGTGTTTTGTCTTGCTGGGTGTTAAACTGACCTGCACAGCATAGTTGCACAGAGAAGAGATGAGGATGTGACCCTGACGCTTTCTCAGACGATCCAGCAGCGAACCCAGCGGAGCCAGCTCAGTCACCTAAAAAACACCCCAGTCATTATTCTTAGAAGCATGGTTTGGGTGTCTACTTTTGCATGAACATGTTTGAGAATGAGTGTGTTTTACCATCTTCATGGGCTGTGTGAGGACGATGCCGTACAGCCGGATGAGGTTCTGGTGGCTCAACGAATGCATGGCGTTCACCTCCCTGATGAAATCGTCCAGACCGTCAGAGTCCAGCACGCTGGCCTTCAGACACTTCACTGCCACTGACAGCTACAAAGACAGACGTGTCATACGTTCTGCACACCTGACAGCATGTTATGCATCTTTCTTATTGTCTCACCACTCTGCCGTTGGGCCCAGTCCACTCGCCTCTTCGCACCACTCCGAACGTGCCGTCTCCCAGCCGCTCGAACAGCTGCAGCTCCGCCTCTCGGATCAGGCACGTGAGCGAGGCCGCCGACTCGATGTTGACCGGCACAGCGCTGGACGATGCCCCCAGAGGGAGAGGCTGCTGGGAGTCTGCGTCGGGCCGTTTCACCGGAAACACCTACGAGCAGGAAGGGTGACCGCAGGTTTTCATTATTATGCTCAAAAACTGCAGGATTTATTTGATGTAATGATGGAACCAGGGGTTGATGGATGGGATAAAGAGGGTGAACACAAGACAGAAAGCAGGTGACATAAAACTAAACACTAATCTTGAAATCTATACTACATGAATGCAAACTGCAGCAAAAAAAAAACACAAAAATCACATCTAAAGTTAAGTTAAGTTTAAGTTAGATTCATTCATTAAGAAGTCTAGTTTATTGTGTCAGATTGTGACTGCCAGAGCAGCCAGGTTAGGGTTAGGGGTTACTCATTTGTTACTGAGATGCTGGTTACAAAAAACAAGACTGTATGCAGTAAAAAAAAAACAAAAAAAAAAACAGGATATTTCACTGATCACTGTGAGGAAACTTGTGAAAAACTTTTGCACCTTGCTCATCCAGGACTTCCGTTTATAAAGGGCTCTTCTCCTCTTGACTGCCTCCCAAAGCCTCCTCTGACCTGCACCGACACAACACAGCACGGAAACCACTTCATATTTAGACTTACACATTAAGCACAAATACACTTGAGAGTATTATTTGGAACTAGAAATAATCCTCTGGAGTAGCATGGGTACAGGTGGCAGGGGCACGTACCCGGGCGTCCCATGCCGATCTTCTCCAGATCTTCATTCTTGACGTAGTCGAAGTGGGAGAGTCGCGTAACGTTGAGTTCATCGCGGATACGCAGGAAGTACTGCTGCAGCTGCACATCTGTCAGCAACTCCAGCAGCCACTCTGTGCCCTCCTCACACTGCATCTACACAACACACCAACACACACATTGACACTGTGTTACTGTACAGTGTTGATGGGAGGATGTAGTGACAAATCACCATATAAGATTCTGTGTGTATTCTGTGATAATCAAAGCATAGAGTACACAAAAAGGTGTTTTATCCACTATAATCCACATACAACAGTTTTATGTGGATTATGTAATGGATAAAAGACATTAATTAGTGAGCTTTACAGGTGCTGATAATCAATTTTTTCCCCAATTACAAGCTCAATGCTAAGCTACGCCAACCAACTGCAAGAAAGCAAATCAGCATTGTCCTCAAAATGTCAAACTACTGCAACAGCTAGCAGTAGCTCTGGATTCAGTTATTTTATAACATTTTATTATATAATACATTAATATTATTAATAAAAATCTCTTTCCCAATGTAAGCCTATGGGAGAATGCTTTCTTGGACAGTGGCATCACATGAAGGACTATGAAGTGTAATTCCACTGATTGGCCACTCTGTAAAATTAGCTTCAAAGCCCAGAGATCCTCCTGAGGGCTTGTTAACAATTATCGATGGCTGCCATCTTGGTTTTCTGCAACCAGAAATGACACAAGAGGGTGGAGTATAACCGAGAGCTGAAAGAGGATTTTTTTTTTATGTTACCAAAAATGCTGCATCTATCCATTTACTAAATGAACATCATGCTGTGCTGAAGACTAAAAACCATAAACTCATGATAACAGCAGAGAAGTAGGATCATTGGCTTCACCTTTTAGATGCAGGATCACACAGAAGAGACTTTATCCCAGATGCATGCTGGGACAGTACCTGACACACCTATACCTCATGAAGGTGCAATCATGACCAGCTCTCAACCAGTCATGTTAACACACTTTCAACTCTCTACTCCTCTGGCTGTTAATTAAAAAAATACAAGAGTGCACTGTAACTCGGGATAACCTTATCCAGGATTAACTGCTTTCACAGATCCAGATCAGATTAGATGAGCCGGTCAGCAGCAGAACAGAGCCAGCAGGCTTCATTTCAATCAAACACACATGCAGCATCCACACATACTGTCATTACAGAGGCTTCACGTTTTACCATTTGTCCTCTCCTGTCTGTCTCCTCTTCGTCCTCCTCCTCCCTCTCCTTCTCTCCTCTGGTGTAGGGGAGTCGCTGGTACATATAGCTCTCCCCCATGTTGCCCTCTCGTCCTTCGCCTCCTCTCTCTCTCTCTCTCTCTCTCTCCCTTTTTGGCTCCTCTTTTTCGTTCTAGCTGCTGTTCAGTTGGAGGCGTTAGCTCCAAGTCTAGTTTGCTCCATGACCTTCCCTCCCTGCTCAGAATCAATAGGCTCATGCACGTTCGCCAACATGCTGAGAGGCGTTTGACGCCACTCTCTGCAGCAGCATCACCTCAAACCTTCCTAAGAGCTCTCCGTCTTCCTCCCCAGCAGGTCTCTTTCTCTCGCTTTCTATCACCGCTGAATCACAGCTTCCCGTGGCGTCGGGACACCTCGATGCTTCCCTTTCCGCTCTCCATCTTTTCCTCGCTCCAGCTCTGCTCTGCTCTTGGCTCGGCAGCCAAGCCCTCTGTGTGGTGATAAATAATTCAGCAGCGCTAACAAGCGGATGAGATGGAGGGAGAGGGAGAGATGATGGAGGAAGGCGGAGGGAAAATGGAGATACAAACAGACCAGATGGACGAAGGAATGGACGAGTGGCCAGAGAGACGGTTCCCAGCATGCTTTTGATGGATGAGACATGCATATGGTACAGTACAGCAGCTCTGTCTCAACAAGCAATTTTTTCTAAAAGATGGAGCTATGATGTGGTGAATTTCAAGACTCAGCTTTGAACTTACAAAAGAAATGTTTCATTCAATAATGTTTTTATTTTGGGCTGTTGTTGTCTACTTGGACAGACTGCCCGAAATGTGTTTCCAGAGACGTGCTGGCAGGTTATGAAGCAGAACTCCATTCAAAAAATCGAGGAAACTAACAACGCATTAACGATCTGAACTAACGATCACTCATCTTTTCTGAATCTGTCTCCTTTAATTCAGCAAACAGAGGAAAAGATAAAGAGACTTTTCATAAACACAAAGCTTATTAGAGCTAATGTGCTGTCGCTCTGATTTTAGCACAATTAATACATGCTAACATGTTCAAGCAAAATTGTGTATGATATGTATACACAATATATATGTATAATTCATAAATTTAGTGTTTGGGTTTAAGACAAAAATCTGTCACTTTTTCTTTTTTACAGTCCACAATTTTCTGGCCCCTTTTCAAAATTAACAATTATCGATTAATTGAAATTAAATTAATTAAAAAATAAATTAAATGAATAAATGATCAATTTTATTAATTGATTAATTGTCTGAAATATTTATAAAGAAAAAAGAAAAAAAAGGCAAACAGTTGCTGGTTTCAGTTTATCAAATGTGAGGACTGCTGCTTTTTGGCAAAAAAAAAATAAAAAAATTAAAGGTGTTAATTTCTATATTCAGAGCATGAACAGTGCAGCAAAGAAATATTGTCTATGTAAAGATATACAAAAGTAATGTCTGCCTGAGCGTCTCTGTGCTCGGTTGACGGCCATGTTGAGAGCCATTGAGAGGCAACAGAAATGTCCCCACTCATGTTTAGCACCTTTATAAACATCTACTTAGGCTTCGGGAATTGATCACATGCATTATACATATATATATATATATATATATATATATCTATCTCAGGTGAAACCATTGATTAAGGTTGATCTTTCAAATGTTTTTTTTAAGGCAGAAAATTAGGTTTGAAAAATTTAGACCATAGATAACATTCTCAGAAAACATGGAATGAATAAAAATGTGATTTGTTTTAAATGCTGGAGACTCATGTCTTGGTTGAACCAAATGATAAATGATGATAAATGATTATTTAAAATTAATTTTCTTCATTTACTCAGATTTGGACTCAAAGCACATGTTTTCCATTGACACCCTTTCACAAACAGACTGAGGCAATAATGAAGTGTACAGTGTGGTAAAAGTGTATCCTCTCGCTGTCTTACAGTCAGGATTATTATGCATGTGGCTCTGGTGAAATTCAAGAGTAAAAAACTAAGCTGTTGCTATTTGACAGCAAAGACAGGCTGACTGGCACATGTTGTAATATATAAATGCAGACACATTTCACATGCAGGGGCGTACTAAACATTGGGCAAACACAGGCAATTGCCTGGGGCCCCGAGATTTCCAGAAGCCCCCAAATGTCTCATAGAAACTGATGAATAAAGTTTTCTTCATCACAAAGGTGTATTCCAGCCATCCATTATCTATCCTTATTTATTATTTATCCTCATAGGGTCGCGGGGGGGCTGGAGCCTATCCCAGCTGTCTTAGGGTGAAAGGCAGCCTGGAGGCACCCTGGACAAGTCTCCACCTCATCGCAGGGCACATAGAGACAGACAACCATTCACACTCACATTCACACCTACGGACAATTTAAATTAGACAGTTAACCTAATCCCCATGCATGTTTTTGGATGGTGGGAGGAAGCCGGAGTACACGGAGAAAACCCACGCAGACACGGGGAGAACATGCAAACTCCACACAGAAAGGGGATTCGAACCCGGTACCTTCTTGCTGTGAGGCGACAGTGCTAACCACTACACCACCGTGCCGCCCACAAAGGTGTATTAAAGCCGTCAAAAAGGTAAACTATAGACAAACTCTTTGAGTGCCATTGATGTATTTCAATGTCATTTAAAATCTGATGCTAAAGTGCCATCCAGCAGGTCACCGATCGCGGGCTCACGCAGTCCATGAGTAATGCTGGGGCTTCTGGGATTTGTAGCATAAAGAGACGGTATACACCGCAGAGATCAAAACAGGAAGTGGAGACGATTGAGATTAGAGAGCAAAACAGACAGAATTCGGACAAAAAGTGGTGATTTTGGTGAAAGTGTGCTCTACTCTACCGCTGATAAAACAAGAATGGAACAAGATAAAAACAAATGTTTTCTTCATGATGAAATAGAGAGTCTGTTCTTTCATTTGAACTTCTCTGTGTTTTCAGAGACATAGTACAAAATATTCTGTGGGTTTACAAATATGATTCAAAATGGCCAAAAATGCTGGCACAAGGCTGTCAATTAACTGTAATTTCAAAAGCAGGACAAAGTGGCCTAAATAACATAGTAACCTTTTGTCAATTTTGAATAAAAGTACAGAATTTGGGGAAATACATTTAATTTTGTTATGTTACCAGGTACAAGATTAACACTGGAATGAACCCAGGGGAAAGACAGTCTAGCTCTCCAACTAAATATATCAGAATAAAACGTATGTCAGTGCTAAATAACGTCACGGAGGCCCCTATGACTGTGTTTGCCTTGGGCCCCTAAATGACTAAATACAGCCCTGTTCACATGTGTGTTCATGTGTGAATTTGTGGTCTAAATGAACACAAAATCTTGTGCTCTCTGAATTTTTTTTTATCGAGGGCGATGCTCTAAATATAGGAAAGCTAAATTTAGCTTCCTTTCAGTGGTGTGGAGAGCAGCACAGAGCTGCTTCACTTCACTCTCATCTCAGCATCAGATACCTGAGATTCAGTCACATACGCATCAGGATGACGATTTAATGTGTATTGCTGTTTTATTTGCATTCACTCTCCAACTGATTTGACCACTGCAATTTGTTGAACTGAAACATAAATTTTAATGTATTAAACTTCCTGTCACATATATCAAAGAAAAATAGCAAAATGACACATTTGAGAACGTGAAAGTGTGGCATTTTAGTCTGGAAAAAAAATAAGGAGAATAGATTGTCAGAAAAAGGACGCTTTGTATGTGTTCTTTGGGGCTTCATATATTCCTGTATATAATAAGGTTTAAATTTAGTGGTAAATAAAGAAAGAACAATGCTGAGTGTTAAACTGGTCTCACCCTGCAGGAGGTTTCTGGTCCAGCAGGAGCTTGAAGCTGCAGTCAGTCGTGACAGAGGTCACTGGAGGTCACCTGGAGGAGGCCATGGACGGACACACCACACCTGTACACACACAAAGACACACACACTGAGGTGTCACACACCTTGATAGAAGTAGGAACCAAAAATCAAAAATTTTCCACAGAGACAAACAAAATAATTGACTGAATCTCAATCATTTTTTTCAGAAAAAAAAACAGTATTTTTACTGAACACCTTTCTAAAGGCTCTGTTATTTTTTTAGTTAAACATAAAATGTTGGTGAACTGACCCAAGGGCTTAAACTTAATTGTTAACTTTGATGACTAATGAACCGAAAGTAAACCGATTCATAACTATGTTAGCTATCAGTTAAGTTCTTATACATTGATCCCAGACATGTAGCACTAGCAGTCACTTTACAGGTTTGAAGACTTGCATATCTCCATCAAAAATCAACCTGTTCTTGAGGAGACAGATGTGTTGAAAACATCAGCAGCACCTGATCCAGCTGCAAGAGAGCATCTCTTGCTGACAAGATAAATATAAATATATATATATACATATATATAATAAGTCAATGTCAAATTTATTTATATAGCACATTTAAAGATGTTGACCAGTGTTGAACAAGTGCAAGAATAAACATAGAATTACACAAATAAATTAAACACATTAAAAATCTACACAAATAAGATAAATAGAAGAATAAAATTCAAGATAAAATGCAGAATAAACAGTGTGTGTACAGGTCAACATCTTGAACAGTGACTTACACTATAGATAAATTATATAATATATAAATATCAAATCTTTTCAGATTCCCTCTCAGAGACTGAGCAGAAAAAATGTCTATTATATCTTCGTGTGTACAAAATAAGTGATCAGTTTACTGACTAAATTTTTGTGTGTCTGGTGGTTTAGATCTTGTGGGAGTGGAGATGGGTTCCCCAGCGTCCTGGAAAACCTGGAAAATGACTGACCAATTTTCCAGTAATAGGTGATAGATGCATCATGGGTCAATGCATGACCCATGATGCATCTATCACCATGGTATCGTCATGCTAAGGAGGGGTCTGTCCATCTGTACTATCACTGATCAGGCTGCTGCTAAAGCTGATTAGCCTCAGTCACGTTCAGTGTCCACCTGTCTGTAGGTCAGTAAACGCCTCACCGTCACACTTCATGTTGTTTCATCTCTCACTGTGGTTCGTTTGGTGCAACATGTCGCATCCTCCACGGACAGAAAGAACAACAAACACATCCCACTACACCAACCTGTGAAGACGGGCTTTGCTCCGGTCCGTCCGCCGCTCTCCGCTGCTACAGCCCGGCAGGAAGCAAGGCTGTTTACCGGGGAAACGGATACATTCACCGGGACCGTCCCTGCTCTTCTCCCTCTCTCTCTCCTCCGTTAACTCCGGGACGCTCCTCGATGCGCCTGTGGAGATTTCTGAGCGTCACGGTGCGTGACATGAACGCAGCCACCGCACAGATACAGCGGCTGAGTCTGGCCGGGACCACCAAAGTAAATGCACTTCCTGTTTGGAGGTTCTGGTTTCAAAATAAAAGCGAAGGCTTAAAGTGACCATAAAAAGTTAAATATGTTGAAATTAGTCTCAATTTCCATTTTTTTTAAATTATTAATTTAAATTTATTAATTTTTTTTTAATGTCATTCATTGATTAAAATCAAAACAGAAAGAGGATAAATAAAGGCCATAGTGTGTATGAGTATAAAGTTTTATTTCACTTTTATTCAGTTTAATAAAAGTGGATAAAACATACACATAGCTTTTAAAATAAAGAAAACCTCGTTAAATTTAAGTAGCTCATTTTAGACACTGACCCAATCCTCATCTTGAGATGCAGCAAGATCAAGCAACAAGAAACATCTTAGTATAAAATATAAAAATAGAATATAACATGCATATTTATTTAAATAAATTAATCTATTTGTGATTTGTTTAATATTTTATTTACAAACCATGACACATGTCAGTGCACAATGGCAATATGGAACATAATAATAATAATAATGTTATTTGCTCCTAAAAATGACCTTGAAATAAAATAACCTCAGTTGTAATTGGTGAATATTTGAAAAAACACAATTTGCTACTGAAACATAAATATAATAAATATTGAACTACAAGCTTTCAATGGTGATGTCTAATTAGTAAGACCAGGTTCATTACTGTATATGCATGTCTGTGAAGCAGCAGTACCATGGATTTAAGAGGGATATTCTAGATTTAATGCAGCAGCAGTGATTTAGGCCAGAACTTCCAGACAATTTCTGTGGTTGAAAACCTGGAAACACAACAACTCTAGAACCTGTTGGATTCACTGGGTGCAGACTGTGTTTTAAACTGAAAAAAAACATGGGAAGAACAAGAAATATGTTGCTTCACAATGAGCGTCATTTTTGCAAACTGGCACCGTTGAAACATCTGCTTAAAGATCCAACACTTCCCCATTTTAAAGGAGGAACGATTCAACATCTGGATTTTGCCCTTCACATGAGATGAATCACAAGAAATCAAACTGCTTTAACGACCTGAACCTGTGTATATCCCCTGTGGTGAATTTCTGTTCTTCACATGATGAAAACTGAAATCACACAGATTCACTGGATGCTAAGCCAAAAGGTTTTATTCCACGTCTGATCACAGAAAGAGGATTTCAGGAACAGGTTTTGAAACACTACAGTATGATTTTTTTAAGTTACACAGTCAGCAGAAAATACATTTCCCAACCTCTCAGTTTTCCCCCTCATTTTTTATTCATGTGACATCTTAGGAAAGTAAACACAGGCTAAAGCAAGTATCAAGCTTGATACATCAACAGAAACACCACAAGGAAAAAAAACATGTAAGAAGTCGAACTGTGAAACACTTACATCTTGTTTGTTCAAGTGGATGTTAAAATAAAACATTTTCATGTAGTGTTACTGGTTAATGTGGTTTAAATAGGGTTGACTGGCTGATAACTATTGTATAAGTGCAATATGTTCCAGTTGCTGTAACAGCTATTTTCTTTGTGAATATTCTGGGCAAAATATGGACTAACCTCTATGGGAAGAAAATGGTCAAACACATTTCCTCGATCAGCAGATGCTAAAATCAATTGAGGCTCTGGTGACAAAATAAAAAAGTGGTCCAAGTTTGTTGAGCACTGCCAAATTAAAGTGATACAGGGAGGAAGAGGAAATAAGTCATTGAAACACACGCAGGGAGAGCTGTGAGAGTAAATTCACATGTAGGTGCAGCATCTGTTTAAGATTTAAAGCTAAATAATAATAATCCAAAAACAAAGACCAAACAAATACAAGTATAAAACTCTGGGAAACACTGTCCCCGATAAGTTGTTCCACCATTCAAGTGAAATATGAGAGACACTGCTCTCGATAAATACACATGTAAATCACACACACATATGCTGGTAGGCAAAAACTACCATCACTGGTTGTCATTATGGGAGGCACTGCTCCCGATAATGGGTTTTAATTATGGGAGACGCAGCTCCCAGCTCCTTCATGTCATATTAGAAACAGCTCCAAAGTGGACTGTGCAACATAAATGGCTTTCTTGCAAATTATGGAACCAATTATTTATTTATGCATTTATGTTTTAAGCCGAGCATTCATCCTGCCACCAAATGAAGAATAAATCTCAATTCATTTCTGGGTTTGTTTAAGAATTTTTCTGATATCCAGAGACTTTTAGTCTTATGGACAAATTTAAATCCAAAGTGACCATGTTAAGAAAGAAAAATCTCAACCTTTCATTCTTCCCTTTTAATGCACTTAAATAACCATTTTGTGCCCACAGTAAGGAGGAATTGAAGGGCATTACTTTAGATCCTAACGTCACCAGGGGCTCCATTTTGTCAGCAGCAGTTGAGGAGTCATTTCTGTAGCAGATGCTGCCGGACGATGAGACAGTATAACCGTCATAATTATGGAAGGCACTGCTTCCGATAACGTCGTATAAAAAGACAAACAATAGCTTTATAGTGGGCACTGCCACTGATAAAAAAGTATAAATAAGGTCTCTTAGTGTTTTGATGGCGAAAACATCACAGCAGAGCCAGGAGGAGAGGAGGCAGATTTGTCAGTAGCATTATTATGTCTTCAAGTATTTAACAACGTGTTTTATGTTTCCATTTCCTCCTGGAACTTTGTGGGATTAAGACTATTTTTAAAGGATAGGGCTTCGCCCTCTGACTGACAGCTTGTGCTTAAGTGCTGATATTACATCTCCTCTGCTCTACCTCACACTGATATTTTCAACACACACACACACACACACACACACACACACACACACAAACACACACACACACAAACACACACACACACACACACACACACACACACACACACACACACACACACCCCAGACCTCGTGCTTTAGATTTCCTCATCGATGTCCCAGATGTTTCCCACCATGGCGTTGGCGCATCCCTGCATGCTCCAGGTTGCCAAGGCCAGCTGGGTATGGAGCTCCTCCATGTTGGTGGTCTCTGCGATGGACGCCAAAGTGTGGGAGCCCCGGCCCACCAGGAGGTGACGGAAGGGGGTCTCAATGGGGGACACGTACGGAGAGAGGAGGTTATGCTCGACCTGGAACGATTAAACCAAGACATTAACACATCTGTGAGCTGTTAACAGGGACAGAGCCTGAAAAACTCATAAAAGGGTTCTTGCACCATTTTAAAAGTCAAAGTTAATATTTTTTAAAACCTCAACAAATAATTTAAGACCCAAAAATGTCATAGCAATTTCTTTGGTAGAAAATAGTCAATTTATTGAAGGGCCCGACCAATTTCATGTTTTTGATATCGATGTTCAGCAGGGAAAAAAAAAAAATTATAACCGATTAATCTCTGATATTAATTTTTTAACAATTTTTTTCAGCCCTTTAACACTTGCAACAATGATATAAATTATTATTATTAAATTAAACTTCACAACTTTCAAGAACAAAGAAGTGAACAAAATAACATGCAAAACTGCAGTAAATATCTGAATGCTGTGTTTTCCTATTGGCATTAAATGCACCATATGAAAATTTAAAACCTACAGCAAATTTACAGTAAATTTGAGACAATTTAAGACCTTAACTACCTGGATTTAAATTTAAGACATTTAAGACTTTTTCCTTCCTCTGTCACATGCAGTCTTGTTAGGATACATCACCCACAGCTTGAAAATGACCTTTGCAAAGACGCACTATTTATTTGTCTCACAAGCCAATCAGAGCATTTTTTTAAGGAGGGGATCTTAAAGACAGAGGCATGATGATTACACAGATGTGCCACAGTGCGAGTCTTACACTCATGATGCGGTCGTTGATGATGCGACAGGCCTCCTTGTCATTTATGTCTGTGTTGTCTATGTCCTGGTAGAGGCTGCGAACGGTGCGCTGGAAGGAGCCTCGTGCTCGGTTCAGCCAGTTAGGATTCACTTCCTTCAGCTGACCCTTCTACGGGAAAAGAGTCCAGTAAGCTTCAGAATAAAATCTACTTTCTGGTATTTATTGTGAGATGACACACAGAGAGCGAGGGAGGGACAGACCTGCGAGAGCTGGTTGACACGGATGTAGACTCTGCGTACAGCGTTGCTGATGACGCTGCTGTACCGCCGCACATCCAGGCTAAGCAGGTGGTCATGGACGAGTCGCAGAGCCATCTGGCCGGCAAACTGCGCCGCCACCGCCACCATTTCACTGGTGTGATGGTTGGTTGCATAACCGAGGTGATCCATGCTGTCCAGATTGGTGCCATAGTAGCTGTAGGCCTCAGTCTTGCACGAAAACAGCACAATTATGTTTAAAAAGCAACCTGTGATCAGGTTGTTACAAAGAGTCTTATTTTCACATAAAGAGAAGAACAGACCAAGAAAGGTCATAACATCATTTCTTCTTCCATTATCTTGATATGAACTCATAGATACAGTAAGTGACAGCTGACCAGAAGCAGTGGCACTGTGTTTGTTTGAAGACTGCTGACATCATATTCATTTCAAAGCTCTCCTACACCCACCATCTTAACATTCCCGTTGACTTACTTCTGGGTGAATATAAACATTCAGAGGAAAATATCCACGGTTTGTTTCGTAACACGACTCACGTTGGGAGAGATGAAGTGGAAAGAGATGGAGGGAATTCCAGAGAAGGCCAGGAAGGGATAGGCAGGGTCATCAATAGTCATTGGCTTCAGTCTGCACACACAGTGATGTGAAGTGTTACCAATGAACTAACTTCTTTTTAGTTACAGGAGGAAACTTTATCTTTTGGCAGACAGAATGAATAAAAACCTGGCTGTCTACTTACACATTCTGCCAGTTGCTTGCTCCTACCATGTCGTACACAGTTCCAGAACCAAGCGGGCTCTTCACCTGCATGGACGAGGCAAAGTGAAGTCAATGCAAACACATGACTGACTTGTATCAGCATCATGTGGAGGGCTGCTACCTCTCTCATCGTATTCTCAAGGAGGCTGTGGAGTAGCGGACTTGCTGAGGCCGTAAAACTCCCACGACCTTGAGAGGAGATCAACTCAGTCAACTGGCAATCACTGGAAAACTCTTAAGAGCCACTGCAGGTGTGTCCTGTACTCACCCATGACCACTCCATCCAGGTTGATGTAGGTGAAAACACGTTTGTCAATAGAGGACATATAAGCCTAAAAACGCAGACATATCACAGCTCATTAGAAAGACAGGAGAGAATTTCTTCATGCATCCAGATGAGAGTCATTCAACGCTTACCTCCAACCACTCAGTGGCACCAACACTTCCGTACTCTCCAGCGCTCCAGCTTGCAAACACCAAGCTTCTCCTGGGCCTGAACCCATCTGGAAAAAAAACAAAACATTAGTGGTGAAATGAAGGAGTTTGCTAGCATTTGTTGGGGCTCCTGTAGCTCAGTGGGTGGAGTCTTCCATTAACTACAATTCTCCCATGAGCCTCTCATATAGGTGTCCTCTTGGTTACCTTTCTCCACCATCTCGTGGACAGCCTTGGCCAGCTCCATCAGAATGGAGGTGCCCACCGTGGCTTTGGCGTAACCTTTTCCCCAGGCGTCTCTCTGAGCTCCCAGCACCACATAGCGATCTGCAGAGTCACACACAGAGACCAAAACATTATCTTGGATGTATGATGGAGATAAATAATCCAACTATGGATGAGCAGAGGAGTGGGAAATGCACCAGGATCACTGAATCCTTTGATGACCCCGAACACATTGTATATCTTCCTTTGGACCAGCACATTGTTAACCTCAACGGTGATGTTCTCACTGCCTCCCAGTCTGTAATCCACAGACGTTAGACCACCTTTAAAACCGCTGCTTGCATCCGATTCAGGACCGCCGATTTTCCTAGAGAGGACAGATAGAGATTAATGCAGTTCTGATATTTTTTCAGCCACATTTAAATGGACAAATCCCTCTGGCCTTGTGACACTAACATGGTTGGCCTACAAAAGCATCATCTCTACTGTGTGTTTTATTCATTTGAATTAAAGCAATCTGAAGGTAATTATTTTCAATGAGAGATTCTGACATCACTGAGGATGAAAGTGCAGACAGAGACAGACAGAATAAGCCGGTGCCAAAGCAAAAATAAAAAATAAAACATGAAGTTGTAGACCTCTTATGTTTCACTGATGACTGCTTAGAGATTAAACCTTGACTCACTGTATTTACATCAACACAAATCAATATTAAAATGTATTCCTATATTAAAAAGTACGGTTCCTATGGTAGGTTTTACCATACAAATAAAGAAGGCATGTAACTACATGTACTGTATATTTAGAATGTTAACCATAAAGTCAGTGTATTTGTGTCCTTACTGGAGAAGAGCTGAAGCCATGTTGGCAGTGATAGTCTGGGCTGGGATTTTGGGGAGGCCGGACGACTGCGTTGGGGGGAACTGGGTGTGGTTGAAGGAGGGGAACCCAGGGGTGTAGGGGTCGCCTGTACCCAGATGGACCTGAATGGGGACGCACACAAAAATCAATGCCATGCTCTACCGACTGGTTTCCGATGGAGACTTTACATGGTCAGCTCGTTGCAAACTTACATGTCCGTAAAGTGCCGTGTCCGCTACATACTTGTGATCTTGATTGTCGGGGTAGATTAGAACAGCAACGGCTCCCTTCCTGGCAGCATTATCCACCTGAGGAAACACAAACAGAGATGTGAAAAAAGTAGCTTTTAGTGAAGTTCCTGAAAAACAAACTGTGATATGAAGCATAAAGAATCCAATATCAGCTGACCTTCTCTGCAAAGCTGAGAGTCCCAGCTCGGAGAAGCAACACACTGCCGTTTAGTTTGATGTTCTTCTCCTGTAGAACAGCTAGATCCTCCTGACGACCATAGTTGCCATATACGAGCTTGCCCTGCGAACACAAGTCAGACAGGCTGCTACACTCAACAGCTGGAACTGGAAATAACAAACACCAGTTAATTTGGCAAATTTCATAAAGTCACAAAAGTGTGACTATCAACTCACCTCAACCTTCCCAGTAGCACTGTAAGCCAGATAGCCTGTGGGCTTGAAGACCTGATCGGAGCCAAAAAGGACACGGTTTGGACGCTCGCTGCAGATAAGAAGTAAAAAGCTTGTTACATCTACTGTGTCTGCTTCAACTTATCACTTAAGACTAAATTAAATAGTTTTTTTTTAGATCTGAGAAAATTGTTGTTAAAATTATTAGGAAATGACAAATAATAATGAGAACCAGCAGAATGTGTTGCATCAACCTGTCTGGAGTCTGCAGCTGAACATAGTGGACGTCAGTCCAGGGTTCCATCTCTGCTTTCTTGAATTCCTCAAAGATCATATTCGCCAGCTTTTCGTCTTCCTCACTTCCTGCTGAGCGCCTGGGCAGATCAACGGCCCTGCAGAGAAACAAATGACCTGAAAAGACCCTGTCATGCAAACCTTAATGCACTTTGACTACAAAAGACCAGCGTATGACTTATATTCTGTCATCTGCTTTAATCAAAATGTCGGCCCACAATAATTAACATGGTTTGAATACAGTTTTTTGTAACATGCACATCATATGCATATATCCATCACCATGTGTATTGTACGTGGTTGTTCAGCTTTTTGTCATTGTTTTCAGCTGTATTTCTATGCATGCACTACAAGAGCAGAATAACCACCTAATTTATGAGGTTTTGAGTCATGTGTTTGCCCTTTATTGGATGACTCAGATCATAAAATGAGTATTGCCCCTCACAGTACATCATCAACCTTCCTCTGTGTAACACTGTGGCAGTGTAACACTATCAAAACTGGATATGATGTCAGTATCATTCAGTTCATCCATATTTCTTGTTTGTTTCTCTCTCACAGGACGCTGAAGGCTACTGAGACGAAAAACTGCATTTGGCTGGAACAATTTATCGTAGTGTCAAACACAGGACCACACTAAATAACTCTCTTAAACTCTGCCATCAGAAAGAGCTGACATTAGTCTGCAATCATAAAACATAACTGCTCAATATTGCACATACTAATGTTGAACTGCCTCTTTGCACAACCCACATTTTTATTGTGGTGTATATTGTATTATTTAACATTATTGCCTATTAATTTGCCTTTAAGATGCCTTTATTTATTGATTAGATGTTGTCTCTTATTTATTTTTCACACTTTGATGTATTGTAGTCAGTGTTCAGTGTGCAGGGAAACATGTTTCCTCATTGTACAATTTTTACTTCTCGAGGAAGTAGAAGAACTTATCTTTAAAAAATGTTCAGTAATATATAATAATATAATATTCTGCAGTTGGTTGGCATGGCTGTTGGGAGCTTTTGTGGTTAAGGTGTGCACATGAACAGTGTACCTCAGAGTTTCGTCAAAGGCCTGGCGAGTGAGTTTCTGGCCGAGGAGCTGGGTGAGGTCCTTCCACTGGAGCTGAACATCTGGAGCTGGAGCAACAACAGCTGGGTTTCCATCCTGTGGAGTCACCATAGCCTGCTCTGTGCCACAGTTCAGCTGCTCCACCTGAGTTTCATGCACACTGAGGTAACCAAGCAGGTAGCCTGGCGTAAAAGAGACAGAGAACTGAATTTAAAAAACTGACAGAGCAGCTGTGCTGATAAACACATTAAGACTAATATAGTGTATCTAAGAAAATGCTGTCACCAAAAATTTACAAATCTTTGAACAAAACCTCTTCTCTTAATACCTCATCAGGTAAATGCCAATATATGTGGATTGGCAAAACATTTTGTGAAATAAAAATATTTTGTGAATTTTGGAAATTATTCATTTTCAACACATTTTGACTTTTGGACTGACTGGAAATATTTGTATCACGACTCAGAAACAAGTCTACACTAGATTGTAATAGTACAATACTATTAATATTAGCCTCATTTTTATCTGCAACTGTGCAGACATTTGAGGCTCCCACAAAAGTGATATCAGAATATTAGTTAGAAATCTATTTGGTACTCAGACCCCAGGCTGGGTACCATGGTTTTAAATAACAGATAAAGACAGAGGGACATATTAACCTATGAAGACAATGATCATTAATAATAAGTGTGGCCTACCAGTGGCAAATATCAAAACGATCCCCAGGGACAGGTAACAAACAGTGCGTCTGCTCTGACGTGGAAGTGCTGGCCTGAAGCTCAGGGAGCCTCCCGCCTGCTCCTCAGCATCTATGACCTCGACGCGGCTCTCCCCGTCCTCCGCCTGCTGCATGGTGAACCTGCTGTACCGTTCGCGTTTAATCTGCAGAGGAGAGACAGGAGGAGATAAGAGGGAAATCAATGAGTCCTGAAATTGTCTGTTAATGATGGAACAGGGTGTCAATAACACCTTTAACTTGTTCACTCATACAACAATAATAAAAAAAAAATAATTCCCAAACACTCACCATGCTGTTGAACGCAGACCTCAACCGATCCATTGCTGCTGTTCTAAAGACAGAGAGAGAGAGGATGAAGGATTAGAAACACCAACACAGAGATAGAAAGACTGAAAGAAAGGGAGGGGAGAGGATGTGTGGTGTGTCATTTTCTAACACAGATGATTCAGACGATAAAAATTAAGGGTTGATGCAGGTCTGCAGGGTGGAGAGTGTTTTCTCTGTAAACAGGCAAAGGACCAACGGCATTAAATACCTTATTTTATTTCCAGCATTAATGCGTTTCCTGCTTGCTTTCTCGGTCATCTATAGAAGGCATGTCTTGAGTTTACTTTACTGCAGATCACAGCACTGGCTAAAAGTTCAGTTGTTCTTTACACATACTTACAAAACCACAAAACAGTTAACAAGACAGATGATATCTGAAAAAAGTGACCTTGAGGTATTGTTTCCACATCACAACAGCGATACCTCTGTTTCATTTACAAACATGTCAGAGACAGACAACACTAAGGCGTTAGTCCCAGCTTCAGGAAGTAGTGTCTGTTCCAAAAAATCCCTGAGTGTTGTGGGTGAAGGAAGTAACCTGACATAAACCATACTTACCGGTTCATCAAACCATCAGACCACTTCCTCGTTACTGAGCTGAAGCAGGAAATAGCAGCTACTGAACATTAGAAGGTAATAAATGACAGTATCACATTCTGTGCTGCTACTTACTCATCAACTTCAGGCAGTTGCGCCCCTAATTGTCTTAAGTTTGAAGTAATGATGCATTGTCTTCATCAGTAGGGCCACGGACATTACTTGAACACGATCAATTAATCTGCAGATTTCATCATTTGATCCATCTCCCCATCACAATTTCCTGGAGCTATCCTATCGCAGTCTTATATCTAAAAACATCAAAGTCTTAGATTTTAAGATGTAAAATGTGCAAATATTGGCATTATTTTATTGACAGATTGACACATTTCTTAGTATAATCAAATTAATCACGATTCAATACCAGTTTTTGACAATGTCATACTATAAAATAAATAATCTATATATGGGAAGTTAGAATTAAATCAAGTGCTCGTTTTCATATGAGCACCAGCTATTAGTTTAGCTGAATTAAATAAGCAGTGATCTAGCAGGAAACAGGAAACACAGGGGACAGAAGCCGTTGGGGATGGGTGGTGGCCACGTAAGGCTGCACCATGAACTGTACATTATCATGACTCCACATGTTACCTCTTCCTCCTAAAACAAGTCTCGCTCTTATTTTTATTGTTGAAAGAGTCAATTCACTGGGAGGCAGAAAGAGTCCTAACATTAAATAATTCATCATCATTCTGTAATACTGATTTACAAACAAAACATTACGCTCCTGGCCCAGAGAGGACAGGTGACATTTGCAGCATCCTTTTTGAATTAAGCTAGTTAGCCGCACATTTGTTATCATCGACATGTTTTCAGTTCGAGGGAAAATAAATGCAGCTCACCCAGTGCTTGCTTTATAAAATATCATAATACATAATTTATATATAAATGAGTGAATGAAAGTGTCAGTGTCAGTCAGTAAACTCACCGTATGGCCGCTCAATCACCCCACGTCTTCTTCCTACTGTAAGATGTTGCCTCAGCCGTGTCCTTATAGGGTCACGGTACTTCCGCCTACGTCATGTCATGACCAGACCGTACACATTCTTAAAGGTACCGCCCACCAGGAGGACTGCACATTTACACTGGGTCACATTTTATGATTCCTTAACTTCTACTCCACAAGATTCAAGATACTTCACTACATTAGATTTTACATTCAAAACAAATAATCATATTATGATTATAGTATTGTCATTATTATTATTATTATTATTATTATTATTATTATTGTTAGTAGTAGTAGAAGTTAATTAGTTTAGAAAGTTATGTTCTGATCACTGCAAAAACCTGTTTGTCCTAGTCTAGTCCTTGAAGTTTAACTTTGTTTGCAACAGTTTTACAATAGTCCAACATGTTTTTAATGGAAATGTATTTGTTTGAATTTACATAAGTATTTTTGTCATTATAGTGTAGTAAACTGTATCATTATCTCTTATATAATAAACAAAATATAATTACTACCACCACCAACAACAACAACTTTGTTTGGCATAATGAAGGTACTGCTGTTGTGATGTGGAAACAATACCTCAAGGTCACTTTTTCAGATATCATTGTTAACTGTTTTGTGTTTTGTAAGTAGCCTATGTGTAAAAAGAATATTTAACCAATGCTGTGATCTGCAGCAAAGTAAACCACACATTTGAATTAGATTGCAATTATTTGGAACTAGACCAGCAAGTGATGGTCAGTCACAAATGGTCAGTATTCATGTATAGTAACCTAAATCCAGGCTGTAAATCAGTGTTTTACTGTGATGTAATACAAGATGCTCTCACTACTGCTGATGAGGAACAAAATGCTCTTGCAAATACATACAATCTTGCAAAAATGAATGACTCGAAAAAGAAAATCCAATGACACCACAGCTGCAGATATTGCAGACAAACAAAAGAACTTTGAGGAGTTATTATTTTTTACTGCTGTACTGACACTGAAAAGGCTGAACAGGGGATTTGGTACTAGGAAATAGATAGCTCAAAGCTGCATCGCTGACATTTTCATTCATTTTGCTCCATGAATATATGACTCTAGCTCTCACACAAAATCTCACTCTGCTGCATGACAGATGGTTTCTTACCAGTCAGTGCAGAGAAGGACTTTGATGCACTTTAAAATGTGGGAAATGTGGTCATTTGAATTAAAGGATGTGGACCATGTAGAAATTATTAGGGGGGTGATCAAAATATCAAATTAGTGACCATCTGTCATTGCTATGTTTGTATTAAGAGGGGATTACAGATCATCTCCATGCCCTATTTGTATTGCCTTTTTTTTAAAGATTGTTCCATCAACATGGAAATCAGTAAAGCCATGATGGGGAGGTTGTTGAAACCAGGTAAGTCCACTTGAGGATCTAAATCAAATAATATAAAGAGAGTCAAATGTTCAGCCCTGACCATTTTCACACAGTCCCTAAACACAACATATCACCAAACAACAAATATGTCTGAGGTAAGAATGGAGGTGCTGGAAACAGTGTGAGCCCTGCTGAGAGACATCTCACTGTGTGTGGCTGTGTGTTTCCACACATGTACAGTAGGTGGCAAAAGATAATTGGGGCTTCTGCACATCATGCAATAGCAACACTGTCCCAGATGGTGTCACCTTAGTGCTTTGTGTTAAAATGACTTCCCATCTGTGGATGAGGAAACAATTTATGGTATAGGTGGCATCTATGTGGGAGGATATTTGTTACCCTCAGAAACCATGATAGAATTTATTTATCTATTTTATGTACATTTCAAAAGAGGTGGTTCTGTCACTGAGGAGTCTGGCTGCTAAATGGGTTTAGCTGTTGTGAGATCAAACCTGGGACATTTTGGTGACAGGATGGTCTCCCACCCTAACTCTAACTGGGGCAACATTAATAAGAAACCTGTGTTATAACTTGTGTCATCTGTCTTCATGCTTCACAGATAACTGAGATGCATTCATGAATACAAACATCTCCGGTGGGTCATATGAATGCCATTTCTCTGCTCTCTGTTATAGTTTATTACGTCAGATCTTCTTTATTGTCTGTACAGCAGCTTGTTCTGTCACCACACTCCAGCTGAATGTGAAAAATAATCTAAATTCCTCATCTCATCATTACTGCATTATTTCATCGCCCTCGTTCTGCTGCTGCCAGCACATTCATTCTCCCCTGCATGTAGTTAAAGCCACTGCAGGGCGTAGCATGGTGTGTGTGTGTGTGTGTGTGAGAGAGAGAGAGAGAGAGAGAGAGAGTTTATATATGTATGCATCTGTACTGTGAATATGATGAAGTGTCTGTTAATTAAAACTAAAAAGTAAATCTTTTAATGAGATCCACCTCATCACAGTAAAATGTCAAATCTGTCTGGGTTCACCATATGAGCTGCAGAGTACCTTCACACTGCAACGTTTGTTCTCGCGAGATTTGGGCTGCACAGGTGCGAGGCTTTGAGCCCAGTGGGATGTCACCTTCAGTGGTCGTTGAAACTGTTGGTATTGTCAAAGAAACGCGAATGAACAGAATAGAATAGAAATTCACAGCAGCGTCAACAAGTTATATTAAGAAATAAACAATTAACAAAACTAATGACATAATAGAATAATGACTGACATAATAAGTAATTATTTATTATTTATTATACATATTTACAGTGGTCTATGTACTAAACAAAGAGAAATAGATTTTTTAATGACGATTGACATGCAACCAAACACACTAAATAAAATTTATTGATACTATTTGGACTATGGATATGACTTATGAGAAATTATCAAATATAAAAATAAACATTGACATTGATATTCCCGGTATTACAAGACCTAATTGTTCCCTATACACAGTTTACAAACCTACATGTATTTACATAATTAGGTATAATTAATCATTCGACTGACAAACAATGTGCAACCATTTTGTTAAATCATAGTTTCATGCAAAAATATTTGGTGCTTATCTTGCTCAAACATGAAGTACTGAATATTTTGGGGTTTTGGATAATTGGTCAGATATTTGGTGACGTCAGTTTGTGGGAAATTATAACAATACTTGCAGTTACAATGAATTCATTCATAATCAACGAGCAATAGTGTCAACAAACAGCCATATTGTAGCATGTTAGGAGAAATGGGATACCCGCAGTAGCTGTGCCACCACCATCTGTTCTGACTGCATGACTCTTGCGTCACAACTGCTCCCCTGGCTGGCTGAAATACAACAGGCAAATTGGGAAGTCGGAATTTACGCAACGCACGTGAAGGCAACAAGAGAGAGAGATTTGTTCATCAGCGCTTTTCCGTTTTCTGAGTCCTCACTCTACCTCCTCACAGAGAGAGAGAGAGAGAGAGAGAGAGAGGAATATGGTTTCATCAGTCGCTCCTCCCGCTCCAGCGCGTCTATAGCGGATCCACCACAGCAGGAGCAGGAGGCTGGAGACCTGGACGACCTCTCACAATCCCACCACCAACCAGCCTACAGCAGCACTACCAAGCACACAGGGACACATAAATGGGTGAGATGCAACGCCTTTTTTCCTTCTTTTTTTTTTGCTTCAATACCCAAAAATAGCCTCCAGCGCCTCTGCGCATCTGGATGTGCAGGAATAAAAACGCACGGTCCAGATGCGCGCAGGGTTCAGCCTCTCTCCTTCCTTTCTTCCCTTCTCCTCCTCTCTCTCCTCTCCTCCTCACCTACACTGACGTCTCTTCATTTCCGATTTTTTTAATTCATGATTAGAAAGCTACGCGCGGGTGTGTGTGTGTGTGTGTGTGTGTGTGTGTGTGCCGCAGCTCTGGCCGCGATTTCGGGAAAAGCAGCGGCAGTGATGAGTTGCAGATGTTGACACGTTTACATTCATACTCCGTGTCTCTCTGGTCTGTCTGTCCATTGTGTTACACACAGTGTTTGAGTCTCTTAGGGTGAAACAGGCCCGGCTGACGGTGACATTCCTCCTCTCGTCATCGCCATCATTTCCCACAGCGCTGCTCCACATAATGTGGCTGCAGGTTTGGTGGTGGGCGAGTAATCGATCAATTAAGTGCACATATACATCTGCTAATTATGTGAGATGTCATGCAAGGCTAGATGTGGCATTTCCTTTTTTTCATGCTACTTTTTTAGAGCTTAAATGCATGTATGCATCCTCTCTATAGGACATCAGTCTCTGCTGCATGTAAACAAACAAAGCACAGCTACTAGTCTCAATGGAAACACAAGGGGACATGGCTGGATGACCAACTAGGAAAATTAGGCAATTTCCCTACGGGCCTATAGGCCAGATTCACTGTGTGTGTGTGCTGTGCCTGTTTAATTAATTGCAAAATTGTTTGTAATATGCACCACTAATGAGCTGAAATGGAAATTAAAAGGGCCTTTAAACTGGTCCTGAGCCAAAACTAAAACTAAAGCTTCATGTCTGGAATCAGTTTTCCTATATACAGTATATATCTTCATAATGTTGCATTTGCAGGATGCACATCCCTTTAACGGCTACATCTAAAAGGTTAAGTGGCACAGGAAGGTGGTGGTGGTTGTAGTGAGGGTGAAGCCTTGAGTTATGCATTTTTGGCCATCCCCATCTTGGTTTTATGCAACCAGAAGTACCCTGGTACAACCAGATCCTGCATAAGATATTTCATATTTCCTGAACTGAAAACAAAAAAAGGTTTTAAAGTTTAAAAACTTAATTCAGATACAGGTAGATATTCAAAGGAGTTAAGTTAAAACAGCTCATTTTCTCTATTGTAATTAGCAACAGAAAACAATGTTATGTCACCAAAAGTGACTTTTTTCAGCAGGAACAGAAAAATGCTGTCACTGTGTCTCTGTCCACCTACATTGAAAACAGAGATGAATGCACAAAGTTCTTGTCTGGGGGTTGGGAAAAGGCTTTATGGGAGTGGTGGGAATTAGAAATATTCAATGCAGGTTGAGTGAGTGCAAACCCTTTGACACAGAATAACGTGTAACAGAATGATGAGTTGAGCAGAGAAGAGTTGGGATTTTCCTTTTAATGTGGGAGAATCTGCTGAAGCCTGTGATCCGATCCACAGTTGGAATGGGTGGCTGTGACTCCCAGTGGGCTTCGGTCCAGCGTGAATGTTTCACAGACAGGAAACACACAGCTGCTCTTGAAATCATCGGTGACAGCACTGAAACATGGCCACAACTAAACACAGGTCTGCTATAAACCAGTGAAATGTCAGCATGTCTGTTGCAGAGCTCAGTGTGTTTGTATGTGTAGTTTCCTCTTATCTAAACTGACTGCAGATGTTCAGGGGACCTACAGGTCCTTTCACTTCCTGTACTTGAGCTTGTTTTTTGACCACTTGAGAAGAGTTTTGTTTTGTCTGCAGGCTGTCAGATAATCCACCTCTTGTCTTCTTTAGGCCTTTTTCCACACAGATGAAAGGAGTGAGCTCTACCTGAGCAGTGAATGAAGTTGCTCTCCCTCTGTGTGTGTTGTCCTTGCTTTGTTGGTCCTGCTGTGCATGCCTTGTAGTGTATTTTAGTGAATGTAATGACACTTTTCCAGAGGTGGGGTACAGTACGGCTCTAAAATTGTGGCACTTTTCCACTAGTACCTGGTGCCAGAGAAAATGGCATCGCATCGAAAACGCCATGGTCGCTTGAGGACAAAAAGCCACAGAGCGAGCGGTGTCCTCCATTGTTTGTGATAGTAGTGTTGTTCTTCTTCGTCACGGTTTTCTGTCACATGTAAATGACATCATGGAAGTTTCACGCTGCCGTATGACGACCCCGCCCACGCCGAGGAGGTACTATGAGGTACTCAGTTATAATGGAAAAGCACCAAAACTGGGCCGTACCATGCCGTACCGTACCGTGCCGTGCCGTTGATATGTAGTGGAAAAGCGCCATAAGTGTGCACTAACTGGCTAGCTCACAGCTGCTGCTCAGTACTGCTCTCACAGGTTACAGCTAATAATATGACAGTGATAATATGATAACATACGGCACTGCTGCAGAAGCGTAGCGTCCACCCTGGTTCACCCAACAGTTCAAAAACAAAAAAATATGTAAATGTAGGTATATAAATAATAAATGTTTACTAGCATGTATGATTCAAGCAACTAAGCAAATCATCATATTTGACAAGCTGAAGAAGAATTTTCTATCGATCGACTAATTGATTAACTGACTAATCATTTCTACTACATTCAAATTTGTTGTATACACAGACCTAGTTTTATCACATTAGCTTTTACTGAAATATTGTCTAAATATTTGTACACCTGAAACTACAAAAAACTAGCTGAAACTAGCTAGCTTAAGGCTACGATGGATGAGTTGGTAAAGTAGCTTTTTAGCTGCTAAATATCAAACTGTTTTAACTAGATATTTGTTCACTTTGACATCTGTCCTTACAGGAACCATACAGAGAGTTTATTTGAGCTCTTTATTGCTAGAAACACCTAGCTTAGCTTATTGCTAATGAGACTGATCCATGTAGCTACAGTAAATGAGCAGGAAATAAAATCACCAAAACAGCAAGATGCTAAAAGAGGCTAATTAGCTTCATCGAGCAGCAACCTCCGGTCTGTTCTATTAGTTTGTCACAGTGACTCTATTTATTAACATTCAGTCTATATTTGGCATTTTTGCTTGAAACATGACACAATGGAGGAGGATCAATTGTATGGAGGTGCAAATGGGGTCAATCATGAGCCTCTTTTCCACTCATATTACTCAAACAGGAGTAAATAAATTGTTGTGGGCTAATTTCAGCTGCGAATTTGGTGCTCGAGTGAGTATTTACAGCAGCAGGACAGCACAAGTGGGACTGAGTCAAAATAAACTACAGATGATGAAGGAGCATATCGCCCAGTGCATCAGTGTGGCTCACTGATGTGTGTTTAAGTAGATCTTGGACAAAAATGCTGGTAGGCTATAAGATAGATCAGGTGTTTGACAGACAAATGTTGTTTTGTAAATGCATTGATGGTTTTGGTCTTTTGGTCTGTAATTCTCCTGCAAACAAATAATCCACCAAAGAGCATCGTTAAAGTATTAATTGAGTATAAATGAATGGGAAGGAAAAGTGTAAGAGATGTTTTATATATAAATATACACACACAAAGAAATAAATGAAGGCTGTTTGCTTTAAAATGCTGTAAAATCATATTCAGTGTGTAGGCTATCGACTGCAGTGCTCAGTTTCCACTCTCTCTGCAGCACTTCACACCAGACTGAGCTCCACTCCAGAGACTATTTGGCGTCAACTTTGTGTCACTTTTTAACTTGCACCCGTCTTTGCACCCAGTGATGTGTGGAGCCACAAGCTGTCGTCTTCTTTCGGTGGTGTATGTGTCGCTGACTGACGTGGATGGGTGGGTGGACTGCAGTGTGTTGTCCTGCTCTACCACTCAGATGCACTGTAACGTGGGTTGCAAGACAACTGCCACAAGCCATCAATTCACTGTACTTTACTTCTCCTTACCAAAAAAACACTTCCACTCCCATGGCAGCTGATACTTCCCCAGCAACGACTGAGAACAAGAGAAGAAAATGGTATTTGTGCCACGTCGCTGCCGTCTCATCTGCGGCTAATCTCTCTTCGTTATCTCACGCCAGAATTATATCCTCCCATCTGTGCACCAGGCCAACTTGGACTACAGTCGTCTGCTTTGTCTGCTGAATATTGACGTTTTGTAGAAGTCCTCCACCTTCCCCGTCAGTTAAACTCTCACCCTGACCTTCCACTGGGACACAACTGCTTTTGCAAGAAGTGTGGCCTTGTGGTCAATCCTGGCCTTGTGTCTTCTGCTGTGTTTTCTTATAACATACACATGTGATTGAGGCAGAGATCGTTTTGGGGAGGAAGCCACGAGTGTGTCTGAGTCACAGCTACCCCTTTTATACTGTTGTTCCCATGGTTACCCCACCCTTCCCGAAACTCCTTTGCCTAACCCCCGATTTAGCTGCCCACACAGTTTAGACAAGGATCAGGCCTCGGTGGCCAGCGTGTGTGTAAAGGGTTAGAGTTAAGAAAGCTATATGTGAAGCTACACCTTCAGTACATTTTTATAAGTATTAGCAGCATCACAAGCAGTCACAAGGTGTTTTTGTGTCTGTGAATGTGCAAGTTAATATATATGATGTTTAAAGACATTTTAATACATTTTCCCTGTTTTTAATTTGACCAAATTCCATTATCCTGTTTTCTGCTTTTCCTGTTGCCTATATAAACTCAGTATAATGTACATTTCCACAGAAAACACATTCATTCCAACCATATACGTTTGCATTTTAAATTGGTGTTAAGCTAATATTAGTGAGACACTTAATGTGTGGCAGACATCTGCCATATGTGTGGCGGGTATTTTGTTTTTGATCGTTAGTAGCACTGTGCACATATGCGTTTCGTATTCGGATGATGCTCTGAATGATACATGCAGCACTTTGCACAGTCATGCCACCAGTTTCATGATGTTCCTCTAATTTCTGGTCTGACATCTTGCCAAGAAGGCAAGGAAAAAGAAGAGGGCAAGTTAGCAAGCATGCGAAGAATGAATGATTTTATGTAAAAAGGGCTTTATGCAACAAATCTTCCAAATTAGACAAATTACTGCTGAGCTACGGCTAAAGTTGGATAGGTTTCGGCACAAAAATGATTAATAAGGTTCAGTGAAATATTGTGGTTTGGGTATGAATGACAACCTTAAAGGTAAAGGTTGTGGGAGTTTTGTTGTCATGGTTACAGCAATAACTGAGTATTTGGGCTGTGTACAGTTACAACATGGAACCAGTGGTATGTGAACAGCTTTCACCATGCGTGGTGTCTTGTAATTAGAGAGTGAAAACTGTTTTCCTGTTTGAAAGCGATACTCTGAGCGGCAGACTGTAGTTGAGTCTAATATGACTTTATTGTTGCACTGATGGAATTAGTACAGTGGAAATGTACATCACACTGAATTTACCATTGGGGTTATGACAGCACAGGTATTTCCTCTCGGTCCTCAGGTATTTCTTCTGGCCTGTGTATCGTTTGTGTGCATTTGAGAGTTTGTCTTTTCTTTTTGAGGAAATGAAGGCCAGAGTAAATTATATTTATTTTTTTAAATTCCATAGTTGTAGGATTGTATGCTTTCTCTTTCACTTTCAGTTTTTAATCAATTAATAATAAATAATCACACAGGAACACTGTACCAGAGACTAAATATAGACCGATATGACACCTCTGCACTGTTTTCACCTCTTTGTTGTGTTTTTTTTTCTTAAAACACTTTCTGTCGCCCAGTGGAGGCCGTGGTGGAGTTCGACTATGAGGCCCAGCAGGACGATGAGTTGAGCCTGACGGTGGGCGACATCATCGTGAACATACGACGGGACGATGGAGGATGGTGGGAGGGCGAGCTGGGAGGACGCAGGGGCCTTTTCCCGGATAACTTTGTCAGGGTGAGTGATTAAATTCATATTTTCTCTCCTCTTTCTCAGTTTCTTACACGCTCCATAAAGCCACAAGAGGCCCTCCAAAAATAGCAGCAGAGTAAACAGGCAGTTTCCAGTGTGTCACTGCAGTACGGTTTGATTGGGGTTTTCCTGTGTGCTTGAACACTCATTCACACTTGTTTTTATAAAATGTGAGATGATTGTATTTGGAGAAAACAAAGATATAAAGTTATGTTAAGGTTGACTTTGTGGTCAGGGTTGTTGCCTCTAGATAATGAGGTTAAAATGTCACTGCCTGAGGACACGGTGTGAATATGTGATCGCTCTTTTCACAAAGAACAAAATGTTGAATTCAGTTCCCACGATTCAGATGTCAGGAAATGTCTGTGCAGATGGGGTTTCAGAAGATGTTTGACCATCTGATGATGCATCTTGACTGGCTTTGTGTGTTGTGTTGTGTCTCATAATGGTGGTTACAGCTGATAACACCTTTATGAACAACATAACACCCACCTGCCCTCTGCTTATCCCCCAGGTAAACACTGTTAACTCTGTCAGCGCTGTTGCACCGTTAGTGACATCAGCTGTGAGTTGAGAGCCATGCAGATGCAATAGAAAATGCTCATGCATTTAGCACCTTTAAGTCATTATTTAAGCAAAAAAGCAAAAACAATCAGATGTTCCAGCTTCTCTAACATGAATATTTACTGGTTTTCCTTGTCGTATTGTGGATGACGTCACGTTGGGAACTATTTTCTTACATTTTATAAAAAAATCACTGGCTGATATAATTGTCAGTACCACTTTAACTCATACTGTATGTCCTTATATCTGTGGGGCAGTTGAGATAAAATTCAACATTTTCTCCCAGTCTGCCGGTAGCTCAAATTAAATTAGACAAGTATGTGTGAGAGCAGAAGATTCAGCTTCTGGTAATGAGAAGAGGGAAGTATCTGGTTCACTGTATCCTAAGAGGAAGTAGAGAAGTGACACAAACCGAGGGGCAGAGAATAGTTTTCACAGTTTGACAGTGAAGAAGTCAGGTGGTTCGTCGAGGCTTTATTTGTGCTGACTGACTGTCACAGCATTCATTCAGTGTCAGGGAGCCGGACAATGGGCCTGTGCAGTCCCACTGACTCTGTGTGTGTGTGTGTGTGTGTGTGTGTGTGTGCGTGTGCGTGTGTGTGTGTGTGTGAGGCTGTGAGTAATGCAGTAATACCAGACTGGTCTGTCACAAGACTGCAGTTATGGGAATCAATGACATTAAGCTTTGCAGTGCTGATGTGTGTGTGTGTGTGTGTGTGTGTGTGTGTAGGAAGTGGGGGATGTGGACACTCAGGTTTAAAAGGGGACAGGAAGTGATGGTATGCACACCCATCATGGCAGACAGAGGTGAAGCAGGTCACTGAATTAAGTTAGTGTTTGAAAGTTGTTTTTGTTTCCACATTTTAAACCACTCAGGATTACAATTTCAGGCTCTGCTCAGGTTAACAAACTGTTAATGTTATACTGGACGGTCAGCTCAGCAAAGCAAAAGACGTTGGAGGTATCATGAGACTGCACGCTCCTGGGCTTAGTGAAGCTGCATCAGGCTGTGATAAAATATGATATTATTGGTATTTGTCAAAGCCTAGAGCTGTTATTAGCAAGCTGATGTTTATCTAGAAAGCAAATTGCTCACTGGGGAAATGCTCAGTTCTTAACATGAATATCTTTTAAACTCTGCAGAGATAATTTAAAAACACAATCAGTGGCTCTCAGCTGCAGTTTCTCAGGAACAAGGACCTTCAATATTACAATCATTTATAGACCACAACATCAGGGCTGCCACTAACGTTCATTTTTACATTTTTACATTGTTCTGTGGACTCCTGCCCACCAGCTCAGCTAATATGAACCTGAGGTGACACAAGCTAGCTGCCGATCAGCAATGCATCCCCCCATTTCATATTTTCTACTGTTGTTTGTTATTTATGTTATGTTATGTTATGTTATGGGTACAAACATAGGAGGTGTATCACTAGTGGATGTTGTAACTGTGACATCCTGCTCTGCCATTTTGAAGACTCAAGTTCGGCCTTTTGGTCATTTATAACCAGATCAGACTTATTTTTGCCCCCTGCTGGCCTCTTTGCTTTCACTCCTCACACCAGACACCCACTGACTCCAACAGGTGGTTGCCACTGTTTCACTGATTAATCAACATACTCTACAGTCACTCAAGAAACTCTGAAATTAAAGCATAAAAAAATCCCCCAGAAACACAGACTTTCCTAATTTTTGCAGTGCCTCACATTGCAAAAATTTACTGTGGCCTGCAACACTGCAGAAATAAAGTCATTAAATTCCTCTTTGGTGTCACTTTCATTTCCTCAAAAAGACAAACTCTCAAATGCACACAAACAGTATACAGGTCAGAATACGCTGTCATTATCTGACCTCACATGTTCTGATTGTCCTTCATGGTGCAGAAGAACATTCTGGAAATGCCTGGTAGTCACTTTTCAGAAGTAAAGTCACTCTAGATGTCTGAAAAGTTGCAAACCTTGGCAAAAAAGCATGTTGGGATTGACAGTTTTTAGTTTCTATGCCTCACTGTTTGCAATAACAGAAAAGGAACATAATATTGGCAAGTATGTTTCTTTTTTGGTATAATCTACATATAGAGCTGGACGCTGTGTTTCTGTAATGGCCCAGAACAGACAAACCAAAGACACAGAGCATTTACAACTTCACATTTTCGTCGTAGTTCTCCTACAACCTTGTTGGCACACTGGAGAAATTGCAGTTGGTTGAAATCTGCAATGCCATCCTGTACACTGCACCTTTAACTTTTTTTTATTTAAAATAATCATTATAGTCCAAGATTATGTCTTCAAATGTCTTGCTTTGGTCCAACCAAAACCACAAGACTACAATGCACATCAAATATGTAAAAACAGACCAAATATGCATAAATGAGAAGACCAATTTAATCAGTTATTGTAATGTTTCTAATTGTTTCCAGGATGAAAAGGGTTGTGAGGTTTATTAAAAGTCAGGAAATATTTAGCATCATCGTTCCTCTGAATTTACAAGCAAAGCTCTCTCTGTTTCTCTGAGTCACAGATTCTTTGGATGTTACTCTGCATTGTTCTGGATTATCTGCTACTGGGAGAAAAGGGGTCAGAGGTCAAGGCAAAGGGGATGCACAAAGCAGCATTTAAAGCATTAAAGCAGCACAGTGTAAACTACAAACTCACTGTCAGGCTTTCACACAGTACACAAAACACAGCCACTGCAGTGTACACTGTGCAGGTGTTTCCTGTTCAGATATGATGAATCACATTGTCTTCCTCTCCTCTTTTCAGCTGGGTTTCCTCTAACTCTGGGTTGACTCCATATCCCCACAGGAGGAATTGCAGTAGAGCATGAATGTGGTCCAAGTAGTAACAAAAGGCTTCCAAGAACAGTCCACTTAGCTGTGTGCTCGATATCTGTTGCAAAAACACAAAGACATTATCCTCCTCTTCCAAACTGAAATAGGATATATTAATTATTTAAAATAAGCTGCATGAATAGATAACAGATGGATTGATTGTTTTTGATTTTCATGAAGCATGAAGCCAAGCAGCTGGTAAACACAGACTCGTAAATGAAGGAAAGCTGTAGGCTAACAAATGGCCGCTGTGGGTTTTTGCGTAGGTTGGCTTGTGTCTCCAAGTTTGTCTGTGGGTTTGTGTCTGTGTGTGTGAGTTTCTGAATGAGTGTGTGTGTGTGTGTGTGTTTTTTTCAGTACATGAAAGCATGCAGAGCCAGCCCATCTGGCTGCAGATTCAATGTGCATTTCTTCCTGACTCTACATTAACACTGTATTAGCCTACTGAACAAATGCAAACACCACATGTCACGGAAAGATAACTATGTGACTGACCTGACCTCAGTGGAGAGGAATAATAAACTACTGACCGAAACAAAAACAAGTTTTATCACCTCTTTAACTTTTTTTAGCACAGTCACACAGCTCTCATGCTACAAAAAACAACCTCACAGTCCACTACCTGCACTTATATTAAGATTAGAAGAAACTTTTTAATTCTCAACTACAACTGAACAATGTGCTGTTACATTTAAAAGAAAAACTTATTTCATTCAATTTACAGTCACAATAATAATAGTAAGTATAAAGTAAATTAAAATAAGTGAACTTTTGGTTTCGCATGGGATGTAAGAAGAGGAAAAATCCTTTTATTTCATTTATTAATCCATGTATTTTTTCTTGAAACACACATACATCAATGGAGAGGGGTCAGAGAGAGGGAGCTGCCCATATACAGGCTTCCTGAGTAGTTGGGGGTTAGGTGCCTTGCTCAAGGACACCTCGGCAGTGACCAGGAGGAGGAACTGGCACCAGTCCACCAGTTCCCAGCTCAAGTCTCTACAGACTGAGCTACTGCCGCCCATGTTTTTGGCTTGTAACACAATGAGCAATAAAAATGTAATTCACTGTGCAGTTTGGTTTTGAGGAGACAGGACCGCTCGTTGGCCAAACGCTGAAGCCACAGCAAAAAGATGATTAACTTAGCTTAGCATAAAGGCTCACCAGGCTTTTAAAGTCATTTTTTTCCTTATAAATACAGTGATATTCTACACATTTATAGAAAGGATGAAAACAAGAGGGCCCAATCCCAAACCATCCCCTGCACACTCTCCTTACACACTAACCCTCCGTTTCCTCATTCTTCTGGAGGCATATTAAGGGCCGTTCCAAATCATGTATTGCAGCGAGTCTGCATCGACGCACACTAAGCAGGAAGTGTGACGGCAAAAAATGGAGGAGGAAACAACTTACAAATTGAAGTTCTGCATGTCTCATGCTCTGACAAAAAATAAAAACAAGTCTTTTTTTTTTTTTTTAGGAAAATCTAACACCTTGTGTCTTTTATTTTAATCAATTACTTCCTATTGGAAGAGAACTGCACACAGATTTTAGTTGGCATCTTCACTTTTTTTTTTTTAAATACAAAAATCTGTTCCTTTGTAAACTTTGTATTTCCTGAAATGACTGTTAGCCTAAAATGAGCTTGGGCTGTTGCCTAGGAAACATCTTGTGTTGCTGATATTTTTGGATCTCAGAGGCTCATTAAGAGTTTCACGCCACACCATGCACATACACAGCCAGTGAGTGAGTGTGTGTGTGTGTGTGTGTGTGTGTGTGAGTCAGTGCGGCAGCAGTCGGCCACAGGGCCAGGCCTTATGAAACAGTGTCATGATGAATGTGGTGGGGAGATGTGAACCATCACGTCTGGCTCTTCTGGGCCTTTCTGTGTGTGTTTGAGCGTCACTCTGTTTGTGTTCCCGCTCTCTTGATCAGTTTCGCATGCCGTCTTGTGATTCTTTATTGAGGGAGAGTCATGAGGACGGAGAGGGAAAGGCTGCTGCTGTGTTTGTGTTTGAGCTGGTCCTCTGCAGGTAAACACTGAGGCTGACATCTAATACTGCAGCACAAACCTGATTTCACTGAATACAGAAATAAGCAAGCACTGCATAATAAATAACCTTCAGGTACAACACTGCTCGGATTTGCAGAAATGATTTGCATTACATTACAGATATATTCTAGTCATGACATTAATAATTAGTTTTTGTCAACAAATGTTGACTTTTTTGATCTCAAATGCCGTCAGTGACATTTTAGTCTAATAGTCACATGCTGCTTCACTGTTTATTGATGTATATGCGTGCTGTAGATATGGGTGTTGATTTAAATGATATTTTTAGCACAGATTTTTCCTATTTTCAAAGTTTATTACTGTTAATATTGTTATTATATTAGCAGTACAATATTTCAGTAGTCCTAGCATGATCCATAGTCCACAAGAGGTGCAATAGTACTTTTCCAACTCTTGGCTGGTTCCACTGTGAGTTTTTTTTTTTTTTAATTTTGTAATAATTTATCCCAGAATACAGTATAATTTATCATATTTTTTTTCAAATCTGTACATTCAGTACACATCATAGTTATACTAATGTGGTAAAGTAGGACATAATGCTATTTAATTAAGAGCGTAACGGAACAAAGCACTATTTTATGTTATTTATCATATTGTGTGAGTCAGTAACAACTTTGCAAGACTCTTATTGTATAATTTTGTTGTCATATAGACTAATACAGACAGATTTTATTGTATTTTGTTCATTGTATTTATTTGAGTCATCATGCGGTGTGTTAGTTTGATTTAAAATGCAGTTAATTGTGATTCGCTGTTATCCTTTTCATAATTTTTATCATCATGTATGGGTCAACTTTTTATTTAGACAAAGAAGTATTTTTATGTTTGAAGTTTAAACACTTAGCATCTCTGTTCCTCTGTCTTCTCACCTGAACCATCCTTTTTGTCTTCATCGTTCCCCTCTTTCCCCTTTTCCTCCTCCTCCTTAATCATCTTGTGTTCCGCTCTTGTTTTAGGAGATAAAGAAAGAGGGAAAAAGGGATGGAGGACAGGCGAGCATGATCAGATCTGACCTTTCCAATGGACGGGCCAGCCCGGTGTCCGACCCCAGCGTACGACCAGGCAGGAAAGGTGCAGACACACACACACTGTCACACACACTCATACATATTAATCATTAGGCAGCTTTAAATCTCCAGTCTCAAACATAGATCCTATTAGCGTGAGGAAGTATTTGGGTCAAACATTTCCTGTGCATTCACACAATACACACACACACACACACACACACAGTATATGTTCTTGTATAGTTTGTATAATAATAGCATACAATATTTCACCCACAGCTTTTGTTACTTTGCAAATAATATTTTTTGCACATTGAAATGTGAAAATGTATCTGTACAGTTCAAACAATGAGTCAAAAATTCTTATTATGATTATTATTTTTGATAATCATTATTTATCATGCAAAATGGCAAATATTTCCTGGTTCCAGCTTTTCAAATGTGAGGAATTATGACTTATCTTTCACTTCAGCCACATTTTCAATGTAGTCTTATTTAAAGTAATGTGGCATTATTATTTTTACTCAAGTAAAAGGTGTTCATACTTCCTCCACTAAAGCATATACAGTACAGTACTGCACATGCACACAAGGAGCGACACCTTGTGTATCAAAGAGGAATTGCAGGGTTACATCTCCATTAATGAGTCAAGAGTAATGAGCAGGCAAAGACAAACTAGTGCAAGGCCAACGGGAAGCGTCTGGTGTCAGAGCTGCTTAGTAGGACTGTCTACTTAGTGAGAGGTCAAAGGTCAGCGTGTCAGTCTGCAGCCATGAGGGCTTTTAATAAGTCAGCCGACACCTGCTGCTGGCTCACAGTAAGTCACGGATTATGGCTAAGAGCAGGAGCCAATTATGTCACATGTAAGCCTAAAATATGTTTGTGTGTGTGTGTGTTTGCAGCAGAGCAAATCCGTAAGCGGCGGTGTAAAGCGGCGTTCAGCTACGTGCCTCAGCATGAAGACGAGCTAGAGCTGAAAATAGGGGACGTCATTGAGATCATAGCAGAGGTAAGTCTGATTACATCTTATATAATGGAGCATAATGTTGCTGCATAGTACTATGTACTATGCAGCAACATAGTACTATGTACTACATAGTACATGCTAAATAGTAGTTGTTTTTTTAATAACTGTTGACTGTAAATTTAAATAGCGACCCTCTGTTTGTTTGGAGCAGGGGGTCAGATCGTACCAGATGTGATCATCATCAGGTTAAAAACAACATGCTCTTTATGCCAAAGTGTTCGTGACTTCCTGGTTAGCCTGAGAGACCTGTTTCACAGCACACATTATGACATGTCATGGTGTTAAGAAAATTAATTTGCTTTTCCCATGCGATGAGGAGCACCTTGTCTGGGTGCTCTGTTGATTAGCTCAGCTGCCACTCTGACGTGACCTTTAAAAGTCTGCCTTCACTGTGTGTGTTTCAGGTAGAGGAGGGCTGGTGGGAGGGATTTCTAAATGGGAAAACTGGAATGTTTCCCTCCAATTTCACCAAAGTTATCCTGGGGGAGTCAGAAACGCCATCCTTAGACGCCTCACAGGAAGAGCTGCGCACACGCACCAGTGAGTCTCAGCCAATGAGATGGTGGGAAGGCACCACATATATAAAACACAACCGGCTCTGTCTGCAAAATGAATGACTTTTGAAGTGTTTGTGTTCTTATAAATAATACAGTGATTCTACTAAATCTGCATTTGCAGGAGTGCTGAAGCTAGTATGTGCTGTTTCTTCTGTGTGTGTGTCTAGGTAAGGACAGCCCAGGCAGTGAGAGTGATGGAGGGGACAGTCGGTCAGAGACGGGGTCAGCAGAAATCCAGCCCAAGAAGGTAATCAAATATGCACAGTCTTCTCTGTAACATGGGCTGCAAAGATCTGAAAACTCTTTTAGTGAACAGTAGAGGACACAGATGGAGTCAACACAGATTCAGTGTTTAACAATGAGAGGATTGAAATATTGAAAAGTTGTGATGTAAATCTTGGACTGCGACAGAGTATGTGAGAGGGAAGGGGGAGCTGATTCCTCATGTTATGATAGTTTCATGTAGGCTAATATCTTTGAGTCAGAGAGATACTGGCACACCACCCTTTTTAGCCCAGCATGCTTTTTTACAGTAGGTGTCACTTCTCAGTCTGATCTGGCCCTCATGCCTTATGTTGGCAAAAACACTGATATGTTGGTATGTACAGAAGCCCTAAGAGGCTATGGTTTAAGTTTATTTTTTAACACTGGTTTCTCATGACAACAACTTATTTTTCTTGGTATCTCGAGAAAACCAAGCTTGTTTTCTCAACATAATGAGTTAATTTTGTGCTGGACTAGAAATCAAAACATTGGGCTGATCACTGATCAATACGTCAAATACAGTCTGATCTAAAGATGTAAACCATGCATTTTTTTTCTAGTTATCATAAGAAAACGTGTGTTTAAAAAAAAAGTAACCATGGCCTCTTAGAGCTTCCGTAGATAGATATGGACTGGGTCAAGCAAAGCCATTTTTTGCTGCCCACATCTAAGCTTTGTTGTTAGAAAAGGTGGAAAGGAGGAGATGTCGTCCTAGCTACCTTACTGCGCTTGTGATGAAGTGGTGGATAAAACTAATGCAGCTATGAGATGTTGCAAGTGTTGAAACTGTTAACTGATTTGAGAGCAGCACATCTCTTGCTCCTGATTGGTTAGGACCAAACGAGACACAAATGAAGTGAATCAAATCAGTGTGATCATCAAAGTAAAAATTAGCAGCTTGTGTTGGTAAACAGTGCAGCTTACGGATACTTTTTGTGAACAGTATGAGCATGCAGATAGACAGTGGAGAAGTGGGTTATGCAGCAGTAGTGGCGACTCCATGCCTCATTTAAATTCACTAAAATGGTTTGACCACCCACAAAGCACGCTGTGCACTTTCAGGGCCACCAGGGAGCAGTGTTTGAAATTCAAAAGTGATTATTTTTATTTTTTTTTTTTATGTTGGGGGGGGGGTTTAAATGTTAGGTTAAATCCGATTATTTCACCTCTTTTGGCTTCCCATAGGTCCGAGGGTTTGGCTTTGGCGACATCTTCAAAGATCAGCCCATCAGACTCAGACCTCGCTCTATGGAAATGGACTCAGAGGGGGACAAGGTGAGACACACACCTACACAATCACTTACTTCATACATTTTTTCATACTGTGATCATTGTATTGTGAGAAGTGAGGGAAGGAAGTCCCAGCCTTGGCTCCTCCCCTTCCTTTGTTTTAGTTTCACAGCACAGGAAGTGGTTTTATGTTGATGCACACACACACACACATCCTGCAGGGATTTGACAAGCAAAGCAGAAGTGAGAGCTCCACAGGGCAGAGAGGAGGGGAGATTGTACAGCTTTACACTGACGTTCATATATTCACACACACCGTGTCCTGCTGCTGCTGATGAAGCAGAGCTGTGTGTCTGTGGACCAGAGAAGAGGACGGTAGGGTCACCTTTTCTCTATTCCTGTCCCTGTCTGCACCCATCTGATCTGTTTTACCTTCATCCTTTTCCCCTCATGATCTTCTCTTGTCCTCAGCCCTTCTGTCTGCTTAGCAAGCCCTGTTTCACATGAAAATAGAAGCGCTTGTGGTTCAGCCTCGGTGCAGTTTTAGGCTGATACAAAGCAGGTTTTTGTGAAGGTTTCTTATTTTATAAAATAAGCGATATGTTTCTAAACATTGTTGTGTGTCTGTTGATGATCAAAATACAATAAGAAAGGCTGTCTCATCCAGCCAGGAATACATTTATGAAATATGTTTTGATATACTGAAATCCTGCTGTAAATGAGTTCATGAATATGGAATTTAAGGTTCACTGAAAGTGTTTTTCTTTTTCTAGAGAAAAAAAAAGATAATTCAGTCATTGTCTACCTCTGAAAATGAAAGTCAAACTAAATGTTTCTGCACAGCCAGACACCACTCGGAATAAGTAAATGTGGGTTTTGTCACAAACTCAACAGTCAAATGGCACTAAGACGAATAGATGAGGAAATCCTGAGAGCCACACAGGATATAGTATGTGAAGAAAGTGAAAAGGCTTTTAAACCATTGCATCGGTCACTGCATCTATCCTGCAGACATATAAGAGTGAGTGTGTTTGTTCTGAAGGATGTTAGTCAGCCTGTCCTGCTGAGCAGGACGCTGTGATGTTGCTTTATGGAGAGACGTGTCTCTGCTCCCTAATGAGGCTCTGGAGGAGGTGACAGGTCCAGGGACGGATGGGACGGGATGGGGGGGTGCTGAGTCATACAGAGCCACGTCAACTTTATAATTGAATATAATTTAAAGGTCAGCTGCACATGTGAAGTTGGTGAATTCCCAATGTGTCCCAATCTTTCAGCTCTCCAAAGGGAAGTTTTCAGTGTTTCCTCCAGATTTTTTTTTCCTTTGCCGTGAGTCAAAGTCACTCAGCCTTGTGATCCAGTGAGTCTTCATGTAAAACAAACATCCACAGTGTGGCTGATCCCTGAGGCGGTGTCCTCCACCCTTATTCAGTGGTAGGACAAAATGAAGAACTCCCAAACTGAATAAACTGATAGAATATGCACATTTTCTTTATCAGTTTAATTTATTATGCTTGTATATCTCCCTCTGGTCCAGCATTCCCTCACAATGTTCTGTAAGATTTTCTGGTCTACAAATACACTTATATCTATTTAATCTCCTTATCTCAGTCCTTCTAGGAACATCCCATCTCTCTCCTCGTCCTCTGGTTTGAGTTATCAGGAAACTCATCATGTGCAATAGATGAAGAGGACTGTTCTGGATTTATTTCCTCACAGTCAGCAGAACAATGGAGAGGCTTGCACTGAGTTAAATATCAGTCATTCAGAGGAAGCTTCATGCGCACTGAAATGATTAGCGTCTTCACAGTGTCCTACAGTACACGTCTGTGCTTTATAGTGTAGCATCCGACTGTTTGTGTGATATATTATGAAAAGTAAGATATCTTTTTTTTCTACAAAGGTCCAGCAGCTCATAACAATGTCCAGTCCAACGTGCAGCCCGTCTTTTCAAAATAGATGTCTTCACAGGAAGCCGCTCCAGTTAGGATCAGGCAACAGAAGTACTTCAGTAGGTTAGGTTTAGGAACAGATCACGCTATGGGTCAAAGGTGACCAGTGTTTCACAAAAAACGTCCTCCTGTGTGAAACACTGGTGGACCCACCTGCTCTCTACAGGGTGTTTGACACTCTTTAAATGTCACAGTTATATGGATTACATTTGTATTCATTTTGTGGGGTATACTAATTTCAGTATTGACTTTTCGTAGATACAGTTATGAAGGTGTATGAAAAGAGCCCTTTACTGTCATGATGGAGTTGAGAATTGGGCAGAAACCTTCAGGCTGCTATAATAGATGTTTATGTTACATGCAAATAATTCAACTTGAGGGAGCATTTTAGTGTCTTTTAGCTCCTTGTTTTAGTTTTGAGGCGTACATCTTTGCTGTTTTGGTTCATGCTCACTGCTCTCACCAGCGTCAGTTGATATGTGTATGTTGTTTACAGGTGGTTTGTTGTTTTAACTGTGATCATAAAGAAGTCACCTCATATTGTTTCATATAAAAACGTTCACTTACAAAGTCATTAATAAAGCATTAGTGTGTCGTTCAAATGGACTCAATTGATCACACCAGACAGCACAGTGAACTTTCATCAAGGTTGATGAGTTCACACTTTCTCAAAAACCTACGGTTGAGTAACTTTGTGCATGTGTTGTACTCAAACTGAAACAGCCAGGTGTTCAGTACAGAACAGGAAATGCAATAGTTCCTTTTCTTTCAAACTAAAAGTGGTGAAAGTTTGAAATGTCTGACTGTCTCACTTTGTATTTCTTACTGAAATATTTGCATTTTTTTACCAGAAGGGCAGTTTTGTAGTTGTTATAGCACCAGATATTTATATTTGACAGCAATAGGTCATTTTAAATCAACATTTTATTTGTCTTATGTTAAAACACTTGAACATGTTTGAAACATGACCCGCTATAAAAACTGAAACGACCCAAGAGACTGTAAAAAGTGAGCCTTTACAATTAATCAATCAAGTAACTGATTAATCATTATTGGTCGTCATTAAGTTATTTCTTATAAAGCCCAATATTATACACACTCTTTTACCTTTGATACATCTTGTAAAAAAAAAGTGAGATTTTCATGTCTTTTATATTATAGCAGGTTAAAGCTAATAAAACAAGCTGTTGCACTTCTTTGTTGCATTTCTGTAAATACAGACATATTCAGACAGACAGTGTGAGGAAAATATTTGTTTTTACAGCATGTAAATATATTCTATTTCAAACACAAATTACAAGATACAAAACTAAAAATGAAAAAAAAAAACAAAAAAAAAACCTTAATTAATAATTTTTCAATGTCGGACCAAGTATTTTTACAGGGTGGTGGTTGTGCTTTTATTCAGTTATTCAAACTTCCTCCTCTCCCAGCAGAAACATGTGATAGTTGGACGTGGAAACGTCTCGGACATGTTGTAATGATGTCTCAGTGCTGGTGGCTCCACATGGGTCTCATTAGAGAGAGAGGCCGGCGGGGGAGGAGCGTTTTTCTTTTTTCTCTCTGTCAGAACAGAACAGAGCTGTGTGTGTGTGTTCAGGACAGACTGGGTCTTGTTAGTGCGTGTGTGTGTGTGTGTGTGTGTGTGTTTTCCTGTGGAAGAGCCACCCTGGTTCCACAAACACTGTCGAAGGATCCACTCCAGCCGCACGACAACGGCTCCTTTAACAACCTACACCACACACACACACACACACACTTCTTTGGTGGCTTTTGTACTAAATCCAGTCTCATCCTCTCTAATTAGCTGGTTAGATTGGAGCTGTGGGACAGTGCTGCCCACTGGAGAGAAGTCATTATTTCACTGTAATTGTTTATTTTTGTCTTTCAGTATATCAGTTTTTTCTCTCTCTTTTGAAATTGGTTCATTTTTACACCATTCAGTTTTGCTAGTTCTGTTTTATTTTTTGGAATATGTCATATTTATTTCTGTAGGGACGCCTCTGTCAGAGGGTTTGATCCTCCACTCCTACTGTTTACATGTTGTTGTGTCCTGAAGTGAACCAACTTGCTCCCTGGGCCCTTACAGTAGGACAAATTTCATGCGTACACTTGTGCACTCACTGGCCACTTTATTAGGTACCCCTTGCTAGTAAAAGGTTGGACCATTGGAGTCCAGTGAACTCTTTGTCATGTTTAAGAAACTGGTTTGAGCGTTATCCTGCAGGAAGTAGCCATCAGAAGATGATCCACTGTGGTCATAAAGGGATGGGCATGGTCAGTAACAAAACTCAGGTAGGCTGCAGAGTTTAAACCATGCTCAGCTGGTACTAAAGAAAATCTCCCCACCATTACACCAGCAGCAGCCTGAACCAGGATGGATCCATGAAAATCTCAGTAGATCAGCAGTTTCTGAAATACTCAGTCCAGCTCGTCTGACACCAACAACCATGACACATTCAGAGTCACTTAAATCTTTCTTTCTTCCTCATTCTGATGCTCTGTTTGAACTGCAGATAGTTGTCTTGACCATGTCTGCCATGTGACTGGCTGATTAGCTATTTGTGTCAACAAGCAATTGAACAGGTGTACCTATTAAAGTGGCCGGTGAGTGTACGGTGTACGACAATAAAGGCTGTTGATCAGGAATAAACTCTCTCAAGGGGATTGTTATGAAAGTTTTGCACATATTTCCCCTCAGGGTAGATTATTATAAATTTAGTGATCTCAAAAGAGATCATTATATCTGGATATTGGTTGGTATGTTTAGACCTTTTTAATGATATTATAGTACTCTTTCCTATGTTGCACTGCAACTTGCACAACAATTAATGTTGAGTTCTTTTATTCAAAATACAGTATCTCCAGCTCTAATTGACCACGTTTTAATTATGCTAATGTTAGCATGCTAACACACGAAAGTAGGGTGGTGAATATGAAAGAGGCACACAGAGCAGCTAATGTGGCTAACGCGATTCTTTGTCTTGTTTAATATTTACTCTTTATCTTTACTGTCGTGTTTAGTTTCTGTGACTCAAGTTTAATGGAGTCATGCTTGGCTATGAAAGTCGCCATTTTGGTTTATTTACTGTATTTCTAATTACCCTATTGACCAATCATGTTCTCATAAATATAGTTTTTATACAATACAATTTAGTAGATGCACATTTGAACTTTTAGTTTAAATGTCACAAAAATTTCATTCCCAATGTTGTGAAAAATTCACTGATTATACAACAATGAGCAGCAAATAAACTCTGCTGTCAACCAGCCACAACTGAATCAAACCAGGTTAAGATATTTTCTGAAGACATCGCTGAAACTCACCTCAGCAAACACAGGAAAAACGCAACAGAGTGCAGATTTTTGTGCATCTGAGGATGAGCTCTGTGTGTGAAACTAAAGAGTTTCTTCCATCTGTCCACTCAGGCCAACGAGGGGAAATCAGCGGGTGTTGCCCTGGAAACCATGAAGACTGAACCTGATGGCAAGGCCAAAGGTGAGGAGCTACAGTTTTATTATTTTTAAGATAACTTAATTTTGTTTTTGTATTTAAAATAAAATCGAACAAAGTGTACAGCAGTGGGTCATAGAGAAGGAGTACAAATATAAGCATTAAATAGTATGTGCATGTATTAGTCACAGTGTCCACAGTATGTGCAATATGAGCGTGATATGTGAGTTTATCCCCCTTTTCTTCACTTTGTGTTAGAGTTTTTCAATGAACTTTTTTTTTAATTCCTAGTGAAAACCATCTCTGCTCTCTCGTTTGTCAGCTCTTTATTTTTTTGTCTGACTTTATCTTGAACTTGATCGGCAGGACGGGAGGTTTGCAAAGTCCTGTTTCCATATGAAGCACAAAATGAAGATGAGCTGTCACTCAAAGAGGGGGAAATCATCAACATTATCACCAAGGTAAGTCGCTATGATTCCTGCAGCATGTGGTCAGTTTCATTTGTTTGCAGTTATGAGTAATTTGCATCCAGGTGCACATTCAGTGCGCTTAGCCAGCATTCGAAGTGTCGTTCAGAGCAAACACTTTGCTGTCTGTGCAGGATTGTGCTGATGCAGGCTGGTGGAAGGGGGAGATCGGTGGAAGGCAAGGTGTCTTTCCAGATAACTTTGTCAAGCTGCTAGAAGTGGAGAAAGAGGTAATGCGGTTGTCTTCTACTGTGATAATAGACGCCTGGAAAGTGTTTCTGTTCATGTTTGTGTGTCTGTGTGCATTTCCAGAGACCAAAGAAACCACCTCCTCCCAGCGCACCTTCAGCGAAACACACCACAGGTACAGTGACAGCTCATTTCTTTTCCTTATTGTTTTTTTAATTCTGAGAGAGAAAGAGCGAGAAACAAATGAAGAGGCTGTGAAAACTCTAACCTGTAGAGAGAAAGTCAGAAGTCAAGAAGGTTCCTCCTGAGCGACCTGAACATCTACCACAGAGAGACCAGGATCGAGGTACAGTCCAGACCACTTTGGTCCTTCTCAGCCTACCTTCAGCCTGCCACTCTCTACTGATCTGATCACTAACACGCTTCACATTACAGAGATTCATGAGTGTGACACAGGACAGTGTGTTTTTCAGGAGTGCAGAAGCTTACTGTTGAAACAAAAAATCACAAGCAGGAAAAAAAACCTGCACACTTGTGAAGTGAAGGAAAAAAGCTCTGATTGAAGAAACGGTGTTGACATCATTTTGTCTGCAGCAGGACGCTCTGGGCGTCGTGGTGTGAGCGCTCAGTGATCTCATTATCTTGTGCTGATGCAGAGCAAATAGAGCTAATGTAAGCTTCAGTGTTTCACTGAAAGTACCAATGCAACAATAATATTAACACCCTTGTCATTATGACAAAGAGCCTCAAGACACTATTTTATAAATTCACCCCAAGATTAAAGTGTAAATGCATGTAAAATCTACTGAAATAATGTACTAATGCTTAACAATCATCCACACACCAGAATAAAAACCTGTTGGGGTGAGATTATTTTCTATTTTTAGCATGGGGATACAAACGTACTGGCAGAAATACATCACTTATGACTAAATAAATCACTGTCTAAATCTCATAAACCCAGAGACAGAAACCTACTACTGATGCCTCTTTGACCTGCTCTTTCCTGATCCTCTCTGGTCTTTGTCGCCTTTCAACTTTTCTTCTTTGCTTTTTGTTTTTCCCTCCCAGCCCTGAGCGACTCCAACTTTTAATTCTTTAACATCCTTCTTTGGCTTTACTTCAACCCTGCTGGGTCAGATTTACTTACCTTTCCTTCATCACTTGCACTCCTGCATCAGCCTCACCTTTACTGTTTTTTTTAGTTATTTTTCTCTTTGAGCATCCATGTGTGTTGTATGATTCTTGTGTAGGGGAAGAAGTGAAACTTGGAGACATCCCCAAGCCCTCCCTCCCCTCAATCCTTCCCAAGAAACCCCTCCCCCCAAAGACAAGCACCTCTTCTTCCTCCCAACAACAACAACCCCCGCGGCGTCCCGAGAGGCCACCCGCCATGGCGTCAGTACACACACACACACACACACACTGGCTCTCACGAAAAAAATCCCATATACGCCTGAGAGTACGCAGCCTAACGTTGTTGTATGGTTTACCTGCTCAGGTGTGAAAGCCCTAAGTCTGAGGGCGGGGCTTCGACACCAGATTCTGCCCCTGACAGGTCACATGACACTGGTGAGTTTGACTGACAGGAGCGTCGACCCAATGAACTCAAGATACGGTGCCTCAGTTAACTGGGACAGCGCTCGCTCTCTCTCTTTGTCTGAAACCAGCTGATGATGATGATGATGATGAAGGTGTGTGTGTGTGTTTCTGATGTGTGTGTTACAGATGTGGACCTCGACGCCGTGGTGGCGTCAACAGAGAAGCTGAGTCATCCGACGGCGTCACGGCCGAGGGTCACAGACCGGCGGCCTCGCTCACAGATCATCACTCCTGTGAGTGTGTGCAGCCAGCCTGGCATAGTTAACTGAGCAAAAGTAATAATACCACAGTGTCAACGTCAAAATATACTTCAAAGAACAAAAGTTAGAGTACTCATCATCATGCATAGGGTGAGCACATGTCCCACATTTGATTAGCAGCTACGACAAAGTATTTCCTCATGGACAAATTTTTTTCATTTTCAGCCATTAAACAAATTGAATGAAAAAATGACTATATTTTATACACAAGTGTTTCCTGTTATTGAAAACAGTATTATTGTATTTGCCATAACTGTCATATGAAAATGAGTATATAGTGTAAACTGTATACTTTATGTAGTATAAAACAGAGACACAGCTGCATAATGATGTCTGGTGTCCATGCTAATGTTTTAACATTCAGTACATTGAGTGTTCATTGCATAATATTGCTAATTGCATCATTTTGGAATATGTATTACAGTAATTAATATGAATGTTGGCACCGCGTCGTCATATGTGTGTTGCAATGGGAGGTGAAGGAGCTGCATTGTGTCATTGATATAATGCTGACATGTAGTGTACTTCAGGAAGCCACAGACTTCACACTGAATATATTTGACCATCAGTGTCTCTGTTGCAGTCTTCCCTGTCCAGCATGGATCTGGATACCCCTGCAGTGGAGGACAGGAAGGATAAGGACAGAGGGAAGGAGGACCAGGTGTCTGTCCCCTCCAGACCTGCAGAGGTTTCCCTGAGGAAAGGAATCCCTAACGTTTCTGTATGAGTCCCTGTTCACTGCTCATTTCACCCAGCAGAGGGCGCCACGCCACACACTTTCAAGTTTCTGAGCATGTTAAAATTCTTAATAGCACTGATCTGATTTTACACTTTGCCTCAGGTACTTGACAACAAAGCACCGCTGCCCACCAAGCCCTCTGTCCTGACCCCACCAACTGCCGGCCATCGCCCCGCATCCCCGTCTTCCTCCTCGGGTCTGAGCCCCTCTCCGGAGCGCCGGCATTCACCTGTGAGCCCCCTGACACTGGAGGAACTCAGGAACCAGCTGAGAGACCTGAGGTCCTCTGTAGAACTGCTGAAGAGCCAGCACAGGTACATCACAGGTGTCATGAACAGTTCGTACTGACCTGGAATCAGTGACATCACTTCTCTAACATTTCTTTTTTTAAAAGGTCGATGATCAATGCCAGCTGAACCAGCATGTCTTTTATTATACTATACTGTATACATACATACATATATACTGTATACTATTGTGGATATTTTAATATATTAAATTTAATCTATTCTATGTTTGAATTGTTTAATTTTATGCTTTTCTTTGCTTCAGTGCTGACATGCTTTAATCATGGTTCAGCAATGTAAAGCGCTTTTGGAAAGTGCTATATTAATAAAGCTTATTAACATACATGTACAGTATGTGTGTGTACAAGAAAGCATGAAATCTTGATGCTGATATGTCCACTTGTGTGTATTTCAGGCAAGAAATGAAGCAGCTGATCAGCACGCTGGATGACGAGAAGAAGATTCGCATTAGTTTACAGGTGAGACTTATTTATGGAGCAAACAAGCTCTGAAATGAATGACAAAATTAATCTAGTATGTATTATTAATTTGAATTAGAGCCGTCAAAGGTAATGCTTTAACTTGAAAAGAAAAGAATGTCTCTTTTCCTTTTCGTCCATTTGACTTTACAAATTAATAATTTATGCTGAATTACAGGAGAAGCTTGGACAGATTCAGAAAAGATGGTTAATCTAATTTTATCAGCACGTTTGATCGTTAGTTATGACTGCCTTGTTAGTTTTTTGAACGGAGTTCTGCTTTAGCAACGCATTTCAGGCAGTTTGTCCAAGTACAGTTACCGTTGCGCAAATTAATGCATTAACGGCGATTAATCACGTTAACATGCTAGTTTTGACATTTGAATGCAATGGTTTATATTACTTTATTAGTTTTTTGGGAGGAGTGTGCAATAAGACAGCATTAAATCTGATCAAGTCCCCAAGAAATACAAATGTGTAAACACAGTATATGATACACTATTGAGTGACATAATGTATGGCCAAAAGTATAGAATGCAGAAATTAGGTTTAATAGGTAGAAATTAGGAGGAGAATATTTCATTCCTTCTTTTGTAAAGTTACGGTGATGTCATCCAGAAAGTGTCTTTAACTGTAACACAGAGCGTCTGTCTTTGTTTGGCAGATGGAAGTAGAGCACATAAAGAAGAGCCTGTTGAAATGAAGACTAAAGCATCACTCTCTATCGCCACACGGGAGACCAGCGTTTCAAAACATTCTCACTGTTGGCCGAGATAATTCAGCCAAAACAAAAGTTTGTGCCAAACGATCGCTGTGATCAACAACAACAACGATACAGAACCGTGGAATCATCCCGCCCCTCCCCCCTTTCTGACACCGCCTTATCCTGCATTTACTTTTTCATTTTTCATTTAAAGAAGCTCTCCTCTCATTACGTTTACTGCTATCTCATGCAAGCTTGCTGTGCCACTGGTACTGACTGGCTGTGTGTTGCCACGGTTACAGAAACGATGACACAGAGGCTGCTGTGGCGACCTTGCGGGTACTTTTTGTTTTCTAAGTGTGAAGGAAACTTGGACCTCAACCTCCGTAGCCCTGGTTGGTTCAGACGACTTCTGCGCTGGTCTGTGTCCACTCTGCGGCCTTCACCTCTTCTCTGTGTGTGTGTGTGTGAGTGTTTTGTTTTCCATCCACATGAGGACTGCAGGTTTAGACCATCAAAATAGGGACATCTTTGTAAAATGAGGTTGTTTTGGCCAGCTCAACATAAGATAAAGGAGAGGATATGGGTTGATCAAAGCCTTAGGGTCACACCAAGCTTGATGTTTCTATGGTACACTGCAGGCCTTTGGACATATATCCCTGACACGCTTCTTCGCAGTGTCGGCATTTTTTAAATTTGCAGTCAAATATTCCACCTGTTGCGAGGCTAAAAGTACAAGCACATCATGATTCTTCCCCCTTGTCAGTTTACTGATATTTTAGGTGCTATTTAAAGGAAATGTTGGACATTTAAGGAAATGCGCTCAGTCAAACTCAAACACCTGGTTGCTAAATATGAAGCTACAGCTAGCAGTTAATTAACTTAGTATAATGACTGAAAACAGGACGGAAACAGCTGGCCTAACTCTGTCCAAAAGGTAACAGAATTTGCCTACCAGCACCTCTAAAGCTAACAAATTAAGCTTTCACAATCTTCTCATTTAACTTTTGGCAAGAAAGCAAAGAAAGCGCATTTCCTTCCAACAATGTCAAACTGTTTCTTTGACAAAGTCCTGAACTGCCCTGTGATATTTGGCTGCAAATGCATGCAAAGAAAAAGCACACGTCTCTGCATGAACACGCCTATCTATGATATCTCATCATGTGAAAAGTAATACCTTCTGGACCAAAACTATATTTTTTTTTCTTGCACTTTTGCACCACTACACCAGAAACAGCTGTGCTGGTCGCATCCCACAAATTGAAAACATCTGATGTTTGTGGTGCTCTTTTGGCAGCAGGTGAAGGGTAAAGACAGGGTTTGACGAATGTAGTCAGTGAAAGGTCCTCGCAGGTGAAAGAAGAAATGTGTGCATGTTCGTGTGGCTGTTTGCCTCCCTTCCTCCTATGTGCACAGAATCTATGGCAACCCGTCACTGTGGCCTTCCTGTTTTTGACTCCAAATCCTTCTTTTTTCTCTCTCTCTCTCTCTCTTTCTGTCTGTCTGACTTTCTTTCTTATGACAACAAGGAAACGGCTACAACTGAGTCTACAAGTTGTTTTTCTTGGTCCTTTCTCTTCAGGATAGTGATAAATATATATACTTTTATATTTCAGTGTAATAAAGATGATATTATGTACTGTATGTGTGCATATTTGGTTTTGTATTTTTAAATACCACATGTGTATTAATTGCCTGCTGGTAAAATGTGTAATATACAGTACTGTATGAAGGAGCAGTTGCTCTTTATGCTGTTTATTTAAGCAATTGCTGCTCCTCAATAGATTATTGTCATAGGGCAGTGCTTTTGTGCAGATGACAGATAGAAACTGGATGTCTGAATGAACACAAAGAGAAGTGAAAGTCCTGATTCAGCCTCAGCTGCCACTGGAACCACCACAGGATTCCTGCAACAGCATTTATTAAGACAGAACTGAAAAATAAAATCCCTGGAAATGTGTAAACAACACATTTTTTTTATTTATGTACAGAACATATTGGTTGTTATCATTATTATTATTATTATTAGCACACCACCATCATATTAAAAAAAAACGCTAATAACGCCATCAGCCTGAACAGTTAAAAACCCAACTGAGGATTAGTCACATATTTAAAGGGTTATGCCATTTATTATTGCACTTCCAGCATCCAGAGACAATGGTTTCTGTCAGGACAGATTCATGCCAAGGCAGCTGGACTTGTTCTGCCTTTGCTGACAGGTCAGGAAGAACATTTTATTCTCAGCTGTAGTAATTTAGGAAACTATCTGTGAGTACTTGTTTCTCTCAGAAAAGAAACCATCATTAAAGTGATAGTAATATAATTCTTCTTCTAGGAAGCAGTAAAGGACCAACGACACTCACCCCGTTTTGGGAGCACACGGACCTTGTGTCCCCTGTCATAGTGTGATATATTGGCCTCTCTGGCTGTCCCTACACTCCGGCATTAACACGTGCCACCGATGTGTAACGGACCCGGATTTGGTTCCTGTTTTCTGTGAGGAGAGACTTTCCAAAATAATATTACGCTGGATCACCACCAATAAAAACTGATGAGGAAAAAATCTCTATCTGTGCTGAACGTGACAGTAACTTGGCTACAGTGACCGAGGGGACCCTGAAGGACACACCGTTTTATATTTAGAAAACCAGAGGAACCGATAATGTGTCATACAGCGCGGTCCAGTTTTAAAACCAGACCTCTGGATGCGTTTGTGCCCCCCTCCTCTTCCTCATCTGTCCCTCACTGGATCACTGGATCCAGTCGGATCCAGTCTGGGTGAAGCGGACTTCTTGGTGCGAGATAATCGGCAGGTGATGGGAGTTAATGAGGCGGAGATGCGCAGGGACAAACTCAGACGCGCTCCTCTGCAGCGGCGACAGATGCGCGACAAGTGAGCGAGAGGAGGACGATCCGGAGGAGACAGAGGCAGAAACAGAGGAAGTAACGGGAGAGAGAGGCGGAAAGTGAGCGGAGAAGGAAGGAGATAAAGCAGAAAACACTTCCTAGGTCCTCGCAATGGACACGGGGCAGAGCGCGCAGGTCGCAGACATGGGAGGAGAGCACTCCGCCGGGGTGTGCGCGGCGGAGCGGGACAGAGAGAGGGGCGACGTGTCCAGCCCCTGCCCACCGGCCAAGCAGCGCTCCCTGAGGGCGGTGTACGTCCTGAACGACGGACTGAAGTCGGTGATGGCCAGCAGCCCGGAGTCCGGAGCGCTGCAGTGTCTGCAGAGAGCCTGCGACTCGGAGAGCGCCCTCCTCACCACTGTCACCTTTGGACGGCTGGACTTTGGAGAAACATCCGTGCTGGACAGTTTCTACGATGCAGGTGTGTGGGTAGGCTGAAGAAAAAACAACAGATGAGTGAGTTTTATGCGCGTAAATTACGCAAAAGTTGTTTCAGCTGCATGTTGAAATAGAAAACACCATTGTGCTTTTGACCAGCATTGCTGCTGCTGCACCCTTTCTCTATAAAGAAAGAAGAAAAAACTAAGAAGCAGAGACATCAGTAAACAAAAAGAATAATTAGAAAAATATGCGTAACACAGCTGTAATTAATAACATTAATTAACTGAGAGCCATTCAGGTTCCCCAGGAAACCGCAGTTGCTGCATGAACAATACAGGGCAGGGACTAGTAAACGTGTGGTTTTCCTCCAGTGACATCTGCTCATTTAAATAACTACCCTATTAAATGGATTAATATGAGATTTAGTGCAGACAATCCCTTTTCCTCCAGAGACACAGCACAGTGCAACCTGTCGCTCCAAAGCCTGACTTCCTACTTGTTAAATCCTCTACACCAAGTTCATGAGAAAGCTGTTTAGTGATTTCACACAGCAATATAAATGCTATATTTGTTTGTTATCTTTGGATATTTTCTGTACAAAAATATTAAGGAAAATGTTAAAATTACCCAAATGATGTTGAGGCTGGGCTGCTGAGAGACAAACAGAGTGCATACTTGACATGAGTTTGTTAAGGTCAGCCATGTTTTTCCTTTAGTTTGGTCTTCAAGCACTTTGGAAGTTTACAACTGGGAAAATCCCGACCTCCCAGATGTCTTGAACGCAGCATCAGGTCTGGTTGGGTGGAGGGATTGCATTGCCTTAGTAGCAAGTTCCTGTCAACTAGAGAGCCTCATAACATGGATTAAGTTTTATTGACAAACACCACAACATATCAGTTCCAACTATAGACTGTATGAAAGAGTTCCCAGTCCTGACAGCCATTCATTCGATGGAAAACTACAAATATTTGATTTAATAGACTAGAAGATATTCTGGACCAAAACCAGCCAATCTCCTGAGGGACATTTGTTAACTTTATGTTATTAGCTAATGTTAACATGCTAACATGTGTGAATACCTGCTGACAGTTAGCATGTTTGCATTGACACTGTAACTATGTTAGCGTTAGCATGAGATGGTCTTTATCGAACGTCTGTTAAATGGCTAATATTAGCATGCTAACGTGCTAAACTAAAATTGTGAATACCTGCTATGCATTAGCATTTTTCGCATTGCCACTTTATGTTCGCCTGATATGGTCTTTATCTTTATCGATCAATCTGTTTATCAGCTAATGTTAGCATGCTAACATGCTAAACTAAGATGGTAAATGCATGCTAAACATTAGCATTTTTCACATTGCCACTTTATGTTAGCCTGATATGATCTTTATCAAACATCTGTTTATCAGCTAATGTTAGCATGCTAACATGCTAAACTAAGATGCTAAATGCATGCTAAACATTAGCATTTTTCACATTGCCAATTTATGTTTGCCTGATCTGGTCTTTATCAAACATCTGTTTATCAGCTAATGTTAGCATGCTAACATGCTAAACTAAGATGCTAAATGCATGCTAAACATTAGCATGACACATTATTTATCATGGTAAACATGTTGCATCCTAGCTACAGTGTTGTTCAAAGGGGACTGTTATTAACCATAGCCTGTATAAAACAGGTCCAAACATGCTAACTTACATACTTTTTATTAAATCCTCAGTTTTATGATTTTTCATGTTTTATTTGCACCTCCTTCCAGTATGGATACATGAGCTTCATTACAAGAGGTCAACAAGTGTTTTTTTTATGCAGTCAGTACAGTCTAGTAGTTGATTGTAGATTGTTGTTTTTTTTCATTAACTTGCAGCGTACGCATACATGGTTATTTGAATGTGCAGATCATGAGAAATACTCACCCCAAATAGTATATATTAATATTCATATTTCTGAGTTGTCAACTGCTAACTTAATTGACATTTTGATTTGCTATTAATATCTTAGAGCTGAGGATATTTGAGGATGTCATGATCTTGAGCTGTTGAGTTATTTGAAAAAAAAAACAGATTAATTGTTAATAAAGGTAATCATTAGTTGCTCCATTTTAATTGTAGCATAAAAAAGGGTTTTTGAAACTACCCCAGTGAGAAACGTAAAAGGCAGTTATTCATAATATCTTGTGCTTTTTGCATGTGTGTTAATGCGCAATCAGAAAGTGTTAATAACATTTTTTTTCACTGTTTTTTGTTGTTTTAACCTGTCTGAAAACACTTGGATTTACTTGAGTATTTGTCTAAAAACCTGAAAAGCCTGAAAACCACAGATGCATCCTGCTAGAAATGTTCCCACTTTTGATAAGGTCAGAGGTCACGGGTCAGACGAACTTGTCAGGACGTCTCACTCGAGGGGTGATGGCTTTCAACACGAGCTTCAGTGTCGTCATCAGCTTCATGTGTGTCCTCTTGCTCGTCTCCCTCCTTCCAGACATCGCGGTCGTGGACATGAGCGATGTTTTTCGACAGCCCTCCTTGTTTTACCACCTGGGCGTGAGGGAGAGCTTCGACATGGCCAACAACGTCATTCTGTACCACGACACCGACCCTGACACTGCCCAGTCACTGAAGGTATCCTCCACACACCTCTTTCAATTCTGCTGTCCCTCTATTTTAAGTTCATGGATGCCATTCTTTGGCAGCTCCTCGGAACAGAATGATCCACTGTGTTATTTACAGACAAGTGTGCAGTACCTGCACTGTGCTGTGAGGGGATAACAGCTGTTTGAAAGTTGTAATATGGCAGAACAACTCAAGAGGACACAGTAATACCCACTGTTGCTCTGCTGTCCCATCTTTAAATCCATTCTCACATGCTCTTCGCTTTATCTCTTACAGGACATGGTGGCACAGAAAAACACAGTAAGTTGGTGATTTATATGCAAATGCTGTCTTTGTGTTATTTGGGGAATAGTATTTGTGATTAATGCCATTTGACTTCTCCTGTACAAATGCATTGAGGACATGCTACCACTCTGTGTCACATGCAGACGCACACGTTCATCGTAGGGACTGATTTATAATGTGTGTGTTTTTCTGTGTGTGTGTGTGGAGAAGGCCACTCGTCCACCAGCGTTAGGTTTTCCCTGGGTTCAGTTGCCTCCAGAATACAGAGGCTCTGGATTGCGCAATAAAGTAGGTATGATGCCGCACAGGAGCATGCTGGGAGATTTTCTCACTGGCTAACAATATTAACAAACACGGAGGAGGGGCTAAGTATAAACACAGACCTCGCCATGGGGTATTGTGTGAATAATACATCGAAGTGATCGAACAGCGGTGTGTAAATCACAAAATGAAAGAAGGATGGGATGAGTTTCGGACACTTTGATGACACATCCTGTCCTCTTCCTGTTAACACCTGTCCTCAGCATCCAGCATGTCTTTCAGATGTATAGCTGAGTTACATTCAGTACTCAATCTCTGATCTGAATCCTCTTTTTTTTTCCTTTGACAAAAATACTTCCCTTCTCTCCTTCCAGGCATCCAGTGGTAACTACTACTTCATCCCCTACATAGTGACTCCTAACCATGAGTACATGTGCTGTGAGAGCGACGCCCAGCGCAGGGCCAGTGAGTACATGCAGCCCAGCTGGGACAACCTGCTGGGGCCGCTCTGCGTCCCCCTGACTGACCGCTTCACCAGCCTGCTGAAGGACATCCACGTCACCTCCTGGTGAAACCTTAACTCTCTCTCTCACAAAACATCCAAAATATTTTGATAGTTAAATTTAAGCCCCTTTTTAGACCTTTTTCATACCACAAACAGTATAATGCAATGTTTCATGATCATACCTGCTAAAATAAAAGAACAACTGGTAACCAGAAAGGACAATATGGCTTATAATGTTTTATTTTTATATAATTTCTAAATGGTGTATTACAATAAAAATGTGTAACAATACATTTATAACAACGATTCTTTATGATATAATTCATTTAATTAAAGTGACACAAACCTGAATAAGTGGCAGAAAATGGATTAGCAAATTTAAATGGATTAAACAGTCATCCAACTGCCGTCTAATCTCCCTGTTTTTTTCTTTTCCTCTCATCTCATGGTCTGTCCTTTTACCCACTGTCCTCTGCAGTGCGTCCTTTAAGGACACCCTGCTGAACGACATCAGGAAGGCCAGAGAGAAGTACCAGGGAGAGGAGCTGGCCAAGGAGCTTTCCCGCATCAAACTCCGTATCGACAACACAGAGGTCCTCACCCAGGACATCGTCATGAACCTGCTGTTTTCTTACAGGGACATACAGGTATAAAAACACAGTCTGGAGGAAAGGATGGTGCTATGCGTCACGTTAATGTTCAAAGGCATGAAATGATTCCCTCTCATCTGACCACCAGGACTACGATGCCATGGTGAAGCTGGTGCAGACTCTGGAGATGCTGCCGACTTGTGATCTGGCCACGCAGCCCATGATCCAGTTCCACTACGCTTTCGCCCTCAACAGGTCCACAAGAGAATAATCCATGAAGCTTTTTCTGCCAAACATTCAGCCCTTAACTCAAAGACTTCTTTTAAAGTCACATGTTACCCCTGAGATTACATGAACATTTCAATTAGTGGCCATACTTTAACATTTTCAACATCAAAGCCTTGGATACGTTCACAAACCAATTTCAGATGTGCTCCTTATTGATCCCACAAGGAGGAAATAGCCCCCATTACATTAAAGCCAAATGTGATTTTCTCCTGTATTCAAATTACTTTACAGAAGGTGTTTGCTTTGCTATGAAGGACATTAAAGTAACAGTAACATGGGAGGTCACTGCTAGCCCTTTATTAAAGCTTAGTTAATTCCATTTTTATGTTGAATTGTAGACCTTATTTTGACATGTCTTTATATTTGTGTGTGTGTGCAGGAGGAACAGTCCTGGCGACAGGGAGCAGGCTCTCAGGGTGATGCTGCAGGTGTTGCAGTCGTGTGAACATCCAGCACCGGATATGTTCTGCCTTTGTGGACGGATATACAAAGACATCTTCCTGGACTCGGACTGCAAAGACACAAAAAACAGGGACAACGCTATACAGTGGTGAGAACATACATACACACTCCTTTATGTGCTCAAATGCATACATGCTGAGAACCTCTTCAAAACATGTAATGTACATCTCATTATTTGCATTTATGCAGGTACAGAAAGGGGTTTGAGCTGCAGCCAACTCTCTACTCTGGTATCAACCTGGCTGTCCTCCTCATAGTTGCTGGCCAGCAGTTTGAGAGCTCCATTGAACTGAGAAAAATAGGTAAGAGGAGGATCCTGAACTTGATATATCAAGCGAGCACACATCACCTAAACCAGTGGTGCCCAAACTGAGGGAGACATGACAAGAAGAGGGGGAGGAGCGCAATGTTTTCTGTGTGCGGAGTTGTGCGTAAGGAACTAGCTTTTCCTTTTCGCCCATTTCATGTTAAAATTTCTACTTTAACGATGCTCGTTGGTGGATTATTTGTTTGCTGAATTACAGGAGAAGCTTGGATAGATTGAGAAAAGATGGTTAATCTAATTTTATCAGCATGTTTGATCGTTAGTTATGACTGTGTTGTTAGTTTCCTTGATTTTTTGAATGAGTTTTGCTTCATGACCTGCATTAATCTCAATCTTAATCTTTAATTTTGTTGTTATATATGGTATGGTGTATTTGTTAATACTGTATATGTATAGCAGAAAAAGTTAGGGAACCATTGATAATGATAATGATGATTGTAAGGTAAATTATTAACTGTACAGTTTATAGCAGTAAGTGAACAAAAAAAGCCAGCTGTGTTATTTTAGCCTTCTGCTTTTAAGTGGTTTGTTAATCCAAGATTCAAGATTCAAGAGTATTTTTTGTCATGCTGTCTCGCGGCTTGAAGGCACACATAAATAATAATTAAAGATAAAAAATAAAGATATAAAAATCTAACTATTAAAATATAAAACACTCGTATTTGCACAGTGTAGCAGAAATTTAATATTTACAGTGGAAATGTGATTTTGCAGCCAAAATTTAATATTTACAACAGTGTATGCTCAAAATTAATTACACAGAGATTGAAATTATTGAAAATAGTTTCTTGGTCATTCCCATTGTCCCATGCGGTCTAAATTTAGCTCAGTGGTGTCTTGTTCAAAGAAATATATTGCTCTGTTTTCATACTTTTAATTTGTGTGTTTAGGTGTGAGGTTGAACAGTCTGCTGGGGCGCAAAGGTTCCCTGGAGAAAATGAATAACTACTGGGACGTGGGCCAGTTCTTCACCGTTAGCATGCTCGCTAATGACATCCCTAAAGCCACTCAGGCTGCTGAGAAGCTCTTCAAGCTCAAGCCGCCACTCTGGTAAAGACTTTCACTAAAAACTGTGTTTCTATTCGAGGATGTTAGTACTTTTATGGTACAGTAACAGTAGTGTGTTCCTGTTTCTTTTCAGTGCCACAAAAATTAAAATAGTGTCCAACAATTTGATGATTTGAAGTGGATGCAGGGGAATGGAGATGCTCCTCTGCCATTGTTGCTTTCATTCCATGAAACGTGTATTTTTTCCCAGTGATCGTTTTATGCATATTTTGTTCCAGGTATTTGCGCTCCGTGGTGCAAAACCTGCAGCTGATCCAGAGGTTTAAGAAGCAGACGGTGGAACATTCTCCTCAGCGCGAGAAACTCAACTTCTGGATGGACATCATCGTCGAGGCAACGCAGGGCACCACCGATCGACGGCGGTTTCCAGTACTAACACATATATGTAAACAACATTCGATCAGGTATCACAGACTCCTGCAAACATGTGTGTCTTTTTTTTCCTCTGGGTTACAGGTGTTGATTCTGGAGCCAACTAAGATATACCAGCCCTCCTATGTGTCCATTAACAACGAGGCTGAAGAGAAGAACGTCTCAATCTGGCATGTTTCTCCTGCCGAAACAGTAAGAACTTTTCCTCTTGACTGCAGCATTTCGTTGTATGGCGCCATTGAAAATTACCTGTCACTAAGTTTCCGTCCATCCACCTGTTTTCATGCATATTTTCAATATGTACATAAACAGATTACCTCTCAATCACTGGGCCTATTTTTCTGTCTGCCCAAAATAAATAGGGTATATCTTCACAACTAGGGCTGTATGAATAATTTTGGTCACCTGTGACACAAACACCTGTGAGTTCGTTATGAAAGTGTCAGAATGTATCAGAGAAAATTCATCTGAAAAACAGCAGAAAATGAAAAAAGAAACATTATTTAGAGTGAAGCCCAGCCCTGAGTCATGGTGTAGTAGCCCATTTCAAATAGGAATGTGACATCTGATAAGTAACTGTACAAATGTGGATGGTAAAAAGGTGAATGTGAACAGTTTTAGAGATGTATTAGTCCAAGTAGGTATGTCCAGGAAGAACCACATATTGTGCCATTTTGGCACATTTTGGCACACTATGTGCCATTTGGCCTTTCTCAGGTACAAAACACAAACACAAAAAAGACCATGCAACAGATAATAGGTTAGCCCCCTGTACTGTACATGTTGCTGCATGTTGTAGAGGTTACAGAGTAAATCCTGTCATGCATGAAACTGAATGACTGAACATGACTGAAACATCACTCAGAATTCCCCCAATAGCTGAAAAATACACAGACAGACAGATCTGTGTGGAGCACTGTGGAGACTGTAATCTTCATTCAAACAGAAAATCCAGTATTTCCTTGTTTTACTGCTTTCGTTATTATACATGTTTAGTTTCTTTCGAGATTATGTCGTACTAGAATATGAACAAACAAGTACAAAAAGAAAGCACAGACGGACACAGCACATCCTGAATAATAACAATAGGAGCCACAGTCATAAATAATTGAAATAAAAGGTTTTTCTTTAAAGGTGTCCACAAAAAAAGAACTATACCCAGCAAGGTGTGGACACGATTTTCAACACACCTCCTCTGTCCTTATTATGAAATGTCACTTGAATGTGTGACCCTTAACTTAATTCACTTTCATTACAGAAAGGGATCCACGAGTGGAACTTCACTGCAATGTCCATCAAAGGCATTAGGTATGTGTGTAGAGTAGGTGGATAAAATGCCACAGTTCTCCAAATGTTTGCTTGAAAAGGCTGGCATGTACATATCCAAACATGTCAATCAGATGTGCATTAGATGGATCAAAAGATGTAATGGAACAGAGAACCAAGAGAAAATAACTCAAACCTACATGTCCTCTGACGGCTCTGCCTGCAGCATCAGTAAGTTTGATGAGCGCTGCTGCTTCCTCTACGTCCATGATAACTCTGACGACTTCCAGATCTACTTCTCCACTGAGGAGCAGTGCGGTCGGTGAGGACACACACCTCTAGATGTGTTGGTGTAGGTGTGTGTGTTTGTTGTGTTTGTGTTTGTACTGTACGTATGCGAGACTATCACAACATGACATCATGGCCGTGAACTGGAAACAATGATGTCATCATGTTGTGTTTCAGGTTCTGCTCCATGGTGAAAGAGATGATATCGGATGGTACGGGGAACTCTGTGGAGCTGGAGGGGGAAGGAGATGGAGACACGTTGGAGGTTATGAATATAGCCACTATTTCACATTCACTATCTATAGCGCCTGTTCTGGATAACCAACAAAGAATACGTGTGATTGTGTTTGTTACAGTATGAGTATGACACCAATGAGACAGGAGACAGAGTGGTGTTGGGACGCGGCACCTATGGAGTGGTGTATGCTGGGAGAGACCTCAGCAACCAGGTCCGGATCGCCATCAAAGAGATTCCTGAGAGAGACAGCAGGTTGGTGTTTACTACGTCCAACTAGCCTGGCTATCACGACTACAAAGCTCTGCGAGCGTAGTCTGGCCAAGCTGCCTTGTAAACCAAGTTCTCAGTTCTCTATCAAATGCCTCTGTGTGCTACTGGACGAAGCTTCATCCAATCAGATCACTCTTTACTCTGACGTATGTGTAGCGATGGAACTGGTTGATCCAAAGAACTAGTGTGTCATTGCCTTAAACACGCCTCAGTCGAGCTGTGGGAAATGCTAGATTTTCATTGGCCCCCATTCCTGGGGGAATCTGAAATTGAAGCGTACGGCAACTTGGCCAGACTGACTTGGTCATGAAATTTTGTGCAGCGTCACAGGAAGTATGGGCAGGCCCAGGCTAACATCCAACATCAACAACATTAAAACTTTTTCCATTGTTAAAATTCACATAACAGCACATAAAATATGTAATAACAAGTGTAATAACAAGACAAAAACTGACACAGTTTTAAGAGCAACTTTAACACCAGATGTTTGGATTATGGGACAAGCGATACGAAATATTCTTCTCATTCTTCCAACACCAGGTTGTTTGTAACACCAGTTATGTGATGTGAAGCAGGTTCATGCTGTGGCCGGACAACGTATCCTCATACCACAGTTAACATCATATCTTACAATAAGTTATTCCTCTTTTTTAGCGCAACAAGGTTGTGTTGTAAATTTCTGCTTGTTCCATCCATACAGTCCCTTAAAATACACTTCTGCACAGCAAATAACTTGGTTAGGCTTAGGCAGCAAAACTACTTAAGAACAAAAGTTTTGTGACAAATAAATCAATACAGACTTCTGGTTTCACTAGGTTAGGTAAAAAAGTAGGTTAGGTATCAGGTGCCTCGCGATACAATACTATCACGATATTTTGCCTACAATCACGATAATCTCACAATACAATGATTAAGCAAGGTAATGGTACAATATTGACAAATTAAAATTCAATATTACATTAGAAAAACTATTGCAATTTATAGCCATATCTATATTTTTTCCCACCCCTACTCCTGGTTGAATGTCTACTGCTCTCCCTACATAGAATTTGTTCCCCTTCACACCTCCTGGTTCATGATTACACTCAAATTGATTTGTAGTATTGATAACTTACTCATACAGTATGCTGCTGCACACGCATATTATCGGGATAAAGAAAGGGAAAAGGTCTATGTGGTTGTTTCTCTCTCTCTCTCTCTTTGTGAACTAGGTACTCCCAGCCCCTTCATGAAGAGATTGCCCTTCACAAGTACCTGAAGCACAGGAACATCGTTCAGTATCTGGGCTCTGTTTCTGAGAACGGATACATCAAGATCTTCATGGAACAAGTGCCTGGAGGTGCGTTCGTGTGAGACAGAAAACAGTTACACAGCTGTGGACTAGTTTTTGTGTGGAAATCCTCAAATCTCAGAAAGCCCACATGATGGATGAATTGTCTGCTCCAGAGATCGATGCTTGTGACCTCTTGGTTACTGGGCGGTCTCTCTAACTGCTTGGTCATCTTCCCATCTCACGATAGGTTTTGGACACTCCTTCTCTTCCTTTCTCCAGGAAGCCTGTCTGCATTGCTGCGATCTAAGTGGGGCCCGCTGAAGGAGGCCACCATCATCTTCTACACCAGGCAGATCCTGGAGGGGCTCAGATACCTGCACGAGAACCAGATCGTCCACCGAGATATCAAGGTGCAAGAGTCAGACCTTTGTACAACACAGTGTGTGGTGTAACATCACCGTGATGTAAACGGCTGCTGCTTTCTCCATTAGGGTGATAATGTGCTGGTGAACACCTACAGTGGTGTCTTGAAGATCTCAGACTTTGGTACCTCAAAGCGGTTGGCAGGAGTCAACCCCTGCACAGAGACTTTCACCGGTAACTCCTTCTACAGTACATCCTGTTTGTTCTGTGAATGTCTGGTAAATAAAAAAGCATCCATTCAGTTTTATTTTTGCAACTAGAATAATCTCCAGAACAAATTTATAGATTTGAAGAACTTAAAGAAATTCAAGTTATTTAAAGGGTGCAACCAGCATTTTACCTTTATTTAGTTTGCACAACTGCATCTGTTCGCCATGTAAACTGTGGTTTTAAGAGGAACATTAAAATAAAAATAAAATCAGATGTTTTACTGAATTAGCACACAAATAGCCCTCCACTTAAAGCTTTATCGAATACCAAATAATAAAGACGTAGAAAGAAAGAAAGCACACAAATATCAGAAGACGGTACTTCAGCATGAACAGAGTCATAGAATTGTTGAAATATCTAACAGCCCTCAAAATGTCAAGAGCCACTATCAGCCTCTATGGAAACACTTGGACACACACGTGTACGAAGGTGCACGTACGTCCAAACATACACATTCATTGGCCATCTGGCCTTCTCCAGCAGCCAGCGAGGTGTGTAATTAGTTTAGCTAATCGAGCAGAGGCACAAGGCTGTTTACCTTTCATTAGTGTGAGTGTGAGTGTGTCCTTATCGGTCTATCTTTTTATAGCTCTCTCTGTCTCGCTGCATTTAGAGCGCACCACAAATGCCAGATCTGCTGAGACACATCTGCAGACACAATCATCTGAACTCACTGGCACTTGGGACTTCAACATCTCAAATCTCTGGAATATGGAACAAGCTGTGTCTGTAGATCTCCCTGTGTCTGCGTGGGTTCTCTCCGGGTACTCCGGCTTCCTCCCACCATCTAAAAACATGCATGGGGATTAAGTTAATTGGTTAATTTAAATTGTCCGTAGGTGTGAATGTGAGTGTGAGTGGTTGTCTGTCTCTATGTGTCCTGTGATGAACTGGAGACTTGTCCAGGGTGTGCCCTGTCTTTCACCCTAAGACAGCTGGGATAGGCTCCAGCCCCCCCAAAGACCCTATGAGGATAAGCGGTAGATAATAGATGGCTGGATGTGTGTAGATGTGAACACTAATTACTCATTCATTCTTGTAGGAACAAGACCTCCATTGTGCTTTTTAGAGAAAATCCATGTGGATTTCAAATGCCATCTTCAGTTTGTGATACTGCTGCTCAGTGACTTGATTTCCTCTCCTTATCTTTAAGATATAGTGTTTCCCATCTGCGTCTCTTGTCTGCAGGCACCCTGCAGTACATGGCCCCAGAAATCATTGATAAGGGCCCTCGAGGGTATGGGGCCCCGGCTGACATCTGGTCCCTGGGATGCACCATTATAGAAATGGCCACTGGGAAACCGCCCTTTCATGAACTCGGAGAACCGCAGGCGGCCATGTTTAAAGTACACAGTAACTCTGTGAACATGTATTTTGTACTTCAAACAGGGTTTTGTACAATAATAGATAAATAACAACACAGTAATTACACTTGTGTGACTGTGGGTTTGTTGTTTCAGGTGGGTATGTTTAAGATCCACCCAGAGATCCCTGAGTCCTTGTCTCTGGAGGCCAAGTCGTTCATCTTGCGCTGCTTCGAGCCTGACCCTCACAAGAGAGCCATCACCTCAGACCTCCTCAAAGACACTTTTGTCAGGCACAACACCAAGGGCAAGAAGAGCAAGATCGCCTTCAAACCATCAGGTTTACACACACACATCGACACAAACAAAGCACAGGGGGCCATGTTATTTCAGCACTGAGCAGCATAGAGCATTCAGTATATATTAAATCTCCTAGATAAATAATGTCTGTGAGTTCCAGAGCATAATACAATGATGATCTCCATAACATACTAGCCTGGTCTTACTCTGTAAGACTCTGTACCGTGCAGAGGTTCTGGTATTCCTCCATTGAGAACTGATTTCAAACGGGAAGCGTGAACTCTGTTGAAGTTTGAAAGGATTGGATCTGATTTTACCCAGTCACTAATGTTTGGTTGTGATGTATGTAATGTGCCGCTAGCATCTCCTGCGCCACTAACGGAGCTAACTGAAAAATAAGACTTTTCCTGAACCCTGTGGGGAGTAAAGCCACGACATCCTTGCCAGTAATAAAACTGGTTAAACATTCCTCTTGCTCTGACTTCTGTTGCCAGAACGGATTGAATGGCTTCACTTCTGTCTCCTCTGCCATTGCCAAACTACAACCAGCTGGACTACAACGCAAATGCTGCGCATATGTCGACGTTTTGATTGTTGCGATTGTTAACACCCACTTCCTCCCAAACCCCCACCATTCGCTGATTGGCCAGGATGGAAATCATCCTGAGAAAGCGAGTCCAAGGGGATCAAACGCAGACATAATATGTCGGGAAATGATAATTGAGCAGAAGATTATGAAGGGCTACGGCCAGGCTACTAACATAGGCCTACTACTGCTACAGATAAGCCAAACCTATAATTTAAGAACAAATAAATGACAAAAAAACAAACAAATGCAGATAAATAAGTAAACTTGTTAAATAAAATAAAATGCACATAATATAATAATAAACTAAAACTAAAAATCAATTTGGTTGCACAGTGATAAATAGCAAGCGATACATGAATCAGGCAGCTCACAAGAAATCCTGCCACAATATGAGTAACACATACAGTCAGGAGAAATTAATGGATAGAATTTAGATAGATAGAATTGATCTATCTGCATAATTTTAAAAACCACCTTATCCAATGTTTTTGCAGACTACATCCAGAACATTTCGCTGCCGGTCCAGTTGCAGTGCGAGGCCACCGGCAGCAGCAGCAGTGAACACGGCTCTGTGAGCCCAGACTGCGACTCAAAACACGACGTGTTCTTCCAGAAGAAGAAAAGCTCTGGCTCTGAGAACTTGCTCAAACCTCCCAACTCCAACTACCTGAGGTGTGTGCTGGCTCCATTTCTGTCAGTTTTACAGGACTTTGAGATTGAACATTCAGAGGTGGGCCTCAGTTATTTTTTATTTTCTAGATCTCTTTTGTCTCAGCTGCTACTGCTTTAACTTTGCATGAAAATCACCTTTACATCAGGATAGCCTTTTTTAACATTCATACTTATTCTGAATGCAAAAATGATATATAGCATACTCTTATAGTGGTAAAACAGTGTCTTAATGTGTCCTGCTGGGATAGCACAGATCATGTGAGAAGATGTGAATGAAGGTGCAGTGTGTGTGTGTGTGTGTGTGTGTGTGTTTAGTGGCAGGTGGCCTTATTGTGCCCACAGCATGCTCCACTGCCTTTTACAGCACTGATATAATGAGGTCTGATAAGTTTACAAGCTTCAGCTGGTGGCTGAGCACACACACACATAATTGTGCATACATTTGCATATGCACAAACGTGTGTGTGTGTGTGTGTGTTTGCGTGTGTGTTTGCGTGCGTGACCTGCCACGCTGACTCATGCTGCCTCTGCACTTTCCTGGGCACACATAGTAGCCAGGAGAGGCTTGTATCTGTAAATAAACTGGACGGGGCGTCACACTGTTGTAAATCATCAGTGTGCGGCATGTGTTATTTTATAATGCAGTGAGATCACTTGTGTGTGTGTGTGTGTGTGTGTGTGTGTGTGTGGCAGCGTCCCAGACGAGGGTTCAGTGTCGGAAGACCGCAGCGCCCCCCCCTCCCCTGAGGACAGGGACAGCGGTCTGTTCCTGCTGAAGAAGGACAGTGAGAGACGGTCCATTCTGTTCAAAGTCCTGAACGACGACCAGGCAAAGGTCATCTCCAACCTGAGGGAGAACCACATCCAGGTGTGTTTGTGACAAAGATTAGCTGCTTTTTCATCCACACCAGGAGCCAGAAACTAATTAAAAGATCTGTGAATGGTATCCTTTTATTGCAGTCGTTCTAAAGATGCTTTACTCTGCAGTTCTGTACATAGCAGCTAATTCTTCTTCAGGGTCAACAGACACGGTGTTATTATCCATAAATTGTGCCCCATTATTTACATTCCCCCTTGTTTTATTGGTGTATCTCACTTTACTTTAACGACTGTAATAGCAATGAATCTTTTCATTTTGTTTGCTTTGTTACCTCTTCTTTGTTGATGTGCCGTCACACAAGAAAAATTGAAAGGGTAAAGAAATAAAAATGGAAAATGTCATTGACTGTGTGGACTGCAACATGGGTCTAGTTCAAGTATATATGCAGTTTCTATGAAGTCATATTTATGACCACATCACTTTAGCTGACATTTCTAACTCACTAGTACTCTCCACTTTCATTATTTAGTGTAAAAACTACAAGCACAGGACATTTTTATTTATGACTTAGCTCTTAGAAAAGGAGACTGTAGTTTGTGATATTACCACTGGGGGCGCCAAAGTCTTTAAATTCCTACAAGTAGGATGTTTGATGACAAATTGTCATTGAAGAGGCTTTTGCATAGCAATAGTTGTACCTCAGATTTATCTTTATGATTGATATTTGGTGTATTGAACTTTGCCATTAAACTTTGGAAAGCTGTTTACACTCATGGGCTCAGCAGCTTAAATGTGTGTTTGTTTCTATGAATGTGTGTGTTTAGGGCAGCGAAGAGCTCCAGCTGTCCGTCGAACACATCAAGCGGATCATCTGCATCCTTCGAGACTTCATCCATTCCCCAGAGAGACGCGTCATGGCCGCCACCATCTCCAAGCTCAAGCTGGACCTGGACTTTGACTCCACCTCCATCAACCAGATTCAGCTGGTGCTCTTTGGCTTCCAGGACTCGGTCAGCATACACACACACACACACACACACACAGCTGGAAATAGAAGCTGATGCAGTATATGCAAGCTGCTATACAGAGGATTTGGCCTGTTTAATTGGTTGGCACATTAGAAAACAGCAACATGGTGCATTGATGGAACACGAGACTCCAGTCCGGCAGCAGAGCTGGTCGTCATGGTCACTGATGAGATGAGCAAAACAGAATGAGTTCAGCTGACAACCATTTTGTTCTGATTTTATAGCAGAGAGTAATGAGTTCTTGAGTTTTTAATGCCAAGAAATTAATCAGGATTAAGTTTAAATCTGATGTTTATCCAGCACAGAATTATTATGACACTACACTCTATTAAATGTCTAGTGAGAGAACCATTTTAGGACCGAATGTCTGTCTTTGTATGTTTCTGTGTGACGCTCACAGGTAAACAAAGTCCTGAGGAACCATCACATTAAACCCCACTGGATGTTTGCGATGGATAACATCATCCGTCGAGCCGTGCAGGCTGCAATCACCATTCTCATACCAGGTGAGAAGCCTGCCCTGACCTTTTACCGCCATCTAGTGGAGACATGCCTGGATGGTTGCAACTGTGAACACCGCTCTTTAATATGCAAACAGTGTCAGAAGAAATGAGTTCACACATGCCTTTGACAGAGCTCAAGACCCACTTCGGCCCGGCGTCAGAGTGCGAGGGAGCAGAGAAGGAAGACGAAGTGGATGAAGAGGAGGCAGAGTTTGGCCCCGTTCTGGCCTCTCACGCCGACGACCCCGGGACGACAACTGATGCCGCGCAGTCAGCAGTCAGCCCGCTGATCTCCTCCCACTCCCAGGAGCATCAGCGCCCACATCATCCACTGGGTGCACAGCTGGGGCGGGTCAAACAGGAGACCAACAGGTAAGTGCAAACACGCACATGGAAAAACCTCTGCAGGCATGTAGTGAGAATGACAGTCATGATGAATGTGCAACTGCAAGCGCAGGCACACCTTGTAGGACGTAAGCACAATCAACCACCAACACGAATGAGTCAGGGGGTTCCTTAAACTCCTTCTTTGTCTTCTGGAATGTGCCTACGGCATTTACGTTATGTTTAGACAGAAACTACAGGAGACGTTACATCACAGAACTACACCCCCACAGAGGTAGACAGACAGGTAATCCCTCGGACAAAAATACTTCTGAGGGAATCCTTTTCGATCTCAACCTTTCTGAAGTGCATTTCCCCTCCTTTTTTTTTTAATATAAATGTGTTGTTTTATAACTACCCTTTGTCCTTGTCTTATATCCACCACTCACTCGCTGAAACATGTGGTATGCATTATTAAACACCTCTGATTATTGTTTACAGCACTCACTAATGGATTTTTCCCATTTGCAAAAATATATGCATTTCTGTTCATTGTGTTTTTGTGCTTTCATACCTCACGATTTCTATCCCATCTGGTTTTGAAGAACCTGAGATCATGCTGCATGTAGATTTTATTTTCCTCTTTTCATATTGTGGACCATCACACTGAACATGACGAAAGAAGCTGGAATATTCCTCAAGGCTTTGTTGTGTTTACAACCTTAATATGGCCACACAAAGTGCTGTTGAGGCCTGGAAAGTGTGTATATGCTTCTTCTTATGTCTGTAGACACTGTCTTCTTCTGTAGACTTTGCTGTCTGTGTCACAGCTTTCTTGTGTCTGTTGGTCTTTCCCAATGTGCTGCATGCTGGTAAGATTTAGTGCGTACTATAACACAAGTCACTATTACCACAGGCTGCTGGAGGAGCTGCTGCAAAAGGAGAAGGAGTACCAGCAGGTCCTGAAGGCGACACTGCAGCAGAGAACGCACGACCTGGAGCTGGTCAGAGTCCGACACAGATCACCAGGTAAACACACTGACTGAGTCACTGCTCAGGCTTGTGTTTGTGCTTCTCATCTGCATTAACTTTCTGCTGTTGCTTTTTTTTTTTTTTTTTTTACAGACATTTCTCCTCCCTCCATCTTCCACATCCCAGCAGACCACGAGCCGGACATGCAGCTCACCGATTGGCTGAAAGAGCAGGGGGCAGACGCAGACACCATAGATAAGGTTGAGTGTCTGTCCGGCTTTTGAACATCTGTCTACAAGCAGCACCACAACACATGGTGTTGATGTTTGAAGCTAATGGCTGATGTGTTGTGTCATAGTTTGTGCTGGAGGAATACACACTGACCGACATCCTCAGTGACGTCACCAAAGATGACCTCCACTGTCTACGTCTACGGTACCGAATCGCCTTATTTGTGAATCCTGTCCCAACTAATTTTCATCACAACACCAAATAAAGCTAGCGGCTAACAGATATTATGACTACAAAAGAAACAAATCCTTCATCAGAGTTTTTGTTCTTTAAAAATAAAGTGTGTGCACATGTATATAGAATTTACAGGTTGTAATGTCAGTCAGGCTTGGGGCCATTTCATCACAAATTAACATGTCTTTCTGCTAAAGAACCCAAACCATGAGCATTTTCTCAACCTAACCAAGTTGATTTGTTACCTAAACATCAGATTAGCGTGAGACATGCACTTGATTTCTGTAACCAGTATAGTTTGAAAGTGGAATTAGCAAGCTAGCTAGTCAACTAACCAGGTGCTAATTAAGTCAACTTTCACGTTATGCTTCATGCACTCACACTTGTCACAGCGTACGTTCACATTTGTGAGTCATATAGCCAATCACACCACACAGATTAAGTCGTCCTCTCCTCAGGGGCGGAGTCCTCTGTCGCATCTGGAGAGCCATCCAGCGGCACCGAGAGCGAGAGAGGCTGAGGGGCGACGAACACTCAGAAGATGATGCATGATAGGATACACGGACTACAACTCAGGAGGACTCTGTCAGGCAGAGGACACTCAACACCTGCACACTACTAGTCCTGCATCTCTCTCTCTCTCTCTCTCTCTGTCCACAGTGCCTTTTCATGCTGTAATCTCTGCGTTGTCCAGTACGTATCTATGTTTGACCCACTGTATCTCCACACAGTTTCAGACTTGACTAGACCAGTGCGTCTTAATGCAGACACTTCTATATGTACCTGTGTGTGCGTTTAAATGTGTATGTGTGCCACCATGAGGGTTTGGGAAGAAAACATGCATCCCAGCAAAATCTGAAATGGTCTCCTAAGATCTTCAGACTGACTGTCCCCTTGTTTTTCAGTTGTAGCTTCAGGATGAATGATTGCATCATTTACTGGGTGATTATTTAAAAACTGCAAAACTGGATGCACAGTCACATTAAAAATTAACTGCCTCCAGGTTTTGTAGCCAACTTTGAGATAATTCATCAAAACATGCACACCTTAACTGCTATATCACTGCCTTTACATTTGTATGCTTGCTGTTGATTTCCTTGATATTCTCATTGAAGTAACTATGCTTTTCTCCTTTGTGTACCTGTATGTAAATCTTTTTTTATTCCAACTGTTTTGTGTATGTGCTTGTTTCATTGATTGCTTATACACTGCAATAAACCTAGATGTAATGACATGTTTCCTCACTTACTGTCAACATGTGTCACCTGTTATCTAATAGCACATCCTATAATAATATTAACAATAATCAATTGTAATGTCATTTCTTATTCTGTATTCTACCCGGAACCTTTGAGCACCAGGTGTATTTGGCAATAGAAAGCAGAGATTAATTAGTTGACATCATGGAGCATCCTCACTTGTACCAAACCAACAGGTTTACCATGTACTTCATGAGAAAGGGGCAAGGAAAGTAAAAAGATGTCAGAGATTTTGCTTACCTCTTCTGTGGAGAAGTTTGCCTTTATTACCACATATTATAGAGATTTCCTTGGAGGAACGTCATAAATCAGTAGAGTAAACATCCTAAATAGCTTTAAATATTTATATATAAGGATATATATATATATATATATATATATATAAGATTAGTCATAGCTTTATGTGGTATTATGTAAGATTTCATTCAAGATGAATAAAATTTTATCTTATAATGGCAAAACTGCATCAGCTTAGAAGGAGGCTCGATGATCTGTGTATTTTTCTTTAGTTTTCATTTTGTTGAAAATCTTTGTGTTCATGGTTTGGTGTGTAATTATAAAAAAACAGGAGAAAAAAACATCAAGTTAAGAGGAAACTTCAAATTTATAATGAAGTCATTTTATTTGACTATATGAACAATAATTTACAATAAACAATAAACATCCATGTTTTTGCAATAAAAGAAAATACACCGATTTCAAACAAATAACTCAAAGGTAGAGCAGCTTCCAGGACTCAGTCAGCACACACTAAACTCTAAACGGCTCTCAACATGGTGAGGGTGGAGGCTGGTGCTATGCATGCACTGACATGCTTTAAAAGACCTGGCCAAGTTAGCAAAGCGCAGAGAAGCTCTGATTACAACACACAATAGAGGGAGAGCAACAAATAAATTAATTATATTAATATAATTATTATATTTAGCACCGCCATCCATCCATCTTCTACCTCTTATCCTCATAGGGTCGTAGGGGGGCTGGAGCCTATCCCAGCTGTCTTAGGGTGAAAGACAGGGTACACCCTGGACAAGTGTCCAGTTCATCACAGGACACATAGAGACAGACAACCACTCACACTCACATTCACACCTACAGTCAATTTAAATTAGCCAATTAACCTAATCCCCATGCATGTTTTTGGATGGTGGGAGGAAGCCGGAGTACCTGGAGAGAACCCACGCAGACATGAGGAGAACATGCAAACTCCACACAGAAAGGCCCCGGGCCGGGAATCAAACCCGGTACCTTCTTGCTGTGAGGTAACAGTGCTAACCACTACACCACCGTGCCGCCCTAATTTAGCACTAAAATAATAATTGATCTGTCAGGTAACATAAAGGGTGGAAACAGAGGGAGACAGCCAGGCTGACTCTGTCCAAATGTAACTAGCAGAACCTCTAAAGCTCAGTATTCAGCACATTATCTGTCTGTGAACTTTTGGCCAAGAGACAATCAAATCAAATAATCACTTCAAATATGTTTTCTTTCAATAAAGCATTTGCACAACTTTTAATATATATATATATATATATATATATATATATATATATATATATATGCTATTTATATATTGAATCTGCATCATTTATGTTCTTTTTGTTGCATTTTGCTGCATATTATCACAATTAAGCTATTACTTTGTGCAGTTGGCAGAGCAGCTAATGTATTTCATCATAACCATGGCATAAATTCAAGTTCAACAGCGCCATAAATAGTTCAAAACAAGTGTCTCCCTCACGTCAAAGATGTTCTGTACTCTTACAAAATGATCATGTGTAATTATTAAAAGCTTTTTCCATTGTGTTTCAATTAAAGTCATTATCAGGTCAAATGGTGGCCATCCAAGCCTATCACTTTGCTGAGTGAGGCAACTTGATCGTGACAGTGCCAATGCTGAACTGGAGAACAGCTAAAGTACTAATTACTGAAGTAATTACAGCTATACAGGTTTCACTTCTCATAAAGTGATGAGCCAGAATAAACAGCCCAGCCGGAGTTAGAGTTGTGGTTACAAAAGCCCAATTAATAATATGCTAAAAATAATAATAAAAACATGTTTGTTTTTTTTAAATAAATCAGGTGCACTCAGACACTCATTATGACAACTGCTTACTCAAATTTGTGGCATTAAGTATTATGCTTATGATCACTTGAGCTTTTCGAGCAGCTTGGTTGAAGCAGTAAAATTACAGATGAATTTGTATGCTAACAAGTAACACAAGTAACACTAGCAATTTTAAAAAACGACGTTAGCAAATAAGCAAAAGTCAGCATTTATTTATTAATAAGCCACGTTTGCAATTCCTGTGTGAAATCCCTGCTGTTTGCCAGCATTTCTAAAAAGTAAAAAAAATCAAAAGAGATTTTGTATCAAAATTAGGATGATTTAACATGATACAATAAACAAATTAAATAATATATAATTAGAATTAATTAATAATGACATATAATTATATGTTATGACTCAGGAAAGCTAGCCAGCACTGTATAAAGTTATATAAATCACCCCGTCCTTTACCAGGTGCTTCATTTAAATGCATACATAATAATAATAATAATAATAATAATAATAATAATAATAACATTATTCTGTAACTGTATAAGTGCATGGTTTGTTATGTCTAAGTATATTTTGATGACTGTGCTTTTAGACTATTACGCAACATGTTGTTGGTACTTCCTCAACACAGTGAGGTGATTGTGAGATGTCCGTCATGAGACTGTCCAGCGACAGCATCACTAGCATCTGATTTGACGCATCAACTTGTTTACAGCTTTTGTTCAGACAGTCTTCCTCCTGTGTGGGTGGCCTCTCACTCCCTCCAGGGCTTTTCTGTTGCTGCTGGATAGAAACACAAAACGGGTAAGCCTGCATTACTTTGCAGCAACTGACCGAGTTTTGGCACACAGTGTGGTTCCACAGGTGTCGTGTGTGTTTAAGGGATAAAGGCTTGTATCAGGTTTAGAGTAGAAACAATGGAAATATATTTTACTTTTTGTGAGGTTGCCATTTTTGTGGCAATCATAATACCCACAACACTGTGGGTATTATGATTGTTAAACAGACTTTTTTTTTACCCACAAACTTTCTTGTAGATAGAAAACTTCTCTGATAAAAGGAGAGCACCACTCAAATTGTAGTGTGTTTATTTATTTTATTTCTCTATATTATTATCCAGTCATACCAGATTAACTTACCCTAAAACCATTTGAAATTGTATTTGGAAAAAAAAAAAAAAAACAGAGGCAGATAACAGCAATCTAATTGCTGACTAATTATACTAGTGTTCACTGCACATCGTCAAGAGGTCATGTTCTTGCTCTGTCAGGTAAGTGTGGCTGGGCTTCCTTGGAAGTATAAACCCATAATAAGAGCGGGACAGAACTGCTAAAAATAAATTATGTTATCATTCAGGATCACCTTCCACTCAGTAGGAAGAAACTACGTCGTGGATGTTCTCTTTGTTAAGAGGTTCATCTTTTTGTGTCATGCCGTGCCCGTGGGTGTGTGTGTGTGTGTGTGTGTGCGTGCTCTCTCTATCTCCTGGTTTCCACTCCGTCTTGCTCGTCACCTCTCCCACTTTCTAGAAACACACCTGCCTTCTATCAGCCCTCCAGCATATCTTCTCCCACTCAGTGCCAGCTTGTTATTGCAACTTCTGCAGTATAGTCTCAGTCACCATGCCGAACTGGTTTACTGATTTCTGAGACCTACTGTGCAGCCAGAAAGTTTCACATTTTGTTCTGTTACAGCATTATTCCAAAATGGAGTGAATTAATGTTTTCTCTCTACACACAACACCCCATTATGATAACAAAATATTTTTCTGAAAAGTTATCAACTTTATTAAAAATAAAAAAAAAAAAAATAATACATAAGTATTCACAGCAATGAAGCTCTAAATTCCTTGAGATGTTCCTGCAGCTTTACTGGAGTCCACCTGTGGTAAATGTAGCTGACTGGACATGATTTGGAAAGACACACCTGTCTGTATAAGGTCAGAGCATGAAGTCAAAGGAACTGTCTGTAGACCTCAGAGACAGGATTGTCTCAAGGTCCAGAAACGTTTCTGGTGCTTTGAAGGCCCCAGTGAGTCCAGTGGCCTCCATCATCTGTAAATGAAGAAGTTCAGAACCACCAGGACTCTTCTGGAGCCGACCGGACCTCTAAACTGAGTGATCAAGGAGAAGGGTTCTAGTCAGGGAGGTGACCAAGAATCTGATGGTCTCTCTGTCAGAGCTCCAGCATTCCTCTGTGGAGAGAGGAGATGCTTCCAGAAGGACAACCATCTCTGCAGCAATCCACCAATCAGACCTGGTATGGTACAGTTTCCAGACTGAAGACACTCCTTAGTAAAAAGCACACTGAAAGCACCTGAAGGACTCTCAGACCATGAGAAACTAAACTCTCCGGTCTGATGAGACAAAGATTGAACTCTTTGGTGTGAATGCCGGGCGTCATGTTTGGAGGAAACCAGGACAACACCATCCCTACAGTGAAGCATGATGGAGGCAGCATCATGCTGTGAGGAACTGGACAGTAGTGAGGGTAGAGGGAAAGATGAATGCAGGGATGTGCAGAGACATCCTGGATGAAAAGCTGCTCCAGAGCTCTGGACCTCAGACTGGCTGTGCCTCCTCTTGGTCCCTGGGCTTGTATGTTTCTCTCTGGTCCCGTCTGGCTCTCTGGGCGAGGCCTCCTGGGTGCTCCTGCTGCCTGGGAAGGACGGACCGCTGTGCAGTTGTCTTAGCTGCTCTGGGTTTCGGTGTCAGTCACTCATGCATGTTGGATCAGGGTGTACGAACACCTGATGTGTCCCGTTGTTGAGTACTGATGGGCTGAATCACTCTTCAGGCTTTACATTCCTACATTCCTCCTGTGCCCCTTGATGCCCATTATCATTATTGATTTTCTCCTCTTCTTATTTCCTGGATATTAGTTGCTGGGAATAATGCAGCTCCTCACATTCTCGATTTCTAATGGCGCTGCCTGTTTGCTCCCTTTCCCACCCATCTTATCTCATCCTGTCTGTCATCTGTTTCCCCCTAATTTCACAAAGGTGCAGCACTTTCCTCTCTGGCTCATAGTAAGAATGACAGCTTAGTTTCCAGAGAGGGTTGACACACATGCACAAAAATATAAAAATACCTTTCTGCAAGATTAAAATATGCACCAATCCCATAAAAAGTTGACACCGCCCATCTTGTTGTGGTGTTTAATGATGAGAATAGGTGCTGACAAAAAAAAGAAAATCCAGATCATCATGAGTTGGAAAAAAGTCATTTAAAATAAATTGTCAGAGATCTGCTATTAATCAGCGCCGAATGAACTGAGGGTCAGACAGTCTGGAAAGCTGCAGTACATGTGGAGGTATGGATGCCAGGAAAGGCAGAGGAAACAGAACATAGTTAACAGCTAACAGAAAAGCACGCCATGATACTTCACAAACACAATGTGATGACAGATTCCAACGTAGGAAGTGTTGTGAAGAACCTCCATATGGATTATTCTGTTGTTGGTTTGGCGGGCCTTTTTTCCATTTTTCTGCAAACACACTTTGAATGCATGATATGTATGTGTAACTCTTCTGGTTGTTATATGCAAAAAGAATTATTGTATTATTTTATGTGGTTTCAATTCTACCACTATTTGAAAGTCGCCATGCACATAGATGCACCGGTGCTCCTGTAGGTCTTAAAGGGTTTTAATGGTCGCTCAATAGACTCCATCACCTGCTCTGCATGGTGCTTTTCATATTCAAATTCATTCTTAGTGTTCATATTTATTTGTAATACATCACAGACAAGCATAGTCCACCAAAGTTTCCTTTCAGACCTAATTAAGATTGCAGTTTAGTTGTATGACAGCATCATTTTTAGGACATAGGGCTCGTTTGAATTGTTAGTTATGTGTGTTTGTGTGTTTGTGTGTGTGTGTGTGTGTGTTCAGGCCTTACCACAAAATTGCGAGAAGGTTTTGCATCCTGTGAGGTGTCGGGTTCACACACACCTGACGACGTTTCCATTTTATGACACTTTGAAACAAAGAAAGAGACAAAAAGTCAGTCAGTCCTGTCTCTTTAAAAAAATGGGAAAGACCACTGAGGGGAAGTGTGGTGAAAATGGAGTTGATCTTTGTCGTAACAATGCTCCTCAGCAGTAAATCCTGTGTAAAACCATTAACTCTTTGAAAAAATGTATGTTTAAGTCTTTAAAAACAGAGTGCTTGAATGCCATAAACGTACATATACCGGTATGTCTCTCCTTTTTTTCAGCAGCAGGGACAAAAGAGCACTCTCATGCAGCCTGGAGTAATATTGGGGCTTCTGGGATTTGTAGTTGGAAGTGGAGTGGAGACGATCGCGATTAGAGAGAAACAGAATCAATTCCAAACAGAATCTGGACAAAAAGTGCCATATTTGGTGGGAGTGGCCTCTACTCTAGCTCTGATAAAACCAGAACAGAACAAGGTAAAAACAAACATTTTTTTCATGATGAAATAGAGAGTCTCTACTTTCATTTGAGCTATTCAGTGTTTTCAGAGACCAAATATTCTGTGCATCATGAAAAATGACTCAAAATGGACAAAAAATGCGGACACAAGGCACTCTTTTTTATAAAAGGGTTGACCCTCAATGAATTAATTGGTGCCACAAAATCTTCTTTGCCAGAGAAGAAATAATCTACCGAGCACAAATTTACTTTCTGTGCTAAGTTATATAAACCAAGAAGCAGGCCATCCCTGAAGGGGGCTAAAGACATGAGGAGACATCAAAGCCACAATCTGCAGCCAAGTTGAAGGAGTTTGACACAAAGAAAGCAGGAAATGTAATCTTACACTGCGTTTACGCGGCAGCCCTCTGTAATATCCTGCCACCGGCACTGCACCACCCCTCCTCTCCTTACAAGGGACTTCACGGCACGTTCTTTGGAAAAAGCCACACAGCAACCATGATACCCTCCACCTACAGGCACACACAGGCAGAAAAATAGTGATATTATTTGGCATCCGGTAACATCTTGTAGCGTGTTGGCTTGTAGGTCATGATCAGTTAAAATGAAGCTTTCTACATGGTTCTGCTTGGGACATTTTTGGAAACAGATTTTTGAGTAGACATGTATTTATGTATTTATTTGGCTCATGTGTTAGCCACATCATTTGCAGGTAACGGTCAGTATTACAGTTTTATTCTGACGAGACTCCTCACACATCCTTATTAGATCCATGTGAAAATATAGATGAGGTCAGCTTGAAATGAGATGAGACAGAGATTTAAATCATCTAATTTTCATCCCAATCAAATGGCTCTTGAGCCAATCATGCATGTGTTTAAATATTGTCTTGGAATTCCTGCAAGTGGCAAGTTTTTGTTCTTTTGTAGTATCAATCATCCTACATCATAGTAATTCTCTCTATATGTACAAGACAACAAAACTGCTAAAATGTATTTTATCTATTTATTTGATAGGGGCAGAAGACATTAATGAACATCAGTATATAACACAGGATGTGAGCATGCAGGTGCATGCTCGGTTTTATCAACTGTGTATCAGTGCAAATATATACGTTCATGTGCAGAAACACACTTAAAGGTCATATCCATTTGAATTCATTTACCTGCTGTCTGAAGGGCCGCCCAAAGAAGAGTCAACATCAGAATAAAGAGCAGCCTCATTTCTCCAGGGACCAGAAGTTACGGCTCTTGGTGAACGATCGTGTGAATGAAGGTGAAGAGTTGTTTGGGACACTCATGGGATTCACTGCCGAGCTCTCAGAGGGAGGGCCTTTTTTTCTGTGTGAGCATGTATTCAGTTACACAGAAGGTGTTTTTCCGTACATTTCACTGCTTTGTTTTTTACAGTGTGGAAATGTTGGTTCGTGTGGATTGAGCATGCTCAAGTTCCTTCACAAGATCAAGAAAGTAAGTATTTTTTTTTTGATGCAAGCACAGTAATACAGCTGAAACTGAAACTAAAAAATAAAAATAAATAAACAAAAAAATCCAGACAAACATTCTAAACTAAACTGCATATTATCCGTTTACTCTGGACAGAACTTAATTCTGCATCGGCCAACCAAATATGCGACTAAGACCAAAGTGCACTTTTCCAGCCTTGGCACCTGGTGTGATTCACAGTTATGTAACTTCAGATTAACGCTCCTACATCAAAGCTTTTATCTGGTGATAAACTGGAGCGGAAGCTGATTCTCCTTGAAGTTTGTATTTGTTTTGAGTCAATTCACTGAGTGTTTTTATGTACAACACTCAACACATATCTGATATTTTTGGAAACTTGGAGACCTAAAAAATCTGCTAGTTTGAACAATGTTTGGATACAAATAGTGGTTGAAGGTAGCAGAAGAAGCTCGACACATCAGCTCATTTACAAACTGTCTCTTCCTCAAGTTGTATGAGCAAAAACTACTCGTCATGTTTTTGTGACCTGACAAATATAAGGCCAATATTCATATGGCTCTCCACAAACTACTGAGAAAGCAACTAGTCTCTAGTCTCTAGTCTTTAGTATAGTATTTGTCCAATTAGACTTATGCATGCAGATATAATTAATTTAATAATATAATTTGGACAAATTCGCCATATAGTCTCTAATCTTTCGTCTCTAGTCTATAGTCTCTATTCAGTAGTCTCTAGTCTCTAGTCACTAGTCTCTAATCTCTAGTCACTAGTCTCTAGTCACTAGTTACTAGCCTCTAGTCTTTAGCCTCTCGTCACTAGTCTCTATTCACTAGTCACTAGTCATTAGTCACTAGTCTCTAGTCTCTAGTCACTAGTCTCTAATCTCTAGTCACTAGTCTCTAGTCTTCAGCCTCTCGTTACTAGTCTCTGTTCACTAGTCACTAGTCATTAGTCACTAGTCTCTAGTCTCTAGTCACTAGTCGCTAATCTGTCGTCACTAGTCACTAGTCACTAGTCTCTAGTCACTAGTCACTAGCCTCTAGTCACTAATCTCTAGTCTTTAGCCTCTAGTCACTAGTCTATAGTAACTAGTGACTAGTCACTAGCCTTGAATCACTAGTTGCTAGCCTCTAGTCACTAGTCACTAGTCGCTAGCCTCTAGTCTCAAGTCACTAGTCTCTAATCTCTAGTCACTAGTCACGAGCCTCTAAACTAAACTAAATCAATTTCTCTTTTTCAAACATTTTAAGCCCAGACATGCTGTCTCTGTAGTAATGATACATCATCATGACATGCAGTGTAATGTCAGGCAGTATCATTCTATTTATAGACTGGGTCGACCTCTTGTTGTGATTCTGCTGCAGCTGCTGCTACAGAGTTCATGAGAGATGAACTTATGAGTCACAAAACCAACATAAATGTGTTAAAATAGCTGACAAAACTCCAGCTTTGGGGATTACTGAACTCTCTTATGAAAGTAAACGAAGCGTGAAATGTTTATTTCCTTCTTGTCTTATGTGTAACTTGACCTCCAGTAGGGCAGCTGCCCTCAGTGTCACGCTGATGCAAACGTCCATGCTGATAATATTTATCGTCCTGACAGCAGATAAGGTTACAGTCACTGGTGAATGCTGCAAGGTGTAATATTGCTTTAACAAAGTTGTTCTTCAAACCATATCAGTGCAATAAAGCCTCATAATGGCATAAACACATTAAAAAGTGGACCCATGAGGTGAGCCGGGTTGCAGCACTGTAATCTATCTATCTGTTATGGAAACGAGGAAGTAGCAGCTCACGGCATAATGCCACCAGACACTTCAATAGCCTGTTACTCTTTAAGCACATGTGCTATTTTTAGCTCCTCAAAGGTTGTGGTATAAAAATAGATTTCACCTGAGAACATCATGTCAAGTTCACTGGAGTTGGAACATTTGTGATTTTATTTGTGATTTTGTCTATGATTTTATGCTATTTGAACACTTTTTTGGGGGAATTTAGGAATCACAGAGAAGTGTTTTGATTAAGGCAGAATTACATGTGCAAGCATGTGTGTCAGATGATTTCTGGATATGGAGATGAATTTACGTTATCTTAATGTTTGGAAGGCAGGTCTGACTGCAGCATTTGTGATTCATGTAAACTGACAGGGAGTAAACATGTAAACATAGCAACCCAGGTCTGGTCCATTGGATCAGCTCATGAGAACAAGACTGTAAAGCTAACAAGTATGAGCAATACAGTGTCAGAGTGAGGTCAGATCAAAGGGAGAGCAATTTTCAAAAGGCTGAAGTCCACGAAGGATGTGACTCTTACCGTTATCTCCTCTGCCGTCATCATTAGTCAAACTAAGCCGCTGTATCAAAGCCTCTCTCCCTACAGTAAAACCATTATGTGCTATTACATTGAGGTATTTCAACAATCTGCCCTGTGCTGATATGGAATGTATTCTAATTGATTGGGCCAAACTTAATAAAAATGGCACAAATTCATTTTGTAAACTCCACCATACAAGCAAAATACTGTATATACTGAAATAATACAGGCCACTGCACTAATTATAAGTTCTGCATGACTTACACTCATAATGAACGTCTTGGTGCCGATGGCGATAAATACAAAAGAGCATTATTACAAACTAGTTTCCTGGTTCCTCTCTAGTACTCTGTGGTTCTCTGTGGGTCTCTTTGGGTTCTCTGTTGTTTTTTCTGGTTCTCTGTTGTTATCTCCACCAAGGAGGTTATCTTTTCACCGGGGTTTGTTTATTTGTTGTTTCGCTAAGTAACTCAAAAAGTTGTGGAAGGATTTTGACGAATATTTCAGGGTTGATCAGAAGTGGCCTAACTTAAAACTGATTCATTTTTGGTGGTGATCAGATCTGATTCAACAGCACCGCCAAAAATTAATCAGTTTTTAGTTAGGCTACTTCCGGCCAATGCTGAAAATTTCGTCAAAAAACGTCCATAACTTTTAGTTACTTTGCAAACCAACATACAAACAAACAAACAAACCCCGGTGAAAACATAACCTCCTCTCTTGCCTTGGCGGAGGTTTGAGCTCTCTGAGTGCTTTTCTAGTTCTCTCTGGTTCTCTGCAGGTCATGATCACTAGAAGCCATCTTTGCCTTCAATTCACTCAACTCTGTTTCCTTTCAATATTTATGAATCCACTGAACTGAACGGCCAGAGGAAGAAAACCAGCTCTCAACTTCTAGTCAAACAAAATATAATTTATGATTAGAGCCGCACAGCAGCGATATACCAACACTCTAGTCAAGAATGGCACATCAGCCATTCAGCAAGAACCATCAAGAGTGACACAACGTTTTTTTTTTTTGCTGATCAAACTGTAGCCACTGGTAAAAGTGACATACTGCAGATAATCACAGCCACTTTGGATCTCATTGTCCATCTCATAACTTCTTGTATCGTGATGATTATCTTACACAGTGGGCAACACTGGTTCTGTTCAATGAAGCCCATACAGAAGTAACTAAACCTGCATTCTCTCCACCAGCCTGCAGGGGGCGATACTGGTAGTTTCAAAAAGAAATCTGTTTGCATTGATATCTATGGAAAAATGACCATTTTCTCTCCTAAAGTTTATCGAGGATAAGTTTAAATACAACATGATGTCCGTTTACTGAATTATGATCAACTATGTGGTGAAAATAACACATAAAGCTTTGGGGCGTGGCTACCGTGTGATTGACAGGTCTCTGCTGTCATTACATCGTTTTCCTTCGTCATTCCTGGCACCATTTACTGGTAAGTAACGTTATGTCGAGCCACAATTAGCATTCTAGTTAATATCACTGTTCATGTGAATTACGGAGGCTCTAAAATAGCTCGCTAATGCTAGCGTTAGCTGATAACATAGCAGTTGCTATGCTACATATATCTACTTCCGTATGGGCTCCATAGCCGTTGTTCACAAACCAGTGGGTGACGTCACGATAGCTCCGTCCACTCTTTATATACACAAAGGTGCAGACTGGACAGACTCAGATTGGACACCTCATTCAGGAAGTAGAACATGAACACACGTACACAGTAGTACACATCAGCCAAAAATAAACCAAGTGACTACATCTGAGGAGAGAGGCGAGGGACTTTCTCTATAATGAAAAGCCCCTGTTTGTGTTTCTGTGCTACTATCACTATCTAAACTATGTTCCTATCACCTCTCATACCAGAAGCAATGGGTAATACTACATATTCTCACTCATGCGTCATGTTGAGGTTACTTGTCCGTCAGATGTCTCGTTTCTAAATGGCAATGAAGCCGTAATAGGAGTGCATCCACCCACATAGTAATGAAATTCCTCTGGTGTTTCAGCTTATTTATTAACTTAAGGGAAGTAAAGCAGAAAAAAAATGTATTGCCACTGTCTTAACACAATGCCTGCCAACACTTTGTTGAGTCATTTTCTTCTGAGAATCATCACTGACAATTAGTAATTAGGTAATCAATCTTGAGAAAACATGAAATACACACTTGGCCTTTGCTGTCTTGTACTTGTGGGCTGTAACTGCTAAGGTCTATGGCCTTGGTGATGCTACTTTGAGAGGAAATATTGCCATTTTTACATTTATTTTATCATAACTTTAGCCACCTCACATATTAGCTACAGTTTTTCTCGATTGCTAAGACACATTTCTCGAAAATTGCTCTCCTTTTCTCTAAACAGTGAGCGTAAAACCCAGTTTTCAAGCTACGTTCACAAAACCTCAGACGCCTCTTGCAAAACCAAACGTTCACCTCAAAACAGTTCAATCTGTGCTCAAAACTGAACTACAGTATGCTGTCAAACTGTGCCCTGAACATCTGAGATGTTCATCATGGTAATACAAAAAACCCTGGTTCTCAGCTACAGAAGTTTAACAGTATTCATTGTTTGTTTGTTTGTTTGTTTTTGCTTTGTTTGTTGTTATATCTTTACTATTTTTGATCATCTGACAACACAGTGAAACTGTCAGTTTAACTGGGCATAATGTTTATGTTTTTAGTATGTATCCTGAACAAAAACAGAATAGAAGGGCACTAAGGCACTTTTTTTTTTCCCCTCTTCTTTGTTATTGGTTGAGGAGAAAGTTTAAAGAAGAGTGTCACAAGTTATTTCAGAATATTGTGTGAGAGAAGAAAAACAGACTCCAGTTGTATACTGAATGTATGCTGTACTGTTTCAATAAAAAGAAAATTAAAAAACAAAAAAAAAAAAAATAAAAACACTACTGAGCAATCATTAAACACTACTTAGAAAAACAGAAAGCACAATGCTCAGGAAGCTTAGAAATAAATGTTTACTGTCGGCTAAATGCATGTTATAAAACAAAACAAAAAAAAACCTGTGCATTTAGCACTTGTACACAGTAAGCCTACATAAAAATAAAGTACAAAAAGATCCAAATGAGAAGTGCATTACTCAGCCACAGCATCATTTCTCCGTACTGGGTCAGACCACAGGACTTCATCCACATCACAGGCCACATTTTGTCTGGCCCCTGGTATGCCTTATATACATGGTATACTAGGCCTACAAACAGCTAGCCTAACCTTCCATTACAGTACTACAGTACACTAGCACGGTGATGTACTGAAACAAATATATACTTACAATATACTGTGGTACAGTATATAATAGTTATACAGTAATTACTGTCAATATAATGACATAAGTCAACGTAAATCTTCAGATTATGGTGGACACAGTGAATCTACTGATGTTTGGTTGTACTCCCTCATGCTCATACCATGGACAAGAACATGGTCAATCACAGTAGCTTCATTTCATCAGTTACTACATTACTGTTCTTTGTCTGAGCTGATCACCTCAACTGCCTCGACCTCTTCTCACAACTCCTCCTCTCAGATTTCTATCCATTGTAATGCCTCACAAAGCAGTGCTCTCTGAGCAGGCTTATATATGTTCCCTCACATCGTTAGCCACAAGTGTGATCAATTTTGGGTTGAGTGTTCAAGCAGTGACACCTGTGTTTTACTTGTGTTGACTTTTGTCACCTGTGCTCACCATTACGCAACACAGGTGCATCACAATGAAAATGTGTTGGCAAGTTGCGTCTAAACAGGTGAAAAAAAACTTATGGTTTTGCCAAAAGAGTGACTGATTCAATCAGTGGGTTCAGGCAATGGAGCATTTGGTTCAGATAACAGGGTTTAGTGTTTTAGCAAGAGAGAAAAACTGTAAGACATGACAAAGAAAGCATCAGCAGTTTATAAAATATGATGCTGTGCTACAGATTAAACTATCCCACAGTACATAAAGTGGTTCCACCTACTCCGGCAAAGTGCTACTTATCTGTTTAAGTACCAGCAATAATAATACACCTATTACATGATGTATAATAATCTCAACTCTCTGAAAAGGGACAATCCTGCTTGACAAGTTTCACACTTTAACTATATTTTGATGCTAATACTTTTGTAGTTTTACTGAAGTGATATTTGAATGCAGGACTTCTACTTTCACACAGATAAAAGTACTTCTTCCACCGCTGGTTGGAGCCAGCAGGTGGAGGCTACCTTGCTCCATTTGCTGGCTCATTTCCACCTTTTTAACAATCTCATGTGACATTACGCAATCCTGCTTAACATTGGAAAATCCCTGGGACGCCCTACTTATAAGCCAGCCTGGTGCAGTCTCTGTCAAACTGCACTCCTCACTGCTGCACCAGCACACTGACCAGCACAGCCAGCAATCCAGCTACAAGGAACCATGGCAGGCAGCAAGGTGTGCGTCCTGACAGCACTGTGCTCCCTCATCATCCTCGCCACCTTTATTGGCAGCACACAGTCAGGTAAGTCCTTCATCTGCATTATGCTTTGTATCCTGCACTGGTGCTTGACATTATGAGCTTAAAGCTCTAACAAACAGTCCATAAGTAGAATTAATAATAATTACTACTGTGTGGTTCAGCAGCAAAATGCACTTTATAAAAAAAACCATTAAATACTATTTTCCCAAAATCAAAATGAAAAGCTTATTTATTAATATTCACATTTTATGTGTGTCTTTGTAGCGAGCTGCTGCATGAGGTACACCCCCCGTCGGTTCCCATGCCAACGCCTGCGTGGCTACAGCATCCAGACCATCACAGCTTCCTGCGACATCAACGCTGTCATGTGAGTAAATGACTTGATCTCATGCAATTCTGCAAATCATAACCAGGTCAGAACAATCAGGTGAAATAATGAGACCACTCAGGCATCTGAATTGTGGTCTCATATATAATGTAAGTCAGCTGAGTATTAATTTACATGTGCAGTAAGCAAATATTGTCATTATTATCAATGGCTGTTTTCAGGATTAAAACATGGTGAAAAATGGTCATCACATTATTTTAGAGCACAAGGTGATGCCATTAAATGTCTTAATATTCAATGTACTTTGATCAAAATAGTTGTTACTTCAGTTTCTTTTGATAGACAGATGGTGTGGTTCTCAGGATTTAATAGAACATTAGAACATAGAACAGTTTTTTTACTAAATTGCCCACTAAACACACCTGTAATAGAAACATCATTTCTTTATCAAAGAAGTGAAGGTGAAAGTGGTTGTCAGAGTCCATGTGTCCGGAAGCAGGCATGACTTAACAAAGCAGGTTAGCTTGTGTAACTCTGTTAATGTTAAATCAGTACCAGAGACACCCTGGGCTTAATACACAAACGGAAATAAACTGGAGAGTAATGAAGTGCATTCATCTCGTCTTCAATCGTGCCTTAACTTCCCCTCACTTTCCCCACAGATTCCACCTTCCAGACAGGTTTGTGTGCGCCCACCCTTCAGCCAAGTCGACTCAGAGAGGGATGAAGTGCATCGAGTAAGTACACCCACGTTTTTCTCGTGCACTTAAGCCATTTCTCTGTATAGTATTTTCATTTAAACAAACACTGAACCAAATTAATGCTGTTTCTGTTTGTCTCTGCAGTGAAAGAAGGAGGAAGATCAGTCAGACCAGCACAAAGGCACCAGCATAAGCTCCATACAGCAGCTCATATCTGCAGCCCTCATGCACCCAAGAACCCTGACAGAGGCCACCATGTGATTTTTGTTAAATGATTGCATCATATCTAATTGCATATGTCTGTTTTATAAACAGGGAAGAGTAGTATTCTTAATACATAGTAAGTTTTGCACTGTAGCGAAAAAGCATGAACAAAAAAATAATGAAAACCTTGTTTTCCATAAGTCTATATCTACAGTTTATTTTTGTAATGTATGAAATATGAAAGGTGAAAGTTTTGATTGAAATTTACATTATCAAAGGATTTATTAATTATATTTTTTTAAAAAAGATTTAATTGATATTTGAGATATGGAGTAATATAGAACAAGTAATATATTTAAAACAAGTGTCATACAATTATACGCCATATCTACTGTCCATTACATGTTCTTATTGTATCTTATTTACAGTCAGTCAATAAAGGGAAGTCAACTAGAGTGCATAAAAACAATATGAGCAATATGCAGTAGACATACCAGAGGTATTACTATAATATTACTATGAGATGAAAACTTTGCATTTGTAAATATTTTTTTACAGAGAAAAAAATGTTATGTGGTTTATTTTGAATAATGTAATAAAGTTGCAATAACTTCTAAACACAGTTTCCTGATTGTTTCCACTATAAATAGCTTTATAGTTATAAATCATCTTATTCCACATTGTACATATATAGTATCCACACTCATATATAGTATGTCTAGTGGACCAGTAGGGGGCAATACTGGTGGTTTCAGAAAGAAGTCCGTTTACATTGAAGTCTATGTTAAAATGACCATTTTCTCTCCTGCTGTATTACCTCTGTAAACACTATAAATAAGATTTTTTGGTCTCAATAGTTAGATAAAATATTGTTTTAAGACATGTCTAAGACATGTTTTAAGAGTGTTGATTTAATGAATTATGGTCAAATATATGGTGAAAAAAAACCACATAAAGCTTTGGGGCGTGGCTACCATGTGATTGACAGGTCTCTGCTGTTGTTACAGCCTGAAGAGGAGCAGCGCTGATGGTCTGAGCTCTCAGCTCATGTTTCCTTCATCTGAGGAGACACTGGAAACATTTACTGGTAAGTTATGTTGAGCTATAATTAACCAGTGATCAGTGATTATCAATGTTAAACTGTGATAAGTAATATCACCTCATAGTTGTTTTAGCATTTGTAAGTGGGACCGAAAAAAAAAAAATTAATTTCATGCATACTTGGTCATAACTTTCACTTTGCTTGTATGGGAACTGTTCAAGTTGTGTCAGTTTCCATTTAGGCAGGCCAGTAAGAGCAGTGGATCGGTTCTGTATTAAAACATAATGCCAGCAAACTCCACATATACTTGATGGTAGTTTCATGGATAAACAAACCAACAAATCCCAAGGAGAACCTCCCTTCCCTTCAGGGCCTGTCTGCCACAGTGAGGCGGAACTGGTTCTCTTCCAAATCCTCGTTGGTCTTCAGAGCCTGGCGGAGTTTCTCCCAGAAGAGCTCCGGGTGCTCCCTGACTCGAGGCCAGCTCAGGTAGGTCCTCTTCTTCAGCAGCTTTCTCATGCGGTAGTAAGGAGACAACAGAGTGGAGGGAATGTCCTCCAGGAAGACCAGGATCAGTACGTCCTTCTGTTCATCAAACAGACGAAAGCTACACCAAGAAAAAAGAGAATTTCTTCACATACATAAACTAGATGTTTTGTCTGTAAAATGTCAGAAAATGTGTCCAATCAATGGCTGAGGTATTTGATTTATAACAACAAAGAAAGGCAAATAGAAAGTTGACACATTACCTGGCCACCTGGATCTCTTTGGAACACCACTCGCTCTCCAGGTATCTGCGAGTGATCACACAGATGGTCTTCCTGCTGCCATAGATAGCATCTGTGATGTTTTCTATGATGGGTTTGCCTGAAGAAGAGAAAAGGGGAAAAATGAGTTCCTCTGATGGTGTAGTACAAAAAGTACTCCGGTGACACCCTCTGGAGGACAGATGAAAGCACAAAACAACCATGTGCACATACTGGAATCACCATCATCATCACCCTTTTTTTTTAACTGCTCTTGTACTAAAAGCCCACAATGCACTGTAGGACTTAAAAGTATTGCATTTCCTCTCCACACTGTGGTCCACACACAGGTATTATTACCTTTCTCTCCTGTCCACCAGCATCTCTCCTCATCCTGCTCACCTGTTTCTCATTTCCCAATCACCCTCTAAATACCAGCCTTTACCCCAGCCTGTCATCAGACCACTGACAGACATCCCAGAAGCCTCTCCACACGCATGGCTCAAACATTTGTTTAAAGGTATGGTTGGTTGTTCAGATCCATTTTTGTTGAAATCCTCATTAAACCCTGATAGCTATCGACAAATAAAATAATTTGATGATAACAGAATAAAAAAGCATGTATTTGTGGCTGTTGCAGGGTTGGTTCTTATCCCACTTTGTCATATATCTACACAGTAGTTATCCTCTGTGTTACTTTATGTTCAGGCAAAAACACCACTATAGTTAGGTTTAGGAAAGAACTGCATTTGTACAGTGACACAAATAACCCTGAATGTTGTGAACATGTGAGTGTAATGAAAGGCTTGTTTTTCTTTCTGCCCTCTTGATGTGTATTATGCTCTTTAAACTTCGCCACACATCTGTTATGGTAATTTTGACTTTGGAGGCAGGCCTGAAGCAACAGACTGTCAGTGTTGCCGACTTGGTGACTTCTTGCTACTGTAGATATAGCCACTTTTCAATCCAGCACTGCTAGCTACTCTTATGGAAAGACTTTGGCAACACTGGGTTCAGTTTTTCGGTCATTTTAAAAATCCAGCTTACAGTCTCACCTGGCTCGAAGTCTCGATGGTGCAGACACAATCTCCAGCCCTGCTCTCCTTCCAGCTTTGGCAGCAGCTCTTCCATGACCCATGGCTCATCGTGAGTGTTGTAAGAGATGAAGGCATCATATTGATTTGGAGCTTTCTTGTTTTTATGTTTTGTGTCAAAGAGCAAAGCCAGAAAGATGTAGTAGGCATAGACGAGTTGCCACTTCAGGAAATGGTAGGTAAAGGACACCAACATAAACAGGAGGATCATACAGGTGGTGGAGACAAAGTAGATGAACTCAGTGTCCACTGTGCAGGACCGGACATCTAGGTCCAACAGTTTCATACCTTTAAGTGGTCGTGGATAGTTGCACACAAAGTTGTAGGCGTCAAAAACTTGTGTTTGCTCGTTGCTTACTACCCAATTGCGGAACCAGGCGTTATCACAGTCACAGGTGAAACTATTGTACTGAAGATCGAGGTAACGGAGAGAGGGTAGGGACTTAATTATTTCCTCACTGAAAACTGAATATTGATTCTTTCTTCCCTGCAAGAACTCCAGCTTGCTAAGGTTGGCATCTAGAAGGAAATCTAGAGACCAAAGACTTGTTGTAGATATATAGAGGGTTTTAAGGTTTTGAATTGGGTAAAACAATTCTGGAGACAGATCCATGAGATCATTTGTGCTAATGTCAAGTGTTTGCAGTCTAGGCGTGTAAGTAAATGTGTCTTTGTGCAAGGATGTGAGCTGAATGTTCCTGGCACTGAACTCGAAAAGATTAGTCAAACCTTGAAGGAAGTTTCTCGGCAGCTGGGACTTCTTCCTGCGTTGATTTCCAAGAATAACCAACGTTTCCAGACGGGACAATTTAGAAAAGGGTGGCTGAGACAAGGCTGTACTCTCAAAGTATTTTATCTTATTGTCCCTCAAATCCAAATTTTTCAAATTGATCAGATCATTGAAATAACCGCTGTCTATTACTTTTTCATCTAGGCTATTTGATTGCATCTGAATATCAGTTAGATTTGTCAATCCAATAAAAGAGCCTTTGGAAATTTGATTTATTTGATTGTGACCCAATGACAAGTTCTGGAGGGACTGCAAGCCTTTAAATACCCCATGTGTGAGGGCACTGAGTTTATTTACATTCAAATGCAGTTGTCTAAGATTTGGCAAGAATTTTGTAAAAGCATCTCCCAATTTGGAGATGCTGTTGTTGTGTAGCTTTAAAACTTGCAACTGTCTTAAATCCTTGAAAGCACAGCCTTGAAGAGCTGAAATTGAATTCTGATCGAGGCTGAGCTCTCTGAGCATTGTCAGATTGGTGAAATCGTTGCATCCAAGTGTGCTGATTACATTCTGGCTGAGATCCAGCTCTTTAAGAGTTGGCAGATCCCCCATGGCTGCTGGTACCAGAAGAAGTTTGTTTTTCCTCAGACTCAAGATCTGTAAACCTTGAAAAGACCTAAAGGCCCCGTCTTGAATGTTTTTTATTGGATTCTCTGCTAAATCCAACTCCGTTATGTTAACACACAACTGGAAAAAATTGGAACCGACATACAGTAAGTCATTACGTTTGAGCTGGAGCTTGGACACTGTTGGGATGGTGCAGGAAACGTTGACTAGAGCTGTAAGACGAGTATGTTTCATTCCATTCATCCTCAGTGACGTCAGTGAGGGATTGAAGTTCCCTCGTAACACTTTCATTTCATCAGAAGACATTTGATGCCCACTAATGTCAAGAGTAGACACTCGACGAAGAAAAGTTTTGTCACGAATGTCCCATTTCATTGGTTTCTTTGTAGAAGGGATGCCAATGTTTAACCAGATCAGATATGGAAAAACATCTGCAGTGATCCTAAAGACTACAATGGGATTGTTTGACAAATCAAGGTAGGCAAGTTTAAGAGAGCTGTTTGTCAGTTCCCAAGACTGAAAAGTGGGTAAATTGTTCTTTGCGACCGACAGCTCGCGTAGATTTGGCAGATGCTGTAATATAGAATGAACCTTTGTTACGTGGTGCAGTTTGTTGCTGGAGATGTCCAACAACATCAAGCTTGTCAAGGACTTGAAGGAGTTTGATGCAACCACTTTGATGCGATTTCTGTTAATCCTCAGCTCTGTGAGGTTGCTCAACCCGACAAAAACATCATCTCCAAGTTTAACCAGTCTGTTGTTATTTAGATTTAATTTCTTGAGGGAAATCAGACTGGTGAAGGCACCTGTGTATATCTGCGAAATGCGGTTGCGTTTCAGGTCTAACTGTGTCAAAACTAATAGATTTTTGAAATCTGGTGGTTTTAATGTTGAAATTTTGTTCTCAGATAAGAGGAAATCTGTCGCCGTTGAGGGAATGTCTTGAGGAACCGCTTTGAGTTGACTCTTACTACATATGACAGTGTTGGAACTGATTCGACAAGACTTAAGATAAAATCCTGTAACTGGAGCAGAACTGCTGACAATGAGCAAGAGGAAAGTGAAACATGGCTTAAAACATTCAGATCCTCCACTTGGTATGACCACTTTGTCCTCTTTCACTCCAGGGGCCATTTTTAATCCTTCAAACCAGGTATAGCAATTTGTCAACATATAATCCACCTGGTGAATAAAACTGAAGAAGGAGAACCTGGAAATCCACACAGACAAATGAAGACCATCAAGGACAATAGCAAACAAAAAATACTTCAAATTAGAGCAGCAGTATGCAGTCTGAATATCTGAACTCAGGCATTTACCTCGTCTTATTATAAATGATCAAGACTCAATAACTGTTTCTGATATACTCACGGTGTCGCACAAAGATGAGCTGATTAATCACTCATGTCGCATCAACCAATCTTGTAATTTAATCATGTTCCTTTGTTTGGATAAAATGTTCTTCTCTGATCAAAAAAGTGGAAATGTCTCTCCATGTAATAGACAGTGTTCATGAGAAAGCCCTCCTCTGCCTGTCCTCTTCTCTGTCCTCTTTCGTATAAATGAAGTGAGGAAGTGGGAGAAGGCAGGGTCGACTGCTTTTTTGTTGTCAGCAGTAACATACATTTAATGTTTATATTCATTTTTACATTATATTTTGATTATACGTGTTTTATTATGTATGTAAAAATGCACATTAATACATTCCTGAGAAGGAATATAAAGAATTTTGAGTCTACGTACGTTTCCTTTAATTATTGAGCTGGTCAGGGGAGGTGCGGTTTCACTCCCCTCCTCCAAAAAGTCAGCTTTTGACGAAAATGAAAGTGTCCAACCAAGAATAAACACTTCCTCTTATTTCCGCTGCTGGGTCAATAAAATATCTGACAATTTATTTCATTTGGTGTAAATAAGAACTATGGGAACCAGTGGTCGAAGAAGTATTGAGATCTTTCATTGATTTAAATGTAAAAAAAATTGTGAAATTGTACTTGAGTAAATGTAGTAGTTAGTTGCATTTTTCCAGGGGTTATAGCAAACCTCAGTCAGTCAACATGTCATAGTCCTTACAATCTGTGATCCTTCTGAAATTACTGTCAGTTCCTTTACTGTATATTCTAACAGTTTGAGCTGAAAAATGTTTTAAAAAGCTTAAATATGAGCCCACATCAAGTCTTTCCCGAATGAGTTAATATCAGTAATAGAGTCGGATGGTCTGTTATTGCAACAGCTATTAAAAGAAAAAGGAAATTATCCAGAGTTTCGCAATAATACTGGCTTCACTGTTTCACTGATGTCACAGCAAATTCACATGACTCCTCTTATGTCAAAAAAATATTAAGCTCTGTGAAACACACGATCAGCACAATGCTTTGGGATTTTGTTTAGCTTTATTTTTTTCAGTTTTTAGAGGTTTTCTATTTCTGTTCATGTAATCGTCATTTTTTTTCTTTTTTATGGGTGATTTATTTCTCTTATGCAAATAATAGCCTATCTGACATCTCAGTGAAAGAAAAGTAAGTTCATATACTCTCTAATCCCCTTTTTCACTTCCTCCTCTACAGTTTATAATGCCTGTAAAGTAATTAGAGACTGTGAACAGTTACTGTAAATGAGGAAATTTCGGGCAGGGCTAACTTGTGATTTACCACAGTGCTTTCCGGTCTGGTCTGGAGTTTTCTGTGTTTTCAACTTTCACCCTTTCAAAAAATACGCTGGTCCTGAAGTGCAAATCAGAAAACACAACAACAAATTATTAAATGCAACAACAAAACAGAAAAAAACAACAGCAAATCAACAAAAACACAATAAAAAATTACTAAAACACAACAACAAAGAGAAACAACAACAACAACATTAACCAAAGTGAATGATGTAGGTACCCTTGAGCAGTTTTCCCGGGTCAAATGATGGACCAGTTCCTTCATCCAATCAGCGATGATTTGTGTCGCCCGAGGGTACCTGCCTGTTCTGTTTTGTTAATGTTGTTGTTTCTCTTTTGTTGATGTTGTACTTTCTGATTTGTGGTTGTGTTTTCTATTTTGTTGTTGTGTTTAGTAATTTGTCGTTGTCTATTTTGATTTCTTTTGTTGTTGTTTCTCTTTTGTTGTTACCGTTTAGTAATTTGTAAAAGTGATTTTTGATTTGTTGTTGTGTTAAATGATTTGTTGTTGTGTATTTTGATTTTGTTGTTGTTGTTGTTGTGTTTAGTAATTTGACGTTGTAATTTTTGATTAGTTGTTGTGTTTTCTGATTTGCCATTGTGATTTGCACTTCAGGGCCACTATAAAAAATGGCTTCCAGTGCGTCAAAGAGTAGAGCTTAAAGTGTAGTTTCTCACTACAGAATGTGACCAACATTAAGAAGAACCAGCAGAGGTCTCAGTAGTGACAGGAAACTGCAGCTGTCCTCTCTCTGCTCACATGTGATTTCATCTGCAGTGCTTGTGTTATCTTTTCCCTCATTATTACTGTCCTGTGTGCAGTGCACTTCTGTGTGTGTGTGTGTGTGTGTGTGTGTGTGTGTGTGTGTGTGTGAGAAATGCTTGAAAGTTGAATAGATTCTTCTTTTACACACACACACACTGCAGCACAGGCGATGAATCTTTAATGATTTGATTAAATTGAATAATGATGTAATCATACTTTCATTATGTGATCGCACTGACTCAAATTACTGCAATGTGTTGGTTTAACGTTGCACTGGTAAACATTAATATGTATAAGACTTCACTGAGACTTGGAACAGCTTCAATGACACTGTTTCTGGAGGATGGTGCACTCCACTGTCAGATTTCTCTGTCTTGAGACACCTGAGAATTGTATTGAATTGAGATAATATTTCTCCAAAGACAATGTTATGTGACTCACAGCGGAAGGATGTGAAACCTTCCAGTTTGTTCACTGTTATTCACATGTAATTGCATCCTCTACCAAATACTCATCTAAGAAAACTGGTCTACAGCCACACTAGTGGCTTTGTGAGCCTTTAATTCTCACTGGTACCTTTACCAGTGAGAATTAAAGGTTTATAAGATATAGTGCCATCTAGTGGCAAAGTTGCAGATTGCACCCGTCTAAAACTTCCTGTGTGCCAAATGTGTAGGAGAACTACCCACTACCTAGCAATGGTGCCATGATCGGCAGCCTTTCCAGTAGATCCATAATAGGTTATATGATAGTTTTTAATTATTGTTTTCTTTCACTATTTTTCTACTTTTTTCACGTTTTCTAACTTTCATGCTGCACACATGGGGCAGATCTTGGTGGGAGCTTGGTGGAGGACTTTGTGGTGTGGTGTGGGGTACCACCAACACCAAGGAGATGGTGGTGGATTTCTGTGGTCCAGGCCACATCTGCAGCAGATCTCCATTGTGGGATTCAGTGTGGAGGTAGTCAGGACCTACAGATACCTGGACTGGTCATCCAGCACTGACATCCTGTTCAGAAAGACTCAGAGCAGGTACAGTTTAAGAATACATTTATATATGGTATAAAAATGTTTTGTGCACAAATATCACTTGAATGATCACTCCAGATATCTTATCAACTTGCTCCCACTGACCCAAGTGGCTAAAACATGTTATAGCAGGTTTAAAGGAGCAGTGTGTAGCATGTACAGTGGTGGAAAAAAGTTTGTGCAAAAGTGGTGCATTTGTAAAATATTGCATTAAAAGTCTTCAAGTGCAATTTCTTGTATTATAGTCACAGTCAAAATACTAAACAAATCCTAAAAAATCATTAAAAACTTAAAATTGATTGGTTCCATAAAAATACATAGTAGTATTGCGTTATTTTGGTTCCAGTGATCCACTAATGAAGGTTATGCTTCAGACAAAAGACACAAGTTTTGTTGCCGTGCTTCATGTAGGTATAAATCCAGCACATCTGACAGTTCATCAGACACAAAAAATGTTAAAACAATAACCAAATGCAGGAAACACATCTGAAGATACAGATTCTCAACCAGGAAGGGTACAGCTGCCACCAGATAGCCAGGAAGTGCAGATGCAGTCCTTCAGCAGTTGGATACACTCTGCAGAAATACAGAACCAAGATCTGGGCATCCAATGGTTTCTTCTGCCAGAAATGACCACATGCTGATCCACATGTACAGGGAAGACCGCCGAATGACACCACAGGAGCTTCAGCAGGGGTCAAACCAAACTGGTGTCCAGTGTTCCACCAGCACTGTATGTGGTTGACTTAGATTGTGGCTTAAGGTCCTACAAGGCCGTCAAGAAGCCCGTGATCAATGAGAGACAGATGTTAGCCCGACATCGTTGGGCACAAGAACACAAGAGCTGAAGAGCCAGGAACTGGAAGAAGATTCTGTGGTCAGATGAGTCCAGTTTCCAGCTTTATCTTCCTCCTTCTAATGTGAGAGTACGCAGAAGGCCAGGCGAAGCATTAACTCCAGCATGTACCTACTGTCAAGCTTGGTGGAGGCAGCATCATTGTTTGAGGATGCATGAGTGCTGCTGGTGTTTCTGTCTGTGTTGGCACTCTGGATTCTGCCAAGTACTGTGTCGTTCTTGAAGCCTATGTGCTTCCTTCTGCACATGCTCTGTTCTCAAAAGTGGATGTTTCATCAGGATAATGCCCCTGTCCACACATCCAGGACCAGTGGAGCTTGGCTGCAGGAGCACAGTGTCCAGGTCTTAGAGTGGCCAGCTCAATCCCCAGACATGAACCCTATTGAAAATCTGTGGTGGATTATCAAAATATCTGACCAAAGAATTTTGAAGAATTAAAAGCAGTAATTCAAGAAGAATTGGACAAGATATCCCTTCGGCAGTGTTAAAGGCTCATGGGGAACATGCCAGCCAGGATTAGAGCTCTACTGCATGCTACTGACAGGAATACAAAATATTAATTTGATGATGTGATGGTTTATTTATTTGAACATATTCTCTGTTATTTGTTGACTTTGATCCTGAAAATGTTGAGAACTGACCTACTGACACTGTCAAGAATTTAGTTTGTTATTTTTTTTTCCTGTAAATAACAAACAAAAAAAATTATTTGTATTTGTTTGTGTCTGTCCAATGCAGCCACACCTTTGGAAAAACAAAAAATATTTTTCCACAAATATTTCATGATAATATTCCAGATTATAAAATTTTAAGAGTGTCCGAAAACATTTTTCCATCACTGTATGTTTTCTTTAGCCTGTGTCCTCTAGATGGAGCTGTTAACATCTACATGAACGTTTTCATGTAGCCACCATAGTTCTACATGCTTGGCACATCCATGAGGAAGTTTCAGTTAGTTTCAGTGTGCAGCCTCACTAGAAACCTCCACACTGGAGCTTTAAAGAGACGCTTGTGTTCAACATCAAGAAGATCAGAAAGAAGGTGTAGAGAAATGATCCTCTGAGTGGAGGTGGAGATGACGATTCATTAATTTTCCTCTCAAAGCAGCGGAAGCAGAGGGTGTAGGTATCCCATGTCTACTGTGTCCATGCTTAAACATCTTTGGAAACTATCTTTCCCCATCAAATCTGCATGATCCACTGATCCACTGAGATGTGCGCGCGGAGCCACCCACGGGTGCGTTAATCATATCTGGAGAGAGAGAGAGAGAGAGAGAGAGAGAGATGCGGTCGGGCGTTCAGACCGGTGTGACTTATCTATCCTCCTCTGCTGCTGTGGGTAACGGACCGGCTGCGCACACCTACACTCCTATCTCTGTCACACACCGGGAGGAACGGACGGACTGGCGCAACGGGGAGAAGAGAGGGAAGAGAGGGAAAGACACACATGTCAGACCGGACCTGGCTGGGGAATGTGTCGGATTCCGCTGCACACACACCCTGGCTGTCCCCCCGAGCTGAGGGCTGCGCTGCGTTAACGGGACACGACACCAGGCTGAGCCAGGGCAGGGAGGACCGGACGGGGATAGTGTGAAGAGGGGAGGGACGGAGGGACGGGGGAAGGGTTGGTGGTTGTGGGGGAGCTGTCCCCGGTGGACAGAGCTTTGTTTTGGGGTTAACGACACCGCTTGCGCGCAACGTAGAGTCGGCGCAAAGTTTCCTCGATGGCGCTGGTGATGGAGCCGGTGAGCAAATGGAGCACGAGCCAGGTGGTGGAGTGGATGAAAGGTAGGCAACACACGCGCACACGCACACGCACACACACACACACACACACACACACACACACACACACACACAGTGATCATGCAGGGGAGACAGAGGCAGGCTGGCAAGATGCTCTACTGCGTGGGAGGTGTGTGTGTGTGTGTGCGTGTGTGTCCATGCATCATCCTGGCACCTGATGATCAGTGGGTGATGATGTAACGAGTGAGTGACAGGAAGGAAACCAGCCAAACTTCACTGCTCAGATGTTCAAATATTCTAACATGCTGCTGTTTGCAATGACAGACCACTTATGAGTCAGTGCACAAAAGTCGTTTTATTTCTCTTTGTGGTTGTTTTGCAGACTCTCTCTTGATTGAACTCAATTCTGTCATCCACTGACAGCAGAAATAAAAATTTAAATGCCATGTCATATTAGTGCTGTCAAACTGAGATTGGGGCAGAAGAAGCATCCCAAAAGGAAAAAAAAAACTTAAACATGTCTATAGTATTTATTCAATAATATAAGTGGGTTTTGTTGCTGTCGTTCATAATTTAAACTGGAATGATTGAGTTTGTCCCCAGGAGTCTGTATGAGCACTGAAAAAACTCTTTTATCCTGAAAAGAAATGGCTTTGCTGATGCATTGTGCTTCCCAGCATCCTCACTGCTGTTTGGTAGTGCTTACTGTGAATAATGGACCAGTGACATTGTGGTGTACTCTCCATTTCTCACACAGGCACCTTGGAGTTCTTCAATATCAAAGATAAGAAGAAAATTTGGTGCCAATACCAGTACATGAAACATAGCTATCCATCTTTTCATTTATCTCTCATTCAAACACAACACCTGTGTTGTTGCCAAAATATTTGTGACGTGTTGGTAACAACTCATTTTGGCTCAATATGCAGTGCCAATATCACCCAGGCCTCCCCAAAAACACCTGCCAAAAGACAAATACACCACGGCAAAGAGCAATCCATTAATCAGATTTATTATGCAATTCAGTTTAAATGAATATCAGAGTTTTGGCTGTGACGCTAACACTGTGGTTCCATTAGAAAAGTAATATATGTCCAGTTTGGCAAAAAATGACTAACTTGCATGTTTGTAAAATGATTCTGGGTTGAACTAAGTACTTACCGATCCAGTGCTGTCATATCCTGAATATGCCTTCCAGATTCCAGCTGTTGTCACAATTAAGACACACAATTAAGTTTGAAGGAAATATATAGGATCTTGGGGCGTTGTTAGGTGCTAAAACATAATTAGGGATTGTATCATTAAAGTAATACTCCACCCAAAATGTCTTTATTTTTGTATCAGACACCCTCGATGGATGGTTGTAAAAACTTAGCTGTTGGAGAATGCAGGCTGGATTTAGAGCAGTTATAATGGAATTCAATGCAGTGATTCATCATTTATAAGCCAGAAATTTGTTTTGAATAAGGTTGCATTTCCTAATAACTGTCTATTGGTTGTCTTAAAGGATGTCTTAAAGTTAAGTAAGTTAAGAGAAATGTTCTGTATTGACACCATATACTTTCTTAAAAAAATAATATCATTACAGCAAGATCCTGAACTATCTGTTGTTATTAACTACGGACCTCACATCAGCAGTCATTCAGGATTCAAGAGTCTTTATTGTCATTATGCACAGATTAAAAAAAACATGTTTCTCAGCTTAAAGACACACTTAAATAAGAAATAAAAATAAAGATATAAAAGATGTAAAAATATTTGCACCCGTATTTGCAGAGGAGATGTAACATTTATAGCAGAAATGTAAATATTATGACAGCATATTTTTAATATTTCCAATATGATTATTCAAAATAATACCACTATCATCATACACAGTAGCTCATTGTGCTCTTTTAGATTGCCTGTTAGTGATTTCTGTGACATTTTGAGCAAAGTATTGTCAACTTAAACAACAAAAAATTGAAGGACTACTAACCCTTGAAGGAGCAGATGAAAACTATCCAGATGACTTGATAGCATTTCTATCAAATATCAGCAATAGTAATAGAAAATAGTTCAAATGATGTTTAGCTCTAATTAACAATTTATGTGCAGGGAGAAAGATGCTTCACCAGATTCTGAGCATTTATTTTAGCTGTGAAGTTAAATTTAGTGCGAGGTTGTTAACACTGCACCACAATGCGTCTTCCCACAGAAGCTCATAAATAAATAGTGGCTGAGTGAAGTCCAACTTATTACCAACTGTATGACACATTTTCTGACATTTAAATTTGTCCCTTTGACCTTTAACAGCTCTCTCATCTGGTCAATCAGTGGCATCTTTCATATCCTGAAGCGCAGCGCCAAGTCGAATCATCGCTCTTATCACAAAACATGGACTGAGCTAAAGTCCCACACTCCCCATCGACTGAGAGAAAAATGACTAACAGTAAAAACTATTATTAGGAATAATTGTTATTCATCAGGTCTGTTTGTCACATAAAAAGCAGGTCAGGGATTTTATTGACTCATGCGCTTCAGTAAATCGTGACAGACTTATTTATTTACATGATGTTCTGTCTCCGAGCGATCCTCATCATTGGACGGGTTATCGGTCGGTCATGTGCATATGGCGAGTGTTTATGTGTGCCCTTGTGTGTGTACGTGTGTGTGTGTGTGTGTGTGCAGCCAGTGTGTGGGTGGATGGTGAGTTGTTGGTTTCAGACCGTCTGTGCAGAACAGCTGACAGACACACACACCCGCTCTGAACAGAAGGCTCCACCCGGGTCCTTGGACATTTGTGATCACACACACACACACACACACGCGCGCACACACACACACACACATACACACACACACACGTGAACACACACACACACACACATACACACTCACATGTGCACACACACGTGGCATGCTTTAGTGTGGTATTCGGTTCATGCTGGGTCTCTTGGGTGTGCCCGTGGCGTCAGGGAAACATGATATTCTATATTTGTGAGTGTGTGCAGTAACACTATCACATATGCACACAGGCATTTGGGGCCAAAAGGTTTGCATATTGTTGATTTGGCGACAGTTTGCATTGGCACGCCCCAGGCTAAAACAATATAGGAGTGGCACACTTCAATGGTAATATGAGAACTTGCTGGGATTGCTGGGAATTTTGCTCCACATCCTGTGGAAGCCCACTTTTATTTTTCAACAAATATCCCGTTTTTTTGAGACTGTCCTCCACTCATGCAATCAGCCCTGAGATTGCACGTTTGATCGGCTCAACTCAAAAAATTTGCATTGAAGTGCGAGCACCTCTGATGACTTGCCAGATAGATGGTCACAGCTTTTAGGATCAGACAATTTCTTGGGCTTAATCCTTGTAGAATTTTGTTTCTTTCTGAGGTGCAGGCATGACAAAAGGATTTAGAGTACTTAATATTGGTAGGTATCAGAAGTCACACAGACAAGCGGCGTGCAGTGGGTCACTCCGAGGCCAATGAGTCCATATGTGCCTGTAAAGTCACTCCAGCATGGCACAAGCCCTGGGTTGTGGACATTTAACTGCATACTGTAGCAGACTCAGTGTTTTTAAATGCATCATTTAGTGTTTCATCCTGTGGTTTTTGTTTAAACCCTATGCTATCACAGCCCTTACTGTAACAAGCAGAATAATGAGTGTTGAGGTAAGAAGTTTAGAAAGTCTTTTTATTGGGGACAAATCAATGTAATTATTCTAGTAACTGGCATTTCAATCAGGAGAGACATGAAGAAAAGATAATTGTTTATTATGACACAGGATGTGTGACAATAAAGTCTTGACTCCACAGGGAGATGTGTGTTTGAAGGGTGCCAGGTCTGAGCAGCAGCAAGATGAATCCAGAATCTGGTGGTGGTGATGAAGTGATGAAGTTGATGAAGCTGCAAAGATTGAGTGGTGACGGAGAAGCGCAAGTAACAGCAGTGTTAAAGACAGACAGGGAATCATATTAAAAATGGGACAGCTGCAAGATGATAGGCTGACAATGTCAGCACATCCCTGTGCTATTGGATAAATGAGACCAGCTGACAAGAACAGCTGATGACACGATTGACTGCTGCAAACAGTGACGATGATTATGAGCGAGCATGCATGAAGGTATGAGAAATAAAGTCCAGCTGGAAGCAGAGACTACCTGACTGGACACAGGTGTTTTCAACCTGCATGTCTGGACCTCTGCTCAGCATGCATGTCGACTAACAGACATCTGGAGTGTCCTGCTAGCTTTGTTGCACCTCTCAGGATGCGATAAATTACACCGTTATCATTCTTATTGGTGTATGACGATTGGTCCAGCTCACCTTCAACCTGAGCAGAGGTCTAATCAGCCAGGATAAGTGAAAATGTACAGAGGCTTTAAGCAGTTTGGTGCAGTTTTGTTAGTGTTAGCCTCTGCCTTTTAGCATGATAGCATGTATGTAGCCATCACGTGAACGTTTAAGACACATTTTTACAGGGTTTTGTTACCTTCACCAAGCAGGTTATGTTTTCACCAGGGTTTCTTTGTTTGTATGTTGGTTTATTTGTTGGTTTGCAAAATTTGCTATGGACAGATTTTGATGAAATTTTCAGGATGGTGATTTTTGATGGTGATCGGATCCAATTCAAGGTCATCAAGGTCAAATGAAAGGTCATGTCATAGTTATCTATGGGAGATTTCACATATTTCTGAACGCTCCAGTGTACAATTTTCAGCCAATCATCACCTAATTTGGTAAATAAACTAATATAAGAATCCAGAAGTCACTCATTCAGTTTGGTCAAGATCAGTAAAAGGTCAAGGTCACCAAGGTCAAATATGCATTTTTAACCATAACTTCATGTAGGAAAGAGCTAGAGCAATGCAACTGGTCACGAAATATCTGGAAAAGAATTCTCAATTTATAATCTTAGACATTCTTATTGTCAAATATTAATATTTTCCATGATAACCGCAAAAAACTGTGCATAGAGGACAAAATCACGGCTCGGAAATCAGTTTACTGGTATTTTCGTCTTTTTTATAATTCAAATGTGACAAAATATGAAATAGAGAAAAAAAGCTTGTTTTTGTCTACCTCTGTCTGAAACCAAAGGTACAAAGTGGCTACTATTTTCAAGTGCCAAATCAATATTCACTCTCCATTTAGCTCTTTGGCGTTTAGCATGTCGCTCAGCATGTAGTGGTTATTTGTGAGAGTTTTTCAGGTTGCAACCACAAAACAAGGAGCACGAAGGTGCTAAAAGCATCTGAGAGGAACGGCACAGTTTGCTTCACTGCACTCAAAATGTGTAGTCTGTTCAGAAAAATATCAGTTTTTCTTGTTATATTGTCCTGAGAGGCATATCTACTTTGTGTTTTGTTTTCATAAAGTCAAGCCAGCTCCATCTCAGCTGGACTCTAATGTTTTGCAAACTAATGTTTCACCTCAAAGTATTACTCTGCATTTTAATCATTTTTGTCTCACGGTGGTGCTCATGATGTTCGTCGAAATTTAATGGACTTTTTTCCTGTTGTACAATAACAGACGGGAGGAGACATTTCCAGGCACCTACTTGACACGTTCTGTTTATTGATGAATGCAAATTTCATAAGAGAGACATCCATTTCTTTGATTTAATGTTGCCTGGGGTGTTATTCTCTTTGCTGCATGAGGGATCTGCTTTTTTGTTGCCTAATTATATTGGAAAAAGACCGATGTGACTGACGGCGCTGTCGCTGAGGTCATCCAGAAAACTGAGGACAGCAACACTGATGGGAAACAACGCAATTTACACTCAGGAGCTGTAAGAAAACACAGATAAAAGCCCCAAAATAAAGTATTACTTAATTTCCCCCATACAGTGTCACCCCAGACGACATTGGGATTTAAACTGGCAACCCTCCGGCCATAAACTCCCCTCTGATAGCTGCTAGGGCTTCAAACATCCTGCATTTACAAATCCCAGGAACACCGTGAACGCTCATCTACATTTTTATTGTTGCTGAAGCTTCAGAGTGCTTGGAACAGATGACACATAACCCGACAGGGAGGGCCAGATCTTTTATAGGACTCTCAAACATCCCAGAAGTCACTGCAGAATCTAGTTTCATTAGATGTGTGTGTGTGACAGAGAGAGAGAGGGTGTTTGTGGGAGTTTGGCTCGCCTGCTGCTGTGAAAAGTGTGCCTCTGTGGGAGTTAAGTGTGTGAGTCAGCTATGATTCACACTTTTTCTGTACCAGTCAAACACATGCAAACTCTCTCTCTCTGCACATATACTGTACATACAGAGATATGAGAGTATGATTGTACAGATTGGACACCATTAACCCACGCAGATCTATATACTGAGATCATGGAAAACAAAACGTGAACAGATATATTTTAGCGTTTCGCTGGATGTACGGCATTTTCCCCTCAGGCGGGTACACCTAAAATATCAATAAATGGTAGTTAACTACTACTAAGATAAATAATTGAAAATGTTATCTGGAGATTTATTTAAATAGTTACTTAAAAGTTTAAGGTTAACAAGACATGCAGTTTACTTACAACCCAACCTCTTGTCAACCTCACTGGTAAAACAGTAATTAGGTTGAAATAGTTTTGTTTTAATGAAAAATATAGTTTTAATAAAATATTAATCTAAAAGTAGTAATTTTTTTTTTTTAATTTAGCTTTAAGTATAAGATAAACAGTTGAAACAAATGACCAGAGAAGTAACTGATAAAAGTAATTAGAAAAAAGTAATGTATAAATGGTTGATATTTTCAACACAAGGTTATTAAAGTCAGTAAAATCAGTGATCAGTTAAAACTGTTTGCAAAACAGAATCAGCAAATGGCAGCTAAAAGATAAGTGGTTGAAAATGTTAGTGAAAAGATGACTGATTTAAACAATTATGTGAAAGGAAAATGTAAATTTTCTTTATTTGTACAGCCATTTACAACAACCCTTTCAGTGAACCAAAGTGCTTTACAATATATAGTAAATAAAAGAAAAAAAAAAGCAATTAAAACAATAAGAGCAATAAAATAGAATAAAATAAAACCAAAGTGTCTCCACACTAAAGCCATCAAAGGGTAAAGCATAGTATTAGTAATATTGAAATTATATTGAAGTTAATGGGGAGCTGTGAGGGTTTATTTGATAGTGAAGTGTGGGAATCAGTGCAGTAAAAGAGTGAAGCTCTGCAGCAGTCATTCTGCTGTATATTAACTGTAAAGCGCAGTTTTAGCTTCTGTCTCGCTCTGCGTGGGTGTGTGTGCTCGCTGATGTCGCTCACAATTTGACTCATCAGTATTCAGGGCATTCACGCTCTCCTTCACTGCCAGCGATAAGCGATGATGATTATCAGTGAACTTTTGCTGCACAGTGTACGTCTCCCCTTCTGTTTCTCTGCCTCTCTCAGCTATAGTAACACTTTGCCTTGCAAGAGCCAGCATTGTTTTAATCAGCTTCACATCTATTAGGAACCAGCCACCATTAACGCCCATTACCACACAGCCTGTGAGAGGGATGGAATGAAAAAAGCAATACACCGTACGGCCAAACGTGTGTAAATTGAGTTGAATGAGAAAAATAACAATAAAAATAATAATAAGTGTGGAGATATGAGCAACAAGGTGTGGCACAGTGCAGAATAGCTCCCTTCATGTGGAGTATTTATGATATATATCATAGTTTATAAATATGCAAGCAGCATTTAATAATGCAGCCAATTAAGATGGCGCTCATCATTTAACGTAGTGTTGGTCGTTAAACTTGCAATTATATTTTTTTCTGGCCACTTGGAGACAGAGGAGACACATTGTGAATGCAGTGTAATGTGTTTTCAAGTTTATTTGTTAAAGGCTACTAAATGAGCTATAGATATATACCTAGATACAAAACAGGTTTAAAGCAATATCAATACACTTGTAATATTATGTTATGCTGTTTTTTTCTCTTAAACACTGTTGATTTTTCATTAATCATTTTGATGCAACTATTTCATACAGCTAGCAGATTTGTTTATAGCTTCAAGCTTTAGCAGTGTTGTAATGTAATGTCAAGTGAATTTTATTTATATAGCCCAATATCACAAATTATGAATTTGCCTTTAGAGGGCTTTGCAATCTGTAGAGGATATGACACCCTCTGTGCTTTACAAACAACCCTCACATCGACTAAATAAAAACTCCCACAGTAAAAATCCTTTTAACAGGAGAAAGAAATGGAAGAAACGTCAGGAAGAGCAACAGAGGAGGGATCCCTCTCTTTTCAGGATGGACAGACATGCAACAGATTTGTACTGTACAGTGTAACAACAATGAAAACGCACCGTCTTCAGTCTCTTTTTCTGGTACCACAGCTGTAACATAAATGAAGTACGTGCAATATTTGAACGTTGAAGTGTAGACATGTGAAGAAGCATAAAATAAAAATGTTGAACATATCTCACAAGGAAGATCATCTCGTGGAATACTTCAGCCCTTCTCTGAATCTAAAGTGCGCCACACAAATCACATGTGAGCGCTCTAATGTCTTCATTCTTGTCAGGTCCTGTCCTACTTGTCAGTGGGAGCTGTGAGCCGAGATATCGCTCATCGACTTGAAGCGCTCAGGGGTCCAGATAGTGAAATCCATTTGTCTAGTTTCCTCCCAAAATGAGATAATGGTGGGAAGATGAATCCTTAGATTCAAAGTTGATTGCAAGTAGCTGTTTATTTGTCTTTAAAAGATAAAAATATGGTTTTTTTTTTTTTAAATTTCATGGATTTCAGGCTGCATTTTTTCCCCTGACTCAATATATGGCATTTTGAAACTGAGCGCTTCATTTAGACTTCAGATTCAGGGGCTGTGAAGGGGCAAGGAAACGACAGGAGGGTGCAGAAAGCGATAAATGCTGTTTGCTCGTCACTGATGAGAGATGGAAATTGTGTGTTTGTGTGTGTGTGTGTGTGTCTGTGTGTGAAATAGGTTGCATGCAATTTAGCAGCTGGCTTATGAGCTGTTTTTTTCTCTATCCTTTTCCCTTTTCCTTTTTTCTCTCCCTCTCTTCCCATTCTGTTTTTCCCCCATCTTTGTTAGTGTGGTTATGATAGATGAGCACATTATAAAGCACCGACTTGAAGCGGGGGAAATCAATGCTCATTCCTCAGAGGTGTGTGTGTGTGTGGAGTGTGTGTGTTTGTTTGTGCTTGTTAAGAGGTTAGAAGCTGGATACATTCATTGTTTGGGGAGCCAGGGGCTGCAGCTCAGCCGCTCTGTCTTGATCTGCTTTCCTTTGACTCAGCAAACCTGGTCAGGGCAGACGAACACACACACACACACGCACACACACACACACACACACACACACACACATTCACATTAAGAGAGCATGCACCCACCAACTGCCACACACGCTTGCAGATCTGGAGAGACCATCCCACTCACAACACAGACGTTACACAATCCAACAGAGAGCAAACCTTAGCTGGGTGGCTGCCTGATTACCCAGCATTACCTCTTTTGTTCCAGTCTCTTGACTCCTGCTTCAGGTTCGGAGCTTCTTTTAGCTTCTTTCAGGGACTAAATTTGAGTTCCACTTTGAACAAATGTGTACCATTAATGAATAAGAAGTCAGGCCTCTGAGGAGATGGAGAATGGAGGAAGTTCTTTCATTCATTCATTCATTCATTCATCCTCTGGTACTGTAACTAGGGATGCACCGATCCACTTTTACCACTTTTTGTTTCAAACAAATAAACAGATATAAATGAACTGAATAACTTATTTACTAATGATCTCCGTGGACAAAATTCCCAAAATGCGTTGTCAGAGACATGCTAATTTTCACAGCTATAATATGGATCTTTTTAGAATGTGTCCAACTTCTCCTGTAATTCAGCAAAGAGTGTCATTAAAGTATTAATTTGAGAAAGACACATTTGTTTTATATATACACACACACACATTAGTTTGTTAATCAACATTAACACGCTAATTTTGACAAATAAATATAATAAAACTTCTCTCGCTGTACTTTGAAAACAAATGCGAGTCTCTTTACGCCGCATCGCCAGCGCATTACATCACTCACAGCGCGCATTATAGAATTACACTGTATAGATCTGCAGCTATGGATCGGGCTCATTGTCACCGACACCCAGTCTAGAGGTTTCTTCAATATCCGTCCAAATACCAATATCAGATCGATGCATCTCTACTGTTAACTGCTGCTAATCCTGTTCAGGGTCTTTGGCCTCTAGAATAACTTTTTTATTGAACAGAAGAATGAGAACTGGTGAGAAGTGAACAGTAGACATCAGCCTGCATGTTCACTTTAAATGATCGCTACTTATTATGCCATGTCATGTTTTTTGGCTCCCATGTAAAGAACTCTGCAAACATATGCTCCACTCAGAGTTAATGACGTAGAGTTAAAAAGTAAAAAGAGCTATGATGTGAAGCATACAAAATATAAAAAATTCCAAGTTCCATAATTTTATTTTGGTCTAGTTTTGTTTGGAAGACTTGTCACATTCATTAGTTTCCATTTAGGGTGGAAACTACTGCGGAAGTTTGGCGGAAGGAAGCAGAATGCGGAATCAGGAAGTTTGATTTCATGCTGTAGAGAAATTGAATTAAAATTGTCTGATCATCTGTTCACCATCCTTTATCCTTTAGAGGGAAACAGTGATAGTTTATCTGTCTTTTCTCTCTCTGTACCCTCTCCACATGGTGGAACAGGTCTTACATAAAAAGAAAAAAACAAAACCAAAAAGACCTAGACTGGTGCTTGTGGCCCTCAGGTGTGTCTGTGAACAAGCTGTACCTTATATGTTTACCTAATCCTACTGTGGCTTTTGAAACAGCGTTGGGCTAAAGTCTACAAAACTGCAAACAAGCTGTAACGTCTGAAAAACATGACACAGCAGCTGTTGTATTGTCTGAGGCAAACTGGAATAAGCAGCAATAAAAATGTGGCTGGCACTAAAAGAAATGCGTCCTCCCTGTAGGCTGACTCTAAAGAGGGAAACCGCAGGTGAGAAGTATGTAGGGAAGTAGAGAAGTGTCAGATTATCGATCAGGGAGTGGTGAAGACGGGTCATTAAGAGTGATGATGTCGTTGGGATGACACTCCCCTCCTGTGCATACGAACCGTAATTTCTTTCTATGTATTCTCATAATTACCATAAAAAGATAAGATTACAGCAGTATAGTACCTATAAACACCCTCAACCAACAGGGTCAGCACAGTGTAACAGTATAATAGTGTTTCAGAAGTATGTAAATAAAGTTGGGCTGTAGAGATGTGTTACCAGAGACATGCTGGCAGGTCATGAAGCAAAACTCCATTCAAAAAATCAAGTAAACCAACAACGCAGTCGTAACTAACGATCCAACATGCTGATAAAATTAGATTAACCATCTTTTCTGAATCTGTCTGTATTAAGGTTGTCAAAATTAGCACATCCCTAGCAACACATTTCAGGCAGTTTGTCTCAGTAAAGTTACCCTTGTGCAAATTAATTTTGTTAGATCTAAAATCAAGTATACTTTAAAAATCTTATTTGACCTTACTTGCTTCTCTTCCTCCTTCTTACCCCATCCTCTTTATTTTTTTACAGCAAAATTGTGTGTTCAGTCATTTCTTCGTAGTTTTGTTTTGAATAACTTACTTTCAGTTAGGGCTGGGTTTAAAAAAATCATTTAATTGGTTTTAATCGATTTCCCTTTTAATGGTTCATAATCGATTCATAAAATCCAAAGATCGATCTTTTATCAACCCTGCTAGTCTCGCGTGATCGCCGTTTAACGCTGCTTTCCACCACTTTCCACGGAACAAGAGAAGAAGCGAGTCCACCTCTCAAGACACCGCCGACGAGTTTAAAAGCTGATGTTTGGATGTATTTTGGATTCACCACGTTGGAAGAAAAGGACGAGTTGGACAAAACAAGTAATATGCAAAACATGCAATGGGAAGGTAAAACAGAGTGACAATACAACGAACCTCCGTAACCATTTGACGAGACATCACCTGGAATTGAAATATCCCTGATTGAGTCGATATTAAATCAACCTCGATCTGGTAATATCAAATCAAATCAATCTGGAGAATCTGAATCGATACCCAGCCCTATTTTCATCTCATACTCATCTCATACATTTTCATGCTCATACAGTACATGTGGATATCTGGAGTTCCTACCAGTGCACGAACAGTGAAATAACCATGCCCACAGCTTGAGAACTAAAAATGTGAAGTGCACCGTATTTATTTCACAAGCCAATCAGGAGGAGGTCTTAAAGAGACAGGCACTAAATACAGTGTTTCAGACAGAGGCTGAATACAGGGATATTCAGACACACTGTATGAAAAAAATATCATACAGTAGAAACCCAGTAGAAACCAGTAGAAACCCAAAATAGAAGTGCTGCACAACATTTGTCAGGGTGACAGAAACATGACTACAGATGAATGCTAATGTTGCTCCGTATCCGCTAAATGTGTGAACTCGTTTTTAGGGTCGTCATATCAACTTTAAGGTGAAGATATGTTCGTGTCCGTTGCTTGTTCCTGCTGCAGAGTGTAGGGTGGCCATTTCCACAACACCAAAAAGGAGGACATTTTGTGGCATTTAGTGAGGAAAGAAAAATCACAACATACAAATCTGGTAACTAGATGAGTCACTGAAGGTCTCTCCTTAATTCCATAGTCTACACTCCTGTATGACTGGTGATGCTTGACTGCAGGATAAACTTCACAAAGTTCTGCAGTGGATACCTTGTCATCTTCAGGCGATGCTGCTTCTTGAAAAAAACAACTGGAGGGAGGAGGTGCCTGCGGTCCATCTGTTGATTTTATGTTTCTCCATGCTAGCATGCCTTTCAATGTGTGCGAATGTCTACATCACAGCGACAATGTGTGCAATATGCATGCAAATCGTCTTTGCTACTTTTGCTGACAAATGTGTGCTCTTTTGACCATTCAGCATTGAATGAGGTCCATCTTTTTTGGCATGTTAACGTTTTGTTAATGAGATGAGACGCTGCAACAGTTAGCACATGGGAAAAGGGGACGGATTGTTTACCTTTTCAACCAATGAGAAATCAGAGAATTGAGTGACACCGCTTTTAGCCAATCATTTTTATAACCAGTCTTACATCGTGGGATGATATGCAGCGTTGTGTTCAAGTGCTCCAAAAAGGAGGACAAATAAGCATCCAGCTTGAGGCTGCACAGGACGCTGGACAAGACATTTAAATTCCAGACTGTCCGGCTTAAATCCGGACGTATGGCCACCCTAGCAGAGTGCAAAACACATTTCAAAGTCTTATTTTCACGAAACAAGTGTGGAATACTGCGCCAGTCAAGATTGATTGGCAGACTGGTTAACTGTCTCTGTTGACGTGTGTTTTAAGCTAAAGACAAAGTGACTCATGTAGAATGGCAAAATATAGAAAATGTGTTGAAGATTACTGGCTAGAGAAGAGACATCTTCATCAACAACAAGCATCACCCTTTGTTCTCAGTCTCACAGTAGAAAAACAATATTTATTTCCTTTGTGGTCATGATCTCACTTGAACCAAGTCTCAGTGTGATTAGTATTAGTATTGAATCTCTAATAATGTGTGTGTGTGTTTGCTCCAGGTCTGGACGACTGCTTGCAGCAATATGTGTGTGTGTTTGAGCGCGGCGGCGTCTGCGGCGAGAGGCTTCTGAGGATCAGCCACGCCGAGCTGGAGGAGCTGGGAGTCTCTCGCATCGGACACCAGGAGCTCATTCTGGAGGCCGTCGACTTGCTGTGTGCTCTGGTGAGTCTGTGTGTGTTTAGTAGTTTCAGTGCAGCGCTGAACTCTCATTAAACATCTTCACCACTGCTGCTGTTAATGTATTCATGTTGTGCTTCAATACACAGTGTGATAGGTCGCTCAACGTAAATTGTCACCGTGCCGCATCTCAAACTGAGAAGAAAGTTTCAAAATGTCCCTACTGCTTTGTGTTGTATTCTGTCTTTTTTTTGTTTTTTATTGGATATTGTTCAATAATCTGACAAAATGACAAATAACGAGCAAAAAGTTTGTCAGTGTGATGACCTTCTCTGTACCAAATATGAAATGTGCATCATTAATATGCAGCAGACTTCTTAAAGCAGAGCTGGTAAACATGTTGACAAATCACATCCTGATTAGTATTCATGGTGGTTCAGTGTCTGGAGGATCAGTTAATCTCTGTTTGTGTGTGTGCGTGCAGAACTCAGGTCTGGAGACGGAAAGCGTCAGGACTCTGGCTCACAAACTCGGCGCCTCGGCCAAAAACCTGCAGAACTTTATATCCGGCCGCCGCCGGAGCAGCCAATCAGAGAGCAGGTCCTCACGACGCCTCCCCAACGACCTGCTGACCTCAGTGGTCGACCTCATCACTGCAGCCAAGAGCCTGCTGGCCTGGCTGGACAGGTAGTGTGTTCACAGTGATGCAACGTTTGATTTATTTTTCATGTTTTAAGATTAGCTTTCGACTTTTTATCATCCTTTCAGTCACTACAATGGGCAAAACATTGTAAACTGATCTTATGTTGTCTGAGCTTTCCTCAGAAGGGAAATTCAGCTACATATAAATAGAGAAAGTTAATAAAAATAAATGTATAAGTATATAAAAGAAAAGTAATAATAGACATGGATCCAATTTTACTCAGAATTTCTAATCCAGAAGTACATAAACTAATATCAAATGAGGCCAAAAAAGGTTCTTGAATTGAAACATTTGTAATTTTCTAAGACTTCTTTTATAGTAAACTGACTATATTTGGCCAAAAACACATCTAACATGTCATAGCCTAAACATGTAATCCATCCATCAACTAAATAAATATTAGATTTTTAATAAAAGAATCATTAGCTGCAGCCCTGTTGCTAATGTATTCAAACTACCTTTATAAATCTTCCTTCAGTTGAATTCTGTTGCTCAGCACCTGTGAAAGTTTCTATTTTCTTCCTGTTGCAAAGCAGAGAACATAAACTGTCCTGCAGCCGTTAGTCGTTGACATCTTTTGAGAAATAGTGTTTTTTTTTCTCTAAAGGAGTAATATCAGACCTTTTTTTCTCACCATGTTTCTCCATCTCTCTCTCTTTTCCTCTCTGCCACTTCTTTTATTCATGACTTGGCACGATCTCCTGCACACGACACATGCTTCACATACAGACATAAAAGGTCTTTAACATCGGCCTCTCAAAATGTCGGGCGCCCACATCTGTCCTTCGGCCATCCAGGTACACAAAAGCGTACAGAGCCACGTCCACAAACAGAGCCGCAGAAACACCCACACACTGGGTATGAAAACACACACACCTGCATGCACTGACACACTCTTAAGCAAGCGTGTGCACGCTCGCCCACTCTCAATGATGCAACTGTAAATGACAAAGCGACGTGGAGAAAGTGATAGACTCAGCAGAGCCGTCACTTCACGCTCCCTACTCTTCATTTCTGAGACATATCTAGCTGTGGAGCATCATCCAGTACTCCTTTTTATGGTTTTATCCTGCATGTTACACGTGCCAGATGGGATACTGGTATACTTAACATGCATGTGCTCCCACCAGAGCTGTTATTTCAAGGAAATGTTATCTTGTAAAATTGATTTCTGCTGCCTAAGAATAGCAAACGAGCGGGTGAAAGGAGCTGAATAGGAGCTGCTTATCCACTAATAGGCCCTAACGATGTGGAAAAAGGTTACGATTTCCAAGCATGTTGAGGCCACAGTCTGTCTTATATTAATAAGCACAAGACAACTCCTTCCTCGAGGATTTCCACCAGCAGCAGATTAACATAAAGCCTGTTAAAACTGAACTTTCATCATCTCCCTCTTGATTGTGAGTTATTAGACCTCTCAGGAATGCAGGAAAACATCAAACAACGAATATACAGCATATTCTAGTTCTCTCCAATGATGCGAAAAGACATTTCATCACCTTTTCATGTGCGTACAACTGCATGGATACCGGAGCACAGATCACCTTTTTCCATGCCTCTGAGGACCTGATGTGTCCTTATACAGCCTGTCCACTTCCCTCTGTCTCTGTGGTAACACACACAGTGTTTTCATCTATGCACAAACATCAGCGGCTTTAAATCTGTCACAGAGAAACATGATGCTATGATTCCACTATGACTGAAATATGCAGCATTTCTTGTTTCTTTGAACTCTCAATTTCCTCTTTATATGCACGTTTGAAAGCACCTCCCTATGAATTAATAACAGAGCCACGGAGACTCCTTGAGTTTATGTGTACAGTATTCCCATACGAAAAAGAAACAGAAAAAAAAATGAAATTCATGAATAGTATATGATTTACTCTTGAAAGTGGCCACGTTTGCATTCTTTTCATACAAGATAATAAAAAGAAGTACAAGTATATTGTATGTATTATATGTATACATTACTGGCATGTACTATTCTGATAAATACCCAAATCATACACGTTTCATTTTGTTTAAATTTACTAAGGATCTTATATCTGGATTAACTGTTGTATGCTTTACATACAAGTGTCATATCCTTATACTTCTTTTTATTATCTTGTATGAAAAGAATGCAAAAGTGGCCACTTTCAAGAATAAATCATATCAGTCAGTCATGTTTTTTTCTTTCTGTATGGGACAATACTGCTTTTTGTTTGTTGTACTTTTAACAAATATAGTGAGCGAGAGGAGTGAGGTTTTTTTTGTAAAATATGGGGCAGAGAGTAGCTCAAACTTGATAATGTCATTACATTTGAAATACATTTATTCAAATATGGTATTTAAGTACAATTTTGAGATAAACTATAACTAAAGATTATTCTGCATAAAAGATGAAATACAAAGGCACTGTTAAAAGCTTTTCCTCACTCTTTTTGTATTATCTTACATAGATTTGGAAGATGGTGACGCTAAAATTCTTTGAATTACAGTTCCTGCAATATTTTGGGAGCTGTAAACAGGAAGTATAATGTTATCAGGCCATGAGGTCAGTGAGTTGACTATGAGCAACGGCTTCAATGAGACCCCCTTTTTAGCCTATATTTATGTAACTTTTGGCACCATTAAAAGTATACTGAATTAGCAATTAGAAGGTCATTTCTACAGTGTAATCATGAAAGTACAGACAACTGTCACTGTCACTGAAGTGTCACTTTTATACTGAAGAACATACGTGTCCTCAAGCTAGTTTGGGATTTAGACGGAGCGTTTGTTTCTGTGATGTTTTGCGGCTATATGGGCGTTAATAAGATGGTTGGAAAATATAAGTCACACTGAAACTAAAAATATGTGTATCATGTCAGTGTGTTCATGGTTCACTTAATAGTTCTTAGCCCAAATTGCTTTCTGAGAGTTGGAGACCGACGGTTAGCAAACAGTCTGTGTAGCCTAAGGTCCTACATATATATATAGCAGGCAGCCTCAATACTGGTGACCCAAATCTCATACACACACACACACACACACACACAGATATGGGTTATTAGAGCACTGTTGTATACAGTACATAACAGGTGTATAGTGAAATTCAGGGAAATAATTTTTACTCCACTTCAGACTTCAAATTCAGACTTTTCAACTACGAACATATTAATACTTTATAAAATATGATGCGTTGTTGTACATTAAACTATCAAACAGTATGCACAGGTACTGCTGAAACAGTTAATAGATGCATCAATTAGTTGATTGACTAATTGACAAAAAGCCTTTATTGTCATTATATGACACATATAAATGTAAAAAATAGTCAAGCTTCAAAAATAAAAGAGAAAGCATAAAAATAAGATCATATTTACAGTAGTAAGGCATGGTTATTGTTACAAAAAAGTTATTGCACAGAAAAATTAATACAGTATATCTATAATAAATAATACATAATATGCTGTACATATAATATTATATGATATATAATATACTTTTAATATACATACTTAGTGCATCATATCATCGATGCATATTAGACATACTTTTTCATTTTGAGCTCTGCGTTTTGGGTAGTTATGAATGTGTTGCTCAATATTTTCAGAATTATTTTTACACACTGAAAACACACACCAACAATGAAAATTATGAAAAGTTTCAGCCCTATACAAAAAACATGAAATCCCTGTCAACCAACTACAACAGTAAAATTCTGATTTTACATAGATGCATGACGTCTGATAATAGAATATATAATAGTAGAACATACATTATTCTGCTTTGAGTATTTTGCTCGTAACAATATTTTTACGGTGTGCTATTAGTGCTTTTCATTGGGTAAAGGATCTGAGCACTTCCCACTCTTTACAAACCTGAAGCATTGTGTTATTGTTATAATGATGTTGAGTAATGCTGTTTGCATTAGTGTTGTTGTCTCTTTGTGTGTGTATGCACTCATTAGCACTGCATTAGCTGCAGCATGTTCCTTATCATTAACACCTTGTTCACACCTGACTAGTCTATTATGTTACTATACACCCGGGTCCTCATTTATAAACATTGTATTGGCACAAAAAAGGGCTTTAAAGAGCCTCTTCTCTCAGGAAAAAAGGTGCGCACTTCAGTGGAAACTAAGCATACAAACATGTGGGTGACTGATGGTGCCAGTGGCAAAGTAGCATAATAAATCAATCACAGTGGTCTAATAACCCTCTTCACACTTGTTTACCTCATTCAGAAGCCTAAATTGTGTTTTTTTTGTAGTTTGTTTCCAAAACCTGTGATGAAATGACGAGTAGCCTGGATGACTCAGGACAGAATGACCTATTTACCTGGTTCTCTACTGCAGCACATTCATCTCCACTCAAGCTGTCCTCATTATTCAACATTACTGTTGAATCTCCACCTTCTCCAGAAAATCAGTCACTTTTGATGGCTTCATCATTTGAGTGATTTTTCAAGCAGACATGTTCTCTACAGTATTAGGGCTGCCTAAATTAACGCAATTAATCTGCCTTAATGCACTAATTTGTGCAACGTAATTCTACTTGGACAAACTGCTCGAAAAGGCGCTGTTTATGAAAAGAATGCCTCTTTCGCTTTTCCTTTTTCGTCCATTTCAATTTAACACTTTTTTGAATGGAGTTCTGCTTCAGGACCTGCCAGCACGTCTCTGGCAACACGTTTCGGCCAATTTCAACAGCCCTAGTTTTTATCCATTTAGCATCATGGTAAATTATGTATCTTGGTGTAACAGCAAAGTTCGTGCTGGTACAATTATTAGTTTGTCTTTAAAAAGTTAATATAGACAGCCATTACTGAGGGCCTCTCGTGCCAGCAGCACAAGAGGATCGCTGTTGGTTTTAATTCATTTATGTTGAAGGGAGGTGTGCTGGAACATGGTGGACAATGATTCTTAGCCTCAGATGATTTAGTACCAATGAAAACATTCATCAGTATCATATGTCTGCTAATACAGCCCCACATATTACACACTGTTCCACCTTCTTGACATTTGACCACCAAGCAATGACAGCCATTGCAAAAGTTAGTCAAGTCAAAAAGCAATTTAAAGACCCTACAATGATGTTTTTCACCTTTTTTGATATTCAGTAGACTAAATGACTAAATTAGTTATTGTCAGAACATATTTATAAATTAATTGGTCAATAAAATAATTATTAACTCACTGAGTGCCAGCCGTTTTTTAAAATTGAAAGTGCCTTGTGCCAGCGTTTTTGCCCATTTTTCAGTCATATTTCAAGACCCACAGAATATTTTGTACTATGACTTGTACTATGAACACAGACAAGCTCAAATGAAAGAAGAGACTCTATTTCATCATCTATTTCTGTTTCATCATGGAAAAAAATGTTTTTACCTTCCATTCTTGTTTTATCTGGAGAAGAGTAGAGGACACTTTCACCAAAATCGCCACTTTTTGTCCAGATTGTGTTTGTTTTGCTCTCTAATCATGATCATCTCCACTTCCTGCTTTGATCTCTGTGGTGTATATCATCTCTTTATGTCCCGACTACAAATCCCAGAAGCCCCAAAATTACTGACAAGCTGCGGGAGACCATGATCAGCGACTCGCTGCAGAAAAAACACTTTGACCTAGTGTTAAGTCAATGGCACTCAAAGAGTTAATTGTAGCCCTGTAGAGTAAAGTAGAGTAAATAGTAAAGTATGTCATACTGTCACATTAGACATAAAACATAGGTAGAAACCTCTTATATTGTATTAAATATTAGGCCTATCGAAAACAAATTTGTAACTTTACGCCATGTTTTTTTTGAGGATTCATTAATGAGAAAGAAAAATACTGGCTATAAATGTTTGTCCCTGTATTTGTGTAACAATGCTGCTGTCCATCTGTTCATGGCCTAATGCAGCAGAAACCTTCTAAGACTCTCTGCTGTTATCTGCTCCTCCCAGGTCTCCCTTTGCTGCAGTGGCAGACTACTCAGTAACCCGTAATAATGTCATTCAGCTCTGCCTGGAGCTCACCACCATTGTACAGCAGGTGTGTGCAATTGTTTGTGTGTGTGTGTTTTGAAGGCTGGTAGCTGTTATTGTGCTATGGTTGTCATATCCCTGTAAGAGCGGTGTGTGTGTGGGTGTGATGCAGCAGCCTCAGACTCACCGCATCCTCGAGCGAGATTCAATTCTTTGCTATTTACATCCGTACAGTCTGTCTTTTTGTATGACTGATGTGTGTGTAAATAAAAGATAAATGTGTCTGTTTGCGTAGGCATTTATTTTTTCCTTCTCTGCGAGGGTATGGAGTATGCAGGTGTATGGTTCAGTAATGTGAGGCCCAGACGGTATACAGAGTGGTTTGGATGTGTGTGTTTTTTCAGAGTTTTGGAAGACAGGATGTTCTGCTCGCGCTACATTAAATTCTGCTTTTCCCCCAGGACTGTACGGTGTTCGAGACGGAGAACAAAATCCTTCATGTGGTGAGTCCCGCTTCCTCAGCCAGCTGTCGCTCATTTGCTTCGTGTTGACGGCTGGCGTTCCTGTTTTTTTTATTTTCAAGATTACACGTTCCCTTACTCAAACAGTATTCCACAAACACAGCTGGATCAAGTATTTAAATATCAAGAGGTACGTCTTGTAGTATTTAAAGTAGTTTTAAAGAAATTTTCAGGCAGAAAGCTGTATGTGAATGTTATATACTCAGCAACAAAATAAGTTGGGTTTTTTTTTAAGCGGCCCCAAAAGGTGTTGGAACTCAAGGTTAAGAAGGAAAAAGAACCCAAAAGCTCAACTCAAAAAGGTTTTCAAAATAAAATATGTATTATAAAATAAAAGGCAATCAAAAGATCACTTGACATGTCTGGCAGAAACTACTACTGACCTGACGCTAACGAGAAAGTTCCAAACATTAACAAGCAAAAGGCGCTTCGCTATGAAGGAAGGAAACAAATGACTAATAAACAAAACTATGAAAAAAACAACAACCAAAATCACTCAAAACAAGGAAAACGGAAAAAAATAAAGGCTCTCAGGGTGAGGAGAAAACTAACAAAACTAGCAAACAAGACACTGACTACACTGAACACTAACGAACCAAGTAGAAAAAGACAAACACTCACACCTTGGAAACTGATGATGACATTGTTTGACACATGGAACAAGATGAACTGGCGCAGGACAGGGGAAAACGCAGACTATTTAAACATGAGGAAAGCTGGGAAACAGCTGGAAACATTCAGGGGTGGGACAGACAATCATCAGAAGCTGGAAACATGAGTCCAGGAAGTAACGTGGTTGAACAAGAGGGAAACAGTTACTACAAAATAAAACAGTAAATGACAAGACATAAAACACAACATAAATAAAAATGTAATTTAACTTATTAAGTTATTTGATGAGACATGACAAAAAGCAGTGCAGAGCAGATCAACTACTTCCCTTTCACAATAAAAGCCCTAGACATATATATCATGTAACTTTTTTTTTTTTTTTTTTACCAAATTTAGAGCATTTCCCTGAAAAGCAGAGCCATTAAGGCTAAACAACATTTCCCCTCAGACAATAGGCTGGGCTTTACAGATGCTGTTTCCCCTGCTTCCTGATGGTTACAAACCTTACAAATCAAACGAAACATTAACACACTGCTAGCCATTTTCCAGCAGGTTATCAGTACTTCCTATAGTTATTCTCATTAAGTAGGACACATCAGCACGCTCAAATACTCTCAAAACATAATTATAACCAGGAAGCTGGTGTGAATGGTTGTAGCCATGGTATTGATCTGATCGTCGAACTGTTGGCAACACAGCGAATAAGCATTTCCCTCGCATCACCTCACCTTTACTTTTTGTTTTTTTATTTACATCATATTTGAGGTATTCATTTATGAGATTTTAGCTTCCATAGCAACACAATAAAAGTAAACCACATTTGAAGAATTATCTATCCAGACAAATGAAATGTCCCTGTTAGTCTGTGTCAGTGCTTCCCAAACTGGGTGGCAGCAAGTGTCATTGTCCATTTTCACAGAATGCATTTTGACTTGTCAAACGCAGGTGTTACTAACACAGTCACTAATTGCTGTATTGCACCACCTTAATTACTGGAATGGAGCCATTGTTAATGTTATTAGTTCCACCTGTGCTTTTCCTGCTTTGGCAAGGCAAAATGTGTGCAGTAAATAAAGGTAAACATGGCCTGGGTAAACATGTATTCAGCAAAATATAAAGTCATATAAAGTGTGTAAACCAAACTGGTGACACTCATGGAGCTAAAATCCAAAATATGATGAGGCTTATCATGCAGAGTTCACTAACAGTATCTCAGCAGTATGTCTGTTACAGTATAAATGTGTCTTTAAAAAGTTTGCAGTGGATTATCCCAAAAATGGTCTGTCAGCTGTTTTTATTCTAATGGCTTTCTACCAGGGAAATGGTCCCTAAAAGTGTCGACATGTGGAGTCTTCTTTCTGCTTACTGATTTTTTTAGTGCTGCGGGCACCACACATTAAATTCACCTCCATTACATTGGTACAGAGGCAGATATTTCAGAGATAGATCTGACAACAATGGATGAGTTAAACCAAAGACATCTGCTTTTACTGTTTTTGTAAATGAGCTGACGGTGGGTCATGGGTCTTTTCAGCAGTGTGAAAGGGTTGTCGCAGCTTTTTGACCCGGGTCAAATGAATTCATCGGCTCGGCTCGCCTGCAGTGTGAAAGTCATCCATTATCATCCTACTAATTTACCTGATGATGTCCTGGTTTAGAGCCTGTCAGGCTGTCATTGTGAAGCTCCAGGGCTACTCACTCTAATCTAGAAACAGAGCCAGGTTTTGGTCCACTCCCATAAGATCAGTCTTACTGTTGATCTCCCAGAGACCGATCAATCAAACAAATCAAACGCATAGCTACACAATCTTTGATGGAAAGGCATACGTGAATTAGTCGTACTCCATTCTTGGGAAATCCCAGCAAACAGAGAGGTCACACCTGAGTCTGCTGGCAGTGTGAAAGCTTCCTAATGCCGAACCAAGGCAGATCAACCCTGGTTAGAAAATACTGCATTGATGTGCTAATTTCAATATGAAAGCACTATTAGGTGAACTGATCTACTACAGGAAGCACCACTAATACCCCACAGCTGTGTTCATAGTGTCAGCCTCTAATTCTGAACCATCGTGTTTAGATTAGCAGATTATTTACTCAGTAAAGCCAAAGAGAAATCCAGAAACCAAACCAGTTGTGACAAACATGAGGTGTGCAGGTAGTTTCTGTAGCGTCTCTGTGTTCTTGATAAAGCACCCCTGGTGAACCTGTCGCTTTAAAGCCCTCTTTCATTTTCTTGTAGTGCAAGACTCTGTCGGAGGTGTGTGAGCACATTGTGTGTGTGTCATCTGACCCGCTGGTTTCTCAGTCAGCCCACCTCGAGCTGGTTCACCTCACCAACATCAAACCGTCTGAAGGGCTGGTAAAGGAAAGATTTTTCGTGTTATTTCATAATAAGGAACTGCACTCTCCTATTTTTCTGTAGAAATGTAGAACCAAAACAAAACACATTATTTGCTTTTGGACTAAATTTTAGTGCATAAGCTGCTTTTACAAGTTTCAGTTTGCAACACATTGAGAGACATAACACTGTCATAATAGAGATTAGCTGCTTCCAATTTGGATCCGGTTCCCAGCTGGCAAAATATCTAGATTTGTTAAGCTCTGCTGCTAACAAATCTCATATCAAACCTATGCCTCCTCACTCTTTATATTAGCAGAGAGCGACAGGAAACATGCAGGTCATCACAATATCACATCAGCTGCAGCGAATCAATGCTAATTCAGTAAAGTTCGGCTGTTGATGTGCTCTCTGCAGCTGTTGCATGTATTCAGCCAAAGATAGTTTGTGACCTCACGTCAATCTCAATCTTTTGTTGATTTGTTGAAAGATGACTGTAAGGAGATTTTATTAGGGATTTGGGTGAAATAAAAGCCTCTTCCTTCACTCTACCCATCAGGGAATGTACATTAAGTCAACCTACGACGGCCTCCATGTGATCACTGGAACCACTGAAGGGGTAAGAGGCGGCCTTTAATCGTGTTTTCACACATTCCCATATTAAACTACATCCAAGCAGCTCTATCTGTGACATAAACAAACTACTTCCCACAAACACAAATGAGGTGAATTCCCCCCAGACCTCTGGGTTGAACGCTATAGAAAGCCCATTCTCACTCTACAAAATGGACAACATAACAAGCTTTTCCTCTGCAGCGTGTTGAAGTCCAGTTTGTCAGACGACATGCAGCGATCAATGAAGTCATTGTCGTCTGTTTGGCTTCTATCTCTGTAGTCTCCTGCTGACCGCTGTAAGAAGATCCATGCAGGAGATGAAGTCATTCAAGTCAATCACCAGACTGTGGTGGGTTATTAATGTGCTGGAAATACATCTGTTTCTATGTGTCTATAGATATTGTGTGGAAAGGTGCACTTAAATTGCTTGAAAGGAAGAATGAATCGAAATATCTTCACTTCAGAGACAAGTTAAAGAGCTATTACTTCTTCACATGTATAACCAAATAATTTGGCAAGATGAAACAAACTAAATTTTGTTTCACTCCAATAATCATGCTTATGTCTGTTTTTACAGTTATTGCAGATGAGATCTTTCAATCCTCAAATCTGCTGAAATGAATATATATAGTATTTGTATTGTAATAACAATTAAATAATGTATAATGATGAAGCCATAGATACTTTTTTCGTCTTTCAGCTTATTGTTTTGGTTTTCAGGAGCCGTATTACAGAAACTTCCTGTCTTATATCATAAAGAGCTTATTGATAACATTTTTATGTCGAAGAATACTTTAAAACAAATCCACAGAACCTTTTATTTTTTAAAAAACATTGACTGGTCCAGAACGAATGTTTTCTTTATATCTGATGGCTGATATTTGGTTGCTGCCTTTAACAGAGCTTGTGAGCCAGTAGTATAATGATGCTGGTATCAAATGGTATCTTTGTGTTGTCATTGATCAAGAGTCTTAGTATTTGCCAGTTGTGGAAAATACAGATAAAAAAACTTGTTTGTAGTGAATGCAAAGGAACGGGGGAGGGAGAGTAAAACATCTAACTAATCTTTCCCATGTTAGTAATACTGAAGAAAATCCTATACAACTTACTGACATCTTTCCCTTTGTGGGAAAAGTACAACACCGCTATGAGATAAAAGAAAGAGAATGGGATAAGATAGCAGACAGTCTCATATCCGCTGCTAACGGAGCGTTGATGCTATCAAAAAGAAAATAAGTACACTGACAAGTGATGGAAAGAAGACACTGGATGTCAGTACAGCTTAACAGTTATCCTAAGATTTTGTGAAGTTCGGATGCTAAAAGTTAAGATCAGTTACCAGGATAAACCTCTTAAGATTGTGTCCTCACTGGGTGATATCCAGGCCTTTCATTTCATGACCTGTTGAAGCCAGTTGCACTTATGTGGGTTGAATATTTGCGCTGAGGCGACTTGTCTGTTTACATCTCTACTGCAGATCATGTCTTTACTTTCACACCACATGCATCACAATTAGTGTAATCATGTCCTCCAACGTTCTCTGCTCCTCCTCTTGCATTGTGATGAGATCTCAGGTCAGTCTGCAAAATGCAGTTAAGTGAGACAATTAGGCAGCATCTCTCTCTAGAAACCGCAAATAATCAAAGAGAGAAAGAAATAAAGTTCTGGTGATCGTGTAGTAGCCATTTTTATTTACATGTACCATCTTTGTTTGCCAACGATGTGTCCTACATGTGTTGGTGTGGTTTTGTAAAAACAGTGGCTAAAAAAGAAGAGAGATGCATGATGAGATGCGTTTGTTTTCAAATTGAGGGCAGGTTACATCACATGAAAGCGCTATAGATAGACTCACCACCTCCACACCCACTTGCCTTGCACAGAAGGCTCAACAAGATCCAGTCACGACGTGGGCAGGATTCAAACTTCAGGCTGGATATAAACACACATTGCAGTGATTGTGTTATTCATTATGCTGATGATACTCCGCTCTGCTCTCTGGCCGCTCCCTTCCACAGGTGGGATGGCAGTTGCGCAACCTGGTCGGCTCCCTGAGGGCCGATAAAGGCGTCGTGTCGCTGACCCTGAAGAAGCGTCCACAGAGCACGCTCAGCTCCGCCCCTGCTCTGCTGAAGAACATGCGCTGGAAACCCCTGGCTCTGCAGGTGGGACTGGCTCTACCTTTTATAGACTTTTTTAAAGCGCTGCACCGGCCCACATAAGGTCCCCACAGCATTCCCACTCCCTGTACGACCGCAGCCGAAGCGTGTAATTAGGTCAGAATACTGTGGCTCAGCGTGGTTTTGTTTGCCAGCAGAGACACAGTGGAATGAATGGGTAGGGGAAAATTGATGACAACCTCCACCCGTGTTCCCTGTGCGCCCGCAATTATGAAATGTATATTCCTAATTAACACTGATTACCTACACAATCAGGAGGAAACACAGAAGAAAATATTATCCTAATATCCTAATATCCTTGCCCCCTATCATGGTATTATTTTGCCTGACCACTATAGTCATAGATCTCTAAAAATTCTCCTAAAAATTAATTTTGAAACACTTTGAAGGAAATGTAAAACCTTCCTGTAGTTATTTTTCCTCAGCCACATTCTTGTACTGCAGTTTTTTTGTAGAGACTAGGGCAAAATGAACGTGTCACGTCACTGTCTGAACATCAGCATAAAGCTATTAGTCATGTTTTACTTGCTACGAGTAGATAATGTAAGGTAAACATAAAGGCTGATATACTCATTAAAAAGCTATGATTTCTGTCTAAATGTATTTGATGTTGCATAATTACTTTCCGTTGCACTCACCAAACTGACATGAGGACATCCTTGCAGCAAAATCTGTCTGGACGAGAAACATTAGTGGTCAGGTTGTAAAAACTTGTCACTTGATGAGGAGAAAAGTGAAAGTGAGCGCACCCAAAACATCTGGAACAGCAAGTAGTAAATATAATAACAGGAAGTAGGTCTGTAAACTGTGTTTATCGGGAACTATTTGGGTAACCTAATTGATCTAAACCAGGGGTTTAGTTTGAAAATGGCATGACTGTCTGAGTGCTGCCTCATTAGATTCATTTTTCATAACATTGCCACAACCTTATTGTTGCACCTAATTGGCAGCAAATGCTCCAAGGGTTTACACCGAGGTGGCACTGTGGTAAATTAATGGCTGAGTTTGTTATTAATAAACACTAATCAGAGGAAAATGACAGTCTTGCTGTTCATTTATTATCTTTATCTTGCAGTTGTGTTCGAGCTGTTAAACTGTTGTGCACCCCTACCATCCCAACAGGTGCAATATGTTGTGTAACACTGAGAGCTATCATGACCCCTACTGGTCTGGAGTGCAGCTGCTCCAAGGAAATTAAAACACCCCACCAGTGCAGTGCCTGTTTATATGTGGCTGTTCAGAGGATATGCCATTTGCTGTTTGACACCCAACTGCTGCTGCACAGAGTGCTGTTCACTCTTTTATTGTATCAGTAATAAGTGTATGTCAGCTGGATGTTTCTCTGGATAAGCAAAGGACATCTACAAATACAGGCAGACAGAGAATCCTTGCTCCAAAACTAGGTAAAATAAGACCTAAGAATGAATAACTCATCAGTTAAATGAACTAATCCAGTCAAGGCATTAAATTTAACTTAAAACTGAAACAAATATAAGTAAAGATATTTCCTAGCCTGACCCTTTGCTTTCTGCAGCCAACCAGAAGCCCAAGCAGCAGTTCGGCCACACCCTCAGGCACACCCACCAAGAACTCCGCCATCCAGGACCTGTACATCCCCCCTCCACCCACTGAGCCATACACACCCAGGTACAGTGAAACTGGTGACAGCGAGGAGAAGCTTTGACTTTGATTTTTGCCGTTAAATCATGCCTCTGCTGTTGCCATAGAGATGAGACAGGAACCTTGCCTGGAGATGAGGCATCTCGTAACCATGGCGTCAGCGTTGCCAAGCGCTCTGAGTCACCAAACTCCTTCCTGGATCAAGAGTCTCTCCGGCGAGAGGAGGAGGAGTCTTTGTACTGCACCACACCTACTTATGGTGAGGAGAAAGAGTTCAGTCTGGTTCTGCTGCACCCAAACCACTTCAGAAAACAATTATGAGGCTGGGAAACCACCTGCCAGCCTGAGGCAGGTAATAAAATGTTTGAGCAAGTGAGGGAGCTCAGGCTTGACCCAGTAGTTTGAAGCTTCATTCATACGTTTGTTTTTTCTAAATCAAATACTGTTTCTGTTTTTTTTGCTCTTTCATTTAGCCAGTTTAAACCCAGTTTTAATAACAGAATATTCTGCTGCCGTTTAGCCATTCAGAAACAACAAAACTGTTTGCTCACACTGATGACTTATTTCCAATAAATAAGTTGATGAATCAAACTGAGGGTTTCTCTTAGGATTTATGGCTTAAGGGTGATGATGTCATAAAACATGGCGGCAGACATTCAAAGCATCATTCAGAGACCTCTATTGAAGTTTGACTATACAAAATAAAAAGACATTACAGGTCTGATAAGATGTGGATAGAGGAAATAAAACTTTGCAAGAACGCTGAGTATCACCTATCAGCATATGAAACACTTCTAAGTCGAACATTAAGTTTCATATTGGTGTGTACTTGTAGGCAGACTGAGGCCCATCTCCATGCCTGTGGAGTGTAACTGGGTGGGCGACTATGAAGATCCGGCCAAGCTTAACAGAGAAAGCCGCAGAGGTGAGTGCCGCCTTATGGAGTGCATATGTGTGTGTGTTCACCTCCTGAAGAAACTGTTACATTCAGGAAAATGTTACTGTCGCTCTGTATTACATAGAGATCAGTGTGTGTGGCGATCAATGCACCTCCATCCCGTTCCTCTAATTCTGCCTGTGATTAGCATCACAGAGAAACTAAATAAGAGGGGATGAGAAGGCAGGGAGAGGGGGAAAGGAAAGCTGGACAGTCGGTACAAAGGCAGAGAAAATGAAAGGCAGCCATGAAGGGAGGAAGAATAAAAGAGTGAGGAAGAGAGGAAAGCATATGGTAGGAGGAGGGAGAAACAAAAACCAGAGACTATTCTCCCTGACCTCCACCTGAATCACTCAGGCAGTTGCCATGGTGACGCTGACAGCAGCTCCTCTCTGTGTCTCACGTTCCTCTGGCCGCTGCCTAGCAACCAGGGGGAGGACGGGGGGAACTGAGAGAGAGGTAGTGAGACCTGAGTTTCCTTCCCCAGTGAGAGCGATGAAGAGGAAGTGAGTTGAGGAAATAAAAGGTAGAAATAAAAGCAAAATGTTCATACTCAGTCATACATGCATGGACATGTTCTCTCACGGCAGCATTATTTTCCCCAAAAATATGACGCATGGTGTGGAATATGGATCCATCCATTCACCAGGTTTCAATTTTAAACTTTAAAACTTTGTACAATATTTCATTTCATTGTGGAATGGTGCAGCAAACCCCAAATCAGCCGTTGCACCAACTGTACAGACTTTAGCTGTAATGTCATGTATTAGTATGCTGTATATTTGGTTACAGAGTGTTACTTTCTTAATTGACTGCCATGATCTGACTGAAAGATCATTTAAACACACCTACTGCTGTTCTGCTGGTGCTTTGTCTTTTTTTTCATCATCCAGCAGATAAACAAAACAGGTTGTCTGCTTTTCAGGATATTTAAAATCATGCATTGTTTGCATCAGTTGCTTCTTAGTCATTGAGCTGGAGCATTGCTATGTTGGTTGGCATGGTAACAACAGTGTGGAACAGCAACAGTACTCCACAGTGGTCAAAGACGCCACTGGGTGCCTTTAATACCTTTTGTGAGGCATCAAAAAATTACCATTTTTTTCCGTTTGCAGACTTCTAACCCCTGGATTCTGTTACAGCCATATCAGCCTGATGGTGGCACTAAAAATAAACATTTTCCAGTGTAGATGGGTTCACATCAGAAGGTTATACAGATATTTGTACCATATTCTGGTATGTTAAGAGTACCTGATTAGCTCTAAAATGATGCTTTGATTAAAGGTCAACAGCTGATTTTTTTAACACCACTGGCTTAGTTTTAGTGGCTCTTTGATGTGACCTTTTGGCCTTGTTATATTTATCTTTTTAATGTCATCTATAATGAAGCCACTGAGACCGGCAGCACTGATGAAGACCCCATGACTATATAAGTATAAAACAGAAGATAATAAAACACTACGACACTATAGACAAAATGACAAGAATTATCTCTGTGGCTTATACCCATATTACATATCCCAAAAGCCCCAAAATTACTCACAGAATGCATGAGACCCCCTTGTGCCAGCCACCAAAAAACTACTTTGACATACAGTATATATATATCATTTGGCACGCAAGTTATATATAAGTCAAGGGCACTCAGAGATAAACTACAGGTTAAACCATTTGATTAACATGCTCTGATTTGATTGGATGATTTCACAGAAGCATCACTGATGCGCTACGTGGGACTGTCCGGCGTGGACGAGAGGACCGGCTGTGAGGACTACTCCTCTCACACGGCTCGTCCAGGCAAACGGACCAATGACACAGCCAAGCGTGCCAAGAGACGCAGCCACCACAGCCAAAGCCCCTCCCACTACGTCCTCCAGGCAAATCAGAGAGATTCTCCACCGAGAGACCCGGCTTCCATTTACCACGTAAGTCACTTACCTGCGTAGCATGTGTGTTTTATTTACGTCTGCAGGGCCAAGCATTTATTTTGCATAGATTTTGTTACCCATAGACCTTTACCAGTCACAACAATGGTATTTCCCAAAATGCAGCAGCTTGGCATCAGATAATAAAATGATAAACACAAAGTACGACCAGAACTTGAAGGATGAATACAGCTCACTCTCCCTCAAATAGTAGCTTTAAGATTGCGTTGTGCAGTTGCATCATGCAGATCAAACAAAGAGGAGTAATGAAACTCCAGTTTTCTAAACCAGTTAAATGAGGTAACACTCTGCCTCCCCTCTGATTTGTTTTGAGATAGCTGCTACTCAGACATTTGACAAAAACATTTCACGCCTGATGGTTAAAGTGCTGTAGTGAAAATTCTGAGCTATGCTGACTCGTCATTACCCCCTGTCTCTTCCATGACATCTGTCCGCCCCGCTTGTCCGTCTGAGCTCGGCGTCCTCACGTCCAGACAGTCCATTTGCCCGGCAGTGGCCTCATGCATCTTGACAGTCTCTTTGGAAATTAAATGCGTTTCCATGTTTGTGTGTGTGTGTGTGTTTACAGTGTGCATGGATGCTGCGATGACAGATGGTGTGTCAGTGGGTGTGGGCGGGCCCATGTCATCTGTCTTGCTGAGCGCAGGGTCGGCGAATGGTCGAGCTCCAGGCTCGGACATGTGTAGTGTCGTGACATCAGAGCTGATCTGGAGCCCCATCTGACCCGTCAGGAGAGGTCACATCTCAGATACACTGGCCAGCACTGATAGATGACTGTTATATATCAGTGGAGCTGAAGGGACAGGTGCATCAAAGCTCGTCATTGGGAGTCAAAACTCTGAACACAGATATAAAACGTCCTTATATTCAGTATACTTTATGCTTCCCTGCATATAATTTTATCTGAGGCTTGTCATGAATCAGCTCCCATAAACCTGCTTAGAAATCATAGAAAAAAGATGCTCTTATAACTCCACAGCTTGCCTGAGAATCATCATGTTTTCTTCAATATCAGAGTAATCCCGTAAAAGTTGTCTGTACATTCATGGATACATTATAAACAGGTATTGTTCCCAGCTAATTCAGCTTTTAATTAGGGCTTCGAAATTAGCGCGTTAATGCTAATTAATCACAGTAACATGCTAATTTGCATGATGGTAACTCTACTTGGACAAACTGCCTGAAATGTGTTGTCAGAGATGTGCTGGCAGGTCATGAAGCAGAACTCCATTCAAAAAAATCAAGAAAACTAATAACGCAGTCATAATTAACAATCTAACATGCTGATAAAATTAGATTAACCATCTTTTCTGAATCTGTCCAAGCTTCTCCTGTAATTCAGCGAACAAAGAATCCACCAAAGAGCATTGTTAAAGTATTAATTTGTAAAGTGAAACGGACAAAAATGAAAAGAGATGTTTTTTTTCATAAACACAGAGCTTATTGAAGCTAAATTGGTGTCGCTCTGAGTTTAGCAGCTTATTTATATACTGTACGTGGGGGATGTCAAAATTAGCACATCTCTGGCAATGCATTTCACGCAATTTGTCCAAGTAGAGTTACCGTTGCACAAATTAGCTAATCAGTTGCAATGCATCAACTACAGCATTAATGGAGCCAGTTCACCCAAAGCAGACCAAAAATATAAAATGCAGCCCATAACTACAGGGCCAAAGAACCATAAATTCCCCTCTTTTAGACATTTGTCCTTCATGTTTTGCTTACTGAAAATTTTCTATTTAATCCCAGAGGCTCTCGAGCTCTATTTCTTCTCACTCGCTCCATCACCTGGATGTCCCATAGTGCCACCCCTCCCTTCCTGTCCCTTTGTTCTATGTTTGGAGGTGTGAGAGTCCTCCAAGAGGTTGACTTTTCCACCCCGACAGGAGTGCATGTCTGTGTGAGAAAGAGATAATGAGGGGAAAGTGTCTTCTGCCTCCTCTCTTAGTCGCCAAAGCCGTCATCTTTTATATCCCAGGATTCTTTGCAGTAAACAAAGGCCACTGATTCATCCTGACAGCCTGCTCTCTCCCCCATCTCACCCTCCCTCTGCTTCTCTTCTTTCCAACTCCGCTCACAGACATACCAACAATCCTCGTCCCTGCAGTCAAAGAGTAGGAAGAAGAATAAAGGTAAGCAAAGAAGCCACCTCTTCGGTTTCCTCTTTGTTTTCTTGTGAGCCGCCGTCTCAGTCCAACACTTGCTACGCATTCACTCTCTCAGGGACACTATTTCACGGGTCTGTAGTTTGATAATAATTTCCTAGAAAGTGTCAAAGAAAAAAATGTATTTCTTTAGTAATTATAGGCAAAATTTGGAGATTTTTATTGACCGTGTTGTGGTTATGAGCAGAACCAGATGAATTAAATAACAGGTTCCATATTAACCGAAATAAATATCCATTCATTATTCTTTTATGATTGAAATGCTTAATTCTCCATTGTGTGCCTGCCTGCCAGTAGACAAATTTCCCATTTAGACACCATTTAAGACACTAAAATATTCTGCTTTGTATGATAATTTGAGTCAGTTGACAGACCAGAATCTGTTAATATGCAAATATTGCTCATTTCATCACTGCAGAATTCAAGAAGTCTTCCAGTTCAATGAAAAGTACATTTGAACCACTTTAATAGTTCTGCATGTGCAGCTGACCTGCTGTGCATTCTCTAATGGCTCTTTTATGGCTATAACTAACAGAACATTACTATTTAGTCTGCATTTTACTGTCAAAATATGCAGTTCTTTTCAAGATTATTACCATGAATTCACAGTTGCCTAATTAGCTAATCAGCTAGTGATTAGAATCTATTATTTCAGTTGTTTCGTGTAATTGATCAGTCATCATAATTTGTCTATGACATGTTCTCAAAGATCAAAGTGACTAACCAACCATCTAAAACTGAAAAAAATATGTTCATGTAAAACAGAAAAATAGCACGTGTTGAAACGCTGGGACATCCTTTATCGATTAGTTTGAAGTTCACTTGTGGGGAAATAAGTGATGCGGACAAACTGAGCAGAGATCCTTTATTTGCTTGGGAAGAGCATTTACTCTCTGGAGAAAAACTGAACTGAAACTGAACTTGATCTTTTATCTACATTCACTTCTCACTTATTCGGTTTCCTCACTGAATCATTTCATAATCAGGAAAAAAAACTTTGGTGCAGTGGCTTCAGCATTTGCATTTTAACACATTGTGCTCATTTCACAGATTTGCAGACAGGAGTGCAGACGAGGCAGCTTTCCATCGCTTTCCCTGACACATAGTCAGCATCTCTTTATGTTACTGTGAAGATGGAAACTTGTTATTTCCAGTGTAATATGTAGTATTTTCACATGCATATGTGTTTTATCTCTTTATAAACAAATGAGACAGTTTCTTTGCCTCTTTGACCGAAGTGTTTTTTTCCTTTCACCACACTAAAGAGGATCAACATGTTGGAAGTGACTTTCTTTCACTCCTTTCACCATCTGCCATCACGAGAAGCTCCGAAAAGCTTCAGCTCCATCTGCACTTTCTTTTTTTTTTTTTGAAGAGTGACAGCTTTGTTTGTTTACAGCAATTAAAACAAAGTTTGAAAATGAGTGTGATGATAATGATTTATAGTTTTAAATGCTCTGAGCAGCAGTCTCATCACACTACTAATGGAATATTAGTTCCTCCTTTAGGTCCATGGCTGAGCGTCTCCTAAAGCAGAAATTAAATGGGTGATGGTATCAGGCCTTCAGTGTGGAGCTCCTGCACAGAAAATTCATTTAAAGTAAAAGTTTTGTACGTTTTCAGGATGTACAGTTTCCACTATTCCCGAGGATTTCACTTATTAATTATCTGCAGATTCTCTCTGGACTTCAAACCTTCTCTCACGACGTGTTGGAGCTTTACTTTTCTCATGTGTTACAGAGTTGTTTCCTTTAGAGATATATTGTGCGCTGTACTTTCTATTGATGCAGGAATAAATGGAGTATTGAATTCTATTCCCCTTCAAAGTCGTGAGACCTTTAATACAGCACAATAAAAGTTTCTCGGCAGCCCTGGACTGAGAGCCAAGTTTCCCCGGTAATCTCTAATGAGGAGCCTGTTGTGAAAAATGTTACAGTGCTTTTATGCCAGAGGCAAAAGGCAATTTTTATTAAACGCTTTACACTTTACTGCAGTGCAGCAGCGTTCTGTCAAGACCAGGGCTGAACTGTTGCCAAGAGTTATTGCGACAAGAGGATGTGGCATTTTGTGGATGCTTTTATAAGAGTGAGCACTTACAAGCACCCATTGCTTGATTTCTTTCACTTTTCTAGTTTTATTTTCTCACTGTCCACCTTCATGTTTCCTGCGTGTTGTTCCAGGACGAAGTTTGGCTTCCCTGAGTCGGAGGCGTGTTTCCTGCAAGGCATTGGGCCGAGGAGACTGCGAGGGCTGGCTGTGGAGAAAGAGGGATGCAAAGGGTTACTTTTCTCAGAAATGGAAGAAGTACTGGTTTGTTCTGAAGGACAACTGCCTGTACTGGTACATCAATGAAGAGGTAAGTCCTTTTCCAGCCTCATATCTGGGTTTTTATTGATGTGAAACAAAGAGGTAATCATAAAATATGTGCTTGTTGTAAGTTAATAGGATGCTTGGTATGTTGTTGAAATAACTATCTTGGTGCTCTATGACAAAGACAAAGGGAGAGAACTATTTATGCTGGAATATTACAGTTAAAGGATGACTCAGGGAGTCTTCGCCTTGTAGTTGCTGGAAAAAGTTTTCAGGCTGATATCAACTTAAATTTGTGTGGAGTAGAAGTTCTCTCAAAGCTTTGAAATGCTTTCAAGACACACTTCATGCTTTTCAGCCACGTTAGAGGTCTGGGGTTGCGGATCACTTTGGTTGAGATACACTATTTTGCCAAAAGTATTCGCTCACCCATCCAAATAATCAGAATCAGGTGTTCCAATCACTTCCATGGCTACAGGTGTATAAAATCAAGCACCTAGGCATGCAGACAGCTTTTACAAACATTTGTGAAAGAATGGGTCGCTCTCAGGAGCTCAGTGAATTCCAGCGTGGAACTATGATAGGATGCCACCTGTGCAACAAATCCAGTCGTGAAATTTCCTCGCTCCTAAATATTCCACAGTCAACTGTCAGCTGTATTATAAGAATGTGGAAGTGTTTGAAAACAACAGCAACTCAGCCATGAAGTGGTAGACCACCTAAACTGAGGGAGCGGGGTCTGCGGATGCTGAGGGACATAGTGTGAAGAGATCACCAACTTTCTGCAGAGTCAATCACTACAGACCTCCAAACTTCATGTGGCCTTCAGATTAGCTCAAGAACAGTGCACAGAGAGCTTCATGGAATGGGTTTCCATGGCCAAGCAGCTGCATCCAAGCCATACATCACCAAGTGCAATGCAAAGCGTCGGATGCAGTGGTGTAAAGCACGCCACTACTGAACTCTAGAGCAGTGGAGACGTGTTCTCTGGAGTGATGAATCACACTTCTCCATCTGGCAATCTGATGGACGAGTCTGGGTTTGTCGGTTGCCAGAAGAACGATACTTGTCGGACTGCATTGTGCCAAGTGTAAAGTTTGGTGGAGGGGGGATTATGGTGTGGGGTTGTTTTTCAGGAGCTGGGCTTGGCCCCTTAGTTCCAGTGAAAGGAACTCTGAATGCTTCAGCATACCAAGACATTTTGGACAATTCCATGCTCCCAACTTTGTGGGAACAGTGTGGAGCTGGCCCCTTCCTCTTCCAACATGACTGTGCACCAGAGCACAAAGCAAGGTCCATAAAGACATGGATGACAGAGTCTGGTGTGGATGAACTTGACTGGCCTGCACAGAGTCCTGACCTCAACCCGATAGAACACCTTTGGGATGAATTAGAGCAGAGACTGAGAGCCAGGCCTTCATGTCCAACATCAGTGTGTGACCTCACAAACACACTTCTGGAAGAATGGTCAAAAATTCCCATAAACACACTCCTAAGCCTTGTGGACAGCCTTCCCAGAGGAGTTGAAGCTGTTATAGCTGCAAAGGGTGGACCAACATCATATTGAACCCTATGGATTAGGAATGGGATGTCACTTAAGTTCATATGTGAGTCAAGGCAGGTGAGCAAATACTTTTAGCAATATAGTGTAATGTCAGCACTATTAAATGGATTACTATGAGATCTGCTCCAAATATCCATGATGCCCAGAGGAGGAATCCTCGTTGGTTTGGTCATCCCCTGACCATCTCTCTATCCCCACTGTGATGCCACCCATCATTCCTAGCATCAGTTTCTGACCAAATATCTGCTTAACTAATGGCTTTTTTGTGCTTGTCTGCATTGTCTTTGTGAGCATTTAGCTTGAGCTACAGCATCAAACTCAGCATTTAATATTTTCCTGTTAGCTTGTTATTTCTCTTCATAACTTTTTCCTCTCCTCCGGTTCAGGATGAGAAGGCAGAGGGTTTCGTCAGTCTTCCAGAGTTTAAGATCGACCGGGCCAGTGAATGTCGCAAGAAGTAGTAAGTGCACGTAAAAAATGGCCTATTGCATATTCATGTGTTTATACTCCCATGTGAAGTTGACATGCTGATGTAGGAATGAAGAAATAACTCTTCCTCCCATGTCTCTCTAGTGCTTTCAAAGCGTGTCACCCCAAGGTCAAGAGCTTCTACTTCGCAGCAGATGGAGTGGATGACATGAACAGGTAAAGCAGCATGTGCTAAACACGGATGAAGGTTATGCAGAAGGGCAAACTCCTTGCTGGGTGGCAAGAGTGCAGCTTCCTGTTTACGATCCCCAAAGCACATAAGAAATTTTTGTTGTAAGAAATTGTTTTTTTGATGATGAAAAGAAGGCCTGGTTTTTGTTCGGGTGGTGTAATGATGTGTTTGGAAAACATAATTTGCAAGATATATTTCCATAGAGGATTCCAGGTTCGACCTGTGCAGACACTCTCCCAACTGTGCTGTAATTTTTATAATTATCTCTGTACTACACAAGTGTTTTTAAAACATGAAGTAGGTAATTTCACCTTTGTTGAGTTTCAAAGTAAAATAGTTAAAAACAAATGGAAATTCCTGTAATCAGAGTCAGGCACAAGTGAATTTAGCATATAGGTCCATAGTTAGCATTTGTCCATAGTTTATAAACTAGCTCACATTTCTCCCAATATTAGCTCATATTTCAGAAGAAAACACTGGATTTATACATTTCACTGTCATTTTATGTAAAACTGTATCAAAATTATAGGGCAGGCAGTAAAATTTCCTTTCATGGTACCCAAAACTATATATACAGTATGTATAATAGGTGTGTAAATGATCAAAAACAGTAATATTGTCAGTAATAGAGGGCCCCAAATTCAAATTTTGCTGAGGGACCCATGGAGCTTTGGGCCAGCTTTGTCTGTAATAGATGAAAACAGACAAACAGTTTTACTGTGTGATTTTTAAACAATTAAAAAAGGTGCTAAATATAAGATTGGGAGCATTCTGTTGCTTTGAAACATCTATTTACATGGTGACAGCGAGTCTGTGGTTTGCAGCTACGGATGCTAACATCAGCTTAATAGACTGCAAGCAGGGGTAAACAGCTAGTTTGGCTGTAAGTCTACAGTTTGTCGTCTCTACATTGTGGCTTTTGTTCAGATTAAACAAGTGAGAAAACATTGGGGAGGTTTAGACGTTCTGCTACAGTACGTGGACAGAGCTATAGGCCAGCTGTTTCCCCACGGTCTGGTTTACATATCCACAGGTATTTGTAAAAACTGAGACTTTTCCCTTCGTTTGTGCCTTTCATTTACACACAAACAATGATTTCTCCTCTGAATACGATTCTTTCTAAAAACTCTGGCAAAAGTGGAGATTTAGGAAAACTTCAGTTTTGCGTTTGAATGTAAACGGAGAAAAACTGAGTTTAGGAAATCTTTTTTGTGTTGTACGACCGTCAGAGTAGTCTATGAGCAGTCAAGCATTCCAGGTATCAGTAGCATTTCTATTGGTGCAAGCACTTTGCAAGTGTTTGCAAATACAGCTCCTCTATTACTGTACAGAGCAGAGACGTATTAGGGCTCGGAGGAACAGGAAGTTGCTCGTGTTACTCGTTGTTGTTGATGAGGCTTCTGATTGGCTTGCATCACTTTCTCCTTCTTCCTACACTGACACTTGTTGGTTTGCCGTAGTTATGATGGCTCTCAACAGCGTATTTATGCTGGTTAATGTAAACAGAAACTTTTTTGAAAACTATTTTGTGTGCACAATGTTATTTTGGGAAACGGAGGGAAGGAAATATTTGTTTATCAAAATACCCTGCTATAAACGTAGCCTGAGAGGTGAAGCCAAAGCTGAAGTATGGGGGACGTTTTAGGGCGTGGCTACCTGGTGATTGACAGATTGCTACCACAGTGTTACCATATTCTAGGTGCTCTAATTGTTTTCTTCTTTAACAGTTTAACTTTCACAGTTGGTAGCCACAAACCAATGGATGACATCACATGTGGCTTGAAAGAGTGATATCAATCTTCTCAACTAACTCTGAGCAAGACGCGTTCCTTTAACACATGATTTTTTTGAGATGATGTAATATAAAAGTGAGTCACTGTAGCTGGGTGTTCCTCCCTTCTGCTAGATGGCTGAGTCGTCTCAACATGGCCGCTGTGGGCTACGCCGAGCGAGAGAGGATACGCCAGGAGCAGGGTGAGAGTTCAGTCAGCAGATGGTTGCTTAAAGTACCAAACACACTAATACTATTTTTCTGCTGCACTCCCAGACATGCAGTAGATAGATTGAGGGTTGGTGTTCCTCACTGTCTGTGTGGGTTTCCTGCAGATTACTGGAGTGAGAGTGAACATGAGGATGACACCACCTCCAGCCCCAAACAGGACAGCCCCCCACCTCCATATGATACCTACCCACGGCCTCCATCAGTGAGTCACACAAACACACACACACACACACACACACACACACACTCGTATAAAGTACAAGCCATACTTGAAGGCAATCATCACGCTCAGTGCTCCTCCGCAGTCCATTTTAACAGTTGAAGTTATTGCCTGTTTAGCCTGCAGGGAGTGGTGGGGCTAAATTTGGTATAATTGATGCTATAATTTGCCCTGCTTTGCTCCACATAAGTGTCTTGTATTTTTTTTTTAGTCTGGGATTAAATGAAAAGCCAAAACAACAGCAGCTATTACAGCACTGTTTCATTTCATAATTTCAGAAACAAGAAAGTCATTGTAGTGAAGAGTCACTGGTGTTTGCCCTCCCTACAAACACTCACTTCCACTCATGTCCAAACACTCATTACTTCTTTGTCTTGGCATACTTATTCAATCATCACACTCTCTCCGCCGGATGAAATCCATTTTTTCAAGTGTGATATTACAATTGAATGAGTCCCAGCGATCAATGGATGTCTGCCACATTTTCACACTTTCATCTGTCTGTCAGATGAGTGCCTACTTGGAGGGCCGGACTCGGCTGTCATCCACGGAGACGTCTCGTTCTCGGTCTTCCCAGGAGGACTTCCTGTGTGGCGAGCCCCCCGCCACGGCTGCAGAGCCACAGTACCACCCTGGTCCTCTAGGGGGAGGCACCACTCACAGCGGGAGGAAGCCAGGTGGCAGCAACAGCAGCGACGTGCAGTACAGATGTGACCCTGTAGAGGTGTGTGCCATGTCGCCACAGTGTGTTGAGTTTGATATGTAATAATAGAAAAATAGTGGTTATATTCTGTTATTTTAGTTCTTCTTATCTTAGTTTGTTGAGATATTTGAGACATTCTTTGAGTTTATTAAATATCTGTCATGATTCCTATATAAAAATTAAAGTTCGGAGATACCAGATTCTTAACTTTAACTTGTTTTTAAGTGACGTGAAGAAGCCATATTAGAATATTATCAAATTTATATTTACAACTTGTGAATGAACTATGTGCACTCTTCCTCTGCGGTGTTTGTTGTTTACGGGAATGTTGAAATTCAAATATAAATACACATAATCAACAATGTGAACAAAGTTACAGGGGGAATAGTTCCCATGATCAATTGCAGACACATGGATGACTTCTGGTCAGTGTGAAAACTCTCCCAACATGTGTTGCACACATAAAGTCATCCTGACTGACAGGTACTTGTCTGGCTGACTGTTTCCTGTAGTACCGATCCAGTCCGGCAGGGGGCAGCAGTGAGACCGGGTCTCCGGGCCGTTCTTCCTCATCTCAGAGACGGTCCTGGCAGGACCTGATTGAGACGCCATTGACTGAGGCTGGACTGCACTACCTTCAAACTGGACCACTAGGTATCACATGACTACACCAGATGCTGCGTGGATCAAACACCTGATGACCATAGACTGATAGCAGAGAGTGTGAGCCTCAGATCTCAAGTCACAGAGACAAATATCTCTTTTTTTCCAAAACCTTAACACAGTGTGATGTTTAATAATTTACTGAAGGAGTTCCCAGAATCCCCAGTGACTCAAAGACTGTTCTCTGTTTCACAAAAAAAATATTTTTCAGTCGAATCCCAATATGCGAAGTTCCCAAATGGCCTAGCTGCACATAATAATAGCATGTTGGTTTGGTTGACACTGACAAATGTATTGTGCAGGTTTCTCACGCATTTGCAGTTGGTGTGATTAATGGTCTGCCAACATGAACATCATACATACTGTATATATACAGTATATATACTTATTAAACAGTAAGCTCCCAGTTGAGTTAGTGAGTCCTGAGCTGTCTAATAAATTAAACAAAACAATACACATAAAAGCTCTGCTTGGATTTAATGAGACGGTAACTCCACTTGGACAAACTGCCTGAAATGTGTGTGTTGCTGGCAGGTCATGAAGCATTCAAAAAATCAAGTAAACTAACAACACAGTCATAACTAATGATCAAACATGCAGATAAAAATAGATTAACCATCTTTTCTCAATCCATCCAAGCTTTTCCTGTAGTTCAGCAAACAAATCATCCACCAAAGAGCATCATTAAAGTATTCATTTGTAACGTGAAATGGGCAAAAAGGAAAAGCGAGTTTCATTAAACACAGCGTGTTGCATGTGTGGTGTTGCTCTGACACATATATGCATGTATATGTGTATATGTATGTTAAAGATTTCATTTGTGTGTATACAGTATCTGTGATCAGGGCATGTTTGGTTCTGTTTACAGTCGCTAAGAAACATTAAATGTTTATTCCTTCCCCTCTACATTGCAGAGGATGCTGTCTTTGCTGAACCCGGTCCAGGCGGTGGGACTATGATGGCCGGAGCCGTTTACACTCTCCCTGCACAGAGGAATGTCCCGTTGCCCGTGGCGATGCAGAGGCTGATTCCTATGGCAACCCAGGGAGGGAAACCCCGCAGCTTCACACTGCCGCGAGACAGCAACCTACACACACTGCTCACTCCTCCTGCAAGAGAGGAGCAGCAAGCACACAACTGTGAGTTAGATCACTGCATGTGACACATGTGGACACATGTGGATATGTACGAGATACTGTATATATGAGAGGACAGATGTGTTGTGTGGTGAGAGCAGCAAAGCAGAGAAACTCACGTGTCTCACGTTGAATGACAGCCACCAGAGACTGAAAAAAAGGAATTATTTTTTTAGGTGAAGACGTTGACGTCAGTGCATGTGCCAGAAATAAAACGAGCTCTCAGGCAGACACATTTCCATTTAAATCAGTATTGAGTACACACACACACTTCAGTAATATCTAATGAGGCTAATGAGACAATGGTTGCCAAGGTGAGCCCTGCGGCATACAGAAAGAAAAGTGCCAAACTAAAATAGTAAACAATGGGAGTAGAGTAACCATGTCAATGAGTCAAGCAGAGGAAATAAAGCAAGGAGGAGAGGACAAAGCCTGAGGCTGAATGGAAAGCAAGAAGACTTTATCGTCATTAATAATACAAGTCATTACAGCAGAAGTGTTGAGGTGTGTGCTGCTGTCCTCCAGTGGTTGATCTGAGACATAACTCAGTCTAATCCGATTTCATGACAGCCTGTGGGGCTGGAGAACGAATGAGGTGCTTAAATCACCGTTAAGTTCATAATTCTCTCTCTGATTGTGTGAAGGCGGCAGCGAGGGCGCTTCCCTGGGCGACCTGTTCCGGGCGTGCGAGCAGGGTGGTGTCTGTCCCCTGGGTCGTGGGTCGGACGGCAAAGACCAGTCAGAGTGCCGGCAGTCGTTCCTCCGACGGGCCGCCGACCCTCAGCTCAACGAGCGCCTGCACCGCCTCCGTATATTGACCTCAACTCTGAAGGTTGGTTCACATGCTGAAGTGCACGTGCAGCAAACATACAAGCAGTAACTCTGCACACATACAAACACTTGAACCCTTTAACACCTAAGGTGTTGCGACACGTTGCACCTGCACACTTTAGATTACCGTAATTATTTAAGGGGTCTTGCTATCAGAAAAAAACAGTTTCTGAAAGCTGAAAATGTTGAGCTTTACACCCAACATGGTGTCATAACTGTAGTTTCATTACTACTTCTCCTGGAAGCCAGCAAAGCAGCCTCTGTGTTTCCTGTGGTAAAAGTCGCCTCTATGTAGTTTTCATTTTATGGCCCATTTTGGCAGATTTAGAAATAAAAACTCACAAATTATTGTAAATATTTTTTTGATATTTTTCAGATATCAACCTGAAAATGCAAAATGTTCAATTGCAAATTCCATTTTGTGTTTTTCATCATCTTAAACTATTGTTGCACTCTTATAGCAGTAAATTGTAAATAATTGCCATATTTTCTAACTTCCAAGTCTTCTGGATTAGCAAAAAAGGTCCAGACAGATATTTCGAGGCTGAGGTGTGAAAGGGTTAAGAATTAAATGTAATCTCAGAGACATTTAATTTATCATACATTTCTTTTAGTAGGATTTATTTTATTTTATAGTTATAATATTTAAGATTTTGTGACACCTGCTACTGGTGGTGTCAACAATTTGGATTAAAACTGCAGCAAACACAGGAAAATTCAGAGAAGAGCAACTGGTGTGTGTGTTTACAGCCAAACTGATCTGATGTCATGCTGCACACGGTACAAGTAGGTTTACACATGACAGATCATTGCAATAATTCAAAGCGATCTGTTGTCGGAAAATGCGGCAAGTGACTAGTTTTATAGACGTGTTTTGATATATTGTTTTCTGTGAGTGCTGCAGAAAACTGACAAAAAAAACAGTTTCATCTGTTGAAAACCAGAAGCAGCAGGAAGTGTTTGTTCTGCTTCGTATCACACACTGTGATACGTCTATAGAAGCAGCGATCACTGGAGCTGTTATCAATGAGATAAAACACTGCATCACTGAGTCCTCCCTGTGTGTGAGAAGAGCAGTGTTTACTGAGCGTACAAACGTTAAACAGGAATCCATTTCATGAAAACCTTAATTTTAACTTGAGCTGCAACACATCTCACACCTCACTCATATCTGATCTGATCCACTGTTCTGCTGCAAGTCTTGCAGAAGAAGATGATGTAATTCCCTTTGTGCTTTCTTCACAAGTCATTTTCTTTTAAATGCTTTCGTTTGTATGAGGTTGGATTTTCAGCTCACAACAGAGAACTGTAATCCACTTTTTTTCTTTTCCACTGTGGACTGAAAGAATTACCTTTTGTCTATTTTTTTTGGACTACGTCTCACACACGAGCGCACTTAAACCACATAAAATGTTCTGTTCTGCTTTTTGCATTTTTAGCTGTGCTGTGATGATTTTCTGACTCTGATGTACACATATTCACACTCATATAAACACAGCGTCTCTGTCTTGTTAGTTCCAGTGCCGTCGTCTGTCCCCGTCTGTCTCCTCGGCTCTGCTTTGAGAGTTTGTCCAGCAGCCGTGTGTGACGTGGAGCTATATGAGCGGTGGTTACGTCTCTGGGCTGGACGCCTGTGCTGTGGCTGTTTTGTATCTTTGTTGCTTCCTGTGTTAGCGTGTAGCTACAGTAGCTTTACTGAGGCTCTGTGTGGCTGCAGGTTGGCTGGAGTTTAATGTTTGTTTCCTGTCTGGCGTCTCTTAAAGGAATACACCAAGTTCTTGGGGGGGTGGTTAGTGTGGATAAATTGATAAATTGTACTGTACTGTGGACATAAAGTGGACACCAGAGTCACCCATGTGACCTCTGGTAGGTATCAGGTTGGGGCTGTGTGTTCAGGCAGCAGTGACAGTTGCTGTGGAAACAACATGCGTATTTTCTCTGGATCCTCTATGTTTAAGAAATGAAGTGAAACAACAATCTAGTGGAGGAATGTACAAAACAATACTTTTTTGAATTTCATTCATTAATTAAAATCAAAACAATCCAATGTCCAGAATACACAACATTCTCAAATCTGAATGAAAGGGAGCAGAAAGAAGAATAATCTTATTTAATAACCCCCAAGAAATCAATTTACAAAGAACACAACAACAACACAATAAACAGCAAAATTATAATAATAAAATAGTTGTCTTCCAACACTGACAGTCAGTTTCACAGAAACTTCCCATAAGTTTTTTTTTTTTTTTTAAATGTATGTTCCTTTAAAGTCATACTTGCTTTCTATTTTTTCAAATCTTTTCTGAATAACGTCATAATTTTGACAATTTTAACTGAATGAATAACAAATTTGTGGAAATTGATTTTTAACTGAATACACTCTTTACAAGCATTTCCCCAAACGTCGTCACAGTCAATCTGATATGGAACAAGCAGAGTGTTGTACATAGTTCTTTGTTATCGAATGAATCCTTTCTTTTTACTTCAGCTCCACTGTGTTTCAGAAGGGAATACTGTCCTTTTTCCTCCCACATTTAGAGCTTTATCATGACAAATAAAAGAGAAATGTTGTTCATACAGGCAGAGATGCAAAGTTGCGACAGTTTCCAAAAAATATTCCAGAGGTTTTACATCTGTTTTTGTTGTACTCTACAGTGTACTTTCTGTCCGTTCTGCAAAAGCTCAAAGGAATCAACCTTGTTCTAGAAAAGTCGACGTCGCCTGTGTAATATTCACTGTTCAAATGATGAATGTGTGAATTAATCACATGAAAAAAAACACCCCCTGGTGTGATAATGCCTTTCCTTACTCAATAAATTGATGATATTTGCATAAAAAACATACCAAGCGCTTATCTGATATGATGCTCTGTCATAAATGAAACCACCCAGCAGTATGATTAAGCATCGCTGGAATAATTAATCGATTAATCAGTCATTTGATTGATGGGAAATGAAGTGGCAGCTAATCCCAAAACCAAAATCTGGTTCACATTAACGGCTCATATCTGAAAAACCACAGAAGGCTTATTAATCATCACAGCTTCTTAATCATTTCTGAAGGCTTCCTTACTTAAAATGTAGCATTAGACGCGTCAACAATAATAAATGAGTCTCTGAGTTCTCCCCCTAAACTTAGTGTATCCCATTAAATGTGTGTCTTGCCTCACATGTGTCTGCGTTTTAAAGTGTCATGGTTTAAACTTATAAAAATTAAAAGATGCACCCCCTCCCCTCCCTCCTGTGTTTCTGCCTCCTCCCATAGGACAGGGAGGGGGAGCTAGCGCTGATTGACAGGCTGCTGGCCAACCCCCAGCTGTCGTCGGCAGAGTTCCAGGAGTGGAAAAGAGCCTATCAGGAGCTGTTCTCTCAGGAGCCAGACTCGACCGCTGAGTCCGACCCCGGCCCGCCCCTCACCCCCTCGCTCTCTCACACACACTCCTACATCGAGACCCACGTCTGACGACTGAAACACACACACACACACGCTTTAGTCGCTCTCATCTCCTAGTTCTGGAACAGACGGTTTTGGTGATCAGTGAAGGGACTCTGTCTAGACGGGAGGGGGTAGGGACACCTCTGAGGAGACATCAGTGTGGCCGTCATGTCACATCAACTCCAGCTGACTCGGGGCACACAATCACAATAATTCTTAAGTATTACATGTTAGCTTTTGTGCTCTTTAAATACTTAGTCTGGACAACTGTCATCAGTTTTTTTCTTCCTGACATGGACCAACACTAGTGTCTTTGTGAGCCACCATGCTCAGTATTTCATCCTGCTTGTTGTGCCATGTTTCTACCAACTGCACAGTGTCTCATAGCCACTGAGTGACATGCATTGTATTCTATCAAGCCTTATACTTGATGTGTAAGATGATATTTTCTGTGCAGTTATTGTTACAGCAGAGGACAGTTAGCACAGGTCTTTTTTAATCGACTAGTTTTGTGCTGGATTGGTAGAGCTGTACTCTACTGTGCTGGGCTGGACCTGCAGCATGCACACTCGCCTCTTGGAATAAGACTAATTCAAAGGAAAAGTCCACCCGAAAAACACTTTTTACACTGTTTCCAAACAGCATGTGATAGGAGCCTGTGATGTGTTTTTCCTGCACATGAGGCACATCCTCGTCATGCTGTTGCATCATTTTCACTGTCAGTATCTCATCACCTCCAGCGAGACCTGTCCTCAAATGTACTCATTGATGCTGTTCATTTGAGCTGACATTTGACATCAGCTGCCTCTATTAGAGCTCATTAGTTCATTTCCAGGCCTGATTACTTCCTTTGCATCACATCACTTTGACGGAGACATGAAAGTTTGCTCCTCATGAAAAACAGCTCGTGTTAAAGGAACACGCCACCATTGTTCTGTACTGAAAATATGATCTTCCCTAACCTCAGACGAGCTGATACATACCTCTCTTCTCTTTTGTGCGTGCACTCAATTGCTCTGGCGTGCAGCGCTGTTTTGTTAGCATTTAGCATAGCCCAGTACTTTCACTGGGATCCAAACAGAAGTGAAGTTAGAAGTGACAAAGCACTTCTACGTTTTCCCTTGTGAACGAAATGAAATGAACAAATGTGAACGAAAGAAGGAAATTTAATTTGACTCTCCCTCTAGTTGTCATAGTAATTAAGCTACTTTTTTAAAAATCTAAATATTATGTTTGCTTGATATGCAGATTTAATTAACTTATATCATTTTAAAAGGCAGTTTATTAGCATTTCTGGTGTGCAGACAACATTTCATTATACATTCAAGTGGAAAAGACTGGATTCTTGCTATTTGCTTTTAATTTTTCTTTTTTCTTTGTGGCTTTAATGGACACCCTCTCTGAACACCCACACAGCTGTTTCTAGTCAATCTAGCAGATTAGACCTCTCCTCAGGACGGCTGTAATTGAGTGGCATCCTCCTTTATCATATTCATTGGCAGATGAAGATTTGTGAGCTCATAAATTCCCATTAAAGCTCGGCCACCTTCAGCCTGAGCAGAGAGGTGATCAGCCTGTGTGGGTGTTCAGAGGCTTTAACACACAGTACGGTCAGCATGACTCGAAGAAACACAAAATAAAACCTCCAGTTTAAGTAACAAGCAAGGAAAAGCACAAGTTGACTGAAACTTTCCAAACATCCCACACTGATTGTGTTTCAAATAACAGTGTAAAAGTTTCCACGGGTGGACTTTTTCCTCAGAGAGCATTTAGCTCTCCTTATCCTGCATGCTACACAGACAACACAAGGAAACATTTGCATAGGAACTAAAACATGGAGCTAATAAAATCAATTAGTTTGTGATTTGTACGCTGCTGCAAAAATAACTTAATACTCAGAGACACAAAACCATGAAAACAATCGTGCACACAAAGACATGCACAGGCACACACACACACACACACTACACAACACAGTCTGAATGCTCTTTCTATGCTGCTGCCCGTGGTTGGTTGTGGTAGCATGTCTTTGTTGTAGATAAACACAATACTCCTTTTCTGTTTTTGTGTTTTGAACTCTATATATACAGTAGGTCTCTCTTTATAGAGTGCAAACTATAGTGTCTTGGATAATGTTCTCTGATTCCATCAGGTTGTTTTGGACAGTTGAGTAGAGATTATTTAACGTTCAATCTATAAATTATGGTAAAATAACAGTATTTATTTATCATTCTACATGTTCTGTCGGTAGACGAAGGAGAACGGATCAATAAAGTTTGGTCATTTGGATGAAGGTGTATTTTGTGGTTTGTTTTTGAGGCTGATGGCATGGGATGAGCAGCAGTGAGATGATCCTCCGCCTCCAGATCTACCAACCCTGCCTCCTTTCCCTCAGCGCTCTTATCACAGCTGCAGTGCAACCGATCTGAAACCAGCAGCTGGTAGACACCGTTTCAGTTCAAACAACTGTTACATTTGGTGCTGGAAATTTGAAAGAACTTGAAATCATGCAGACATTTTTACCCATGTCTGAGGCTGGCATATTGATAAAAACAAAATGCTTCATGAATAACTGGTGACCGACACAAACAATGTGCATCTAAGTTATAGTCTCAAAGATCGCTCATTCAGAAATTATAATTTATTAGCAATCTAATTGTTATTAGCAACAATCCATATAGTTAACATCTTGTAAAACTAACCTAATCCTATCACAACATTAACATCAAATAGTTTTCTGTGATGAACAGATTGCAAAAGAAACCTTTAGCTTGCGTCATATTTTATCTGATTGACTCAGGTTGGAGGGAAAGTAAACAGACACACCAGAGCTTTTCACTTTTGCAGTTCAGTTTTATTGTTTCTAAAGGATAATTGAACAAATGTATGGCTATTTTCTGATTTTTTTTTCCAGTGGTTCATGATGTGAGTTGATCAGAATTAATTATACATATGCATAATTTCATGATAATTTCCATTCGGAATGTTTAAATGTGCAATGCTGCAAATGACATTAAATCTCACATTATTTTGACAATATAAGGCAACTTAAAAGTCTTCACACCATGATTTTTATGTACAATATTTTAAATTGTCTCTATTTACATTTTGGAGGTCATTTTGGAGGTCACAAAAGTTTTTCTCATACATATATTCACTCTCTAGGGTGATTTTGAATTAATTTAGTGGGCAACGTGTTAATAAATACTGTTCATGCAGACAGTATGTATTCAGGATTAAATGGAAGTAGGCACAAACATCCATGAATAATGAACACCAGCAGGTCACTGAGCTATTACCCACAAATCATGCATATGATTTCCTGCTAATGCTGCTTCTACTCTGCAGTGGTTGTCAGTGCAGACAGAAAAAAGGTCACTCAGTGGGTTGCTTCAATTTCTAAGTCTGTTTGAAAGAAAACTTAAATTATTCATTCTAGTAAATAAACTGGAATGTCACATGCAGCAAACTTATTTTCCATAAAATATTCAGCTTAGCTTTGCTGTTGTTGTTTTTTTTTACTTTAAATATGTCCTCCTCCACCTTCACCTTATCTTGTGATGTCTTCTGTATTTGCTCTTATGTGGTGATATCCTCCTCTGCAGCCTGGGTCCTCCTGAAAACACATTTGTTAAGGAATTACCTCTGTCCCACTAAATCTGCTCTCCTCTCCTCTCCTTGTTGTCAAAATCCCCTTCATCTTTCTCCTTGGCTCTCGTTTTATTTCTCCTCTCAGATCATTCGGTGAACATTCATTGACAAAACACCATGTATATCATTTCTCACTCGTGGCTGCTCATAGGCTAATAATCAATAACTGCATCTGCTAAATACTTTAAAAGTATAGATGATAAAAGGGAGGGGTTTTACTCCAAACTTTGTTATTGGAATGTAATTTCGATATTTCCAAAAATAAAGATATTCGAAGAAATATTAGACAGCCCTTAATATTCGAACCTGATATGAGCATTATTTTTTGTAGATGTGATTGCTTGTTAAACGTTGTTTTTAGTTTAGACTCCGAGGCTTTTTCATGCCTGGTGAAGTTATGCCTTGCTCATTAGCAAGGCTATTATTGGTCATCTGGGCTCCTGTAGGTGACGTTAGCGTCCTGGTTAGCGCCTATTTTGCAAATCAGAACAATGGCCGTGACAATGCCTACAACAATTACGTCTGAGGAGTCCAGACCATCTGATAAGCAACGTGTGGAGCAACTGTGGGTTCCAAAAGGAACAGGGAAAAATCATGACTAAGGACAAAGTGATATGTAGAATACGTAGGACCAAACTCACATACCACGCAACACCCAGCAACTTGAGAGCCCACCTGTCAACATCACATCCAGGTAAGCTGGAAGAGAGGGAGGGGGAGACATCGGGACCGAGGCAGGCCAGAAACAACTCCGTGCTATCTCCTTCACGATGCCCGTATGCCCGTCAAAACAGAGCGACACATTTCCTGACACTGTTTGCGAAGATATGAGGCCAATTACCGTGATATATGGGAGCAGGTTTCAAGCTTTCATCCACGAACTAGTTTGATGCCAGTATAAGTCTTATTGAAGGCATTTGATGGTCAAAATATTATTAATAAATATTCAAATATTAATATTAATAAACAAAGAAACTTTGAATATGATTTTGTGGCCAAATGTCAAAGCCCTAACAAAAGGATGAGCTAAAGAGCTGAATTGGATTTTTTTTCTTTGTGACAGTGTTTTCCATTTTACCATCTAACACTAAAAATGCAAACAAGTATATTTGACGCAAAATGTATTAACTACCCCTGGCATGTTAGAGTAGCTTAGCATAACGACAGAAAAGAGGAAGACCAGCTCTGTACACACGTAATAAAATCTGCCTACAAGAATCTGTAAAGCTTTTCTTGTTATCAAGGCTGTCAAAATTAGTTACTGTTAATACACATTAATGTTAATACACTGGCAACACATTTTGGGCAATTTGTCCAGATAGAGTTACCGATTAATCGCGTTAATATACTAATTTCAACAGCCCTAGCTGTTATTATTATTATTATTATTATTGTTTGTATAATTTATACAGAAAATAGTGTAATATTGATGCTACGCTAATGAGGCTAAGCTAAGCTAACCATGTCCTAGTATTGCCTTTACATTTAACAGAACCTTCAGTGATATTTCACAGTGAGGAAGTAGGTGTGTCTCCAAAATTGTCAAATTGTTTATATTGTAGAATAGGTTTTAAATTTACCTGTTTGATTTTTTTTCCTACATATTCTGGAATAAGTCACCTCTGTTTTCCTCTAATGAGACAGGACTAGAAACAGCGCTTTTGTGGATGAAACTCATTTCAGAACCCTAGCATGTTATTATGTGTGCTCACTTGTCACCATTGTGAGACTATGTTCATCTATAATTGAAGTTGTCTCACTTTGATGTCAAAGTTTCCTACATCATGAAGACCTCAGTCTGGTAGGGGCAGCAGGGTGCACTCAGTCCCAGTGAGAGGTCTGGGGAGCTGGCAGATCTCCCTCCAGTGATCTGTCTTCGTATCATACTCCAACACACTCTTCATTATCACTTCCTGTCCGTCGCTCCATCTCCTTCCTCCAAAAACCAGCAGATTCCCAGACGGCATTGACACCATCCCATAGTTGAAAGAACCAATGAGCAGTGGTCGTAGGCGGGTCCAGTGGTCTGACTGCGAGTCGTATTTTTCGATATCGCAGAACGGCTCGTACATTCCCAACAGGGCATAGATGTGGCCGTTGGCGGTTGCCATACGATGCTTGAACCTGGCGATGGACATGGACGCTCGCTTCTCCCAGACTCTCCCTTTGAGGTCCCAGAACAGGACTTCTCTGCTGCTCTCTCTGTGGTCATCCTGGTTATCACCATGGTTACTACCGCCTTGGTTTCCTGGGAGACCACCTGACACGTAGATACTGTTGTGAAGCACAGTGGAGGCGTGGCCATAAAGTGGGCGAGGCATGGGTGCTCCTCTCCTCCACACTCCTGTGGCCATGTCGTAAAACTCAACAGAAGCTACAGATGTGTGTGTGCGGCCGTCTGGATGTGTTTGCCGCCCCCCGATCGCATAAATGGCATCCTCCACCACACAGCAGGTGAACTGCTCCCGCCTCTCCAGCATGGGCTCCACCGTCTCCCACCGGTCGAAGCGAGGATCATAGCGCCACACCTGCTTGGACGTTGCCATGGTAGCAGACTTTTTCCCGTCCTCATCTCCCTCTTTCACTTCTTCTCCTCCAATGACGAAGAGGAAACCCCCTATCGAGCACGCACAGTGATTTTTCAGTCGCAGCGGGATGCTGGAGCCCAGGGATGAAAACTTCCTGCTTTTGCGATCGAACGCCAGCATCTGCTGCTCTGGCCAATCAGGGCTGGATCCTCCCCCGACGAGCAGCACGCGATCGACCGCCGCCCTGAGCGCCGACTGTTTGCTCTGTCTGATTGGCTGAGCTGAACCCAGCCTGTGGTACTCCAGAGCTCGAGTCAGCTGGCTTCTGATGAGAGGTGTGGCCATGGCTCTGTGGGCGTGGCTAAGACTGGCAAGGTCAGAGGGGTCAACCAATCCGAAGCGTAGTCGACTCAGCAAGAGATTTGATTTGAGCAGAGGGAGGGGCCCATTCTCATCCAGCCAATCCAGAGCCAGCTTTATGAGCTCCGCCTCCTTGACACCGGGCATCTCGTCAGAATCGAGCACCGCCATCAGCGATTGGATATTCAGCCTGAGAAGCTCATCCCTGCATCCCTGCAATAATGTCCCCATCTCCATAGCAATGGTTTGATTGGCAGCTTCAAGTGCATCAGTGAGGACGTGATGCTCGGCCAGGTTGGCATAGCAACAGCAATTCTCTGCATTTAAACCATCAGTCATGAAGCGCTCACATATTGACACGGCCGTCTCCACCTGCAGGTACCGGGCTGCCTCCAAGATGGCAGAAAGTGTGGGTGATGATATGCTGAGCCAGCCGGAATACAGGAAGTCCAGAATGGCGTCTAAGCCCTCAGGCGTAAGCGCCGGGAGGCTAATGCAGGGTGCTAATCTCTCAGCGGTAGTCTCCCCGAACAGAGCCCAAAAATACTCGCTGGAACTGGCCAAAAGGGCGCGATGACAAGGGAATGACACACCACCGGCCTTCAGGACGACATCACACATGGTTCCCTGAGAGCGCAGACGCTGGAAACCGGAGAGAAGTCCAGTTCTGTGGGAGGAACTGTAGAGGAGGGAGTAGTTATCCATCCAAAAGATAAGAGACTGGAGAGAAGGCTTCGGAGAAAGAGTCAATAAAAAAACCTCAGTCAGGATGGTAAGAGGGAAGTTAGAGAAGGAAACATTAAAAGCAAAGAGCAGGCAAAGCTGCACTGAGTGTTGTCAAAGAAGATGTAGCCGAGCTGCAGTAAGGAGCGTTTGGCAGAAAGAGAATCAGACATAAGTAGGAGAATGAGGAAGAAAGCAAAGAGCAGGAAATGATGGAAGAGTCAGGAGAGCTGAGAGGAAAAAAGAAGTGTGCGTCCTCAGTCAAGGTCTCTCATCTGTGTTTTTGTCCTGCTCTGTCTGCAGCGGCGGCATGTGACACCATGATAAGAAGGTTAAAAACTGCCCCTGCAGCCGCCCCCCCCCTTTTGGCTTCAAACTTGGTCCGGCCCAAAGCCTCCTGTCTCTCTGTGATGTCCCAGCTCTGTTGACTTTGTGTTTATCCACTGCCCTTTCCATACCGTCCAGGAGGGAGTATCACCCAAATACATGCATCCACAACATACACACCAGCCAAGCAAGGGAGCAGATGCACGGATAACAACCCCGAACACACACACACAGAGGGATCCTGACGGGCTTTTAGTGTCTAACCCACCAGATGAACTCATCGGTACATAAAGCTGCCACAGTCTGCAGACCCAAGATTCCAGGGCATGGATGCCGCGGCACCTATCTGTGCCCTCATTGCCATGGTGACGGGAATAGAAACAGAGACACGGAGGTGCATGTCAGAAGCCGAGGAAGTTTTGCCAAACTCTCAAAAGATTTTTCAAGCGTCGAGAGTAGCGCAGAGCTTTTAGTATCAGAGTAAGCCGTGTCCTTCTGGGAGGCATGTAACCTCAGGGTGACATGTGCAGCGATGAAATCACACAGATTGATGTCATGTTATTATTTTTATGCAGAGATGGGAGGGTGGTGGTGGCAGGGGTGATAATGTTTTCCATATCCTGCTACTAGTTGTCCAGTGTTTTACGGCTGTCTGATTGATTTTGCTACTGTCTGTTTGATGCACATGAATATGTAAAACAACAGCGCTTTATTGCACTTAAAGTTCTTGCAGCACCACCTGTGTGGTATATTTTCCAGTGAGTTATGATCTTGGGGTAGATGCTGGCTCACACTCACAGATCAGTATGTGTTTGTGTTTTCTGGAAAGCTTACACTGGTTCAAAAAAATCAGCATGCGGGCTATTCGAAAAGCTTTTGAAACCGCGTTTTTAATCTTTCCCACACAATGTCAGATCCTCTGGTATGGTTGTTAAAACACCAGCAGTGTTTCTCTCTCCACTGCGACCTGATGGAGGCTAAACTTAGCCACAGCTGCTCTGTGTGTGTTCGCCCATGAGGACATGTGATGTGATGATGGATCTCTGCTGCAATGGGGGGCTGGTGGTGTGTTTGATGTGTGTTCGGTTAATGTGACATTCCTTCTTGAAACAGTTGGATTTGGAGGATCAAAGTGACTCCACGCACAAAGGTGCCCCTGTCTCCCACTTAAACTCCAGTAATACCCATTGCATATGCACATAATACAAGAATATTAGGGTTGGAAATATCAGGGCTCATGTTTTGATGTGAATCCGCAGGCCGTGTCTTCATCACAGCAAACATGAAGTTTTAATTTGCTTTTGTCAGGGTTTTCAGAGTATTTAATTTTGCTCGAATGGATTTAGTTTGTCATGCTCTGTTTACTGTCAATCTCCTGACACCCAGAGGGGAAAAAAGGAAGTCACTGCCATGAAATAGTCCCCCTTAAACATGTCACCTTAAAAGTCTTCTGTCAGGTCCTGTTGTCTTATTTGAGGTGTCTTTGTTAGCTGGCACAGCTGCCAACTTCACCATCAAGATGTTGTTTTAAAGTGACAGGGAAACAAAACTCTTCAGCTATGATAGCATCTCTGTGAAGCTGTACTTTGCTAAATGCGAAAGTCAGCATGCTAACACGCCGCTGTTTAGAAGCTATGATGTTGACCATGTTCACCAAGTTTGCATGCTAAAATTCACTTATTAGCAGATCTAATTATCAGATTTGCAGACATTTGATCATAATCCCACAGTATTTTAACCAGATAAGGGGGCTGCAGGAAAAATAAGAGTAAAGTATTTAAACAATGTTTTCTAGCACTCGTGGCCTGAGTGTTGAAAAACATGTAACACGCCATAGGTGCCCTTTTTTTTCTTTTCGCCCCTGCTGCTCAAAAAGTCTGTGCACGCCACTGGTACCAATCCACCCTGTAGATTTTTAGACATTTCAGTGTATAAGTGAAATATTTCACCCGATGAATTGAATAATTTGACTTGCTGGGAGTGCTACAGGAAATGTCGGAAGATTACCAAAGTTAGTAAGATTCATCCTTTGGGAGACTTAAATATCTGACCCAAAAATTCATGGCAGTACATCGAAGGGTAGAGATATTTCAGTCCAGACCAAGTGATAGACCAACCTACCAACCATCCATCCATAGAGTTACACTGCTAAAGATGTTGCAAAATTATAGTTACATTCAGCAAGTATTTCAAAATGATTTAGGGCCACTATTCTCACGTCCTGTAGTAGCAGACACTGTAATGAACAGGGCAGTTTGGATTTTTTGAACCATATTGATTTATTGCAGCATTTTCCTGAAGATATAACAATAAAACAAGTAAAACGTTGTTACCCCTCCCAAAAAATGTAGTACGATTGAACTGAAATCACCACTGCAACATTCACAAATGAATAATTTAATAGAAAGCATCAGTATAAATCAGTGCTGAATAGATGGAGTTTCGACAGTGTGGAAAAGAAGCATCAGAAAGGAAATCACAGCTTTGTTTTCCAAGTGGCTTCATTCATGTCAATCGTCAAAAGATGTCCTTCTAAACCAGCTACTTCAGACTTAAAACATTTCAAAAACTAAAAAATATGCTGTAGAATTTGCTGTTATTGCAACACAACTCACTTCCTCCTAAAAGTCCAAGTCCAGTCTTTTCTGCAGCAGAAACAAGCCAGAATATCTCGACATCACTGTTTTTCTACAGATTACTTTGAAATTTGGATTCAATGACATGGTGAGATAAACACATGTATTTGTAGTGCCTTTAACATATTAGAGTGCTGAAAGAACTAGTTGAAGTTGATGGATGCCTGTCTCGTGGTGGTTTTGGTTAGACGCTGTTGTGCAGACGTCGGCTTCACACAGAGCTGTTATTGGGATTAGATCGTAGTTTGTCTTCGCTGGCAGTGGGCAAGTCTGCATCTATGGAGATTATCATGCTTTCCTCTCCGCCTGGCTGGGGATCCTGGAGGAAAGAGATAAAGACACTGTGAGGGATTTTCACTGTCTGGCATCAGCTGGTCTCAGAGCTGCTGACCCCTGAGAGGCAGCGTCCAGGTCACTGCATTCATGAAGCAGCCTCAGATCTGGATGATCCATCACCTGGTTTCCCTCCACACTTATCTCTCTCTTGACCTTTTTCCATTTCAGTTTCTCTGTCTTGATCTCCCTCACCGTCTGACATATTTTCTGATTATTTCTGTCTCAAAACTCGAGTTTTAGTCAAGGAGGCAGCGCTGGAGCTCCAGTTTTGCTGGTGAAGTAATGTTACATGATAGACTAGAGAGGGAAGCTAATATGAAGCCTAGCACTCTTAATACAATGCTAAATTATACTGGTTAGCCCAGCAGACCCTTTCAAATGGGTCTGTCTGTTCTTATACAGAGATGGTATTTTCATTTCATTTTGCCTTTATTTTCTCTAATTCAGTTCGTTTTAATTAGTTTTTAGTGCAGGTTTGATAGTTTTTGTTAGTTTTAGTTTTGTTTTTTTTTTTCAAACACCTGATTATTTGTCAGGTGCAGGATTCCAAAAGAATAAAATAATTAAACTCAACAAAAGAGAACATTTTAAAAAATGTAAAAAATGTGTTCAGTCACTGTTGAACAATCAACCAGAACAGTCTACAGCAGAGCAGCCTTAACACTGCTGTTAACACTGTGAGCCTGCCTGCTACAAAACAAAACAGATAACAAACTTAAGACACACGTGAACTAAAGAATTAATTTCATGAGACACACGACACATTTCCTGACAGCCAGGAGTGTCAGGGAGCTCAATCTGAAAAAACATGAACAAAATTAAAAACTAAATGAGATGTGACGAGAAGTGACGCACGGTGCCGGCAGCTCACGTAAAGTTGCTCGAGCAAAATAAATTGATTTCATATCAATCCAAAATTGAAAAGGAAGAAAACAAAGGGATTTTTATCTATAATTTGAATATGTTGTAATTAGTTTTATAACCCCACAATACAGTTAGCTACTTTTTTTTGCTTTTAATTATAGTTTTTATTTCAGTTAAATTTTTTTTTCAGTTTTAGTTTTCATCACTTTGTTTGTTTTCATTAACAATGATGACTTTGATACCTGCACATAGTAAATGCACTGTAGATCATATTCATCCCACAAGTTTACATGTAATCCACATACTGCAAGTGTGAACCAGGAAGTGTACAGAGCGTCAAATGGAAAAAACAGTTCACCCAGGAGACGTCACCTGAAACCAGACTTCATTTATTTTTCACCTAACCTCTGCACCACTACTTTTTCCTAAACCTAACTCAGGTTTTTTGTTGCCTAAACCTAACCAAGTAGTTTTCAACAATTCTTTGCTCTTTAAAGATCTATATCAGTTTTATTTTTTTCCATAGTGGGTTCAAAAATCAGATTTCAAGCTCAAACTTTGACTTCGTACCTCTGCATACCAATAGTAAAAAAATCTTATGCAATTTCTGAGCAAGAAATCAATGTGCTTTTCATTTTGTATATGAAGTGATATAATATGTGGTCGGACTGCCCCCTTTTTCTGGTTTGGATTAGTCATCTAAGATTTCTTTAGTTAATTAATTTTTTTTTCATGCAAGAAGCTCATGATAAACACAATATTTAAAGTGGTGCTTTTGTGTGAGTCAATAACTATGCAAACATACATTTGGCTTCGTAGTGTCCAAGCTGAAATAACACAGTATAGATCAACTCTGTTTGCAGTTTTGAGGAGCTCCTTCATTTTATTTGTGCACACATATGCAGCTGCTGACTTTTTTTAGTCATGTTGTCACTTTCTCAGTGTAAATTCTCTCTGTTTACCCACTCAGAAATAGTCCGTGATGTTATTTTTTCATGTCTAAAACTTGAAGCAGCTTCTCGTTTCTCTCCTACGCAGCACACCCACATGGTTTGGGCAGGGCTGAACAGTCTCAGTGTTTGTGGTTTTTGTCCCGCTGAGAAAGTCACAGCACAGACTGGCCCTCGACGCTCACACACATTTTCTAAAACACGCACACACACACTTGTATAAAGTGTAAATATAGAGCCTGACTCAACCCCTGCAGCCCACACACACACACACACACACACACAGGCATCAACACACACTGACCCAAACAAAGTGCTCAGCCCACAGCGACCCCATGTGGTGAGCTATGATCACTGCCGGTGATCACTGGAGGACATAACAAAGACATACCAAACATAATGGATAAGTTTAGCGCAGTGTGTTATGTTAGGATGGAAAAGAATAACTGCTAAAAGCTAAATTTTCCTCGCATAGGGGTTAGGCAATATTCAGAGGTAAAAGCATTTCTGTTTATAAAAAAATAATTCTCAGTTAGATTCTCAGTTGGGGTTAATTTGTCCAGAATTAAATTTGTGCAACGTGATCGTCAGATCACTGTGTGTAGTTTGTAGAGACATCGTGAGACATTATCATACAAAGAATGATTTAATTTGACTGGCTCAGTGTTTACAGCTAGATGGTTGATTTTATTTATCCTCTTGAGGGAAATTAAATCACCATTACCACATTCAGATGTATTAAGATACAATAAAATAACAAAGACAACAGGTGAATGAAATGAATAATCACGACTAAACAAAAGGAGTGTTATTAACAGATGGTGGAATAAGGTGCTGAAGATTAATAATTTCTAAATACAGTCAACAGATACTAGTGAGCTAAGTGATAAAAACAGAATAGTGATATAGTAAAATGTTAAAAATCTATCCTGATCATGACTTTAAACCCAATCTGGCCAGTTTTTCCAGAGTGCATGTTCTCCCAGAGTCTAACTGGTTTCCTCTCACAGTGTATAATGGCATGCAGGTTAGTTGGATTTCAAACCCTAAATTGCCTGTTTAAAGTGAATATATGCATCTATTTCTAAGCTACTCTTTATTCTGCAATTCTTTTCATAATGTATTAATTATTTTAGTAATTTTCTATAAAAAATGGCAGAACGCTTCATGGTTTCAGCTTCTTAGATGTTATAATTTGCTATTTTCTTGTTTCTCAGATTACAGTAAAGTGAATCATTTTGGGCTCGATTGATGGATTGATCAAGAGAGCAAACTGCACATTAAATATTTTGTCTATCAGTTACTAATTTTGCCAGTGAAATGTCAGGATTTGTACTTGTAATGGAGTATTTTGCTGTTAATATTTCACTTCAGTAACAGGCCGGACGATTTTCTTGTCTTTTTAAGCAGTTTGGGTTATTTACTGTTTTCACTCTCATACTGTAGATCAGGTTTGTATCGTTCACAAAGAGCTGGTGACTCAGTTTGTTCATCCTCACTGGAGTTCAGTAATGATTTGTTTCTCTGTGGACCGCATCTGCTCGACACGACGACTCTCCAAAGAGCTGCGTCACATATTTTCAAGTAAGCTGTGATTGTGAGGGGTCACTGAATTTCACTGTAATGATGACATTAGAGACCCCAAAAAGCTGTTGTTGAGCCACAAAAGCCTGTTGATAAATCCAACTGTGAAGGTAAAAAAAAAAAAAAAGTTTTTGACACAACAACAGCAAAATATATCTCATATAGTTCATATTTGAAAACTAATATTCAGGTTGAAATGGAATTAATTAGATGATTAATAAAATCATAGTTTTACTTTATAGTTACACTAAAATACTTCATTATAGTTTTATGGGTTTATCTTTTTAAATTGATGATTAAATACTAGGCTGTAGGATAAATAATGTACAAATATGTGGCCGGAATAAAAGTATTTGATTGTATAAACACTTATTTTTTAAATAATAATTATGAATAGTTATATACATAAAATAGTGAAGGAAGAGGACATTCTGGGATGTTATTAAAGTCTAACCGCCTACATGTTAATCCTTGGTGACCCATCGTAGCTCGCTCTTGACGTTCTGCAGCTCTGATAGGTTGACAGCAGGACCGGGCAGCTTCACGGCGCCCGGCAACGTCTTCTTCTCCTCTGGCGTCTGAGCGCCAGCGCTGGGCTGGTCTGGAGAATGAGCCTGAGGTGAAACAATACCAATAGAAGTACTATTATATTATTTGTTATTTCATTATTTTGGTTGTTTCATTGAATGTCAATTAAAAATAGACTGCTTGATTATTATATTTTCCTGTATGTGTTTATGTGGCTGTAACCACAAAACAAGGTTTAAAGGTTTTTGTGTGACTGAAAAGGCGTCACATTAACATATGTATTTTATTAATATAATCTTCTTAACTTTAAGCCTCCATCATATTCTCCATCCTTTCTTCCAGCTGCTGTTTCCTTTGTTTGTAGTGCAGGTATTGGTAGAAACACACAAGTATTCTGAATACAGGTGGTGGTGATGAAAATGAAGTAAGATAAGATTAAACTTTATTTCTGCCGAAGGAAATTCTTATGCAACAGAAAAATGAGCAGAATTAAAATGTGCATACAGTGCAGAATAGTGCAAAATGAGATGTGCTGCAAAGAGAAACAATATAAAAACATACATACATGGTACAGGTATATATACCTGTTTACAGAACACACAGCACATGATGGCCATTTTAAAGAGGAACAATTATGCTTTGTTTCATTCCCGTTCCTTCACTGTGTTTATAGTTTAGTGTGCATGAAAGAGGTCAGCAAACCCAAAGTTCCTCAGAAACACTCCTGAACCTGATAGAAGTTTCTTCTGTCACACGATGATGTCACCAAGAGACACATGATGATGTCACCAAGTGATACATTTTGTCTACCGACTAGTTTGGCACGCTCTCAAACAAAGCTAATTTCAAGGATTGGTTAACCAATCACAACAGTGGGCCAGCTGACCAATCAGAGCAGAGTGCGATTTTTCAGGAAGGCGGGGCTTGAAAGGAGCGCTTCAGAGTGTGTGTGTGTGTGTGTGTGTGTGTCTCCTGTGTTGTCTTACCTCCTCTGTGTCTACTGTCTCCTCTCTCCTCTTGACAGGATGTCCCGCCCCTGGACGCAGAGCTCCCATCGGGATGTTCAAATTAGCCTGACGGACAGCGAGAACAGCCAATGAGATACTTTAAACAATTTTGCTGTCTCTGCGTCTGTGTGTGTGTGTGTGTGTGTGTGTCTGCTTGTGTGTAACCCTTTGTCTTGATTATGACCACTACTTCCTTTACCATGTCCCTAAAAGGCTGTTTATGAAAATTAGGACACAGATAGACATTCACACACACACACACAGGGCGCAGCAATCTGCCTGCTAACTTGATGTTCTACCGCTGATTTGATGTGTTGTATTTTTTTGCATTGCACTGTACTGTATTATTGTATATATGCTCATATTGTACAGCTGTACAGAGAGGGAGTGTGGTGTGTGTGTCACAGAGGACGCTGGCTTTCATGTTTTTTCCTCCAGATGAAGGGTTAAAGTTCTGGATGAAGTCGCCTCATTCGCAGCATGTTTGCTCAGATTAGTGTGCCTGTACTGTTGCTTTGGCTGGGGTTGTTTCCTGTCTTCTGCTTAGCGTGCTGTCGGCAATCATTTTCTGACATTCCAGCCCAAGATTAAAGGAATATTTCTCCTTAAAAATAAAATTCAGACATAGTTTATGATACATACAGTATGTTACTTTGTTGTGGAGAGTGATTTAAGAAGACTGATACCATACTAATATTTATTTGTTAAATTCAACTACTGTAGCACTAGGATTAGCTTAGCTTAGCATAAATGGCCTTCTACTAGCACCTTTAAAGCCCCTTTAAAGTTACAACCTAACTTGTTTATGTGATCCATAGAGACACACACAAGTTTCTGCTTGTTTCTAGTCATTTCCAGACTGTAGCTTCACACTTAACTGTCAGAAGAAGTGGTATTGTCTCATTTAACTCTCAGCAAGAAAGTGAATTTCCCAAAATTGTTTCTTTAACTCTGTTCAAACACACAGGAACAGACCCTGTGCTGTAATTCCAGCTGAGCCTCCCTGCAGTACAAACGGACCACCCAGTGTGTCTGTACTGTTGAGGTTTTAAAAGTTAAGGGCTCAAAAATGAGAGTTTTACTTCACAGAGAGCAGCTGATGGTTTTCCTCACATGGCGACTATTAAGTTATTGTAGCAGATTCATGTCCTGTTGATCGACTGATTGACTGACTGAGAGGTGAAACTTCAACCAACCTCAGTCAAGTCCAGCTGACTCATTTTTGGTCTTTTTGCTTCAGCCCTAGTTTAATTTCTAATTATTAAACATTTTATAAGCTTATCACCATCATTTTTCTATCTTAATCTGAAAAGCATCTACAGTGGTAGTGGTCACGTAAATAAAGCGGAGTAACAAGAACAATATTCCCTTCTGAAAACGTACAATAACCTCAAACTTAAGTAACTGTTCTTCCATCACTGCTAATTTATCATCTTCTCATGCTTCAGCTCTGCTTCACTGCGAGCAATGTGCGTGAAGGATATGCATCAGAGAAGTAAATACTGGATGCACTGGAAACATTTTGGGCACAAAATGCTTCTGTTGTTGTTCTGTTCTGTTGCAGGAACTGTAATGGACCTTTTATTGCTTTCCTTTTGGAGCTATAAAAAGATGGTGCTGCCTATTAATGTGGGAGGAGGCTGAGGTGGAACCACAGTGTGACGATCAATTCAGTGATCTTTACGGGAGTTTTGAATGACAAAATGCTAATTATTTTGAAGGTGAGCTGGCCTCCTGAGTCAGTTAATGCAAATATGAAGAAGATGCTAAAACAAGCTGATCATTTCTCTGCACTGATCAGAATCGTGTCCTGTTACTAGCAGTTGTGTTTCAGCTACTGTTGTTGACTCTTAAAAGCAGTAAAGCAAAACTGTTTGATTGTTGTTTTCTATTTTATAGTTGTTGGGTATAAAACGTCTGACTGACTGGCTCCATGGAGCCATCAGTCAGTTTTAATTGTTCTGCACATAGCGTGGCTTTTGTTGTTAAAGGTCCATGCTGCTGTTTCTGCTTTCACCAGAAATGATTTACATTTACATTACTCTGATTTTCAAAAGCATAACGACAGATTTTAAATTGATTTCCTGCCTCCGACACAGCCTCTATTTTCTAATGAAAGCTTTAAATTAATGAAAGAAAGCTGCAGACGTGTACTTGTTGTTTTATTGCTTTTTTGACATTTTGATGTTGTTCACATTTTAAAGGGGACCTATTATGCTTTTGTGTTATATAGTTTTTTTGTGCATGTAAAAAAAATCAGCAGGGTTATAAAGCCCAAAGTCCAGACCAAAGAGGGTTTCTCTCCTCCACAGAAACGCTCAACTCTCTTCCTCTATAACATGGTGATGTCACCAAGTAACACATTTAGGCTAGCAGTTATGCCTTCAGACAACGAGTTCAAATATTTCGATCTGTTGGACCAAAATCAACAGCGGACCAACTGACCAATCAGAGCAGACTGGGCTTTTAGTGGGAAACCCCAAAATACAAGCATCCATCTGAAAAAAATAGCATTAACAATAAGCATTAAAGGTCCTCTTTAAATATGGATTTTGCACATTTTAAACACACGAACAACCACTCCCTGCTTGCAGTCACATTACATGAAACAATAATGATTGATTTTCATAATGTATTGATTAAATAAAAGATAACAGCTGTCAAAGAAATATGATATGCTTTTGACAAAGCAGATACGGGAGTGTTATGAGTTATTTTTGGATGTCTAGTGTTAATCGGTACTGCTGTTCTTGTTCGTGGTGAACTTAAACTGAGCGCTGAGACGAAGAGCCTCACGTTTGTACCTCCTCTGTCCAGATGCCTATCCCATGGTTAGACATGAATATGAGCACAATGAGAAGAGAAAGACGATGGAGGGAACCCTCTCTGACATGCACGCACAAAGCCATCGCAACGCCAATGCAGGCGTTTACCAACACACAGTGATGCAGACTACTCCTCATCCTTTGCCCCGCTACAACTCAGCACTAACAAAGCCTTGATACTGTATTATGCACAGTCTGAACTCTGTATTTGCCTTTACCAATAAATACTTTAATGTGGAGACACCTGTCATCGCTCTGTCGTTCTGCTGTACCTAGCTGGCTTTGTTTTCTTGTTGCCAACAAAAGTTATGTTTTTAAAAATTTTAAAAAAATCACACACATCTTTTACCTGAAGGGCCTTAACGTTGGATGAAGGTTTGGACATAATCCCGCTCTGTAAGTCCACTGACCTGGAGGAAGCACAGATCACAGACATTCAGTGTGTGTGTGTGTGTGTGTGTGTGTGTGTGCGCGCACGTTGGGGGCACTGGGACTCTGTTTCTGTGGTTTTAAAGGGCCGGGATAGCATTTCAGTTGCTTAGCGACTCTCAGAGACAGAAGCAGGTAGAGGAACTGTTCTCTGAATCATTCATGAGAGGGAGGCAGCGGGGAATGTCAAAATAAAAGCACAACAGCAGGTGTGTGAGAGAAAACCTTTGCATTGAGTATAGTGATGGCAGCTTAAAATGTGTTTTTTGAGCACAAACAACAAATGGGTTTATTAATGTCACCGGCTTCAATTCACATCTCATCAAACCACATACTCTTGTTCTGGGACAACATTAGATATTGTTGGGTTCAGGTCTAAAACGGTGATCTGTCCCTGAACTTAAATGAATGAAATGAAATGAAAGTGTGCATTCAAGACACTCTGGAAGATTCTCATTTTAAAATGCTAGAGGCAGTGTTTTAAAGTTGCCTGCGATGGATGTCATTTCAATAAAATGTGGCTTCTCAGCTACATCTGAAAAGGTTCATTCTCTCCTCTCTCTGAATTCAAGGACCCACTGTTTCACAAATGGTGAATTTGTATAAAGTGGGTGTCATGTGCTGTGCAAAAACACAAGCTATCACCCTTCTATCTGACAAAATAAATCCAGATTATCCACATAGTTACAACTGCAAAGTACAACAGTCCTTCACGGTAGGCCTGCTGTTTGAAATAAATTGTCTACACTTTGTCTCCCTCTTCCTCATTTCATCTCAGCCTGTTTTTATGGTTATTTTCTACTTCCTCCCTTCCTCCCTGCTGTTTCACAGATCAACACCAACCCAAGTGGTTCCTAATCGTAGAAGTTTCCATGGCCTATTTATCTTATCTAGAATGAGTGGCTCCGAGCAGAGAAACAGTCTCAGACCCTCTGGCTGCTGCTGCCCTTAGTTACCGTTACTAGGGTGCTGTTTGTGCAACAACATACAGTGAGAGCTTTGCCGTCCTTGACATAAGAGCAAAAGCCTGGACACCCCGAAATACACAACCACACACATGATTACACAACGGCACAATGTATTTATGTTGGCCCCTGAGTAGCAGCTGCCCTCTGACGCCACAAAGCCCTTTCACTTTCAAACACACTCGCTCATCATCACAGGTACAATCACTCCTTACATTTAAAATCATCCAAATATTATAACATTAAAGCCTCGGTGCAAAGTCAACATCTCATTTTAAGAGAGACACACACAAAGTTGCATGACTGAATGACTGCAGAAACAGGATTCAGAGGCTAACACTCACAGCCTCTGCTGTACTCTATGGTTTTGGTGCTAATTAGCATGCTAACATGCTAAAATAAGATGGTGAGTCTAAATGTAAGCAGCTAAACATCAGCATGTTATACATTGTTATTGTTATGCATGTTAGCAGAAGTAGCTGATGCTCCAGAGTCACAGTCATGGTTGTTTTTGTTTGTTTTGTTCACTAGCTGTCAACAAATCACATAAAAAGAGCAAAGCCAACAAATATTTATATTGAGTTCTGCCTGCGTAGCCTTGCTGTAGACTTAACTTACTCTCCACTGTTGTTCAAAAACACATAAATGAGTCACAAAATGTTCAATTGAATAAAAAAATTAAATTATTAAAAAAAATAATTAAGGATACTTTTGTCACATTCCCAAAATTTATGGAAGCCTATTCTCTTTCCTCTCATATTTGTCTGCTAAATATGAAGCAACAGTCAGCAGGCCATTAGCTTAGCTTAGCTTAGCTTAGCATACTGCATGGCAGCAGAGCCATGCTTTGCAAGTTTGCTAAATTTAAGCTAATTATCTCCCGACTCCAGCTTCTTATTCAGCATACAGACATGAGAGCGGTGCATTTCTATAAGCACGTTTGACAAAATGTGAAACTATTCTGTTAAAAAAAAAAAATTACACTTCAGTGGGAACCAATGAGCTGGAAGGAAATGTTACAATAAAAGTATAGTAGATCAAAAAAAGAGTAATTTAATATTGTTTTTGATATTCCATTGAATTTGTTAACAATCAAAAAAAAAATATTTCCAGCACTGGCATTGAAAAATAAAAGTTACTTTTTGCACATATGGGACTAAATCAATGTCTTGTGTCTTTACAGCAAACTAATGCCTCCATTGGAAACTCATGTTTGGAAACTTCCAGATGTGATGCTACAGCCTCACACAGCACACACATGCATAAACAAAGCAGGGCTAACTTACCTGCTGATGACACAGCTGTATGGTCTATTGCTTGATTTTAAATGCTACAGGACGTCTCTCTCTTGATCACTTACACTTTCTACCCATCTCCCACTCTCTTGATTCCTCTCCACTCTCATCTCTTTCTTTTACTTTCTATTTTCTTCCTCTCTCCACCCTCTCTCTCTCTCTCTCTCTCTGCCTCATAAGTGGTGGAAGGATTCCTCTCATATCTGGGATTTGTTCTCACTATAAATAGAAGAGTGATACACAGAAGGGACCTGCTTTCTATCCACACACACACATATCTATAACACACACATGGACACGCAGAGCGACGGACCAGAACATTGTCAAACAGTGGCACCAAACTTTTGGATCTCTTTACTTTTAATATATTTTTAAAAAGTTAAAAAAAAAAAAAAAACTACAACAGTAACAGTGAGGTACCTTAAAGAGTGTTATCTGAAAGACCAAACTTCATTCAAAAAATGTAGAATTTAAGCATGACACACTACCTGCTCATATGATCGATTCAAAGACTTTATGGTCCCTTGTGAACATCTTTTTTAAGATTATTAAACTTTACAGTAAGACCTTCATTTTAACATTCAACTGCTAGACAAAACTTCATTCAAAAATTGTTACAAGTAAGCATGGAAAAACACAAAACTATCTGCTTTAAGAGATGTTTATAATACCAAACTCCATTCAAAAAATGGAACATTTAAGCATTAAGCAACTGTCTGCATTTTATCAAATCCTGACACACGAGTCCTCAAAACATGCCTCCTAATCTTAGTGACTGAAATGGCACTGCCCTATTTCTGTTCTGACTCTCAAACACACTCACACACACAGTGCTGGTGTGTCTGCATGTATACACTGATGTACATCCACAGGCTCAGCAGGAACTGTGATCTCACAGAGTTAAAGGTGTGTGTGTGTGTGTGTGTGTGTGTGTGTGTGTGTGTGTGTGTGTGTGCGTGCGCTCTCTTACCTCCTGCTGTGTGTGGCTGCTCTGCCCTGCCTGTGCTCTCTCTCTCTCTCAGGTCCTCTTCGGCTACCTGACCTGTTTCCTCTCGATCTGATTGGCTCAGAGAGACATGAAACTCCTCCCTGAGAGGAATCCAACCCATCAAGTGAGAAGCAGAATGACTTTTCAGCCTGTCTTTCTCTCAGGATATTCCTCAGTGTTTTCTTAAATGGAGAAACTAATCTACCATGTGCCCAGGTAGTAAAACTGAGGCCTTGCTGTATATATCTTTCAGACTATGCAAATACAAACCACACACACAGACACTGGTCCTACCTGTGGGAAAGGACAACCCTTGTCTCCTACTGATAAGCACCATCATCACTAAATGAGTTTATTTTATTTGACCATGATGTGCTGCAGCTGTATGGTTTGCTATTGATTTTACATAGCTGAAGTTCTGAATATACAGTATAAGAATATAACAGCATGTGAAGGTAGGAGCTGACATTTAACTTGCAGTAGATATTTAGCAAACCTTAGGAGATGATTGGTACGGTCCAATATGTTGTTGAAACATCCATGCTTTTTCACTTCTTCTAGCTCCAGTACCCATACTATCATACTATTTCACATGACAAATAAAATTCAGTATGTCCCAGTGCATACTATGTCAAAAACAGTGTGCCAAAAATACCAGGATGTCCAAGGACAGCAGGTCACATTTTACAGTATGCTAGCCAACATGCTTTTCTGGGTATTCTGACCCACAATCCAGGGGGTTTATGAGCAAGAAGGTCAGTGTTCAAGGTGCACTGTGATGAACTGGTATGTCCCATCACGATCTATCTGATATCACCAAGTAATTAAGAGTCCCGGGCCAATGTTAACCGTAACCCTATCATTTGTCCTGGGCAAAACAACTTTGACATTAGCCCTGGACTCTTAATTACTTGGTGATACAGATCGTGTTATGTTCCAATATGCATACTGCATGCAACAGTACATGCAGCTGCAATATGTACTAAACAGGAAACGCAATTGGAAGCTCCACATTGTACTACTTTCCCTTTATTTATTATTTGTTGTGCATGTTGCGACATATTTGATTCAACAGTTTGAAGGGCAACAAAGAGCTGAAAGTTTCATGTATTCCCAGTTCTGTTTTGTGAGAGTCAGCTTTAGGGTTAGACTTGATGTTTTCTCTTCTTGATTTAGTGTTTTTAGGACATTTTTGATGAGAATACATTTTTGCACAGCTCCTGAAAGGTGAGTGAGCTGGAGCTATTTCATTTTACATTTTAAATTAGGTTTATAAAAAAGCAGGGGTGACACTCAATTACTGAATGGAGTCCACATCGTAGTTAGATCATCACATCATAGTTTTCACTGTCTGACAGTTCGTCCCTCTTGTCTTGTTTAGTTGGCAGGACCTGGGAAGTTGGAGGCCACATGCTGCTCAAGCTGCTGCTGTTGTTACACCATCAAGGAGAAAAATCCGACAATAATAACCAGATATGGTTTTGGTGTCTTGTCTGCACTTTTGGATCAAGCATGGAGTTAGTGTGCAGAGTTAATCTTTCCCCTCATATGAGACATTTGTGTGTGAATAAAACTCAGCTGGAGGCTGTGTGAGACGCTCAATTGTGTCAGTATTGATGTGAAACGCATTAATACACAATGTTTTATCCATAATTAGATTTATGTTTCCTTGCTTACATTTATGGCTTAATGAGTCAGACTAGGAGCTTGTTTCTTGATTACAACTGAGTCATACCATCAACATTTATTGGTGTCCTTTTACCCTCCTGGCCTTTTGGCAGGATGAAATCTAATATATCCAGACTCACACTTTCATTTTTTTCTGCTGCAACTCAGCCAGATTATTCCGTGCTCCATTATAAGGGCCAGTGCTGCCCTCACAGTCTCTTGGTAAAGTTAATTTGCAAAGATTTACCTTTGTTTTTCTCTCTCTCTCTCTCTTTCTCTTTCCTTCTTTCTTCTAAATTTAACATTTAAATCAACACCAAAGTCATATTTTGTGTTTGCTAATATTACCACATTTCCCAGTCTGTACTTGAAGGCTGCATACTTGACAGCTCTGGTGTTTCTGAATATGTGTGATTGATATAAAACTGGGACAAGCAAGATTTCATATTTATAAAATGGGAAAACATAAGACAAGATAAAAACTTTTTAGTGTGCAGCTGTTGTTACAACATAGAGTGTAAATATATACTTGCAAATAATAATAAAAGTACATGATAACAATAAGGTTTAAAAATATCTAAAATATATAAGTATATATGCGAACTGTGATCAATGACATACACGGATAGTCTGGAATAACATATTATTTTTAATAAATACATTAACAAAATAAATACATTAAAAGGGATTAAAACGACACAAATCACTTTATTACCTCTCTCTAAGAAGGGCTGTTCTCTCCTTGAACACCTGGTGGCGGTAGCGCTCCCTCTCTGCTTTAAACCATGAACAGTAACAAAAGAAGAAGAGCTGCCACCCGGAAGTCTGTCACAGTGCTGACTGCTCACTCAAAACAGCATCCCCCGAAACCAACCTGACTTTCCTTTATGTTTGATTGAAAAAGTGGATATGTTTCTGTCGAGTTGAAGCTGTGTGGCTAGTAGTGTGCTAACAGTGTGATGGAGGCAGCTTCCTTGTGTCCACGGAGCCTCCTGTGAGGGTTAGCACCATGATCCCTGTGCCTCTGCTGGTCTGTGTGATGGGAGGCTGGTGTGCCGTCTACCTCGCCGACACACTGCTGAAGGTGAATATAATTATCTTCATGTTTTTTTACGGTTTAATAAAACGTCTGCCACTACTAATTAAGTAAATCATAAATTAACAGCTTCATTAGCCAACTGTTTCGCAGCCTCGCATGTTGTTTTTTTAGCTAACAGTTAACTCCTACATTTTTTTTTTCACTCTGTTTTGGTCCTTCTGTTCATCATAAGTAACGTACAGCTGTGCAGCTAGCTTAACCTGAACACATTTTAGTTTCCAGCTAAATGTTTATGCCTTGGGTTGGCCTATAGCATAATATATTTTTATTAATATAATATATTTATTTTTATTAGCAATTAGCTTAGCCTATTAGCTTCAGGTAATCTAGAATAACAATAAACACAGGAAGAGACTATAATTAAAAAAGATTGACAACAAGTAATGTACTATAAATGCAAAAGGACAGTTGAAATAAAGATAATGCTTATTGTTATTTTGTTTATGCAAGTACAATTCTGTGAAATAAATGTTGTTAGAGGTTTCATAAAAGAAAGAAAATAAATAATAAATATGAAAAGACAAATAAACCTTGCAATAATTTGGTCCATTTAAGAAATAAGCATTCAAGAGTTTCATGTACCAATCAACACAGCAACAACAGCAACACATGTCACTAGGGATACACCAGTATGAGCATTTTGTCTGATGCTGATACCTGATATTAATATTGCTGTTATGGCCGATAACCAATATTTACAACAATATCAAAAAAGTTTCTGAGATGATTACATTTGTCTACAAAATGAAAATCATGCAAACTTCATGTAAACTGATTTTTTTACTTCTTCCTTTACTTTCAAAACATGTTTTACTTCCAAATAACAGGTTCCAGGGCTACTATAAAACACAAGTAACCACCCGTGTCACTGTTTATTTAACTTTACCACTTATAACTACCTTAACGTACAAAACTCCTGTGAGAAAGTTTGGGTCATGAATTAATGTGACCAGATTTATGTTGTGAAATTCAGGGACATTTCCAGCTCGGTGACAATAATAGTTATTACGGTAGAGACTGGCTACTGTAATAACTGTTGTTCTAGTCAACACACAATATTTTTTTTTCTTAATCATAAAACACTGAACTCAGGGACATTTTCAGGGACACCTTTAACCAGGGACTGATCATTCAAAACAGGGACTGTCAGGGATGTTTGGTCACTTTATCATAATTTAGGACACGGTGAACAACGACCACACTGCTCACATTTATTCTCCTCTCTCTCTCTCTCCATGTGTCTCCTGACACATAAACAGCAACTACTGTAGATGGATATAAACATCGGTTGTTAACATCAGCCCAATTTTACTCATCAGACCGATGCTGATATATTAAAAAAAATGACAAATATTGGCTGATACCGACATTAATGCAATATATTGTGCATCCCTAGAAGTCACTCACAACTTGATATGTGTGTTCTGCCTGAATGAGTTTGAATATTACCCAGAGCCAGCAAAATGTCAGCACTTACGCAAAAATTTACTCTCAAAACACCAACACGTTTTTCTTTAAGCTACAGTATCCAGTCGCTATTCGTGTCAGCCAATACAGAAGTTTGAAAGGTACAGGATTTGGTATTAGGAAGGAAAAATGGTTCCAGAACATCTACACTAAATATTGACCAAAGAATGAGGAAAAACAAAACAAACAATACATTTTTAACTGTGAAAATTTCCCACATTATATAGGCCTGTCTTGGTCTCAATTTGTGTATATTTACATTTGAGGTAATAATCAACTAAAATATGCATCTGTATAAAAACAGATTTGTTGGCCAGTATATCATTAACAGATTTTAAACTCCAATATAAATATTGGTCTCAGAAATCTAGTTTCATGTCCGATCACACCCTGAGCTCAGGATGGTATTGATTTGATTTTTTTTCCCCACAGTCGTCACTGACCCATCGGATCAGCTACGAGTCATGGCTGGCCTCTCGAGGGCTGATGTTGTCTCCTTTCCACATCAGATGGCAGACCACCGTGTTCAACCGGCTGTTTGCGTACTGCGCCCGCATCAACTCACGAGCCCTGTACCTGTGGTGAGGACAGCTGTCTGACCAATGAGCCTGAACCTGAACGCTTCCTGTATCGTTGCTTACACTATCTTTTTAGGAGAGATTTCCCAGTTGGTCAAATTAAGCTCACTGAATATTAATGATTTAGTATAATGCTCTTTTTTTAGTTTGTTTTTATTAGTCACTACTTATACAAACATAATGTAAACAGAACAAAACAGGAGAGGCCCAAAAGCTTGAAGCTCATGATGTAGTTTTGTCTCCCTAATTTAAAAAAAAAACAAAAAAAACAAACATTGAAATCATATAAATCATCATATAAAAATCATATCATATAAAAATACACATTAATATAACAAAATGAAGGCAATAAAAGAAACAAATATGTAGTGACTAATCTATAATTTTAATATTTTTAGTGTTAAGCAGAGATTTTTTTTTTTTTTTTTTTTTTTTAAATAAAAGGATTAAAAAGAATTTTCCTTTGTGTGTTAAAATAAAAAAGAAATTTAACCTTAACCTATAACCTTGAGACTGAAAATATTTCAGAGAACACTGAGTGGTTCAGTCCAAAGTCTTTCACTGTGGCTTCAACCTGTGCTGTTTGTCTTTGCTGCACTTACATGCAAACTTGCATGTATCGCATATGTAAACTCACAAAGTACGACCAAATGGAAGTGAATGCACTGTTTTATACATCTTATCTGTTTTATTCCGCCCAGGTTCAGCAGTGGTCTGGTGTTTGGTGTAGTTGCCATGCTGGGATCAGTGGTGCTGCTGATGAAGACACTTCAGCAGACACTGGCTCAGATGACCACAGACAACCCGAGGATAGGAGGTCAGCAGGCCCTGCAGGTGGTGGTATGTACACACCGAGCTGGACGGCTTTGTGATGCACTGCGTATCTCTTTTCAGCTCACAGGGTCTGAGCATAATGTCTGAAAGTTCATACAAAAAACTGTTATATTCCTATTTAGCATGCTGCATCCTGCTCACTTTTTACTCATGTGGTCAAATAGCCGTGCATTAATGTGAGCGTTTCATCCCCGGTGGACACTGTGGTTGATTCATGGGATGCTATTAGTTTGCCTTTCATAACAGAGCAAATGCACGGCTCAGGGGAGGAGGGAAATACAGACCACACAGAAAACCACAGCTTCAGCAAAACATGAAGCAATTAATAATGAGAAGGGAGCAAAAAAATCAGAGTGGCGAGTGAATAAAATGCCCATAAAATCAGATTAAAGAAGCAAAAATCCATAAAATAAGTTCCTCCCTGAAGATGACTGTTGGTGCTCACGTGTTTCTGAATCAGTCACAGCTGCTTTTTTTTTTCTGGTCTGGGTGTGTCTTCAGGTCCCTGGTGTCAATCTGCCCACCAGTCAGCTGGCCTACTTCTTCATCGCCCTGCTGCTCAGCGGAGTCATCCATGAGCTGGGCCATGCTGTGGCAGCACTGAGGTAAAACACACACATCGCAACACAGTCTGGTAAATGCACAAGGGACCTTTTCAGTGGAGTAAGATGTTTTTAATGTAAAACTGGACTATAAAGGGATAGTTCAGGTGTTTTTATGAGGCGCTTATCCATAGTCAGTGTATTACCTACAGTAGAGACATGTATTTATGTATGTATGTTATACACACATATAGTCACACCGCACATACTGCAAGATAACGTAATGAAAATATTGTAATTACAGTGTTCACTTAAATTGATATAGATTTTTTTTAGATGAGCCTTTTTCGTTTTGAGCCTTAGCATCTGCTCTGTTTAAAGCCTGTCAAACATAGTGTCAACTCTCTATAACATTTAATAAATACGAAATAAGCGTGGTACCGACAATTAATCACGTTAACGATAATTTGTGGGAATGTAACACTCCTGCCTGAAATGTGTTGCCAGAGACGTGCTGACAGGTCATGAAGCAGAACTCCATTCAAAAAATCAAGTAAACTAACAACACAATCATAAATAACGATTAAACATGCTGATTAAAATTAGATTAACCATCTTTTCTGAATCTGTCCAAGCCTCTTCTGTAATTCAGCAAACAAAGGAAAAGACAAAGAGATGTTCTTTTCATAAACACAGTGCTTATTCGAGCTTAAGTGGTGTCGCTCTGATTTTAGCAGCTTTCTTTAGTTTTGACCTCCCTAAATATAACCAAACCATCTCTGCTTTTAGCAGAAAATAGTGTCTTCATGCAGGATCCCATCACTCATAGCAAGACATTTTTAAAGACTTTAATGGAGTGTCCTTCTTTTTGATCTCTTTTAAATGTGTGATATTCTTCTTCCCTCGGCAGGGAGCAAGTCCGAGTTAATGGCTTTGGTATATTTGTGTTTGTGGTGTATCCTGGTGCGTTTGTGGACCTCTTTACCACACACCTCAACATCATATCACCCACTCAGCAGCTCCGCATCTTCTGTGCCGGTAAGACTTTTTTCATCCAGAGATGTTTCCGATCACTGATCATGATTATTTTGCCAACTAATGTGATCACTGCTATTAATCACAATTATTACACGCATTTTGTTAAATACTCACTTATGGTTTGCTAGCCAAGGTCACCCTGAGGTCCTTTATTTCTGAACACCAGGCAGCTGCTTCACATCAAATCATTTCACTCTGCAATTAAGGAAATTAGATTTTAATGAATTGATTGGCAGAGCTGACAGTTATTCACGCATGAATGTGACTGATCTGCCTCCGTTTGAGTCGGTTAAAAGCTGATTGTTTTCAGTGCAGTCGGATCAAGAAGCAATATTGACAGTTTTGATTAGAAATCAGTCAAGAGGGCAGTTTGAAGCAGCAGGAATGATTCACATTACTGCTAAAACAATATTACATACACTCAGCAATCCAGAGTTAAAAGATTGGAAGTGCAGAATCAGTGTTTTATTTTTAAAGTTATTAAAATCCACCCAGATCAAAAGGCAAAAGATACCCACTATGAAAATATATATATTTTTGTTACTTTGGACTTTATATAACATATTCTCTATGGTCATTATGAATTCTGCTGTGGGTTTATTAAAACACCAGTGTGAGGCTCCACAGGATCTGTTGGTATTTGTGGAAAATCACCTGAAACTAAGAATTGTTTTCCTTACCTTGAGATGAAGGGAGCATGTGCTGGTGAGTTAACCATGTTTGGCTCTAGATCATTCACTTTTTGACACTTGTCAGCCACCATAGTTCTCCTTCACACTTGACACATGGGATGAGCTTCAGTTGGCTGTAATCTGCATCCTCACCACGAGATGCTGCCAAATCCTACAGACTGCACTTTTAATTCATCATGAGTCATTTTGTCGTGTTTCATGACAATTTGTAAATCAGTCTAAAATCAGACAGGGAGAGTCTAAAGTCAGTGACAACACATTAGCTCTAATAAGTGCTGAGTTTATGAAAAGAATGTCTCTCTTTCGCTTTTCCTTTTCGTCCATATCTCGTTACATATTACTACTTTAACGATGCTCTTTGGTGGATTATTTGTTTGCTGAATTACAGCAGAAGTTTGGACAGATTCAGAAAAGATGGTTGATCTAATTTTATCAGCGTGTTTGATTGTTAGTTATGACTGTTTTGTCATTTTCCTTTTTTTTTTTTTTTTTTTTTAATGGACTTCTCCTTCATGACCTGCCAGCACATAGCTAAAAACGCATTTCAGGTAGTTTGTCCAAGTAGAGTTACCGTTGTGCAAATTAGCACGTTAACAAAGACTATAATGATCTACTGTCATCAATATTGTTTTATTCACACATATAAGATATATATACCAATCAGGCATAACATTATGACCACTGACAGGTGAAGAAAATAACACTGATCATCTCTTCTTTATGGCTCCTGGCATCAATGTAAGGCATCAAGTGAACATTTAGCCCTCAGAGTTGATGTTAGAAGCAGGAAAAATGTTCCAGCGTCAGGATTTTTCAGGAGTTTGACAACAAGAATCAAACAGTGATGTCTAGAGGACTGGATCAGAGCATCTCCAGACTGCAGCTCTGGTGGGCTGTTCCTGGTCTGCAGTGGTCAGGATCTATCAAAAGTGGTCCAAGGAAGGACCAGAGGTGAACCAGAGACAGGATCATGAGAGGAAAAGGATCAGTGATGCAGGTGTGGAGTGAAGGCTGGTCCTGGTGGTCTGATCCAACAGACCAGAAGAGTTATTGCTGCTGAAGGAGGCAGATACCACAGAATAAACCTTCAGGGGTCAGAGGTCAGGGACAAACACTGTATTAGACAGGTGATCATTTCATTTACTTATTTCTTTTTACATCATCCATCATCACCCTATCATTGTCTCATTTACTTGTACATTTTTTATTGCTACTTCCACTATACAGGCTGACTGATGCCTAAATGGAGTGTTGGCATTATTTTTTTATTATTATTATCATCATTATTATTATTATTTTGGGGGTAAAGACAGTCTGTTTTGATATATTTGTGAACACAGAGAGCACTTGTATGTTGTTTGTGTTTTGTTTTTATAAAAATCAATAAAAATAAAAAAAAGACAGGTGATCATATTGTTATGCCTGATCAGTTGTACACCTACTATGTTCATACGATGGTAACACTGAACATCACATTCATTTACACACTATGTTTTATACGTCTAGTCAGAAGCAGATAACAGGATGCTTTGCTGTAGACAGACTCTAAACTCGTGTGTGAGCCTTAAACTGAAGCTTCCTCTATGCTGTCAGGAGCCTTCAGAGGGCAGCGAAGAGCTACTGTAAAAAACAAAACGTCTGTATGTCTTAACTAAACACACATTCCTCCAGGAGTTTCTTTTGCTTAATCTGACAAGAAAATAAGTCAGGTGGTGACTGCAGGCGTGGAAGCAGAGAAGGAGCGAGAAGGATGCTATTCCCATCAGGGGAGTGGTGACATAACGGCATGCTGTGTTTATTTTCCTGTCTCTCTCTAACCATGTGGGGGGGGTTCTGTCTCATAACATGTTTATCATTTATTCCTGTAGAGATAGGCAGTGCAATAGTTTGTTTACTCTACGTCAACATGGAAAACACACTCTGCAGCCTTTAGGCCACAGATTAAAATCTTATGAAACATTCTTTTTCTCAAGAGGAACAAGTTTCCTCAAGTTTTCTTCAGCTATTCATTTTCTTCTTACCAGAGACTGTTACTTGATGCTGCTGTCACCGTGTTTGAATAATGGCTTTGCATGTTTCCTATGTCAGAGGAAATACAACCTAAACGCGGGGCCCTTGACCTCATCAAGCAGTGAGAGTTTTCCTCCTGTGGTTTTGGGAGACTGAATATGTCCTCTTGCATGGTATAGACGGATATTTTTAGCGAGCAGTGGTTACTGTTTTGCCACGACATCCTACACTCCAAATATGTGGAGAACATGCAAAGTGGTTGTTGTTTTTCAGGAGCGTCAGTCTGGATGGATCAGGTTCATAATGTTAACAAATCAGGCTCTATGAAAATGTGTGTAAATCATCTGTTTTCTTCCTCCAGGAGTGTGGCACAACTTTGTTCTGTGTGTGGCAGCGTTAGCCTTCCTCTTCCTGTTGCCCCTCCTTCTGTTTCCCATGTACTCCACTGGCGGCGGCGCGCTGGTCACTGAGGTTGTCCAGGTCAGTGCAGCAGGTTTTATACCGTGTTCTATCTAAACACAGAGACATTATGCTGTTAGCAGCCTTGTGACTAAACTTAATTATCATTACTTCTTGTTAGTCACTGCCTCACCGTGGTGTGTTTCCAATGCAACATAGCTATTAACCTTTTTTAATGTGGGTGAAGCTGGCATGGATTATTTTTGACATCATTGCCCCCTTCATTCATGCAGTTAGTAACTTAAGTTTGGTGTCAAGCTTATTGCTCAAGACTTCTTGGTAGTTGTTGGTGAGGGAATATGTCAGTCCCCTCTCCACCCCAGCTGTTACAAAACATAAAACATAGAGCTGTTTTTTCCCAACCCTTGGCAGTGTGAACCAACTCATTTACATCTGCCCGTGTGGGTTTCTTTTTTTCTTTTTGACCAGGGCTCTGCGGCTGATGGACCCCGGGGTCTGTCTGTGGGGGACATCGTAACAGGACTGGAGGACTGTCCAGTCAGGGGGGTGGAGGACTGGAGCAGCTGCCTGTCTCACCTCTCTCGCACTCCACAGACTGGATACTGCGTCCCCAGCGCCAGCCTCCAGCCCAGCTGGGCCCACGGACGAGGTGAGGGAGTGTTTGAGCTGCTGTCAAAGTGGAAGCAAGAAGAGGGGGCGTTCAATACAGGGGGAGCTCTGATTGGCTGTAAGCTGGAGCACCGGTTGCTTCTCTTTGGTCTATGACTTTTGCTGTATCTTAATAATTTCAGCGCTGAATGCCAAAAATGTTCACATCTTTAAGAGAATACCATCATTTTCAGCTAATTTCTGCAAAAAATGTGTTTAACTTCTCTAATGTGAGGACTTGCTGTTTATGACGTTCAGTTGAACATATTTAGGTGTTGGTTGGGTTTCAGACGGAGGATAAATAGAAGCCTAAAGGCCAAACATGTTCAAGTAGAAACCCAAAATACAAGTATGATTGCATTTTTCAACGTTCTGTTGTAATTTTGAATAACTACAGGAGCACCGGCGCATCCAATTGCATTGCGACTTTTATATGCAGGTAGAATTGCAGCCACATAAGATAAAGCAATAATTCTTTTTGCATATAAAAACCAGAGCAGTTCCACTCACATATCATGCATTTAAAGTGTGTCAGAGCTCGGTTTCCTTCCACTAATGGGTTTGCAGAAAAATGGAAAAAAGCCCACCAAACCAACAACAGTGTAATCCATACAGTTCTTCACAACACTTTCTGTGTTAAAATCTGTCATCATATTGTGTGCATGAAGTGTCACATGATTTTCTGTTAGCTATTTTCTGTTTAGCTGTTATTTATTGCACCTCTATGGATAAACATGATATATTACCAAGATATATGTGCTCATAAGTATCTATATTGTAAATTGTTTTGTTTTTTTTTTGTACATGCTTTGTTTTTGTGTAATCGAAAGAATGCTCTATGATAGGCCGTAAAGGGTTAATATGTTAACAGCACTGTGCTGTTAGTGAGTCCTGATGACGTGTGAGGAGGACTCAGCCTGATAATGATCCGCTCTCCTTGTCTAATCGCCTCGTGTGAGAAGATTTAAAGTGAACATCAGTGAAGTAAACCTCAGTGACGCATCTTTGGTGTTCAGTCTGACACACAGATCTAATCAACCAGTCCAGTCCTTCATTGGTCCAGTTTGCTGTTTTGTTCTCACGCAGCTTTCAAGCGCTTGGATGGAACGATGGACTGCTGCAGCAACAACAGCCTGACAGACCTCTGCTTCTCTTACATGAACCCACAGGGCAAGAAGAGCAGAGAGAGAGAGGTGACACACACACACACACGACTGCTTCATCATGTGAGCAGCTAGACAGTCAAGCATATTTATATTTCTTCCTTTAGTCACTTTACTTCCTTTTTATTCACGTTTTGTGCCACTTCAAATGAGTCAAATGCACAAAAAATGGACACCAAATCAAATTTCAAGATAAAAGATGAGTGTCCTGTCTTTGGCTGTATATCATCACACATTTTGTGCGACCTGACCTGTTTTCACAAGATATCCACTGTCACAAATGGACATACTGTACTGCTGATACTGGACCACAGAATAAAGGTCTATCATGAGAAGATATATGAAAAAAGAAACAAGATAACACACATCATGAAGCTGAACGAAAACAAACCAGAAGACCTCCTCACTGACTTCTCTCTGTTGTGTTGCAGTACGCCTGCATGCCAGTGCGCAAGATGGTGACCGGGACGCGTACGTGTCGCACCGACAGCGACTGCGCCACCGGGCACTCCAACTTCGCCAGCGTTTGCGTCACCCCGTCTCTGGAGAACCAGACTCGCTTCATCCGCGTCACGCACCCACCCAGCACTCCCATGCTGTTCGTGGGGTATCCACCACACCTCCAGTACGCTGGTAAGCTGTTTGATGTGGGAAACCAGGAGCTTTTTTCTTTTTCATTTTCATTATTTGTAATATACACTCTGACAGGCTGCGAGAGACCGTGATCAGCTACCCGCTGCAGAAAAAACACTTAGACAGCGAAAGCCGTTGATGGCACTCACAGAGTTAAAGTAAAAAAAGCTTGTAATTAAGTGTAACGATGCTTTATCAACGAGTCCCTCCCCAGAAGGAGCTTGTGTCTATAATATTCATATAATTAGTATTTACCATGTTCAGAGTTGAGCTCCAGTCTTCCAGTGATGGAAAGTAGATGAATGTACAGGAAGAGGCTTGTACTCTTGTCTGCTGCTGTTGAAGACAAGAAGGAAAAGTGTGGAAAGATTCATGTTTTTCTATAAATTCTTACAGTGTGACGATAACATCTCCTGCTTCTGTCTCTCCCAGTGAGTCTGACCAACTTTGTGCCCCGCTTTGGTTTCCTCCACCTGGATCTGCCCGTCTTCTTGGAGACCTTCTGCAAGTATCCTTCTTAAAGCTGTATGGCCTTATGATTGGCCTCTGATCGCTCACTCTAGTGTTATTTCTCTATAAAAGTCATTTCTCTCCTAGTCTGTGAACTTCACAGCTCTGCTACTCAGAGCATGAATGTAACCTTTCATTGTGTAGCTGTGGACATTCCTGATTCAACTCTGCTGCACAGTTTTCTGTCAGTCAGGATTGTTTATGCGTTTTTTTTCCTTTGGGTCTGTTGGTTGTAACACAGTGCAAGAGTATCTGAAGATAACTAACAACAGGCAACATAAGAGTGAGAGTCTTATTTAAGTTCCTTTAAAGGTACACTTTTTTTTTTTTAAAGATAATATTTAGAGATAATATTTTCATAAAATTAGGTTGTTTATGTCATTGAAAGGTGCAAATATGTTTTCAGGTTGGTGCTACATGACTGGAGAAACAGGAAAATAAATCCTGCAACACCCAGAATGCACTGGGCTCGTTGGCGCCACTGAGTAGACAAAGTGAGATTTTCATAGCACTGATGCACAGTTCACAAATGAGCCAGTCTGCTGGTGTTGTTCTTCAAAATATGACATTATTATTATTTTTGTTGTTTGTTTTTGTTATTTCTATTTTGACTGCTTTATACCGTAACAATGTGTCCCTGTAGATGAATTAAAAGGACTGACCATTTAGCTTTAGAGATGCTGAAGATGGGGATATTTAGCATGTCCTGTGACTCAGCACAGTAAGGTTCCCACGCATCCTGGGAAATTATTGACCAATGGAAAATGAGACAAAAGGTCAGATGTCTTGGAAAATTATTTTTACAAACTGGTTAAAACTTTTAACCGGTTTGCATTCGCTTTCAAGGCATGAGGAGGATAAATAACTTTCCAGGATAATCTAACCATTTCCAGGACATTTGACCTTTTTTTCATGTTTTCCATGACTGGCAAAACATTTTCCAGGTTTTCCAGGACATGGAGGAACCCTGTCAGTGCAGACCTTGTGGTGAGATGAGTGTTGTCCTTAACCCTCCTGTGTCTCAGATATGTGGTGTCCCTCTCTGGAGCGTTGGCAGTAGTAAACTCTGTGCCGTGCTTTGCTCTGGACGGCCAGTGGATGCTGAACGCACTGCTGGAGGCCACGCTGGTTTCCGTGGTAACGGACCGTCAAAAGCGCGAGCTGATTGGCTTCTTCCTGCTGCTGGCGGGCAGCGCCCTGCTGGCGGCTAACGTGGCGCTGGGCCTGTGGATGGTCACGGCACGGTAGCCACGGAGTAATGCAAAAACTAAATGAATAAATCCCACATGCAGACTGAGGCTTGTCCTCTCAGGGTGTGTGGGACACGTGTGGACCACTAAACTGTGAACAGACTGTGTTACCCACCGGTGCTGAGCATTACTCTGCTGTCATGGGTTCACTGGACTGCCAGGAAAAACAATAACCAACCTTCCTCCACCTTGTTGAAAATGCACACACACAAATAAATAATGCACTTGCCGTGAAGCACTGTCCGATCAGACTGTTTAAAAACGTTAAAATATTCTGTGACGTGTTTGAAGTTTAAGGGAAAACCCTTTTGGTTTTTGGTTTGATTCCAAACTGCCATATTTTCGTGTTGACACACTGTTTGTCTCGGCTGCAGAGAAGTTAGACTTCAGAGGAGAGAACCAAAACAAAAGTTTGAATTTATTGGTAAATGCATGGCATATCTTGAACCTCTACTACATATCAACCAATGGAAGAAATTTAGTGTGATAGGAACAGGCTTCTCGTAAATGTAGATGTAGTGAATTCATTCATATGTCCAAATATAACTGTTTAAAGATGTCATGGCATTTTTAAGCTGATTTTCTCGTTAAGTGTTTCTCTCTCTTCTTCGTCTGTGAAGATTCTCACACTTTCCATCAAAGTGGAACTTTGATTTTTACTCTCTTGGCCGCTCACTGTCTGTGATCAGTTGTGAAATTTGATTTGTCAGTGTTGTGAAATAAAAAAAATGAACTCTTTAATAAGTCATAGTTAAAACATCCCTGTATCCATACGTTACGTGTCAGTAGTGTGTCGGAGGAAAGTGAGCTGTTTATGAAAACAACTTGAAACTTCTTGATATTTTTAATGGGCTATAGTAGCATTAGCGTTTATAGGCAGGAAATAAACGGTTAATAAATTATTTATACCTCACTGTGTAGTTGAAAGCAGATTTGCGTGCATATTAATGCATTTGTAAACAACTATAATTTCTCCTGGAGGTGTACGAATGACAAAACAGTAAACTACAGTTACTGTAAAAATATAAAATATGTCTTTATAAGGGATATTTAGAATGCTAGATGAATGCTGTACATTCATATTTGTCCTTGTATTTACTTTATTTATTATTGCTTATTTTATGTTTGATTACTTTGTCTTTACCTCTGTAGTACAGTACACAGGGAACAGAAAACAAGTCAAAGTGTATTATCAATATTAATAATAATAACAATGATAAATATTCATAGTAATGTCAATACGTAATAATGTTCAGATAAATAATAATGATTTCATAACTACAAATAATAATGAAAATAAATATATTTCTATTATTTTCTATATGTTATTTTCACTTTTCTTTCCAAAAAAAAAAAAAAAAGTACTTTTCTATTTAATGGAGATGGTTTTGTTTGAGGTGTATCATTTGAAAAGGTCTTAAAATATCCTGATGTTGCTCCTTTTTAATTTAATTCTCAGCATATTCCCTCATTGTCTTCAGTGGAAAGCGGTCGTGCTGCTCTTTTAGCAGCAGCTCCAGACCACAGTATTTCTCTGGTGCCTTCAGGGAGTCGGTCAGTGATTACGTTTCCTGAGCGTTAGAGAATGACACATTGTAATTTGAAGGGTGTTTCCTACAGACATATATATATAAATACTGAGCAGCCTTCAGCTCAGCCACAGAGGTGTGTTAACTAAAAATGAGCAGACGCTTCCGTTAGCAGGTTCAAAACCTTTTGCCTTTTCTGCCACTTTATCGTTGAATAATTAGGGAAGTGTGTGGGAGGTTGGGACCATTTAGCATGCAGGAGTTGCCGTCTTTTGGTTTTGTTTATTTGTGTTCAGATAAGATAGTCCGAAGGCTGATTTTCTTTGCCTGATCTCTGCGAACAGATTGCTTATCTGTCCTTGCATGTGTGTTTCGGTTGCTTATCTTGTACTGATGACAGCCTGGAGGGATGTTTGTGTAAACAGACATGGAAGGATGCTGAACGGAGGAGGAGGAGAAGAGACCAGATTCAGGAGGCATGTTCTGACTGCCTGCTTCATGTTGAGCGATGGGCCCCTGATGGGCCCCTGAACAGAAACTGTAACCTCTAACAGGACAGAGAGTCTGCAGTTAAATGATTATATCAGCCTGCTAATATGCTCACAGGCTTGTTTAGCAGGTGTAATGTCCACCATCTGATTTTAGTGTTAGAGTGACAACATTTTCAAACAACACTCAACAAATTATAACTGTGGCGAATGTGGATCAGTGATGTGCATAGACTTTTTGAAGGGCAGGGGCGAAAAGGAAAAAGGGGCACCTCTTTTCGCCACTGAAGAAGGCAGTTGAGTGCACATTTTTGCCTCCCAAGAAGGCATTTTAACCAGCCAAGAGGGCAGTTTAGTGTGTTTGTTTCCACCCAAGAGGGTAATTTAGTGTGTTTTGCCAACCAGGGTGGCACTTTTGGGGCACAAGGAAGCCCCCACCCAGTGCACACTGGGGTTGAAAGTTGAGCATCATGAATATCTGTCAAATATTTCATGGCAATCTGGCTAATAGAACAACAGTAGCCCTGGAGTGCTGCAGGAATGCAGGAATCCTAAACAATGAAAGTTATTTTCCGGTCCTCAAAGTCTTGTTGAAGTGTTTTTTGAAATTGGTTACGTGCCTGATATAATGTCTGTCGTGTAACATTTTTCTGTAGACGAATTATAAAAAAGTGCCTTGTGTAACATTTGGTTCCCACTTCAAACAAGACATCTACTGATTGCGTTAATGCTTCAGAATCCTAAGGAAATAGCCCATTGGCTTTTTGTTGTGGTAACCAAGGTGATGGTAACTTTTTGGATGGCCTAAAAAAAAATAAAATAAAATAAAGATCATCCTTGCAATGCTTCCTACATTAGAGCATTACATTATACGCTACCCGGCCAAAAGAAAAGTCAAATTGAAGCCATTTTTTTTCTGATTAGCCTTAAAGATAAGTGGTTTTCTTGCAACTACACAACTGTTTAGTCCTGATCCCTTGAGTTAGGGTTAGGAACATTTCCCAAAGTTGTACTGGTGTTTTTTTAATGATTTGATTACATCAAAAGTTTTAAGTGCTCACCGATCATGATCATTGATCAATTTTTCCAACCACATTTATTTCTGGAAGATGATGGTTCCTCACTATCCTTCCAGTCTTTCAATTTTGAGTGTATTTTGATGTAATTTAAAATCCGACACCTGAGCACCATCTTGATAAAACAAGAATGGAACAAGGTAAAAACAGTTTTTTTTCATGAGGAAACATTTGAGCTATTCAGTGTTTTCAAAGACACAGAACAAAATATTCTGTACATCAAGAAAGATGACTCAAAATAGGCAAAAAAAACACAGGCACAAGGCACTCAGAGGTAATAATGGAGTGAACAGTGTGTAACCCAATTTTTGTAGTTTCAGCAATATCCTCAGATGTTGTGACCCTCCTGAAACTGTCAAACATCTTTTCCACGACTACAGGATGTGTCTTTCTGCATGGTTGACTAAGAAATGAGCAGCTCCTCACTGTATCAGTTGTTGCCAGCTGAATGGGAAACTCTCTTTGCTTAGTTAAAGGCAGGCAGTGTACATTTAGTGCTAATCCAGGTTCTGATGTTTCACTATAGGTGATAACTGACCTGCTGGTGACACTAGAGGAAAGGTCATCATTAAAGTCAACAGGATTTATTGTCTTTAGTGAATTTCACAGCTATCCATCACATCTAGAGCAAAGGGTCCCAGTTAAGATGTAAAAAAACAATGAGAATAAAAACAGGACACGAGTGACTGTGAGTCACGATGGTGAACAATAGCATCGTGGTCAACGTGTCTGCCAGATGGATGGCTGTTTGAAGCAGCACAGGAAGTCTTGTCTATATAAGGCCTCTGTGGTCGACGCCCCAAACCCTAATGAGCTAGAGCGGTGAAAGTGTTTTTTCACCACAGCAGGGAGGTTAGCGGGGGCTGAACGACCAATCAGAAGCTGTGGTTCACTGTCATCACCACCTCTATTCAAAGCTCTGACCATGTCATCATCATCATCATCACATTATTGGACTGTAATCATTGTCCTGAGTGATTGATTGTGTTCTGGTCCACCGACTGTCTGAGCTGATCAACTTTTTCAAGCTCTGCTGTTTAGATCACAAGATTAAAAACACTCACCTGCTGCTGTGTTACCACCATATTATATTATAATAAGGTCTGCTGCTGCTAATGCTGCAGGAAAACACAGGTAATGTTCTGGTTTTATTTTATTAAATGACCTCTGGTCATCAAAGCCTGGTCCCTTCTGTCCTGGAGGGATGGAGGAAGGGATGGGAGGAGTGTTGGGGAGGAGGAGCAGTGATGAAGGGAGGCACAGTTTGAAGAGCTGGAGTAAAGTTAGAGTAGTTTGTCAGATAGCAGCAGAGGGACTGGGGAAGTCAATGAATAAAGACGTTAGTATAAGTTTTTGGATTTAATTTCTGTCCAAATTTGATTTTTTTTTATTTATTTATTTTTTTGCAATTTCTCAGTGCTCTCCCACTTTGGTTTTCAGAGAGTGTGAGTGTGCTATAGTAGAGTAAGTTATGGAGCTGGAGCGTTTAGGTGGCACTGGGGTTAAACCTGAGAGGAGCAACACTCGTCTATATAAGATAGCACTGGCCATGTGTGTTTGTCTCTGTGCTGCTCTGCTGCTCGCACTCATACTGGGTAAGTCAACCACACACACACACACACACACACACACACACACACATACATCCACACACATTTGGTCTCCAACCTGCATTATAATTTGTGAGGAATTCAGCGGAAATAGTACAGTATTGCATACTGTCCTCAGATTATAGCGCTCCCAGACTGTAAATAACACAAGAGCAAGCCAGTGGGAGCAAAGGTCTGTGAGGAGGGCTCACGGGTAACTGTGTCAAACTATTTTTGGTTCATATAAAGTTTCAAAAACACCCCACATGCTCACACAGAGCCTCACACTCTCCATAATACAGTGTGGGAGTCAAGCTGCAGGAAGAGGGATGAATGTGTGCGATGAGGCTTTGTGGGAATTATCTGCTGCACAATGTGAAGTGAATCAGCAGTGTGGTTTTTGTTTATTTATAGGGGGGCAGTGCATATTAATTAACATGGATGTTTTAAAAACTTTATTATAGATGTGTCAGGAGAGAGATTTACACCTGCAGTACTATGAATAAGGAAGCTTCTGCACACAACACTGAAATGCTAAATGTATAAGAGCAATACTTTGCCCTGAAGGCAGGATAAATTGACTGAATAAATCCACATAAGACACAAATTTTCTTTAAGACTAATTTACAAATGTGAAAAATATGAATAATGACAGGCAAACAGTCTACAGAGTTAACTGTGCTTAATACGCTGTGCAGTTCATTATATCCTCAGAGAATCCCAGATGTCTGCTGCTGCCGGAAAAGACAGATGTGTCAATCTTATTGCATTTTAATGGAACAATGCAGTCTTCTCTAGAAACTCAGTGGACGATGAGCAGGATCCAAATATTAGACACAAACATGAAATATTGCCTCGTAAAACAAAAGCCTGACATTTTAATAACTTTTTGAACTTTCTTAAAAGTTGAACTTGAACCAAATGACACCACGATACTTAACATCTAAAGGGGGATGTTAAATCCGAAGCAACAACCAGGAGATTAGCTTATTTTAGTGTGAAAACACAACAAAACAGCCTGCTAGCACCTTTAAATCTCACTTATTTAATCTTTATTTAATCTGTGCAAAGCTAGTCGTTCCTCCCAGTTTTTCATCTTTCTGCCAAGCTAATCCAAGCTAAGCTAAGTGGCTTCATATTAAATGAACAGTCAAGAGTGTGAAATCAATTTTGTCATCTTAATTCTTTAAGAAAAAAAATGTTTCTTAAATTGTTGAACTGCCCCTTTAAGAGTAAGCAGCTCAGTAGTGAGGATGGTCATATCTGGGAGTGGTGGGGTAAATGTTGTTGTTTTTTTTGTTATTGAGGGCAGCTAACATTCTTGTGGTGTTATTGAAGTGTAATTATGTTATGTGCCACACAGCCACTCTAATGGAAACCCTCCTCTGCTCGGCAGCCATGTGCATGACCAGGCACAGGAACGCCAAGTAGCTGTTTGATTTTCTTTTGACATTTTTAATGAGTTCAGAGGGCGCGCTTCTTAAACGTGTGTTTGTGTTGTGGAGCCATCTGCTGAGGTTGTCCCAGGCCAAGTGGAGTCATGCTAGGTTTGTGAGCTGTAGCTGTGAGTCTTCTTAAAAAACCGTGGGCACCTCACGAGCAGCAGGACTAGTCGACCTCAGCAGGTCAGACACGGCGGCGCAGCTCCGTGTCGCTCCACTCATCCGTTCACAATGGGGATTTGGTTTTTCTAAATCCGTCGGGCTCGCTTGGTTGGCTTTGGCCTTCCTCGTTTCGCCCTCAGAGCCACATCACATAACAGAAGTGGTTTGTGTCTGGAGGCCAGAGCAGCAGGCCTCCTTTCACCTTCTAGCAAGGGAAGCACTAGCAGAACAAATGACTGGGCCCTTTAAACCCAAATAATAAAGCTCATGATAACATCATTTTACAACATACACATGGTCGCAACAGCGGGGTTTGCAAGCTTCGGCACCACAAAGACCGTCTATGTCATTTGGAAGCACCATGGCTTTGCAAATCAGCATGAATCCAGCGCCATGTGCCGACGTCCGACAGCTGGAATCTCATGACTCCACGAGAATATCCACGTCCTTAGCTTGCAATAACTGTGAGGCGGCGTTTATATACTCAAGAATCTTGGTTTACATGTTGATCAAAAATATGAAAGAAAATTTGCAACAGAGTCGTTGGGAGCAAAGTTGAGGTTATGAGCAACGCAATGAACATAATGGGTATGAATCTGCATGACAGATGATATCAGACTGTGTCCATAACTCTGGCCTCCTCTGGGCACAAGTCATGAGCCGTGGTAGAGGCCCGGCTTCCTCAAGTCCTACCTCGGGCCCGGGCCGAGGGCACGCCGCCCTACCAGCCCCCTGAAGCCCCGCCCCTGAAAGGAAGTGAACAGTAAACCTGTGGTTACAACAGCTTCAGCACTGACCTGTTGACCTGATCTTTTGTCAGTGTGTGAAGTAATTACAGCTGACAGTAAATTTAAACCTGATACATATTTTATAAAGTGCTGAAGTAAGACTGGCTGATTGCTGGCGGTCTTGTTTCTTGTTGCAGGCACGCAGGAGGTTAAAAAGTGAATCCACTCACTGTTCGCTCTGTCTGACTGCCCTCCAGCTGTATCAACTGCACTTTGCTCTGTTTTTGTCCCATGTGTTTGATAAAGAGCACAGTCAACGTGCCTTATTTACGTCCCACTGATAACACTGTCATTTTGAGCCGTATGAAAGTTTGACATGTATCATTCTTTTTTTTTATTTACTCTATTATTATGTAATAATATCTAGAAGGATGTCTTACTGCTGACTAAATACCTGGAAGATGCTCCTTGGTGATAATAGCTTTGCATGGGTCAGTTATTCAAAGGTAATCCGATCAGACTTTGCTTATTGGATTGGATCAAATCTTGAAAATGGGTTGTTCAAAAGGGAAAGAAGGATTCTGAAATTGGATTAGATCACAAAAATCCAATCCTAGTTTGAATCTGGATCAATCAATTTCAGTAGGATTTGGGTAACTTTGAAAAACAGGATTATCCTGATCCCAACAGGGGGTAGGATTTCAAGATGGATTTCAGGAGGAAAATGTAATAAAACTGTAATAATACATTTGTATCTTTTAGTGTGTATACTTTTATTGATATTTTGCACTTGATTTGTTTAATTGTTACAACAATAAAGTAAATAAAGTAGACATAGGCTACCAAATAACCCTTTCACTATAGTAAAGTCAAAATAAAAAATAAAAAGGATCTTGTGAAAACAATAAAACCATGAAACAATCCCCCAGATTTCATATTTCAATAACAAACAAAAATTATGTATTGAATTTTTCTGTCATCACTGTATATTAATTTCAAAGAAACAATCATGACAGAGGAAAATATTGTCAAAAATAGGGTTATAGTAACTCCATGTTGGCTCTTCTGTTCTTTACATAGCTGCGGCCCACATTAGGATATGTTGTCCCATTTAAAGCACTGGCAATCCAGATTTGGTAATCTTGAAAACCGTGTATCTGGATCAGAGTGATCCAATCCAATATTGCTTTGAAAAACCGGCATAAAAGTTAGAGGGATTACCTGATCCTTGATAGCAAAAAATGTGATTTCCAAAATCTGGATAATTTTGATCCAGATTAAATGTTTTGAACAAGTGGACCATGGACTTCATCAGCAGCCTTAGAGGAAGAAGGAAACATGAACTAAGTATTCCTTGGTTTCCTCCGGTTTCTCAGCTCTGTTAACACTTCTGGGACATTTGTGGGAATTTATTGTTTTTGTGAAAGTAGAAATTACTCCCAACTCTGATCAGTGTGGTCTTACTTTCTTAATTTCAGCTGTCGAGCTTCATCCTCACATCTTTTGTTCTCCCTCAGTCTCTCAGAAATCCAGTCAGGAGGACTTCTGTCTGACCCCAGAATGCATTGAAGCGGGTGAGGAGTGGTGGCACACACTCACTTTACATTACTTTATCTTTTAGGTAGACTCAAAAGTGATTATTTGGCCTCACTGGGATGTGTTTTTGTCCTCTCGTAGCGGGGTCTGTTCTGAGTAAAATGGACCAGTCCGTTGACCCCTGTCAGGACTTCTATAGTTTCTCCTGTGGAGGTTGGTTAAAGGAGAACCAGATCCCTGAGGACTCCTCCTCATATGGTATCTACCCCTGGCTACGGCAGCATGTGGACACACAGCTCAAAGGTGTGTTTGCTCACACATTTCCCATCATCATGTGATTTAAAAATTCTGTCGGCTGTGAGCAGTGACACATGTTGTCTCTCTCTCTCTGTCAGAGTTACTAGAAGCTCCTTCAGATCCTGATGAGCTGGAGGCCGTGACCAAGGCTAAGATCCTCTACCGCTCCTGCATGAATGAGAGTGAGTCACGTGACACCTTGTTTGGTCACTGAAGAGGACACTGCATTGACATTAAGGCTGTCAGAATTAGCTCAATCAAACATTAAGGTGTTAACGGTAACTTTACTTGTGCAACTGCCTGAAATGAAGCAGAACTCCATTCAAAAAATCAAAGAAATCAAACACAGTCATAACTAACGATCAAACATGCGGATAAAATTAGATTAACCATCTTTTCTGAATCCGTCCAAGCTTCTCCTGTAACTCAGCAAACAATCCACCAAAGAGCATCATTAAAGCATTAACTTGTAACGTGAAATGGACACAGCGCTTATTAGAGCTAATGTGAGTTGCTCTGATGTTAGCAGACATATTAGGGCTGTCAAAATTAGCATGTCTGTGGCAACGCATTTCAGGCAGTTTGTCCAAATATAGTTAACACTGTGCAAATAAACGCATTAACTACGACAACTCTATTTGACATACGTACATTGACAACACCAGCTCTCACATTTATCATACTCTTAACCTAATCACATCACAACTGAGTGATGATAAATGTGACTAATGCAAACACACACACTTTCTTACAGCCCTTGTGGGGACTGTTGTCTTACCTTGCCCTTAATCATTCTAACTATACACCTAACCCTCAATACTTGACTTTAATCTGTAATAATCTTAAGCGTAAAAATAAATACAGAAACAAACTAAGTAAGTGAAGAAACAAAATCTGTGAGATACACACATATAGATCAAGTGAAAAAGAGAAATAGCATCTAAACACACAAACATAACACAACATAAACAGAAAAAATAGTCAGTCAATCAATGTGTGTGTGCGTTTACATAGCTATACTGGAGCAGCTGGACACCAAACCAATGCTGAAAACACTGAGGCAGCCTGAGTTTCGGTGGCCTGTAGTGGGGGATGGGCTCGGTGGGGAGTACCGGTGGTCGTTGGAGGAGTGGAGCCTCCTGAAGACCTTAGCTGAGATGAGGAACCAGCACAGCAAGAGCGTCCTGATCCGCCTGTACGTCTCCCCTGACGACAAAAACTCCTTACATTACATCATCAAGGTCAGACATCCACGGTTCACTGTCATCACTGTGCATATTTTATAAAAGGGCCCTCACTTTCCTTTTCATACTTTTCCACAAATGTACACAGTTTGAATTATGAACTGATTACTTTGACCTCAGCACAGCTAAGCTAAGCGGCTAGTTTGTGTTTAACTGATACCACATTTAAATGGATATCATCAAATCCGATATCGTCGGAAATATTCCAAATGACTCCAAAGTGAAATGGGTGAGTAAATGGCAGTATGTTATCCCAGAAATAAGGTCCAATTTGTAAAAACAGCACTTCCCCTTTAAGTCTCATGAAGGAAGTGTGTTCCCAACTGTTTCCTTTATGTGCCTACAGTGAATAATTCAAATTACTTTTGTTTCCCTTTGTGCTAAATTATGATATTGAAACATGAATAAAAGGAAGAATAGAATTGTTTCAGTAACACACACATTTCTTTTGTTTTTAATCAACAGTGATAGTTTTCAAATGGGAACCAACTGTATGCACTCTGATGCATTAACTAATACTAACTCAAATGTAAGAAATCTTCTTAAACACTCAATTAACAGGCATCTTTGATAAAATAAATGAATGGCTTTTAAAAACAGTGGTTTTCATGCAGTGGTAAGTAAAAATCTACAAACAAAAGTCATCTCTAATGTCATATATCTTTTTAAAAGTGTGTGGGCAGATATTTGTCTGATTTTTATTTCTGCAGCAAAACTCAAAAAAATAGAAATAAAATAAAAGCCAAAAAGCAGCAGAGGCTAAGCAGCGCTTTGTCTCTGTGCAGCTTGACCAGGCGTCCTTGTTGCTGCCCTCCAGGGAAGACTACATGACCAACACGTCCTCTGCCCGGGCCGTGAGTCTCTTACCTCATCTTTCACCCCCTTTTACCTGTCATCTAAAAACTCCTCTTCCTGCAGCTATTTCCTTTACGCCTGAGTGATGAAAAAATATCAGCAGACTGAACTTGCAAATGGCCGACTGTGGTAAAGCAGGAAAGGGATTGCAGCAGGAGCAGCTGATACTGATCGCTCCACTCATGGCTGCCTCATTAGGCCTGAATAAAAAATGTAATTTGTATATGGCAAGAGATTTTTCTCAACGTCACTATGTGACCAAACACAGCAAATGGATGACACTTATCTTAAATACCATGATGATCATTTTTGTTTGTGTTTTTTACTCTGTGTGTTTTGTATGGTTTTACTGTATGGACTTTCATGTTATTCTCATGTAGTGAGAAGCTCTCAATGGCATTTGTGCTGGTACTGTTCACTTTCTATGTCATAACACAGAAACATCAATATTAATGAATTACCACACAGCAGCACAATAGTATCTGTTAAATGAACGCAAGCATCTCTCGCTCTCTGCAGTATCGTGCAGCCTTGCTGAGTCTGATGGTGGACACGGCCGTCATGCTGGGCGCTCCAGAGGAAGCAGCACTGACCCAGATGGAAGAGGCTCTGGCCTTCGAGACCAAACTGGCTCATGTAAAGACGTCCTGTCAGATAAATATAATCAACAACACCGAACGAATGGAGATGATTTGATAGGCCGCAGGGGACTCCAGGGCTAATTAAATCCCACCATCATTTACTGTGAATATTAGATTGATGCGTCAGTCATGTCTGTATAACATTATTGCTCATTGTGTCTGCAGATCCTGATTCCTTATGAGAACCGCACCAGTGAGAACACGTACAACAGATTCTCACTGTCTCGCCTGCAACGTACCATACCTCAGGTACTTTATATCAAAGCACCTTACATACTCTATGCACGTGTGTATATGTGTCTATGTGTATGTATATGTGCGTGTGCGTATATACATTCACACACACACCTCTCTCTCTTTCAGTGTGTATCATCACAAAGGAAATCTCCTTTGTGTGAAACTTGTATGTAAACAGTGAATCAGGATATAAGATCCTTAGTAAATTTAAACAAAATGAAATGATTTGGGTATTTATCAGAAAAGTACATGATACATACGTATATCTAATATCCTAATCTAATAACCTTATACTTCTTTTTATTATCTTGTGTGAAAAGAATGCAAAAGTGGCCCCAAGAGTAAATCATATAGTATTCATGAATTTTAGTACATTTTTTAATAAGTTTCTTTTCCGTATGTATATATATATATGTATACATGTATGTCTTATTCCTCTGTGTTATATGTAACTTCCACTGTGTACGTCTCCTCTGCCTGCAGTTTGACTGGCTGAGCTTTGTGAAGTCTGTGGTGGAGTCTAAAGCCGATCCATCCCGGTCCATCTCCTCCTCTGAGCCCGTCATCGTCCGAGCGCCGCTCTACTTCAAGGAACTTGTCAAACTCCTCGGCAGCACAGATCCCAGGTACACACACATACACACACACACACACACACACACACACACACAGAGTGGAGCTTGAGGCCTGCTGTCTCTCATTATAACTATATTAAAGTGTATGATGAGATTACATGTAGACATTTCATTAATGCCTTCTCTCTCTCCCTCTCCAGGACTGTAGCTAACTACGTTCAGTGGAGGACAGTCTTCTCCAGGATCACCACTCTGAGCCGCCGCTTCCTTTACAGATACCTGGACTATGCTCGGGTTGGTGGCTCCTAAAACCTATGTCCATATTTGGCTACGTTACATTATACCATGTAGCTCTACTGTTTACAGGAGGAGGCCCGATTTCCTGGTTTATTTAACAAACTATGACCCAGAATCTAACTAATTCATGTCTAAATGTAACCACAGATGACTACTCTGAAAAGCGAGCCTCGCTTCCACACGAACAGTAAACACTATTTCAGCTAATATACAAAATGTTATGAAGTTGTTCTCAGTAGCTACCTTCCTTTTACCAACCTGGTCGTCACATTTCCAGTTAGAATGGATTACTAACTCATTTATCCCCTAATGTATTAAAAAAGAGTATTTTTATGGAAAAAGCCTAAATCCTAAAATATGTAACTCTCTTTCTCAGAACTCCCAACTTGGTCATGAAGCTAATTAGAGAGCTGAGAGAGTTATGTGAGCATGTTTGTCTATATTTAAGAGCTTAGAGGGAGCGCCAAATGAACCTTAGAGTATGCCATAAACACAAATTATGGAAGTTATGTGTTATACTTAAATATCAGCCCCAAAATGTCCCGATTCAGAGGCTGAATGATTCCCAGCAGTTGAATTTAGCACGACGTACAGGTAGACACTGTGTCACCTTGCATCTCCATCTTTCACACCCCCACCAGGTAACCACGGGAACCACCTCCTTGACCCCGCGTTGGGATAAGTGCGTTAACTACGTGGAGAACTCGCTTGTTTATGCCACCGGACGCCTCTTTGTCAACACACACTTCCAGGAGGACAAGAAACACATGGTGCGTGTGCTCTGGAAATGACATCATGTCCCAAATCGTGTTTAAATTTCACAAAGGATGTGTGTACTGATTTAAGAGTATTTTGTCTGCGTGTCACCTGGAGATGATGTCAGACGTTTAATGTTGTGTCGTCTGCGTCAGTGCTGGTGTGCGTGTTTATGTCTCTTAATTAATTTGAGTGTTTTTCAGATGGAGGAGCTGATCGAGGGCGTTCGCTGGGCGTTCATCGACATGCTGGAGAAGGAGAACGACTGGATGGATCAACCAACGAAGAAGAGAGCCGTGGAGAAGGCAAGAACAGCTTCATCACCATTCATCCTCCTGTTTCCTCTGTGTGGTGATAATTTAAAAGCTGTTTGGCTCCTATTCCCACATATTTCCTCTCAACCTTTTAGTTAAAGCTGCATTAATGGCTGTTTTTGGCCACTTGGGGGCAGCACTGAGTTGCTTTCGACCAACACAATAGTTTTCTCTTTAGCTGCCAGATGTTTGACTTTCCTCACAAGATAGTGACTCTCTGTGTCTGTCTGCTGTTTGGAGGATTTATCAGAGCGTTTTGTTGCCTGTTGCTAAACAAGAGCTTCATGAGAGCCGTGAGAGTGAACCAAAACAGTCCAGATGTTTACTGTAAAACTAAAATATTGAACTGAAAGGTGTTAAAATGCTTCACAGAGGTGTTTTTTTCAGTAGCAAGTAACACTTTTCACATGCAAACAGTCATGTGCTCGATCGTAAATATAGAGCTGTTGTTTCTGATCGGTCGTGAGGTGTTAATCGCTTCTCGTTACCCTACATGATGCACGACACAACATTAAGCCGAGACTCGGCCTGATCCCAAAAATAGTCGCACAAATAAAAAATCGAAAACGAGAACATTGTCGAACTGCTGATGAAAAGCGAACTGTCTGTGGATTCTGCTTCTTCTCAGTTTTTGATTCAGGACCTTGTTTTTCTGTCTCATCCGTCCTGTCCTTCATTTCACTGTCTGTACGTGGAGGACTGGCTTCCCTTCATCATGTCCTTTTCTCCTTGAACCAAACTCCTCCAACACTGCTAAAATGACAGCATTGAAAACATTAAATGAATGAGGTCAGCAGTGAGTTTTGTTCCTGTTAGACTTTAGTTCAATGAGGACCTCATGAAGATCCAACATCACTGCTTTACTGTTTACTATTGGCTTCATTTCTTATGTAACAAAGGGCTCAGACTCTGACTCTCTATTGATGGCAACACAATTCAGTCCTCTTCAGTTCTATTTATGATTTATTATGTAACGATCTGCCGTAACTCTTCATCACATCACTCTGGTGTCTCGCTCTAGGCTCATGCTGTCCTGGCTAAAGTTGGCTACCCTGAGTTCATTCAGAACGACACCTACCTCAACGAGGATCTGAAGCAGGTATATCAGTAAAGATGTAGATGTGCAGAAAATATTTTTTCACACTTTTTCCATGAATATGACTTAAAAACAATTTTTTTTTATATATGTTATTTTCTGAAGAGTGGTGTTTGTGTCTGTGTGTGTTTTAGCTGAGGTTCAGTGAGAAGGATTACTACGGCAACGTGATGCAGACGTTGAAGTTCATCGCCCAGCTGGACCTCGTCTGGCTCCGAAAGAGCGTCCCTCGTACAGAGTGAGGCGGCACTGACTTCAACTTTGTGTGACTTTCTCTGTTTTATGACGTGCCATAATGTGTGTGTGTGTGTGTGTGTGTGTTTGTGTTGCAGGTGGTTTACAAACCCAACGACTGTGAACGCCTTCTACAGCTCCTCCACCAATCAAATCAGTAAAACACAATATGTGACTGCTTATTTAATTTAATTCTTCCTGACACTGTCCAGACAGGGAGACGCTACACTGCACCTCAGTGATTTCAATTAAGGACGAATCATTATTATTCCTTTTAAAATGGCTGACGAGGCATTTCTCTGTCAGAATTAATTGGGAATTTGCATTAAAAACAAACTAAAAGTGACAGCAAGGACATGCTTGGTGCTGCGGTGTGTACTAAAACAGGTAAAATGTGGTCTGTTTTTCAATCGTGACTCCACTGAGAAATCACAAATAACTAACTCAGAGAGGCTGAAATATAAAAAATGACCTGACCTTCTGCATTAAATGAATCCTGTCTGGACGATGGCAAGGACACACAAACAAACAAAAAAAAATTATATATATATTGATCTCCTCTTTTAGGATTTCCTGCTGGAGAGCTTCAAAAACCTTTCTTTTGGGGAATAAAATATCCAAGGTGAGATTAAAGAAACGTGAAACTCTCGACTAACAAACCAAAGAAAAATGCTGCCTCATGCTTTTTACTCTCAATGTGATGTGTGGAGCTCTGAAATAATTATTCTGACATAAACCTCCTAATTAATAACCAGAGAGAAGAACAGTAGCCCAATGGTAAGACCTGTGGACAAGAAACATGATTTAATCTCTGTTTCACAGATTGGGAAATTATAAATTATACATTTTTTTAAATAAATTACTAGTTCATTTGGCTCTTGAGGTGGTGATGTCTGTCGTACATTATGGATGTAGAGAAGACAGAAAACAGAAGTACATGATCCATTATTATGGATAATGATGGTGATGAAAAGTATTTCATTGGTCAACATAAATATTTTCACAGGCAGAAAACTGCTAAAATCTGTCGCGACACAAATGTTCTGCATTAATAAAAACACACAAAATCAATTTTTATAGATCACTGATTTTGATTTTATAAATCAATACAGGATTTACTATTAGCTATAAGCTGAACTGATGCTAATGGCTAACACCTCAGACATCCTGGGAATATTTCGATTTTTTTTTTTTTTTAACAAAATGTTAATGTTTTAAATGTGTGTGTGTGACTCACTGGACTGATAAAAGGAGGACTAAACTTCATCCCCTTGTTGTGTTTGCAGATCTTTAAGTTACGGTGCCATCGGGGTGATAGTAGGACATGAGCTAACACACGGCTTTGACAATAACGGTAAATACTGATTGAAAAAAAAAAAAAAATAACCACAATAATGTCAGAGATTTATTTGTGTCGCACTTCATGAACAGGTCAAAAGTATGACAAAAATGGCAACCTGGACCAGTGGTGGAGCAACGCGTCTCTAACAGCCTTCAATGAGAAGACCCAGTGTATGATTGACCAGTATAATGGATACCACTGGAAGGAGGCGGGCCTCAACGTAAGAGTTTGATCCTGCATAATTTACAACAATAACAGAATAAAACCGATTTAAATAATGACCAAAACGGTTGTTTTGTTCTGCAGGTGAGGGGAAAGAGGACTCTGGCAGAAAACATAGCAGACAATGGAGGAATAAGAGAGTCTTTTCGGGTATGATCTGTTTTCTTTCATGAGGAAAAGCTTTTTCTTTCTTTCTCAGTGAAAAAAATGTCAGTTTGTAACAACGATGATGATTTTTGCCAGTGTGAATACCGTTAGTATTAGTCTGGAGTGTGTGCTTGTTGTTGGTTACACCTGTGTTCAGCATGTGTCAGTATTTGGCAGCTTCAGGTTGTGTCATGTGATGTGTTGAGATGCTGAGGCAGGAAAACGTTGTCTTGATGTTTGTGAGCAGGCGTACAGGAAGTGGGTGGAGGAGAGCAGAGGTGGTGTGGAGGAGCCTCTGCTGCCTGGAGTCGGACTGAACAACAACCAGCTCTTCTTCCTGAGTTATGCTCACGTAAGGACACACGTGCTTTTATTGGTTTTAATATTGAGTTAGATTCTTACGATTTATTGCTGTTGCTCCAACATAACTTCCCGGGTTTTGATCAATACGGTAATTTTATTTTACTCTAGCATAGGGACAGCGTTGTGCTCTTCTGTTGTCATGTGTGAATATACAGGAAGATACTGAGCAGACCAGCTTCTTGTTGAGCTGTGGGTTTTCAACTGGTAACATTTAAATACAGATTTTAACCCTCTGATTCCCAAAATATCACTTCTTTTAAAAATGACTGACATTTACAACCCCCCCAAAAAGTTTCTGTTTTTCTTTTTCTAAAGATTTATAGCTTTTAAATTGTGTTACACTGCATGAAGATACAACTGAGTTACATCAGCCTGTAGCCATGGTTGTCCTGAATCTGTAGAGGTGCAGGACTTCACTTTGCAGTGAGAAATCAGACCACAGTGAGTAACTAGAAAGCACTCAGAGAGCACAGACCTCCGCCAAGGCAGCATTCTGCTGTGATTTTGTCCTCTAGGCACAGTTTTTCGTAATTATCGTGGGAAATATTTGACTATAAGAATGTCCAAGATAATAAACTGAGAATCCCTTTCCAGATATTTTGAGACCAGTTGCATTGCTCTAGCTCCTTCCTACATGAAGTTATGGTTAAAAATGCATATTTGACCTTGGTGACCTTGACCTTTTACTGATCTTGACCAAACTGAATCGGTGACTTCTAGATTCCTATATTAGTTTATTTACCAAATTAGGTGACGATTGGCTGAAAATTGTACACCCTGGAGCGTTCAGAAATGTGTGAAATCTCCCATACATTACTTGAATCAGATCCGATCACCACGAAAAATTAATCAGTTTTAAGTTAGACCGCTTCTGACCAACCCTGAAAATTTCGTCAAAATCAAAAAAACCAACAAATAAAGAAACCCTGATGAAAACATGACCTCCTTGGCGGAGGTAAAAATGTGACAGAAGCAATATAATGCAAAGTACAACAGCTGTAAAATCTAAAGCTGAATAATAACATTAAATAACTCCTGGTATCAGTGGTGTTTTTAGTTAAAGTGAACCTTCTGTGCTTTTATGTCTGAAGGGTTTAGTTTGGTTGATCAATCACAACAAACCAACAAAAAGTATGAAGTCCTCTTTAAATGAAGAAGATGTGTTGTTTTATTTATTCATCCACATGGGCAGTGGTGGAAAGAAACAGAGTACATTTGTTCTATGAAACTGGGACTTTAAGCATTATTTTATCCAAATATTTCTGTACTTCACCTCTAGGAACATTTGGAGTGCAGGACTTTTACTTATAACAGAGTATTTCTATATTGTTGCTGTATTTACCACATTTTTCTTTTATGTACAAGACCTGAGCTACAGCATTGATGACATCACTGATGACATCACCTGTGTGTTGTGATCTAGGTGAGATGTAACTCATACAGACCAGAAACAGCCAGGGACCAGGTCCAGAGTGGAGCTCACAGTCCACCAAAATACAGGTGAGCACACACACACACACACACACACACACACTGATGAACGCACACACCACCTGACCTTTACCATCACTGCTGCTCATACAGAGTCATCGGTGCGATGAGCAACTATGAAGAGTTTCGGAAAGTGTTCAGCTGCCCGGAGTCATCTCCTATGAACCGAGGCGCAAAGTCCTGTCGGGTGTGGTGACCTTTGACCTCAGCTTGACCCTGAGCCAGGTCAGAGCTGTCAGCAGGAGGTCCGTTGATAATGCTGGATGCAGTTTACATGGTCTGGGCACAATGCAAAAAGAGTTCTTCTCACAGAGAACAAAAATACATTCATAGAAGTAAGAAAATGATATAGAGTGAAGCCATTTTTAATGAGCTACTGTATATTGTTACAGCAGCAAGAGTAAATTTACTGCAGAAATTATGACTGAAGCCTTTTGTTAAGGATCATAGTTTATGGATTATAAAAATGTCCCTTTTTATAACAGCAGACCTATATGTACTGTAAATGTGAGTTCATAGAGCTAGAAGCTTTCTTATGGGGATAAAAAAAATGTATATATTAAAGTAAAGGTACAATGACTAGATTTTTTATTAGATATATTATTTTATTATATTATTTCAAATGTTGGTCAACATGTCAGGTCAATATCTGCATGTAGTAGATTCCACAGGACTACGTTATGTTTGAGAATAATGATTAAAATGCAGAAAAAAATAATGTTAGAAACAGTCTAGTTTTATCTCATATTAATATATAAGTCTTAAAATCATATTTTTTTTTCTTTTTTAAATAATTGTGAAATGTTGTCATTTTGTACTTGGAGGACAGTTTAATAATTATAATAATGTCCTCCTTTTGATGTATTTTTAAGCCTCAATATGAGGTTAAACTATTATATTTGGTTTGTTGTGTGTGTGTGTGTGTGTGTGTGTGTGTGTGTGTGGGCTCTCCTCTAACATGCCTCACTTCTTCCTGTTCCACTTTGTTTCGACCTGTCAGCCTTTTGTCTCAGACATTTGTATTCGTTGTGCTGCACTTCAGCCTGAGGCAAATGAACTCTCAGAATTACAAGCACTCGAGCTACAGGATGACTCCATTTGTCTTTCTGCTCCTGAACGGCAGCGCCGAGGAGCGCTCACACACCAGCCTGTTTGTGGTGTTACTCTGGAATAAAGGGAAACATTTTTACAGATTTCAAGTGAAAAGTATATCAGAGGTTATCATTAAAATACATGACTATTATCCCTAAAGGTTTTCCCTTATAGATTGAAAGTTGGGGTGCCAATTGAAAATTGTCACTGAAAAAAAAAATGTCAGAAAATAGTGAGAAATACTCACATTTTAGGAGCTGCAAAAGGCAAAAGGTTTCTTCCTGATAAATGTTACTAAACAATTAATTTCTAATTAACTTCATGCTACCAGACAGCATCATTCTAATCAGCCAGGGAAGTTTATTTTGAAATTCTGAATAATAAACACCACAGCTCCACAGTGGAAATAATGAACCTGATAACCTTATTTGTGTTTTCCTGCCTTACTCAGTGTGGTGTTGTATGTAGTCATGGTTCACTGTGTCGCTGCTTCTTTCTGTTCAGGTTCTAATAAAAGTCTGAGACATTACTCTGTTCCTCTGCCTTGTAACTTTGCTGTGATTGACAAAGTGAGTTGGAAAATGTGTGTGTTAAGAGAGAATCAGAGCGAGGTGGCAGACGTGGGTGGAGGACAAAAGACTTAAATCTCTGGATTGCATTTTGTCCATTTATTGATTTCCCTTTGGAGCTGCTATCACACACATCATATCCCATTCATTTATTTCAGCTGTTCCCATGGCAACATGAACCTGTCGCTGTGTTTGCATGTGTGTGTCTCAGTGTGTCCTCCATCACCAGGCGGGGGGTAACGTTAATGACTAGTATCTGTGGAAACACCAGCGGCGGTCTCATCTATACGCACCAATTAGACAAACAGTCCAGAGCCCCAGTCTGTTCTGGTGTATGTGTGTGTGTGTGTGTGTGTGTGTGAGGTCAGGGTTATTACATAAGTGTGAGATGGATGATAATGAGCAGAGATTTGCTTTTTACTGGATGTGTGAGCAACATGGAGCATCAGGCCTCTGGCCACCATCCTTACCCTCTGACATCCATCAGCAGGAGCAGATAAAACACCTGTTGTTGTTCACTGTGTTTGTCACTTTCTCTGCACAGTCCAACATTCAGACCAGCAATTTTAACACTACATACTGTATATATATATATATATATGTGTATTATATTTTACATCATATGATATGACAGTTCACCTTTATTATAATACTGTGTGATAGTGTAGTAATATATTATTTTATTACATTACCTTCTATTATATTATCTGGTTATGCTGCTACTAATCACATACTGTTCATCTTGTAATTGTCCCTCTCGTAGTTACGTAGTTACTGTTTTTATGTACAATGTATTCTTATCTTTATACTTTAAACACTTTGTGTATGTATGCAATGCAATATTAGTTTAATTAAAACTTAGATGGAATCGCAGCCTACAAGAAACTATCAAAAACAGAAAATGTATATACATATTTATAAAAGGAAAATAAAATAAAAATGAATAATAAAAATAGGGTTACAATTATTTTTAGTGGAGAAAAGAGTCAGAAAATACTGAAAAATATCCATCATAGTTTCTAAAACAAAACTATGTTTCTAAAAAAAAAAAATATATATATAGGGTTACAAAGTCAGAAAATAGTGAAAAATATTCATCTTAATTTATATAAGTACAAAAAATACAACATATACACGTATGATTTATTATTAATATACATTTTGATATTTTTACCGAGCTTACTCGCAACTAGCTTCAGTTGTAACATCACTGCATTATCAATTAAACAACTATTAACAGACATTGTATGATTATAATCTACATCGTATGTATTGATGTACTATAAATACTTTTTTTTTAATGTGGCTAGTGTGTAAATATTATAAACTATATAATTGCAATTTGAATACATTTTGAGTTTGAGTTGTATTGTTGTGCATTAAAATCAAAATCATATTTAAATCAATTTTAGTTCATTATAACTCAGTAGTTTCTAGAAATACCATGGTACATGCCGTCCCTGCAGACCTCCATGCTCTGCCACAGCAGTGACATAATCAGCAGATTACTGATTACTACTCACTTTGTACCATTACTTCACTGAACTGTGATAAATCTACTTTAGTGGCTGCAGTAAAAATGACCACTGAGGTGATTAACTCGCTGATTTGTTCTCTGGATCCAGCTCCTCTTAAACAAAACCACACCAGTCTGAAAGCATCAGCACGTCCAGTCAGCGAGGAGCAAAGACTGACCCCGTAGATCACCAAACAAAAAAATGTAAGACATTATTCCTTCTGTATTTTCAAATATATTTCATTACATTACTTTTGTGGTCACTTGGGGGCAGCAGAACAAGCTGTAAACACAACTTTGACATTTTATTTTTTAACATTATACACTAATTAATACACTGTCAATGGTTAATGTTTGGTTTCTGGTTCATCTAGTTCTGTCATCTTTATAGATGTTTTTCAAACAATTTCTTAAATATTTGCCAATAAATTGTTAATAAACAGTCATTTAATGCAGACAAAAATATAAATGTGCACTAAATATTATTTGGCTTAATTGTTATAATGCATTGTTGATGATATTTAAGTTTTAAATCCAGAAATGCAATGTAATGCCAGCTTTAAATATTACACATCTTTTATTCCTCCTTGTTGGTATCTCCTTCTTCTTCCAACATGTAGTGGTTACTTTATCTGTAGACGAAAATGGTGTAAATGTACCATATGACAGTATACAGTAAGCGCTGTTCAGTCATTCAGTTCTGTTTGTGGCCATTGGAGGGCAGGGAAACAGGCCCTCAGGCCTTTTTTGAAGTGTCAGAGCCCAGTAATCTCACAGATTAGATTCAAACTCTGAGAGGTGAAAATGGCTCTTCTCACATATCAAACTCTGACCTTTTTCATCAACACCGCTGAGCCTCTCCCTGTTTTTTTATCACTCAGCTGCCTCGCTCTTTCTCTTCTCGTCCTGCGACGGCTGTTTGAAAAAGAGAAGCCATTTGCTTTTCACCTGCATCCGTCTGCATCTGTCTTCCTGTTTCTGCCCTGAAACCATAATCAAATCTGTGAGTCTCTGAGAGGCCATGAAGAAGACTTTACTGGGTTTCTCATCTCATGCCTCTCCCCATGACCTCCCCTCCTCCTCCACCCTCCACTTCCAGCATCCTTCCTGGCCTCATAAGCTAATGCCCAAATGACATTTAGAAGTTATGAATGCTGCTGACCACCAAGAGGATGCAGAAAATAGATAAGACCGAAATAGCAAAGACGGATAAATGGGTAGATAGGAGGAGATGGAGCTGCAGAGGCTGGAAATGCTGGAATTGAGGACATTAGTTTACAAAACCACATCATTTTTCATCATTTTCATATAGAAACAAAAGTGTTGCTGTTGCTTAACTTAAAACTGCTCCTATCAGTAATGATTATTCATATTTTAACAACCTTTTCAGCTCATTGTTTTGGTTTTCTTGCCTGTGTCCACTTTCACTGCAGCAGGCAGATGTTTTCAGTGTAAAAGCATGAAAACCTCACTGCGTTAGGGATGTAGAGGTAGACGGACAAAGTTAGCAACTAGCTGTTGGACACAGTGGAACATTTAGAACAAAACAGCTGTTTGCTAACACAGCCTGACATATACAGCTTGTTCTACTGGCCCCATGTTGTTAAAGAAATCTGATAATATGAGCAAGTGACTTACTTTTGTTGGCTATGTGACAATTGATAACTTAAAAAATAAATTTGAACAAAATTTAAAGGACAGTGGATTAATTGATTCTGTCTGAAAAGTTGAGATTAACTTGAAAGAGCTCACTACAAGAAGTTAATTGCAGTAATTAGCATTTTAAAAAATGTTTCAAAAAATTTTCAGACTAACTCCAGACATCACATCACTAATTCTGGTACGCCGGGTAAAATAATCCTCTAATCAGCCAGCTTTTCTGCATTTGAAGTCACTCAGCCGCTGTAACACGCTCAACAAATTCACCTCATTTAAATTAGAAGAGCTGCCAATCAGGGCCAGCAGAGGCTGTCAGAATGTTTACACTGCATCTATTCTGACTTAAATATTTAAGTCGTGTAGTTTGTAAGAGTTAATTACAAACTATATAGTACAAAATATATACATAATATATATCATATTTTTTAGTAACAGGCAGTATGAACATATATCCGGGAGATCATCGTCACTTCAGTTTCTTATCGTTCTGGACAAGTGGACAGCAGCTTTGGATAAAGGACAGGCAGTTGATTGCATATATTTGGATTTTCAAAAAGCTTTTGACAAAGTTCTCCACAAAAGGCTCCTTTCAAAAATAAAATCTTACAGCTTAGATGACAAGGTTATAGATGCAGGACTTTTTACACAACAGGAAACAGTTGGTGGTGGAAAATGGAAACCAGTGACATCTGGGGTCCCACAAGGCTCAATTTTGGGCCCCGGTTCTTTTTGTCATATATATAAACAATTTACTGTGTGACACATTCTGATTTATACTTATTTGCAGGCCATACAAAAATTTGTAGAAGAATTACAAAGGACATATACACAACTTATACTCAAGCTGATCTTCATAGCATGAGTAAATGATGTGATATTTTGTTATTGAAAATAAATCCTGATAAATGTAAACATTTACATATTACAAGTGGTTGGAGACTTGCCTGTCTGATTTAGAGTGCATATGATGGAGCTGTACAAACTTGTCCGCAACAATATCATCCCACACTGGAGCCTGTTGTCAGATTTTGAAAAAACAGATATGAGTTGAGAGGAAATTCCCTAATATTATTTCCAAAAATGTGTTCTTCTGAAAAGCGTAAAAACTTTTTTCACGTTTAGGGCTGTAAGAATATGGAATGAATTTCCAGAGAATGTAGTGAAGCTCCATCAGTGAATTCTTTTCAAAACAGACCAGATAAACTCTGGTCAAACAAGAAGTTTTTATAAAAATTACAGAGCAAGGCTGTGACTTTTTGTCACTTATAGTTTAATTTCAAGATAACATGAAAATTACTTTTATATTATTTTATATATAATGTATGATTGTCTTGTTTTTTTTTTTGGTGTGTTATTTTTTATTTTTTGAGACAGATGTAGCTGATTAATAGCCTGTATCAGATTTATTTTCATTTATTTCAGCTCCTTATTTTCAAGGAAAATCTTCAAACTTGTTTCCCTCCAGCAGTGCTCATTAAATATGGACAAAAGGAAAATCACAAAAGTAAAAACAAAGAATCTTAGACATCAAAGAGTGCAGAGGGTTTTTATATATATATATATATATATATATATATATATATATATATATATATATATATATATATATATATATATATATATATATACAGTATAAATACATATAATTAATAAATAAGTTAATACATAAATTAATTAATTAATTAATAAATACAAATATATATATTTGTGGTCGACAGGCGTACAATAATTGCAAAATGACTGAATGTAAATAGTTTTAATGAAAATAATAAATAAGGAGATGTAAACTTACGCAGCAAGTAAAAGTAAAGTGACCATATGATGATGTGACAGTGTTCAAGGTGATGAGTTCAAAGGTTGTTCTTCTATATGTGAGAAAAGATTTGTGGGTAAGAAGGCATCAAATTTTTATCCAAGAAGGAGGTTGGATCCGCCAAACATTATCTGCTCACCGAATCCACGGATAGATGGGTAAATAAATAATACAGAAGGAAGGGGAAATATAAGTGAAAGGACAGTCTCTTTATTAATGGATGGCAGTCTACCAAAACAGATGGACTGGGGGATGGGAGGGGGTGGAGGACGGTGGGCGGGTTCTGAGGAGCAGGAGCTCAGATATGGGAGTCTTATTATATAGCCGTCCTGTCTTTAATAATGGAGGAGGGATGTCATGCAGAGCGACCAAACATGAGAGCCAATGAAACATGGAGGCCAAATAAGGACGACACAGAAGGAAAGCCTGACGAAAGTAAAGCCATAAGAGCTGCTCTTCCCTCATCTGTCCACCTTTGAGTGTTGTTGGCGTTCAACCCCTGGAGGATTCCCCCCTCAATGCTGTCGCTGCTGAAAATAGCCTGTTTTCAGGCTTTCAAAGGACTCTCCATCCATCCTCCCCACCTTCCTCCATCCCGCACAGAATTCTGATTTCTCTGAATCATTTAGCGACACTAATTAGTACTTTTGTTATCAGAAAGTGCCCCAAGCCCTCCTATATCTCTGCAGCCTTTCATTTTCTGTTCTGCTCTTCCTTCCTCCCCTGGGGGACACTGACTCGATCATTCCTTCGCCGCTCGTCTCTCGCTGGACTGGTAATGGGGATTAAAGGCTAATTGAGGCTTAATTGAATAACGGATTAGAACAAGAACACAGATTTTTTTTAATCCAACTTTTTCTAGGAAACATCGGTCATGGGCATATTGTTTATCTCTGCCGACTGATTCACCTACAGTTGCAGCTGAATGTTCATGTGGTTAATCGGTTGTGAGTGGAGTGCTTTTGACCTTCCTTCCCTTCAGTATTAGCATCACTCGCCTCCTTTCACTCTTTTCCTCAAATTGAACGTCTTTGGAGTGATGAGTGAAATATCTTGACACTTTTTTGTCCATTTATTATCTCATATTGTGCCATTCTGTGGTGATTCTGCTTTCAAATATATAGTTGCTGTCAGTAATTCATTGAAATAGCCAGTTTATTTCAGCCATATGCATGTCAGTACCAGACAGTTAGATCTTAAATAAGGAAATTATCTTGGCTACTTACCAAGGCATAATAAAGATGTATAACACAAAAAAATGTTTTTCAGAATGTTCAAGCTTCATTTCTAAAGTTCTAAAACAAACCATTAATTTCTAACTATAACAAAACGAATAAAAACATATCTGAATGACAGAATAGGTTGTTTGCCAGTAACTCCCAAGGTGATGTATGAAGCATTTAGCTGCTAAAGAGCCTCAGGAGCTGGTGGAGAACAAAACAAAGCTAAAAGGAGAGTGAATGTTTGGCTTACATCCTTCAGATGGACAGAAACACAAATACAAATGAATGAAGATGTTTCTGCTGCAGCAACACATTCACCTTACTGGCTTCAGAAAGTGGCACTGTGTTAGCTTATTCTGCTGCCCACAAGTGGTCAACAATAATCTTATAGGTGATATGTACGATATTCAGAGCATTATTATAGTGGCAAACTATAGTCCATAAAGCTATAAACATCATAAGTACTCTAAACAACATTCAAAGCATTAATAAAGCAGCAAACAGCTATTTGACATGTACAGATAGGTATAGAGGTCCCTGGAAATCATTTACCAAGTAAAGGATAAATGCTCCATAATGTAACTGTAACTGTTTATTTATTTAAAAAGTAATGCATTAGAGTATTGGTTACTGTCAAAAGTAACAGCAGTACACAACAGCCAACTGACGGCAAACAGTGTTGAAGCAGCCCCCATCCTTCAGTTCTCCTCAATGTTAACACTGTTAGCTCTGTTGTCGCTGTTTGCACCATCCAACCTCTATATGAGGCCCATTAGACCATTAGAGGGCGCCGCCTAATGGTAAATGCTAATATGATTTATAATGAGGTGCTTTCAAATTTTTGCATTTAACAACTGAAACAAAACTATATTTTAGCTACTGGTATTTTATCATAAGATCCAACGTCAGCCAAAGTCAAGCAGTTTAAATGCCATTTTCTTTTTTTATGAATCTAAGCTGTCATGCATAGCACCAAAAAAAATGTTTTAATGTGAATTTCCTTTAATTAAGGATATTTATGGACAAGGCCATTAGTTGGTCCCATGCAGATGGACAAAACGGTCGTTTGGCTGTTTGATTTCATGTGTCTGTATATAGAGACAGACAGACTATCAGTCAGACATGCAGACAGACAGACAGAGTGTGATCTCAGACTGTCTGCACTCATTATTATCTCCACCTCTCTTCCACTCCCTGCTCTTTCTCTCCCTCTGCCTCTTTTGCTCTTAAAATCACTGTAGCTGACACCTCCACACCATAAGCAGATTGGGAGTCAGCAGGTGTGTGTGTTTGTGTGTAATGTAGTGTTGTGTGTGTGTGTGTGTGCGCACCACTGTGAATTTGTGTTTTTTGGGGGGGATGGGTGGCATCATCATTACCATGGGAACCTGGAGCTTAAAAAAAGGAAAATAATTTGTCTGGTTTCCATGGAAACATACTACACAATATAGCAAACCTTAAGAGATGCTCCATGAATCTGCACCAACACTTAATATGAAGTGTATGCGGCCTGTTGGGTTCACAACCAATGTGTAATCAATGTGCATTTTTCATCCAGCAGGGAAAGAGGTGGAGATGATAATGCTCCTGCCAACAGGTTTTCATGTCTATGTGAAAATATCTAGCCTGCAATGATGCTGAGATAATATTTGTTTTATTAAAGGTTAGTTATAATAAATAAAGAAATAAGTAGAACATAACTGATAATAATCCACAGTGCTTTTGGAAATGTAAAAAAAAATAAAATGTGAATTAATAATTGAAAAATATTGGTGGGTTAGTGGTGTGCATACACTTTTTGAAGGGCAGGGGCGAAAAGAAAAAAAAGGGCACCAACAGTGCGTTCTCACCACTGAAGAGAGCCCTTAAGTGCACGTTTTTGTCACCTATAAGTGGACATTTTATCATGTTTCCATCAACCAAGAGGCCAGTTTAGTGTGTTTTTTTTCCAGCCAAGGGGGCAATTTAATGTTTTTTGCCAATCGGGGGGCACTTTGGAATGGGTTTTTGCCTCTCAAGAGAACACTTAAGCATGCATTTTTGCCTCCCAAGTGGGCATTTTAGAACATGGTTAAATATAGGCTACCTCTTGGGTGCTTTCTTCAGTGGCGAGAACATGCTGTATGCATGCCACTGATAAAACCAATAACTTAGGACTCTCTGTTGAATATTAGAGAGATTATGATATAGCATAGATAATAAACACTACAGTATATTCCTAGAAGTCTATGTGTTACTCTGTTGTCTAGGTGTGACTGTTTCTCTGCATTGTGGCGGAGCGGGACGCGAGGGCGGTGCAAACAGACAAGGTATGGAGAGAGAGAGGGAGAGAGAGAGCGAGAGAGAGAGAGAGAGAGGAGCGGTACCCGGTTTGAAAGCCGATAATTAGTAACGTGCCTTGCCAACAGAGGAGAGCAGTCGCTGCTGGGAGAGCAGCCCGGTGGAGGGTGAACACGCGGTGAGGAGAGGACGGACTACTGCCGCAGAGGAAACCCAAGATGAGGCTCTGTCGCCGGCATCCCCGGTTCGTGAACGCGGTCACCTATCCTGCGACTCCCACCCTCCACAGAGCGCCACAGGCGGAGTGATGACTCGGGTGGATCTGGATCAACATCTTGGTGTGAATGCGTCTTTCTACTCTGATAGGTATCTCCGTCATCTCCGGGGTCGCCCCCCACCCCACCCCGTCCCCCTGTTTAGGTATGTACAGCCTGGCTTCAGTGTAGTGAAACTACTGCGTGTCTCCTCTGCAACCTGTCCGAGTGCTCAAACTACTGTGATCAGCAGTCAGTTTTAGGACGCAGGAGCCTCTGAACGCACCAGGGTAGAGGCTGCTCAATGTAAAGTGGCATCAACGCGTTTCTGACCACAGATGCTGCCTCATTTAGCCGCTTTCTGTTGTTTGACCAGCGGATGAGCGTTCCTCGGGGAACAGGGAACCCCAGTGACCGGAGGAGGGTTAAATTCTCCCCGCCGGTGACCTCCTGCTCCGGTGGACAAACATCCTCCCACCCCCCTGGCGTCCCCTCTCCTCCAGCAGCGGACCGGGAGCGACGGAGCCCACCGATGCGTCCGGCAACCCCTGATGCTCGGCAGCGCCCCGGGGCTTTCCGGTCGGTGGGAGAGGCTCGAGCCGCGGCCGCGCGCTAGGATGCTGCGCCAGGTGTTGCACGCGGGCCTGAGGACCTCGTTCCACGCGCTCGGCCGGTTCGTGGCGGGCCACCCGGTGTTCTTCGCTTCGGCGCCCGTGCTTCTCTCCATCCTGCTGGGCGCGAGCTTCAGCCGATACCGCGTGGAAGAGGACGTGGAAAGCCTGCTCGCGCCCAAGCACAGCCTGGCTAAGATCGAGGGCAACCTGGTGGACAGCCTGTTCCCCGTGAACCGATCCAAGCACGCGCTCTACTCCGACCTGCAGACGCCGGGCCGCTACGGGCGCGTGATCGTCACCAGCCGAAAGGGGAGTGTGCTGGACCCTGGTCACCTGGATACCATCCTGAAGGTACGCACGCGCACACACTGAACCCTAAACACATTTTAAAACAATTTCTAAAAAAAATGTTTGTGTCAATGAGCACTGGTTCTGACAAATGAAGACTAACACAATGAATAGGCTAATAAATATATCCTACAGTAAAAAGAGAAAACATATTATAGGCTGAATATCATACATTAGGCTATTTTTCAACATTTTAAATTACTATAACACTATAACAAAGAAAGAGCTATTATATCGATCTGCATCCAAAACCTCCCATATCAGCATCCTGAGCAGCAGGATCCAGCAGCAGAACAAGTTTCCTGTGGTGGAACAGAACCAGGAAGTTTAATATGACCAACCTCATCAGCATCTGAAGCAACATCACAAAAATACAGCTGGAGGATTTTCAGGTTCTTCTATTTTTTTTAATTTATTTTATTCAATTGTAGGGCATTCTTATGTTTAAGTTAAACTAGTGGTTATTTTGCACTTTAAAATATATATTTTTTGTTTTTATTGGATTTATTGAGGTTATTTTTCAGGGTCTCCTAATTTCTTTTTTTTATTTAATTCAAGTATAGAATATTCTTATGTTCGAGGTTAAAATTGATGTAACCCATTGGTTAATAATAAATGGGTCAGTTCTACTGTTGCTGACTATTGTTCTCTGAGTAATATCACTTGATCATGCCTTTTCAAGCATACTTTACTACAAATTAAGTAATAAAAGTATGATCAGTGCTGATATTGTATCAGATCGATATCGGTATCGGCCAATACTCAAAGCTGCAATATCAGTATCAGGACACCCTTACAAACTACGACACTATCAACTAAAACACATTTACACACTGCCAAAGTAGAATATTTGACAGTTTAACACCTTTTAAATCACAGCATTTGCATCATTAAATCAGACTGTGATGCATCCACAGAATCCATCTTTTTAAAATTAAATCAATGCCGAGTCCCATTGAGAAATCCACACAGAGATAAAGGTCAATAACTGTAGGCCACTGTACATATTGCACATATGCAAACTGTCATCCTCCTCATTCTCAGTGATAGATGGTCATTAAACAGAGTAACACAGACCCATTTCCAATAACCCCCCGACCTCCTCTGTCGAGCATTTTAATTACAAAGTGGAGTTAGCTGCAGTTCTGAGGCCTCAGTCTCTGCATCGTCAGTATCCCTTAATGGATTTATGAGTATTAGTTAGACACCCCTGGAGCAATTAGCCAAATTATTTCACGAGGTTATGTGTTTGTAATCAGAGCTTGCAGACTAATAGACATCATGCCCCATTGTGTTGGAGGCTACATGCATATTTGTGTTGGTCCACAGAGGACTAGTTCAGGTCTGTGCATCACTTCCATCTAGGTTCAAGGATGCACTTTTACTTCAACCTGAACTACCCTACTGTAAGAGCTGCTCTGCACTTGTTGCATGAGACAGCGATAGTCAGCACTGGACAGGATTACATGAAGAGCGAGTGAAACTGGATGTCACTTGAAACAGGATTAATTAGTGGCTGTGCTACATTGTGAGGCAAAACATGCTCTGCTCTTTGATTTTGAAGAGGTGAAAACACAGAGTTCGGAGGTTTGGAGCACCTTTGTGTGGTAGGAAAGCCTTGGTGTGATGTCATCAGTCCAGTCTGTCCAAACCTGGACCAACATGAAATAACAATTATACAGACATAACAAGTGTTTTAGCCTTTTTATGTCTTTCACATTCCACACAAATGTCAGCAGTTAGGTTGAGGCAACCAAACTACCAGCTAGGTTTAGCCAAGAAAACCATTTAATCAGGTTTAGGAAAAATGGTTGGGCTTGAAATAAGTATGAAACTATGTACAGTAATACTACTGAGAACACGTCACAACTAATATTTCATGAAAGTAACTTAAACGGCCTGGAGCACTATTCTCCTTGTCAAAAATTACACTGTTTGTTACTTCTCACTATTTATACGAGCTGTATCTATCTCACTTACCCACTACTCTTATCATAGCATTTATACACGACTTCCATAATTCAAACCACATGTAAAGGACTGAAATATGAACAACAGATTATATCAGATGTTATGAAATTTGTTTTCCAGAATACTGTAGTGATGTCTTAACGTTTCATCTAAAGCCATCAGCAGGTTAAAATTAAAAATTTACATCAACCAGATGGATTGGCCTAAAATAGCTGTAGGTGCAGCATCATCATCAGGTCTGCATTTTTCGTGGTCCAGTTATTTGGTTTTATATATATATATATATATATATAGCCCATATTCCAACACACATAAAGGGAGAGCAACTTCACTCAGGCAGACATTACTCCTCTATATGTTTACATAGACAATAGCTGTTTGATGCTTTACTAATACTATGAATGTGATATATAGAGAACCTTTGAAGTTCATTCAGTAATTAAAAGCACTTGGATCTATAATTTGAAGGTCCTATCTGGGAATTGCGAACAACAGTAGTGACAGATTGGTCGTGAAAAGCAACAAAAATGAAATGGAGAATCAGTGAATCTCAGCAGGACTTTGCATTGAAGGAACTTTCAAAACAAATCATTTATCAAGAGACGTTCCTACCCACACATCCTCCCTCTCTGAAGTCAATGCAGCACTCTGAGGTGGGAGACAGCTCTGCCCATGTTCTCCGTGGCAGAGACTGGCATCGGGCCTGTTGCTTAGTAACCAGTACTGTGGATGCTGGCACTGTTGTCCTCTCGCCATAGAAACACAGGAAGATTCTGAGACCACTATTGTTACTCTGTCGAGTAAGACACACACTCCTCCACATATTTCTTTCTCTTATTCACACAAATGAAGTCGAAGCTGAAGTGAGTGAATGGGAAACAACTTTGGTGGAACTTTTTGCTCCTGTTGCAGATGATTTGAGTTAAATTGAGCCACTGGGATGCTAACTTCCTCCTTGTTGGTGTGTTTTCAGCTCCACAAGCGGATCTACCAGATGCAGGTGACGGTACCGGCCACAGGCGTCAACAGCTTCAACTACTCCTTCTCCTACCTCTGTCTCCCCGACGACAAGAATGTCTGCATCATTGATGACATCATCCGCGCCATGGAGGAGATTCAGGCGGCTCGCACCTCCAACCGTTCCGTCCCTGTCCTGAGGTACCCGATCACACAGCTGGCGGACGGACGGCATGCGTATGTCGGCCACCAGCTGGGCGGTGTGCAGGGCTGGGGTCCCAGCGGGGCGGTGCGAGGCGCCAGGGGGGAAGGTGTGCGTTCTGCCAGGGCGTTACAGCTCACCTACTACCTCCAATCCCGCAGCAGCCTGATGGACCGGGTGGCCAGCCAATGGGAGAAGGCCTTCTGTGCAGAGTTGCAGGACTTTGCAGCACTGCACCCCAAGCTGGGCCTGTACCCCTCTACTTCCTCTTCCCTGAGGACGGACTTCCAGTTCTCCTCGGTGCTGGCACGCCGCCCTCTTTTGGCCAGCTTGGGGGCTTGTGGTGTGCTGGCCGTCCTCTGCTGCTCCATGAGGGACTGTGTGAGGTCTAAACCCTGGTTGGGACTGCTGGCTCTGCTGTCCATCACACTGTCAGGCCTCACTGCTGCTGGGATACTTAACCTGACCGGGGCCACCTATAACTCAACCTACTTGGGCATCCCTTTCGTCATGCTTGGTAGGTTTAAAACACTTTAAATAACACATAGACATGTTTTATCTTCACATCTTTGTAATGTCTTCATTCTCCATTTGTCTGGAAATGAACCAATCAAAGCAAAAAGAAAAAAAATCAGGGCAAAGAAATCAAAGGAAAGTGACGCTAAAACATGACAGGTGGGAGCAATGATGAACACTGCTCTTATATCTCAGACTGCATGTGTTCGCTGTCTGCTCCTTCAGTACCTGTGATGGGTTGTACAGATGTCAGCCGCAGGCTGAATGCTGTTTCAATGTAGACAGGTCATCAGAATGACTGACAGGTGGCAAGGCATGGCGTAATGCAAGGACTCGGAAAAAAATATAACCTACAGTCTGGAACAGAATGAGTCCACTTTTAGTGGATGTAACTTTACAATGAATGTTGAATGTGTCATGGCTACAGCTTTCTCTCTCTCTCATTACTGGACCAATTTCAAAAATGTTATCCCTATTAGTCACTAGTCACAAAATTGTCCAGCTTGAAAAATCCCACGGCATCCATGGTTGTATGCTTTAAATTAAGTGTTGGATCGTCTGAAAACCCCTCCAGGAACATATTTCCAATGCCAGAACTGGGCAGCCGTGTCTCACAATTTTCATTCATTCTTCAAACCAGCAGTCTGACATTTAAGATAAGATAAGCCTTTATTAATCCCACAATTTGACAGTGTTACAGCAGCAAAGTGGATAGTACAACTTCACATTAACAGTCTATATAAAAATGTGTGGAAAGTGGATCAAGTAGAACAATCTGTCAAGATGAGTCTGAAACAAAGGTAAATAAGTAATGTACCTTAGACAAAGTGACAGTATGTATGACCAAAGTAGGGATGCAGTAATCCAACTTTTTCTCCCCTGATACCAATTCAATGCCTCCGTTCAGTCTCCACCAGTTGCCAAGTAGGGATCTGATGCTCCTGTATTCATTTTAATGCAAGGCGACATGAGGCCAGGGACTGTTGTGGCACTGAAAGCAGCTTCATAGTGAGACCCACCACATATAAATTATAGCAGAAACAGCATATTCCATAAAGCAGTGAAGACACTGTACTGCGGATTTATCACATCAGCAATATATAATAAGGTCATTGTTGTCCATGCGGGATGCCGACTTTGTTCTTCTGAAGATTAACCATAATTCCCAGAACTATTGCAGACGTGACGAGATGATGGTGACTGTGTCACAGTACCTGCAACCATCATTTTCAGTTTATTATAGGAAACAAAATACTTACATGAAAAATCTTACACAGAATGCAGCAGCATTATTTAAGACGCTTGTATCTTTGATATGAATCGAGGTATGAATAAATAAATTGAGGTCTTAATGAATAATATGTTTTATATTCCCAGATGCTGTATATTAACAGTGGTTTGGGAATTAAAAACACATTTAAATGCAATTAGAATTTAACTACCAGGGGCTAAAAATGCATACCATCTGTGTGAAGGCGTACTTGCACACATACTAGATACTGAAGGATGTGCTGCATGTAACCACTACTGCACATATGTGGCCTATACCATAATTACTCTATAATGTGGAGGAGGAAAGGCTGCTTTTGGGCTTAAAATAACCAAAGCAAGAGCAGAAGACACAGGGGAATAGAGACTAAAAGGGGGCTCAATGAAATATTACTGTAAATGGGGGATGAGATCATGATTCTGTGAGCAGAAAATGAAGTTAAACAGTAGTTAGGAGGAGGGAAGGCAGGTCGGCAGGAGGGGGGTTCAGATTTATGTAGGTGGAGGAAATGTGAGGAGAGGAAGAAGGCTTTGATAAGGTAGGACAGAAAGAGACAGTATGGAAGTTATCATAATGTTATTATTTGTCATGTTAAAAGGAAAATGTGGATTTGAGATCATATTTTGCATCTTTCTCAGAATCAGACACAAGACATGTTTTATTAACGTGCAAAGCTGGAACAAGAGACAAACTGATGTGCTGGAAGAGTAAAGATTATGTAAATGTTCATTAGTCATGTGAGCGTCTATTTCAAAATTCATAAAGATTCAAGTTTTGTGGTATGAAACCAGACAATGTGCCAGGAGCACTGCGTACTGAAACTACAGAGTACAGAAAACTGGCATCAGCGTGTGGCCAGATGAGTAGTGTGGTTGCTCCTCTGAGATGAAACAATAAGCCAACTGGTACATGACGCGAATGTCATGGTTATCTGCAAGTTTTATTATCTACTCTATTCTTATCTTTTAAGCAAAAATGTATATTTCTGTTTCATAATGATGACCGTTTAGGTTTTGGTTTTGTTGTTGTTGTTGATATAAAAATGTCTACCATCTACCCTCTGTTGTTTATATTGTAATTTTAACGTGGGCTACTTGGTCAGCTCTGTTGCTATGCTAACGTTAGCGTTACTTTGTGTAAAGCACAACTCAACTCAGAGGTAAAGCAGCATGGAGGAGGAGGAGAGTGCAATGGAAAGCAAATATTAGTTACATCAAGTTACATCAGAAAAAATGCTATATTGGGATATATGTTGTTATCGGGATATAAAATTAGCTATATCGAGAAACAAAGGTTTGTCCATATCGCACAGCACTAATTCAAGCTAAATTGGACTAGTGAGAGGCATTTTAGCAACCAAATGATAAAGCAAGGCCTCAGACTGCATGAAAGAAGTGTTCGTAGTCACTGTGACGTCAGCCATTGGTCTTTGGACTGCAGTTTTGAGCAGTTTGGCTGTTGCCATTTTGTTTTTTACAACCACAGGTGACATCAGAGAATGGAGCTAATGACAACTGAACACTGACAATCAAATTTTAGCCAACCAAAATGTTACAATTATCTTTCATGAGCTGCTGCAACCAGAAGAGTCACCCCCTGCTGGTTATTAGATAGAATGCAAGTTTAGCACCTCTGCATTGGCTTCAATTTTTTTTTAAATTTATTTATAGCAAACTTTGGTCATAACAAACACTATAAATCATGTTTTCAGGATCTGAAATCCTTTTTAAGATCTCGGCAAGAAGACACTTCCTTGTCTCATTCTCATGTTTTATGACCTGAATGAGTGTTTGTCCATGAGTGCGCATTAGCATGTGTCAAGCTCTGATTAAGATAAATAAACGTCCCCAGCCTCTCGTCTCTGCAGCGTTGACCTCCCTGCCTCTTCCTCTTCCATCATTCACAACCAGCAGACTTTCTCAGCTGCACCCACGCCTCAAGTGTTGGTACGTTGCACCTCTGCTAAAGTGTCAAGTGTTTCGCCATGGTGAGGTCACAGAGATGGGGGAGGGGGGGTGTAAGTGTGTCACTGGTGACTCATGAATGCCATGGCAACCATGGTAAGGGAATCTGCTGCATATACACATATACCAACATGTGTGTTCATGCAAGACAGACTGGACATGGTTTAATATCTCCTGAGAACTAAATTCTTGGCTTTTATGCATCTTTCCTCAAAATATTTTAAATTTGTTATGAATTATTCATCATCTGTATTGCCTGATTTATATGTTAACTTCTCACGTCATGCTGCTGCAAGTTGCAATTTTTCAAGCAAGATTATTGAAGTCACAAGTAAACTGCTGCGTCTTACATCATCAGTCATTTCATATATTTCTAAGTTCAAACAGGATTGAGGTGCAGCATTATGCAGCGAGGAATTATTGCACTTCCTTGTGCAATGTTGTGATTCCTCAAAATTAATAAGTTGAAGGAAGACGGAGAGCAGTGAAAGGCATTCTAGTGACGAGGGGTTGGTTGGAAATTAGTTTTTGTGTTCAGAGACTGACTGTAAAACCATGACAATGAGCTGAAATAAGCTGGGTTTATCACTGCCAGCAGTGCTTTTTTATATTGCTTGTAGCCAATTGATGAGTTTTTTTATTCCAAAAATATCAAGTAGAGCCTTTAGAAAGGTCTTTTTCCTGAAAAAAATATATTATGATTGTGAATCAATAACTTAGTAAAACTGTTTTATTTCTGTAGAAGATATCTTACATTTGGTTTCCTCTTCTAACAAGGCTTATGAGCCAATAGTGAAGTGATGTTGCTATCTCTGAGTCGTCAGTTAGTGTTTAAAAATCTGGAGAAAGGTCTGGGAATTACAGTAAGAGCCAGGCAACAACTGGTTGTTAAGTTATCAATAGCACCTTTAAGTGTTTAGAATGCAAAAAGCTCGTTATTGAGTTAATCAGGTTTTATTTCTATCCAGTACCTAACTTTGCAATTTGTTTCCCATCAGGTCACGGGCTCTTCGGCTCCTTTGAGATGCTGTCGTCATGGAGACGGACCCGGGAAGACCAGCATGTGAAGGAGCGCGTGGCGAGCGTCTTCGAGGACGTCATGCTGCGCTTCTCCGGCTCCACCATGCTCCACCTGATGACTCTGGGCCTGGCCGCCTCGCCTCTCACCAACATGGAGGCCGTCCGGCTCTTCTGCCGCACCGCAGCCTTGGCTGTCACCATCGGCTATGTTTACATGCTGTCCTTCTACAGCTCCTGCCTGGTGTTCACAGGGTATCTGGAGACCGGCTACAGGCATGGCTGCTTCTGCCGGCGGGTCCCCAAGCCGGACCGGCTGGACTCTAAACCGGCCTGGTACAGGTGTCTCATGTACACTCGCTACCAGGACGAGGCTCAAACAAGTAACCCGCCGCATGGGGTCACTCACGCTCACACTCATACACCAAACTCTAACCTCACGCATGCGCACACGCACCCACATGCGGCGAACAACTCCACCATGCATGCACACGGACATGTGGCTAACTCCACACACACACATCCACATCCACACACACACTCCACAGCTAGCCCGGACCTTAATCCTCAGGACTCTCACCTTTTGCTGGGGTGTGTGAGGCGTTGCTATGGAGACTGGATCACTAACACCTATGTCAAACCCTTTGTGGTTTTGCTGTATTTGGTTTACATCTCCTTTGGATTGATGGGCTTCCTGCAGGTGAGGCATCAATACAACAAACTCAAAAACTGTCATTTTGTTGCACTATTATAATACCAGGTTCATTATTTATAATAATGAATCTATTTGTTAAAGGTCCCATATTGGGACAATTGAGATGTGTTTTTAATATTACAAATCAGCTATAAGTGCTGTGTAAACATTGAGAAAGTATTGAAATGCTTCATTCAAAGAGAATTACACACAGCCAGCATTCAGAAACCAAGCATTTCAAACAAGCCGTCAGGATGTCTGTAACGTTATGACATCACATATTTACAATATTCAGACCACTGCACAGTTTTAAACCACCTTATTTCTGGTTACATTGAATGACATCAACTGACAGGAAGTAAATATGGGAAGTGTATTCAGACAGGCAGTATGTGGAAAATATATTTTTTTAACATATTCCAGTAGAAACATTAATTACAAGTATGAACCTGAAAATGAGCCGATATGGGACCGTTAACTCTTTGAGTGCCATCCATATTTTTAAAACATAAAGTGCCTTGTGCCAGCATTTTTGCCCATTTTGAGTATATTGAGTATATATTTCTAGACCCACAGAATATTTTGTACTATGACTCTGAAAACACTGAATAGCTCAAATGAAAGAGGAGACTCTCTATTTAATCATGAAAAAAAGGTTTGTTTTTACCTTGTTCCATTCTTGTTTTATCAGAGGTAGAGTAGAGGACACTCCCACCAAATATAGCACTTTTTGTCCACATTGTGTTTGTTTTGTTCTCTAATCTCGATCGTCTCCACTTCCTGCTTTGATCTCTGTGGCGTATACCGTCTATTTATGCTCCGACTATAAATCCCAGAAGCCCCAAAATTACTCACAGGCTACAGGAGACTGCAGCAACCCGCTGCCGAAAAACCATTTTGACGTATTATTACATCGATGGCACTCAAGCATTGGATTTTAAATGATGTTGAAATACGTCAGCGGCACTCAAAGAGTTAATTAGTGACATCACAGCCATGTGTTGGGACAGTGTGGGGCAAGTTAATTGGACAGAAGGTGCCTGTGATCACAACTTAAGGCTGTGTAATGTTAACTGTTCAACCACACCATTAGCTAAGTGAAACATGCAGGAATCTAAATTGACTGGTACGCTTGAATTTCACCAAAAAAGTTCCAGAAATTGTAGCATTTTAAAATGCAGTTTGTGAAATAACCATTGCATTGTATGAAATTTACTGTTTGTACAGTTGATCAGTTACCCAACACGTACCTTGAATTCTTGAAGAAAAATTTTCTTCTATCTCTCCATGGTGAGCTTTGGGGAATTGGGGAAGAATCATGTAAAAAAGCACCTGTAACACTACGTTTCTGTTACCGACAGGTGACCCAGGGCTCAGACCCAAGTGCATTGGTTGCCATGGATACAGCAACAGTACTGTACACACGTGCCCAGCAGCGTTACTTCAGCTCGTACTCCCCTGTCATTGGATTTTACATCTATGAAAGCGCCCCCTACTGGAATGCCTCAGTGCAGCGGGACCTGCTGGAATACGCCAAGGGCTTCCAGCGAATCAGCTGGCTGGAAGCTTACCTGAACTACCTGTCCGATCGCAACCAGTCCACCAGCCAGCCACGTGAGAACTTTACCCACACCCTCCGCCACTCCTTCCTCCGCGAGCCGCAGTTCGCCCACTTTGCCGATGACATCATCTTCGCAGAGCGCGGTCAGGGCGAGGAGCCTGACGTGGCCGCTTCCCGAATCTTTCTGGTGGCCAAGACAACAGAGAACAAGCGCAAAGAGATGTCCGTGCTGCTGGACACGCTGCGGCGTCTGTCACTGACCTCGCGTGTCCGCTTCCTGATCTTCAACCCCTCCTTTGTCTACCTGGACCGCTACGCCGCGGCAGTCAGCTCCCCCCTCAGACACTCACTGCTGGCGGTGCTCTTCCTGCTGGGTCTGTCCTCGCTGGCCGTCGTGGAGCCGCTGGTCTCTGTGTGGCTTGGCCTCACCCTGCTTTCCGTCCAGTTCGGGGTGCTGGGCTTCATGACCTTGTGGGGCGTGGAGCTGGACTGCATGTCTGTGCTGTGTCTGATCTCGGCCTTGGGCCACTCGGCAGACTGCAGTGGGCCCCTCCTCTGTGGTTTCGCCTCAGGCCGGGGGGACAGCCGGACTCGCTGGGTGAGAGTGGCATTGGAGAGACATGGGATTCCCTCCCTCCAGACGCTCATCTGCTACGGCGTCGCCCTGGTGCCCGTTGGCTCCGTACGATCCAACCTCACACGCACGCTGTTCCGCTGCCTCACCCTCACGGCTGGATGCTCAGCCCTGCACACACTTGCATTCCTGCCCACGCTTCTCACATTCCTGCCTCCCTCCAAGAGCCGGGGACACCGGCCTGATGGAGAGGGGCAGAGGGAGGAGGTGGAAGGCGTTGAAATGAACGACAGCACTCGAGTGGTCGACCAGATCACCACTGTCTGAGCAGGGGATGATGGTGGGCTTTTTCTTTTGCCCCCTTGGTTGCCATGGTGACTGCCGGCTAGGAACTGGTTCACTGAAGTCTGTTGTATGTTTGTAGACAAGAAAGGCGATCCTTGTGAAGAGAGGAAGAAGAGTCACTGAGAGAATGATAGGAGGACAAATGGAGGTAGAGGGTCAAGAGGAAACTGTAAAGGAGAGTCAGAGGCCAGTGAAGAAGAGAGAGACTGGTTTCCAATGCAGCGTATCCATGGTTACCTGCTTGTTGCCAGTGCTAGCGGCATCTGAATGAGCTCTTTCCCAAACAGCCAATCAGAAGTGGAGGATCAGCTGAGGTCAGCCCTGGCTGTGACGACATCAACAAAGGAAGTGCCACATTTTCCACGTGTTCAACAGTCGCTTTAGATCTGATCCCACTGTTTGGCTACTGCTATCTCTTCGCCATATCAACTTGCACAAATACAGCTACAATGACATGAGGCGCTCATCTGTATGACTTGAGTATTTTTACTTTAATGCCAGACAAATAAAGTCAAATCAACACAATATGCTTGTATGATTGTGATTGTATGGCTCTAATGCAGGTTGTAATATAGATAGGTGTGTGCTTTACTACAAGTGAAACTCAAAAACCATGAACCATACAGGGCATTTTAAATTCATTCTGGCTCATATTGAGCCAAACTACTGCATTTCCATTCCCAACCTGACCCGCGGCCTGAATCCAATCAAATCATCCTCTTTCAATGATAGTACGATGCAAACATTCTCTGTTCTGGTGCTTAATTCTGCCCATCATGATTGAAATAGAAGACAGTAATGGTGCACTGAACAATATTCATAGCATTAACTCACTGAAAGTGCCTGCCAGCATTTTTACCCATTTTGAGTCATACTTAGCACAAATGAAAGAAGAGACTTTCTATTTCATCATGAAAAAAAAACCTGAGCAGAGAGTGAAGTCGCTCTCCCTCTGTGTGTGTTGTAATCTGAGTTTATCTGTGCTATGTTGACAGTTGTAGCAGCCACTCTCCACTTCTCCAAACATTGTTAACACTGTCAGCACTGTTGTCGCTATTTGTACTGTTAGCACCATTAGCTGAGCACTGCCAACAGTAGTGGCAATAGAAATGCTAACTGTCATTTAGCACCTTTTAATATAACAGTTGCATATTACTTTCATGATAAAGAACAAAATGTGAGAAAAACACAAATATATAAAAATTAGGGCTGTTGAAGTTAACGCGTTAATGTGATTAATAAGATAAGATAAGATAAGATAAGATAATCCTTTATTTGTCCCACAGACGGGGAAATTTGCATCGTTACAGCAGCAAAGTGGATAGTGCAACATTACAAGGAGGGCATATAAAAAAATAAGAACAATAACAACAGTAGAAAAAGACCAAGTAGAGAAAAACTATAGCATCATATATACAATAAGTGAATAACTAGGCATGTACTATATACAACATAAATGACTGAAATGATTGGGACAAAAATTACTGAACACAGCAGATGGAGTGGCGTGATAAATATAGCACAGTGAATGGTATGGTGAATGAAGTGGAATTGCACATTAATAGATAAGAAACAGTAAATATATCAGGATATTGCACATTACATTATGTATATTATGAGTATTCTGAGTGACATAAGTATGATAATGGCATCACAAACGATTATTTATATATTGATTATTATATATACAATATACCGCTTATTATATAAACAAGGTTGTTATATACTGATTATTTAGATATTTATACATTGATATTGCACAAGATTATTTATATATTGCACATGTCCATGGATTATTGCGTGTGTGTTTGGATTAACGGGAACTGAGTGAGGTGTTGTTGAGTCTAACAGCAGCAGGCAGGTTAATCATTAATCTGGCATTAATCTGCGTTAATGTGATTAATCTGTGTTAATGTACTAATTTGTGCGATGGTAACTCTATTAGGATAAACTGCCTGAAATGCGTTGACTGACCGAGACATGCTAATTTTGACATCCCTATACATATAAGCTGCTAAAATCAGAGCGACACCACTTTAGTTCTAATAAGTGCTGTGTTTATGAAAAGAACATCTCTTTTACTTTTCTTTTTCATCCATTTCACTTTACAAATTAATAATTTAACGATGCTCTTTGATGGATTATTTGTTTGTTGAATTACAGGAGAAGCTTGGACAGATTCAGAAAAGATGGTTAATCTAATTTTATCAGCATGTTTGATTGTTAGTTATGACTGTGTTGTTAGTTTACTTTACTAATTTTTTGAATGAAGTTCTGCTTCATGACCTGCCTGCACGTATCTGGTAACGCATTTTGGGCAGTTTGCCTGAGTACAGTTGCGCAAATTAACGTGATTAAGTGGCGTTAAAGCAATAATTTCAACAAATACTTATATGCACCATACTGTTTGGATAAAAATATGAGTTGAATTCACTGTAAATCTCTGATCACTCAGAACTTAAAGTGATAATCAATAATATGGCCTGATGGCTTATTTATCCTTCAGGACATGATGTTGGCACCTAAACTGCTCTTTCTCCTTCTGTCGTCCTTCTCTCTGTAATTCAATTTGAATGAAAGGACTGTTTTCTTTCAACCTCCTGTGATTCTCCCCCTTGAAGACAGAGGACCTTTTACTCTTTTATTCCTGAATTCATCTCAGTAGTTGAAGGTCTGCGTGTTTGGGAGTGCTTCCTTTTGTTAATCCATGCTCCTTTCTGACACTTGAATGGAAGTATTGTTCAGGCTCTCTGTGCAGGCGTCACAGCCATCAGTAAAACAAAGATCCAGCACCAGTTGTTTCCTATCCATGAGCACTGCCATCAACAGTAGCTAGAGTTGCCGTTAACTGCAGTGAAAACATGGTTGTTACAACATTACAATGCTGAACGGGTCTTTCTGAATATGATCAGCACACAACGTGCACTGCTCTGGCACGTTTGCTGTAGAAATGCTAAATTATAGGAAAACATGAACTTTCTGCTACCTCTTGAGAAAATTAATGCCACAGTAGGAGGTAAAAATGAATAAATGTTAAATCCTACAATAGAGACCTGCCTGTCTCTCCATCACCAACCTGTTTCACACTTCAGATTGAGCCCTCAGGTTAGAACACAGGACGTGGTGAGGCAGTAAGAAACACCTCCCACACTCAATCGAGCTGTCAATCCAAATGGAGCTCACTGCTGCTGCTTCCTGTGTGGTTGCTGTTTCGGTGCACAAGTAAAATAGAGCAATGTAGGAGTTGCATGTCAGGTGTCAGATGAAGGGCTGCAGATAGATAGATCTACAAGGTTTCTACATGGAAGGCTTCTGCAAATGCTTTGGGTCTTGTGTGGAAAATTCATTGCAGGACTGATGTTTGCACTATAGTCACACTAAAAGACGTATGATTGACTTAAAGCTATAGTCTGTCATTCTGTTCAGAAACACTTTTTGTTCTACTGGGTGAAATGTTCCTTCCACCCGGAGAGCAGTCAGTACATTATTGCTCAGAAAAAGGAAGGAAAAGAATCAGACATCTGTACAGCTGCAGGACTGTAAAAACTCTGACCAATCCCTGACATTCGGTCCGAATGGAAAGAACCAATCAGATGCCTTCATGTCTCACACAGAGGTCATGACTTTTACACTTGGTTTTGAAATGCTTCTTCAGTGACTGTGTCACACGTGGACAGTGCTGTGTCGCAAAAAGTGTAAGCTGGCTTGTGGACATTCAGAAAAACCCATGGAGACATCATACAAGTGCGTTAAACATGGTTGCATATTGGGTCACTGAGGGAACCCAATCTTTTTCATTTCTTCAGACTATACATGGGTATGGCATGGTTGCCTCCCAAACACATTTGGTCTTTGCAGATAAAATGATGACGTGTTTATTTGCATATAGAACAGCAGAGCCAGACCTGATCACAAGTAGTCACTGAAGTTTTCAGTTTGAATAAATGCAGAAAAGAGAAGAGAGGGGAGAAGCTTTCTGGTGGGATTTGAGCTTACGCACACGCACACACTAAATCACCTAAAAAGTGCTGTGTCACTGTAGAAGAGTAGTAACATGCTGCAGTTCTGCTCTGCTCCACTGATTTCACACTTTTTGTTCTCCCTCGGTGAAAATGAACAAAGGCTGACACTTGATCTGCAGGGGAGGGGGAACTATCGTGAAGTCTTTATTGCCCCCTTGTGGCCAACGGTCAACTACTACATTATTATGTGGATGCCTTCTCACCACACACACACAAACACACACACACACACACACACACACACACACACTGAGATTCGAAAATCCCTGAGGCTGCTTTTGTTTTGTTTAAATTCATTTTACATCTGACGTCAGATGCCATTCTTCAGATTTACTACCCAGATGTCAGTGTGTAAGTGTGTGTATGTGTGTGTGTGTGTGTGTGTGTGTGTGTGTGTGTGTGTGTGTGTGTGTGTGGGGGAAGATGTTGGACCGGTTAGTCAACGTGAAGCCAACGTTTTATACTGAAACCTACCGTGCCTGCTTTTGCAATGTGCTGCAACACACTTACTTTGATATTCACACACACACACACACACACACACACAGACCAGATGAAGGTTAAAGGTTAATACCCTGTCCAGGAACTGTCTGGTCCTGCATCCTGTAATACCAGCTGCTGCCCTGCAGCACACTGTGATAGGAGGCGTGTCATTGTTCGGTCTACTGTCTACTCAAAACTTCTGATGTCCTGAACGCATCTGAACACACACACCTGACGCCACAGACGATGCTCTTGTGTAAGACACAGGTGGATAGTGAACATAAGAGGAAGCACCTACAGAAAAGAAGCTGTGAAACAGACTCATGAGTGACACATGGCTGGGAAAAATGGAGGAACTTTACGATCCACATAGACTCTGCACATGCTTTTGAAAAGCATCTGGTAAGCAATGTTTCCCTTTTTTACGTTCCCTTTTAAAATAATCTGCTAATTTAGGACAATTTACAGTGATAACTTGGTGGAGTGGAGTATTTTCTCCAAAGATGTGATGTGTGGCAGTTTGTGGATGATGCTGTTTTGTTTCCCTGCATTGAGGTGAAAAATACAAAGTCAGACGGTGGGAACTTGAGGAATTAGTCCTTCTTTCCTTCTTTCTTTCTTTCTTTCTTTCTTTCCTTCCAATAACAGTATTTACTGTAACAGCTTTACTGTGTCGCCTCAAGGCTTCAACAGGTACTGTTTCTTTTCCTTACATACAGAGTGTATGATAATCACATCTCAGACAAATATCAATGTACATAAACTTTGAAATGTTTTAATATGTCTTTCTCAGGGGTCAGAGTGAACAAAGGCTTATATCAAACAATACTGCCAGCAGATACTTGACTGCAGGACAATAGTGTATTAATGAGGTGTAATTGCAGGCACTCCCTTTATAACAGCATCATCAACGACTGCAAGGATGTTTTGTATTGTGTTGCAATATGTATTTGCCAAGGTTTGTAATCGGGCAGATTATGAAAAGGCCTGACAGGAAAAGAACTGTATGTTATTATGAAAGCATCTCTTAATTATAGTTATGATCACCACTGAGCCAACTAAGTAGGTTTATGCAAGGACTGAAGAGAAGAAAAGACTGAGTGCGTTGACAATGTAAAGTTCAGTCAGAGTTTGATTTTGTTTCCATTTAAGGCTTTAAAGATTAGATTAAAAAATAATTATTACTGTGGGAGGCAATGGAGTGTTTTATATCATTTTCAGCAGTAAACAAATTATTAATGTTTTAGCAATCAGGATTTTTTTTTTAAGATTTGTATTTATTTGCTAAAACAAGTAAAAAAAAATAAAGGTTGACTTGAGATTGATCGGTGTCAACATTATCAGATTTCAAAAATCAAGGCAAATTAATTAATATGTAGCACACCTTTGTAATTACATACAGGGTATCAAGTAGCCTATTATATGTCAGTAGATTTAAGTGAAGTCAAGTCTTTTTGGATCTCATTGAGTCTAAAGTGCACAGATTTGTGACTTGAGTTCGTGTAGTGGGGATGTCTCTGTTTTAGCATAAAATGAGGTGTACTCTATGGACATAAAGACACCACCAGCAACACTAACCTGTAATTTATCAAGCTGTGAATGCACTGAGGTGTAACCTAACCACTGTGTCCACCCCTGCCCTACAGCCAATCCTGAGAGGAGACAAAGCCACAGAACATACATCAGATCCTTTTAGCTACCAGCTCTAAAGGAACATTTAGGGGTAATCCCAGTGAAACAGTGATACGCTGCCATCGTACCCACATCTAGAAACACAGGCTGCAAGAGAGGAAGGCCAGCTTCAGAAAGTTGTGATGTTGTTCTTGTTGACAAAGCTTGAAATGAAATTTGAATATTTGGGATACAGACAAAGAAAAGAAAAATACATCCAGAATGAAACCAAACAAAGGGGAGGATTTCTTCTGAGTGCTTGTGACCTTGTGTGTCCAGGAGGATGTGTGCTATTTGCTTTACTGGAGGATGGTGGAGATGGACACATCATTTCCTTCTTATCATCTGGCTTTCACTGTTAATAGCTGCTCCACCCAATGGTAAGTTACTGAAATACTGAAATACAGCCTGCTAACCATCCACACAGGATTTATTTCATTACCTTAATTAAATCTTTCCCACAGTTTTATTAATAAGTGAGCACAAATGAAATAATTAGGATAAATAGCGCATCAGGCCAAGTCACCTTTGTAGCATAGTGTAGATTAGCTTTACTTGGTGATGAATCATCACAACATGCTGATGACACTGACACTGCATGGGACTATCATGAGGCAATAGTGTTTCCCATTAATTACTGTAGCTCCATCTCAGTTTGAACTGAAAATATTAAATGTGTGTGTGTGACTGTTCTTTCGAGGAAAAAAGCATGGCTACAACAGCATTACTTATGTCAGAACTGGAGAGTGCGTCACCTTTATGACTAGAAAAGCACTCAGAGAGCGCAGACCTCCACCAAGGCAGCATTTTGAGAGAGCGTATACTCCTGCAAGCCCACAACGCCAAAGAGTGAATGTGTTGATTTTGACGCACCTTGAAACCCACATTTAACATTGTATTCACATTAATATCATGTACTTTTTATTTATTTTCTATTTCATATTTTGTCAAATTTGAATTTAAAAAAAAAATACCAGTAGACTGATTTCCAAGCCACGATTTTGTCCTCTATGCACAGTATTTTTGCGGTTATCATGGAAAATATTAATATTTGACTATGCGAATGTCTAAGATTATAAATTGAGAATTCTTTTCCAGATATTTTGAGACCAGTTGCATTGCTCTAGCTCCTTCCTAGATGAAGTTATGGTTAAAAACGCATATTTGACCTTGGTGACCTTGACCTTTTACTGATCTTGACCAAACTGAATCAGTGACTTCTGGATTCATATATTAGTTTATTTACCAAATTAGGTGACGATTGGTTGAAAATTGTACACCCTGGAGCGTTCAGAAATTTCCCATACATTACTATGGTGTGGCCCTTCTGACCATTCCTGAAAATTTCGTCAAAATCCATCCATAATGTTTTGAATTATTTTGCAAAACAACAAATAAACAAACTAGAAAAGCACTCAGAGAGCGCAAACCACCGCCAAGGAGGTTATGTTTCCACCGGGGATTGGTTGTTGGTTTATCAGTTTGCAGTTTGTAACTAAAAAAGTTATAGTCAGTTTTTGATGTAAATGCTGTTGAATCGGATCCGATCACCACCAAAAATTAATTTAAGTTAGTGATTAGCTGGTGAATATAGTGACACATTAAACTGCTAAAGAGCCACAAATTTCCTTCAGGAGATGGTGGAGACCAAAAACAGGGCAAACCAGAAAGTGGATGTTGGATTTACATTTCCCAGGTAGTACAGTGAACAATAATGTTGATCTGTATATGCTGGACTTGTAAATATACAACAAGTTGAGCGTAAGTTGACTATTTCTGCTTCCAGTGCAGCTTTGCGGTACACTTAATGCTGTAAATCTGCATTTCTTTCACCCATTCCAGCACATGGCTACTTCCTGGGAGACACTAAGGCAGTTTTTAATGGCTGTGAGGACCACTGGACCCTGCAGGATAGGGCTGCCATGCCCATGCTCTTTCAGATGACTTTGTGCATCGATATCCGTGTGGTCATCCCCGGCGCCTGGGTGGCCTTCTCTTACAGCTCAGTCCACGCTCCCAGACCTGAGCTGGGTCTGGAGGGAGATGAGGAGGCGCTGTATGGGTGGCTGCTAAGAGTCCGACATAGATTTCCTATCCAGCTGTCCCCAACACACTGGCACAGGGTGTGTCTGAGGATGAACGTACCACGCAACTCCTTTAGCCTGGAGGTAACACTTGCAGTGTAACAGTATGCTCAGTTGTGAGGAAATATTCTGATAATAGAGTGTTAGGAAACCATACTGGAAAAAAAGTTTTGCATTAAATGTTACCAAGGTGAAAGTACATTGTGATTGTACTTAAAGTATCAAAAATAACGCTACAACTATTTCAAATTTGTCCTTCAGTTCAGCTTTTGAGTAAATGTACTTGATTACATTCCAACACTGAGCATGTCCCAAGGTTGACAAAGCCAAATACTGTTTGTAAAAGTAGATTGTTTAGACAGCTCAAGATGTTTTTTCTTGCTTAAATCCCACATGTCGTAGGTGGAGTTTGGAATGAAAGACACAATGGACTATAAAAACTGTTTAAACCAGTGCAGCTAATCTGAATAGTTTTGATTTATACAGCACAATACCATACATGAAAATAGATTCTACAGTATGCCTATCAAACATAACAGACAGGTTGTGAATAACATGATCTTAGCAGTCAACTTGTGATTGGGATCTCATTTTTATTGGCAGGAATTATCAAAAAAGAGTATGAACATGAGGTCTGAAATAAAGAAATAGAAATGATTTTGTTTCAGGTTGATGGGAACACGGTGGCAGAGAGGACGGTCATCGCTCGGGCCATCCCACCCTCCGGCTCCCTGTGGCTAGGCTGTCGTCCCAGAGACCGACCCCCAGGAGCCACACTGGGCCAAGTGGAGCTGTACCTGTTCCGGATGTGGGCGGACCTTGGCCACCATGACCCCTGCGAGGATGGCACTGTGATTGGCTGGAACACTCAGCACTGGGGCGTGACCAGTCCCAGGGCCGGACAGAGAGACCCCAGCCTGCAGTGTGCTGGTGAGGCTGCTCATCTTGACTTTATCCTGTCCAGTGCATGAACCACTTTCCCAGATTACTGCATTTATAACTGAATGCAATGTAATCTTTTCACTCTTTTCATATTTCAAATTTAATTCTAGCTAAAGCACAGCATGGCATGTCTTCAGTTTGTCATGTCACGGTCCTTACATATGCTAACCTTTACCTCTGAAGTGTCTTTCTCTTAGTAGTTGTGCATGTTCACAGCATGCTGGATGAATGTTGCATCTTTTCATGTGTGTACAGACCACAGACAGTTGAGACGGGCACGTGTTCACAGAAGTCTGACTGATGGTGTGTATTACTTTCATGCATGTTGTGTATATATATCTGAATGTTTATGTTAATGTATTTGTATGTGCCTGTATGTAGAGAGGACACAGAATGGGATAGGATAGTTTTATTGATCGTTCAAGACTAAAAGACTAAAAAATGATTTCAACAATATGCAGAGTTTTTTTGTGATTGTTGTGATCAAAAATGCTTTTGCAGCAGCTTTTCTCAATAATTGCAATGCAATTTGTGGATTTATGTGGGTTTTTTGGGAAAAATTTTGGTAATTGCCAAAAAATATAGCCCACAAATTTTCGCGTTAACACTGATTAATCGTGTTAACATATTAATTCCGACAGCCCTAAAATGAACACATACTGTATGCACAACATCGAAGTGCGATCTCAGACTACAGTAAAGTGAGTATGAAACTACAACTCAGGGTCCACATGTCCTTCTTCTCCTCCATTTTTTCCAAATAATGCAGGAAATCACTGGAATTTTGAATAATTGCAATCCACCGCAAACATTGCACCGATTGGTTGAATTTGCATTAATTATTGTGATCATAATATTGCAATTTCCTGGAGGGACTGAATATAGATTCTGCACATCTAAACATGTTTTCATGATAGTCACAAACAGCTAACATTTTAGCACAGTGTTTCTAACAGAGCCCTTTGTAGAGGAAACAACCCTCTGGATCAGGAAGACAACCATACAGAAAGCCACTGTTACAGTCAGAGAGAAGACAGAGATCACTTTGAAAGTATCACACCACACTGTTGAAGCACAGAGGGGAAATCTGAATTTACTTTCACTGTTTCAGCATCCCAAACAGGAGCTGAGCGATCATTCACACCTCCACCTGGTGAGCAAGACAACAACATCCAGTTAAATAAAACATAAAATGACCTCAATAACGCTTCTGATTATTAGCTGCTTAACATCTGTCTTTCTTTTAACTGCAGTGTCTTCCATTACAACTACCTCAAGTCCTGTCACAGCAACATCTGCGACTCAGATGAGCCACCAGACGCCTGACATCGCAGGTGAGCGCACTACTTTCTGACATAATGTGGCCATGCATGTTGTAATTTTGGCCTTGATTTGTATAGAATAACGCTGAAATGTCGGCCCAATATCAGCAGAGCCCAGCTGTGCTAAGGCGCTAACCAGTGGGCGACACCGGGGTCTGTTCAATAAAGCCCATACAGAGGTAATTTAACTTGCATTCTCTCCACCAGCCAGCAGGGGGCGACACTGGTTTCAAAAGAAGTCCGTTTGTATTGAAGTGTATGGGAAGGATATCAGGATGTAACAATAGCAGAGACCTCTCAATCACATGGTAGCCACGCCCCAAAGCTTTATGTGTTTTTTTTATCATATATTTGACCATAATTCTTTAAATCGACACCCTGATATATTAACACATTATTTGAACTACGTAAGCATTGAGGCAAAAACTCATATTTTTTAGTGTTTACTGAGGTAATACAGCAGGAGAGAAAATAGACTTCAATACAAACAGACTTATTTTTGAAACCACCAGTATCGCCCCCTGCTGGCTGGTGGAGAGAATGCAAGTTTAGTTACTTCCGTATGGGCTTCATTACCACTGTTCACAATCAGACAGGTGACGTCACGATAGCTCCGACCACTATTTATGTACAGTCTATGGTGCTAACAAAGTAGCCAGGAGCAGGAGTGATGTCGGCCGTGTGGCAGCATTTTTAGTTCAAGTCTGAAAAAGACGTTGCAGCTGAGTGTAAAACTGGTCATGAACAGGTTTCCTGTGGTGGAACAGAACCAGGAAGTTTAATATGACCAGCAGCATCAGCAGGAGGATTTTCATTGTCTTCTACTTAATTTTTTATTTAATCTATTTGATTATATATGCTTATGTTTAAGTGTTTAAGTTAAGCTAGTGGTTATTCTGCCCTTTAAAAATATATTTTTGTTTTTATCGAATTTATTGAGGTTATTTTTCAGGGTCTTCTAAATTATTTTTTGTTTATTTTATTCAATTGTAGAATATTGTTATGTTTAAGGTTAAAATTTATGTAACCCATTGGTTAATAATAAATGGGTCGTTTTTCCCAGACCTGCTGTTGCTGACTGTTGTTCTCTGTTTAAGTAATATCACTTGATATAGGCCTTTTCTTACATTCCATATTATAAAATAAGTAACAGAAGTATGGATGATTTGTGCTGATATCATTGGATCTTTATAGGTACTGGCCAGGCTCAAGGCTGCAATATCAGTGTCATATCAGAAGTGAAGATGTTCTTTGCAGACACCCCTAATTCAAAGTCTACATTATAATTTATGTCACTAGTATAAAGAAAAGTATCATTCTCATTACATCCAGGTTTGTCATCCACTGGAAACACAGTCAGCAGCAGTCAAACTGAGCCTCCGTCACTTACAGCATCAGCAAACCACAGCAGAGTAGAAAAGTCATCTGACCTCCAGAACTCATCGGCTACAGCCTCAATAAATGTGACCTCCACCACAGCTTCCAGTCCAGCAGACTGGACGTCCTCCAACACGTCGGTCCTGCCCTTCACTGCTCGTCCTGTTTCTGACACCAGTACCCAGACATCTCAAAACACAACTCTCGACCAAACCACGCCTGGAGGAACACTTACATTGGGTCAGTCTGGCATGTTTGCTGCATATCTCATATGAATGGGTATATACACAAAGGGTTTTAAACACCTCTCTCTCTTGTCTTAGGGTATCCATTCGTTAATTGTACCATCAGTCAGCTGTGTTCCAATAACAGTAAGAAACATCCACCTTTTGTCCATTCACTGTTTTACTCTGCCGCCTCACAGCTTCATTTCTCTCTGCAGGTGCTTACTATTGGATGTCCATAAGCATGAAGACCAGAGGCCGTAACACTGAGCAATATGTCCACGACTTGGTGAGAGCAGAAATCCCACTTTCCCACTCCTTCATCACTCGACTGCTTTGAGAGTCACCTTGACACAAACAAGTTCAGCTGGCACAGGATCAGATGGTTTCATTCCAATCCTGTGATGCACCGGAAATCCATTCGATTTGGACTGTCAATCATTCATTTCCGTATGAACCTGGGCGATGAGTCAAGGACTCAATGTGCCCTCAGTATGTCTCAGATCTTTTTCCGCAGTGTGTTTTCCACTCTACTGCAACTGGGTTTGAATTTAAAAATGGATTGAGGTTGGAGCTCGACAGGAATCACAGTCCTTTTCACACACAGTCAACCCAATGACACTTTGAATACATTCAAGACACAAAAACACATTTTAAAGGCTGAACTAGGGGTGAAAATCCACTTTGCTGATGCCAATGTGGCAATTATTTTCTGGATAATAATAGTGAGTCAGAGTCTAAATTAACTTCAAATGTCTTATCTGTCTAACCAACAGTTTAAACCTAGACTATTAGTACAGAGGCCTAATGGACAAAAACAAATCCTCCAATAGAAGAAGAAACCACAAAATTTTCCTCTTCTAAAATTACTAAAAATCAAATAATTGATAAAATCAGTTGCTTTTCCAAAAAAAATGTTTAATTCACTATAACTGTTCATAGTCATGATTTAGTCAAACTTTAAGCGAAGTAATGCCACATCTATGTTCATGGTAAGTCAATATTTTGACTTACTAGAGTCACTTAAATTTGATTTAGCAAAGCATTTTTTTATATTTCTATTTTACAGTGAATAGGGAATAGTTTCCAGAAATCGGTGTTCAAACCCCTTATTTTTCCGTTCATATCATTGTGACATTTAAGCGCTGCTTCTGGCTGTTCTTGGTTCAGTTTAGGATTTTGATGACCTGTCTTTCAGTACAATACTTACATAACCACTGTGATCACAATTAACGCAGGTTATTACTGGGTATTGGGATATAATTTGTCCATTGTTCCGACTGCCTCCAGGAAGTAACATACCTGACCTGACAATGACTTGCATTTACTGAGCAGCTTAAAATAAACAACCAAGAAAATAAGGTTATTTTCCAGTGCTCCCATCTTCTTAATTAAGAGGGCCTACAGTTTCCATTCTCAGGACTTCTTTTATGTTACTGTTCCTAAGGTCAGAGCAGAAATGGGGAAGAAACCTTTTTGGTTTTCTGCTCCAAATACATATCTGCTGTCTCTGAATGTATTTAAGTCTATGAGAAATCCCATTATACAGTATCTGGGCTTAATGACAGCAACTGTTTTGCTTGAATGTAAATGTTTTATTGAATTCAAACGGTATTTGTGTCTTTTATGCCTGTGTTTAATGTAATTATGTGTTGAAACTGTTTTTAATATGAGCTGTGAGGGTCTGTTTTCAGTGAGAACCCAGATGCATGACTCAACCTGCAGTACTCCTCAGTACTGTAGATTGAGTACATTGAGTAAGACAGTACACAGTCTTTATTGGCAGGAAACAAAGTGACAGTGATGGCAGGTGATGTGGGGATCAGCACACATGTTCTCCAAGAAACAAACTGAGGAATCTCAAAATCAGGGAGACTAGAAAACCAAACCAAAAGAGACTGACCTGTAAAAACAGGGAAACTAACTAGAAATTAACCAAGGATGCTCGACCTATGAAAGCTTTGAGACTAAACTAGAAATCTAAGGAAAGCTCAACCTATTATAAGGGAGAAAAAACAAACTACTGTGAAAAGTGGGGAAAAGAAACAAAATACTTACCTTGAAAATATAGCTCAGTAGGGACTGGCCACAAGAAGTAGGCTGGACCTGCAGGTACAGGGCCGAGCACATGAGGTAATGGGACACAGGTGGAAATCACACAGACAGGAAGCAACATTACCTGAAACAAGAGGGAGACAGCATTACTACAAAATAAAACCAGGAAGTGACAGGACAGCATTCAGGCATGAGATAAAAATGGGTAATTAAAACAGACAGAGGGAGCATGACATGAGCTGCCATTCCTGACCAGTCATTTGCAAAAGAAATCAGTGATCTAAATAAAGGTTACAATAATAGTAATAATACCTGTAGTAATAATTAATAGACTCGTAGGGTGAACGTAGTTTGTCAGATGCATTCTGCTCTGCTAAAATGAAAAACAAAGTTCCACCAACATATGCTTATCTCTGTCCTAACAGACTGTATGTGTTTACCTGCTCTGTCTCTCCATCTTTCACTCAGGTGTCAAAGGCATTTGGTTGCCATGGTGTCAAAGATGATGGAGCACTCGAAGTGACTGGCTTTATAGATTTCTGTCAGAGTGACAGGCAACTTCAGGTCAGTCTGTCCCAGAAACAACAGAATCTCATTTTTCCTCCAAAGCAGGCAGACGACTACATCTTCGCTCTGTGTTTGCAGGCGGTGCAGGTGAACTGCAGCGGCAGCAGTGATGACAGGTACCTTTATGTCAGTATTTAGTGTGAACAGCGAGCCGTCCTTCAGATTCCCCTGCTCACGGTCAGGTTTGAACACTTTGTTTCCAGACAAACAACCTGTGAGGTGCTGCTGCAGCTCAGCGGCGCTGTTTCAGCATGTGAACTGCAGCGAGCTGGAGTCTCTGCACTGCAGCAGGCTGGACACCAGCAGACAGCAGCCACCATCACAGGAGAGGTGGAGCGAGTCGGTGAGCTCAGTCAGTGGACAGTGATCAGCATGCAGGCTCTTAAATCATAGCTACATCCAACTGAATACTGTGTGCAGCTGATCATAATTAAAATGCTTCAATACAGTGATGTACCATAAAAAAGAAGGTGCATTAGTGTTAGTTTTTGTTTTAAATGTATCCTTTAGTTTATATTTGGACCAGTGGCGTGCATAGACTTTTTGAAGGGCAGGGGCGAAGAGGAAAAAAAGGGCACATACAGCCCCACTGAAGAGGGTGCTTAAGTGTGGGTTTTTGCCACCCAAGAGGGCATTTGATTATTTTTTGCTAACCAGGGGTCACTTAAGCACACCTTCCCCCCTCCTCCTCTCTAAAACCTACCAAGATCTGGCTTTTGCGTTTCGTGGGAAACGTTTAATCTGCAGTCAGCACCACGACTGATGACTTTGCAGTCGTCACAGGTGGTTATTGGCTCCAACTGCAACAGGCAGTGATGGAAAAATGACATCACAATTAATCAACATATTCTCCTCGAAGTCACTTTATAACACACTGGGTAACCCAGCACGCCAAACTGTGACTCTCCACTGCTCACTTAACACGTGGTCTAAAGTTATGGATTCAAAGAAACACATTTTATATTGTGAAAGTGAAATTCAACAGTGAGACAACAGAAAGATAAACAAACAAACAAAACATATTGGGTTCTCTGTCACCAGACTCGCTGATTGCAGTTGAATGCACTGAACAGAATTACCTCAATGCTGTTTGCCATGCCAGTTTGCCTGTTAAACACACACACACACACACACACACACACACACACAGTATTTTGCAACCATCCAAAATTCACCCACGCTAGATGATTAGACATGGAAAGTACCGATGAACCCATGTGCACACATATGCAAAACAAACAGGGCTACAAACAATGTCATATTGTTCTTAGCAGTCAAAGTACATTTCTGTGTGTGTGTTTCAAAAATAATGCTCTTATTGTCTAAAACTAAATTGGCCCTTGCAAAGAGAGAATCACAATGTTTTTGCATTCTATGCTTGTGGGGAACCTCGTTGACATGATTAATTCCCTCGCCCCAGACCATGATTCATAACTACATACAAAACCCTGAAAGGCACGCACACACACACACACACGCTTTTCACAGTGTGACAGTTCAGTGCTCATGTTGATCTCTGTCCACATCAGGTCGAGGTGTTTGTGGGGGCGTAGAGCCCTCCTCTGGCAGGTTTGTGCGCTGTACCTCTCCTTCTTCTCTGGATGATATCTGCAGGGCAAACAAACACTCTGATCTTACATGGTGAGCATCCCGTCAGTCCTGCCAGTGTACACCTGCACACATTCACACTCTGTATCTCACCAGTGTTTATTCACTCAGCTCCCTCATAGAGCCCCACTCCAAGCCAGCTCCACTAAACAGGTCACAGTCCTGCAGCAGTGAGTATCACAAGCACACACTGCCATTACATTTAACCACAAGTCAGTGCTGCCTGTGACGCTGTGTGTTGGTCTGTGTCTCAGGTGAAGCGCCCCGCTTTTGTGACTGCACCTCTTTCTGTAACTCCTCAAGTAAGAAACAGTCACAGTATTGTCCTCTTGACTGTCTGCATGCATAACGTCTTGTTAATGCACATGCATTGTGTATAATAAGTGTGTCATGCAAATTTAAAGGGACAGTTTGACACTTTTGGGAAGCACACTTCCTGGCTTTGATGAGTCAAGGCAATTTTATTTGTAGAGTACTTTTAAGACAACAGTGCTGTACAAATGATACATACAAAATAAATCGATTACAATCACAACAGTAAAAGTGAAAAAAGATGAGTTTGATGAGGACCAAATGTATGCTGCCTTCAAACAGGTTGACATATTATGTTGACACACATTATGCAATATTAGCATGACTGTAGGTGTGGAGGAACAGTTCAGTAAGCTGGCACACAGGTGAGGTGCTGCAGGAAATGCAAAGGCATAATGACACAGGACAAAGATCAGGCTGCTGAAATGACTGTCAAATGACAAAGAGAAACACAGTGTGGCTAAATATATGATATATTAACTTACTGTGCTTGTTTGGCTCAGTTGTTTAGTTTTGGTATTAAAGAAATAAACAGAATACAAAGTTTTTGTCTGTGGGCTGGTAGGTAGATTATATTTTTCTAACTCTGTACTACATAGTCTAACAGCCGTTGCAACACGTTTGTACATTTCCTGTTTATTTTCTTAGTATTTATCCTTGTAAATTTATATTCATATTTGTATATAAGGCATTTTTATACTTATTTTGTATTTACATTCTAAGATTTATATACTTATTTTTCGTACTTATTTCTTATTTTTATACTTATTTTATTCTTGTACATTAAAAAGGGAGAAGCTCTACATTTTTGTTGTATAATGGTATAATGACAAAAAAAGGGCATGCTATTCTATTTTATTCTATTCTATTTTAGTGGGTCAGGCTAAATGTTTTCCTCCAGTCTTTGTGTCAGTCTAAGCTCAACATCTCATCTCATGAAGCTTCATATTTTATTAACAGATATGAGAGTTTAGCAGCCTATCCATCTTGTGTCTGAAGACAGTGTTTTCCCAACAAAAACTACTCTTTTAACTGAAATACTAAATTACCAGAAGGTGTTATTTTAGAAATATGCCCCTGATATTTTTTCCTTTGATTTATGTGTTTCTCTTCAGGCCAGTTTTTTACCATAAGGATCAATATTAACAGCTCCTCTGTTAATGTTAACACTCTGAAAGGACTGGTATGTACAGTGCAGTGGGGTTAAACAGTACCTCTGTTGTATGTCCATGCTCTGCTCTGACTTTCTCACCTTATGTTTAATAGTTGTCTGGATCCAGTCTAGCCAGATTGTGTAACACATCAGGGTGAGTTTCTATCCATGTTGTTCACACATGTTGGGAAGTTATCATCAACAGTAATAATTCACACATTTTACTGATTTTGCTTCTAGATTAGTTTGTGAGGATATTTTAAAGCACTACCAGGTAAACACCACTGCAGATACTACAGTATAACTGAAAGCCCTCTGCTCATGTTGGCATAGTTAATCATGCTTCGTTCATTATTGTCTTTATTCAGCGTCCTCATCTGGAATGCCACGGGACACAGCAGAGGTAGCCATGTTTCTCCCTGACAAACCATGCTGAAAACATACATTTATGTTATGGCATTTATGACTTTCTTTTACTTAATTTAGTGCCTGTTAATAAAGTACAGGAGCAGATACAGAAGTCACTGTAATATATAATAATATGATAAAAATAATGCACCATTGGGGCTGATGTTTTTGATGATGCCAGTGTCTGAAGGTGTTTTTTTTTCTCCAGGTTGTCCAGCTGCATGGTGATATTGGAGATGTCTGGACCCGTCAGCAGTTGCTCCCTGGATGAATTTCTGCAACAAGTCATTGACGCCACCAGTGGAATAACAAGTGAAAGGCCACTTTCGCACATGGGTTAGCCTCAAGGTTTTTACTACGAAATCTGAATTTCATAAATATAAACATCTGTTGTGTAAATGCATTCTTGACTCTGTGTCCTCAGTGGTGTGTGGTCCTCCTGGTTCAACAGTCCATTCTCTGCTGGCGTCCAACCTAACCTGGGTCGCCAGTGACCTGCTGACCTCTGATGTGTGCCAACCTCACCCCACCCTGTTGAAATGGTAAATGAACTATTCCTGTGGTGGTGGACTTTCTGAAGGGGATTTACAGCCATGCGTGTTTGGGAACATGGAAACAGGTGTCTCTGATGATAATCTAGGAAATGGGGGGGAAGTAAATCGCTAAATAAAGTCGCTGCTACCATGCATGCAGCAACAGATGGATGTTACCTGACACTGTAAGCAGCGTGTCTGTGGTGAGAACACAACCAGCAGATTTCTAGACTGTCTAGAGCCATGCTCAACACACGTCCACACTGACTATACATAGACAGGACATTTTATTATTTACTGACTCATAAATTAAACAATTAGACCTTAATATGACATAAAAATTCATTAGTTTATTAACTCTTTGAGTGCCAGCCCTTTTATAAAACAGAACGTGCCTTGTGCCAATGTTTTTGCCCATTTTGAGTCATATTTAAAGACCCACAGAATATTTTGTACTATGTCTCTGAAAACACTGAATAGCTCAAATGAAAGAAGAGACTTTCATCATGAAAAAAAACATTTGTTTTTACCTTGTTTTGTTCTTGTTTTATCAGAGGTAGAGTAGAGACCACTTTCACCAAAATCACCACTTTTTGTCCAGAAGCAGTCCGTTTTGCTCTCTAATCTTGATCGTCTCCACTTCCTGCTTTGATCTCTGTGGCGTAGACCGTCTCTTTATGCTCTGACTACATCTCCCAGAAGCCCCAAAATTACTCACCGGCTGCGGAAGACCCGCTGTCAAAAAAACATCTTTGACGTATTATTATGTTGATGGCACTCAAAGAGTTAAGTGACTCTAAAATAGAAGGTGCTGGATGAAAGTTAAACTTTGGTATTTGTTCTAACCTGGATTGACCTTTTTTTAAAACTGCTCCTGTATTAAATGAGTATGCTGTTCTCTGCAAGGCTAGTGAGCAATGTCAGTGTACTGCTAATCCCAGTGAAAGGGCTCAGATAGTTATCAGCAAAACAAACATGAGAAAATACACTCCATGTTAAATAATAAAGTCACCCTTTAATTATTTCAGTTCATGCTATATTTTGCATGTGTTCTTTTTTAGTGAGGCAAATGAAAGCCTTGCTGTCCTTCTGACTGAGAGCTGCCCTGCAGGTGAACTCATCCTGGAGCCACGAAAAAATCCATCGAGCAACATGACCACGTCTCGTCCACGAGTTAATGTAACTCTCAACAATGCAACGACAGCCACAATAAACACAACTGAGGACAATGTGACAGCTGCTGTCGACAACGCCACAAAACCAACAGCGGCTCCGCTCAACAACCAGAGTGGAGATGCCACCACAGTAACAGAGAGCCACACTATCACAACAACCAACACAATCAACCAGACAACCACGGCCAACACTTCCCTTGAAGCTACAGCTTCAACCACAACACAACCTGGTATGTATAGCTGGCAATTTAACATTTTTAGCGTGGGATGTCCATGGACCGAGTAAAAAAGACACCAAAACAAGAGATTTGTTATTCACAAAAAGTAGTACACAAAAAGTAACTCAGATAGTTTGTATCTATCCCACAAAATGAATGTGTATGTAATCAGCTTACAGTAATTTATGAATGGTTTTGAAGAAAGCAGGAACGCTATCATCACACTGTCTAATGCTGACGTCAGTCAAAGTGCGCGTACACATTCGGTCAAGAGCAGATAACCTGTTAGTGTCTTGGTGGTCAGTTTCAGTAAATTATGTCATAAAAAACACTCCCTCAGCCTTGGTAAGGTGTCCCATATTGTCCGACACAAATATCCTCTTTGTCACCACAATTTTAACCCAAACCATGATCTTTTCCTAAACCCAATGAAGTATTTTGTTGCCTTAACCTCACTAAGTTGTTTCCTGTGAAGAGGAGTGTGTTTTGAAAACACAGTATGACTGTAACGAGTGGAAATTAATCATTTTATCAATCTAATGACCAGCAGAAGCCATCCACATGACTTGCTGTACTCTGTGTGTATAGACACAGGAACCACCTCCACCTCAGAGACCCTGCAGGAACTAGCAGACAGGCTGCTTAATCAAACACAGGATGTGTCTCAGCTCAACTCCTCTCAGGTGAAGCTACTGATCTATTGCAATGTGCACCAGCAGAGAAAATGTTAGCGTGAAGCAGCGGCTTTTAAAGGTAAGCTTTACCATTTACAGGTGGAACAGTTGGTGAGTGAACTGGAGAAGCTTCTGGACGGCCCAAATGTCTCTCGGGAAGTGGGACAAAAGGTGGTCAGCGTGGTCAGTAATCTGATGGAGGCCGACCCCGAGGCCCTCTCTGCATCCTCCAGAAGGTACGTCTCTCTTAACCCACATGGACAGTCATGTTCTCATACATGTGTTTTTTTCTAAAATGTCTTGTCTCCTGGTCCTGTTTACAGTCTGGTTCGACTGGTGGATGATCTGGGTCTTAAGCTGGTCGTCACTGGTGACAAAGAGATCCTCTCTTCCAGCTCGCTGGTTCTGGCAGTGGGGGTAGTGGACGGGACCAACTTTCCAGTGACACATGTTGACATTTTCAACCCTGATAATGTCCAGGTAGAGTTGAATTTACCATCTGTGTGTAGGATTTGGTGCCATCTAGTGGTAAGGCTGCAAGTTGCAACCAAGTGAGACTTATTGCATGTGCCAAGTGTGTTGGAGAAATATGCTGGCTGATGTGGAAAATGTGAATGACCCTCTCTGAAGCCATGTTCGGTTTGTCCATCCTGGACTACTGTGGAAACTGCTGTCGGCTCTGTGAAGAGGACTGACTCCCTTTGCAGACAGAAATGACTCATTGTAAGAAAACACAGTTTTTATTTCAGCTCTTCCTTTAAACTGACTCTAGATGGGGCCATTCATCTCCAGTCAATTTTATTTGTGCAGCCCAGTATTACGAATTACAAATTTGCCCCAGAGGGCTTTACAATCTGTACAGGATTAGACACCATCTGTGCCAGATCTGACACACTGCTCCTTTAAGACAAGTTGGTGCAGTTCAGATACTTTGGTAAATCCAATTTTGGACCACCTCACAGACGAGGGGACACAACGTCTCCGTTGACCATTTGTTGAACTGTTCTGTGTGCAGCTCCGTGCCCTCAGTAGCTCCCGGTCCAAGAGTTCAGGGTCTGCTCTGGGGTCTGTGTTCTTGCCCTCCTCCCTCACCATGGGACTCAGTCCTGAGCAGCAGAGACAGGCCAATAGAGTCCAGTTCAACTTCTACACCAAATCAACCCTCTTCAAGGTACTCTCACATCACCTCAGTGACACAGATTCACAGAGAATGAAGGTATTTATTGGTGCATTTAATGATTCAAAAGTAGCACTTTCTGTCCATCATTTGTTTTCAGTTTTAAGCCAGGTATGAGAAGGAGAAAAGGAAACAGCTGTGACATGTTTGTCTTTGTTTTGCAGGATACAGCATCATTTAATGAAACCCGCGTCAGTCCAGTCCTGGCTGCCAGTGTGGCCAATCTGTCAATAAGTAACCTGACTGAGAACATTCAGTATACCATCCGACACATCAGCCCTGTGCCTGTGAGTGTGCACACATTATGAAAGAAATACTCATGATCTCATTTATCCAGAAAAGAATCACACATTACTCAAATTTCAAGGGAAACCAACAGTATTTTCAGTGATGTACCACATACAGTATATGTTTCTGATCAGTTGTGTTGAGGTCAGTATAATGGCTGTGGATGGATCTGTCAAACACACTGTCCAGTTGTCTTGGTGTCTCATGTGAAAACAAAAAGGCTTAAAATTCTAAGGTTGCATACTTAAGTTACATCACAAACCTACTTGTTTTGTGTTTTTGTTCCAATTTACCATGATAATCACATCTTTAAACGTCACCATTGTTTTTAAAACTATGATCATTAATCGAGAATAAATGCAGTTTAGTTTCATATAAATATAATTTTGAAGTGGATCAGACAAAAAAATAATATGTTTTAGTGTGAACTAAAATAAAATAAAAGTTTATTTGCAAATTTCCCACAAATAAACAGTTAAAAGTCAGTGATAAACAATCACTCAAAGTCACTCTGTGATACTTTTCTTCTTCAAATTTATTCGCAGGAAAACTTCATGGCCTCCTGTGCATTTTGGGACATCACTCAGAACGGTGAGTGCATGACATTAAACATTAAAGAGGAACATAAACTAAATTTAGAGTTCTGACATGGCATTTCCACAGACTAGGAAAGAGCATGACCTCTGTCTCAAACTAGTGATGTCATCAAGTAAAAAGTCTGGAGCTGCTCCATATAGAGTGAATGAGAGACTGATTTCTACCTAAATGATCTTTATTCTATAGTAGTGTTCTCCATTATCGAACAGGAAATGTTCCCATACCCTCAGAACGTTTCACTCTGTGTTATCTAGAATAGCTTTCCTAATTCTTTGTCTATAGGGCAGTTCCTATGGGCGTTTTATACCCTCATGACATCACAAGTTTGAGTTTTGAAACTTGGATTTGAGAGTGTTGAGTGACGTTCATGTTTGCTAATATTGTTCCTTGGACTGTCTTACACCATGTCAGAATGCCATGCCTGGATTTTGAAAATGCTGGTTGTTCCCCTTTAATGTCCATGTTTTTTGTGTTTGTGTTGCTCAGATGGGGTAGGAGGCTGGGGCGATGCCGGCTGCTTTGTTGTCAACGCCACGACGGAGGAAACAACTTGCAGCTGCAACCATCTCACATCCTTTGCAATTCTGCTGGTTTGTGTGCACATTTTCTAATATGTGTGTCAGTGTCAATAAAATGCATTAAATCTCAATTACAACACGTATAGAGGGAATTTAATGAATGCCTCAAATTAACTTTTTCTCCATAGCTGTTGTACAACATGTATTCACTGTATATTTGTGTGTGTATCTTGTCCTAAATGCAGGATTTGTCCAGAGAGGGAATATTTGACCGTCAGCAAGCTCAGATTCTCACTTACATCACCTACATCGGCTGTGGCATCTCTGTCATTTTCCTCGCTGTCACCTTACTGACATATTTTTCATTTGAGTAAGAGTCTTTGTACCAAGACCACTTAAAAATGAGCTTTATGTCGAACAACATCCTAATTAATCTCTTTCTATGCAGTAAACTGCGACGGGATATTCCTTCTAAGATCCTGATCCAGCTCAGCATGTCGCTCCTCCTCCTCAACCTGGTCTTCCTGCTGGATGGCTGGCTGGCGCTCTACCCAGCGATCGGCCTGTGCATCAGCACCGCCTTCTTTCTGCATTACTTCCTGCTGACCTCGTTCTCCTGGGCAGGGCTCGGGGCCCTGCACATGTACCTGAGCATCGTCCGGGTGTTCACTCCCTACCTCAGTAGATACATGCTCAAGTTGTCACTGATTGGCTGGGGTGAGTCCTGTTCTGCTCTTATACGCCAATAATAAACTTTTTAAATGTACTAATGTGGTTCTGATGGTTATCATCCTGCAGGCATTCCTCTCATCGTGGTGATCATTGTAATATCGGTGGATAAAGACAACTACGGACTGGTCACATATGGGAGATTCACAGATGGCACAACAGATGACTTGTGAGTTTCCACACTAATAGCCTTTTGTAAACAGATTCATTTTAATAGATTTTGTGGTTTTTCTGATGTTGGTTCGTTGTTTTTAATCTGCACAAGACATCTGTAACCTAGCTGTATGTGTGTTCATTATGTTTTTGAAATCTACTGGTCAAAGGTCATCATGAATAAGTGCAAATGTGTTTAAAATCCTTTTCATTAGGAAGAAACTGAAGATAAAATTCAGATTTTTTAAAATATTTTTTCTCCAAAGAACACATTCTTTCATAAATATTTGAAGATTTTCCTCCCATTATTTGTGTTATTGACACTTTTGGCCACAGGAGGGTGAGAGAGGACAAAAAAATATGTGACACTGTACTCAATCTATGGTGCCAAAACATTCAAATAAAAAATATTCAAGTGATTAAGTATAAATATCCACTGCTTTAAAGCACACAGAAACACACATTCAAATGCTGCAACCACTTCGCAAATGTCATAGAAAAACAATGACCTTGCTGTGTGCTGTTAAACACAAAAAACAACATAACACACACACACATACTACCTGCAAACCTACCTGAACACCAATAAAATGATCCTTGTAGGCACCAGGAACCATCTAAAAGATACTTAGTACAAAAGTTTTGGTTGTTCAATATATTTTCTGTCTTTTTTGTCCTCTTTGTAGCTGTTGGCTACGTAATGACATCGCTTTCTACGTGGGCGTGGTGGCCTACTTCCTCCTGATCTTTGTCATGTGCTTGCTGGTCTTCATCGTTGTGATGGTCCAGCTCTACCGGCTCAAGAGGCATAACCCTCACAACCAGTCTCCCAACGGGGGGATGATGACAGATATGCGCAGAGTCGTCGGCATTATCATCCTGCTCGGCCTCACCTGGGGGTTCGCCCTCTTCGCCTGGGGACCCGCCTACATCCCCTTTGTTTACCTTTTCTCCATATTCAACTCACTGCAAGGTGAGACTAGTATCAAAATGCTGGGTTCTACTCCACCTTATAGAAAAGCAACTCTTGTTGGGATAAAACTGACATGGGTTTATCCATATTAGCTAACCCTTAACAGGCAATGTGTCTTAAAAGCTATGTTTTCCTGTTTCAGGTTTCTTTGTCTTTATTTTCCACTGTGCTTTGAAGGAGAGCGTTCGCAGGCAGTGGAGAATCTATCTCTGCTGTGGGCGACTGCGATTGGCTGAGAACACAGGTGGGATTTCAAGCTTTGAGGAGAAACAGACAAGACACAAAAAAATGTCACATGATAATCTAAATTTTGGTAAAAAATGGAGTCATAATGCTGTTAAATCTGAACACACAGAGATGAAGCACAGGATTATCATTTTCTATTGAGAGTAAACATCCATAAATAAATATTAGAAATCAGAAAATTTATGCTCCTTCTAACTTGTCTGAGAATCATGACACTTTAAGTTTTCTTCAGTATCTAAGTAATCTGGTAATAGTTATATCCATGGGTAGACTGCAAACCAGGACAAACTTTTGTGGTGAAGCCCACAGCTTAACTCACCGAATCCATGGCAACTTCCCTTAATGGGGATGAAACAGAATTTTGAGAGCATGAATATCCACCAAAATAGAAGTAAGACACGAAAATAAAAAGAATACTGACGTTAAAATGAGCTGTCACTGAAAATGGATATGGAAACATGTTATCATGAAAATGTGTTGAATAAATAAATAAATGTATTTCATTTTATTTATCAAACTGACACATGGTTCATTTTGCAGAATGGAGTCGGACAGCCACCCAGAGAAGGAACAGGAATTTTTCAGATGTCACAGCAATCAGCTCAGCTCCTCAGTTGGCCTCCCGAAGCATCTCCGTCACCAGCGATGTCACCAATAGCAGTGGTATGTCTACAGCCTGATCTGCATCTTTTATACAATTTTAAACCACATTCAATGACATATTCTGTGTTGGTCCTCCTGCAGACTCTGTGTTTGCAGACAGTGGAATATCTGAAGGCTCCAGCTCTTTCCTCAGCGAGATGCACAGACGAGCTCTGTCGCCTGTGTCAAGCAACCTGCAGTAAATCTCGAATCGCAGTGGATGCTCACAGAGCTCCTCAGTGTTACACAAGATTAAGGTTTTGCAGGTTTTAGTAAGAGAAGGAAGAAGTGAGACTGAACATTTAGCAAAGATTATTATTATAGCTTGAATGCAACAAGTGTGACTTGATGCCTTTTGTGCATTGACAGTAGAATATATGAACACTTGTTGGCAGTGGGAGGTTTCCAGTAGGTGTGTTTCTGACTGAAAAAAATCTCATTTCACTCTTACAGCTGTGCAGACTGTAGTTGGTTCCAAAATTATTCGAGGTACTCTAAACATGAAAATATATATTTTTTTGCTCTGCGATTATATGTATTCGTAGCCTATGACCACTCTCAGCATTGTAAAGAATATTGCGAGGCTATTTTACCTTTTTGTGTATTTTTTTTTGTTTTTCCTAAAAACATAATTGGAAAAAAATGAAAACCATACATATCTCTAAGAGTATTTGAGGGCAGCAGTGGCTCCAGATCATTTCAAATTGAGGGGCCAGGCTGGGCCTACATGTGATTTTAGGGGTACCAAATGTATTAAGCACCACTGTCACATAGCACTACACTCCCATAGGCTTAGGTCTCCAAAATATTAATGTGGCACAAAAATTTTCATGCTCATTTTATTTATCACAAAATCCAGATGAAGATGCTGTGATGTTAGATTGTTTATATATATTATATTATAGATTATTTTGTCATGTGTAGAAGAGGCATGCAGTGTACTGAGGCATGATTAAGTTGTTCACTGTCCTTGTGTAAGAACACGTGTGCCATTAAATAACACTAACCTTTGACTCATTTCTTGTCCAGTTTGTCTTTTTTGTTATGTCTGCATCTTTAATCAAACCCACCAGTTCTGACCCCAGCAGACCCTCTCATCAGCTCACTGTGTCACCTTCAGCAGAGCATCCCACTCCCACCCAGCACCAGTTCAATCACAGGCTGTGAAGGCTGGCCCTGCAGGATGGCAGTGGTAGGCTATTTAAAGTTTACACAGGTTCAAATCTCAGAACAGCACGACCTCTAACGTGAACCAAATAAGAGAGCACACTGTGTGAATAATGCAGAGGCAGAGAGGCTGTGGTTTTATTAGCTTGATGCTGCACAATTTTTCCTGATTTTATGAGATAAGCATAGTGTGCAGCACATTTCTTTGTCCGATTTGTTCATGGGTTGCAAATACATAGCATATAAAATGTCTTTGTTTAGTATAATAAAGATGCTTTAGGGAGATATCTGTATTTTGTTACATTCATTCAATGTTCCAATTAAACCTGTGGCAAAGTGCATTTTGGTTTAAATTAGAAGAAAGGGAAACAAAATTTTAAGCAAAATTATTGTCCATTGTTGCAATTGTTGTTATTATTTTTCACCAGAGGTGGAAATAACAAATCATTCATTTACTCCGCTTCTGATTTTAGCAGCTTGATTAATAAATTAATCGTGTTAACCCGTTAATGTTGACAGCCCTAACATTTATATTTAACATGTGCTGTGTATAAAGAAGGTACCGGGTTCGCATCCGGCTCCGGGGCCTTTCTGTGTGGAGTTTGCATGTTCTCCCCGTGTCTGCGTGGGTTCTCTCCGGGTACTCCGGCTTCCTCCCACCATCCAAAAACATGTATGGGGATTAGGTTAATTGGCAAATTTAAATTGACCGTAGGTATGAATGTGAATGTGAGTGGTTGTCTGTCTCTATGTGCCCTGCGATGAGGTGGCGACTTGTCCAGGGTGTACCCTGCCTTCCGCCCTAAGACAGCTGGGATAGGCTCCAGCCCCCCCGCGACCCTATGAGGATAAGCGGTAGATAATGGATGGATGGCATTATGGCTGCTGCTGCTTTAACCCACCAGCAGCTAAGGGACATAAATCAAACACACCCACATGTCACAGGTGCATTCATGGTACAAGGCTGATAGATAAAATCTGAGGTATGTGAGGTGATACTACACACTCTTGTACAGTAGGTGGCGGTATGCACCTTTAAGCTGTTTGCGATCCGCCAATTAAACAAGAAGAAGAAGAAGAAGTCGTCACAGGTGCATGCTGGGTGTGGCTATGCTAAATGTATGCTAAGTATTTACACACAGGCAAAGAGCGCTACCGTGCTAAACGTGACTTCTGCGTTCACTGAGGAACTTTTCGCTTCAGTTAGAGGACTTTCTGCGGTGTCGGACGTTAAGAGATGTCACTACCAACCTTAATTCAACTGGATGTGTGTGTGGAAACTTTGATGAGAGTCGTGGGACAGAGTGGACAGAGTGGACAGAGGGACAGAGGGACAGAGTGGACAGAGTGGAGCGTTTACACTATATCATGTTTTGGGAATGAACGAGCAGCGCTATTGAACATGGAACAGACTGTGAGGAAGACTTCACATCTTCCTGCTGAAGACAGTTCAGGCAGGTGAGTCAAACTGTTCAACACACTATGATGGCTGTTAGGCTGTTTATGTACAGTCTATGGCTATGTACCGGTATGTACTGTGGTACCTTGACGGTGTACGTTTACGAAAGAGTGGTGAGTATGTGTGATTTAAAGATACATACAGGAACAGTCTGACTGTTTTTTTTTCATGCAACTATACTTTATATTAATTGTTAGTAATCATAGGGCACGATTTAAAACCCAACAATTGATTTTGTTTAGCATGCTAACTGCTAGCATGTAACAAAAGGTGCATGTCAGCTGTTGCTAGCTTCGTAATTTACAATTGGAGTTTAATTATAATTCTGTTATCATTCTTTGAAGGTTCATTTTAACTAATAATAATAATAATAATGTGATACATAAAACTGAGATATAATATCAATGGTAATGACGACATTATAGCTTTATATGCATAATGCTATGTTGTCATAACCGTTGACATTATATCTGCTAACATGCTAACCGTTAGCATTAATTACCCACCCAGTAGTGTAGAGTCTACACTGCTCAACGCACAACTGCGCAGCCTCATTTGCTTTCATGTGTGTGTTTATGACCGCAGCCGCTGTAATGTTTTTATGGTTTATTTTGCCTTGCGTTATTTTATTGTGCCATAAGTATCAGGCTTTTTCGTTAATGTAGCCTCATATTCTATTTTGCATCTGCTGTGGTGTTGACAGCTCTTTTTATTGTGGCTTCATTCATTTTTGTTGACTTGTCTATTTTCTGATTGATCCTAGTGCAGCTAAAATATTTAATATTGATAATTAAATGGAATATATTATAGGTTTGGATGTCAGTGCTCTGTGGGGATATGTGTTTATCTCAGTTGACATTTTAATGCTAATTTTGTACCTTAATTGTTTTTTGTCATCTTTTTGCCCCTACCTTTAGTACTTTTGTATTTTTTTTAACCCAAACAATGAATATCCACTGTCTAAAGATGTTGTATTGTAGACTGGTTGCCCTGAACATCAGTGTAGCCTAATATGTGCACATTGATTCTCACCATGTTCTACAGATGCTGAAGCTGTGTGGTTTCCATTAATTACTGAGACAGTTTCTGGCCTGCCACAGTTTCATAATGAACCAAATATTATTTTACACCGTAATGTCTTTGGCTCGGAAAGGCCGGGGTCATGGAAAGCTTTGCAGCACCCCATCTTGTTTGTAGCTGTGACCTATCAGCCATGCCCTCTCCATTCATGTGTTTATGATGTTATGTGTATTGTTAGAGCACAGAACTGTTGACAAGAGCCACAACATTCTTCATATTTTTCGCTTTTAAAGCCCACCATATGCTATGTTTATCTTTTAATCTGAAAGAAATAGTTTTCACTATATTGTTTTGATGTTAGAAATTCTGGTATCATGCAACACCCTTATACTCTGTGTTAACAGATGAAAAAGTGATGATAATAATAGAGTGTATGTGTTGAATTCCTGTCACATGTACAGTGTTCTAAGCAGACTGGATGGCATGCAGTAAATAATAGTACATTCATTACAATTACAACAGTAACAGACTTCAGACTTGACTTGGTGAAAGAACAGTGTATTAAATTCTATTTTAAATATGCTCTCTTTACCACAGTGTTTGATTTTACTTTCAGTTCAATCTTAACTGGGTGTTGCTTGATGCGCTTTGATTGCATTGAACTGCTTGTATCTATTGTTGTGGCAATGGCTTTATGGAGCTCTCTTTGCCGGCACTCTCTTGAAAGAGAGACCTTGATCTCATAGAGATTTTCAGCCTGTCTTGCATGCATGGTGACATTCTCGGCAGCAACGTAATTTGTCTTATATACTGCATGCTCTGCATACTGCCACCAGATGTCAGTGTAAACCCATACCTTTCTAAATCCTATCCCATCACAGCAACTCAGAAAGGACTATTTACACAACTCACTTACAAGCCTGTTTTTCTGAATTTATGGACTACTGCCACTTCCTATAAAACATTACCATTGCTAAAATCTCAAAAGCTTTTGTTTCAAGCTGAAAAGTACTGCAGAAAAACTGATTTACATGACTCTTAATCCTAATTTCCTTGTGGAGTATTCATATATGCACATGAATAATTTCAGTCTTGCTGTTAAGATGCTTCTTGAGATGAAATGTCTAGTTCACTTGACTAATTTTCTTGAAGATTTCATGAACCAATCATGTACGAGTCAAGGGGGAGAGCTTTTTTTTTGTTTTGAATCTGAATTAGATTTGAAGGTTAACTTTTAGTGCGACTGTGGCCCACATGCTTTTATCACCTCGCTATTAAACAGTGGGTGTGTGGGTAGGTGAGGGAGAGTAAATACACTGATGATGCATCAAAATTGATTATCGTTTCATTTCTAAATGGACGCCTTACGGCTCATCTCAGGGCGTGGGAAAACATACATAAGTAGCCCCTCCATCGAAAAGAACAAAAGACTGACCTCTGGCTGTGCTGTGACACAGACATTTGTGCTTCATCCGCTGTCATTGCAGGCCATCAATATTTAATCTGAGTCAAAGGAAAGGTCTGTCTCTCCCTGAGGGTCGTCTTTGTAGTTTAACACCTGACTGGCATTTTCCTGCAAGTCACACCAGCAGTCTTTCATTTAGTTTGTGGAAAACTGTAGAAAAGCCTACCTGGGTTTACAGGTTTGAAGGATTTGATGTTTTTTTTACTTGATTTATTTATGTCGTTTTAAAGTTTAACAGCACCGACAACCTGCTTGTGTGCAGCTGAAGTGCATCGATCATTGGCACAACAGCAGCTGTTTGTTGTTGAGTCCTGGCTTCTGGTTTCCCAGCTGGTCTTGAAGATTCCCTCCTCACACGTTATAACCTCGTCTACCACAGATGTTTATGTCATGTTCAAGCTGCTCTCATGCACTGGTGCTAGCTATACTTACAGATATGGGTAATATGTACTGTAATTTGTATGTTTTCCAAAAGATATGTGGCTTTTGCCCAGGAGAGTGGAGTCCTGTATGAAATCAGTGGTCATTGTTGATTTATTTGTCATGGAACATGCTGACTTCAGTTAGCCAGTTCTGAGGTGTTTTCCTAATCCTAAAGTAATTTGTGTTTTTAAGTTACATCACTTCCAAAACTCAGTCAATAGTTCCCAAAAACCTAAAAAAAAAACAACAAAAAAACTAAAAACTGCTGTTTCCCGAACGTGACTCAGTGGTTTTGTTTCCTGTGGACACTTAAGTTCATTTTGAAAGAGAGCTAACTTCTCATAAGATGTCATGTTCAATGACTGTCATTTTAAGGTAAATATCCATAGAGCAAAGATCCATCAGAGCCTCTCTGTAAGGGAGAAGTGTCCTCTGGGGTAGATGTGGGAATGTGTGCTATCAGTTCTGTTTTTCATCACCTATCACATAATAACATTGCTTTTAGCTCAATTTACATGACTAATTTGGAAATACTGCAGCTTGCAACCCTCAGATTGCAAAATATCTCTGCTTACATCACATAGCTCACTTGACACACAGAGATGTGAAGGTATGGCATCTATTTATTTACAAATAAAATAAAATATTACTGGTATTCCGGCCTCAAAGGAAACATATTGACAGAGAAATTCTTTGTACTAGAATATCTGGCAGCCAAATTTGAGGTCTAAGTTATGAATTTTCACTTTTATGTCTTTTTTGGCAACACAATGTCAGTAGACAGTAGTGGGAGTGAATAATAAGCAGCCCTGTAGTGAAGTTTGATAAAGGTCAATACTGCTTCCAGTAAGTTTTAATGTGCGTCTTCCAAGCAAGGCCTATTACCATAGATACTCGGATGGTATAATAAAGATTGTGTCTGAATGACTGGCTGTTTAATGTTATGCAGTAAAATACAAGGAATCTGATCTCAGGCAAAGCAGTTTTCATTTCTTTGTGTCAACTCTGTGTCCATAAATATCTTATATTTGATATCAATTTTCTAAATACGTCTGAACCCTCTCAGTTCTGTTTCGGCCCTGATAAAGTTCGAAGTACACACTGACACTTTAATCACTGTCATTCCATCGCCACCAGTTTTAATATAAAAACTATTATCTGTGGCCCTTCCTGCATAAATATGTGGTGTTTTAGTCGAAACCAAACAGGATGGGTAATAACACACACTCCCCGGTGTCAGCAGAAATAATAGTGTCATCTGGGAACCATCGGATCAGTGAGGCAAACCTCTCAATCAAATGTTGATGGAGGGGGGCACTGAATCAGCAGGAGCTTTATTGGTTTGACAAATTGGGAATTTAAAGTTGTGCTTATGTGAGCTTTTTGCCCTTCAGCTATTATAGGCCTTATTAAATTCATAGAGATGTAAAATCACGTATGTCGGGTTGCATTTACGGTTTGACTAGCTTTACGCAGCTCAGTAACAAGAAAACTAGAGCTTGTAAACATGCTGTATGTCATATAACGACTGTATATCTCATGTAGCTCATTTGTTGCCTAATTATTGAGTGTTTAAATGTGTATCCCACAAGGGGTTAATAGACAACATAGTGTGGTTTACGAAAGGCTTAATGCATATTGTAATCTCCTCATTTAAAAATGTGCTGGAGGAGCTGACTGCAACAAAATACAGTATAAAGTCTTACAAACACAAATAACAGTTATTTGTATGCTGTAAATTTGAGTTTACTTACAAGGCTGGGATATGTGTATGTGCTGGAGGCAAAAGTGATATCTGTTAATGATTAGCATTAGCAGTTAGAGGATTAATTTAAGGGTTATCGATTAGCATAAGCCTTTCACAGGCTAGTCAGAGTGCTAACGGCTATCATTAACAGCTATTTAGGGTTAGTGATGTCCGGAAAAGATTTGTTCACAAGAGTAGAATCAAATTTTGACAGATAGGGTCGGACTGACCTCTTGTTTTGTAGCTTCATGCTGACGTTTTTCTCTATACTAGGATGTCGACCCACAGCATGTGCAATAATGGGAAAGATCTACATCTATGCAGACACATTATCTACATTAATAAACTGTTCTCTTCATATATGTTGACCCTGGGGCTGGGTTGGTGATATTGATATAGATTCAATAAGTAAAAAACAAACACGTAATTTGAGTACTTATTATTATTTTTTTAATTATTATTGTTATTATTTTCATGCCCGTTTGAACATATGTGCTTCAAGTCACTTCACATTTTGTGAAATGAAACCAAAAAAATGAAACTACAACTCTGGCATCATAGATTACTTGTGCAAATTGATTATAAAAGCAACACCAACAATAAACAACACAGGCATTTAAAAGTTGTTGTTATTATTATTGTTATTTTCTCTTAAAACAGTGATGTGTTCGGTGTAATATAGACTGCAAGAGAGTGACACTGTACTTAGGTTCTGCCTTGCCAAGCTTACACAAAACCTTACTATTGTCCATTTTCTTGTGTTCCAGATATACATGTGAATCCAAAATGAGTCCAAAGCTTGAATCGATTCAGCATATCCTCTGGATCGATATTGAATTGGGTTATAAAAAAAATTGCAGTGCATCAATATTTTTACCCACCCCTATTTGACCCCCCAGACTTTAAGAAGCAGCACCAAAGACTGCTGGCTGGGACTGGCTGAGACTAAAGATGACCTATTGACCTATTTCAAATTGCAGTGTTATTTTATTTTTAACTGCTAATCAATTACTTCCAGCTTGCAGGAGTGTGACATCTAGTGACTCTCTGTTCAGATTGAGCTCAATAAAAGGCCAGATTAGAGATAACCAAAGTTTAATTTCCTACTGTTTGATATAGTTTCCACTAAGTTTCATTGATCACATCCCCTGCCCAGTGTGTACTGCTTGATTTAAATGTCATCCACTGATTAGTAAGTGTTGCATGCTCACAAGGACAATGTGGCACTCTGTCGGCTTCCTCTCTGTTACTGGAGTGATTGTTGGTGGAGGCTTGACTCACTGGAACATTTACCATCACTTTTTGAAGAAAACATTGTGTGATCTTTTCTCCTCTGACTAAACACAAAGTTGTGCCTCCAAGTGTGTTTTCAAAACTCTCAACAGCTTGTCTTGGAGTTGTGTAGCCGCAGTAGATCTGAAGGCCTTTTATTCAGACAAAAACATGTTTCCAACATGGAGCAGATGAGGGCAGCTAGTAACCATGCAGACTTCCTGCTGAGGCTTTCATTTTGGACTTTCAGGTTATTTGTCTGACTTATTTTTAAACAGAAGCCATATGTTTTTAGTAATAGACTATTTATTCTGTTAAATAATTTTATTTGAATATTAGAATATTGCTGAAAAAAATACTATTACATCAATTGTGGCAAAAAATGTTTATCCAGAAATGCAGTAGATTAATATAATAAACCCTTATGACTGATGGAGAAATCTGTTTTCATTGCTGTCCAGTGAAAACTATGTACATCAGAATTTGGCAATTTTCAGCTTTTATTTTACTTCATATGTTATATAAAATGTTGAAAAGTCCACTGGACAATCTAGAAAATGCTTCATCACATCTCATGAAGAGTCAATATGTTGGAGGTACCTGGTTGTACACAGTGTAAATAATAATGATTTATTGGGTTCCCAAAGGAGCATTTGAAGGACTAATTATTCATGTATTATCATACACATCTATCATGAAACAGGTGAAAACATCTATTTTATTTATGAATATTCTTATTTATAAACTAGTAGATATATATGGGTTGTAGAGCTCTGTATTATAATTTTGCTCAAACTGCATTGATTAATTGATTAGTTTTTAACTATTAAATGAATCACCATCGGGAATTTTCTTCAGATTTGGCATAAACATCCATAACACGTTCATTTTGACTGCCCTTAAATATATGCACATTTTCCGTGGGCTCACAAAGCAAGGACACTCGCATTTCCTTTAACACCACTTTGTCTCTGGCTTTGTCATCCTAATAATTTAAATGAGCACTATTCAAGTTTTCCTAAGGAGATTTACAAAAAAAAGTATCCATTTATTGACAGGTGTCAAATCCCCAGTGGTATCATATGATAAACCAAAAATTGACTTTTGCCTCCCGTACACTCCAGGACTGATAAAACTTTAAAAAGACTGTCATCTGATACCCTCTCACATCTTAAGACTTTGAGAAGAGTTTTTAGTCACAGACAAAACACAGACAATTACAAGACTACATCTAGATTCTCTTGAGATTATTTCCCATCATGCACCTCTTGGAAATTTCCAACAACTACTTTTGAGCAGAGAAAAATTCAGCAGGTGTGGTGTAACCAGTGTTATAGCCCCTATATGCTCTTATTGTGAAGGCTTACTTGGGGAGCGACTGGAAGTCCTGCTGTGCTTGCGCTGTACTTTTGCTGTGCAGTTTGGCTTGAAATAAAGATGTGTTTTCAGCGCTAATAACTTGAATCTTAATATCAAACATGATTAATATTGTCATAACGCCAAGACGCGGAAAAGACGGGCTCAAATCGGGTTGTACGCCCACCTTACGCCAAACGATGGGGATCACGGCAGTGCGCGTCAGCTTCTGCAAGACGGTCAAGATTTCATTCTGACTTTGGAATTTTGTCTGTGACTCTTCCAGGTTGCCAAGCAGCTTTCTGTAAAACCTCATCATGAGCAGCTTTTCTTTTTCTTTTTCAACCTCATGTCTTCTTTCCTGTTGTGTGCGTTGTAGGCTGACTTATTTCACCATTATTCCAGGTTGATCATACAACACTGCACAGCACTGCATAGCTGCAGTTTGCTGTCTGTTTTACTAAGTACTATATCAGCAGTCCAGCTCTATTTAATGGTTCACTTTGACATTTCACAGGGGCCAAAACAGTTTATTCTTTAATGGACATGTTTTGAAAGTGTCTGCTTTTTTGAGAAGCAGGCTCATTTGAGTGGAGACTGGGGAAATTACATCCTTCTTAGTCCTCTTAGTGCTGGCTGTCAGCCTTTCTGGAGAGAGGATGTGGTGTATTGGCAGAATGATAAAGAGACATTTGAAATGCAGATATTAAAACGCCATCAATCGCATGTGCAAATGCAATCTGAGCGCGTATTTGTGCATTGATCAGTGTTATAGATCTGCAGGGTGGTTGTGCCCACTGAGTGCCGTTTTAACACAGTGGGGATGTGCTTTGCCAGCACATTACAGTCTGAACGCTGCTCTGTAAACACACCCTGATGGGAAAAATTGACTTATTTGGCTGAGACGCGACAGAAAAAAAATGGTAAGATTTCATCACTTTAAATGTCTACTGGCTTTCTTGAAATTCTCGAAACAGCAATCATCTTTTCATGCCACTTTTGTAATTATACTCCTCTACAAACTACCACAAACGACCCAACAGTATATACAATAATCAGACAGGCGACACAGAAAATACTTATGGTGTGTTTACTGGAAGTCAGAACTTGGAGCTCAGATCAACGTAACTTCTAAGTTTAGTGTTCCTAGCTCAAAATGTAGCTACTGCTTACTGTAGGTTGGTTGGTTGGTGAGATTAATCTGACTTTCAGAGTTGGAGATCTGACTTGATGGAGTGTTCTGATTGAAATTCTCACTTGGAACTTGGAAATTCCAACATTTGAGTGTAACTGGAAGGCACCATGAGTCGAAACACATAAACACTGGGCTCCCAGTGCTGCTGCAGTGACATTAATGTTCTGTTTTGATGGCGATGTTTGTCTCCTTATGCTGGGAAAGTTGGGGGATAGATCAGTGTCACTATGAATCTTAATGACATCCCCCCCCCCCCCCCGTCCCTAGTGGCATCTGCCAGCATGGCTCACAGACACTTGGGTATCTGAATTTTTGATACCCGATAGGATCAGAGCTTTTCTGTTGGTGCTACAAAAGTACTGAAATTCGGTGCCCAGCCATAATTAGAAGTGAGATGGTGTACTTCACGTCTGGCCTTGATTGAAAGAGAGCCTCTTCCTGTCATTGCTCTGACATCTCAGCCCTTCAATGACAGCTTATAAATATTTGACCTTCAGACACCCGTTACGCTATCTTAGGAAAACAGAAGGTCACACGAGACAAACGAGAGTTGATAACTTCACTGCAGAACTGTACTTTGTGAGTAAAAGTGTCCTGGAGTTTATCAGAAATGACCTGTCCAACAAGCAGATGTCTCAAGGTGACTCCAAACTTCAAAGATAATAACACATAATGTGCTTAAGTTTCACACCAGCAGTAAATTCAGGAGAGTGTACGGGTAATTTATTTCCATATTTCATATTAGTGAGGAATTTCAGCCAGAGGCACGGGGGGAAATTAAACCATTTATAAAATCAAATAATTACAAGTTTTCAAAATCGCCTAGTCCATTTTGAAACCGATAAAAAAGCAGTTAATTAACAGTAACTGTCCAAAAAATTTGAAGTGTGAGTGTCAAAAAGAGAAAAACTGCATCGTCCAATGTCTGAGAAACAAGTCAAACCTGAAAATGGACGTAATTGCTCGTTTGCAAAGCTGGACTAAATATATAAATGAATAAAAAGCTGCTTAAATCGCTCCTACAGGAAACTTGCGTTATCTGTCCCTTAAAAGCCTTACCTCCAGGCTAGGCTTTTCTAAATGGACTCTGTCCCCTCCCTTGGCCCTGCTCTTGGGATAAAAATAGCCTGTCAATTTGACATGCTTACTATGTCAGTAAAGAGTTTTTCAATGTAGACAGACAAGCATCAGACAGACAGATATAGGCATGGAGTTAATATAGAAGAGTTTCATTGATACTGGTCATCTTGATATTACTGATGTTCCAAAGATCTTTGAGATGTTGCCAGCATAATGTGGCAGACAAAACTCCTGTCAGATCCTCATGATGCAAGTGTTTCACTCTCCCTCCAATGCCTCTTATGTCAAATTGTGATACACTTGGTTGCCCCTGACAACCTCGAGGGCCGTCATGAAAGTCACTCAGAGATGCACTGATTTATTCTATTCAATCAGCCATAACTGTAACTGTATACAAAACATAATGGGTAGCTGTGTCTTTATGGGGGTTCATAAAGGCTCTAATTAAGAAGAGAATCAGTATGTTAAGTCAGATTCATAATTATAGCTAATGGCCTTTTCACAGAAAAGGGCATCATTACAGGCACGTGTCGCCTCAATACAATCCACGCCTGACAAGTCTGTGAGAAACTTTTAATCAATACTGAACACAGTAAGGAATATACACCGTAATTAGCTGCAGCTTTATTGATTAGGAGCAGCATCTCCACAGCCTCGAGCTGATTTTTAAAAAAAAAAAAAAAAAAAAAAAAAAAAAATCATTAAATTTCGTGGTTATTTCCTCTGTGTTGAAGTGAAGCTATCATTGAACGGTGCATAGAGCAATAGGCAATCATGGTGTTTTGTTCCCCGGAGCAGCTCTGTGTAACGTTAACAGGAAGCAGCCCTGTCTCATACAATCAAACTGCAACGTGAATCAAACACATTTCAAGGGAAATGTTGTTTTTTTTTTTGTTTTGTTTTTTTTTTTTGCTATATCACAGATATGTTTGTAATGATAATTGGCTGGAAGTTGGGGCGATGGTTGAGTGAACAGATACCGGATTTTCACCATTTGGTCATTTAATGCCAACCATGATGTTTTCACTAAACTTAACCAAGTAGCTTTGTTGCGCTTACCTAAACAAATGATCTTGTTAGTTTTGTTTTAATTACATAGCCATTTTAAACTAACCCATAATGTTTTTTTTCACCAAACCTTACCAAGTGATTTTGTAACCTAAACCTAAAAATTTTGTTTAAATTAACAACATTAGTTTTATGTATAAAACTGTTTTAAAAATGCAACAGTAATCTGAGCGCAAAAACTTTTCCATAAAATATTCAGAAGATACACAGGAACAGGTAGTATACAATTAAGTAACTGAGTAACAGAGACAGACTTATATCAATCAAGGGGAAAAAAGAGTCAACTTGCTTCAGGTTTGTTGAAAATGATTCACCTCTCATCCAAGAGGCTTCCTCAGTTCAGAACTGAAGAAGTGTTTGGGAAAGTGCTTTTATTTAGTCTTATTTTCTTTATTTTTTTCTCTATTTTCTATTTATCCTCACTTGTTAATCTTTTGTCAGTCGTAGTTTTAGGCAGGTTTTGTGTGCACTGTGGGGAATGCGCCACCAAATTTTGTCAAACAATTTTTATGAACAATGACAATAAAATCTACTCTTAACACAAATAGCTAATCAGCCAATCACATGGCAGCAAGTCAAAGCATTTAAGGCATGTAGACATGGTCAAGACAACTAGCTGCAGTTCAAACCAAGCATCAGAATGGAGAACAAAGGGGATTTAAGTGACTTTGTCACCAGATCTCAATCCAATAGAACCTTTGAGATGTGGAGGAATGGAGAGATTCTCCTCATAGATGAGCAGCTGACAAATCTGCAGCAACTGAGTGATGCTATCATGTCATGGACCAACATCTCTGAGGAGTGTTTCCAACACCTTGTTGAGAGTATGACATGAAGAATTAAAGCAGTTCTGAAGGAAAAAGGGGGTCCAAACTTTTACTAGGGGAGTGTACCTAATAAAGTGGCCAGTGAGTGTATTTTCCATTTTTTTTTTAATTGAAAAAGTTAAGGGGCGGCACAATGTTGTAGTGGTTACTTACTTTTACTCAATACACTACCATTAGGGTTACTGTTAGTGGTTAGCACTGTCGCCTCACAGCAAGAAGGTACCATGTTTGATTCCCGGCCCAGGGCCTTTCTATGTGGAGTTTGCATGTTCTCCTCATGTCTGTGTGGGTTCTCTCTGGTACTCCGGCTTCCTCCCACCATTCAAAAACATGCATGGGGATTAAGTTAATTGGTTAATTTAAATTGACTGTAGGTGTGAATGTGAGTGTGAGTGGTTGTCTGTCTCTATGTGTCCTGTGATGAACTGGAGACTTGTCCAGGGTGTACCCTGCCTTTCACCCTAAGACAGCTGGGATAGGCTCCAGCCCCCCGCGATCCTATGAGGATAAGTGGTAGAAAATGGATGGATGGATGGATAAAGAAGTTCAACATTTTGGTAAATATGTTTTAAGTCAGAGCTGGCTCCTGGTTATCTTAGCTTAGCACCAAGACTATAGAAATAGCTAGCCTGACTCTGTCCAAGCACCTACGAGCACCTCTAAAGCACAAAACACATTTTGTTTGTTCAATGCACGTACATTGTGGTAACTTGTTAGTTATTAAGATGGTGGTGGTGGATGTTGTTTACTAAGTTTGTTACCTTTCCATCCTTCATGCTTAGTCCCTGCTTCATTTTTAAAAAGACTGTGAAGAATATGAAAGAGAAATTTCATAAGCAGTATCCCACATTCAGTTCTTTGCCTGTTTCCTTGCACGTTTTGCGCATTTCTGATACAACACATGGTACATATGCAGTATTTTTATAGTGGTTTGTGCCAGAGTGGTCTAGAGCTCCACAGGCCCCTCAGGTCCCTGACTTGAACCTCTCGAGCCTCATTAAAGCTAAAACTTAGGATTTCTCTCTGTGTCAGGAGTGGAAATGTCTTTTTAGTCACAGCCAGGAAGAGTTTCTGTGGTGACACTATCCATTAATGTCTGTTGGTGTTTCAGCTTGTCTGTACTGGAATACCAAGGTCAGCAGACTGCCTAGTTCAGTGCCGGCCCTTGCTTTAGTCCTCCTTCTCAGTCGGTTTGCAGTCACCTTAGATTTGATTTCCCTGAGTAAGAAATACTGTGGATAAGTGATGGTAAAGATAGGGTTACATGTGCTTTGAGATAAGAGGCTCACAGAAAACATGAAACATATCACTGCTGTTGATCTGATATGAAAACAGTGATATGGAGATGCACTGGATGTGTGTGTTTGTTTCCCTGGGATAGTAAATTAGGTCAAGGAACAGTTCATTAAGAGGAAGTAATTATCTCATCACTGGTTGATTATGCCACATCGTATTTGTTGTTTTGCTGTCATAAGGTTCATTAGCAACTCATTATCTGGTTTTGAGTGTGTCCTCAAATACTGAGAACAACCCTGCATCCATCCAAGGTGTGCAGCATACTGTACATTTCAGAAAGAATCAAGAAAAAAATTAGTTGAATTAATGTTTGTAAAGTCACTATATATCCCTGAATGAGGTAACACTATGGTGAATTTATGCATCGCTGATGAAAGCACTTGCATTTGAAGTATTACTAACTCTGTGTCTGTGTGGTGACATTCCAAGGAAAAACCTCAAGTAACGTACTGTTTGTATCTCTGGGAAATGAGATCCAAAAACACACTTTGAATTATCATTTATCTCCTACGGTGCAGCCAAGAGAACCAAACACATCTGTGACTGTAATAAACAAACAGTGAAACAAATCACTTTCCATTACTTATGCATCTTTTAAAGCATAAGTTTAAAGTGTGTTTTTGATTTTGGAAAGGCGATTTTAAAACAGACCATTCTCCAAAGTCATAGGATGTGGAGTGATGCTCTTACTAGCTACCCCATTTACACTGCTTTGATGTGTGTGGAAATTCAATGATTGACAGGACTGCTGTGCTTAGTTACAGTCGCTAAGAAGCATGTGCTGAAAACAAAAAAAATAAAAAAAAACACATGCACATTAAGCAAAAATGTCTATAAACCACACTTTCCATCACATTTAGAAGCCAAATATCTGGTCATGATATTTTTCTTAGACTCAAAAATAATAGATATTTTGAGTTGTGGAATTTGATTAGTTGAAATCATATACACTGCATTTCTATGTAGCTCCACTGTCCTCTTGTGTCAAAGGCAGAGCAGGATGTCTCCACCAGCAGCTACATCATGCAGGACACCTTGCCAGTTTTAATTCCAAACTGGTTCCTTTTCAGTTCCCAGCTATGCAAAGTACACATTCACCTTCTCTTTACTCACAGCACGTCACACATTGTTTATTTGTAGCCTCAAATCCCTTTTGGGATTTGCCGCACAGTGCTGTCTGCACTTGGCCTACCCTGTTTTGAATGAAGGAAACACAGCGTGCTATGTCAGAGGAAGGAGAAACCAGTAAAGGCCGGCCATTGATTGGTCTACAAACTGTCACTGTGCTCTCTGTTGCATGTTCAATAACAATGGAGCATTTCAAATGGGATCTCAAGGTCATTCAGGATGGCTCTGTGAGGGGTTCAAAGTCTGTCTCATGTTGCTTTGATTTGGTGTGAGGTTACAACCTGAGATCTATATGACCGAGATTGGCTCTCATTCCAAATCTGATCAGTGGTATCTGAAATATTGAAAAGCATGTTCAAAGGGCTTTGTTCTGTGAATCCTCCACCAAAGGTGCCCTTTCAGTGGAGGTCATGCACACACATCCGCAACCAAATAATGTACCCGCAGTATAAACACTAAGCAACTATGGACCAGTGGTTAATATTTGAAACATTGCTTTATAATATAGCATCAGTACTTAAATGGAATTGTTTACCATTTTTCAAAAATGGTAGTTTGGTATATGGTGCTCGTCCTTCACAGAGGTTTCATGTTTTTCTGTTGGCTTTTGGGACCAAGAGTTTAACCATTCGCTATCCACCCACCTATATGCATGAATAGATGCATGTCAGCGGACTCCTTCAAATCAATAACCTTGTCCATGTCAACCTTCGTCAGCTCATTGCTCAGGGGATGAAATAAGTTGATTCTATACCTGCAGCACTGCGTCTATGAACACCCACCGAAGGCAGCGGCTTCAACTGTACAATTCCACTGAAGTGGTGTACTTATTCGTTCCCCCTCTCTGCAATTTACGGCGTAAAAGAGAAAGTTCACTTTGAATAGTTATTTTTTTCCTTTCTGTGGTGGTACTCTGAAAACTACTGCTCAATTGTGAGTTTTTTTTGTGGTTTCTTTTCATTTTTCTGTGCAGTGGAAATCCTTCATGTATATGTGTCACTTTGGGAGGAAAAGACCCACTATGCTCCCTTTTAAAATGTCAGTTGTGCACAATTTTCACAATTGACTAAAAGCACATGGTAATTTGAAATAAATTCCACAGTGATCATGATAACTTGAGTATCTCCAAAGCCATAACTCAGTTTCATTTTAAGTGAGTGTCATTAGAGTGCCATTGATGCCATTTTTTTTAGCAGTGGGTCCCTGATCGCGGTCTCCCGCAGCCTGTGAGTAATTTTGGGGCTTCTGGGATTTGTAGTTGAAGAATAAGGAGATGTTATACGCCACAGAAATCAAAGCAGGAAGTGGAGACGATCGAGATTAAAGAGCAAAACAGACAAATTTTTGTTTCCTCTGCCCTTCAATCCAATATGTCCAAGAGGTCAGATATCAAGACCTTTCCCCCCAAAGAATTGCTGTGTTTGCCTCTTGTATAATACATTACTGTTAATGGATTCAAGTCCTAGAGGAGCACTTGATGAGCAATTTGAAGAGGAAGTGTCTTTGAGAAAAAATTTACAGATTCTTGTCAACAGTTGATTGCAGGTGCTTCTATTCAGTCGCAAATTGCTTAGTAAACAGCTTTATGTTACTGAATAAGAAAATTTGTTTGATGTAAAACATAGTTGGAGGTGTATTTGTGTATTTGTAGTCCTGACAGTGCACAGAGGCAGCGTTTGGACAGTTATTATCTGACAGCAGCTCCACAAAGAGGCACTATATGGTTTAGCTCTAATCAGGTTTGTGTTCTCTGCTTTCCTGAGTTTTGCTTCTCAGTCTAACACCTTTTCTACTTAGGTGGTGGAATCAAGGTCAAACTTGTCTATAGTGTCCCCAAAAATAATACATCAGGTTGTGATAGCCATGATGGTGTATAGTTTTTGACTCACCCATAATGTTTCTTTCATACTGGTAGCCATGCACCCACCTGTTCTCATCTGCTTTCCAGCTTTTATCACCCAGCTACATTGGATTTTTTTTTCATTCTTTGAAATGGCTGCTTATAAGTCTCTAAATATTCAGAGGACATCATTTTTTACATTTTTTCTTTCCACCTTTTTTCCGTCTGCCTGTTTTTAATCCTCCTCTCCTGTGTGGTCTATAAACCTTTGAAGATGGTGGAAGGATGTGTGAATGTTAGTGTTACTGAGGAATAGAACGGTGTGATGAATTGCATTCTTGTTTAAAGATCTGCTGACTGCAGGTGAAGGCCAGAGGACTGACAGATGTGGACAAGGTCAGTACGAGATGAAAGCAGATTTCAGTTTCAAATGCCAGATGCGTCTGTGCACTCGATAGCTATTCAACAAACCACAGCTGAATTAGAGATGGCCCCCATCCACTCCAGTATTAGTGTCAGGTTCCAATACCAACGATCCATAAAGTATGTCTGTGATTTCACGTTTCAATGAAACAGAGATGAGACTCGCCTCTGTTCAGGAAATCCGTTCCACAGTTTGCAGCCAGGCAGCTAGCAGGTTAGCACTGAACAGGACTGAAGCTAACAAACTTTTCCACACAACATGTGCCATAGCTCTCAAGTCTCATCGTTCAGAGTGTGACGAACACATTTTAACCCTTCCACACTCTCACCTGCCACACCTGGTATTTGTCATGCACAAAAATTTATTATGTAACTCCGACCAAGTTACACTGCTGTGTTTCAAGATGATCTGGACATGCAGAGCTCACTGGGAGCTTGGAACGTTCCAGCCAATCAGAAAATAACATACTGGTACACATCAGCCAATCAGAAAATAGCCCTGCTGTATCTGGGTAAGATACAGGTGATCAGACCGCAGCAGCATTACATACATACAGATTCATGTATCAGGATAGGATTGGGATTGAAGACGTGTATTGTGCATCCCTTATGAGCAGCCAAATAACAGAACAAAGCGAAAGCAGAGGTTGTGTTAAAGCAAGCCAAAATTCAGATAACATATTTTATTAATACTTTCCTCAAAGCTCGTGGCCAGCATATAGTGCTTTGTTTGCCAACCTCAGCTCTCACTGCCACCCTTTTGCAGTCTGTTTCTTTTCACAGCCAAGTGGGATATGAAGCCAAAAGAGCTTTGGGGTTTTTAAAACCCTGACAATACTTAATCTTTAAAGGAATAGTGTGACATAAAAATAAATAAAAGTATTTGAAAGAAATGACCATTGTGACCAGTGGACTGGAAGCCCATTTGTTCAACAGACCATTAACCAGAAAACAAAAATTCACTGTTCTGACAATATGTACTGCAACAAACAGATGCACATGGCTAATTATTAAGTTATGAAGAACAATGTTATCAGACCTTTTTTCCTTACTAGGACAAGGCATCACCCACCTCTCTGCTTCTGATTGCCTTCATTGATTGTGTTGGTTAGGTTTAGGCATGAGGAGAGAGGTTGGTTATGGTTAGGGTGTGAATATCAATGATTAACCAATGATTGCAGGATTACAGCTGCTTCGTGTTGCTTCATATTTAACTCTTTAAGTGCCACTGACGAGTTACACTGTGGTTTTTTTTGTTTTTGTTTTTTTTTTTACAGCTTTTTCGCTACTTTTTGTTCAAAAAACACTATCTGGAAAACACACACACTTAATTCATGTTTTCCCCACGAAGCGAACATCACGGCTGACCAGATTATTTTTTTTTTTCGACTCAGCAAGCTTGAAAACCAATGACTGACAACAAGACTAACCCAGCAGTCGACTCACCACTGGCATCTTTAAACACAACACAGAAGTCGAAGTGTTGCTCATGAATAAAGAAAAGTGTACGTCTGTCTGAAATGGGTCCGCTGTGATGAAACGGTGACCGTTTTGGAGTAGCACTCCTTTAGGGAAAGACCTTCTTTGAGGAATCTTTTTGACTGGCAGTTTAACCTCTGCAATTTGCAGCTCTGCGTAATGGCATGCAAATGGAAAAAAGGTTTCTAATTTGACTTTGGGGAAAAGGCTGTCAGGCTAAATAGTCAGATGATTGATGACAACTTGTGAGACTGCAGTCAGCCATTAACATCCATTTCCCCTCAGCTGTACACAAAGACATGAGGCTACGACAGTACAATTTCATACTGAAGCAGCTGAATCACTTTTAATAGTTAATGGCTCTCAAGCATTTCCACACTATGCTTGTTTAAAATCATGGCAACTTTTAATGGGCTTTAAGATTTACCCGTGGCTACAGTAATTCATCCTGGAGAGATTCATTTTATAAAGAGCAGGAGTGCTGCTTGAGGTTCTTAGGCAAGGTTTGAGCTTGTATCACAATATCATATTCAGGGAGAGGCTTCTTTTAAAGAAAGCCAGCATAAACAGATAAATCTATAGGAACTGTAGCCCATCCATTATTCATGATCTCTCCATAGGTCCCAGACCAAAGGCCAAACCATACATATTTTAGCATCCTCTTCCTTGAGCAAGGACAAAATTCTCCCTCTTCTCTCTCATCAGTGTTGTGAGAAAGCACTGGGGTGTGTTTGCTGGAAATCATAGCATTTCTTTCACTTGCAAAATGGCCCTTCCACCTTTCCAGCAGTCCTTTGACGTAAAGCTGCATTCTGAGAGCAGTCCTCAGAGAAGTGGGGTTTAATGGCCAGTGTTTGGCTGTAAGTTCACTGACCCTGAGATTTCAGACCATCCCTGGTGTATCTGAGGAAACAATAGAGAAGCTTGCCTTTATCCCAGATTGCTCTGAATGTACTGTGTCAAACCTTGAGTGTTTTCTCCTTCTAAAAAAGCTAAAAGTCTTAAATTTGAAGAGTGATTCTACTGGTCAGTTGTAGAGCAGTTACAGTGAGTGGGCAGTAAGTAAATGCACAGTGGTCTACTTTAAACTAGACAAAACACATGAACATACATGGATCATTTTGGTCTCGACAGTCAGAAAGAAATATGTTTTGGATGACTGAGCCGTTAAAAAGAGCAGATAACACTACAATTATAATTGTGTCACTAGGCAACACCCCGAATCCCAAAGGAAACAACAGAAAAAATAACAAGACATGAGACAATAGATAAAACATGTCAGACATGAGAAGACATGACATGATGCCATTATGAGGAATAAAACACAACAAACAAGGGGACAAAATGCAAAAACACAACTGACAAAAAGCAGTATAAAAGACAAGAAACAACAGACACAATACAGGTCAACCGACAGAAGAAGAACGATAGACAAGGTAAAATCAAAAAATCAAATATGAGACAAAAGAAAAGACAAGACATGGCATGACACGAAAGATAAAATACAAGACCACTGATAAGAGGGGACAAAATGCATCAACATATCTGTCAAATGCAAAAAGAAATACACAAAAAAAGAGGCAAAGATGAAAAGTAAGACAAAAAACAAACGTGAGACTAAAGGAAAGATGAGACAAAAAATGTCCGTCAAACAACAAGCCACAACAGAGGACAACGGGATGAAGAAGAGACAAGAAACAAAAGACGAGACAAAAAGATGTGAGACAAAAATAACAGACAACAGACGGAAACGAGCAAAAAAAGAGACAACTGAAAGTGTAGAATATGAATAGGGTAAACATGACTCATTCAACATGAAATGATAACACCATAATCCCAGTGACTTCTTCCATAACAAGCCCTGTTCACGGCTCTGCTTTGCTCTAAAGAACTTTCTCTACCACCTTAGTTTGGGAGAGAAGCCAGTCCACATCATTATCACACACATCTCAGCTCCTTACTTTGAAGTCTGCTTTCATTTCCTTCCAGAGGACTTCTTCCTTTTCACTTCAGACTGCCAGTTGAAAAAGTTGTCCCTAATTATGAGCTCGCTGTGATCAACGGTTTTTGGACTCTGCAGATATTTAATGAAACGCACATCTATCCATGTCGTTGACTTTGCTGACAGTGTAGCTGTTGTTCATGAATTGCTTAGTGACTGTAACATATTGTCCATTTAGGTGATTGGATGCCCTCATGTGGGGTCCAGCATACTCTCTGTGAGGTTTAGATGATAAACTACCAGCATGGTGGGTTATTTCTGGGTACACCACACTTCCATTATGCTTATTTAACAAGACTGAAACACAGACATTTTACTGTAATTCCACCATTTCAGTGAAAAGATGTTTGCCTTTTGCTACTCTGTGTCTACACTGACAACAATTATGTTTTCTCACAAAGCCTGTTGGAACGTGTTGCTGCAGTAATAACCTCAGTCATTATTTTTCTCATTTAATGTCTGGTGCATGACTCAATTTATTTCAGACAAATATGCCCCATGCTGCGGGTATTATGAGTATTTTAAGTTGTCTTTCTTTTTAAAGTTGGAGCTCATCTTTATTATCTCAAATGATCCAGAAATACCAGGAAATATGCAGAGAGGCTGGTAATTTCAGAGGGTGATGTGAAGGTGGACATGCAGTGAGCATCACAGTAGCACTGTGGCTCTAATTTCGTCCACCACCACATCTAGATGACCTCAACTGAATAGGTCATGTATTGAAATAACATTTGTGATTTCCTGACTCTTTCCTCCAGCACTGCAATGAGCTTGACAGTGTGGTTTTTGGTCAAATATGTCCACAACAGTTGCATGGACTGCCAAGTTTGTGACAGGCATTCAAGGTCTTCAGAGGTTGGACCTTAATGACTTTGGTGATCCCCTGACTTTTCTGCAGCAGATGAATGAATTTTATCAATGGATGATTGATGGCCTGGCACAAAACTCTCTGGGCTAATTCTGTATCATGTAGAATAGGAATGCACCAATCCATTTTTTTCCACTTTCGATACCGATATCTGAGGTTTAGTATCTCTTTTTTTTAAATCGGTGGTGTTATAACTTGTAGTTTTACCTCAGCCCCTCGAAACATTCACTTTACATGTGTTGCATGCAGCCGTTAAATGTGTTAGCTGAGGTCGTGTGAAAAAGCTGGCTGATCCTTTCCCTCAGATCAGCATATTGTCAGTGCATGACATCACTCACTGCACAGCATAGATTTACACCGAATAGATCTGTCCACGTGGAATAGCCCATTCTCACTGATAGCAATCTAGAATTTTCTTCAGTATCGGTACCAATACTGATGCCAGTATCAGATCCTTACCTTCCATGACGTATCCAATAACTTTGGTGAGTTTTATCACACCACCTAGTTTTCACTTATCCACTACTGGACCAACCCAGTGCCCAGAAAAAAATTGTTGTCAGTACTTTTTCCATCTTTTTAGTTGTTTTTTTTTTACCAACGAGCAATCTAGCCTTCCAGACTTTTCTTTTTTTCCTTCAGTGAAGGTCAGTTAAATAATAACAATAATTCTTTTATTAATCCCTCAGTGTGGGGAATTAAAGTTTTCACTCTGGTCGTATTTTTCAGTTGCACATGCACACACAGATTATGACTCACATGCACATGCATGAGAGGAGAGGTGTCAGAGTGAGGGGGCTGCCCCATACCCGGGCATCTGAGCAGTTGGGGGTCCGGTGTCTTGCTGAAGGGCACCTCGGCAGTGGCCAGGAGGAGGATCTGGCACCTCTCCAGCTCCCAGTCCACTCTACACACTTGGTCTGACCTGGGGCCTCATTTATCAGTGTGGATACATGTTTTTACTCCCTTTTTTTCTGATTTTGAGCGGACACGATTTTCTGACTTATGATCTATCAAATGGAAAAAGCGTTTACGAGCAGTCTGACCATGACATACCAGTTTACGTCACGGTTTACCCATCATTTTCTTATTTTCCATTTTCTGCAGTTTTAGTGGTGGATTTACACACTTTTAATAAATGAGGCCACTGGAGTTGAACCAGCAACCCTCTGGTTCTCAGCACAAGTCACTGAACTTCTGCCGCCCAGTCTAATGAATGATCATTAGCTGAGAACCTCCTGTATGCTCCGTCTATTAGAACTAGTTTATGAGATAGTGTCAGAAACCAAAACACATTCATATTAATGTCTTATATAACACTTAAGTGGTAATTGTTTGACACAGTATGACATCCCCATAGAACAATCACTGACATCATCATGCTAAAGATGGCATCAGGTGGCTACAGCTTAATGAAACCGTGTCAGTGTTGTGTTTACTGTTCTTTGATTAGTTAATTATGAGAAGTAAATAGTGGAGGCCTCCAGGTGATACATTTCCAGAAGCAACATTGGGGGCTGTGAACTGCTACAGGTCTTTATAAAGCATGAGACAAAACATGAGGACTAATGCTGTAGTGAAAGTCAGCTGCTCTCTGGTTCAATGAAATGAAATACTCTTGTTTTTCCACCAATCATGCTAATTTTATATCTTGTGCATAATCCATTTCCAAAGTGGGCTAATTGAATTTTCATGAGATTATAGCTCCCTTCCCAAGTGTGCTTAATTCCTTGATACTCTATTCTCTGTGTGCTGTTTACAGATGTGCCTTGTGCCATCACTCATTTCTTATTAATGCCTATTAAGATGGCAATCACAGGCCTCATTTTCTGTTCAATAAAAAATATAAACAGCGCCGGGCTCCAAAGTAGCTCAGCGGAGTGTGACGGTAAACAATACATCACAGTTAAGACCCAGTATTTGACCAATAAAAGAAGTTTCACTTACACTAAATGATAAACAGGTCAGAAATGTTGGAAATAAATTTACATAATGGCTTCCTAAAAGAAAAAGAAAGAAAGAAAGAGACAAGGTCCTTTGAATGGCAGTTACAGAGTTTAATGTGTAATTCATGAGGAAAGTTAGTGGTCGATGAATAGCTCAGCAGCTAAAATCACTGGAGGACAGAAGTACAGCTATTGCCGTGTTTTAAATGTCCTACTTTTATAACGTTAGTGACACAAATAATGAGCTTGCTACTGAACTTTCCTGCGCCGCTTTCTGTGGCGTTTTCTGAATTAATGAAGCAAAATGTGAAGTGTGTCAAAGTGATTGCATCTGTAGTGAGGTGGTCCATTCTGATGGAGAGCATGTGTTTAATATACTGCAGTTTTACACCGTAGTTTGGTTGAAAATGGCAATGGAGTTGGAAAAATATACAAATATATTTTATACAAAATTCTGAACACATTCGTTCATACAGCCTGCATTTCCCACCATGCTGGGGGGGAAGGGGTTGAGTTAATTTGCACAAGAGAGTACTTTTGTGTTACGTCTGTCCTAATCAGTTTAAACCAGTTGTTATTAATTGTTTTTCAAACCAGCATGTGCACACTTTATCCTACGTGTTTGTCAGCAGTTGAGCTCAGCAGGAGGCTGATTAGTCAAGTTCACAGCCTCTCTGAGTCTTGTAGATAGCAACAGCATTTCCAGTTTACACTTCAAAATAACACTACACTTTAGTAAATGGACAGCAGTGTTTCTTGGACCAATCTGCATCCACTGCCAGCAGTCTTTCTCACTTTTTGCCACCATGTCATGATGTCATTAGCTCTGCTTTTGCGTTGCCTTCAGTACAGACTACATGTCATATATGCAGTGTTGAGTAGTAACGCGTTACTAGTTTACAGTTACTGTAAGGCTGTTACTTTTGACAGTAACTAATACTCTAACACATTACTTTTTAAATAAATCAACTCAGTTTCCGTGGCAATATGGTGTGTTTGTTCCTCACTTGGTTAACGATTTCCTTCCTTTCCTTCAGATTGCTTTCATTCATGCTCTCAGATGTCACTATGGACGGAGGGGACATGTCCCCTTCAGATTCATAGAGACACTGATCCGTCCCCCCACTTTCCCAGCATAAGGAGACAAACATCGCTGGTAAAACAGAGCATTAATGTCATTACAGCAGCATTGGGAGCCCCCAGCATTTGTGTTTTGACTCATGGTGTGTTCAAGATGTACACAAATGTTGGAACTTCTAAGCTCCAAGTCAGAATTTAAATCTGAACCCCCATGAAGTCAGATCTCCAAAGTCAGATTAATCTCACCAACCAGACAGAATTCATGCTATCTGCTACTGATGTAAACAGTAGCTACATGTTTTGTTGTACGTCTGTAAGGCTGGAAAAGCTGTGAGCACTACACTTTGAGGTTAACATGATCTGAGCTCCAAGTTCTGCCTTCCAGTGAACACACCATAAGGCAAACTCTCACTCCCCAGGGTCCTAAAGAGAAATTTAAGTTACTTTTAACAATAACACGTTACTTTTTGGTGTACGTAATCAACAAAGCCATTGAGTTACTTTTTGAATGAAGTAACTAATAACTATAACTAGTTACTATTTTTCAGTAATACAACACTGCATGTATGTAACACGCCAAAAGCTGCAACAGTGTTCTTATTGTACACTAAATAACATACAAATTACTGTCACTCGTGCACCATTTAGTGCTACCAGGCTGACATGAAATAACTCAGTAGATGCTGTTGGTTTTTTTCTATATACAGCCTCTCAGTTAAATCAGCGGTGCAACATGCTGTTGTTCAATGGACTTGACACAGAGGTAAGAAATTTGAAATATATATAAACCTCACGGTAGTGTCCATCCATCCATTTTCTACCGCTTATCCTCTCATAGGGTCGTTGGGGGGCTGGAGTCTATCCCAGCTGTCTTAGGGTGAAAGGCAGGGTACACCCTGGACAAGTCTCCAGTTCATCACAGGACACATAGAGACAGACACCCACTCACATTCACACCTACGAACAGTTTAAATTAGACAATTAACCTAATCCCCATGCATGTTTTTGGATGGTGGGAGGAAGCCGGAGTACCAGAGAGAACCCACACAGACACGGGGAGAACATGCAAACAACACACAGAAAGGCCCCGGGCCGGGAATCAAACCCGGTATCTTCTTGCTGTGAGGCGACAGTGCTAACCACTAACGGCAACCCTAATGGTAGTGTACTGAGTAAAAGTAAGTAACGACACTGGCAAGCATCAGCCTACAAATCCTACAGAGTGAGTTGCTGTAAAACAAATCAGAAGGAGACTTTCCAATACAAAGATGTTGTAGTTAAGATTGTGTTGTAGTTAATGAAGCTGTCTCTAGTCTCATAGAGAAGTTGGTCCAGCCCTCTGACAGAAAAGCAGTTTTAGCTAAAATAGATCGCACATCCAGATCTCCTTTTCAGAGAGGAGAACATGAAATAAATTGAATTGAACTCAGAAACTTCTGTCCGCTCCCCCGCTGAACTCTCCTCCTACAATATTTTTTCCACACATGATCAGCTTACAATAATGTGAGTAATGTAATTGCTGCTTTCCTGGCTGAGGTTTCTGCAGCAGTGTTCAATTCTCCACTGCAGTGGTGAGACAGGAAATGACATTTGCATTTCCTGTGGTATGGATTCGTGAACGAGCAGGACCCAGTGGTATAAAAGCTGAGCATTTTCCGATACATCAAGCCCAAGCCGTTTAATTAGTGAGACCACAATTATCTTCTATGGGTTTCCTCTTTTGTTTTAAATAAAGCATGCTGCCTCGGGCTCAGAGCTGTGGACACTGCAGCTGCATTCGTTACAGACACAGCTCATCTGGAGATTTCTCTGATCTCATGCAGACACTCTCACCCTGTTTTCCATACACTACATCCCATTTGTAGGAGAATATATGTTGTATGTGTGCTATCAGAGCATGTATTGCTTCTTTGTGTCCAGAGATCTATACGGCAGAGGATGGATTCTAGCAACACTGATGAGACTTTTCCTTCTGTTGTTCCACCGTGAGCTTTACATTCATGATTTTGATTGAAATGTCTTCACAAATATTGGCTTGATTGTTGTGAATCTCAGTTAGTATATTCACGCTCCCTTGCTATTGTGCGAGTGTTAGTATCTTGATGCTAGCATTTGGCACAATCCACTGCATGGCCTAAGCGTGCCTCACAGAGATGCAAGCATGGCTCTAGACTCTATGGCTGTGTTAAGACTGCATGCAAGTCCGCTTTCCTCAAATCTGATCATGACACCATGACAAACTGTTGACTCTGCATCCAGACGTTGCCAACCTATCTGTGGCTGTGGTAATGATGTTGGCTACGCTAGTTGCAACAGTTTCCAAAGTGGAAGCATGAGAAATGAAGGTCCACCGTAGGGCTACACCTCACAATTTTTTTTCATTGATTAATCTAACAATTCTTTTTTCAATTAATCAACTAATCTATTAACTAATATTTCCCCTGCTGCTGTTTATTTCCCCTACAGCAGTAGCTGTTCGCCATTAACAAGTAGCTGCCAGTGACGCCGGGTGCAGGCGAGCGAACATGACAAACTTTACAATAACGTATTATAATGACGCCACACTGACGTTTCTTGTGATGACATTGCTATGATTGCATTTGCTTCAAGCTTTCATTGTAGTTCTGCCATCCAAACAGTTGTGCTGTCACATGCCAGCCACACTCAGCTGGTGTCCATTGCGATGTTCCACACTGCAACCACGGCTGGATTTACTGTGCAGCGACAGGTGTCGTACCGTTGACCATGTGATCCTTTGGCGACGATAGGTGGCTCACTAATTTTAGAATGCATCAAGAGATGTAGTGAGTGACACAAAAGACACTTTTGTCAGTCTGCTATTAACTGCCAGAGCTACCAGACTCAATGCAAAATATGTTAACCTTCTGGCTGTAGTTTGGATACGAGTTGCAAAAATTGCCTGTTGCATGTTGTTTTTGTTTTGTTTTTTTTAATCATCCATGTTTGGAAGTTTGTACAGGTGCCACTTGGTATAGAGGAACAAAACTGTAGAAGCAACACACAGGTGAAGATAAAATTCCCCTGTTGAGGGTTATTTGTAATGTTTTAATGATAGTACATTTGGTAATGCCATAATACAATATGAAGTAGGACCAGTTCTTGAAAGCTTGATGGAAAGCTGATTCTGGATAGTGTGGCAAAATCAATTCCTTACAAGTATCCTCCTTATATTGTTTCCAAGTGAATAGATAGATACTTTATTAATCTAGAGGGAAATTCATAACCACATTCATTGAGATGTCTTGGCATCCTCTTATTCCACAGGAGAATAGTAAGTCATAGAATGGACATGTAGAACAGTCACAGTACGACACACAGGTTTTGCAGGCCTCCCTATCACCAGCCCAGGAAATTTCATAGTGGCTGCGAAGACACATTTAATTCCTCTGAGTCAACTAAACCTCAGCAGAGAGCTGTGAATTTTGCCTCTCTTAAAGTGGATTGAAAACAGCATCTGCTTCGCTGGAAACACTAAACAGGATGACGCCACCAGCTGTCACACATCTGTGTGAGGTTTTACAACCTATTGTGCAGTATTATGGGAGACGATGTCTACACAGCCCCAAGCAATGGCTGAAATATTCATCTGAGAGATGCGGAGTACAACAAAAAATCTGTTTAAAACTCTAATGCAGGGTGAAAAAATGCTGGTTTTGATGAACCAGCAGTCACTGAGTATAACTGCTGTACATTTTTAGATCTCATTTCTTGTATCTCAGAGGACAGAATTCTTATAGGATAACAGATTATGATATCTTCATGTCTGCTATTATCAGTTTCTGAAATTAAAATCAAGGCCTGTCGTGTGTCTTCGGATAAATATATTTTCTCTTTAATGCAAATTTGTCCCTCTTCAGGCCTCTCTGAAGACGCCGCTAACTGCTCTTCTGTAAGTTCAGTATCCGCTAATTCTCCACATGCCATGCTGTGAATATTCCCACCATGAGATTATTGCTCTGTGATAATACTTCCAAGGTTTCCTTGCTGCAGTTTTTTCCCCACCAGATAGACTGGAACAGAGCGGAATGGACAAATTTGATCAGCATACGCAATGTAGCTTCTGTTTCCTGCAATTCTGACTCTCAGACAACCTGAGGCAATAAACTGCTACTGTGGCTTGAAACACTGCAGTTGCTTCCATGCTGTGTAGGTGGAGGGGCGGCTGACAGCAAAGTCCACAGTAGTTACTTTGTGCAGTATCAGCATCAGACGATATTAGTGTCAGTTTTTGAACACTTAATGGTTGTTCTGTGGCTGCTGTTACACCTGTGTTTGACAAAAAAATCTGGTTTATTTTCAAAATAAAACAGTTTAACTGTTTTAACACCATGGGCAAGAAGATGCTGATTGTGGTGGTTCAGAATCATACTATATTATCTATAACCCTCTTTGGTCTGATAGTTCTGTTGTAATTAGTATACAGAGAACATTGTCCGTTTAAAGCTAACTGCTGTAAAGTTAATCTAAAGCTCATAAGATTTAATCGGTATTGTTCTCTGCTCAAGTAATTGTGCACATGTGTTGAGCCAAATGTGTTAAGGTGTCTGGACATTAACTTTGCTCACAGCACTGCATCTCTATTGACTTAACTTCAGCTTTGGCCATGAATGACATATTGCATGTTGGTTTCCAAAAGTGGAAATAAAGACAGCCAAGGTTCATTCCTCTTGGTGGTTTTCGCTGTTATAAATATTGGTTATCAGTAATATTGCTAATAACTGCACTGCACTGTAACATGCCCGAAGGAAAGGTTGGAGACAGCCAGTCAGTTAACAGCTCACACACCCACACAAAGGCAGAGAGGGCTGCTGTAAAATCCACAGTTTTTTTCCCAGCTATGGTGTGTTTTGAAACATGAGCAGCGTATAGACCAGACTGTTGACCACTTGATAAATTATGCACCTTTGAGGTCTGAGGGCATTAATGTCTTGAGTGCTCTTCTCCGGTAATTTAGGAGGGAAGTGTAATGTACAGTATGTTAGCAGGAGGAGGCTCAGGGAGCACCTCAGGGAAGTGAAGCTCTACTCACCCTCTCCTCCATGTAGGGCACACTTTATTTTTTTTGGGACGTTGGCTCAATAATGGTGTTTAGCCGAGGGGGTTAGGGAACAAGAACACTGGCACAAAAGCCCCCAAAGACTGCATGACACACACTGGGTATACCAAAGTTACTTTTATATGAGGGCAGGAAAGAGAAGCTTGTAGGTACAATAATAAAGCAGGAAGTCCTGAGGAGAGCACACACTCTATTTCTTACTGGAGTTGCTGGAATGTAACAATTGCTTGGACTTGCAGTCATCATTCTGTTCTTTTGATTTTCACTCACTTCCATAGTCTTTTTTTTTTTCCCCAAAAAAAGTGATTTTCAAACTATATTTTCTGTGCACTTCCCAGCTTCTTACTGTAAAGTGGCTCTATGCCATGTGGGGCCAATACCAAAAAGTAATTAAACCAGTCTTTTTTTTTTTTTTTTTTTTAACACCAATACTGCAGTAAGACACTATAAATATGGTTAGCCTTTAACACACATGTTTATGTATTAACGAAACATGCATGTTTGATTTACTGTAATAATTTACGCGTTGCAGCCTGTTCAGCTTCAGTCCTCAGACACAGTATCCAGTCCACTTCAGTCATTGTACTCGTATGAAATGGAGGAAAATAGCATTTGGGGGGCTATATTCCACTCTAAAATAATAATAATTATAGTGTTCAATCACCTGTGAATGGTAACGGTTTAGAACGAGGCGTTTCTTTCTCCATGCAGAGTGGGTCATCTTGATTGAGGCAGCCACCATGTTTCTACAGTAGCCTTGAATGGACAAACCAAACACTGGCTCCAGATGGGAACAGGTGTGTTTTTATGTTTTTGTTTTTTTTAGCCACCATAGTTTTCCATCAAGCTCGGCACAGTGGAGAAGTTTCAGTTGGTTTCAATCTGCGAGCTCATCACTAAACTCACCACTAGATGCAGCAAAATCTCACGTTCTGCTGTTCTGTTCAAGGTGAATTAGTAGACAATGGTTTGTACTTAGTTTTTAAACATTGTTAGGGATGAAATGATGCATGGTGAGACAGTTAAAAACCAAACAAATTTATGATGATTTACACACCTTGCCCTTTTTAAACAGCAGAGGGCGTGATCTACTTTTGATGTCACTTGATCGACGTTGTACGTCACAGTCAGGTATTCAGACAGAATGAGAGAGAAAGAGGCAGGAGTATCGAGGATGCACAGACCAGTATCATATTTTTGTTTTAAAAATCCATTTTTTTATTGTTGTTTAACTCTTTGAGTGCCATTGACGTAATACTACGTCAGAGTGTTTTTTTGCAGCTGGTCGCTGATTACAGTCTCCCACATCCTGTGAGTAATGTTGGGGCTGCTGTGATTTGTAGCCAGGACATAAAGAGTTAATATGCACCACGGAGATCAAAGCAGGAAGTGAAGACGATCACATTTAGAGAGCAAAACAAACAGATTATGTACAAAAAGTGGTAATTTTGGTGAAAGTGACCTCAGCTCTTGTCCACACAAAACAAGAATGGAACAAGGTAAAAACAAACGTTTTTTTCATCATGAAATAACACGACTCTTCTTTCATTTGAGCTGCTCTGTGTTTTCAGGTACAAAATATGCTGTGGGTCTTGAAATATGACTGAAAAATGGGCAAAAATTGCTGGCACAAGGCACTTTCGATTTTAGAGTCTGAGTTTCAGTTGCACTTTTAAGAGGAGCACATATGCCTTAAAGATTGTAGTTTTTATATTTAAATATATGTATGTTTTTTTTAAATATACATTCATTGCATAGTTTGTGTTCTGAAGTTACACTCTATCTCAGAAATGTTTTTTTTTTTTTTGTCTGAGAAATAATTAAAGGAATCTTTTTCAGGCATAACTTGTCTTTCTGTTAAAATCGTAGAAAATTGTTTCGTTAACCCAGTATTGGAAATCACATTGAATCATGAGTTTATCGTTTGATCCCTATTGTTTGTGTAGATGGCAGACTGTGTTGAACATGTACTTCTCAACCTTGCATGATGATGAACATCTGTGATGTTCTGTTGCTCTGTAGTTATTTTTCTTTTTCTTCAATGAAGAGCTTATGCTGTCTTTTTTTTTTAATTTATTTTATTCAGGGTTACTTTTTTTTATTCAGGAATACTTTAGATGTGGTGGTTCCAATGTAAATACATGCAAAGGGTCATTTTTCTTCTTTCTTTCTTCTGATATGACTTGAAGGCTGTGGAAGATGGCAGCAAGCAGCAATGTTTGAGAAAGTCCTTCTGTTTATCTACTAGAAAATATGATGAATGCTGCATTTAGAATATATGTAGAGTGAATGATAAAAGGACTTTTAATACTATATCTATCCATCTGGTTTGCCTTGTAGACCAAGAATCTACTCTGAATTAATGGAATACATTTTCAGCTAAATCAGCAGTTGTGATGTGAAAAACTTGGAAATTAGAGCCCACATTAAAATGAGCTGGATCTATCCTTTAAATGCTTAGCCTCAAACATTTGCTTTGGGCCAGCCTCTGCCTAATGAGTGTGGCTTCGGCTCAATGGGAGCCCTTCTAATGAATACTAAAAGAGCCATATCTCCACAGATCGGCTTCACAACAACTTCCACGCAATAATGGGAAATTTGGCTTATCTGGCTCTGTTGAGAGTTTGAAAAGATCATTGACGATGAGCACTGATGGTATCTCTTCAAAAGAAACACTGTGCACTGAAAGCAGTTAGCCTTTGACTGCTAATTCAGCATCATTCCCAACCCTCACAGTGGAGCTTCTAATTATAGAAAGCAGAGTTTTTTGTGTTGTTTGGTCCTGAATCTGTGATATTTTATTTACAGGGTAGCCTCAGTAACTTCCCAGCCCTTCCCTCTGACTTCTGTTTACCAAGGAAACTCTCACAAAGCTCTCTGTTCTTAATATAACTTCAAACTGACAGTAAAAAAAAGAAAATTACTCATATCCACCGCTGGCAGGTCCCTAGCATTGTCTGCAGCCTGGGAAGAATCAAGTGCGTGAAATAAATCAAAGGTGTTTTGCATGGATAAAAATATGCCGCTATCTGACTTCTCAGTTGCAGTCTTTGACCTGTGGCATATTTACACTTCAAACGTGTCTGCCTTCTGACAGACGTTATTCCTAGTGGGTGTGGGTCCGCTGAGCACAGGTTAGACCCTTGAAGAAAATAAGGCAGAGCTGTTTTGGATCATCCATCCTGCCTCTGGATGACTGTACTGCCAAATAGCCTTCAAGGTGAGGAAAGAAGAAGCAGAGTACTTGGAAAGGACAGGCCTGAAACTTAATCAAACCCAGCAATTTAAAGTGGATATTGAAGGGAAATCTAAGATTGTTTCCATTCTGTAGCCAGTGCCAGAGATCCTGTAGAGATCTTACTAAGGCAGCAAAGCTCTGCATAGGCCATAAAATGTTACTCTAGCTTCCGTAAGTAACAAAGAGGTGAGAGTATTAGCAGTCGACTGCCCGTCTCAGATGCCATCATGGCTCTCAGAGGAGCCATTACGGGATGGAGGGAGAAACAGCAACGAAGGGGAAGATTGCCATTACTCACTTTGAACTGCAATAAATGAAGAGCATCAATTACACTGACAGAGGTTCTGTCGTCTCAGTATAATTCAAATAGTTGGACAACTGGGGTAAATTGTTAGCCTATTTAAGACTATTGATAGTAATGAGCTTCACTTCACAAGTGGCGAAATATTAAGAAACACATTTGAATCTATTCCCTTTATTCCCATGTTCCAGTCCCACGTTTGTGTGCATTATTCATTTGTTCGTTTCATTGGGGACACCAGCCCACATATATGAAGTATAAGCGCGCTCGTGATGACAAGTTTGCCAGTTTGAATCCCAAACCGCCCGTTTAATTTTAATATGAAGCACTACGGCTGTCCTTAAAAATACACTGTAACGCTCAGGTTTAATCATTAATTCAGTGGATGTGGATATGTGTCACATTCTACTTTTGATTTAAAAACCTTGTTCTAGTTTCCAGCTTCATCATTAGTTAATTGTTGGTTTTGTGTGTCAAAAAGTGTCAGGATGTGCCACATTTCGTTGCACATCAACATGAAATGATGCCATGGTGGTTTTCCCTGTCAGACTGACCTGCACTGCTGGTTCTGATAGAAAGGTGAGACAGAGCACAGCAGTTTTGGCTGTTTTAGCAAAAAAAGCAGATCGTCACAATATTGGGCAGGTGGTTATATCTGATCAGAATATATATACTAATACGGTGCAAATAGTGTGCAAATATACATGCAGGCAAACAGTCTGTGTGGTGAGCAAAAGAGGTGGAGTGAATCGGACAAAATGCAACCTGGTAACTGGAACTGTGCAATATGGACAAAATTGTTTGTCTCATTATAGCCATTTTTATATCCTGATAGTGATATCCATACAGGGCAGCATGGTGGTGTAGTTGTTTGCACTGTCGCCTCACAGCTATGCTTTTATTCTGAAGGACCGGAAGTCCGGCTATGTTTGTGCTGTACTTTTACTATGCAGTTTGGCTGGTAATAAAGATGTGTTTATTACTTGCCACAATCATTCACACAAAACACAACATCCTCCATGCTGCTTTACTTCTGTTTATTCACAAGCTACAACTGCTGCAAACATGTCCTTGCTGGTAAACATGCTACCACAAAGCAGTAGTGTACAGTTACATTAGCCTTCATATCATTATGTCTATGCTTCATACATTGAACGTGTTTTGAACTCTCATGATACATTTGCATTATCCAACGGTCATTCTGAGGTTCAGTCGTGCTTTACACGACGTCTCTAAACCACAACCAGAGTAACGTTAACGTTAGTGTAGCAACAGCTAACCAATAGCCACATATTAAAATATCACACAGCTCTACTGGGAACATTGGCTATTTTCTGACCATGATTTAGCTTTTTATTGGTTTGAAATAGGGCTGGACAAATTGCCCAAAACGCGTTGCCAGAGACGTGCTGGCAGGTCATGAAGCAGAACTCCTTTCAAAAAATCAAGGAAACTAACAACACAGTGGTAACTATCAATCAAACATATAAAATTAGAATCAGCTTTTGCTGTCCAAGCTTCTCCTGTAATTCGGCAAACAAATAATCCACCAAAGATCATTGTTAAAGTATTCATTTGTAACGTGAAATTTTTGTCCAAGTAGAGTTACCGTTGTTCAAATTAGTGCGGTGAGGCAGGTTAATTGCACTAAATCATAATTTCGACAGCCCTACTTTAAAATGAAACTATCTATTTGCGAAACTACAGTTGCACACATTGTCTCTCAAACAAGCAAACAAGAAAAGGAACAGAAGTTTGGCCTGGATCTCTGCTGGCTACACTGGAACTCCAGAAATGTGTGCCATTGCCATGAAAGGCATCAGACTGAAATTCCCTCTAATGTAACACCTTTCTGACACTGGTTTGGGGGGTGTGCTGGACCATTTTTGTAACTGAACATCTGATCAGACATTTATGTCCTGGTATGATTGGTCAGCTGTGCAGAGATAAAGGAAGCCAGGCTTTCTTCTTTCATTATTGTGCAACATGTCGACTTTTCATTCCACCGATTTTAAACAGTTGATTTCCAACGTGGGTGGCAATACGTCATGCGAACTAATCCCGATGGAGTCACTGCCGCCTCAGAACTTTGCAGCTGTGTGCTCTGGCTCACTGCATTAAAACATTAAAAAACTGTGCACAGGTTAATGAGGCTGCATGGGCTCCAAAAGTGAAACCATGTAATCACACTTGAGTTCAGCTTGTCAGCAGGAATTTGAATCACATACTGATTTATTCTCCTTGTCAAGCTGCTTTTAGTCTGATGTGGTTTCTTGGTGCTTAATTTCGGAAATCCTAAAGCCTATGGGTTCTTTCTCGTACAACCCCCAAGGCACTACTTTTAACACGAATGGATGGAGTTGCAAAAGACCAGCAGATTCACTGTGGTTCCTGTCAGTGATCACAGCAGTCTACAGCAGGTATCCACACATCAGTAACACACACGGAGACTGAAAGGGCATGCAGGGGGCATGTTTTGTGTTTTAAAATCTCACTCTCATTGCACTGAGAACAAAATGGCTGGCTCTTTTGGGATCATTGGCAAAATCTTTCATCCGTGCACCAGGGAGACCACCAGCGAGTATCAAGAGAGGTGAAGGCTTTCAGAGGAAATAAGAAATGAAGGAAAGGGAGTACTTGAAATTGTAGATATCACTGTGCAATAATGTGCAGTCCAAATTCAGGAGGTTACAGAGAGGGAACAACCACCTCGTAGAGTTTTCAAATCAAAGGATGCCATGTTTTTTTTCCATGCTCTATGCCTGTGCGTTGTTTCACAGCTTGTTTATAATGTATGCATGTGGGAGGTGAATCCTCTTTGATACTGAGTGGATTTGAAAGCAGGGACCTTGAATGCCGCTCCTCCGCCATCCGCTGAGCAGAAGATGCTTGACATTATCACATCACTCCTATTAAAGGCGTCATCAGAGAAATGTCAAATTGGTGAAAAGCAACAATCCCCGTAAAGAAGTGTGTAACCTTTTTGCTCAGTCTTCTCTGTGAGTCCCCACTGAGCCTTCTTCCTTCTGCATCCATTCAGTCACAGAGGCCCCCGTCTTGCAATTTTTCCTGACATTTATGAAACGCGATTAGGTGGGATATTTTCGCCGTCTGTGCCGAACTTACCTCTAAATCACATTATGCACATTGCCGTAAAACAAGCTTCGACGTCAGACATGAATATCAGCTGGAAAACAACTGTGATGCATTTTGATGTCCACATCTTTTTGCAGGTAGAGTGCAGATGAAGCCTGCTTCAGTTTCACCCGTTATGCTGGCCTACAGTAAACAAATCCGATCTCTCTGAGGTTCACACCTTACTCTCCTGCTGATGTGGAAGTCAAAGAGACACAATATCAAAGACCTGCAAGAACTGGGCTGCACCACAGCTTTAAACTTGAAAAGAATTCATCGGCATAAAGTTCAAAGGCAGTGTTGGAATTTTTTTCTGCTCTTCTGCGGGGAAACCAACTTCACCCTGCCATAGTTAAAATTCCTATATTTAGACTGCTCCTGCCATTACTAATCAAGGCATGTGTACAGCATGGCCTTTTTTGCCTATGTAAACCAAATCAAAAGATTGAATCGTTAAATGAGCACAATCCACATAAAGGCAGGCAACGGCAGCACGGTTCCTCCACACAGGATCACTAATGATGGATGAATGAATAAATAAATGGAAAAATAAAGTATGAGTGCAGGTGAAGACTGGTTTCCCATTTAGTTTTAACATGAAAGACGAGCGGAGCGTTGCAACGCCAAGACAACACCTTAATTGGCATCCAGATATGTATTGGTATTGTTTCCTCTGTGATCCATATTATTGATAGAGACTACAGATAAGTCTCTGATGCATAGATCAATGGACTCCCAGATGGACTCATTAGGAGTGGCTTTTTAGCCATGTTTATACTCACATAGTAACCAGGTTAAGGGCAGCAGTGTTTCCCCACCTTTTTTTAATTTCTAGCAATGGAACAATTTTTCATGCAATATCCGCATAATATTTGGAGTAGGGGCGCAGATGGGATTTGTGAACTGGGCTATTTTGTGTAATCTGGCCTTTAATTGTGGTCATCATCAATGTTTATCATTATTATTATTGTTGTTGTTGTTATGTCAGGCATATGCGCCACCAGTTCCTCTTGAGGTCAGAACTTGGAGCTCAGATCAACGTAACCTCAAAGTTTAACTAAATCTAAAGTTCAAGATTTGTTGTTTAAACTAAGTAAGTTCTTGTTTTGTTGCCTAAAATTAAAGAAGTTCTAGTTTTGTTGCCTAAATCTAAAGAAGTTCTGGTTTTGTTGCCCAAACCTTAAGAAGTTCTAGTTTTGTTGCCTAAACCTTAAGAAGTTCTAGTTTTGTTGCCTAAACCTTAATAAGTTCTAGTTTTGTTACCTAAATCTAAAGAAGTTCTGGTTTTGTTGCCTAAATGTAAAGAAGTTCTGGTTTTGTTGCCTAAATCTAAAGAAGTTCTGGTTTTGTTGCCTAAAACTAAAGAAGTTCTAGTTTTGTTGCCTAAACGTAAAGAAGGTCTGGCTTTGTTGCCTAAACCTTAAGAAGTTCTGGTTTTGTTACCTAAACCTTAAGAAGTTCTGGTTTTGTTGCCTAAACCTCAAGAAGTTCTAGTTTTGTTGCTTAAACCTAAAGAAGTTCTAGTTCTGTTGTCTAAACCTAAAGAAGTTCTAGTTTTGTTGCTTAAACCTAAAGAAGTTCTGGTTCTGTTGTCTAAACCTAAAGAAGTTCTAATTTTGTTGCGTAAAAATAAAGTTGTTTTGTTGCCTAAACCTGAGGAATTTGTAGTTCTACTGCCTACACCTAACAAAGTGTTGTTTGTTTTTTTTTGCCTAAACCTAAAGAAGTTTTTCGATGTTTGTTTGTGTTCAAAATGTAATGTTCTATTCAGTCTTGTGTCTTAGAACGTGTTGCCTTTCACTTTTTTCTAATTTTACAACGTAGCAGGCATTCTACCCATATTTATGCTACTTCTATCTGCTGATAACAGTTGTTTAATGGCACGGTAGAGTCTGTGCTTCATTACTGTATGATCAACTGGCCCTTTCAATCAATACACCTGGTGACGTCATGGTATGCTGGATGTTTTCCTTTTGGAACATAGCAGTGACATCCTCCTGTTAGTGTGTATCTTATGTATAAAATATATTTGGGTTTTTTTGTCCACCACAGAGAGAACCCACACAGCCCCATGAATATATTCCATTCGATATTCTCTGGGCTGCTTGATCTTGATCCTCTGCCTGTTTTCCTGTGCTATGAATACATTACAGGGACACAAAAGAAAATAATTTAATTTGTGGGAGGAAAAAAAACATGGCTGCATGGCGAGGGAGGGGATGATAAGAATGGCTGAGGAAAGGAAAAGTAGTAATTTTGAAGTGGAAAGTGAAAGTAGGACACAGTTTTATCATTTTGTCCCAAAGCTGGCAGCTGTGACAGTAGCTACCACTGGTTAAAGCGAGCCACTGGCAACTCAACATACTCTTCATCACATTCTGGCACATTCTCACAGCTGTTTGCACAACGCCAACTCTCACAGGAGAAAGGTATCATCTTTGATCGCATGTCCGCGAGGAGGTGTGTGATATATCTGCGTAAACATTTCAGTTTAGCTCCCACGTGTCAATCGAGAAACATCTCATGCACTGAAACACATTATGTAAAATAGAGTTTTCCTCATTCCTGCCCACAGCTTCTTGTTAATCCTATCAAAGTGAGTGTGACAGAGGATGTTTTCATCTGATTGAAGGCGTATGCACACTGACGCTCTGTACAGTAGCTCAAAGGGACAGCGAGGAGCCACTGACATGTTGTTACAGTATAGTACCAATGTAAAGGATAAGAAAATAGGAAATGTTCCTTCTCTGTTTCTTATATTGATTTGATATTTTTCCTCAAAAAAAGAGAAAAGATAATAAGGCAAACTGACAAATTCTGACTTTTTTGTTATTGGTTATGATTAACTTATTTGCAGGTAAAGGATTAACATGATATGAAGTTGTGGGACTTTACTAATAAGACCGTTTATTTCACACCTACATCAGTCTCTTATTGAATTCACAAAAACAAACAAATTGAACTACACCCCAGTAAATCACAAATTCAGAGCAAAGTGATTGTGGGGGAAAAACAAGTTGCCAGTTATAGCAAAATGTCCACTTTTTCCATTTTAGACAGGCATTTTGTGGGAAATAGCCTGTGGTGCCCTTGCATTTATTATTTTGTCCTCTAAACTAAATGACTTTCCTTAGCCTGAGGTAACTGCAGAAGTAGTTTTGCATGATTAATATGTGATTATTTTTGCTTTGTGTGCCTGTGAAGTCATGAAGAGGCAGTGAGACGCTGATGATTCTGTGGACTTATTGTCTCCTATTAAGTTACATGCATGTACAGTAGCATGCTGTTCTTTACCTGGTTACTTAAATAACCTGCCCTGTGTTGATGCATGTAAACATCATAACCAAGAACAATCAGGTTGCTGTGACACTGAAACGTCCTATTCCTTTCAGATGCCATCTGTGTGCACTCACGGTACTTTTCAATCCCAACAGAAAATATTACTTTTCTTCTATTCATAAGACCATAGCTTATTTTCTCTCAATTAGAAGTAACCTCCCAGAGGGAACAGGGTTGTTCTGAAGTAACATGACAAACTGTTTTATTTTGGAGGGACTTCATCACAAGGAAGCAGGTTCTCTGATCACATTAAAGCTGCATTCAGTGAAAAAAAGCTGTATTCAGTAATATTTTGAGCAAGTTTGGTTAAACAAAATAAAGTTAAACTGTCATTACATCCTGACAGTAGTGCATGAGACAGTTAAACAAAAAAAAAAAAACATGTTTAAACATGTTTTAGCAAAATATTTATCTGTAAAATGAGAAAGTTTATGACCTGGCCGCCATGTTGAAAACAGTCGAGTCAGTGCATCACAAGACAGTTACAAATTGATACAAATGTGTGTCCATTCAAATCAGTTGAGATGAAAAATGAATCATGACGCCCTTTTTAAACAGCAGAGGGAGTAATCTACTCGATCGCTGTCATAAGTCACTACATTTTTGTCTTCGTATGTCACTGTCAGGTAGTCAGAAATTGAGGGTGCAGCCCCCCATGGGTTTATAAGACACCAAATACACTCACAGTTTTTATATATATATATATATATATATATATATATGTATACACACGTATATACATATATGTATATACGTGATTATATATATATATATATATATATATATATATACAGTCATGGAAAAAATTATTAGACCACCCTTGTTTTCTTCAATTTCTTGTTCATTCTAATATCTGGTACCACTAAACGTATAATACAATGAACACAACAAAAATGCAGCTGGTCACATAATACTTTATGTCCTATTTGACATTCTTAAGCTTAATTGATTCCCAGGGTATATAAGAGGCCATTTCATGTCACAAGCAGCACTGCACATGCAAAGGCCTAGAGTGGTTTCCTGCTTACATTCAAGCCGTAGCACAACTCAGAAGTTGTCAGCTCTCACATAATGCCTAAAACAAAAGAATTATGTGAAGCAACAAAGGCAGCCATCTTGGCACTGCTGGAAATTGGCATGAGTGAGAGACAGGTAGCGAAAAAACTGAAGATCTCCAAGACAGCCGTTCATTACAACAACAAAAAAACAAGCTGAACATGGCACTACCAAATTGCTACCTGGCCGTGGCAGGAAACGTCTTTCTACCCCACGAGATGACCGTGCACTCATCCGTTCCTGTGTCAGGAATCGTCATCAGACCTCCAGGGACCTTAAAAATGAGTGGGCACTGGCGAGAAATGTGACTTGCTCGGCAAGGACAGTTCGAAACCGACTTGTTGAAGCTGGTTTGAAGTCACACAGAGCACGCAAGAAGCCCTTCATCAATGAAAGGCAGAGGAAGGCCCGGTTACTCTTTGCTCGAGACCACAAGGATTGGACTGTTGATGATTGGGCTAAGGTTCTCTTCAGTGATGAATCCAATTTTGAATTGATGCCCACTCCAGCCAACTTACTGGTTAGGAGGAAGCCTGGAGAAGCTTACAACCCAGACTGTCTTGCCCCTACAGTAAAACATGGGGTGGATCAGTCATGATCTGGGGTTGTTTCAGTCTGAGTGGAACAGGGCAAATGCAATTGTGTGAAGGCCGAATGAACCAGGTCAAGTACAGGACTACCCTTGAAAACAGTCTTCTTCCATCAGCTGGAAAACTCTTTCCTGCCTCGAATGACTGGATTTTCCAACAAGACAATGCCCCTTGCCACACGGCAAGGTCAGTTAAAGCCTGGATGGAGAACCACAACATTCGCACCATGCCTTGGCCTGCTCAATCACCAGATCTTAATCCAATTGAAAACCTGTGGAAAATCATCAAACTCGAAATGGAGAACCACAAGCCCAAAAACAAAGAAAATTTGTTTGAATTTGTCCAACAGGAATGGGCTGCTGTGACAGCAGAACAATGTCAGAAGCTGGTGGAGAGCATGCCAAGACGCATGGCTGCAGTCATCAAAAACAATGGTTATGCAATCAAGTATTAACTCTTGTGTGTATCATGTGTTTAAAGCAAACAGAAAAGAAAACATGGAATGCTTAAAAGTAGTGTTTTTGGCGGTACAATGCCATAGCTATTGATGTAAGAATTTAAGTAATTTTGGTTATTATCAAGAAAACCATGGAAAATGAATAATCCTTAGTTCTTAAATTAAACTCTCATGAGCTATTTTTGTTGTTATCATTATAATTGTCCAAACAAATGTACCTTTAGTTGAGCCAGGCATTAAAATTAACAAGAAATTGAAGAAAACAAGGGTGGTCTAATAATTTTTTCCATGACTGTATATATATATATATACACACACACGTATATATATATATACGTGTGTGTATATATACACACACGTATATATATACGTGTGTGTATATATACACACACACGTATATATACACTATATATATGTGTGTATATATATATACACACACGTATATATATATATATATATGTGTGTATATATATATATATACAGTCATGGAAAAAAATTATTAGACCACCCTTGTTTTCTTCAATTTCTTGTTAATTTTAATGCCTGGCTCAACTAAAGGTACATTTGTTTGGACAATTATAATGATAACAACAAAAATAGCTCATGAGAGTTTAATTTAAGAACTAAGGATTATTCATTTTCCATGGTTTTCTTGATAATAACCAAAATTACTTAAATTCTTACATCAATAGCTATGGCATTGTACCGCCAAAAACACTACTTTTAAGCATTCCATGCATTCCATGTATATATACACACACGTATATATACGTGTGTGTATATATACACGTATATATACGTGTGTGTGTATATATATACACACACGTATATATACGTGTATATATATATATATATACATATACATATATATATACACGTGTATATACGTATATATACGTGTGTATATATGTATATATATATACGTATATGTATATACATATATATACGTATATATATATATATATATATATATATATATATACGTATACGTATATATATAATTATATATATATATATATATATATATATATATATACGTATAATGTATATATATATATATATTATATATATATATATATATATATATATATACGATATCGTATATATATATATATATATATATATATATATATATATATAGTCTTTTTCAGTTATAATTTGTCTGCAAGCTCATTCTGTTTAGAGAAAATCGTATCATTAACCTAGTATGGAAAATCAGATTGAATCATGAGTGGAGTGTATCGTTACACTGTCATACCTGTAACAATTTTGCAGCAAAAATAATAAATGCAGCATAAACTGAACTTGTGAGTATGATAAGGATTTGTTGTAGTTTTGGCTTAAAATTGAAACTGAAATGACATTTTGTGGTAATCTGCTGTGGTAGACTGAGTGGTGCTTCTCAGACTATATTTGTGGAATCATTAGATTTAGCAGTGCCAGGAAAATCCTGTTCATAATTTTACAGAAGTATTCTGGTGCAGAAACTAAAGACCCAAATGAGATGAATTGCCAAGTGGGTCATGAAGAAGTTCCCGTGTGGGTGGATGGAAAAGCAATAAAGCAACTTCCACTCTGAGACATAATCTGCTGAGAGAATGAAGTCTGGCATTGATGCTATCACTTGGCATAAATTCACTTCACTGCACAGACAGACAGCAGCTGAAATCATTCTCATGCTCTTGAAATCTGTTATATCTGCTGCATTAGTACACTCTAGATGTATGTCTACTTCTTCAGCAGGAAGCAGGAAATCTTTTGGGAAACATCCTCTCTGGCTATTGGACATTTTTGTCTCCATAATGCAGTCTTTTTGTTTTTTTTTATTTTTCTGCCTGCTCTGTGAATGTTTCTTCATCAGATCCATCTCTCCTGCACTGACTTCATATTTGCATGAGAACCCAGAGATGCTTATTCAGGTTCATCATTATGATTTGCCAATAAAGTGGTCACCATGGTAACAACTCTGCAGCAGCCAGTGGCCATTCATCTTGCTGGCAACAACGTTTAATTTAACCCCTCGTTTAGTAGAGAGCTTTTCTGAGCGCAATCCATCACTGTTACAGCACAGATGACACCGTGACGTGATTTCTTATCAATATCATACACGAGAACTGCTGAGCCATTAAAATGCCATGATAGGAGATAGCTGGAGGGGTGGAGGGGTTGGATGCAAGGCACAGACAAATCCTTCAAGGCTCCTTGTTGTGAAAAGAACCATGATAGTCTAATTCACTTTTACCACCTTGGTTTAATATAGAACAAAGTCTGCCAGTCTGTTTTCTTAGAAATGGATCGCATCTTTTGTCTCAGTTTGACCAGCAAGTCATTTGAGCTTACTCTTTGAGATCCGAAGCAATTTGTTTTATCCTTCAAGCAGTGTGGAAAAACTGAGACTCACTTTAATCTCCTTTCACACTCTCAACTCTCTTTACACCTGTCATCAAAAGTCGTTCTGTCACATCTCTGCTAATGCAAACTGCAGGAAAAAGGCTTTTACCACCGTCAAGGGGGAACAGCACACACTCTGTTTTTTTGTTTTTTGTATCAGTAGGCATTGTGTGTCAGGTTAAAGCTTAGGTTATATTATGATGTTACCTGAGCAAACGTGTTCCTTAACAAGTCTTAATTTTCTTTCAGGTTAATGCTGCATTGTTCAGTTTATGCTACTGTTTGTAGTATTGTTGTGTCATCAACGATGACAATGACAAAATTCTTTTGTCGATGCCCCATTTTTTTTTTCATAACGTTAACGAGGCGGTAGGGCTGTGCGATATGGACAAAATTCTATATTCCGGTATAGCAAGTTTATATCCCGATAACAATATATATCCCGATATAATATTTTTTCTGATGTGTTTTTACTTTCCATTGTGCTCTCCTCCGTCTCCTCTGCAGCATAATCCCTTACATGCTTTTATTCTGAAGGCTTACTTTGAGAGCAACCGGAAGTCCGGTCTGCGTTGAATTTTAATATGCAGTTTGGCTGCTAATAAAGATGTGTTTTAAGCGATAATAAATCATTCACATGCAACATGACGTCCTCCATGCTGCTTTACCTCTGTTTATTCCAGAGCTACAACTGCCGTAAACAAGTCCTTATGGGTGACGTGAACATGCTACCACAAAGCAGTAGCGGTGCTGTGGTTACATTAGCCTTCATACCATCATGTTTATGCTTCATACAATACACTTGATCACATGATACATTTGGATTATCCAGCGGTCATTCCAACGTTCAGTTGTACTTTACATGGCGTATCTAAACCACAACCACAGTAATGTTAAAATTAGTGTCGCATCAGAGCTAACTAATTAGCTACATAAAAAAATATGATATAAACAACAGAGGCTTATATTGTACGGTAGACATTTTTATACCACACTATAATATCGCACAGCCCTACGAGACTGTGAAAACATGACAAGACTTTTTTGAGTTTATGTTGACGAGACTGAACAAAAATGCAATTGATTTTATTAATTCATTGAAACAACAAGATGATCTCTGGACATTGTTTCAATATAATCCAGCAAAAAGAAAAACCCTGTTGTAAAGGGAGGCGGCGGTAAATGTGGCCACACACTAGGTGGCAGCATTGTATCTCCATCAATGGGTAAGTCCAGACTAGAGCTATCAATCTGGTGAGAAATCTGGTTGTTATACAAAAGTGTTAAAGTTAACTGTTGTTTTATGAATTGTAACACTTGATACAGCCTGTCAACCTCGATTCCAATACTTGACCTAAATCTTTTAACTGGACTAAAACCTTTTTGAATTTTCGGCGACTTAAACTATCACATATAGAAATGACTAAAATGTGACTAAAACCAATAAGCAGTTTTATCCAAAGATTAAGACTAAATTGAAATTGACTTCCAAAAACACTGGTTTGTGGAGAAACTAAAAAAAAAAGGTGTTGGGATTTTTTTTTTCATGGGAAAAATATGAACAGTAGTCAACAGCGAGACACTTTTCAGTTATTCAGTCCCTTTTGAAACGCACCATGAATCTCACATACATATGACATTATACTATTTATGAAACTTTTCCTGCACACCCAGATAACCATTTAGTAAATGATTAAATAAACCAAACATATATGACAATGTAAACGCTACCTAATATCATGGCTGGTCTTTGGCGTAGAGGAATTGGTTGAACAATATAGCGTTTTCCACTCTTGACAGCAAAGCAGTTACCAACTCTGTGAAGCCATTACTGTAATGATGTGTGTTGTGGGCCTGTAACAGTCTCATTTGTCTTTTTCTTTCTTCAGCTGGCAAAGTCACTGATGGAACAGAGAAGGAGGAGGCTTGACAGCTCAGCTGATAGCAGTCTATTTGTTCAAGTGCAATACAAGTGCAAGAGTGCAAGGATATATCATCAGTGTTGCTTCTGCCTCTGCTGGGACACCGAGTCGTCACGATGGCATCCCGCTTTCCCTTTGTCTTGACACCTTGTGAAAAAGTCAGAAAACACATGAAGGGGATGTCACAGTTGCACCACAGCAGGTTCCCTGTTGCAGAGTAAATTTTGCACTTTGAAAGCAGATATGAAGGTCTCATCTGCGCTTCTTGACTTCCATCTGAATACATTTTAAACATCACGAGCCATACGGTCAAATATTCACACCACATGCTTGTGAAATTATTGCATCGTGCCTAATTACACGTCACACTTTTGTGATGCACTGATGCCAAACACAGTCTGCTGCTCCACTTGTACATTTCTACAAAGTGACCTGAATACTTAACTCTTATCTGTGTGAGGCTTTCATTAATGCAGCTCTGTGTCACATGATACTCCCTGCTTCTGTAAATAAATACATGTGACCTCAAAAAGAAACTTATACAATCTTTATGGAAATTATGCAAAGGGAATTAAATTAGCTCTTGGTGAAATCTACATGTTTGTACACGAAGACCCCAACCACAGGCAGCTGATTTCACATTACTGTTATGAACACACATAAAAACACAAATATAAAGTGTTTTTTTTTAATTATTGTAATGTTTTGTATAATGGGGTAATTTAAAGAGTACATTTCCTGCCATTGAACGTTCTGTCTGAAACCTGAAGTGTGAGCTTTCAGGCTGCAAATTGAAATCTTTAGCACCTCTTCCAGCTGCATTAGAAATCATTTTATCTCCTTGTCTGAGGCAGTTATTCATTTTCCTCTCTCAGGTCAGTCAATACAGTGTATTTCAAAGCTTCCGTCCCTGTCTTGATCTAATCTTAAACTGCAGAGCGCCACATCTTCCCTGTGAGCACAATCAATTCTGGGAATTTCTAACAAATGCTAGACAGCAGCTCTAATGTGATGACAAATTCATACTTGGTTATTGTTTTTGGTTTGCAGAAGTCACTCTCGCATATCAAATAATTGTCTGGACCCTTGTTCTCTCTGTATATTTGAGCTCAGTGCATCTGAAGGAACGCTTGGGTCCTTTGGCTTCCTGCGCACCATCATGACCTTGTTCATCATTAAAGAAGGTGCACTTCTACGCTGTCAGGAGGACCAGCTCTGTCCTGGACTGCTCCCTGGACTCCATAGAGGAGGTGGGTGAGAGGAGGATGTTAGCTAAGCTCACCTCTCACCCTCTGATGGGACTGTGGAGGCTTTAAGCAGCTCCTTCAGCTGACTTCAGACTCAGACTCTCATAACAGTCTAGACAGACTGTTCTGAGAACTTTGAACCAAACACAACATAGAGACACAACAGATACTGCACTCCAATCTACTTCAATTTTGACCATTTCACCTGTCCCTTAAAAATATGCAAACTTTATTGCTCAAGTACTCCTGTTGGAGGTTGCCAGATTTGTTCCACCTGGAGTACTGTGCTTCACACGGCTTAAGTACCTGCTGCCCTGCAACATGGTGAGGTTTCCCTGGGTGAAATTGTCCAAAAAGCCAGGTTTTGTTCTTGCACCTCCACCATGGCTCGCAAGAAATTCCATCTATTTTGATTGGACACTTTGTGTTGTTTACATTTAATTGAAGGAAAATTAGGGAGCAGATACAAACAAGGGAAATGGAGATAAAACGAAGGGCTAACCGAAGCAATTAACATACAAAACTATGAACTAAATAGCTAATTGTAAACTAAACCAGACAGAACTGACTGTAACATAGTGGAAAGCACAGTTGGTTTTCAGGGCCTCTTCAATAGAAAAGCAAAGCCTATCTATCCTATATGATATATGAAATGAAACTGAAAAAGAGAGGGATAAAAATGGCAGCCCATCCATCCTAATGTCATACCGCTCTGTCAGCCTCTCGAGTGTGAAGGTGGTTATCACTAATAACGTGTGTTGACAATTCACAAGATGTTCCATCAAATGCATTGAAAAGGCTGACTGATCTGAAGTAATAACTGGCCTTCTGCCGTACCGTCGCAGATTGATGGCGCTGATATCAGTGTGTCATGGAGTAGAAAAGCAAATTAGGACTCTCAGCATATTGAGTGAAATTGGAGAATCTGTATCTGAACGTAAGTGTGGTATGATAATGACAGGACCAGCAGCTGGAAATGAGATACAGCTGTTAGCATTAACAGCTTTACCTTCACGTTATCAGCTCCACTCTCATGTGCTTCAGCTATCTGTAGCATCTGTTCCAACATGGTTTCTCCTTGTTGACAGTCGTGTTGCATGGACATGTCTTGCATTCACGATGGAATAACATGATGATGACATGATCAGTTATCTATGGGAAGTGATAGTTTAACAGAATAGAGAAACAGCTCAGCTCCTGTAAATGGGATCTGTTGTTTATCTGAACTGCAGAGCTCTTGATTATTCCCTTATTTTTGCTGCTAGTGAACAATTTTAGACATTGATTTACTCTGATGAGGTCCAAAACAGCAGGATATCCTGCTGATTAATGAAACAAGTCTGTTTCTGTGCAAAACTGCTATATTTTCCTTAGTTGAAGGAAAAAAATATTTCAGTCATAGATAGAAAGTCTGACATAAGATGTTTCACTCTCCACCTGCATCAATGATCCTTGTCCTGTCATGACCGTGTCTCTGGTTCACCTCTGGTCCTTCCTTGGACCACTTTTGATAGATCCTGACCACTGCAGACCAGGAACAGACCACCAGAGCTGCAGTCTGGAGATGCTCTGATCCAGTCCTCTAGACATCACTGTTTGATTCTTGTTGTCAAACTCCTGAAAAATCCTGACGCTGGAACATTTTTCCTGCTTCTAACATCAACTTTTCTCTCTTCATCACAGCACCTGGGACATATAACAAGCAACAAATGATCATTTTGTCCTCAGTGTTCTTCACTTCACCTGTTAGTGGTCATAATATTATGCCTAATCGTTGGTTGAATATGTTTTTCTTTTAGTCATGTTGAATCCTCTGTTCCTCTGTTGGTTGGTTCAGGGCTGCAACCTTTGAGAAAGGAAGCCAATGTTGAAATGTTTTAAACCTGTATTCTCTCTAACAGCCAGCAGGGGGCGACTCCTCTGATTGTACAGATGTCCATGAGAAAATGAAACATTGTAAACATGAGTTTATGGTCTCAGTCTCTAGTTTCCAGTCTGCTTCAAAACAGCATAACGTTCATTTAGTAAATTATGGTTCCATTTAGAATCAAACAGACCATAAAGCAGAGGATGCTTTAGGGTGGGGCTACCTTGTGATCAACAGGTCACTACCACAGTGTTGGTCTGGTCTGAGAGTTGTCTGTTTAACCCTTTCACAGTTAATCAATGTTAGTTCTAATGTTTTGGCTTCCAAATGTTTTGTTCCTTGTTTGGTTCTTGCAGCTCCACCCTCTTGTGTCTTTCAACTTCATGTTGGAAAAAAACAAAATGATGATGGCCCTTAAACCAAGATGCCAAGGCTTCAAAACATCAACATTTATTCGTATTACATATTAGTAGTGACATTGTGAGCATGTTAGCATGCCAATGTTAGCATTTAGCATTGACATTGTAAGCATGTTAGCATTTAGCATTGACATTGTGAGCATGTTAGCATGCCACTGTTAGCATTCAGTATTTACACTGTGAGCATGTTAGCATGCCAATGTTAGCATTTAGTATTTACACTGTGAGCATGTTAGCATGCCAATGTTAGCATTTAGTATTTACACTGTGAGCATGTTAGCATGCCAATGTTAGCATTTAGTATTTACACTGTGAGCATGTTAGCATGCCAATGTTAGCATTTAGTATCCACATTGTGAGCATGTTATCATGCCAGTGTTAGCATTTAACACTGTGCCCAGTCACAGCCTCAGAGCTGCTAGCATGGCTGCAGGCAGTTTGTGGTTAACTTGATAAAAAGATTTACAGTAGTTTCCTTGCTTTGAGCACACTGGGACCTCGAGGATATGCAGTGAAGAAAATGAATGAAGAGCAGAATACCAGAGACCCAAGAAGGCAAAATATAAAATGATGCCCTTGAACTTGAGCATCATTTACTGGACTCTTGAATCGCTATGGGAACGACGGTGAATCAGCTGCATGTGCAGCGACAAACAACCATCAGCGGGTATTTACACTGCACACATAATGACAAGTAATGGCCTGTAGCTCATTAGCTGTTTTTGCTGCAAACCAGCTATTCCCTCATTGGAAACAGCAGTCAAATCGCTTTTCCACCTGAGAGAATGGGGTCGTCTCGTCGATCACATGCTGACATCAAAATGAGATCACACAGCACATTTCCATATGTTCTGGTAGAGGGGCTTCAAATCACAGGCACAGCTTCATATACCGATTTCTCCAGACATCTATAGAGTCATAGCGTCAATGTGACAGGCTTTCTTGGCCAGACATTGTTATTCTCAGGAGTCATTTATTATACAAATAGTACTTTCCAGTGGCATATTTCACAGCCCTGATGAGATTGAATTTACTCTTTCAGTCTATAATCCTCCTTCAGAACCTAAACAGCAAGAAGCCATTAACATTTTAATTAGTGCCATTCTTGTTTACAAGATGTATGCATATGAATTACACACTGTAGGTGTTCTGCAGCACTGCTCATAACATCAGATTTGTTGCAGCACTCACAACAAGGCTCACACTTTTCCTCACAGGAGGGAACGTATCAAGGGTATTACTGAAAATTTATTTGTCTGAGAGGGTAGAAATGTACAGGAATTACATTTTCAAGACATGTCAGTGAGTTAAAGGGGAAGTTCTGTTTTTTACAGATTGGTATAAAATACTGTCATATACTCACCCATTTCACTTCGGAGTCATTTGGACAACAGACCCTGGACCCCTAGTGCCCACGTATGTGGCCTTCACAGTGCCTGAATAAAATACATATTTGTGATGTTGTCACATACCCATACATGCTTTGTTGTAGTTCAGGCACTGTGTTCAGGTGGGCACTAGTTTGTGTCATTTACTGGCCGCATTCCAGTGCCCGCTTTACTGCTGTTAAATGGATATCATCAAATCCAGTATCATCGGAAATACTCCAAATGACTCCAAAGTGAAATGGGTGAGTAAATGACAGTATTTGGTCCCAGAAATAAGGTACAATTTGTTAAAAAAAATGGAACTTCCCCTTCAAAGAGGTCAGATTTAATAAATACTATATTTATGCTGCATATATTACGTATCTGCTGCAAATATTACATTTCTGCCGTAATTTATCACATTCTACTGTAAATATATCTTCTCTGTGAATATGGGTGTTCTATGTTCTATATTCTATATTTATATTTTATATCTTCATTTTAATTTCCTTATTCATGTGTGTCCTTAAGCTGAGAGACTCTACAAAATGTTATTATGCGTGCATAATGACAATAAAGAACCTTGACTCTTGAATCTTTTGATACTTGGGTTCTACTCATATTGTTGTTTAAAAACTCTGACACGCTTGTTACTTGATGACATCACCACATCATGGAAGAAAAGGCGGGACTTAAAGCAGGTTGTTTCAGGCAGTTCAGGAGATAGAAACTTTTGGTTTTGTTACTTTGCTGACCTTTAATATGCACAATAAAATATGTACCACAGAAATAGGAAAAGCATAACATGAAAAATCATTTTTTATTCCCTTAATAATTAATTGAAAACTTAAAATAAACTGGTCAGACATATCGTCTGTGAATTGTCTTCCTAACAGAACAAACTACGTTATTGTCCTTCATTATGTTTTTGATAACAAAATGATTTTTAAGATTGTCTTAAACTGTTCTGGTCAGTGATTCAGGCTTGATAACAGCTTAAACACACACATAAAGCTAAGCAAACTTCACGTCCAGGTAGACATGAAGCACAGGGTAAAGTCTGCTGTCTGTAGACTGCTCCAGCATGGATTGGCATATGGTGTGTTGCTGAGCAGCCAGAGATGTGGCAGCAGATGTGGACTGGGATTCACCCAGCAGCAGCTGCTCTAATCCCTAAATCTATGGGACGACCTTTTCCTCCCCTGCGTTCATTTCAAAGTCAAATTCAGAGGCTCTAACTTTACTTCATGTTTCAGTGATTCCGCCAACCAGACTTTTTTCAGCCTTTTAAAGAAGTAATTCACGATCACTGTTGAATTGTATCCATCAGGTCAAAACTAGTATTTACTGGGCACAAAATGATTCTGATAGAGTGATGAAAATACACACTAGAGCGACATTATTGTTACACTACATAAAGGAACTCCAACCCATTAGCTAACTATCGTCACCTGAATAGTAAATGTGAGTTTTCACATCGTTTTACAACATTAAATATGTCAACAGCCTCAAATCCTCCTATACGCCTTTACTATTTCCTAACCGTTAAACTATTAATGAGATTTAATGATCTTTTGTTGCTTTGTGATCTTATTTTCATTCATTCTTCATCCTGTGAAGCACTGCGAGAGTCATAAAAGGTGCTAAACATACTAAACTAAACTCCTTGTGGTCTGAATATTGAATTATATCTAACTATCCTGTCAGGATTTGATTTGGTTATCGTATCATGCAGTTGAAATGCTTGCATTTTGACAGGATCACCTGCCGACCATCTGTTCACGTTCGCACCACTCGCTGCAAAAAACACAGAGTGCTGTTTTGGGAAATATCGATGCACATATCTTAGGTAAAAATGAGCCAACAGGGGTGGGGAATATCTCAGTCACCGTCTGTGTTCAGTTCAGATTCAACACATTGTGAAACAAACACATTGCTATTTTATATTTAATTATTTCCTCTGTGTGTGTGTGTGTGTGTTTGTGTGAAGGCACCCGATGGAGTTCCTGCTACATCTGTGCAGTCCTCTTGCCATGAGATGGTGAGCACACCTTTCTAAAAACTGAATCTGACTTAAAAAAAAAAAAAGATATAAGCACAAATAGATGCACTGCATGAATATTTAGGTCTTTATGGAAGGAATATGGTCCAGCAGTACATAAATATATCAAATCGAAAATTGATTTTCTGTTTATTACAAGTTTGTAACCTTTTAAAACTACTTTTACTGTGCAACCTGACACTATTAGAATAATAATAATATTAGATGATGACTCCAGAGTGCAGAAAACTGCCTTAATTTAGGGTCTAATGCACATGTCAAACCCTGAAATGATATGCTAAAAGCCCAAAGCTGCTCCAGATAAGCTGAAACATCAGCTCTTCACATCTAAACCAATTCAAATCAAACCTATTTGATGTTCTTGTGTGGAGCATCTGAAAAGCTCTTATTGCACAAAGTTTGGAGAGCCACAAAAAAAGCTTCTTTAATAGCATTAGGATGCTATTGTGGGAAGAAAAAAAAAAGAGCAGCTTCCAAAATTAGATTATCCCCACCGAGCATTATTATGCATAAGTCCATTATCTGGTTACAGCAACACAGAAAACAGCACCCAGCATTAACATTCACAATATGCAGAAGGAGTGAGAAGCACTGGCAATAATATCTGAGGACCGGCATACCAAAGGTTATCAAATGGAGATAATCTCTACCATGTTAATGAGAGGCTTTAGGAGAAAGAGGACCCACTGGTTCCATTAAAGCCACACACTGAATTAGTCCTCTTGACATTTAAAACTTTTCCAAAAGTTGATATTTACAGCTCAAGATTTTTTTTCCACCATTTCTACACATTACATGTGGGTGCTATAAATTAGTGATGCTGCATTTTTGAGGTAGCGCTCCATTGATCTGGATGGTGTTGTTTGTTACTAAAGAGAGGCTTGTTATTTTCTCACATCAGTCAGAATGGTCGGCGTGTGAAAACTGCAGAAGCTTCTCCAGAGGATAAAGGAAGGTTTTATCAGCCATGCAGTCAGATGTAAGTCAAAATACTGCGATGTGAGTAATGTGAGCATAATAGCCGTACAGTACAAATGATGATGCTGTCTTCCTGTGAAGAAGATGTTCATGAAAAACTCTTAAAGATTTGGGTCAGGTCAGTCTATCAACTCCATGCCCAGACACTAACAGGAACATAAAGTTTAACAAAGCGTAAGCAAGTCCATTTTTGCTCTTTTGAATCAACTGTACTTCATTTTTGAAAGATGTATCTTTTTTTTGCTGGATGTAATTATTGTTCATCATCATACTGACCATGAAAAAACTTGGAACAATGGAGGAGGTGGGGTCAAGATCCACCAAGCTACATGTACTGATCTGACAAGAGGTGGAGACTGGGGGAAGTTGATAGATGCATAAATATAGAAAGATAAAACTAGCAACTGTGATGCCTTTGTGCCATACTAAAACCATGCCCAGAGGAAGGAGAAGAGCATTCCAACTTGGTTGGAAAGCATTTGTAACATGATGCTGGGAATTCTGAAATTACCAAAATTAGCTTTTCCTCCATTTTTTTTTCTTCCATGCCAGGCCAACTGCTGCTTGGCCGAGCGGTGCTTTCATCACATCATGCAGTGCAAACGTTTAGGTCGAGCACCAATGAAAGCCATTGGACTCAACAAGTTTCAGAGCGTAACAGTTGTGGCCTTTCTGACAGAACCTTCAGTACAACTGCTGTAGCCTTAAATTAGCTTCATCCATCCATCCATCCATTTTCTACCTCTTATCCTCTCATAGGGTCGTTGGGGGGCTGGAGTCTATCCCAGCTGTCTTAGGGTGAAAGGCAGGGTACACCCTGGACAAGTCTCCAGTTCATCACAGGACACATAGAGACAGACAACCACTCACACTCACATTCACACCTACAGTCAATTTAAATTAGCCAATTAACCTAATCCCCATGCATGTTTTTGGATGGTGGGAGGAAGCCGGAGTACCAGAGAGAACCCACACAGACATGAGGAGAACATGCAAACTCCACACAGAAAGGCCCCGGGCCGGGATTCGAACTCTGTACCTTCTTGCTGTGAAGCGACAGTGCTAACCACTACACCACTGTGTGCCCTTTACCACCGTAAACTAGCTTCAGATAAACTGAAATATATTTTTGCGCACAATGAGGACTGTGGATTTTGGCGACCATCACTCATGTTGGGGGTGCAGGAAGGGATCTGTCAACAGAAGTGCAGTATGAACAGAATGATAGCAGGAAGCAAATCTCCAACATTCATATGAACACCTGCCTGTGTCATGTAGACCGAGCAAATCTTTTGGTTGGTTCAACTTTCACTTGAAGTTTAGTCTGAAAAAAGTAAAATACTGATTGCCGTGCAGTTTTGCAGGAAGTGATTTCAAAATGACACAATTTATTTTTAAACCCGAGGAACTGCGCAAGTCCAAACTGGTCATTAAATCTGTCCTCTGCTCTGGGCAAACCAGTGAATGCTTTTTAGTCTAATTTGGCGTTGTTCCTGCTCCTGTAAGTGCCCAAAGATTACAGTGTTCAACTCCTCCATACTTCCCATAACTGTGGCCATTTTACCTTTTTGAGTGCAACATTGTTCTTTTGACTTTTTATATTTTACTTTCTACATTTGCATCGTCAGTCTGTTCCATATATTTTTATTTAAAGGCTCCACTGTGTTCTGATTCTGCAAACAGATTGGCCCACTAATTAAATGCAGTGGCTTCGAAGGGCACCTGCTGATCTCACACTAAATGTGTGCACACAAGAAAACATCATAAGCTCTGCAATCAATAAGGCTGTAATGGAACCGTTTCCAGTGGTGAACAGGAATACCAAGCAGGCGTGAACTCGTGCAAGTCAGCAGCTGTGCCAAACGAACCATAAAGACCATAAGCATAGCAAAAGTGCAGCTCCTTAGAGCACCTTTGAAATGAGCTTCGATGCCATTTTTTTTAATTCACACAACATTTGGTTGGAGTTGCAGTTTCTATCTCTCTGAACAGGATAAGCTGGTGGTGAAAGAGTGAATGTAAAGCAGAGACCTCCCTCTGGGACGATCTATAGGTCAGAGTGAGCCCTGGAAGTGACAGCGTGGCTCAAATAGAGGCCAACATGACTCTCCGATGTCCTCACCTTTCAGTGTGGATCAGCAACGTCCATGTGCTGACAAACGGACTTCCACACTGACCGATAGTCTGCTGATAGATTCTGTCAAGAGGCTCATTTAGAGTAGAGAGTGATGTCCTGCAACCAAAGGACTAGAGGTCTTAGATCTCTGAGGCAGGTATGGTCTGTCCATCAGCTGCCAGGTATCCTATTGAAAGTGTCCTTGGGCAAGCTGACCCGCTCACGTCTCCCATCATTAAAAATATATCCACTAGTCCAATGTGATATAACGCACACTCATATAATCTGAGACGCCATGTGTGAGCTTGGCAAAAGTACACTTTTACCGAATGATGACACAGTAAAACTGAGACATTTATATTCCAAATGCCCTCATCAAATAGCTCATTTTGAACAACATCACATTTTATATTTAGACCTTAGGGAATTACTGATTGTGATTTCAGTTATTTAAAAGGAGAAACACACAAACTAAGTCAACATTTCAGCACAGGAAGTATGACAGCTGAGGGATTATAAGTTCACACCCAGATATCTGTAGTGATCACAGGGAAGGTGCTGAACTTATGTACAGTGAAAATAATTTACCACATGCACTGAAAACTGAAGAGGTGACACGTTTAGTGTGGTGCTAAATATACAGATTACTCAGTAATGGGCTACAGCGATTGCTAGAGTTTAGAAGACAATTAGTTATTTTAACTTCTAGCCTGCTACAAGCTAGTTTCTAGCTAACTTCTAGCCTGCTACAAGCTAGTTTCCAGCTAACACCCAGCCTGCTACAAGCTAGTTTCCAGCTAACTTCCAGTCTGCCACAAGCTAGTTTCCAGTTAACTTCTAACCTATGTCAAGGTAGTTTCTCTAACTTACAGTGGTTGCTGGAACTTCTGCCCCTCAGTTGTCAATAGTTATTAGTCACACAGAATATATAGTATAATTTTAACAGAATATACCCTGGTTTTCAGTGGTGGAATGTATTGTTGTGTTATGTACTGTTGCCAGAAATATTCAACGCACTCCTCTGCAGAAATACCGTGTTTGCAGGAGACGGGGCGTGGCTTTGGACGGAGTGCTGATGGGAGGGGGAGGAGGGGGGTGGAGCTTAGAGGAGGTGCCACTTTCAAATCCTGCTCGCTCTCCAACATCACAGACTATAGCTTTAAAGTAGCATTCGTAGTAATTAAAACTAGAGGGCAGATGCATTTTGCACAGAGACCAACCAAACCAACCGAAACACCTACAATTAAATTCAGCCCCAGGTTTTCTGTATGTCAGTCAGTTTGGGGTAAATTGATGTGTGCAAATTTCCACACAAATATGAATCAAATTACCAAAAACACTGAGTGCAGCCCAGCACTAATTATCTAAGGTTCAGGCAGTTACTTGGCAACCTTTTTAAACAACATCCATGTATGCTAACCTTAAGGTCCTTCAAACCACCACTCTCAAGTCTATCACACTGATGGATGGGTTGTTATAGCTTGTTAGGAGGGTTGCATACATGATTTAGGTTTCATTTGTTCCAAGTTGTCTAAAAAAATATATAGGTCTTTTGATCATTTCTTAATGTGTTTGATACATATTGTTTTGATATGCATCAATTGGCAGACTGATAATGGATGAAAGGGAATATGATGCCTCCATACTGGGCATGAGGGGGTTACTGCATACTGACATGAATATGGAAATAATATAAATTATATGATGTGGCCTTCACAAAACCCAACCCAACTAAATGCCTATAGGATCTTTTGGAAAGAGCTGCACAGTGCTCTCCACTGACATCATGAAAAACATCAAATTTCAAAACAAACGATTTTAATAAATAATTGGACATTCATCTGTGCATATTAAAGAGGAGCTATTATGCTCATTTAATGTTCACAATTGGTTTCTACAAGAAAACATTGATTGGTCAGCAGGTCCACTGATGTGTTTGGTCAACCAGACTCCTCGGACTCTGACAACCCTATGTTTGGCTTTCTACTAGTACTGCTGTTTACATCACGACATCACCATGCTACAATACATAAGAAAAGGCTGGTCTTCAACTGCAAGGTGTTTTTCTGTCAGGGAGATGAACAACGCTTAAACAAGACTTTACCAACTTTTTACCTGCAAAAAAATCTACACAACTCATTGAAGCAAAGGTGAAAAGCACAGACGCATAAAGGTTCCCCTTTAAATGCATTTCAATTAACCAAATCATCTGCAAATCAAACTGAAAGTGAATGACAGTCCCTGTCCACCTAATTTTCACACTGCAGTGGAGGCTTGCCCTCACAACATTCATTTATCATGCTGTAATTAAAAACCAAACAAATTCCCTTCCCCCATGTTGAGATAATGATTGTAATTGTCACAAGTGATTTGTCACTTGTTAATTGCCTGCAGTCTGTCATCTTTTTCAAATTTGATAGAGGTCTCAGTGTTGGTATCAGGCCACTAACAGAAAGCAGAACATGTCTTAGGATCAATAATTACTCTTGAGTCACCCCAACATTGTTATATTCAGATCAGAGGTGTATTGTATTCTTATCTATAGTGGGTAGGAGCAATGGTTCAAAGGATGCGAGAAAACCAGTATTTTGTAATTGAATTCCTCATTGTACAGTGTATAAGGATATACTGTAATAATATCACTATAGTTTCCCGCCAACAAAATCATCTTAGTCTATGCCAGTACTTTTTTTTACTATGTTTAAACTTTTAGCAATAATAATAATTTTTCTGATGTAATAAAAACAGTGATTAAATGCAGTGTTTCTACACTGTAAAGAAGGAAAAACACAGACATTCACAATGATTTTGAGTCATAATTTTAAATAAGCTTCTTTATTTTAGAGGTTTAGTGCAGGTGGGTCGTTTTTGATCCCTAGGATAAATATCCAGAATGTGAAAGAGTTAATAACAGATCTGATCATTGTGCTGTAACTCACTCCATGCATGCTGCTGCCTGCTGCTCTGGAGTGGGCGAGCAGTACTGACAGTCTGCCTCCTCAACTCCGTGCACTCGACACAGGCTGTCAGATGCGATGCGCATGCGCAATTGCTGCACGCACACAAACCCACAAAAACGGCTTCCGTCAGTGTGAGCAGGTTAGTGTGGGAATAATCACTTGCAAGTGCGTTAATTCAAAGGAGTAAGTGGAGTTAAAAGTGTCACTTTTTTAACAGAGGTTTGGTGCAGAAGTTCTCGACGCTTTGGAGCAGCGGACGAAATTCTGTGGACTACACACAGGCGAAAATACTGAAAACACTGAACGCGTCTCAGAGCATCGGAACAAGCTTTTTCTGGGACCGAGAGCGTCTCCAGGTGAAACAGACACTCCAAACCATCAGCATCTGCTCGCCCTCTGAGTGTCACCTCAACTTTTTTTCATAAAAACACGCATTACTTTATTTGCTTTTTTGTCTTGCAGAAGTTTTTTTTTTCACCATGAACCAAACTGCAGGAGCCACCAATGCGTATCGCAGATGCTCCAAGGCTGGAAAGGTAAGAAATAAGACTTATTTTAGAAAGAAGTTGCGATATTTTTAAATGATTGCTTTCCTGTGATGCTGCTTGTTGTTTGCAAGCTTTGGTACAATGGACTGCTTTTTTTCCCCCAGCTTGTGGGATCATTGCGCGTCTGTGCGCTTTTTGGAGACGTTTTGGAACAGTTCTGTGCTGGCTGGGAGCAGTTTGTTGACAGCTGATAGATGTCAGTGTGCAGTTTACAGTCGCGTCGGAAGCTTTTGGAGGCGAGAAGTGCCAATTTTGATGTCAATGCCAATGAAAAAACACGTTTCTTTTCCTCAAAGCAGTTGTAAATGATGCATCAAACTAACAGTTTCCTGCTCAAACCTCCTCATTAATTACTTAATAAATCATGTGCTATGTGCTAAGATGATGGCACTGTGGTACCAAGCCTGTGACCCATATTATAAGGATGCTGCTAGTGGATGAGAGTGTGGATGCAGGAGGAAAGAGAGTGAGGAGGTGAGGACCACATGGACGAGACAGACTCTGTGTGTGTGTGTGTGTGTGTGTGTGTGTGTGATGCCCAGCACACCTGGCTCTGTCAGCATGCACCGTCAGTGGAGATGATGAAGTATGAATGCTTGTTTATCACCAGCACAGCAGTAATACACGACATCTGGGATATGTACAGCACTGTGTACACATGTTGATTTATTTTAGGGAACAAGGATGCAAATATTTGAAGTAGATGTATATTGATTGGAGATGGCTCTTGTTTGTAGTCACACAGCGATCCGGTAAACCAGTGCTGACGGGTGTGAGGATGAGAATTAACACACCCTGTTGCATTAGGTTTGGTTGATACTCTCTGTTTAATTGACACTGACAGGTTGTTTTATTGCTGTGATGATGATGCTGGCTGTAATAAGGACTGGGAGACTGGGACTTCACAATAAAAGCATGCTTAAAGACAGCTAAATACACATTGGGGTTAATATCAGTACCAGATTTTAAATGCATGAAATGTAGCATGATTGTTATAAACTTTTTTTTTTTTTGTTATTCTTCTATCCAGAAATGAAAATAAATATTTTTGCTTATCTGTTTCTTTTACCACAGGGGCTACATGGAGAAAGTGTACCTCAACTCATTTTTGAAAAAAATAAATAAATAAATAAAATGAGCAAAAAAGAAAAACATGGCATGAGTCAGCTAGATTACGTGTTGCAGTTGAGTGCACATGGAAACTAGCTTAAGTGAGAGGAAAAGTGTACCAACAAGTTAAAAGCAATGAATAAATAGTTCATGCATTAGGCTAAAAGTAAGGAATAATTGGTAGAAATCAGTGGAGAAATGTCTCAAGACAATGGATGAATGGATATATAGGTCTCACTAAAACCACAATCAGTTAAATTGTTGGTTAAAAGTGACAGAAGACTGGTTACATTATACAGATAATAAACATTTGCTGTTCTGCAATGCATGCAAACCCAAACAAATTGAGCTTTAAGATTAAAAACAACAACTTTATTGTCTAAAAATGATCATAAACTCAGATTAAAACACAAATAATTCCATAAATAAATGAGAGCGGATGCAAAGCTGCATCAAAAAGCTGCAGCTGTGTATCTGTCCTTGTTTAAAATGGATATTGCAGAGTGAAAGAAACAGTTCTCAGTTCAAACTATTGTTCAGTTCTATGAGAAACTATTCTAGTTTACAGTCAGTTAAAATTAACACATTAGATATCCATATTATCTGTTCACTGTTGCTGTTTACATGCTGTCCTTTGCTGCATATCTCCATTGTTCTCTGTGTCTGTTCATGTTCAGCACGGTCATATTTGTGTCCATACTTTCATATTTTTAAGTTCTTCCTCTCACTGCTTGTTCTAATTTTGGGACGTTTCATGTCATCTTGCACATCAATTAAAAAACAGAAAATAGATTCAGACTGAATGCTTTTGTCTCCAGACACCAGTCTTGGTTTCATTTTCTGTCCAGCAGCCACTTCCGGCCTGCTGGCAGGACTGTCTGCACGCTCCAAATAGTTTTTTTCTTTTCTTTTCTTTTACTTTAGTTTTCTGTGCCTGTTTTAAAGCTCTTGTCTCTGATGAGTTGCCTCTCTCTCTTCTCTGTGCATGTGGAGTTTCTATTTCCAGTCGTGTTGACAGCCGGCCACAGAGGCGTTTCATCGTGGATTAATGGCACTCTGATTAGGTCTGCATGTGTTCTGCAGACCTCCCAGTGGGGCTCCGCCTCACATGGTCATGGCCGTCAGCTTGTGACGGGCTCTCGCAGGTTTGGAAACACCTGAACTGGGAGGATCTCTGAGAATCCCATGTAATATTATTTCCACAGTCTTGTTTTGCTTGGATGACCCTGTGACCTGTGGCTCTGGATTTTTCCCTTCATTATTAAGATGATCTGGTTACTTACAGCACCGACAGAAGTTTTCCCCTGTTATCCCAGATCAACTTCTTTTTTCAAGGCTCAGTGGAGAATTGAAGAGACTCCACTGACAGTAGCCTTCCTGAGGTTTATATGAAGGCCTTCTGGGAAATGTAGGAAGTCATTAGCAGCAGTAGATATGAAGCAGTATAAAAGAGCGGTCTTTATCTCTGTTCAGCTCGGCCAAGTATCCGTAGATCTATTAACCAGAAATGAACCCAACATTGTAGAATTGAAATGCCAAACAGTCCTCTGGTTTGATCTTCTCTAGTCTGCTTTTTCTGTTTTACATGGATTGTGATTAAACAGAAATGCAGAGGATGCCTTCAGAACTACCTTAATTTTTCATGTCATACTCTAAACAAGGTGTTAGAAACTCTTCACAGATTTTGTTCCATATTGACATGATAGCATCACTCAGTTGCTGCAGATGTGATGAGAATCTCCATTCCTCCACATCCCAAAGGATCTGTTGGATTGAGATCTGGTGACTGTGGAGACCATTTGAGTCCAGTGAACTCTTTGTCATGTTCTAGAAACCAGTTTGAGATGATCTGAGCTTTGTGACATGGAGCATTATCCTGCAGGAAGTAGCCATCAGAAGATGGTCCAATTTGGTCATAAAGGGATGGACGTGGTCAGCATGGTCAGTTGCAGTCTTGTGGTTGGCTGATTAGCTATTAGTATTTACAAGCATTTGAACAGGTGTACCTAATAAAGTGGCAGGTGTGTGTAGATCTATATAATATCCCAGGGTTCCTTATCTGATTGCTTTTATGTGGCATCATATAGTATAGCCATACATGCTCTCATTTTGGCACTAATAGATGGAATTATTGTGAAAACAGATGGTCCCACTTTTGTTTGCAAAAGAACAAGCACCGTGGCCTCTGGAAACCTCAGGTCAAAATGAGGAGAAATTGTTGCACTGCAGTTTTGCCATGGAGGGTGATCATGAAGCAGCCACTAGAGGGCAGTGTGGCACTGCAGCACACACTCCTGGTCTTATATATTCATGCTCAGCTGCTTCATCTCTCCACTGCCTCTTCTTTGAGCTTGATCAACCATTTGTAGCCACGCTGCCTGGAGTCGTGTTTTGAGTACATTTGATGCTTCCAGGATGGATGCAGGTTATAAGGGTCCCTCAGAGCTTCACTTACATCTGACTCTGTAGCTCAGGCCGCCCTTTTTTTGACTCCTCTGATCATGTTGGCCCCTGACAGCACTACAGTGTGCTGCACGTGTTAAATCCCAATCAGCCTCCCCCTGTATTACACCCATTTCCAACTTTGTTAATTTTTACATTTGCAAAATCCCCCAATTCTTCTGATTATACTTTCATTATGAGAAGCAGAAAGTTTAATTTGTGTGACTCAGCTGAGACAGAAGAGAGGAAAAAAATCAACTAAACTGATGATGCCCCGCTGTGAATATGTATTAGCTGCTGCTGCCCAAAATCTAAATCCATCACTTGAGTAAATCTGTCAGCTGAAAGTATTGGACTTGTGTTTGGCCAGTCTAATAATTCCCTGAGGTTTTATTTGTCTCCCTCATTACGACGTGGATTATGTTTGTGTGTGTTTTCAAAACTAAAGCTCATTTTGTCTCGGCAGTTATCGAGCTAACATGAGAATACAAATAAGCCAGGTATTCAGCGTGCAGAGGAGGTGTGTGGTTTGAGGGTAGACTTCTTAATTACCGCGGCTTTGTTGGCCAACAGCAGGGCGAACAACAGCACCAACGTGCCAAGTATCGACCCCTGCTCTCATTACATCGCGGCCCATTGTAACGCACGGTTATCACTCCAGACTCCCTCCGCTTTTGTCTATGGAAATGATCATTGATTTTTTTTTTCCCATTTTTTTTTATACTTTCCTTTTTTTCCCTTCATGCTCTCAAAATGGCAGGAGGATGCGTGTCTCAGTCATCTCAGCACTGTGAATGTCAGTCGTCCAGGAGTGCTCTCCTCCCCTCTCATTAGTACCACTGATACTGGTCCTCATCCTGACTGATGGTCACCCGTGAATCCATCCATGGTCTCTAACACTTGAAAAGCTGCTGTCTGGTTGCGATGTGATCTTTGTGTCTTAAAACAAATGCACTTGTGTATTTCTCTCTGCCTTTGTATTGTGAGCTTGTTCAGAGTGTGTACACAATGAAATTACATTGGGAGCCTCATCTGAGAGCTCTACCCCCTGTGCAATGAATAATGCAGCACACCCAGACAAAATAGATTTTCCCACTTTTAACTTTTTTTCTTAAACGTGTTGCACATTGCTAATTCTGCTGTAGCTGCGTTTCTGTTCCTAATAACCGGTGGCGTGTGCACTTCATCATCAGGTGCTGCTGCCTGAGCTCCGCTGCACCCAGGAAGTCCTTTGGGAGAGGGGAGCTTTATTGCAGCATGTTAGCCGATGGAAAAACATGCAAACACAACATGCACGAAGTGGGACGCTGCCTCGGCTGCTGCTCTGTTTTCTCCCAGGGAATGATTGACACTGCGGGGAGTGTAATTGCATGAGTCACCGAGACCTTGCTGGCCTCACTGTGAGTGAGCGGTTTGACTCTGCAAAATGCTCGGGTCATGACAGCCCATCTGGCAGCGTATCACCAGCAGTCAACAAGAGACAAACGGCGCCACAACAGTAAGCAGCTGCACGCTGGTTGAGGGCGACAGACACTTGAGTGGCGTATCTGAAATCCCAAGCATGTCCACCATGTCACCCCCAGCGGCCTCAGCGACTGATGAAAACGAACCAAACAGGCCGATGAAAGCTGCCACAGTGGAGTCACCACTTCTTTTACACACAAACGACTCTTTTTTTAACGAGTGAAATATCGGAATATGCTGACATGCGAGAGCTGCGGGTCAGGTTTAAGTTAGCCCTCTGTTGGATAAAAGAGTCCCTGATCTTCAAGTGCCACAGTCTCACTCAGCAGAGTGGTGCATAATGAGGCGTGTGAACTGCTAATGGTGAGGCGAAAACCAAGTGGTTCAATTATGAGGGTTTGAGCTGTTTCTAGAAATATGCATGGCTTCATAAAGTGACGGTGGAGCACAGACACGGTTTTTAATGTGAAAAGGGTTTGTGGAAAATAAAGAACAAACTTGGACTGGAACTGTCTGCTCCTCCAGTCGCTCTGTTTGTCTTTATATATATCTGTATATATTTATATATATCCTGAACCCACACGACAGTGCTCAGGGCGAATGTACACTATGTGGTGAATGTCCTTGGTCAGCTATCCAGAGAGAGCCATACCTCTTCATGGGTTTACTATGCCTCTGTTCTCCACACTGCGGATGTTTTTCAACAGTATTTTTTTTTTTTAGATTTATTAAAAAGGAAGTAGAAAAGTAACATCCACAGACAAAAAATGTATGACAGCACTGTGAAAATGACAGTCGTCATCATTTACAAAGACAAAATGTATGAAATTGCCTCGCAGCAGTGGCTGGACATTTACATTGGTGTGAATACTAAGAAGACTTGAGGAATATGATACTTAATGACTAGTCAGAGCTGACAGTCACGTAGAGAGACGGACGTTTCAAGACAATTACCTCCACGACGTGTCAAAGTGTCAGTCCATATGCTCAATATGGAGAACGAGCACTGAATCTATTTTTCCTGATTACATATCTGATTTGTGCTTTGGAGGCAGTCCATATCTTCTCAAGCTGGAGCTTTTTTCCAGTGCTCAACAGATCTTTGCTTCCAAAACGTGTCAGCATTTGTTACCTCTGCCAAGGAGGTTATGTTTCCACCAGGGTTTGTTTATTTGTTTGTATGTTGGTTTGCAAAATAACTCAAAAAATTGTGGACGGATTTTGACGAAATTTTCAGGGTTGGTCCGAAGTGGCCTAACTTAAAACTGATTCATATTTGGTGGTGATTGAATCTGATTTGACAGCACCAGACGGCTTGAAGCTTGAAGTGTCGTCATGTCCCCACCCTACAGGGCAGTCTGTGTTGTGGATATTAACTCCACTGTGTGAAATAACAGTGTTTGTGTGGGTGGATTTTCTCTTTAACCTCAAAGGTTTGGCAGATGAATCACAGCACTGCTCATCATCCCAGTGGGATCTATAACTGTGTCTGTAGCTTATTTAAAACAATGCACGTTGAGCTTTTCCAGACCACAGTGAGTGAAATGTGTGGGCTGATGGACACTTCACTAAACATGATGTCCAGCTAGCTGATCAGGGACTTTTCCCCTCAAGTAAAATGTCTTGATTGTTTTTAGGCTCTGTTGAAAGGTTTATTTCAAGTCAACATTAGCCTGAAAAAAAGGAAATCCATAAAGACATATCAGCCGTGGCATTTGAAGACGAATCTGTGTTACTGGAAATGGTTATTAGCCAATATATTGTCATTGATCGGATGAAATTCGGCTGATAAATCAACAGAACGCGACTGCTGACTTTTAGCTCTCTTGTTGTTTTAGTTGAGGCGGAGGATTAATTTCCAGTGCAGCTACTTCTACTCCATGAAGCTCAATGCTTCTTTACAAAGACCTCCTTCCTCTTCTTTATCATGGAGCATCCAGGTCTTTTTATATCATCTCCTCAGCTGAGCCTTCCAGATATAAGCTCTTGAAAACTTGTGCGTTAGCTCCTGGTTGCTCATGTGTGTCTCTGCGCAGACTGTACGCAACAAAGAAAACTACAGGAAAACTACTTTTTAATTAGAATTTAAGTGATAGCCTGGCCGTAACCCTCCATAATCTTCCGCTCACAGATTACCTCTGGGTTTGATCCCCTTGGACTCGATTTCTCAGGATGTTTTCCATCCTGGCCAATCAGTGAAAGGTGGGAGACGGGGGGAGGCAGGTGTTAACAATGACATAGAATGCGCAGCATTTGTGTTGTAGTCTAGCTGGTTGTAGTTTGGTAATGGACCAGGCTAAGTGAATGCATGTTAGCCTTGTACTGTACTCACTTTGAGCTCATGTGATCAGTTAAATCCTCCAGTTTTACGGTGTGTTGCACAGTGAAGGAGTAGAAAGCAGCAGCCTAGCTTTTGTCTTTATTGTAGCTGCTCTCTGTGCTTTGAGAAGGAACTGTTTCCTTATTTTATGCTGTAGGTTTACTTATAAAATGAAAAACATCTGAGCGGCTTGTGATTAATGTCTTTGCTGCCTTTTCATAAGATAAACTACCAGTGAGTATTGGGTTTTGTGTCACTGTAGGCTTTTAAATTGCCACTTTAATAGTGCAGGGACTTTCATTACCACATTTAAAAAGTGGATTTAGACCTCTCGGTGTAATTTGAACCATGGCTGTCATTTAGCCCTGTTTGGCCTGATTGCTCGGCACTCTGCTGGCTCAGCCGTGACTTTTCCACATTGTTTTTCTCTCTGAGCTCCTGTCCTTGTGTGACTGCACTTCCAATCCGCAGCCTTTTTTATTGATATGTATAGCAGGGCGCTGCCGCGGCCCATTTTCATATAACTAGGGGGAGGCGATTTTATTGAGTTATTGCAGAAAAGCTGGTGTATAACAGATCGCACAAGCCTCGTCTGTCCCTGCGTCCCCGGCAGTTAAAAAGCAGATGATTTGTCGTGCTAACTTGCCTGGCGTTCTGCATTGCCCTAAAACAAGACACCGTTCCCCTTGACAGTGAACACCCCTCGCCTGAACATAAACAACAGTTTTATTGTTCTGCAGTCAGCGAGCCTCCAAATCAGCGCTTGGTAAATCACCCTCTGGAGGTGACGAACACGGATCCGCTGTGTGAGGCCAAAACATGCATGGGCCCACTGGCACATTAATACACAGGGATAAAGAGCAAAGAGCTGCTTACTGTCAGCCAATAATGATGAGCGGTTTACTGGCAAAATGGAAGAGAATCAGAGAGATGAAGGGATCCGCGAAGCCATCAGCCATCCTTCCAACTCAATTCAGAACTTGAGCCGTCATTAAAGTTTAACAGAAGCATGATACTTTGTGAAATTTCACTACTGCTGAACCTCACCTCGCTGCCTGTTTGTATTAGTTTCACTTAATGGCTTCTGGGCCTCTGGAGAGGGAACAATCTAAAAGGAGCAGCAAGCTGTAGACAACAGCAGCAGAAAGTGGGACAGGTATGCAGGTGCAGCGTGGAAAAGCAGCGACTCAGCTCTGTCCTTCAGCCTAACCTGGTTTAGTGCATGCAGACCTGCAGTGCATACAAGTGTGCAGTCTGTTGCGTGAGATTCCTCAGGAGGCTGCTGCCTCTGGGATTTAATCATGTTCACATCATTAGCTCTTCTCTTAATGATAAAGTTAATAAATGTCTTAATGAGTGCACCGTGGCACCAGAACTCTGGAGCTCAAAGTTATAGGGCCGCTCTTTATGTTTCCCATGGTTATGGCTATTTATGGCCCATACTCTCTCCAGCATTAGACACTGGCTGCCTCTATTTCTATAGTGGTTCTCAATGTTAGCAGTGGGCTGTGAGGCAGGATTAGCTGCAGCTGGCAGCGTTTCATGTCATGTGGAACACAATATTAAATATATGAAGACAATGAGTCTTCTCAGCTCAAGATTTGTGGCGTGCACAGTAAACCATAACCGTTTAGGGTTTGCTCTCTGCTAATTTGAATGCAAAAGTGCGTTCACATTGAAAAATATCACCCACGTGTTGTACGAAGGGAACGCTGGACACTTTTCACTTCAGGAAGCTGTTACATAAGCTATATAAATAATACAAATTAAAGATGTACAGGTGTTGTTTTTTTTTTACTGCTTCTGTAATTGTAAGGAGCCTTTATTAATTGATCCATCTGAATTGAATTGCACACAGACACACTCTCTGCTCAGGCAGACAGATTACTGCTCTATATCTTTACATCGACAATATCAGTTTGCAGCCGTGTTGTTGTAATGGATTTCAAATTTATACCTTTTAGCTTCCAAACTAAACATCTTTTGTAAATGCTCAGTGATGCTGACCCTACACACAAGTCGATAAGGCTTCAGATGAAAATGTCTCCACATCAGGTGTGGAGCTTTTCGCACCGTTGATGATGACTGACCTGCTTGAATGCCACTCTTCTGTTTGTTTTCCCAGTGTACCTCTCGTTCCAGTTTGATGGAGTGATCAGTGTGAAGAGCACTCATATGTCTGCTGCACAGACAGCGGGCTGCTCAGCCACTCTCTGTATACTGTATAATTTCACTGTTGTTTACCACACATTCTCCAATATTTCTGGCGTGTAAACTCAGGCTGTGTGTGAAAATGTGACACTAATTTGCATGCTGACAACAATTTCCAGTGCGATTACACCTCGCTGATTGATGGCCACGCCGTTGCCCCAGAAACCACCTTGGATGCCTGATATGACTCTCCCGTTATCAGACACAGCATATTCCTGTAGTTAATCTTCCCAAATGGGCGTTCATGGGATGATATCGCCCATCCACGGGCCTTGACTGGTAATGAAAGACTGGTCCAGTGACACTGAGTGAAACTCACCACACTGCTGCCGCTGCTGGCGCGTCTCCTTATTCACTTATGGTGCTGCTGAAACTTCAGTATGAGCTCTTTAGTGCTGCGTGGCTACATGTTAGAAGTTAGTGTTGTTGGAGCGAATGAATGCCATTGAGGCAGTGAAGCTGGTGTGATGTGCAATGATTTCATGTCATAATGACTAGGAGAGTAGTGATATTATGGTTTGTGATACATTATCGATTATCAAAAATGCTTTCATGATTTTTATTTTAACTGTTTTTTTATACTAAAACAGTTTTATTAAATACAGATTGGAAAAAGCAATATATTGTTGAGCTTCTGATATTGCAATATATCACAATATTTAGCCAATACACAGCTCTAACAGACCAACGGCAGGCTCTAAGGTACACTGATGCAAACCAAAGGTTACACAATGGACGAAAGCACTGACACACACAAGCCACTGAAGCCACATCCATAACCATTCATTTCCTTTTTTTTCCTACTGGTCCTAACCTTATCCCACACCCTTTGGGATGAACTGTAAACCTGAATGCAGCCAGACCTCACAGGCCAGCATCACTGGTGCTCTCCTGGCCTGGACAGGCGCAAGTCCCTGCACCCAGTTTCCAAAGCATAGGAACCACATTAACATATGGGTGTGAAGTGAAAAACCTCCTCAGCAGTCAGTCACACTGATGTATCTGATAAGGTACAGTTTGCTGCATGGCGTTCATCCGAGGTGCTGTGAAGCTCTGCGTCGCCCTGATGGATCAACAGGATGCTGCAGACACCTCCACACCACCATCAGTCAGCCTTAATGGTTGTTAGCATAACTGAGCAACCAGGTCTAATGGTTTCACAGCCTGTTTGACAGCACACTGGGACATGAATGTAAATGTTGATGAAGCTGCGACTCTAACAGGCCAACAGGGAAGGTGTCTGCAGTCTGTGATGTGTGGTCCTCCCACGTTCCCTCTCACTGTGTGCAGTGTTGCCTACAAACTGGGAACTGAACTATAATATGAATCCATTCAGGATATTCAATCAACTCTGCAACCTTTTCTCTTGTCAGGTGTTTATTGACTTGTTAGCATGTGCGGCTAACCAGCTTACTTCCTGTAGCTGTGACAGAGTGCTAGAAGAGCTCTTTCATCATCTCACTACATTAGTTTGTGGAGTTACAGTACAGCATCATGTTCATGTTCACGGTGTTGTTGTGGAAGAGTTCAGGCTAGTTGTCCTGCTCTTTTTTGGGTTGGCTGAAGTGTACAGTCCATTAACAGGGTTATGTTAAAAACAAACTAATTCCTTATCAAACTGGTAATAGCTGCTGCAGGGATGGATTATGTTTAGAGACCAGTCTGAAAGTTAGCATCGTCTTGATTCCTTCAAATCAGAAGGCCAATGGGATTTTTTCATTATTGCATGAAATGCTAACATGCTAACTCATTTCTGCAGAAGGACTAACCAGCTCTGCTGCTAGCTAAAAACGAGAAGCCTGTTTCTGTTTACCTCTGAAATTAAGGACATTGTAGGGATGGGAGAAAAACATTGATATAGCAATATATTGCAATACCTTTTCTTCTGATATAATATTTTAAATTTTTTAATATTGATTCCCCCATTGTAAATCCAGAGCAACTTCTGCATGTTGAAATAAAAATTTAAATAAAAAATAAAATCCAAAAATTTGACCCTTGACAGTCTTAATATATATGTATGTGTATATGTGTATATGTATATATGTATATATAAATATATGTACTGTAAAATATAGAAATATACATATGTATATATAAATATTTGTATATACTTTATATACAACTTTATTTAAGCTGCATTTAAAATTTCTCAGTGGTCTATGTAGATTGTCACAATATATTGCAATATCACAATATTGCGATAATGTATTGTGACTCAAGTATCACGATATGTATCATATCATGGGCCAATACTCAGACATTGTGTTTAAAAATATGACCAAAATGTTGGTGATGAATCTACTGTTTTATTGTAAGCAGTGTATGAGAATGGAAAGTTAGATCAGACTTGGCAAACAATCATATTTATCATATTCATGTCTTCTGCTTGTGAAACGCCTCAATGAAAAGGAGTTTTGCGTGTAAAGTCCTCTTTAGAACAACATATTATTCTTATTATTTCATGATGGGCTCTGTTGGACTCAGTTTATCAGTCAGGGACAGATTCCAAAAACTAATGAAATCATGTATTATTACTTTTAAAAGTCAAAATAAAGTTTGTATTAATTCATGCATGCATCGATTTTGCTTTCGCTTCACACTTGTGTTGATGATGTTTTTTGAAGCTGCCCATGTGTTGCCTTGTGGAGCTGAAGCCAGCTGCTGAGCTGTGGGAACTCATCATCCGTCCCTAAGCGGAGCAGAGCAGGTTAAAGTGATGAATCTGATCTGAGATCCTGACAAACGCCTGCTGTTCAAGGCAACTGTGCCATTAATATTCAGATGTGCTTTCTGGCTCCGTCACAGGGTGGAGGAGTGGTTGAAAGCAAGAAGTTCCCATAAGTTGGGAAATAATTACAGGAACTTTTTCTGTCTTGCGTTGCCAGCTGCTATTGAGAAGGGACAAGTCTGTGAGGTGGTTTACAATTTGCTGTATGTCATATTTAATAGGGTGTTTTAAAGTCAGTGCAGAACTCCAGAATATAAAAGTGCTTTTCAGGGTTCAGTATTTGCATAAAAGCTCAAATAAAAATGCTAAAACTGCATTTCCATAGGCGAACTAAAAGTCATATAGTGGCAAACACATGGGCACGAAGCGAACGCCATATCAGTTCAGTTCATGATCTTTCCAGCTCTGCATGTGGCCTCTAATAGACCCCCCTGCATGGAGGCTGCAAGATTAATGTGCACTTTGCATGCCTGCATGCCATTTCTTTTTCTTTTTTTTTTGTTGCCTCCTGAATTCAGTAGAGATGGTAACGATCTGTCGCCCTGACAGTTCAGGGCGGGGAAGGTCAGCAGAGACCTCTTATCTAGATTATGGAGCTCCCCACCAGCGGAGAAGTGCGCCCGGCACTGTTTTTGAGAGATGTTTGAGATGCAAATCAGTTGTGAGTGTATGGAGTGAAATAGTTGCTTCCCGCTGCTCAGTAATGGTCATATTTTCTGTGTCCGCTCATAACATGTAGCTCAAAGCTGGAACAAAACAGCAGCTTTACATTGATAGAATTCAGTTAAAGACCAGGAAAGGCTTTAGTGCTGGTCACTGTTTCCTAGATGCCATTTAGTTTGACGGCACTATTACTTCCAGTAATCTCATTCCCCTTTTGAAACAAGTTCTTCCATTAAAACAGCAATAGACAACAGTGATGGCGCCATAGAGGGTAGAGTGGTATGAAGCAATTAAGTTGATAATGAATCCATCGATTTGTCTCGTGAAGGTCTCACTTTATTGTGCTGGATGACCAGAATGAGGTTTGCACTCAGGACTCGCTCCACTGGGGATCCGGGACAATCAATCCAGGATTCGGTCAAGTTTTAATCACTTTTTATCAAGGCTGTTTTTTCAGCTGGAGGAGTAAAAAAGTGAAAACATCCTGGAATCGTGGCTAAAATGGCTTCCCTGTTGGTCAGACTTGGTTTGGACCACACCCAGTCCCTGCAGCACCACAGTGAATACTAACACACAGTTATTCTATAGACACAACGCAACATAGTCGCATGAAACGGTTTGTATGATATCATACGAAAAGTTAGGCACAGATTTTCGTGCATTTCTCTATAAATGAGCAAGAGCTTCAAAAATGACAGGTATTACTTTCATTCTCAGTAGAAACTGCAATATTTTAATAAAGTTTATGCAGTGAGATACGCTTTGACAACATTTCTACCGATGGTTAGGGTTAGGGATAGGGTTACAGGGTTAGGGTTATGGAAATAAAATGCATATTTTCTGTTAGAAATGTTATCAAAATGTATTTGAACTCATAAGCTATCTTAAAATATTGCATTTTCCACTGAGAATGTGAGGAATGTCACCATGTTTTCACAGAAAGAGCAGCATCGAACATCACAACTCTGGTTCCCAGTTACAAGGGTTATATACAAATTATAGTGCAATACTTATCGTAGTAATTTGTAAGAATATTGGATGAGAACAATCTGGATACTGATATATGATAAATGTATTTTAATGCAAAATACCAGTGACATACTGCATTATTATATTTATATATCACAGTGACTTTTTTCTGGTTAAAGGTATCCTGACAAGGTGTTTCTTCTATGCCTTTAGGCAACTTATTGATGTGCTATAGTAGCTCTTTCAGCTTCATATGGAAAGTCAATATTTAATGTGTGTCATTCAATATGAATCCAGTTTTTTTTTTTTTTTTTTGAAGAACAAATATTACCATGTCACTCGTTGCTGAGCAGAACGTGGAAGAGTTTGTTTGATGTCTATCCAAGCTATGCTGTGCTGGCAAACATGAGATAACCACTGAACGTGTGTTATTACACCTTACTCACTGTAACCACACTGTGGTTGCCATGTGTAGATATTATAGATAGGAGCGATTATATATTTTTTTTATTTATGTCTCTTACATATTTTTATTTCTTATTTATGTGTGCCCTTAAGCTGAGAGACTCTACAAAATTTCGTTATGCGTGCTTAATGACAATAAAGAATCAATAAAGAAGTGAACATTCTTGCGTGGTGATAAGGTTGGATAAAGGATAAAGAGATTTAGATGCATATTTACACATGAATACTTGATTACTTTGTGTATTTGTTACATGCCTGTGTGTTGTGTCATGATAGATTTTTGTTTTTTTTAGCTCTCCTCTGGCAGCCTGTTATCTTTGTGTCTTCATGTTGGCGTCAGGCAGCACCTGGGCACACTGTCTCTTCAGTGTTGCTCTGTTGCTTCGGCTGACAGTCAACCGCCTGTTTTTTAACGCCGCTGTAGTGCTTACTCATCCCAGGCCCAGCTCTTTTCTGTGAGGGCCTTCACACCTCGGCAGCTGCAGTCTGCTCCCAGCATCGTTGTGACAGATGTCCTTGGACACCACACCTGCATGTGATGATTCCAACTTGGCCCGGTGAGCTTAGTGGGGGAATAAACACCAACATGGTGAATTCAATATTGCACATGTAATACTGCACAGAACATCTTGTGGGGTCAAGAGGACTTTATGTGTCACGTTTGATGCATAAACCCTGATTTTACATCAGCAAAGCAAACAGCCAGAGTTGAAACTTTTGTGTTATGAAGGTTATCCTTTTAAGCATGCATTTGACAGGAGAACCCCACGGAGTGGTTGTGAAGAAAAAAATAAACCCTGGCACGGTAATGAAGCGGCACAGCCAGCTACCTATCTTTGCAGCTGCCATGTTCTCCCTCTGTCAGCAGTCCAGCTGGAGTCGAGGGAGCCCAGTGCCCCCATTAGGTTGTTTTGACAGCCTCATCCACAGTAATTAATACCAGGCACTTTTTAAATGAGATTTATGTGAGACATGCTGTTTGCACTTCCCTGTTGGGGCAACCTTCCCTCTCAGTGAACTGCTGCTGTGAGTTTAGGACCCTCAGCTGCTGGGCTGCATCATCAGTGTGCAGACTTTTTATTTTTATGCACTACAGTAAACAGTGAGAGTCTGAAGATGTGCTTTCAGACTCATATTGATTTATAAAGCTTGAGAGGGAGAGAGTGAGAACTAAGGCAGCCTTCATCTTCAAAGCTGATGATACAGAGGGCTTGCTCTTATGTGGGTGTTGTGCTTTAGATAAAAATAGTCAATATTGAATGTATAGGGAAAATTGAAGATATAAGAAAGAGAATAAAATATTGCACATTCAGCTGTCTTCCCTTGATGCATGTGTTTTTTGTGATTTCTTATTCATGTTGATAATGGGAATCGGGGGACTTCAAACATAAACCTGGTTTTGTTCATTAAAATCTAAATTTTAAAGCTGTATTTTAGATTCATCCAGTTTGTGAGTCAGTAATGGAGCATGCATTGTAATATGTGTCCGATTATACTGTAATATAATTACTGATATTTTGTAACAGTTGCCTTACCCATGTAACCTGACTCTCACCAGCTGAATGTAGTTCCGCCTAGCTCCACTAGAGCTTCACACATTCATCTGGACTCGCACCCGATGGGAAGGACTTCAAGAGAGCAAAAAATGACTGAGCCAATCAGGATCACTGGGCGGGATTTTCATAGACGTGACGTAACGGAGAAGCGACTGTATGATTCAGACAATAATGGGAGCTCGCAGCGAGGAATCATGCGTCGACATTGATTTTGCTGTTTCAACTGTGTTGTTGAATCTATTGCATATTCATTCTTTAAAAGATGAACAGAGAACGGGTTTGAAAGCATTTATTGGTGGCAAAGATGTTTTTACTCTTCTCACGACCAGGATTGGCAAGAGCTTGATTTATCAAACAACTCCACTGGAGGTTAAGGAAATGGGACGAGTTCAGGACCCTGTTGTTATTATCGTCTCCCCGCTGATTGCTCCAGTGGACGATCAGATCTGGGAAGCTGAAAAACTGTAACCTGACTCTCACCAGATGAATGTCATTCCGCTTAGCTCCACAGACGACATCATTTCATCGACATCACATGGATCATTTCCTGACACTGCTGCGCTGTTTGCTCTGCTGCTATATCCAACATGTCGGCTGTTCTGTTTTGGTTTTCCCTGCGTCGCTCTCGTCAGCGTCACAGGTTGGTTTGGGTTCGATGTGAGTAGTTTTAGTACACGTCATCAAAGATGATGGACAAGTGGTTTATCCAATCACATGCAAGGATTTTTGATAAGGCCTCTCCAATGGAGCTATCCAGATGAATGTGTGGAGCTAGGTGGAATGACATTCAGCTGGCAAGAGTCAGGTTATTATCCATGTGCTCTAAGAAAGGAAACCAGTGCTGAAGTGCTCTGAGCTCACATTCTCAGCCAGCACACCTCTGTTTGTATAGAAGTCTATAAGAAAATGATCCTGCTTCTCTCTTGATTTATTCCCTCAGTAAACATTGTAAACATGAGTTTATGGTCTCACTCTCTAGTTTCCAGTCCTCTCCAATACAGCATGACATTCATTTAGTGAATTATATGTTCCATGTAGAGTCAAACAGAGCATAAAGCAGAGGATGATTTAGGGTGGAGCTACTTGCTGATTGACAGGTCACTAACAGTGTTGTCTGGTCTGGGTGATGTCTGTGTTTTCATCTTATAAATTTAACCTTTTCACAGTGTGTTTTCAATTCATGAAAGATAACTGTGACATTTTCGTCAACATGCCTTATTCAGGATTCTGTTGTGTCACTTGTGGTTGCAAAAAAAAACAAAATGGTGACTGCCGAAATGCTGAAGTAGTTCATAAACCAGTGAGTAACCCCAGTTATAATCAGTCTATGGGCTCTATTAACTAATGCCATGTTTTGCTCGAATGGTGGTGCCGCTGCTTCACAACCCGTTTTGCTAGTGACCCCCTTAAAACTTTTAGAACAAATACATTAGCAATTAAGTTGATACTCCATCCCAGTTATATACATTGATATTCAAAATAGTAAAAAAAAAAAAAGCTGCCAGAGCAGAAAATAAATGTCCTTGCATGCCCATATAAGCTGCTTCTGTATTGTGCCCATAGGTGCCGTCACTGAAATGCCTACACATGCTGAATTGTAGTGAAGTATTGATTTAAAAGGTAGTAGCTGAAGCCACACTCAAGAGGCACAAAAATCAACATACACTTCCTCGTTCCAGCCGAGTTTCTCATGCAATCAATAAAGAGACCTCAAATCTCAGCAGCTTTGCAGGAGGAGTCATATGAGGAGGGCCTTGTCTCTGCCCTACTGAAAAGGGGACTTTTTATTTTGCCTCCCAAAAGGGCATTTGATCACATTTTAACCACCAAAGAGGCCATTTTAGCACACATTGTTCAAAAATTAGGCCACAACGGGTGCACACCACTGTCCCAAACCTTTATTTTGTTAACTCTATAAGCCCAATCTTTTTTTTTTTTTTTTTTGAAAGGTGCTGTTGATAACATTGATAACGTTTAACCAGCTTGTTCTAAGCCTTCTTAACCAAACATCAGATTCCTTCCACAGACATAAAAAATATTTGTGAATGAATGTGAGTGAATAAATAAATAATTCACAATCAAATCATAAAAATACAACACTTTTATTTGGCACCTCTCTTAAAGCTCTGGCTTTCTTTTGATTATTAGTCTAAATAAAAATCTTGTTGTTGGCCCATGAGGCAAAAATCTTTATTTGATATATGAAAATATAAAGATTAAGAGAATACAATATAAACATTTAGTTGCGTGTAGCAGAAGAGTTTTTTTTTACTTTTGTCTGTAGATCACGTTTATTCTTTGGGTATCATGTCAAATGCCACATCATTTCAAAGCCAACACTTGAGTGCCAATGACGTATACAGTATATACATTGAAGTGTTTTTTCAGCAGCTGGCACAAGGGGGCGCTCTCACACATATGTAGTTATGATATGTAGTTGGAACATTAGAGAGAGACGATGGATCAAAACCAAAAAGATCAAAGCACACACATCAGGATCAGAGAGCAGAGCAACTGCTATTAGAACAAAAAATGGTCTTCTTAGTGAAAATATTCTCTACTCTACTTAAAAAAAAAAATACAAGAATGGAAAAAGGTGAAAACAAACATTTTTTTTCCATGATGAGAGTCTCTTCTTTCATTTTAGCTATTCAGTGTTTTTATAGTCATAATACAAAATATTCTGTGGGTCTTGAAAGATGACTCAAAATGGGCAAACAGGCTGGCACAGTGAAAGCGCTGTTTTATAAAACAGCTGGCACTCAATGAGTTAATGACCCCTCAGAGTAATGTTATGACCCACTCAGGGCCACAACCCCCATGTTGGGAAACACTATCAAACAGCTGTCAGCAGAGGATGCCCTGTCAGTGTTATGATACTCCTGCAGGCACTGAAAAGTTTCAGGGATTTTTTTTTTTAACCTTGTTTCCAAAGGATCCAGACCATAATTTAGAGTAATTAAGGAACAAGCGCTCAGGGTGATCTTTACCGGCTCCTGATGGATATTTCCCCTTCCGTCATGACCTTTAAGCTTTTATATTCAGCACGCATAAAAGTCCATCGTCCATCATATTTGATGCAGCAGCAGCAGGAAGAGACGGATTTCCAGCTTGTGTGAAAGTAAGAGAAAACAGCTTCTTATGCGCATCAGCTCAACTTCTCCCTCACCCTCTGCTGCTGTGCGCAAGCAAGAGCAAGTGATTTCCACAGGATTTTCACCACGTTGTTTCGCCGTGTGTTTTTTTTTTTTATTGAATCAGTGCTTTGGTTTGTAAGCCCACCCACTGATGAAAGGCTGTCCAGCTGCTGGAGCCTGAGACAGAAGCGAGCGCACGGTGATCTGAGGCAACATGAAGGAGAAGAGTCTGATTGAGACTGCAAAGATGCAGGGCAACGTCATGGTAAGGCGCATTTTCCTCTATATTTCTGCATGACGCCGTTGAAGTGACGTCGTTTTTAATTGAAAAAAAAAAAAAAAAATCCTGTTTTTTTTTTTTGCGCTCGAGCGTGAGGGCGTGCGGATATTAGCGCATTTCATGTTTCTCCACCGCTTTTATGTTTCCAGGCAGAGCTGCTCTCTGACACTTTATTCCATGTGTCCTTCCCCGCCTGCAAGTAGACCCTCTGAGGACTGGAGTCACTGTCAAAGGAAGTTGGAAAGTTTAATTGGATTGATTTTTAATAATGAGGTGTTACAGTATAGAGGTGACCTTTAGCCCCAAACATGCACCCTTTAATATTTGGCTGCATGTGGAGCTGTGAGGCGCTGGATTTATGCACCCTGGCTTCCCTCTACTGGGAGCTGCAGGCATCAGTGTGAATGGATGGATGAGTGGAGTGAATACCAAATGTCCTCCCATGGGACTTTTCACATTCTTTAAACTACTGATAGGCTATTATAGATTGTTGCACATTAACATATTATTTCAGAGCTTCACCTTAATGTGTTCGACTGCTCAGACCAACTTTGTTCCCGGGCTGTCTACAGGTCAGCGCCGTCGCCTTGATTTGCCCCACGATAGCTCTATTTGTAGCTGAATAAGCCACACTCCACACACACTCCAGAAGATGTGGGCCACAGCTGTGTGGAGTCAGGCTTTTCCTAATGGTTCCTCCACTAAAGATGGTGGTTTTTTTATTTTTTTAACCTTCCTGTGGCCTTATTCTGTGCCCAAAGATGCTCTCAGTGTGTTTATCTTTTTTTTTTATCCCCTGCATAATGAAATGTAAACGTGGGTGTTTTATCATGAGGATTTTGGTCAATGTCCAAAGTCACTTGTGCTGAGTGAGCTATAAAATGAATATATTTTTTCTCTCTAGTTGGCAGTTTAATGCAGCACTGCTTTTAACATGTGACTTGAAGTTTTAAATATGGGAGAATCTGGAGCCTGGAGCAGTCGGCGTAAACACATGAAGACATTATTCATCAGGGAGAAAAGACATTGATGTGTTCATAGTTACCATATTTATATCCTGATGATATGCCAGCACCTCAGCTTCGTCGCTTTTTAATTAAATCTTCATTCTTTGTGGTTAGATGAGATTAATAATATTCTTGTATCTGTCTTTTCAATTTGAAGCTACAGCCTGGAGACGCTTGGCTTAGTTTAGGAGAAATACTGGAAAACAAGGGGGAATAAAACAAGCCTGGCACTGATTCCTTACAGGTGTAATGTGTTAGTGTTTCTCCTGTATGACTATGACCATCTGCATAGTCATCGGTTACAAGAAAAAGAGTGAATTAAAATAATATCATGTTGTTGTGCAGCGTATAGTCGACGTTATAGCCATCATTGTGATTGCTGTGGCACTAACCAGGCTTTCACTTTGAAAGGTTGTGTTATTCACATCCTGTTTGTTCTTGAATGTTTCAAACTAAAATTCTGACCGGGTCATATGTACATTTTAAAGTTGTGGATAAGAACTATAAATGATCCAAATAATTGATCACCATTATCGGTTAATCAGTGGGAACATGGGGCCACTTCTGGAGCATTATTGGCTTTGTGTAATTGAAATATTGTCTTAAAAGTTGACAAAGGTTAACTAATAACTGCCAGGGATTATTTTTAACTGAATGTCTATTTCTTGTGGTCCCCAAACTTTTTGGCTCCATGAACTGGTTTCATGGAGCAGCCTTCAGGATGCAGGGGATAAATATGATGAAATAAAAGTACAATACCAACATAAAAAATGTAAATGTCATTACGTTGAATTAGTGGGAGCCCTGAGCTTGTGTCTCTGCAAGAGCCGGTCTAATCTTCGGTTTATGGGAGACAATGACATCCACAGTGTGTTCCTTATATCCAGACTACTCCATAATTTCCGTTCGGTCCAGAACTGATCCAGGCCTGTTTTCCATAGCCTCTAGTCAGAAAGAAGCACAACGTTTCTTCCTTTTATTTAGTTTGTCTTGATGTATTTGTATACATTATTTTGATGTACTGCCTCAATTAGCTGTAAAATGATCCAACCCCTGGGGTGGGATTCAGCAGGTGGAAACTAGCCGAGAGCAACTCAGTGTGACGGGCTCCCTGCTTCCTGCACAATAATGCCGGTACTCATGGGACGGAGACAAACTGCTGTGTCTCAGTGGGATGTCCTCTCAGTAACGGGGAGAAATCCACACCGCCACATTCATGACCACCTAACAAGATGGTTGGACATTGTTGTCATCCTTTGGGGATTCAGGGTGCCTGAGAACGAAACGCTGAAACGCTCCCCAAGGTGCTGTGGGCGCACAGGAAACTGCTGCCAAGTCTGTATTGGAGATGCTTAAGGGGTAATGACAGCAAAGATGTAACAACAGCACACATAGGCTATTATTTCTACCGTTCACTTTCAGTACAGTGTTGGGATGTCTTCTGCAGTCTGAGTGAGACACTCCTCCAGCTCCTTCACTGTTTTAATTGTTCTTCTACGTGTCAAACATCCACCTCTTAAAGGGCAGAGACACCGCTGGTTTTGAACAACTAATGATTTGTTTCTCCGGGCTGAAATTAAAAAAAGAAATATATAAATATATATATTATGGTGTGAGAGATTTATCTCTGCAAAAGAGGAGAGGCTTCCAAAAAACTAACCAGGGCAGGTCCTGTTGTCATGGTTATTATATTTGAGGCTGTTTTTGAGTGTTTTCAGAGTAAACACTTCTTCTTCTGGCAAATTAACTTAGAGGTGTGTGTCACTGCTTGATGCTTCCTCATCCTTAACGTATTATATTGGATTAAAGTTTTCTTTTTATTACTATACGTTTGAATTAGGGCTGTTGAAATTAAGGAGTTAAGATGATCAATCAGAGTTAATGCGCGAAGAGCATCGTTAAAGTATTAATTTGTCATGTGAAATGGATAAAAATGAAAAACTTTAAGAGACATTCTTTTCGTAAACGCATCACTTTTTGGAGCTGTGGTGTCGTTTTGATTTTAACAGCTTAGGGTTGCTTTGAACGTCTCTGGCAATGTATTTTGGGCAGTTTGTCCAAGTGGAAAAAAACATTGTGCAAAATTTCTCTCTAGTTTGAATATTGGGGGTTATCACGATTCTTCAAATTCACAATTCGATTTAAACACAGTACTGTTTTTCAGCACCGGCTATGCCATTGTTAGACTATGCAGTGTTGATTGACGGTCATCAGATCATTGTTGTGCACTGGTTATGGTTATGGTTATGTTGTGTTAGGCAGTGGGCAACTCTGTCTCTGAAAAGTGAAGCAGAAGCTCCTTAAACCTGTGTTCTCTCTACCAGCCAGCAGGGGGCGACTCCTCTGGTTGTATAGAAGTCTATGAGAAACTGATCCTACTTCTCTCTTGATTTATTCCCTCAGTAAACATTGTAAACATGAGTTTATGGTCTCAGTCTCTAGTTTGCAGTCCTCTTCTATACAGCATGATGTTCATTTAGTAACATATGGTTTTATGTAAAGTCAAACAGACCATAAAGGAGGGGATGATTTAGGGTGGAGCTACCTGCTGATTGACAGGTCACTACACCCTTTTGTGTTTTCAATTCATGAAAGTTATCTGTAACATTCTGAAAATGTCTTTTTCAGTGTTCAGTTGGACTTCAGTTGGCTCCACCCTCTAGTGTCACTTCTGTTTTTTTGTTGTTTTTTTTTTAATTCTGTGTTATTGGAAAATTTCAACTTTGGAGTTAATATATTTCTCAATATTTTGTACCAACACAAAATAAATGTTTCACTTCCTTAGTGCTGTGGCTCCCAACCAGCTGGTCAGGGATATTAATCTGAAGGATGGTAAAATGGAAAGGCTAGGAACTAAAAAAAAAAACTAACTATATATTCTACCATAGAAAATTATCTACAACCAACCACAGTAGAGTTATGTTCACTGTAATACTTTTTATACAGCTTTGCAGACAAAACTCTTCAGACAAACCCCAAAAAATTGTGTTTATATTGTAATAATATAGGATAGGATAACAACAAAATAAAGAAAAGGAGGAAGAGAAAGAGCTGCAACCACGGCTGACCTCAGATGTTGGAACAGGTGGATATTATAAAGATGATTCCAGCAGACAACAGTGTGCAAACTGTCACTTTTATTGAACATCATCCTTATTTGCTGCCTGTTAATGTTCTCCCCAGAGCGCAGACAGGAAGCAGATGTGTGTACCTGTTTACATACTGTTTGGTCCCTCAAACAGCTGGTTGGTGTATTACAACCACCTTGTGTGCCATCAGGCTGATGAGTACATGTTGATGGAGGGGACAGTTGATGCCTTATACCAACTCCATGACTGCAGGCCGACTCATAGGTGTTGTGTCAATAGCTCACTTCACTTGTTTTCATGCCCGGGCCATTTTGAAACCATTTGAAGAAGACAGAGATTTAAAAACACAGAGCAGTTTTGTCCACCTCCGCATGCATGCTTATTGATTGCTGTGCAATGCCTGCTGCAGCCTGCACCGCGATTTCCCAGACATCTGTGCACCTGTTACCTCCATCCTGTAGCGAGTGAGTCAGCTCTTCGTGGCCGTCGTGGCTCTTTGACATCTCTGGTGCTGTTTTCAAAAATATCATACAGGGTTTGAAATAATGTATCAGACATACAGTATGGCAAAGAACTGAGATGGAAAAGGAAAGTGATACAGGGCCAAAAGTAATTATCTATGCACCATCTGTTTTCTTAATGGATTGATTGATCGGGCTTTAAAATGTCAGAAAATAGTGAAAATTTCCCATTATTAATTCCACCAGTTACATCATTGCTTGTTTTGTGGGACCAGCAAAAAAAATCCAACTAAATGTCATTTACAGTCATCTAAAATGAAAAAAAAAAACAGAAAAATCTTGAATTTTAAAGCTAAACAGATAATTTGCTTGATAGATTCCTTAAATGGTTATCCATCAACTCTGGCCAAAATGAGCGCTCTTATTTTGAAATCCCCTGAGGATACTTGTGGGATATTTATGCGCTTGATTGGGGTCAGCTTTCTGCACCTTCAGAAATGCGGGTGTCTGGACTGAGCCTCTTGATTTATAGTGACCTTTATATGAGGGCCACAGTTATTCAGCGGTGTCGGCAGCATTTCATCAGGCGCTCTGGAATCCATCATACTGAGTGTTTCCCCTTTGGCTACATTTGTTTGTCGAGTGATCAAGCGAGGCTGGCAGATGGCTGGAGTTATCAGCTTTTGTAGCACGGACGCTGAAATCATATGACGGGGTAGTTAGCTGGATTTCATTTTGTCTCATGCTTATCCATTTTTCACCTGTTTGTCCAGCTGCTTGTGAGTTGAAGAAGGGTTAAAAAAGAGCACAAAATGGCTGTAATTGGGCGTTGATGGAGCTGCTGATCAATATCAGTAATTTAAGGATCACTTAGACTGACTTTGACATTTCTAACTTTCCAAACTCACTTTGGAGAATGTGACCTGAACGACAATGAGGGACTAAAGCGAGCAACATATCAACATAATGAGCTCTTATAGTGGCAGTTCATGAGATTCAAGTCATTCAAATGTCTGTTAGGTAGCTATCTGTGTCTAAACCTCAATGGTGATGGTGGCCCATGATGAAAGGACTGCAGTATTTACACATTTATTGTGTTATAACTGGATATCATGTTGCGTTACAGTTGTATACAAACCTAAAATGGAACTATGAAGCCCACTGAAATCTAAATATTCTATTCTATTTCTAAGTTCATGCATCAACAGAAATCTTACAAATATTTCTGTCTTTGATCATGTTTTCATCATTATTTTCATTATTATTATGGAATATTCATTTTATCGCCATCTTAGTGAGGGATAGAGGAGAAGATAAATACCACTTTCATACATTATCTGTCCAGTAAATATAAAGCTGCAGTTAGCTTCACACAAAGACAGGAAGCTGGATAGCTGTTACTTTGTGACATCACCAAGTTACAGCTGAAAACAAAGTGTTTCAGGCAGTTCAGTTCAGGAGCAGAGCTTCTGTCGAGGGGAGGAACTTTGACATTTAGAACTTGGCAGATCTTTTACACGCACAACAAACTAGATAATCCACTAAAGTTTGAGGGGGCGTGGCACTGATGGGAGGGGGTGGAGCTTATAGGAGGTGCCACTTTCAAATTTTGCTCGCTCTCCAAGATTGCCAACCATAGCTTTAATGAATGTGAAGTTGATGCCACTGTATCCTTTAGCTGCTTATTGAATGAAAGTGTCCTTTGATCATCACCCCTCTTATCTGTGATGGTGCTGTATTAAAGTATTGACTGAAGTTCTACTGTGAACTGTTATTATTCAATTAAACATCATTTATTATCATTCAAGGCAGGATGAAACACCAACAAATGGTGGCAGAATCATTTCCTTACTTGGGTTTTGTCATCCTATCCTGACACAACGGTCTGTTTCAGTTACTTTCACACCTTGCCAACAATAAGATGCCAGAGAAAACAGTGAGCAAACTGTAATATTTTGGCATGATAATGCGGCCGTTCAAAGACACCAAAGATTCGTTCAAAACCAGCCAATCTGCTAGAAACTCACTTTACTGCATTTCTTTTTATTGTTTTATTCACACCACAGAGATAATTGAATTCTTATACCTGTTACAGTGGCATCACGCTGTGTGCGGCGTCTTGTTTTACCGCTTTGTGCATGAAGATGTCCTACATAAAATGAAATAATCCTTGAGCTATTCAGGAGTCTCTTTCCTCGTTGAGTGTACAGTATCTGCCTCCTGTGTGTTGCACCCTCTCCCCAGCCCTGAACAATCAATCACCACTTAGCAGGGCTGCTCCATGCTGGGTGCTCCTGCAGAATAATGAGCGCACAGTGGCTGAATATTTCATACACCCCACCCCATCCATCCCTGCATTGGTTACATGTTTGAGATTGAGGACTTGAGAGCTAGTTGAGGTCTGATTGCCATGTTTGTCTTTTATGAGCAGTAATTGGACTCATTCAAGTCATTGTGTTGATTTCTTTCTTTACTGCTTTTATGCGTAGTTGGACAAAGCTTCAACCAATCAGACCACTCTTTCCTCTGACGTATGCGTATCGACGAAAACTGCTTGATCTAAAGAACTAGTGCATCATTACCTTAAACACGTCTCAAAGGAGCCATGGGAAATGCTAGATTTTTATTGGTCCCCATTTCTAGGTGAATGTGAAATTGAGGAGAACGGCAACTTGGCCAGACTGACGTGGTCGCGAAATTTTGTGAAGCGTCACAGGAAGTATGGGCGGGCCCAGTATTTTCATGAAGTGTATTCCTGAGGTGATCCAGGTAAAAGTCAGTATCCCATTGTAAAAGAGGAGGGGAGCATATAGAATTTAAGCCATTGATTTACATGCTTCCACGTAGTTTTATAGTTTTATCTCTGAAGTAGCCAGTGGTTTCCAAATATTTTACTACAGCATGGAAAGCAGCCCACAGCTTCTCTACTATATCTTTGTTATCTGGCAGGCTAATGACGGGTATTATTTCAAGACACAGGTAATTTCAATCAGATGATTGACATTCCACATTAGCTGGGCTGCCATTGATCTTATAAAGTGAGGAAAAAAGTGACACACTGAGCTTTGTCAAATGTAATCTGATTTTGTGCAGCAGGAAATTAACTTGTGGAGGTGTTCAGCTTTTAGTTTTTGACAATTAGGACAGGGCTATAAAGTATATCTAAAATTCACCGTGACGTAAATGTCGCGTTCGCACTTCAAAAATCACAGAAGCGGTGTTCATTTGTGAAGATTAGTTTGCTGAAGGAAATGTTTGTTTCTCACAGAATTACTTTTCTGCAACGATCCAGTTTGCTTTCTGTCGAGGGAAAAAGAGACGATAATAAACTTCCAGGTTGGAATTACAGAAAAAAACATCAGCACTTCACACACCCAGTAGTTGTCAAGACATTTCACTGAGTGTGAGTTTCTGGTGCTATGGGAAGGTCTTCAGCAGTAACATTAAGATTTTGGATGACTCAGCGTTCTTGGATGCATTTCGTTCCTCTTGGACCACAGTACCTCCCTCCTCCTCCCCTCCCTCTATCCACCGCCCCTCCGTCTTTCTCCAGTCACCTTCTTGTAAAGGTCACCACATCAAATTTAGAAAATTCAGAATATTACTAGAATACTACTGTAGCATGCATGTAAACCTGGTTGGTGATATTCTGCAGGAGGAGTATACGTTTTCTGTCTCTGCTTTACTGCATAACCTTGACAAAAAAATACCAAGGTGAAGAAACACTCAGTGTGATGGATTACCCATCTTAAAGAAGATTCTAAGCTATGATTTGATTTTCATGACATGAATGGAAATTTATCTCAAAGCATATGTTAGTCTTTGGAAAGTAGACAGCAATAACTGGATGTGCAATTTGTAGTTAATGAGGTAAAACATCCAAAAGTAACAGCATGGATTGTGCAGACAAGGTGCTGCAGAGGGTTTAGTCATGTGTAGTGGTTCAGGGCCTCTTTAGTGGCAGTAGTGGTGTAGTCTGGGTCTGTTTGATTCTCTGACAGGAGCGTCTGGACAAGCAGACGTCACAGAACAAATGGTCAGTGTTACAGTTCGATGCTGGTGGTCTGCTGTATGCAGACTTGGGGAGTATATTTATTTATATTATATGTTTTTTCTTTGAAATGGGAGAGAAGATGGAAAGAGAGACAGACGGTGTGTGCATGTCTCTCACACACACACACACACACACACACACACACACACACACACACACACACACACCCCTACCACACTTCAGGAGACTCACGGCACCGCCCGTGACCCAAGTATCAGACTTTATTTCTGTTCTGTATACACTTTTAATGATGCAGTCACACGACCACACCTGAATTTACATTATGTTTTTTTTTTTTCTTTCATTTATTTGGCATTTTTTTTGTTGAAAATTTAGCAGGTGAACACTGGGTGTGTTTAAAATAGTATTTGGGGTTTTCTTAATTCATCATATGAAGTAAAACAGAGCATGCCATGAAAAGGAAGTTTTATATTTGCTTAATAAACTAGACTGTGTTTTTTTTTTAATTTTTTTGTCTTTATTAGCATATTTGGTATTGAAGTAATCCAAAAGTAATTGAAATGAATCAAATTAATATTATGGTACTTGGATTGTGTTACTGACTCCTTTTTGCAGCAGGTGTAACCCTCTCAACCGTGCTTGTATGTAACGTCAGGAGTGCATGCATTGGCAAAGTGGATCCACAGTGGAGCCACTCACTCATGGCACTGAGTGTATCTTACTGCATCACTTCAGTGTTTACCACCTTGTTTGTGTGTCTATATATGTACACAGTGTAGGTGCGTGTGATCTGTGTTTTAATGCTACAAGGTGAACGTGATGTGAACGATAGAGAGAGGAAAAAAAAAAGGCCGGCTGACAGACAGAGGGGCAGATGGAGAGAGGGAGAAAAATTTGCAATGCCAAATTTTTGACTTTCAAATTGGAGCACACAGTCCCAACATAACGAGTGAGTTTGGAAACCTATTAAAAACTAAGCTGAAGAAAACAATTGGGCCATAATTCTGCCAAGATTAGTCGCATTCTGTCAGACCAGAGAAGCCAACATCTCTCTCAGTCAGACTGTGAATCCATAGGTAGCAGAATCTGCCAAGCTCATAAGTTACAGACAAACAGAGTGGAAATGAAAAATCATCCTGTCATGAATTTGTGCGTGGAAATCTTCCAGCTGGATTGTGACATTGACCTTCGTGTGGCATTTGAGTTTGTTCCCGTTTCCTAACTTTGCTCAAACTATGCTCTTTCATTCTTGGCTTCCTCTGTTGATTAGTTCAACTACCGCTAAAGCTGCCATTCATTATTTGTCTTCAAGTAGCAAAAGGTTGTGTCTTGTTTTGTTCATCCAACAACCCCAAAATCTGAATATATATTGAGTTTATGATGATATAAAGGAGAGAAAAGCAGCAAATCCTCACTTATTGAGAAGTAGAAGCCAGCATGTCTTTGGCATTATCATGAATGTTGTGCATTCATATTTTTATTAATTATCCAATGCAACTAAAACTCAGAAATGGTTTCTACCATTTCTTTTTCCTCAGTCAATGTGAGGGTCGTTTGTAAAGGATAGAGGGTGTCATTTCCTGTACAGATTGTAAAGCCCTCTGAGGATAATTAGTAATTTCTCATATTGGGCTATACAAATGAAATTGACTTGACAAAGGAAACATCAAACAACATTTATCTTTTTTAAGATGAAATAGTAAAATATGCAAAGACTTTGTGAGAATTATAATCTAGCTGATAGTAGTTTTGTATGTAAGAATACGATACTGTAGTTCAATGTATTGTAATATATGGGGATCCTAAAACTGATATTTTGCCTTTTTTACTCAAAGTTCAGAAAAACTGAAAGTGTGAGTAAAAAAAAAAAAATACCTGTAACATCCAGAATTATAACAAAAAAAAGAGGTTTTTGAAACTGTCATACCGATATAAGAAACTCTGAATTGAACTGAAATGGCAGCTTTGCCAGTCAATTAACTGAGTTCATCATGCATTTTAACTATTTATTAAAAACATAAAGTGTTTTCAAGAATCGATACGGTATCACAAAACATTACATCACAATTAGGGATGTAACAATGCATGGATACAAATGCAATCAACAATGAACGATCGTCAAAAATGAATGGTTATGCCCTTTTTAAACAGTAGAGGGTGTAATCTACTTTTGAGTTCACTTGATCGACATCATTCGTCTTTGTGTGCGGAGGTGATCCTTTGAGAGATTTCCTTTATTTGTGTTATTCATTTAGTTATTTTGATGTGGGATTTCTTTTAAAAAAATGTTATTTTATTTTTCATTTATTTTTTGTCGTTTAAGATGAAATATAATTTCAGTTGCACTTTTAAGAAGAGTACATTTAGGCGTTTTATAGCACAGTTCACCCTACCTCAGAGAAATAAAAAGGGATGCTCTTTAATTTGTTAAAAAACAATATAATGTTTAAGATTTGTTTTTGTTTTTTTTTAATATCTAACGATGTGTTTTGAAGTTACAGTCTACCTCAGACGTGTTTTTTCTGAGAAAAAAATTAAAGGAATATTTTTCTGTCATAATTTGTCTGCAAGCTCACTCTGTTAAAAAAAATTGGAAATTGTATCGAATCGTGAGTTGAGCGTATCGTTTCATCCCTCATCACAATTCTTGATATTTTCCATATTTTTGTTTCTTTTTATAATAGTTATCGTGGTGTCAAACCAGTTTTAATCAGAGGAAAGCTCTGCTCTGAAGTGGAGCTTGTGTTGTCCTGTAGTCCTATAGAACCATTTTCTCTCTGCCTTTTGCCATCAGGCGAGTCATGATTAATCTGTCCCTGGCAGAGGAAGTTAGAGGGGGAACTGCTGGCTGGGATTCTGGGTAACGATGTAGAGCTCAGTCTCTCAGGGAGGGCTCTGCATGCACGGCCGTACACAGGGAATTCAATTAGCCCTGGAACACTCTCAGAGTCGTGTCCATCTTGTAAATAAGCAGCTCCTGTTGCTGCGGTGACGCTGAGGCCGGCCGTCCTGCTCCCTGTCATGTGGCAGACGTGTCATCGGCACTTCCCCCGTTACAGAGACGTTCTAATGAGATCATTAAAGCAAGCCACAAAATGAAAAAGCACCTGTTGTGGAGGGTATCGTTGTGTATTCCCTCAACATTAGGAGAATATTACCTCACAGTGCACCAGGAGAGCGCTCTGCACCGCTAAATTAACTTCTGTGTATCCACGCCTCGCCTCATGCAGCCGATATATTATTAATTACTATATATTCATATATTCATTTGAATTAATTGGAGGCCTCTCATATGCCTCACGGATTGCCATTTTCGCTACATAATAAAGGTTATGTGTAAACACTAAGGGCCACGCCATGCATATTTAATCTTCTTCAAACCCCACAGAGTTTAAGTTTGACTTCTTCAACTGAAAAAAAAAAAAATCCTCCTGGTGAGCTGGGGTGTGGATCATTGTGAGAGAGAAGACACTGACAGTTTGACATGTTGCATGTTTAGCTCCTGCTTGCAGAGGCTGGAATAAGGAAATAAAGCGAGGTGGGGTCATGGAGTGAAGATGAGATGAAGATGCCTCCTCAGGATACATTTCTCTCAAGATTTATTTCGACTACCAGAGTCTGCAACTTTACAGGGCTGAGGTTATCAAAACTGTGGCACATAAAGCCGCTACAGCGAGCGCAAATCCTGCTCGATCTGCTCGGAGCAAATGCAAATAACAAAAAGGTGTTTTTGGAGGCTGACTGAACACCATACGTTCTAAATGATGAAATGGGGTCAATGCCTTTTTAGCCACATTGTTCATAGTAGTTCAACAGTTGCTACACTCCCACATACAGCAGCTGAGTGATGCCACAGTAGTCTAGTGTGTATACTGTATATTACAGTGTGCTGTCTCACAGGCAGCTCTGTGAGGCTGAATTAATGGATGAGTGTAGCATCCCAGGGCTCATTGGCCTGGACAGGTGCTCACTGGCAGGTATCCATCCCAGCAGGTCTAGTGACACACTGCTCCATTTATACACATTCATACAGGTCATATAAAGCAAGATTTACAGAAGCTGCATTATAGCTGAGCAGAATAAACATCTTTATACTGATGTCATGAATTTGGCTTGAGGCAGTGTGTTAAGTGAACACTTCCATCATATGATGATGCAGCACCAGCGTGTCTTTTTATTCTGCTCACTGACCTTTGACCTCGTCCAGCTTCCCATCTGCATCAACACACAACACAATTATTTCCTTAATTCATGTCAAGGAGTTTTTTTTTATTAGAAAATTCATTATTTCATTGAAAATGACGTTGCAGTACATTATGTTATGCAGACTTTTAGTTGATGGTTTGACCCTTTTTTTTTTTAAAGCTTCATTGTAATGAGTTTTTGTCCGTTTCAGGACAACGTTCTGAGCCCAAGATCAAAGATATTCAGTTTAATATAAGATAAAAATTTTATTCATCCCAAAGGAAATTCTTTCACTATAGTTGCCATAAACAGTAGGAAAATTAATTACATTTAGAAATATTTAAAGGACATTAAAAAAATGCATACAGTGTAAATACAGCAAAAATGCAATATTGTGCAAAACCAACAAAATGAGCAATATAACAGTATACAGAAACACTATAAGAGCATAATAACACAGGAAGCTGCTAAGAAAGAGGTTACAAGTGATGTGCTGATAAAGTTACTGTAAAGAAACCAGGAAATATTCACATTTAAGAAGCTGCAGTTTCTGACTTAGTCACTTAAATTCTTAATTACTTCTCTGTGAGTGTAAATTTCTCTGTGAGATGAATAAAGTATCTATCTATCTACTTATCAAAATAGATGATTCTTTTAATAGTTGACAACTAATTGATTAATAATTACAGCTCTAGTTATGACTAGGATTTAGTCAAATAGTGTGCATCTCTGTGTCCGTCCACAGCTAACCTCTCATGTTCTGCACCAGACTGTGTGATATTTTAGATGCTCATTTAAGACCTCTTGTAGTTCCGCTCACTCACCACTCTTCTACTAATGCAGTTAGAGTAAGTTCACACATCTGCCCTTTTCATTTTGAAAAGAGAAAGGAAAAAGTGACACCCTGACAGCTCATACTTACCCAGAGAGGGAGCTGCTTTTCAGCTTGGTGTGAAATTATTCTTTACAGGAAACGGCTCCATCGTGGCAGGAGCTTCCTGGAGATCACAGCTCCGATCTGCATTTATTGTGTCAAAAAATGTGTGACTTTGTGTTTCTGCCTCGTGTCTGTGACTATCAAGTGAAAGTGGCCTCGGCACTGTTTTTGCCACTACGTATTGATTGTGAAGGAAATACCTGGAGTCTGACATGGCCAATTTGTCATGAACAGTAGAGGCACACACCCAACGCCGCTCTACAGGTCCAATTCATCACGGCGTATCGACTCGGCTCAGCTTCTTCCTGCCCATCAATTATAATGTTGGGTAAAGTGATCATCGCAGTGCTCGACTCCTCTGAGTTCATCATCATAGACCATATGAGAGGAGTTTGAGCCTCTACTTATTGACTGACCTGTGTTTTAGAGCTGCTTTCTAATGTGGTTCACACTGTAACTAACTAACCAAGGAGTATTAGGCACACATTGAGAACAAAAAAAATCATAGACTTTGAGAATAAAGTAATTATTTATGAGAATAAAGTCCTAAATTTACAAGATTATAGTCATTATTCATCATTATTTACAAGAATAAATAAAAGACATGCTTCCGGTAAAAATATGGTTGCATCTCCTCATCTTGTGCCTCACCAACATCATTACATCTTTAGATCAGACTGTATTTGACTTATTGATCCAGCAGGTTGGAATCTGTCAATCTGTCTTTATAACTCTACAACAACAAATCACAATTTTACAAAACACATTACAGTATTACAACTTTCAGCTCGTAAATAATGACTTTTAATTTTTACTTTATCTTCATAAAAAATTACTTTATTCTTGTAAACAGTGACTTTATTCTCAGAAATAATGACTTAATTCTTGTAAATAATGACTAATCTTCTAAATAACTTTTCTAATTTAAGAACTTTTTCTAAATAACTATTCTTGTAAATTTACGACTTTATTCTCATAAATAATGACTTAATTCTTGTAAATAATGACTAATCTTCTAGATAACTTTTCTAACTTAAGAACTTGTAAATTTATGACATTATTCTTATAAATTTACAACTTCATTCTTGTAAATAGTGACTTAATCTCTTAAAATTTACATCTTTATCTTGTAAATTTACATTATTCTCGTAGATGACTTTATTCCCATAAATAATAACTTTAATCTCATCATAATGACTTTATTCTTGTAAGTTTACTTTATTCTTATAAATTTACAACTTTATTCTTGTAAATAGTGACTTAATCTGTTAAAATTTACGTCTTTATTTTTGTAAATTTACAACATTATTATTACATCTAAATGTGTCGTGCCTTTTCCCCATCCTATCACTTTTTTCTCTTCCTCTCTTAAGCCATAAAACATCTTCCAACATTTACATTTACCCTTGGACACTTCCCCTTCGGTAACATCTTTCTCAACGCGAACGTCTCTTCTACAAACCTCTGGCATTTAATTTTTTTTCCTGGTGTACAGGTGAGAAAAAGCTCTGGGGCAGATTAATAGATTTAGGGCATAATGAGAAGGCCGTGACTCTGCGGCTGTCAGGTGAGACAGCGTCTGAGCGCCCCTGGAAACCTGGGAAAGGTCAACATGCCTCTTAATCAAACATCAGGCAGGCCATCCCCACTGTCAGCTGCTGCTTGCTCCCCGCTGAGTTTAAAGTTCACTCCCATCTGCTCCCTGAAATTTACCCCGAGCCACAAAATGGCCGCCTCCGTGCTCACATAAAGCTGTCGTGAGGGGAGATTTTGACAGCTATTGATGCTGGAGCCTGGTGACGGTGAGGCTCTTAAAATGATCCTAGCTACACACCACATCAGCGACTCCCAAGGAGCTTTTTTTTTATTATTTACTTGACTTGAGGTAAGGTATATAGAATATGTCATTGCACATTAAAGGTGATTTTAATGCTGTGAAAGCGTGAAGGATGTGAGAATTTGTGGTTCTGGTTTCTTCAGCTCGTCTCTTTGTACTGAACTTTAACTGGGAAATTTCCCAATTCGATGATGGAAAAAGCGTCTCTTTTTTTCTCAGCCAGGCAGTGAAACATGTTCGATTATAGAATCTTTCAAGATGTAAATAAGCTCCACAGTCTAAAAATGTTGAAAGTGGCTGATCCAACCTGGAGTATAGGAAGCATCTCAGCAGCCTGGGCCGAACACGTGGAGCTCATTACTAAAAACCTCCTCAAAGAGAGCTTTGAAAATGAATCCGCTTCGGTTTCCAGTCGTGTTTAAAACGAAGACGAGTCTACAAATCCTTGGCCGGGAGGAATGAGAGGTTACTATGAGGCCTAATCAAGTTTGGGTGTGGCTCGTTGGTCCACTGTGGGCTCCGGAGGTAAATTGGTTGCGGGGATGATGTCCCCTTAATGATTGTTTCTAATGTAACGCTAATGGAGAGGTGATCAAAGCCTGCCTCTAGAATTCACAGTGTTTGAGTGTGAGGTGGAGAGAAGAAATAGATGATTGCCTCTTAAAGTTTATAGGAAAGTAATTAAAAGGAAATGTTACCTGAGGAGATGACAGGGACGCATGATGGAACAAAAGCAGCTTTTAATGCTTCAATACTAGATAGTGGTAATAAGGTAACTGACCAACAGTATTTGTACCTTGTCTCCACTGGAAGCAGCTTGAGTAAAGCATGAATCCATCGATCGCTTTTATCTTGAATCAATTATCAACATAGTCTATAAAATTTCCAAAAACAAATCATGTTTTGTTATGCCTGACCGAAGGTCCAAAACTGAAATACGGTTAGATTGAAATTCATAAAACAGGAAAAAAAAAAATAAAGGCGAGGACCAGATACTGGTTAATATTTTCATTCTAGATTAAAGTTACAATAATTAATATTTTTATGAATCACATCCCATTGCTGATTCTCTTCATTGGTATTCATCTGTGATATTCATTCAGTTTTTTTAAGTCATTTAATTGCCTGTTTGTAGATATAGGAGTTTTTAATGGTCATTGCTGCACTGGATTCAGACTGCCTGCCTTTACTCTAGTGATTCATAGTGTTTCTAATTTGTTTTTAATTAGTGTTTTAATTATAACCTCACTCTTTACTTCTCTGCAGCCATATCAGAGCTACATGAAAAGACTGCTGACCATCTGTGTAATCTGACAGAAAAAGTCCTGATGAGTTGACATAAATGGGGCCACAGCAAAATTATAATGTATTAATGCCATTAAACCACATTTACCTGATTAATCCGCCTCAACGCACTAATTTGTTCGACCGTAACTCTAAACTGCCAGAAATGCGTTGCCAGAGACATGCTAATTTTGACAGCTCTAATATTCTGTATATATATAAGCTCCTTAAATCAGAGTGACGCCACATTAGCTCTAATTAGCGCTGTGTTTATGAAAATAACGTCTCTTTCTCTTTTCCTTTTTCGTCCATTTCACTTTACACTTTACAAATTAACACTTTAACGATGCTCTTTGGTGGATTATTTGTTGGCTGAATTACAGAAAAAGCTTGGACAGATTCAGAAAAGATGCTTAATCAAATTTTATCAGCATGTTTGATTGTTAGTTATGACTGCGTTGTTAGTTTCCTCGATTTTTTGAATGGAGTTCTGCTTCATGACCTGCCTGCACATATCTGGTAACGCATTTTGGGCAGTTTGTCCGATGACAGTTGCTGAGTTGCTTAGTTGAGTTTCTATATATATACATATATATATATACAGTATATATAAAAAATATTATTGCAAATGCTAACAATGTTAAGGTGACTTTTATTGTGAAACTCACGTTCGTGGGATCCTTCCAAAAAGAATGCCTCCAGAGTGGCTGATAATGATCCCATTCATTCATAAAAGAATAAAACAATCAACTGACATGAAGAAGGTGATTTAAACTTCATATCGCAGAAATTGGCTTTAAACCACTTCTGTGTGATGATCAAGATCACGGCGGCAGTGTGCAGTTTACACCTTAGACTTTTTCAAACTTGACAACATTAAGCTAATCTAAGTGTTGCAATGTTTGTCAATGCAGTCGCTGACAGGAAGTAAACTTGGACCACATCTGTTGCCCTAGCAACAGGATGGCACAACTTCCCTCAGGCCCAAACATTCCCGTCTATTTACTGTTGGCCATATAGTGTCTGCTAATGTGTTTTCAGTTATCGCTGAGCTTGTGAATTTTTCCTCTTCCCAAAACATAATCAGAATAATAGAAAAGTATAAGACAAGCAGTTATTGGTGCCCTCTGAAACAGGGCACCGTGTGCACAGCTGGCTCTTCATAGATAAGCAGAGGGTTTAAGAAGAACCCCATCGTGCTGCGGCTTGTTAAGTCTCATAATCACAATCATATTCAGGGTTTATTTGGAGTCGCTAATTGTGCAGACAGTTTGCTCTGCCCTGTATAGAGATGATAAAACGCAGACTGTAACTTCTGAGCAATAACCACCAATTAAACAGTCAATCATATAATAACGGTTTGATGGGTATTAGTGCCCGTATAAATCACTTTTGTGACCGTTTGTCGGCGAAACGTGTACCAGATGACGGCATGTTAAATGAAGTTTGCTTCCACTGCAGGTGTTTGCGTCCCAGTCTCTCTGCAGCACCACAAACTTTCCTGGAAAGTGCTGATGTTTCAGGGGACGCACCAAAGCGAATAAGAAGGACCGAGGGGGAAAAGAAAAGTTCAGCTCGCTGAACACAAACTCAAATAAAAGAAAGCTGTTAGAGCATAATGAACTCATTGTTAATGCATTTTTTTAATTAGGATATGCAAATTAAATTTCTGTCAATGTTTGCTGGGTTTAAATAAATTTAAGTTTTTAACAGTACTTGTCAAAATGTTTTCCTGGTGATTCAGTTTAATATTTCTGTGCTGTGAAATGAAATGAAGCAGTCAAACCAGTGAGCAGAATGGCTGCACCTACAGACACACTCTGTTAATTGAAACTTATTTTGCAAGCGAATCGTCTGTCTAGTGTAAGAAGTGATGCTTTCACGGCTAAATCGTCACTTTAGTGTACGGCGCACTAATTGGCCTCCAATTTAGACTGCAGCGTAATTGCAGGATTAACTCTTGTTTCCATGTAGATTTCACTGTAACTAAGGCGCTCTTTGAAATTCACAGTGTGGGAAATGAATTTTCTGGGCCGTCCTGCTTCATCTGCAAATTGAGCAGAATGTCTGTTCTTCTTTTGCGTTGAAAGAAAGCCACATTGTCCTCAGGGGAAATGCATCAACGCTTGTGCGAAGCTACTGCTAAAATGACAATATGTAACCACAGACGTCCAACGGCAAATTTTATTGCTGATGTTTTTTGCATGTCTCTGTTGCACAGAAAGGAAAACAATGAATATGGCGGAAGCTGTCGGAGGAGTTTGTCTACCTGCTCTGTTATCACCAGGGGAAGGAGCAGCGTGCCTTCAGTGTATTTATCACTGAGGATTTGTCTTGTATCTCCTGTTATTTCTGCAGCGTGTTTCAGCTTTCATCCCAAAAGAGAGGGAGAAGGAAGAGGTAGAATAGTTAATCAGACTTTACAGATTGCTTAAATACATGAACCATGATGAATGTTTTCATATAGGATCTGGAAATTACTGGCAGAGTTAACACAATATTGAAGATGTGAAGCACTGTTATGCAAACCCGCAGGGACAGGAAGAGAGATTTCAAACTGTCAGGTTTATCTCATGCATAATCGCCAGCACAAATAATGAATGATTGGACGAGAGTGCCGACGGGGCTTCATATATCTGCAAATGAAATGCTTGCTTGCTGCTGTTGGGAGAGAAAATAGATGGGAGGGGGGATAAAGAAACCCAGTTAACCTCTATGGGGACAAACTTTATTATGGCTTCACAAACAATAGTAAATAAGCATATGTCACCGTGGCCTGGCGAAGCCACGAGTCGCTCCTCAGAAGTGTGAACAGAGCGGTTGGCCTTTTATTGCTTTCAGTGGCACCTCGGCGTTTCCCTTCCACAATAAACGAGGAGCTGCTTGATAACTCAGACCACGTTTACCTTTGGGGCCTGTGTGACTGAGATGGTCCTTTCATCTAGCAGGGATATGTCTGTCTCAATATCCCCCTCGGTGCTGTTGGCGCTGTGCACACAGAGAGGGGGAAGAGATAGAGGGATGTGCTATTTCTCTGCCCGCCATAGCGGATCCCTGTTTGTGTATCTTCTCCCCCTCCCTCTAATCTCTAGGGGGGGGAGTGTGGAGAATGCAATCAGGACAGGAGGCAGGGGGGACATCTGCACCTGTCTGAAAGAAAACAAGGGGATGGTTGACTGGCAGCGCCTCCAACACTCTTGCACTTCTGTTGAGCCCCCTCCCACCGCCGTTTTCCACTTGTACCTGTCAGCGGTGTGGTGGTTAAGCTCTCCGAGGTTCAGCGGCACATGATATCTCTTTATCCTTCACCCCCCCTCCACCGTGGCCCTCAGGGCCGAACCCCACAGAGCGGAACCACATTTGTTAAGCTACGCCAACATTTCCTGTATTCTCAAAGGCTCAAATCTCAAGTTTGGACTTTGTTGAACTTGCAGACAATTTTCTAAAACACACCAAGTCTTAAGTGCATTAAGACGTACCACTGAGAATATTTTTTTCAAGGAAAGTCCATAAAAATACAGCTGCTGGCCATTTCTAACTTCCTTAATACCAGTTTTGTTGTTTGATGTGCCAACAGATCTAAACGATGGTTCGTCACATAGCTGTAGCCTCAAAAGAGCTAATATCTAGCAGAGCGACACTCGTCTTTGTGTCCAGTCTGAAAGATTGAAATGGAAATGCTTCTGTTAAGACTTCCCAGTTTGCACAGACCGGAGAGATATTGTTCTTTAATATGAGCACATAATGATGCTTCTGTAGAGCATCTTTCATTTAAACCATGAGAAACATTTGAAGTCAGTTGTTTGATTAATCAACTAGAAAAGCTCCAGTTCTCTTAGTGCTTTTCTTTTGCTCACCTACACTCTCTGAATGTAAGGTATTATCACCTGTTATATACAAGCAGGGAAACAGCAGCTGGAGTAGGACAATGGATGGGATTTTCCTTAACTCATCACTTTACTTAGTTTTCATTTCTAGGAGTTGTAGCTCTCCATGCAGGATGGATAGATGCTGTGCTGTTGGCCAGACGACAGCCCTGAAGGGTTCTGAGGGTTTATGATGTAACGTCATGGTCACTGGGTGACAGGAGGGAGATTAGATCATAGCTGCAAGCAGCAATACATGGATCCAGTGTGCATATCTAGACAGAGGTGAAATCAATGTTTTACGTTAGAGTTAATCTGAAAATGAATATGTTTCAGTGTTGTTGTCCTTTCTGGCTGCTCCCTTACGGGGTCGTCACAGCGGATGATCCGCTTGTAGACTTGCCGTTAGTTTTTTTTTTTTTTTTTACACCGACGCAACCCTCACCCATTTTGGTAGCCGGGACTGGGAGGAAGTTGAACCCGGTTTCCCCAGGCCGATGGCGCTGATGCGTAATCATCCACTGGCCTACTGGCTATCTTAAAATGTTAAAAGGTTTCAATCTATTTTAAAATTGCAATTTGTCCCCCGTAATCTACTGTTACTCTCAAAATTCAAAATGAATTCTAAATGTCTAAAATCTACCACAGTCGTATGCCCATACCCATGTCTACCAAACAAATTTATCATAGAATTTTTTTTTTTTTTTTTTTTTTTTTTTTATTAGATTGGATTGACTGCTATCAGCTCATTAAATTGACATTATCTAGCACAGCTAGCTACAGATCATTCTTTTCTTTTATTCCTTCCATCAGTGATCACCCATGTGAACATATGCAAAAAGCTGCTAGTAGGTGTAGCAGGTTCCTTCTGACCTACATCTATGATGCTGACAACCACTGAAAAAGCCCATTTAATGACCTGATAACAGTCTAATTGGCTGTGAGAATTTTTTAGTTAGTTGTTCATTTTTTTAGGAAGAGAACATAAAACAAAGTATTGTTGACACGTGCAACACATTTGGCTCGGTTGGTTAATAAGATCCAGCTAATATATTATCCAGCTAAAAATAACCTCCAAAACTTCTGCTGATGCCTTTAAAGTCTGAGCACTAAACTGCTGCACAAACTTAACATTTTCCCCGTTGCTCTCATTTTTTAATCCTCTTTAAAGTTGGATGAAATCCATTTATCTGTCCAGCATGCAGCTGATCTGATGCTGAAGAAGCGGAGCAGATGCAGAAGAGCACATCATCAGCCAGCGTCTGACATTGCTCTGGGAAATTACATTCTCCCTCCTGGCACTGCCGTCATTTACCTTGAAGCTCTGTATGACAAGCCTTTACATTATTAAACGCAGTGCACATGCTCCTGCATCTGTCACCTTTACTACCTGATTGGCTGAGGTCGTCATCAGTCAAATGGGCAGCTGAATGGTGCAGGGATCAGTGGTCAGGCTGAGGAGTGGTTCAGACCTTGAGCTCATCCCCTCCCATTCAATCCCATAGTGGAGGGAATGAGGTATTCATTTCCAAAACTAGTAGGGGAGTATTTGTGAGTGCTGTGAAGTCCTCAACCTAAAGCATTTACTCTCTGCCCAGCCCTGTGTCTCTTCAGCATGGCATGAAATTAGCCATATGCCAGTGAAGTGGGCTTTTCTCGCACCAGCTTCGTTTCTGATGAGCTGAGGCTAATGGAGGAGGTGCCTCGGATTAATGTCTCAGCATTTCAGTTGAAACATCCTCTCAGCTGAGTGAGTTGTTTGTAGGTGTCAGTGAATTGATCCTCTGCCTTTTGAGCCGACTGTCTGATGCAATTAGTGAAACGGACCATTGTCCCCTCGTATATTCTGTCAGATTCTGCAAGACAGATTGTTTAGTCGCAAGCACGTCGAGTTAATCTCTCCCCACAGACCTCCCATTAAATTCATATTTTGTCACTGCTGTTGCTCAACTGGAGCTAAATCTCACACTGAAGGTGTTTTCTCACCTGCGAGGAATCAGAGAGAAGATTTGTGCAGTTGTTTTCATCTTCATGATATGAAATCTCTAATAAACCCACTTTCTTACCACATTCATCACTTGCTGTATCCATCCATTCAGCTTGGGCTTTACTCAAATAAAAAAAACACTGCTATTGATTACCATTTAAAAGCCCATATTATTCAAACCCTATGGGGATTAACGATGCATGGTAACCATGTTGGAAATGTCAAACATTATCTTTGAGCTTTTTTTTTTTCTCTGGGTCCTGTTACTGTTGTTTTTTGGGCACCATCATGTGTTTAGTTTTCTTTTTATCAGTCAAGCTACTCAGGGATAAAATTATTATTATTACTATTTTAAGTGAGACAACCATTAGCAGTAGTGTACAGAGCTTTTTCCGCTGCGAGGTTATTATTCTCCATCAGTGATTCGTTGGTGCGAAGAGTCCCTTCTTTCTTTTTAGCGGAAAGCTTTGCCACAATGTGGCGATTATTCTGCTTTGAGACTTTAGTCACTTCCTGAAGTGTCAGCTATTGTCCTCCATGTGTTGAAAATGAAAAATTTCCCTGAGTGTTCCACGTCGTTTCCTCTTTATGGTGCACTTACTGACTCTGTTCCCCTCCAAACCGCCTCTGTAGTAAATTGAGATGAGCCACCAGAGAGAAGAAACTTGGAGTAAAGTCACAATTTTCATCTTTTAATCACAAGCCGTTACATGAATGCCACCGCAGACTTCTTTCATCTCCCCAAATCCTCCCCAAAGATTCTCCTCCTTATTTTGCTCCATAGCTATATGTGGGCCTGGCATTATGTTCTGATGGTCCTATTAATAACAATCCCGCTAAAATATAACAGCAGCGAGTCTCTCAGACACAGGTTTTATTATGAGCAATGGGGTAATTTGGCATCGAAGCATGTGGGTGTTCAAAGAAGGCCCATCACTTATCTAAACAGCAGAGTTGTACGCTGAATGTCAAGTTATTAACCATGGCTGCAATACAAATTCAATTCAGAGGCCAGATTGAATTAGCAAAATGCTGAACTGTTTGCTAATAATAATAAAAAAAAGCTTTTCTGAAATGGATTTGTATTGCATCATGGCCATTTTTCATAGTTTCACAATATGTTGCGCTTCCTGTTTTTCACCAAACGATGCTTCGATTCAATTTGTCTGTTGGGTATTTTAAAGACACTGTAAGTTTCTTTTTAGATTACAGTTTTCATTTCAGCTCTGTCTCTTTCTTTAAGCAGACTACAGTCTGTGTCTGTGGCTCCATCCAGCTTCATCTTCTTAGACAATATGCTTGAATTGCCTCCAGTTCGTCTTCAGACCTCAGGGACTTTCTTTTTTCATTTTGTGTCTTTGCTCCTTTCTTGTGATCTGGGGGGAATTGAAAAGTAGATGCTCAATAATGGAAGGAATGGGTTTCAAAGGGTGGAGGTGGAGGACCGTGTCCTTATCCAGGTATTAGCTAACAGCTCAGACACAATATCAGTGTTTGATACTCTGATGACCATGTATGCTGCAAATGTTCACTCTATCACCAACTCTCTGTTGTTTTTAATATTTAATTACCTTGGTTTCATACTAAATAACTCTTTTTCTGCTAATGACTTGGTCAGAGGTATTTCTTTCCCATAATGCTGAACAAATCATTGAAATTATTACTAATTCTGTAAGCAAATAAGCAAGTTTATGTCCAGCTCTTACAGTTTATTGTTGCTATGTATAACAGACCGTTGCTATGGACGCAAGCCTGATGTCAGACTCGAGAAAACCAAATTATTGATTTCTTCAGCATGTAGCTGTGCAATAAGCTGGCTAATGTACAGCTGGTGGGTCATTGTTGGAGCCATTATTCCTCTTTCTTCTCTAACACAAATTAAAAAAAAGGATTATGTTTATATTTGTGTCTGAAAAGACTTTGAGAAGCAGTTCGTGTTGATACATTTCATTACACTATTTGTTTATTTGTCATCATAACTGGGTACACTCACATAATCCAACTAGGAAATCAAGCTAATTAGGTTACATCAGCTTCCATGATTGGTCTGCCACCAATCACATGGTCCGTTGAATCTGTAAACCATAAAATACAAGCAATTTAAATCCAACAGGACTGTTTGTCAGATGGCTGCCTGTCTCCTTGGCAGTAACCGGCTGTGTTGAGTGAAACATCTGATGTCAAGGTGAAAAATGCTCGGCCAGCACCTGAGCCAGGTCTCTGGATAGGCCAGATGGACCTGCTGTGTTTTTACCACACAGTTTCCTGAAGTGTCTCTCAGATATTGCTGATTTTACAGCAGGTTTTATACCTGGATAACATAAAGTTTTCACTCTTTTCCCTCCACTGAATCGAAATCCAAGCTTTTATTGGAGGCTTGTCTCTCCAATACATTTGTTTTATGTCGCCTGGGTCGTATTTCAGAGAGATGCTGTATTTGATGTTCCTGAACACCTCTTCCAGTTCCTTGATTACTTTCACATTAAAAGCCCTCCAGCTGTTCAGGTTGCATCATTTCTTCCATTGAGTGTTTAATTCTGACTTTTATTGTGAAATATCTGCATTAATTGTTGAGTGTTCAAAACAAAAGTCCAATGATATGAATGAATTACACTGGTATTTTTTCCATTGTCTTATTATCATTTAGTTTGTCTTTGGCCATGGCCTTTAATGTTCTAGGTCCCTTTGACCTCACAAACATATTTTTGGCCATAACTCTAAATTAATTTGCTAATTATAACAATTTCACAAGCGGCACAGCGGTGTAGTGGTTAGCACTGTCGTCTCACAGCAAGAGTTTGATTCCCGGCCCGGGGCCTTTCTGTGTGGAGTTTGCATGTTCTCCCCCGTGTCTGTGTGGGTTCTCTCTGGTACTCCAGCTTCCTCCCACCATCCAAAAACATGCATGGGGATTATGTTAATTGGTTAATTTAAATTGACCGTAGGTGTGAATGTGAGTGTGAGTGGTTGTCTGTCTCTATGTGTCCTGCGATGAACTGGAGACTTGTCCAGGGTGTACCAAGAGACTGGAGTCTATCCCAGCAAGACAGCTGGGATAGACTCCAGCCCCCCCACAACCCTATGTGAGGATAAGTGGTAGAAAATGGATGGATGGGTGACAATTTCACACAAATATTTAAAAGGATAAATAATGTAGTGATGCCATTTTGGACGGACATGGACGTAAACTGCAATTTGACTGGTTCAACCACAAAGCAGTAATTCTGTTTTGTGCTTACTTGTGCTTGAAATTCAAACCTTTCTCCTCGGAATTCCATTTACATTTTACAAAATAGTTTTCCCAGTGAAGTTCTGATGTGTTTAGGGTTAGGTGATAAAAATGCTTTGGTTAAACGTGCTGCTGCCTCAACCTAACCATAAAAGGCTTGCTAATGCTATAATGACTGGGTGCACTTATTGTGTTGCAAACTTGGATATTTATACGGAAAACATTTTGACTTGACAGATATGTCATTTTACATAATTATCTTATTAAAAATAAATGTGTTGCTTATTTTTTTAGAGACAATGAACCAAGTGGTATGGCATGTCACCCAAAGGGGAAATGTTTGCATTTGTTTGAAATAATGGGGTGCATTCTCCACCATCGTAACTGGCAAAAAGTCAGTGTGATTGTTCAATTGTAAAAATAGTTTGTCATGCTTAATCCATCTAGATTTCAGTAGCAGAAAAGTGGTTTCAGATTGGCTGCAATAACTACAGGCTGTCACCTTTATGAAACCACAACCATGTATTACCTTTCATGTAGTGTGGTATTGTATGGAGAGAAACACTCCATTTAAAGCAGACTGAGGCCTTTAATTTGTTCAGAATGAACCCTGGCGTCCTGAACCACTCTTATCTGTGGCAACAGAAACCAAAGGGAGGTCACTTACTTGTCTGTCAGCCTCTGGCTATGGTTTCCATCAACAGCAGCCAGTTTGTTGTTCCCATTCATTTCTCGATGAAATAAAGCTCTGAAAGGTTTGCAGAGTTGGGCCAGTATTGACAAAGCAAATTGGACTTGATTGGAAATGTCCAGAACTTTCTTATGATAAATATTTGTGCTGGCCTGAGTGAAACTGTTCGATCTTTTTCAATCCTGGGACTTCGCTTCGCATTTACTGCTGGCTTGGCTAGCATCCTAGGTAGTGCCTGGGCTCGTGTTGGGCTAGCGTTGGGCTAGCTGACAACTGGTTCTTCCACTTTGTCACTTTGGCTTACCATGCTGCAGCTGTACATGCTGCATAAATTTCAATCAGTGCCCCAGCCCAGACCAATCTCCCAGAGAGGTGGGGGGTAATGATGAGATTTGATTTGCAGCACTAATATATCACCATGGGTTTGTTACAGCCCATCACAGAGAGCAAGTTGCCTTTTAGACATGTTCAATACCTTCATGCAAACATGAAACAACGCCTACATGTGTGTTCTTTGGCTTCTGTTGCATTTTGTCTATTTTGTCAGTGTGGACATTTTTGCTTCCCTTCTGTTTCCCTCCCTTCCCTCTGTCTTTGCGTCTCTTTGCCCACCTGCCAACTCAAAGCAGACTCTCTCACACACACCTTTGCCTCACCAAAGCTGTGATGGAGATGTAAAGAAAGCTGTTTGGCTGTGTTTGCTGGCAGATGCCTCTCCCATGGCCAGCCCAACAGATTACATTTATACGTCCAATTTAGCTCAGGTGCTGAACCTGCCAAAGAGGAGGAAAAAAAACCACCCAGTCTGTTGTGGGGAAGAGCTCAGCAGGGAGGGAGAAAGGTAGGGATAAAACTGAGAAAGACTGAGCAGAAGGAGAGAGAGCAGCCAAACACTCCGACAGTCTGCAGCTACCACGAGTGAGAGTTCGAGGAGACGACTTGTCTTGGAGAGACGAAGACTGATCGACCCCATAAGACAGCAGAGTCAATGAGAAAAGTCAAAGAGGGATAGGCAGAGAAAGAGGGGAGTACTGGGGGGGCTGCCGGAGCGAGTGAAGCTGGGGAGCACACATTTCCATAGAAGCCATCCCTGTGAATGGATCACCGCGCATCAGACCGAATCCTTGTCGCCATGTGATTGATTGGCTAACGTGGAAGTGTGCTAGTCAGCTGACGGAGGCGGAGGGTGGTGGGGGTCCTCAGCTCGGTGGGAGAGCTCCACTAATCATCCCACTTTAGGGGACGGCTCCCACTCATTCAGCACTTGGACTTTTCTCTACTGTGGAAAAGGAGAGGAGAAGCCATGTCAATGCTCGTTGCCACCCAGCAGATCAATACCACCACCTCCAAAATGGTAAGCTGCACTCGTACCGTGTGGTGTGCACGCTGTTGAGCTGGATCTGTGGGCGTCAGTGTCTCTGCTTTATTCGTGCTCCGTGTGGTTTGCATGATGCTAATCCACTCCGGACACATATGTGTCTTTTGTTCAGCTGAATTGTTGCCACTTTCTTGGATCTTACTTAATAATACTCTGATTCTGATTGAGATGTTAAACACGTTCTGCGCTGCAAGTGTTCGTCTGGACCGTCCTGCCAGTGGACAGCAGGGTTAGACCAGCGGGCTGCGTTCAGGTGCAGTGGTGGTTGTTTTTGATGGGCCAACACTGCTGCCGGGGCACTCCTTCATAACTCACCATCTCTCAAGGCTACTGGCTGAGGTGGACGTTAAATCACACTCCCCACCTGTCTCGTTAAATCAGCCTCTCACTGCTCATCTTTTTTTATCTACTTTATTCACCCCCTTCATTTGGACCTTCGGCAGCCTGTCAAAGTTGTGTCACATCAAGTGGGTCTGATAGAAGGTGACTGGGGCCAGAAGTGACTCTTTTAGTGCTTGTGCTCGCTGGTTTAGGGATGACATATACGCTGCAACACACTTGTCAAGTGGCCTTGGCTGCAGTGGCTTGTTTTAGAGAATTACATGAGTAATCACTTGGTGGACAAATTTTTTGACTTTTTGCACTAAAATACTGAAGTTTCATAGTTATGAGGTGGTTCACTGGACTGTCTGATACAATTTCGATCGATTTAAACCCTGTAACAACAACTAAGTGCTGACTGGGGCTGCATATCAGGGTGTGACTTTAATGCAAATAGGGTAGAAATGCGAAAGTGTGGATGTTAAATAGGATTAAATGGAGATAGCTAAAGCACTGAACGTATAAATTCATGTTCACAGACATCACTAAAGTCTCTTCAGTGTTGTTTCTTGAACTGTAAAAATGTCACATGCTCAGGTCCTGGGGAAGGGTCGTCCTCAAAACTAGGGTTGGTAATCTTCTTCAATAACATGTTTTGTTATATTATTTGAAATGGTCATTGCATGTCAACAACAACCAAAGTCACGTTAATTTTATTTGTATAGCCCAGTATCACAAATCATGAATTTTCCTCTGGGGGCTTTACAGTCTGTACAGGATGACAGCCTCTGTCATTTACAAACAACCCTCACATCACATAAAAAAAAACAACTTTTTAACGGGAAAAAAGAAATGGTAGAAACCTCAAGAAGAGCAACAGAGGAGCGATCCCTCTTCCAGGATGGACAGACAGGAAATAGATGAATCTCAATCAATAAAACAAACACTGATATTTGTTACTATGGCAGCACTGAATAGTTAACTGTCAGTGTTCTCGACTTGGTCATTTTCTCTGTGATTTAGCAACTTTTGGAATAAAGTTGCCATTACTTCTCGGTTGGGAATTCTAAAAACAAACAGAAAAAAATCTATTTCAATCGTCAACCCTAGTTTTAGTTTTTTTTTTTATGTCAGATGACAGGATCAGTATATAGTATAAAAATACAACTCATGCATACATGTTAAGGTGAACTTTAACATGACAAAAAAAAATATAGAAAGGTTCAGAAATGTTGAGATCTTTTTGACGAAGGAGTTATTACTAATAACTGCATCTTGGTTTGATAGTGTCATATAGTCTATATAGTATGTTTTTAATTGATATATCATGATCATGTGCTGTTGTGCTGCAGAACACAGTCATCCTGTCTTTCAGCAGTGTTGATCTTCATGTCCTGGCTCTTTTTGAATCACTGGAATCAACATATTTCTCATCATGTTTCTTAATAATAAAGAAAAAAGCTTGAGCTGCTTCATAGCTGGTGTGTTATCCCTGTTATGCAATGGCTCATTCAAATAAACAGACAACAAACAAGCCGTGTTTGCTGGAGAGTTCCTGCGAGACAACATTTAGAAAGTTTCTTCATCTTTAATGCTTTAATGCAGAAAATCACTGGTTTTCACAGTTGCCTTTACATAATCAACACATTACTGCAGTGACCAGGATTAGTAATATGTAAGATGCCTAATCATGGAAGCATCATTGATTTTTTTTTTCTTTTTTTGTGGATTATAGTTTTTTTCTGGCTGATTACCAATTTATGTTGTCTATTGATGTAATTTTCTGTATGTAAATGTGGTCACTCTGTAAATAATACTCGCCCACAACTTGGAAATTCACTTTTTAAAGGAGACATAACATGAAAAATTAACTTTCTCAGTTCTTGTGCACACACATTTGGGTATCTGGAGTTTCTCACAACCCATAAACTGTGAAATAAATCAGTTAAGTTGGTTTCTTGGGCTGCTTCAGAAATGATGTGATTCAACAAGTCATTCAGATTTGACTTCTCTTTCTATTTTGCGTAGCATGAGAACTGCCTTTGCAAATGTTTTTATAGAGGGAGGCTTTTAAGGGAGAGGCGCTAAAACAGAGTGTCTCAGAGGGTGAATACATGTTCGGACTGTATGAAACTGTTTATTTGTGTGTTTCTTTGTTTGTTGGTTTGTTGGTTTGCAAAGTAACTCAAAAAGTTATGGACGGTTTTTGACAAAATTTTCAGAATTGGCCAGAAGTGGCCGAACTTAAAACTGATTCATTTTTGGTGGTGCCGTTGAATCGGATCCAATCACCACCAAAAATTAATCAATTTTAAGTTAGGCCACTTCTGACCAACCCTGAAAATTTCGTCAAAATCCGTCCACAACTTTGAGTTATTTTGCAAACCAACAAATAAACAAAGAAACAAACCCTGGTGAAAATAACTCTTACCTCCTTGGTGGAGGTAATAAAGTGTTTTTTGAACCGTTACACATGTAAACATTATTTAGTAGAAACCCAAATTTGCAAACTAAGGCTGTCAAAATTATGATTAATCAATATTAACCTGTGCCACTGTAACTCTACGTGAACAAACTGCCTGAAATGTGTTGCTGGCAGGTCATGAAGCAGAACATTCAAAAAAATCAAGGAAACTAAGGAACTAATGATCAAACATGCTGATAAAATTAGATTAACCATCATTTCTGAATCTGTCCAAACTTCTCTTGTAATTCAACAAACAAATAATCCACCAAAGAGCATCGTTAAATTATTAATGTGTAATGTGAAATGGACAAAAAGAGAAAGAGTCGTTCTTTTAATAAACGCGGTGCTTATTAGAGCTAAAGTGGTGTCACCTACAGACAGGCAGTGTAATATTTCATAGTTTTCACTGCAGATTATGGAGTCAGAATCAGCTGAGCAGTTTCTTTTTGTTTTTTCTGCTTCGTTGACACGTGTCGGGGAAAGTATTTTGAAAAGAGTACATGTCAACCCTTACCTTCAACCTTGACGCTGCCTCATATCTTGACTGGTGTCCCCCTCCCATCCTCTCCCTGTGTCTCCTTTCAATTTGAATCCGCTGGTCTCAGTACGCAGTTTCATCAACTTGTCCCCACCAGTGCACTTCAGCAGTGATGTACTGGATCCAGTCAGTGCTGTTCTCCCTCATGTCCCAGAGCCCAGGGTCAGTCCTTTGATAACCCACAGATGAGATGATTTGCAGTCCCAGTAGCAGCAGCCAGGCAAGTGTGATCTTTTTGATGTCCCAGATTTAATACAAAGCCCCCCTCCCTCACTTTCCCCTTATACCTCCCCGGGGCAGACAGCACTCATCTATGTTAAGATGTCTCATTTCCCAGCTAATGTGTCTAATTCCAATCACTCTGTCACATTTAACTATTATCCGTGATGGAAAGTCTTCACTTTAAACACAGGAGATGCTTGACGGTAAGGGGAGTGTTGTAATGCCTTTCTGTGACATTTTGCAAACAAAAACACTTGAATTGGTTTACCTTATAAATTCCACTCAGGTTCCATCCTGTGTGAAGAATTATTTTTGTGCTACATGGCAGATTAGTTCTGTAAAAAATGGGGGATATATTACCAAAAAAAGGCGAGATTTAGTATTGATTTTCCGAAGTGACAGATGATTGACTGCGACACGCAGCACAGGCTGGAATATGAATAAGTGATTTTCTCTGCGGACATTTGTCTCTGGCGCAGCTCCTCTGTGGCATTTAAGTCCTACTTCTCTTCAGATAAATCGATAATTACTTTAAATCCACGCTGTTCTATTTTTTTTATAGTCATTCATGCAACCTTTTCACTTTTCGGGCCAGAATACCAAAATAAAAGCTGAGTGGAGAAATGACTAATGTGGAATTGAATGTATGGATTTTTGATTTTGGTGCTAATTGAAGTTGTGGCTAACAGGTTCAGGCAACTTCACTGATCCTTGAGTCAAAATTGTGACTGGAATCCTCTAATAAAACAGATTAAAATGCATTAGATAAAAACAGCAGGTTGGTGGAGTAATAACAGCTTTTCACCAGTAAGTAAACTCATCTAAACTCTTCATCCTTCCCCACATTCCCTTCCTCTTTGCTCTCTTTCTTCCTTTTCCCTTCTCTCTAATCTTCCTTCTTTTTTTATTTTTTTTTTGCCCAGCCCGGTCTTGCCTTCTGTAAACCTCATAACCTCACAGTTATGATTTGACGACATGTGGAGGTACAAATAAACAGAGGGCTCTGGGTGTGTGTCATGCTGCAGTCTGCAGCGCTCGCAGCAACACAACAAGGAAAGCGATAGAGTAATAAGCGAGGGAGCTGCGGCCATAGATGCCTGAGTTCTTACTGTTTGTGATGCTTTTCATCTGGTACGGTATTAAAACCTCTGAACACACAGCAGTTCACTGATGGGCTCATGCTGTGCAGCCAAACATTGTTCAAACCCACCGAACTTCAGTTGAAATTGTTTTTTTTTCCCCCTTTTTATCATCTTCATAGGTGCAAGTGCAGTAAACAGTAAACAAGCTCACTTTTTACATTTTCATCCTCATCCTCTGGTCACACATAGAGTTAATATACAGTCATAGAAAACATGTTAGCTGTTCATTACAAGAAAAAACAAACCCAACATGGTAGAAGGTCCAGCTGCGGCCTGGGCGGACACAAGAACACCTGTTGGGTGGTAGCATTTCATCGACCAATCACAATAACCCTCCTCTTTTGCCTAACCCTAAGTCCCTCTTCTTACCTTATCCTAAGAGTTTTCCCTCCTTTCCCCTTTTCTATCCCCTTACCATCCTTATTTCCTAACCTGAACGCCCATTTGTGGCTGCGAAAAAGAAGGGGTCGCTCCAGTCAGGGAAAACGGGAACCCCCACCAGCCCGAGAGCGCCCATTTGTGGCTGCAGTTGGATGATATTGACATGCTACTACTGCTAGCTGGTTGAGGCAGGAAATGTCTTTCTACCCACCAGGTGACTGTGCACTCATCTATTCCTGTGTCAGGAATCATTGTCAGGCCTCCAGGGGTGGACACGGTCCAGAAATGTGACTTGTTCAGCAAGAACATTTGGAAACTGATTTCTTGAAGCTGGTCTGAAGTCACACGGGGCACAGAAGAAGCCCTTCATTGACCGAAGGCAGAGGAAGGCCTGCTACTCTCTGCTGGGGATCACAATGGACTGTTGATGACTGGGCTGATGTTCTCTTCACTGATGGATCCAGTTTAGAGTTGATGTCCACTCCAGCCAACTTAGTGGTGAGGAGGATGCCTGGAGAAACCAGACTGTCCTGTCCCCACAGTAAAACATGGTGGTGGATCAGTGATGATCTGGGCTTAATTCAGTCTGGCTGGAACAGGGAGCATGAAGCAGGTCATGTTCAGTGCTACTCTTGAAACAGTCATCTTCCATCAGCTGGAAACACTTTCCTGCCTCCAATGACTGGATCTTCCAACAAGACAGTCAACAAGGTCAGTTAAAGCCTGGATGGAGAACCAGAACGCTGGAACCATGCCTTGTCCTGCCCAATCACCAGATCTAAATCCAACTGAAAACCTGTGGAACATCATCAAACTCAAAATGGAGAACCACCAACCCAAAAACAAAGCAAACAGGAATGGACTGCTGTGACAGCAGAACAATGTCAGGAGCTGGTGGAGAGCATGCTAAGATGCATGGCTGCAGTCATCAAAACCAGGAAAGTTTGGAAAGTTTTGAGTCTGTAAAATATATTTGACACCCTTAAATCCTATCAGATCAAATCTGGAGCAGGAGGTACAATTATTAGTTAAGTTTAAGGCCCCTATGATTCATGGAATCATATTACTGAGTTAGGAGTGGCACTGGGGAAGATGGTATTTTTAAATTCAGCAAAGATGTGCACCTGGAAGTATCGATATAGATGGGATTTTGGTGGATGAAAATGTTCTGATGTTGCAGAAGACATTTTAGTGTAAAGATCCCTCAGTGTGACAAGGCCTGACCCCTGCCATCAGGACAAGACCATGTGCTGGACTGTGGTCAGACTGCTCTCTGAGTTTCATGCATTTCACTCTGCCTGCAGAGTTTTTTTTTTTTTACTAATTATCCCATCTAACTCCATCTAAAGTCTCACAAGGCCTGACGATGACAACAAAGCATGATCCAACACACACACGGAGTGTTTGTTTAGACTGTGAATATTGATGTTATGGCTAAAAATTAGAACTTTTAATGAATTCATGTGTGATTCATGGCTTACCTTGAGAGAGCAGGTTCAGATTTAACACCCAGGACATTTATCAGCCTCCCACAGTATGGTTTCACATGTTTTTTTTGTTGCTGAGCCACCAGAATGACAAAATCAGCTCTCAGCAAACAGACTTTTCTTACTTGGACATCCATCTCCACCATACGTGAAATTATTCTGCTGGCCCCTGTTTGGGAAAATGGGATCCAAGTCAGCAGAGAAGCACAAGATAACTGGAATGCACTTTTCCTCCTCCTTCCCTCTCTCAGCCTTTGCATCTGCAAATTACCTTTGTGCCTCTTACACTTCACATGTGCTCGATGTTTCGCCCTCCGTCATGCTCGGCCCGCTCAAAGCTCCGGGCTCTTTTTCTATTACTTCTCTTCAGCCCTCCTCACCGCTTTCCTGGGGACTTTATCTGGCCCATTTCAAATGGGATTGGGGCTCAATTTGCTTCGCTTCATGTCACTTTGCCGGGGAAATTCCACACTTGATATAGACATATCATAAAACTGCAGAATGAGCGAAAAATATGATTTGCCAAAACTTCTTTTTCTATTTGCTATTTGTCATTTTTAAGATCCGTCTTCTCTTTTGATTCGTCTTGAGCGACCGGCGCCGTGCCATTGGGCAGATGGAGGTGTCCGTCAGAAAAATGGTGTTGTTGTCAAAATGCTGTAGAGGCGGGTAGGTAGTTTCACAGCGGCAAGTGACAGCACCTATTAATTCGGCCATTTAATTTTAAGTCTGAAGGCGTCAGGCTCCAGCACCTTCAATCTCCCGCTGTCATTCAAAACAAGCCTCTCACCAGCGGCCACAAACACTCACTCACATGAAAAAAGAAGAAGGCTTTTAATCTGAAGCTGAAACTCAGCCTGGTCCTTCCCTCAGAATAGAGGAGGATGAGGCCTTTTTAAATCTATTGGACTTATACTCTACCACATTTTGAAATTGCTGCTGGGACGTGTGGTGATACTTAGGGACAGATGTAAGGTGGCGTGAAACGAGTGCGGCTGCAAATTGGCTTCTCTTGTCATAAAGTAGAAGTCCAACAGACCCAAGTATCCCTGGTAATGGCCAGATTGATCCTCCCTCTGTGAAGCTCGGGACTGAAGCTAGAGCTTTATGATGGGCTTCTCAGTGAGAAATGGACCACAGCAGAGAAATGTGACACTGCAGTACAAATTCAGTCCCTGCAGCGAACGGCCGCTCACATCACAGCTTCTCCATCTGCGTCTTTTTCAAGGTTGAACTTGGCAAACTTCTCCTTTCTCTTTCACCTTTCAAGTTTTCCAGGTGGATTAATTTACCCAAGTAGCATATGTGTGAATTTAATTAAAAGAGTCAACACCATATGACTTCCCTTTTAACTTATTTTTAATTCAGTTTAAAGGATCTGTTCACCCAGGCAAACATATTTTGGTTTATTTGTCCATATTTTGAGATTTTTGCAGTGAGGTACAGTGTTTTTGAATGTTTTTTTTCTTTTTGATGTTGAAGGTTTGCTTGTGGCGATCATTCTGAATCAGTGATGGTTAGGTTTACGCAACTAGTTTGGATTAGAAAAAAACTCTAACATGTTTGGCTTAAAGTGTGCTCGTAAATTAACGTAAACTATGGACATAATGTGTCACCTGTGGCCATGTGGAGGCAAATGTTTAGCACCTTTAAAGCTACATAGGGTTGTAAGAACAGCTATAAACAAAGAAAAATTCTTAAAGATCCCATATTACAGGATCATAATTGTATTTTGTGTTGCTACTTTATTTTCCTCATTCTGTCACCTGAATATGTATTTACCTTGTCTGAAAAGTTTTGCACATTTGCACAAAATTACTCCATGTGTACTTGCTGTCAGCTGTCATGTCATGCACATACACCGCAACCTGAAATAGACGCACATATGGAAAGTTTTTATGATATGCACAGTAGTGACATCACAACGCTATGGAAGTTTCTGTTCAACACCTTCAGAGCATTTATGCAGCACTTAAACCTAAAAAGACATGAAAATCTCACCTTGTGTTGTATGTTCTCTTTCAGATCTTCAGATATTGATCCTTAATTCATGTTTAAATTCATGTTGTTTTAATCGCCGGCCTGTCTGGTTGTACCGCAGCCTCTGGAAAGACGTGATCATCTCACCCTCGCCATCATTTCATGATGGAGGGAAGGACTTAGAGATGGCAGATTAAACCTAGTCCAGGGACAGACACAAAGCTCTCACACAGTGACATGAAATGAACAGAGGTTACTGAGGTCGGTCGACAGGAGGAGATATGAACTCAGGTGTGCTTTTTACAATTTTAGCATAAAATTTGCAACACTGATGTTTTTTATTCAGCAGGACATCATGTTGTTTATGCAGAAGTAAATATGCATGAGTTGTTTGTCCACTAGATGGCAGTGTTAGTCCATTACTGTGTGTTAGGGTTGTACTTAGTGTCCTCACAGTAGTTTGGTTTGGGATAATAAAGCATTAGTGTCCACAGAGGTATTAAAAGTACTGAACAAGCCTCTGACACTGGCGTCCACAGTGGCTCGTTCAGATATGATTCACAGCTGAAGGAGAAGTGTGGGTCGTTGCAGCTAAATGGCTCCACTCCGCCGATCCTTCCCCACAAACAGAAGACCCTGGCAGGGATTAAAGCTCAGCAGCTGCCCAGCTGCAGGGTTGATCTGCTCAGGCGTCAGAGAGCCTCAGCCTGCTGCGATTTAAGTCTTCATAGGGACGATAATCTAATAAAGAGGTCCAGCAGGAAGTGTTTTTTTTAAACATTAGCCTATATAATACCCAGTTTCAAGAATGTATTCAGTCCACCTTAAACGAACTGCATCTGCACCCTCAGGATTTCCTGTAAATCTCACTACCCAGCCTTTTTCTTCTTGTTAATCACATCACTGCAGTGCCTGGAAATTGAATTGCATGTACCAGACTCAGAGATGGATTTGATGTGCAGAAACACATGGCGGCATATTTTTTTTCTTTCCTCCCTTTATGAAACCTCTCCTGGAAATCAATGGTAAAAGATTTTGCAGAAGCACAGTAGACTTGTGCCGTATGTACATGTGGGGCTTTGAATAACACTGTGGTATTAGGTGTTAATCTTTTTTAAGGAAGCTGGTGTAATTGAAATGTGTGTTGTTTTGCTGTGGATGCAGTGGAGGAGGTTTCTCTTTAAGATTTCTCTCACAGAACAGTTGCGTCTGTTACACAGGTTATGACGAGTTATTCTGCATTTTCCCTCCCAGCATCCTCTGCTTTTTAGGTACTCAGAGGGAGTATGTGTAATCAAATCAGATTTTGTTGCGTGTAAAATGTCTCTTCCTGTGATGGGATTACAAATAACCCTGAATGATATGACGTTTTAGAACACAGAGCAGTTTTAACCATTTTCTAGTTTTGGTTTTGAATGTATCATGTGCTTTAAAACTTCTTTTTTTAATGTCTGGTAACTCAAAGTGTAGTTTAGCATTAATTATTTCCACATATAGAGATCAAACTGATAATAACTTGAAGCATAAATGCCTCAGATGAGATCAGATTGAGGATTTTATGTATTTTTTGGAGTCAAATTTGACAGTAAACTGCACATTTTTGGGGTTTGGACTGTTGAATGTAAACTATACTGTTATACATGCAAAACAATTGCTCTTTATGTTAATTAATGATGAAAATTAATCATTGGTTGTAGCCCTAATTGCATGCTGTGCTACTATACATCTCTATATATATATCAGGTTTAAAATGAATATAATTTACTGTTTTATAGTTGTAAATATATATATATATATATATATATATATATATATATATATATATATGTATATATATATAACTGATGTGCAGCAGCAGGTTACTGTATTAGTGGTCACATGAATCCTGGAGTATAAAACATGTTAGATGTCACAGAGTGATGTCAGACACATTAGTCTTGTTTTATGCTCCATCAAACCCTCTTATGCTTCAGATCATCTCTGTATATTTTCCTCCACATGGGGGCACTCTTGCTCTCCGTACGGCTCCTGAACGCAGCACATCAGAAACTAATAGAGACACTGGAGCTCACTCTTATCTGCAAAGTCACGATAAGTTTGGACCGCAAACGCCTCTTGTGAGATCTGATCCGCTAATGTTGCGTTCGCGGTTGTTGGACATATGATCAGGTGTGAACATCTGTTGTGTTTTCTACTACGTGCGGGTGAAGGAGGGAGTCTGGCACCGCTGAGGCGGGTTTGTCCGTCTTAACGGTCCCAGTCTGGATCGTGAGATCTTCCAGTAAACCCGGACTGGTTTTAACATCGACTTAGGACCTGTGAGTGTGGAAGTACGTGCTGTGAATACTGAAAACAGCTCGGAGTGATTATTTCTGTTTTCCCTTGAATCACACCTCACCGTCCTCCTTACTTTGACTTTTGTCTTTTTACTGACTGAAAACGCACAAGTTGTTATTTTTGCGTGACAACTAATCGAAATGGCGTCGCTGTATCAGAGATTCACCGGGAAGATCAACACGAACACGAGCTTCCCCAATCCCCCAGAGGCGAGTCACCTCCTCGGCCAAGCCGCGGAGGGCGGCAGGGCGGCGGACAGCCGGCGACCCCGACTCCAGTACCGGCAGCACCGCGAGGACGAGGACGTAAGAACCATTTCCACACAGCTTTTGCTCAGTTAATCCTCTCTGAACCGGCTCACCTCACTTCATGAACAAACTTAACAAACTTGTTCGTCATTGCATCAATTAGTTGGCTCGTCCGTCATGATGTGACGCGTCAGGTGACGTCTGTTTGTTAATAAATCTGTCAAATTCATCTTTAAGTTTTAGTTTTTCCCCTTAAACACGAGGCTCAGTCTGCCTCCATGCTGTCAGCTCAGCTCTCTGCTGCCTCTGTCCATGGTGCTGAAACACAGCTGCTGATATGGAGCTGTTGTCACCAAGGTGACCAATATGAGCAGTTTGGCTTGTACTGATACCTGATATTAATATTGCTGTTGTGGCCGATAACCGATATTTACAGATTTCAATACATGTTAAAAGTTTCTGAGATGATAAAACTGAAAATTAGGCATTTTTTTTTACTTCTTCCTTTACTTTCAAAACATGTTTTACTTCCAAATAACAGGTTCCAGGGCTACTATAAAACACAAGTAACCACCGTGTCACTGTTTATTTAACTTTACCACTTATAACTACCTTAACGTACAAAACTCCTGTGAGAAAGTTTGGGTCATGAATTAAAGTGACCAGATTTATGATGTGAAATTCAGGGACATTTCCAGCTCGGTGACAATAATAGTTATTACGGTAGAGACCGGCTACCGTAATAACTGTTGTTCTAGTCAACACACAATATTTTTTTTTCTTAATCATAAAACACTGAACTCAGGGACATTTTCAGGGACTGTCAGGGACGTTTGGTCACTTAATCATAATTTAGGACACGGTGAACAACGTCCACACTGCTCACATTTATTCTCCTCTTCAGTTTAACACCCATTATCCTGTGCTGCCTTTGTTTACTCCAGGATTATCAAACAAGCTGTTTACTAGCTTTTATTATTATTGCTGTCATTTCTATGAAGCTGCATTTAGTGCCTGTGTGTGATTTTTAATTACCTTCTATCAGCAAACTCAGGCCAAACTTTACATCATCTTAAGTGGAAGTTAGATATCATGAGAACCTAAATATAGAATCCAACAACATTTTTATACTTCTCAGCACTCTTCTGGTCTCTCTTCTCTGTCCACACAATCTTATGTTGTACTGTTTTGTTTGTTTTGTAATGTTTTGGATCTTACCTGCAGAAATTCCACTGTGGACTGATGGGATGTGTCACCTGTTTGTGAGGGGCTTCACAATGTTCAAACCAAAGTGAAAGCACTGATCCAGAGAAATGACAACATGGTAGACGGCCAGCTCTGAGGGAACATACAGTATCATTACTGAAACTAGTTAGCCTTCCAACCACTGCTGTTTGCCTACTGCTTTTGCACACAGTGACACAGTGTCTATTCTAATCATACAGACATAAAGCCAGTTTGTAGCTGGAGGTTGATGTCCAGCAATTGGCATGGACCCTGATTTTATTCTCTCAGATTCTTACATATTCATATTGGCCTTATATCTTTATCTCTGAAGTAGCAACAGGTATTTATCGTTACAAATAATGACATCAGCACTCGCTAACAAAGAACTTGATTGTTCGTCCTGTGCACTGAGCACTCTTTGCAGCTAGAGCGTTAATGGCACTTAAGAAAATTAATTTTCATTTTCAAAATTTTGTACCTTATAGAACATAACTTGTCCTGCAGTGTGAGTAACCCTGATAGAATAATACTTCTCAGGTTTTTTGAATGGTCTTCCAGTAACCTCCACCTCTCTCTCTCTCTCTCTCTCTCTCTCTCTCTCTCCATACTGTCTATGCTCTTTATGCTCTCTCTACCCAAACCTCTGCCGTGTGTCTACTGTAGCCTCAGCTCCTGCTAGCTTGCTACTGTTGCACAGTACAGTAGACGGTGTGCAGGAGGTAAAACTCTAGCTGAGGTGTACATGAATATAACATGAGGTTGATTTATTGACCGCTGGTCCTGTCTTTGTGTTTGTTGGTGCAGAGAACTCCAGCATGATGGGAAATCAATATAAACAGTGATGCATTGTCCCTATTCATCAATGTGAGAGCGAGGCGGGGGATAGAGGGAGAGCTTTGTCACATGCAGAGTGTTGAATACAGGACTGGGAGCAGGTGTTACTGCAGGGAGAGGGCGAGATGGAGATCTGTTCATTTCTCCATAACGAGAGATTTCAGTGGAGCACATTTTCAAGTGATTCACTAAGTAAATAGTCAATATGAAGTAGCTGAGTGATTAACATATGTGTTTATTCCTGTGTGAGTATTTTCTTATTTTAGGAAAATCTTATTGTTTCACTGATAAGAAATGCAATATGAAAAAAAAACACATTTTACAGACATTATGCTCCATAGTAATTTATACATACACATCTTGGTTTGATTCAAGTGTATGTCTCCATATTCTCACTGGTTATTAGTTATAATTAATGACATCTCTGCAGTGCACCACGGAGCATGTAATAGCATCAGATTTACCTATATATTCATTTTTTTATCTGCATTATCTGGAGTGTGCATCACTTCTACATAGATTACTTTATTTATCCCCAGTTTGATAATTAATCAATCTTTTTTTTTTATTTTAATAGTAATAGTAAAATAATTTATGAAGTCATTGAGTGCCAGCCCTTTTTTTTTTAAATCGAAAGTGCATTGTGCCAGCGTTTTTGGCCATTTTGAGTCATCTTTCATGATGCACAGAATATTTTGAATAGCTCACTGAATAGCTCAAATGAAAGAAGAGACTCTCTATTCTATCATGAAAAAAATGTTTGTTTTACCTTGTTCTGTTCTTGTTTTATCAGAGGTGGAGTAGAGGACACTCCCACCAAATATAGCACTTTTTGTCCAGAATCTGTCCGTTTTGTTCTCTAATTTCGATTGTCTGCACTTCCTGCTTTGATCTCTGTGGTGTATACCATCTATTTATGTCCTGACTACAAATCCCAGAAGCCCCAACAGGCAGTGTGAGAGTGCTCTTTTGTCTCTGCTGCTGTAAAAAGGAAAGACATGTATATATATGTTTATGGCACTCAAGCAACAATCAATCAACAATAAGAATAACTGTTAATAGCAGCCCTAGATGCGTTTCTACCTAAGCAGTGACAAACAGAAAACTATGTGTCTGTGTACTGTGTTCTGTCTGTAGTTCATTTAGGATGAAGAAGGAAGAACTCCAAATGTTCTTGTCATTCTTTTCTGCTCCATGTCCAACCTTTTCAGCCAAAACATGTCCAAAAGACAGAAGTAGCCCTTATGAAGGTGTGAGGGACAAAGTCAAGTGTTGAAGAAACACAATTCATCTGCTACGTTTTCAGCATCACAATAGAATAGGTATGTAAATATGGACGTTACGCTCATACCTGTTCTGTTGCAGTCTTTCATTGGTGCAGTTTCAAGGTGTTTCTTCATAGACCTGCACAGTGTCTGTGCAGCATTCATATCGTGCCTCTTCTCTTCTTTTTTAATGTCAATTCACGCTTTGGCTTCCATCCAGCTGTGTGGCCTTAATGAGAGAGTGGTGGAGGTGACATTTCCATCCTGCTGTGTGGATGAGAACTAGAGCCCAGTGGGATGAAAAGCTCATCCACTGACTCAGCCTCCCCACAGAGGCCACCTCACAGCCCAGCGCTGCCACTTCACTACTCCATCCACTCCCCCTCCACAGCTAATACTCCCTCCTTACGCAGCACTTCTCCGTCACACACGGCTCTTTCAGTGACGGCAGACGGATTAGAATGGCAAATTATTTTCTGAAAGCCTTCTTTTAGCTCGTTTGCAACAAAAGCCTTAATTTACTGCAGCACATCTTCTGTTATCATGTTGCATCAGTGATTAATGCTCGTAGTGCTGGACACGTTGGGTTCATTACACTCACTGGAAGTGTTGCTGGATAAAAGTGTCACTTAAACATAGTAATCCTTGCTGTTTTTATACATCGACCTGATTCAGGATCAGATAGAAGGTGGGTGCAGGTTGGTGTTTGTCTGTTAAAGGAACTGTTTTTCTGTGCCATGTTTCAAATTCAGTTCAACATATTTCTTAGGATATGATACAGTTTTTCTCATTTTTTTCCTACACACTCCAGCGTCAGCTTCCGCTCCAGGCTTTTCAAAACAACCTTCCATCTTCAAGAAACAAAACTGCTTAGTTAGGTTTAGGAAAAATGCTATTTGATTATCAGTCATGTGAGGTGTGTCCTTGAGTTAGATACCAAACCCTGAATCACTTCAATTGTGAATTGGTGGCTGAATGTGATGTGTAGTGTTTGGAGTGGTTAGATGATAAGAAAGACGATATACAAGCACAGTCCATTTTACTTGATAAGGTTTGGGTTTATGTATAGATTGACTTAGGTTGGGGCAACAGATCTACTAAGGTTGAGGGAAAGATTGCCTTTGGTGTAGGCAGCAAAACTTCTTAGGTTGACGGAAAGATTTAGGTTAAAGAGGTGGTTATGTCAAACCAGAAGTGGTGTAACCTCGGCATGTGACAAAAACTACTTATGTTTAGGAAATGATTATGATTTGGGTTAAAATAACACTGTAAATGGTGCAGAATGGTGCAGTGGCCTCTGGGGTGAAAGGTATTTTATTTTTTTATTTATTTTTCACCCATCCATCGTGAGTGTTCGCCACTCTTTGTACTTCCTGGTTCACATTATGTTGATAACATACTGAACATTACCACTTAAGATTCCTTAGTTTAAACACAAATCATGTGACAGGCCACTGATCAGTGGTTGCTCTACATTTGGCGACTCCTAACAGGAATTAGTGTCCCTAAAACAGGAGATGCATTTGAAACAACTCATTATGTTTGGAATGAGCTCCACTTACTCTCCGTTGCGAGGTAAATCCCTCTCTGTCAATACATTTGATAGCAATCTTAGTCCGAAATCCTCTCTGATGATGATTGCCGGCCGGCGGAACAAATTATACTCTAATGAAAGGTGTTTTTCTCTCGATCTGCAGGCTCGCCTTATCTGCAGCCACTCTGGACACTGTCGGTGAAGTTCAGTTCCACTGATGCTGCATATCTGCTGACATTCACACTTCGATGGGCATTTGAGGAGTTCAGTGTCCAAACCTGTGACACATTTTGCCCTCATTTGGTCCATATTGAGATAGCAACATTAAAGCCTTCAGGTCCTCACTTGAGCCTTTATTTTAAGGCAGAAAGTACATGCAGCCTCACATTTCAGCTTCATTAATTAGATATGCCCTCCGATGGCATTTAAACCAGCAAAAAGAAGACAAACGGCAGAAATGGATCTTTACTTTCACCACAAAAGCGTCTTCCCTGAGGTGTGATTTAGCCTTTCTCCACGGATGCCATTACAAGAGTAAACATTTCTGTTTCGTCTGTCTCTGTCTGCGACGATCAGCAGCATCGTAATGAGACTCAGGAGATATTTGGCTAGAAAGACGAAGATTCAGACCTCTTAGAGAGAGCAGAGAGTGTGGAGTCACGTCTTCCTTCCTTTAGTTCCACTATTTTACACTCTCCCAACTTATCTCACTTATTCCCTGCTCTAATGGCTTTGCGTCTGCACTTTGCATTAAGAAGGAAAATGGGTGGGGAGAGAATAAATCCACAGCTGCACATTGAAGCACACACACCCTTTCTACTTTTTGTTTCATCCCTCTGCCACACACACACACACACACACACACAGAAAGAGGATATTTTTCTCTGTTTGGATTATGAGACAGCCGGGCCCCTGAAATGCCCTTTTAATAAGCCAGCCAATATCAGATTTTGGTTTTATGATAACACAAATAATAATGATGAAGAACAGAGAAGAAAATATACAATATATCGCAGAATATGCTTCCATATCTGTATTCACTGTCAGCAGATAGTATGGAGGTTATTCAGGGGTATAATAGAGCTTTGAATAAGTCATGGGAAGTATTTTTTTTCCCTCAATGGGCAGATAATAAATTCACTGTTTCTTATTTTATATTGTCCCATGCTTGTGATTTTTGTTATTTTCTATATTGCTGGAAAAGATGGAGTTGCAACAGCTTTATCCACACAGCGCTATCATTAACACAAACACTGCCAGGCTGTTATTTGCACTGAAAAAAAAGAGTGTCCTGTATTTAGCAGTAGTGTGTGCATCCAGTACTGGTGCAAATGTAACAGTTTTAATTGTCAACACCAATATTATTGATACTAATATTTATACAGATTATTGCTAACACTTTCTATGACAGCCATGTCTACAGTGCATTGCAAACTTACTTAAAATCTGTTTATAGCACTGTATAATTACAGTTGTAAGTAATAATATAATTATTAGAACACATTTCAAAAATTGTATAATGCCTTATGAGGTTGAATATCATAATACTCAAGCTCAAATTACTGAAAGCAAACAACAACCACCTACAGTTACTTATAAACACATTTTAATGGAAATAGCAAATAATAACATGCATTTTAATGATTTACAGCTATTTGAATTATAATACACTATGATACTGACAAAATGTCAGTGAGTGACCAGAAATTATGACATATTATGATACTTGACCTTATTAAGTCATTATAAAATCCAATCCATTTATTTATAAAGCACATTTTAAATAAATACAAGGTTTCCAAAGGGCTATACAGTAAAATAACACAATATTGAGAAATAAAAATGACCAAGATAAAACATCATAAATAAAAAGATAAAATAGTGTGTGTCATTATGATTAGTGTCTTAAAGCATTGTGAATATGTACGAGTGCTTATAACTATAATTAAAAAGTGCTGTGAGTCAGTTATAGTGTTAGCATATTATTATGACCATTTTAATGTTGTATATTATCAGAAGGCTGCTGTAGAGTCAACTGAGGAGAATAAGTGACATCCTGTGAGCTCAGTTAAATAAAAAGATGCCATAATAACTTCTCCAGTGACCCACTTTGTTTGTCCTTAACTTTGAGCACTTTAAGATGATTCATTGTTTTGTTGTCACATGTGATCACTTCACTTTGGCTCTTGTGCAGCGTTTGCTGTGAGCACAGCAGCATGACAAGAGATGAAACACACTGCAGACGATGCATTCGTCACTTTCGCACTAAGCAATGTGTCAGAAAAGATACATACTACATTTATTCACTCAAAAGTATGTTGAATGATAGTACACGTATTGAGTATGTAGTGTATAGTATGGGATTTCGGGTGCAACCACAGTTAGTAGGAGAGGGGCTGTGGCTTTGGATGGAGCACTGAATGGAGGTGGAGGAGGGGGTGGAGCTTAGAGGAGGCTCAGAGGAGGTGCCACTTTCAAATCTTGCTAGCTCTCCTAAGTTTACCAACCATAGCTTTAAGGCATGTAGGCATGTTCCAGTAGAAACCCAGAGAGTATGAACCTGGAAGTGAGCATAACTTGTCCTGTAATTCACTGCAGTATTACAAGACAGAGCACACAGCACATTTTCAACTGACTGAAACCAGAATATGGCAAACAACCTTGTGCCTGTCTGTCCAGAGCGGTCTTAATTAGCTCTGTTCAGAATAATGAACTGTTACTATCTGATTTCAGAAGCACTGTTTGCCTGCTTTTGCCGTGTTTCCTGCTGATTAGTGAGTAGTAAGGGTGAGCGAGCAATCAATAATGGCACCTGAGGGATAGAGTCATCAGTCCACACACTCGATGCATGGTGACGTGAAGAGAGCTGCTCGGTGTGTGTGTGTGTGTGTGTGTGTGTGTGTGTGTGTGTGTGGGTGTGTTTTGCCGAACATATGGGGACATAAGTCTGATAACACACTCACATTGTGGGGACTCACGCTGACAATGTGGGGACTCACCGTACTTATGGGGACAAAGTGCAGGTCCCCATAATGTAAACTGTTAGATTTCAGGCTGAAGACTTGGAGAACATTTAATGTTACTGTAAGGTTAGACTTTGGTTAGGGTTAGGATTAGGATTACATGGGTAGTGGATATGGTTAGGGTCAAGGGAAGTGTCTAGGAAATGAATGCAAGTCAATGTAAAGTCCCCACAATACACAAATACACAGCTGTGTGTGTGTGTGTGTGTGTGTGTGGTGATTGTTTCTCAGGTTCCTGCTATATCTCCTCACAAAGAACAAAAATGGAGGCCAAGGGAATAAAACGTGCAGATTCGTCCAATCACAGAACAGCACGTTTAATTGTTTCCTCTTGTCAACAATAACAGCAGCGAGGCCTCACTTGATTACTGTCATTGTCTAAATCTTCAGCGACAGGCCTCTTTGACCTCCAGCTCTGTTTCCTCATCGAGGTAATTCCTCCTTCATCAACAAATCCTTGGAACACTTCATGTTGATCAAACACGACGCGTACCATTTTTCCCCAGCGATGAATTATGCAGCCAGCGGGGTGCAAAACGGCATTATGGTTTATTCATCATCAGGGAAGCTCTTGACAACCGAATCAGGTACACATTAAGTGTAGCTATGTCGGCATCCTCAGCTCAGCAGGCAGATGGAGGTCACATGATCAACTGGAGCAGACTGGTGTTGATTTTAATGTGTTTGTGTCATAAAGTTTTTATTTTTCTGCATGCATATATCTAGAATGTATAACATGGCTAAACATAACAGACATGGCTTTCTGATGTTAAGACCATTCCATTAAATAAACACAAAATGGACTCAATAATTAAAAATACAGCAAAAATACTCCCTGTCCTTCCTCTTCAAATCTCTGTCTTGCAATGATTAAATATACGCAGATAATCCGACACCACTCACTGGAGGGATTTGCAAAGTAATGGCAGTTTGAATTTGTCCTCTCCAAAAGGCTTCCAAAATGGAAATAACAATAGCATGTCTTCACTATCACTGATAGATTTGTGTCCATTGGAACCTGAGGTGGAGAGACAAATGTTGAGTAAACAGAGGTCAGTGATACCCAGGTGGAGTCGTCAGTGGCGTGTCCAGACTATTTTAGCAGGGGTGGCCCAAGTGGGACACTAAGTACACTAAATAAATCTTAAATGTTAGTATGAATTGAAAAATAAATAGGCCTAGAACTTGTACAGTACAAGTCTAATACAAACCCATAATCTTTTATTTTTTATGAAAGAAAAATATAAATCATAATATAAAGTGCTGACCAAATCAAACTAAATAAATAAAAAAACTCGAAAGGTTGACTGACAAATCCTGAAATGTGATTAAATGTGTTGGAAGTCGAATTGCAAACCAAGTCACGTCTGCCGATCAGGTAGTCCATCATTCAGGGTGGCACCTGGAGTGGCCAATCAGATTTCAGGGGTGGAACATGCCAAACCCAGGCACCCCCTAGACGCGCCCCTGTTGACATCCATGTTTGTGTTGTTTCCTGGCAGCTACAGCTGATGATAACAGATGGTAGGCATTAATAACTTCATCTCAGCGTGTAAGATGAATTCATGTCTGACAGAGGAAGAAGCTGGAGCTCCAGGGAGGCAAAATGAAGAGCCATGCTGCATTTTACTTTTATGGGTCAGAAAACCAGAGCACTGATTTAGTCATTATTTATGACTGGATGCAGTGTTTCTAAGATTATGGAGGAAAACAGCTGAGAGACAAATAACTCCAGCATTCCTGCTGATGCACAGTATTAACATGATCTACATTAACATGGGGAGTTCATGTGATTCAGTTTGAGCATGTATTATTGCCAGATGGTATTTTTTTAAAAATCCTCTAAAGAGATTCAAATCTGCTTTGCAGAGTCACTGTTTGGTCCCGGGCTCTAAATTTAGCCAGGCGGGTTTACCTCTGCAGGTTTGAGCTTCAGATGACGTGCTCCTTGTGTGCTTTTCTTAAACTCTGAAAAGCTGATCTAGAATTCTGCTTCCTCTGAGTTAAAGGGCATTACAATGAATCAAGCTAATCCTGTCGAGCGAATTGAGCTCCATGCGAACCAAAAATAGACATCTCATAGTTTTTTTTTGATATTTGACAGTACTTAATGTTGAAAGTAACCTTTAAAATAAGTGGGACACGTCTCCCTTGCATATGAAATGCAGCATTGTATTAAGGGAATGTTAACATTGAGCCAGTTTTTCTCAGCTGGGTGAGGTTTGAAAGAAATAAGAAAAGAGAAAGCACGAGTTGAAGTGGCACCGACGCACCACTAGAGGCTGTCCTGCTGCCGTCTCAGAGTGAGGTGTGTCAGTTCCAAAGTGCAGGAGAGGAGGCTGATGGCAGAGGATCTGGAAGAGAATCTGCAGGGACTGAAGGCCAGTCATACAAAGTGAGGTTAAATCAATGATACAGGGGATGAGGAATGAAGAAAGGAAAGTACAGGGACAGAAGGATCAAGAAGGGAGGGGGACGGATGAGATAAAGCATTTGAATTAAAGGCAAAGGGGCCAACTGAGCGACGCTTGATCAAAACCAGAGGCAGGTAATTGAATGGTGTGTTATATAATAGAGGATGAATGGTGTATCTGAGAGACAATAAGAGGAGGGTGTGACCTAGCCTGCTCAGACTGGAGGATCACAGCAGAGGCCTGATCAGATCAGTCCAACTAGATAGAAAGAAAGGAAATGTCCTGTGAGTGTGAGTTGTCAGGGAAATAAAGGAAGTACATGCATAAATTATCAGTGAGTCAAAGATGCTTTCCATCTCTAACTGGCATTAAAGGATCTGAGGTAGAACTGAACTGTTCCCTCTACAGTATAAAATGAAGTCTGGTGCATGGAGTCTGCATGCATTAGAGTCAATTTAACACTTTATTGTAGATTTCAGCACCTGTCCCAGAGCTACACCAGCTCTGTGTGAACAAACAACACATTTACTCAAAGGGACCCGTCAGTGAAAACTGAGGACATACCAGCAGCAGAACATCTGCAAGCCAACTCTATATTTGTCTGTCTTATAATCCACCTGAAGACATGTATTAATATAACATGTTTGACTGAATCGGGCCTGAACTGGAGAGATTTCCCCATTGAGAAGACCGATGTGTGGTGTGATGTGTGTCAGTATTATCAGAGCTGTGGAGCCTGGGGATGTGCCCTGCGATGAGGTGGCGACTTGTCCAGGGTGTACCCTGCCTTTCACCCTAAGACAGCTGGGATAGGCTCCAGCCCATGAGGATGAGCGGTAGAAAATGGATGGATGCTATAGTTGCTGTTATCGCCACAAACTCACTGCTTATTAAGTGTAAGGTCTTCTGGGCAATGTAGGAAATAACAAATTGTACCTATTAGTCAGTTATTTTATCTGTCATTGACAGAAAATGAATTGCCAGCTGTTTTGGTAAATGAGCATATGTTTAGCTTTGTGTTATCTTTGTCATAAAGATATTAATGTGAATAACTGTGGGGTTTATTTTGGACTGTTGGTCGGACAAAACAAGGAATTTAAATATTTGACCTTGGACCTTGGGGAATTACATTAGATTATATTTTACAGACAAAACAATCAAGTGAGATAAAAATTGATTGAATAATCAATAATAGTCAATAAGTGCTAATTGGAGCTCAGTTTAGACATAAATGAGGCAGATTAATAGGCAGTCTGGACCATATAGCCCATATTGATTTCTCTATACTGGAAACATTTAATTGCAATACTGTGAGGGAATATGTTGTTTTTCTGTAGTAGTATAAAGATCAAAGTACTGTACCACATACACTGATCAATCATAACATTATGACCACTGACAGGTGGTTATGTTTTCAGCTGGGCTTGTTTGTTTGTTTGTTTGTTGGTTTGCAAAGTTACTCAAATTTTATGGACGATTTTTGATTTTGATTTTTGAAGTTAGGCCACCTCTGACCAACCCTGAAAATTTCATCAAAATCTGTCCACAAGTTTTTGAGTTATTTTGCAAACCAACAAATAAACAAACAAACAACAAGCCCGGTGAAAACATAACCTCCTTAGCGGAGGTAAACTGCAGCATCTCTGCCTGTAACATCCTACCATCCAGCATCATGACGCTACTATGAGGGAACAGACACTGAGAGGACGCATCACTTTGCAAAAGAAATAAAATATTGACTGAGTTCATTGTTGCATGTAATCTGTTACACTTTTATACAGTGTTTTTGTGAATCAATGCACCATTATTGCCTTGAATGATTAGTTCATCATGTCTCCTGAGTCGAGTCAGCATTGAAAAACACTCCTGAGATGCACAGGATATGATGACTGAAGGCCCATAATGCAACAAACTCAGGCTCAGGTAGTCATCTCACAAAGTCTTCCCCATGTTCAGACATCGCAGCACTCATCTGTCTGGATGTCTTCCTGCAACGTGACTCGATCACAGCCACTGATTCTCACTCAGTCTCCATGATGTGGGGCTGTAGCAGGAAATATATGGCTGGATTTCTCTTTACTGGATAATAATGTTGATAATAGTCAGCACCCAAACAGATCATTATTCCACAAGTCACTCCACAGCTCCCTTGCTGGTAATGACTGGTGACATACACAGGTTTCCACATCAACACACAACCATCCACAGCTGAACAAAACCTCTCTGCTGTTATTCCTGCCCCCTTTTTACCCCGAGAACAAAAAAAGAAACTTTTTTGTTCTCTCTTTCAAACTTTGCTTTATGCAGGTGAATCCATTCTGCCAGGAGTCTCTGGCTGAAAGCTTTTAACCGCCCCAACCGTAAACGCTGAAATCTCGGTGACTTGACACGTCGCTTGTTTTGATGTTGAAATGCAGAGAGGGGCTGCAGTTTACCTCCACAGCACAGAGGCGGGTTAAAAATAGGTAAGTGGCACGTCTCTGATTGTCGGGTTGCTCGGAGTTGAACATGGCAGTTCGGTATTCTGTCTGTGATAGAGAGGAGTGTGACTGTGCATTATTAATGTGGGGCGTCTGAAGAAACAAAATGTTGAAACCGTATCCAGACAGGGAAGGGTTTTGAGTGTCACTGCTTGTGGAGCGTGTGAGAGGGAAAGCGCTGGATGTCTGCAATCTGCACACTTTCACATTTCCTGCTTAAACGTGTTATTCTCTGCTGAACTTCCTCTCTGTGTGTGTTTGTTCATCGTTAAACAGCAGCATCACTTTCAGCCGACACGTACTCCCAGTCTGCTCGTGCTATTTTTAAAGCATAATTGTTCCTCCCGACCTTTCATTCCTCTTTTGTTGTCTCCAGCAGAGACATGATTTAGCAATTACACATCATAAACATCCAAACTGCCTCTTCCTAATTAGGTGCCCTTGATGGATTTCAGCAGAGCTTTGTATGTTTCTGCTAATAAGGACATAGACTAACAGCCTAATGCAGGTGCAGCAAAGATCCACTAAGTTTAGAAACAGCAATCGTTCAATCAGGCAGCGTCTCTCATTCTGTTCTTGTGGAAATGAAACTCCACCAGACTCGCAGCACTCCCTCACATCCAGTGTTTTGTAGCTTCTGCGTTGCCCGGTCTATATTTATCCTTCCTCCATTACTGTTGTTTCCAGACCGCTTCACCAACTGGAATTGCCATCCTTTCCTTTCCACTGACCTGCTGAGATCTCCTCAATAGAACCAACCCTGATCATCACTACTGCCTCCTTTTCCTCTGCCTGCTCTTATCTTTCTCCCTTTTCTTTTTTTCCTCATCGATCACCTTTTTTGACCCCGTGTCCTGTTCAACAGCGTCTGCCAGCTGAAGCGTAACATTGCATCAGCAACCCTGCCCGACACTGGACTCAGGTCTGCAGCTGTATGGACCAAGTTTGCACTTCTTTCTGTCTTGGCTGGAATTAGCTGCATTGAGTAGCACAGTACTCTGTGCTTAGACCTTGTTATGCTGGATGAATTTCGTGAGCAGTTCATTTTGGCAGACAGCCAGCCGTCACCTGGAGGTCTTATTCTAAAATTTAACCACCGAATAGCATACTAAAGAGCGCTGTAGATACATCAGACAATTATTGCATTCTGCATGTAGTCTATCCTTGGTATATTTTAACTCTAATATGTCCATAACCTTACATAAACACACCACAACTGCTCTCTTGATTCCATTCGGCTGGAGTAATAGGACGTAACAGGAAACGGACAGACAACAAAGAATCTGTGGTGACAAAAACACAACTATTCTTAGGCCCTGTTTACACGAGCTTGCAGGTAAAAACGACAAAACATTTTATGGGAAGTGGAAGATGCCTTTCGTTTAGACGGTGACAGCGTTTTTGGGGCTTAAAACTGCAAAGAAATGAAACCACCCTTCAGAGTGGAAAACTTGAATACGCTACGTTTACATCACATACATGCACCAGTATAGGGAAATAAACAAACATGTCAGATTATTTCCATGCATTGTGTGTTATCAGTCATTAGAAGCACCATGTGGTAACTACTATGTGACCTGCTAAGAGAAACGTGGAAGCAACTGCTTCAACAAGACTACAGACATAGTGATCGACTTCAGGAGGAAGTGGACGCCTTCACAGCCACGACGGATCAGGGGCTGGGTGGTGGAGGAGGTAGAGGTCAACAGAAACCCAACACAGAGGAGGTGAGCAGATTGCGGAGGAAGCTGAGATCCTTCAACGTGTGCAGCAAGACGTTTAGCCAGCTCCATCTTCTTTCCTGCTGTATGCTGAGGCAGCAGCATCAGAGCCAGCGACACCGGCAGACTGGATCAGATCATTCAGAAGGCTGGCTCTGTGGTGGACTCTTTGAAACTGTGGTGGAGCATCCTCTCCACCTCACACTGGACAGACGGCAGCTTCTCTAACAGTTGTCGACTGCTCACTGCATCTTGCTGTGTACATTATTTATTTTTTCTTATTATTACTAAACATATTTCACATAATTGTTTTTTATATTGCTCTTCTTGTATTTTATATTGTAAATAATATTTTTTCCTGTTTTATATTGTTTTTCATATCGCTTGTTGCTGTTGCTGCAAAATAATTTCCCAGGTGGGGATCAATAAAGTAATTCTATTCTATTCTATTATTATTTGGGCAACAAAACTGCTGGGTTAAGTTTGGGGGAAAACACTCAGCATGTGAGCCCTGGTCTCCTGTGCCACTGTCATCTTCTTGTATTCCTGCTTTCATTGAATTGATAATAAAACCGGTTTTGGCTGGATTTATATTTCAGTGTATCAATGCAGCCAGAGTGATGATGAATCTCAGCCAGCTCTGTAACAAAACAGTGATGTATTATTTTCACATTTGCCCCAGTCATAAATCAAGATCTTATATGGAGTCGTATCAAAAATAGATTTCCCCCCGTGTTTCTTTCACCTTTGAGCCAGCTGTCAATATAACAACCTCATGACGAGTTCCCTGCTTGTCCCGCTCAGCCTTCACATGTGGAGAACATCTGTTCCTCGCTCTAAGTCACTGCAGAGCATCCAGACCTCAGCTCTGCTCTGCTCTGCTCAGCTCGTACTCATTGTAGGGAGAGAGCAAGGACAGGTGTTGTGAGACACGGTCCTAAACAAATGACCTCAGCTCTTTTTATTTGTTTTGTATCCACACAGCCATTACGGGACATAGAGAGGCCACGAGTGGGCTCGCAACAAATGCACCTCCCTGTACGTGTGTGAGGAATTGCTTTCAGATATGAACCGAAGGGACTGGGGAAGGGGGGGACAATTGTTTTTATTTTCAACCGAGAATATTGCTTTTCTGCTCGAGACATATGTGCTCATAGTGGAGCTGCCTGGGAAAAAAGGGCTTCATTTGACAATAGAGATAGAAAATAATTTGATAGAATAGCAGACAGTGAAATGAGTTCATTTTCGGTATATGGGCTCCTGAATGCTGCTTGTAGAAAGACTGAAAAGCAGACGATAGGTGATGTAGGTGGTCCCTTCAGTCTGGTGGAACGCAACACTTCAGCGTATCTCACTGCAAAACATCTATGCTTCATATTATATGTAAAGGGAAGACAGTTTCCTAGTCCAAGGATATGCAGTATTTCTAAGTAAAAACCTCCCTAAGTCAAAAACATCATATTTCATTTCTCCACAAATAAATGTTTAGATTTAATAAAAATGTATTCTAGAAAAAATGCTTGAAAGAAGCTGGTTTGTAGTTGAGATCTATTATGCTTTTGTACTTGTTATTTTTATATAGAGAACTTTTTTGTCCTTTATAATTTTTTTTATCATGCTCAGCAGCCAGCCACAAAGATATTGCATTTTGGAACGTCTTTGAACGCACCACCAAGGAAAGTAGACCAAATAATTCCTTCTTGTGACTGCAGTACCACATGTCAATAACGCCATCATGGCGGTAAAAGTATTTAATTGAAATGAATGACGGTCTTAAATGTTCTTAGTGAATATGAAAACGCATGCTATGCCTTTTGATAATGGTCTGCATGTATGCAAAGCATAATTAGGAATTGATCTGAGCAAATGCATTAACATTTCTCTTGTGCTCCTTGGAGTAGTGCTCTGAAAAGGTCAAATTAGTCAGGAAGATATTGCATTTAAATCCTTGTGCCGTGGAGCATTTGAGGCCTACAAATGAGACTGTTAATGATAACGATCATAGGCGTCCTGTCTGTGTGCTGCCAGGAGGGTTTTGTAAATGAGTTTGGGTCTGCAGGAGTTCGTTGTACCGCTGATGCTGCTACGTGACGTTTTACTTGCGTCGGCGCAGCAGCATGGCGTGTGTGTATGTACAAACCATACTCATGCTCTCTGTCTTATAATCCATGTTGGACCTTGAACACTTGGCTCCCTCGTCACCTTTGATCCGACAGGAAATGAAGCGGCAGAGTGCCGCGGTCAGACGTTGGTGCTCGCTTGCTGTGGTGGTAATGCCTCAGAGGCATCAGTGTGTTGGCAGGTGGGAGGAAAATACACCTGACCGCTTCCCACCTTGGGATATTTCTATCTATCCCAAGGCCCGCCAAGCTGAGCATTCACTGCAGCGTTCCTCCAAAGTGCCTCCAGGTCTCACAGAAGTGTCACTTTCTCAGGGTTTCCTATTCATTTCCCTTGCTCTCCTTTCGTTCCTGCCCCTCACGACCACTCTCTATGTGCTCTTTCCTCCCTCTCACTGAGCCCCTATCTTTACTTCTTCCCTTTTCCAAACAGACAGGTAGTGGCCTCCCTAGCATCCCCACCCCCTGCGGTAGTTTTTTTTTTGCTCCATCTGATCCATTAGTAATCCATTTCAGGGGCTGTCAGCCATATAGCAGCTGCAGAATGCTGCCTGCAAGCTTTATCTGTCACTGTTTGTCAGCCTAGCACTGACCGGTGAAGGCCTGGCTGGGGCTGCAACAGTGGTTGGACACAGCCTGAATTATACACACTGCTGATAAATACTCACCTGTCCTGTATCTCACATAAGATAAGATATAGAGAGGGCTTCTGCTGTGTGTGGGTAAATACTGGTTGCAATGACCAACGTCCGTTCACTCGCTGTCGTCGTGCTAGCTTTGTGTGCTTTGTGCTCTTTCTCTACTGTAATCTGACTCCCGCCAGCTGAATGTAGTTCCGCTTAGCTCCACTAGAGCTCCACTCATTCATCTGGACTCGCACCCGATGGGAAGGACTTCAAGGGAACAAAAAATGACTGAGCCAATCAGGATCGCCAGACGGGATTTTCATAGACGTGATGCAACGGAGAAGCGACTGTTTGATTCAGACAATAATGGGAGCTCGCAGCGAGGAATCATGTGTCGACATTGATTTTGCTGTTTCAACTGTGTTGTTGAATCTATTGCATATTCATTCTTTAAAAGATGAACAGAGAACGGGTTTGAAAGCATTTATTGGTGGCAAAGATGTTTTTACTCTTCTCCCGACCAGGATTGGCAAGAGCTTGATTTATCAAATAACTCCACTGGAGGTTAAGGAAATGACGAGTTCAGGACCCCGTCGTTATTATCGTCTCCCCGCTGATTTCTCTAGTGGACGATCACATCTGAGAAGCTGAAAAGCTGTAACCTAATTGTAACCTATAACCAGCTGAACGTCGTTCCATCTAGCTCCACAGACGACATGGATCATTTCCTGACATTGCTGGGCTGTTTGCTCTGCTGATATATCCAACATGTCAGCTGTTCTGTTTTGGTTTTCCCTGCGTCGCTCTCCTCAGCATCACAGGTTGGTTTCGATGTGAGTAGTTTTAGTACACATCATTAAAGATCATGGACAAGTGGTTTATCCAATCACATGCAAGGATTTTTGATAAGGCCCCACCTTCTGAAATACGTCTGTGCAGCGTTCACAATCAAGATAAGTCAGATAAGAAATAAGCAGCTCCGCTCATTTTTCAAGACTTATTTTGTACGTGCAAGCAAACTAGGTATCTCATAAAGAAATATGACTTTTGCCTCCAAACTGTCGTTTTCTTTAATGGAAGTGTTGAAAAAATTCAAATCAAACACATTTTTGTTCATCTTTGTATTCAAAATAAAGTTCTTTTTTGTTGTATTGGTATTTATAAGTTTAAGGTTTCAGTTGAAGTGTTTATTTTTCAGGGTTCGATGGGCATCGTATCAAAATCTGAACTACCTCCCAGCATCGCAATAACATTGTCCCACATTGTCCCACACAAACACAAACCTTAAATGTAGATGTCATTTTGAAAAGCACAATAGAAATGCCCAATGTATTTATTATTATTATTAATAACATTAATATCATTAATGTAATAAAAAAAGATGTAATAATTTATAAACTTACCATTGTTGTCTTTGTCTTAAAACTACAGTCTGAAACTTTGAGTAAATATGATTAAAAAAAAAACAAATATAACTGTCACTGTGTCCTGATCCTTTAGTGCATGAGACAGATGAAAACTGCTGCCATAATCCAGATTATCTGTCTCATGCACTGCTGATAGAGTGATTGTTTTATAATAAACAACTTTTTCTCATATTAGCACAAAGACACCAACATTAGGTGTAACCATACGTACTAAATACAGCTTTTCGTTTGCATGTGTTTCTCTCTCAAACAGCCCTCCTGCTCATTGTGGGCTGTAGCTGCCGTACAGCACACACTCTAATCCTATAATTGGTAAGCAGAGGTTTGTGAAGCTTTACATTCAAGCTTGTAATCCTGCCTGAGTCAATTTAGCACCAAGCTTTTTATGAATTAGTCCTTGCCACTGTGCTTTTGAAGCGGTTGACATTCTGTTGTATATTCTGAATTGTTGTGCTTTGCATTTATTGTTTTCCCAAAATGAGACCACATTTTACGCACCGTAATTTGTTTAGTGGCAGGAATTCAGAGACTTTGTTAGGAGCATAAGCTTTGCTTTAGAGACGGCTAACGTATAAATGTGTGGTTATTGTTGTTTGAAGGGTTGATATAATTATGGCAAACTGATTAAAATATGTTTTATTGTTGCCACAAGTAGCCTCTGGGCCAGACGCCTCTGATAAAATATCTTAAATTGCAATGTTTACACATCAACTGGGTTGCAGTAGATTAATGATATCCAGCCTCTCCAGATTTGGCAGATTTAGCTTTAATCATAAGCAGTATTGTTTTTTAAAACGCCTTGCACACGTGGGCAGCTGATGCAAATCACTGCTTCTAGTTGAACGTATGGGGTTTCATTATTAAATATGATCAAGCAGTCCCCAAGTGGGCACGCACTACAGTTTTGTGCACACCCACAGATTCACACATTAACTCTCACTTGACACAGTGCTGCACATATAGGGATGAAAGAAAAAAAGAAAAAAGTGCCGTATGAGCTCTTAGAAAATGTGAAGAGTCTCATCCTTTATGCATGAGGGCAATTTAATGATGATGATTGTAGTGGACATCAAAAGCAGATTTGTCATATTGTATTGGCTGTGCCGTTGTGAGAGATCAGTTCCAGATGAGGCTGAAATAGTCATCATAAGGCTCCTGCTGAGATGAATCACGCCTGCTGTGTGCAGGCAGAATAAAAGCAGGGTTTGATTGTGGAGTCATTTGATTTCATGCATTAATTTATGCTACATTTTTGGTGATGATGTTTTGTTTCCATTCAGGATGGTGAGGTCCGAACATTTGCGGTGTGACTGCATCGGTGAATGCGGGGTGGATCGGATGTCATTTACGGGAGAATTTGTAGTGCATCACTTCTAGTCTGTCTACATCGGTAAACTACTTGATTATGTCATGTTCTGTTTGCTGCCCTGTGGTGTTTCTGAGGCAACCTGAATCATAGATGTAGAAGAACACCTGAATGCACCGTCGCTTCCTCATGGAAGTAACCAACAAATATGGGAAACGAGCAGCGAGGAGATATTTAATGCACCAAAAAAACCCACACAAATCAAATCAAATATTTCGGGATAATAAACTATTGTACGGCAACTAACTTTATCGAAACGGATCACATCACATCGAACCAAACCTCTTTGTAATTAAGTCATATCATTAACAAATCATTTTTTTATCGCATTGTTTCGTGAACAGGAGCGAATCGTATCAACAGGAAGCTTCAGTGTATTGTTTAATGCATCATATTGGTGGCAGCGTATCGAGATGCATATCGAATTAGCCTCAGTGGTGGAGAAATTCATCCCTCGTTTCCATGTGTCTTCACTCAGAACTGCATGTGGTAGTATGTATTTGTTACTTTATAATTTCTGAAATTGCTCATATTGTCTTCTTCAAATAGACCTGATTTGGTTCATTTGTGTTTGATCCTGTGCACTCTCATGTGAGTGTGCATGCTAGGATGATAAGCTGCAGTGATAGAAGTTAACAGGAATCCCAAACGCCAAACTGTGGGACCGTTTCCAGGCGCTGACACTCCCTGCTGTGGCCTCCTGATCACAAATCAGCCATTTACCTCATCGGGACTCCCCAGCTCGCTGTGGCTGTAATGGCTGAATAAACAGTTTAGCAGTGATTGTTCCCTCACACAGAGGTGTCAAATTACATCTGTACCACCCTCCATCATCCCCTCTATCTGTGAACTTGTCTCTCTCATTAGCCGAAGCCTCTGTTGTGACGCTGATAAGAGGAAGCTTGTGCAATTTGAGTGAGTTAAGTTGCTGCTTTATGAGGACTCTTCCTCAGCGTAGGGTTGACTCGGAGCAGAAAGTGGAAGCTAATCTTGGCGACTGTTTCCAGCCTCCATTAGGGCCCGTTAACGTCCAGTCCCCCGCAGCAGGGTTTGGAGACAGAGGGGCTGACGGCTGTTTTTGTTTGCATGCAGTTGCCGGGAAATGCAGAGTGTAATGGCTCTGGGTGTGGCAGCTGCTTCCTGAGTGAGAAAGGCTGGTGGGCTGTCAAAGCAGCTGGCGGCTGGTTGGTAGAGCAGCTCCAGCGTCTTCAGTCGGGACAGTAGGTGGCGAGAAGGCGGTGAGTCGAGGAAACCAGTTGCCACGGGGCACTTCATGATGATGTTTGATCACGGGATGGGGACGGCACTGGGCCTGCACAGGAAACCCTCCAGGGTGGAGTCGGCCAAGAGGTTGTGGAGGGTGAGTCCAATTTTTAGTGATGGAGATGAGTGTGTGTGTGTGTGTGTGTGTGTGAGAGAGAAGCAGCAACTCAGAAGCTTAAGATGCTTTGTATGCAGTGTGAAGAACATGTAGCCTGTTTGAGAATATAAAGTGCTTCACTGCTGAGCAGCTTTGTGAGATCGATGTTGTCCCAACTGCACCAAAAGCTTTGGGAACAATTGGAGAATCACATATGCAGCGTACTATTATGAGTCTGCATAATGCAGCTTTGAATAAGATTAAAGAGAGACGTGTTTGCCCTTGGTTTATAGCTTCATCTATTACATCATCTGAGAGTTATTGGTGTTAAAAAGTAAATTCCATTCAAAAGCTTCTACTGGAGCCCTCTCATCTGGCTGACAGAGATGGTCCTTACCGCCCCAGCAAAAACAGCCTAATGAGCCTGTGTAAAGACCAAACTTCTGGTCCCCTTTGAAAGGCATCCTTCAGATCGGGCTCGCCTCGGAGAGAAGCCAGCCTCAAAGTTTGGCCATTGCTTTAAAGGTTATCCCAAGAGAGGTGGGAACCTAATGAAACTCAATGCTGTCTGGAGGTAGGACCGAAATGCTACAGAGGGTGTTTGGAGCACCCGCTCGAGCCAGTCAATATTTCACCCCGTGGGGACGGTGGCTTTAAAAGGGTAAGGACGGGCTCTTTCTGCTCTGAGTCCAGTGCTGAATACAGATGCACATGGGTGGACTGGGTGGCTCCTCTCAGTGAAACCTGCTGTTACAATAAGGAGCGTGTCTTGATCGCCGTCCTCTCTGAGGCTTTTGTTTTCTTTTCTCCCAGCCGACATCAATCTCTCCTCCCAGTGCCTGGGAGCTTTCCCTTCACTTTAATCTCAATCACTCATCATGTGTGCGCAGACTAAACTCCCCGACTCATACTGTCGACCTTTACTCTCCACTGTTTGATCTGCACCATGCGGCGCTCCACCCCACTTGGCTCCACTCTGCTGAGCGTCAATCAGGACGGGTCTGTACAGACAGCTACCACTACTCTCCGGCTCACATCTCCTGAGCTACAAGGTTTACATTTCCTCATAGCCACATACCCTCACTCATGCTATGAAAATCCCTGGCCTGCAACTTTTTTTGTGTGTTAAGGAAGCTTTCTCCTTTCTCCCAAACCAAATCAATTACTTTTCAACGGCTGAATTATTATTATTATTAAAAAAAAACAACACAATTTTTCTGAGAAATAAAACCTATATCCAGAGCTGTAGACCAGAATTGATATCATGCTCTATGTCAACAAAAGGCGAGTTGGCTTCTTGGGGAACCAAAGGTGAAGTTAACGTTCGAGTTTGTAGAGCAGTGTTTCTCAAACTTTGTCTGCTCAAGGACAATTTAACCAATAAAAATGCTCCTGAGCATTTAGAAAAGTGCAACTCGTGTAAATAACATGTCAGGATAGTTATCGTAACTATAACTAACTAACTTGACTTGGGTCTTGTCAGTTACAAAGCAGTAACTTGGTCCTACCTCTGGGCCTTGGACTATATACACATGTGGAAATGGTAAACTTTTTCAGATTGCTGTTGTAGAAAATGGATGAATTAAAGTGGAACTACTGGTTTGTGCTTGACAGCCCTCATTTAATACACATTTACAGTATATATTAACTCATCGAGTGCTAGCCCTGTTATAAAACAGAAAGTGCCTTGTGCCAGTGTTTTGCCCATTTTGAGTCATATTTCTAAACCCACAGAATATTTTGTACTATGACTCTGAAAACACTGAATAGCTCAAATGAAAGAAGAGACTCTATTTCATCATGAAAAAATGTTTGTTTTTATCTTGTTCCATTCTTGTTTTTTCAGAGGTAGCGTAGAGGCCAGTTCACCACTTTTTGTCCAGATTCTGTTTGTTTTTCTCTCTCATTTCGATCGTCTCCACTTCCTGCTTTGATCTCTCTGGCATATACCATCTTTATGTCCTGACTACAAATCCCAGAAGCCCCAGTGTTACTCACAGGCTGTGTGAGAGCACCCTCTTGTACCAGCTGCCGAAAAAACACTTTGACGTATTTATACATTTATGGCACTCAAGTGATTTAAATGACATATAAATACGTCAATAGTACTCAAAGAGTTCAGAGAGTTCAGGCCCCAGTAATGGGCAAGACAGGCAGAGAGTTTGAATATTATTACTGAACTTGTTTATATTTTTTATATTTAGTTTATATTTGTTTTTTTACACTAGATGGAAGGCCATTTTACCCAGAAGGGAAGTGGGGATGTGACATTTCGTTTGGAATTTCACAATATCTGTTGGGTAAATTTGACCACCAATTTCCTCATACAATATTTTTTTTCTTTTCTTCAACATTAGGAAATTAAAATATGAATTGTCTCTTTCCTGATTCGTCTTTTAATTTCACATACAACTAAACAACTATATCACTGTCAGTAGGAGAGGATAATATTACCTTTCTTTTCATTTCTGAAAATGTGCTCCATGTACTGTAAGTTGAGCATTTCCTCTCGACTGTACATGTTATAGCTCATTTTTGACAACACAGGTCCAATCCATCACAGGGCTGCTGACATGGCGGATAGTAGATGATTATGCTCAGCCTACGCTCTTGACTAAGTTGAGGAGAAAAAACAGCCAAAGACAAACTGCCCGTGATGCTCACACTGCATCCATTGTTCTCCCTTATTTATTGTGAGCTACAGCCACCCTTCTCAGTCAAATCCTCACAACATCCTTCCCTTACATTAACCTCCGCTGCCTCTTCTTCTTTTGAGTTTGTTCATATTTCTTCAGATTGAGCCCCCTGACACTCCTGGCTCTCAGGAAATGTGTCGTCTATCTCATGAAATTAATTCTTTAATTCATGTGTGTCTTTAGTTTTAGTCTGTTTTGATTTCTAATAAACACTCTAACAACTAATTAAAATTGGGGAAAAAAGTCAAAACCAAATAAAACTCAACTATAATGAAAAAAATCCAAAACTTGTATAACCTCGGTTCTTTTATAGAAGAAGATTCCTTTATTTTTCTTATTGTATTTATTGCTCATTACTCACTGGGCACATGCTCAAACAGGGCATACATATATGCATTAAACAGAGAGATGTCAGAGCAGATGTCCTGAGCTGGTTTGGTGTCTTGCTAAAGGGCCCCTCAGCAGTGCCCAGGAAGAGAAACTGGCGCCTCTCAGCAATGTTTACTTGTCTTTGGGTTTCTGCTACCTGATTTTTTTCCTCACTTTGTATTTGAGCATCTCAGCTCAAGAAAAGCACAGCTCTAAGAGGCCAACTTGAAGTTGTTTGTATGCAGCGGTAAAAACACTCCAGAGTTCAACCAATCTCAGCAGGGGAAAGTGATAGAAAAACCAGAATAAATGCAGTGAGTCGACATGTAGCATGTAAGCCCAGGCCCACCCTACCACTGTCCAGCTCTTCCAGGAGGCTGGCCAGCTCACCTGTGAGTGTAAGACACATTTGAAGTCACAATATTTTACCAATCTGATAGACCACCCCTTTCCTGTCAGCTAAAATAATAAATATAATACCCAATACATCGAGCTATACTGCAGCAGCGCATATGTAGTCCTAGAAGGTTTTAATCAGAGCGGAAACTAATATATAATATAGATTGTATTCAATTGATGACCCAAGATACACTGATTTGCAATTCCAACATATTTTTCACTGTTTTTCTCCCCAGATGTGTGCATTTTATGCATGGCTGCTCTCTGTAATCTGACTGTAGCAGAGAGCAGAGTAGTCTTGTACCTTGTCTTGTCTTTTTTTTCCTCATCAGCTCATGAAACAGGAACAATGCCTTTTTCCTCATTTATCAATGCCTCCCCCCACGCCCTCCTCTTTCCTCTCTAGCTCTCTTTCTTCATAACTCTCTCCTTCTTTTGTCGGAGCCATGGAGCTGACAGGAAGCTATTGTGTGTCTGATTGCAGGGAGTCTGTAGCAAATGCCTTTTCACTGACTTTGGTTTCGTCCTTTCTCGTGGAGCAGGATGACAAGCTAATGGTTGGACAAATATATATCTATATGTAGATGGATGGATAGATTGATCGTTTTATGAAGAAGAAATTATATAGGTATAAAAATATATATCCATTTAATAGTTGCTACTGCTACAACATTTAGTCAATTCATTGATGAGGCAATCTGCAGAAAATTAACAGCTGTTTCATTGCAGATTTGATTAATAATCATTTGGAAATCACTTTGAGGATCTTTTGGTGTCCTACTGGACACATCTTTTTATCAGCGCTTGATCACAGGATATCTTAACCTGTGCTGTTTCTGTTATGACCATCCTTATGTTGCCATGTTCTTAATTTGGTATGTTAGCCTGTCATGCAGAAGCTATTGGGAATGTTATTATTTTTGCAGGTATTTGGTCATGACCCAGGTATTAAACTGAATGGATTTTTGTCCCGATGGTGGAGCTAGATGTGAAGTCAGAGGATCACTAGAGAATATCTGGGCTAAATACATGGACTGCAGGAAAGAAGCAGGTATGGTCACTGTGAAACCACCCATTTGTTTCTGAACTGCCGTCCTGGAGCCTTGAGGTCATCATGGCTGTCGCCATCTTGTTTTTTTGAAACCAAGGTGATAAGAGAGAAAAACACTGAATAAGACATTTTAGACCAAACAACAATTGTCAATCAATCACAAGGTAGCCCCGCCCTAAAGCAACTCATCTTTATGGTCTGTTTGACTCTAAATGGGACCATCATTTACTAAATGAACATCATGCTGTACTGAAGAAGACTGGAAACTAGAGACTGAGACCATAAACTGATGTTTCACATGCAAATAGATTTCTTTCAGACCATGAAAGTCTGGATCATATTTTGTCCATCAAGTAGATATAAAAAAAATATAGAAATATTTCACAAGATAATATAATTTCACCTCAACAGAATAGTTGGAGGGTACAGTCATTGGGATTTATCTTCAGAGGAACCATAAATGTCTGTTCAGTACAAAATATCATGGTAATTCATCTAATAGTTGTTGTAGTAGTAGTAGTAGTGGTAATAGTTTAAATAATAAGCAACAGACCCTTATCATATGTTATATTATATTCTATACATTACTTCAGTCACTGCTTCTCTCAGCTTTCATCGAAATAAAGTAAATACAAAGCCATATAATAATCTTCCCATCACAGTTCAGCATCACATATAATACACATAAAATAATTATATCAATCATGAAATGACTTTGATCCTGAATGTATGAAAGCAGTGCAGCTTCTGTTTCATTACACTATCTGTTTCAGCGATGCCTCATTGTGACAATATAATCTCCTCTGAGTTGGTGTTTTGCCACACAACATTACTCCATAAAACAGTTTCAGCGCCCCTATAGCTGGAGCATCCATCATGTTTTGGCTGCAAGGGTTACAGGGTGTTGTCCTTTCCCCTGTTCTGAGCTGGAGGCCGTAACTCAGCTGATATGACTCTGAGAATTAATGTGCACAGGTAATTTATGACCCACTTAGACAAGGTGCTTTATCGCCTCATACAGTATTTATATACACTGTATATTCAACCTCACTCACAGAATAGGTCAGATAAGGAAACTTGGCCTATATGACGGTGTCTGTGGGTGCTGATGGAGCTGTAAAGAGGAGGCAGGCATTTTTAAGACTTCACCTTTTGGCTGCATTATTGGAATTTATCTTTCTTTTTATGTTCATGTCATGACTCATAAATATACTTGTTACACACCTGGTTTTACTCTGAAGTCATTAAATCCCACAGTGTGTTTTTCAAAACCATAAAACAGTTAAATAAAGCAGAAAGGAACACAGAGGAGACTCACAAATATCAATACCTTGCCTGTTGCATGATATATGTATCACATGATAAATTCACATTTCCTCAGTCCTTCCTGCATCATATCACATCGATCTCTGATAAATTAGTATTCACATAAATTCCCATCGCTTCCAATTTGTCGCTCTTTAGTTCGCTGTCAAGACATCCTGAAGATGTTTCAAAACAAAAGCATGCTGGGAAAGGAAGTGATTCCTTTGCATGAGGAACATCTGTGCAGGAAATGTTGGATTTAATTTACAGTACATTAATATTGAACTAAAAAACAGCAAAGAGGAACTACAGTACATTAGAAAGAGTCTTATAGACTGTTTTGATTGGAAACCCCTCACAGTGGACTTTCAGAAGACTCCAGGATCATGGTTGTAATCCACAGGGTTCAGGGATCTTATTTGGGTAGATTTTCAGGTTTATGCCCAAAAAAGAGGTGAGTGTTTGATATGAATATACTGTTGTACTGGTGGAAGGAAACCTGTGGAAATGTACAGATTGTGTTTATCAAAGGAACAGGAAGGCACCAACCAACCAACCAACCACCACCACCAGCTACTTAAAAAATTGAGTGATTAGTTCACAGTTTTATTTTCCAAACTGTTGTGTTTGTCATGAATACTTTCATACAGATGTTAGGTTTTCAGAGCTTTCAAACTGCTCATAAAGGCAAAACCGGTTTATTGGCAGCTATTTTTATGGAACAACAACACGTCTGAACCAAGATGGCCAACTTTAAAACTCCTTTCAAACCTGACAAAGGCAGCAACAGCTCGTACCTTTCACAATAAAATCTCTAGACAGATGATATTCACAGGCCACTATCTCACACCTTCATAACGTATATTTCCCATGTCCCCTCTATGTAGAGCTCTTTACTGAAATGTGATTAAATATACTTACTGTAATCCTGTTATCGATCCAGGCCTTTGTCTCTGCAGCAGAGGTAAATAAAGGTGTTATCCACTAGCAGAGAATGATTTAGCTGACTTCCTCTGTGCATGCACCTGTTCTTACATCCATGACTTTATAAAGCTGCCAGACAAGCAGACTCACATCTTAAAAGTAAATGGATTCAAAGTCACTTAGCCTGGAACTGACACCATAATGAAAACTAACTTGGAGGTGACTCCATTGTGTAGCAGCGTGCAGGTCTGAGACTGCCGGTGCGCTCTATTGAGAGTGATATTGCAGTGTGAAATGTCAGATGAGGTGGATGTCTGAGGGAAGAATAGGATCAGTGCAACTCTTTTAATATTCATGAACAGCAGACTCTGGTCACTGCAGACAAATTTATTAGAGGGCAACTCCTTAAACCTTTAAGCAGAGCAGGCAACAGTCGTTCAGGCTGGGAGGCGTGTCGAGCCATACGTGTATTTATACAATATGCAGCTCATAGGAACAGTATGAGTGTGACATGTTTCCTTTGATAATGATCATGAAAAAAAAATAGTTTATTACCCCTTTTTCCCATAATGAACACTTCCTGTTTACAATGCACCCATGACAATATTAACAACTATCACTGGATTACTTATATTTGTCTTTTTTGTTTTCGGTCAGGTTTTCTGGACGTTTATTTATGGAAATCTGAGATCATGATGTTCATGAAGCCGAGTCAAACAGTATCTGTTATGTTCTGAGTTAAAATAAGTTAGGTTTGTGACTCATCAAAGTACTTCATCCATGATGAAAACATGATGCACGTAGTCCAGTGCATGAAATTCTCCCTTAAGCTCTTTTTCTTAATAGATTCTTTGTGACCAGTCCATGATAATGATAAGTCTTCATTTTCCCTCCATCTGGTACTGAAACCGCCTTTGATCGCTGCATGTTCAGTGCACTTCTGAGATGTGAGATGTGCATGCAGAGTAGCACAAGATGTGGACATCAGGAAGTGATGAATACTTCCTGCTTTTACGCTTTCTTTAATGCGCTTGCACAGATTTCAAGGTTCTACACCGCGAGAATCAGTGCAGATTATAAGATTGGGCAACAGCGTTTTTAATATTTAACGAGCACCAAGGAACACGTTGGCTTTATGCTGATCTAAAATAGTTTGACCCAGTGTTGTGCGCTGCCACCCTGAGACTTAAATCTCCTCTCTGTATGCATGGTCAGGCTAACGTACAACAGAGACCTTTTATGTTGTGATCAAATATTTATGTTATAATGGTTTAGATGACGGAGCCTCTTTCTTTTTCCAACGCTAATGGCACATTTGTCTGTCCGACGGCCTCTGTTGTATGAAAATTGGACAAGCTGTAAAAGTTTGAGAACATATTGTTTGTATGGGGGAATGACGCTCCACAATGTCTGGTTTACAACACGCTGCTGTAATTGGGACATTATTATTATGATTATGTAAGGGACTTCAGCAAAGCATGCTAAACAACACTACCTGTCCTGATCTCCACAAAACCACAAAGCACTTGATGTGGATGGTTGTGGTTTCGAGGTCTCCAACTCCATGTGTCCACATCAACGCTCAGTCATCATATGTCCTCCATCATGTGTCCTCTGGAGTGGAGTGGGCGTTTTGGCACCAATCGTGACTCTTGAGGGTTTTGTTATTGGACTAATTTGGGCTCACTGTGAAAGGTACTTCTGGGTGTTTTTACGTCTCTGCATAAAGTGGAATAATTTAATAACCACTGAAACTTGTTTCTTTATAATCCATGTTTGTAGCTTGAAATCTGATTGGATTATTATCAGTTCACCATGATCCTCCACCATCACTCACTTCATTTTGAGCCAAAGAGCCTACATTAGAATGGAATGGGACATTGGAGCTATGAGTAGTCAAACTAAGCCATGTTTTTTTCTTTAGATGCTTTAAATCATCACATATTTGCCAAGAGTTTTGCCATCTATCGGTCTATCTATCGATCTATCTATCTAAACATGATCAATACTAGCTGACAAGAAAAAGAAAAATTGAAACAGTTCCTGAAGCTCTCCCTCTATTTTTCTATCTTAGATGGTTAGACAACCGAGGCGACTTGTTTTGTTTCCAGTTAATCTTGTCTAGTTCTCCTTTAAATTTTGATTGATGCACAGAAACACGTGACGTGGTCTCTTTTAAAGCACCATTTTCACTTCAAAACAGTTTAAATTAGGGATGTTAGGGATGAAATTTAATATCAGGAAGTATCATTATCAGGTTTTTATAACCAACATTAAACCGCTGTAGGCTTCAGAATTTCCGAGCATCCCTGAATGCAGCATTTGATGTTTACCAGCGCACGCTTATTGACTTGTTACAACAACAACAAGAACAACAAGTGGATCACTAGCCGTGGCTAACAAGCTAGCTCGTCTGGTGCCTGACTAACGTTATGTCTCTGGTTTGAATTATTACCTCTACAAAGGAGGTTATGTTTTCACTGAGGGTGTGTTTGTTGAATTGTCGGTTTGCAAAATAACTTAAAATAACCTTTCCTGTTTTTATTTATACTATTTTATTACTATTACTATTACTATTTTGAGAATTGGGTGGATAGAGCCCAGTTTATAATTTAATGATTGTATTATTTGCCAAGTCACGGCCAGTTATGATAAGATAAGAGAACTTTATTCAACCCAAAGGAAATTATTTCACAACAGTTGTCATACACAGTAGGAAAAGGTAAAGACATTTAAAAAATTAAAAAAGATTTATTAAGAATATATTAAGTGCAAAAGTGCAATATAAACAATATAACAGTATACAAAAACTATAAGAACATATGATTATTTTTGGAGCCATGTTGCATTTCTGAATGATGCATCCAGTAGGACATCACAGTAAAATTACACTTATTGTGTTAATTTCACAACAGGAAGTAGAGTTTTGGTGTTAAAAAAATGCACGTCAGTATTGGTTGATATCGCAAGAGCTGGACAATATCGGAATATCAGATATTGGCAAAAAAAAAAAAAAAGCCAATTTCGAGCATCACCAGTTTAAACTAGTAAAAAATATTTTCGAGTTTCCAGACTGTTTCAAAGGTGCTGAGGTCTGAGCTCAGCCTCCGTCATGCCTTATTTATTCATATTTGATAAAAGCCTTGGTGTGTTGAAAGCTACAGCCGTCCAGCCCCTGCACTATTGTCATGTGTGTGCTGAGTGAAGGTGCTGGCTGCAGACTGCTGCAACAGATTACGGCAGAATTTGAAAGGCTCGTTGATAAAACTGGTGAGAGGTGATAACACTGTAACCTCAGATGAGCTGAGTAAAATCGCTAGAATTCAGATTGAAGGCCGCCGATCCTGAACGCTCCCCCATGATAATAAGGGGATGCAGCCAGCGGAGTTGAATGCTCCTGCGGTAAACGGTAGCATGAGACAAACAGATTTAATGCTCTCTTTCATGTCGATCACACCATCTCAGCGGGAACGATGGGAAGATTTCCCCCAGGATTCCTCTTGATGCCTAATCCTTATGTTACATTACTGCGCCGGCGTTAAGGAGGGTATTTTTACCTCCTGTGCTCACAAAGCATCAGTTGTCATCCGAGAGCTAATCCACCACCTCTGTTTATTCTAGGAATCTATTTCTCCTCTGATCCTCCAGCACAGCTGCAAGCTGGGAGTATCCAGTTTGTGCCGAACTCCTCCCATAATGCTCCTCTCTCTGTGGCACCGATGGCTACTAATTATCGCTCCCCCGCTGGAGCTGTGCATCCATTTGATGGAATGGGCTGGAGAAGGAGTAGGAGTTGGACTTCCTGTGTCTGCAGTGTCACTAATCAATCCTCCATCATCCTCCGACATGCACTTGGGCTTCGGTTTGTGAAGACGATTTTCTTTCCCTGATTACAGTATCACAGCTGCCTAATGGCGTTTTCATATAATTACTTGAATGATAAGTTGTCGCTGTCAGGGCAATCAAGGAAGAGTCATTTGTCTGGCTTGGATGGCATAACATGAAAGTACTTTTTTTCTCTGTGATATAAATGGATGCCATATTTGCATGGGCGGATCATTAGACAATGGGCCCCTGGGCACAGAAATGTAAAAGGCCCCCCTGGCCTCCCTCATAGAAAGAGAGGTATTTGCAGGTGAACTACAACTGTCAACACCATTTTACTGTTGTTGTGGGGCTGTTTTCTTTTTCTGTGTCTTTTTGTAGTTGTTTAACCTCTTAATCACTAGCTGTATTTTTCTGCTTCCTGTCTGAAAATGACATACCCAAAATAAATAGGGTATATCTTCACAACCGCAAGGGTTGTATGAATAATTTTGGTCACCTGTGACAAACACGTGAGTTTGCTACAAAAGCATCAGAATCAACATGTGTGTCAGAGTTTCAGAGAAAGTTCATCTGGAAAACAGCAGAAAATGAAAAAAGAAGCATTATTTAGTGTGAAAACCACCCCTGAGTCATGGTGTAGTAGCCAAATTAGAGATGTATTAGTACAGTGTGTCCAGGCAGAACCACCTATTGTGCCATTTTAGCACATTTTGGCACAGTATGTGCCAAAGTTTGACCTTTCTCAGGTACCAGTGTGGAAAATTAATTTAGCTTAATTGATATATCACTCTGGTTATTCATTCCACCCAAATACAACTATTTCTACAATATTTTTTTCAATACAAAAAGACAATACAACAGAAATTAGGTTAGCCTCCTGTACATGGGGCTGCCTGTTGAAGAGGTTAACATGTATTTGTGATACTGTGGCTATTTGTCTGCAACTGTTTTGAGTTGGAGTCATTTTGCTTCTGTGTGTAGTTGTGTTTTAGTGTCTTTGTAGTCATTTTGCATTATTTCCAGTCTACATATGGTAGTTTTACGTCTCTTTGCAGTTGTCCTGCATCTGTTTACGGTCATTTCTCATCTCTTTTTAGTTGTTTTAATGTTTTATTTGAAGTAGTTTGTAATTGTGTGTTTAATTAGTTAGTCTCTGTTGTCCTTTTAAGGTCCTTTAAAGTCTGTTGTAGTCGTTTTGTGTCTCTTTGTCATTTGATAGACTTGCCAACAAGAATACTAAGTGTCCACTCATACAGGGCCGTCCTGACCTCTTGTGTCCCTCCAGTCCCATTCATAAATCCATCTATTCATATTCCACTACGTCCCACCAGGTGCTGCTTTTAGGTCGTGCATCTCTGTGGCAAAAAATCAGTTTATCGCTCTCCAACTGCTCTCCCTTTTGGATTTGTAAGATCAGGTGAGGCATTAATCAGAATTTATGTGAACGTTAATTCCACTGCAGGGACTAATGCTCAAAGCAGATACTCACAGCAGTTCATATTTCACTCATGTTTGTGGACCAAATGATTTTGTTGAGGGAAACGAGCTAAACAGCGTAAGAGTATAATTTAATGAAAGCATGGCAGCATCAAATGTGAACCCTTCAGCCTAATCTTTTTCATCTCCTCGTCAGCCGTTATTCTACATTGTAGGTGGAAATCATTTATCTGGAGGCTCTTCTGTCCTCATGTCTTCACTCTAACAGCTCAGCAGGAAGTGGAGCCTCAATGGTGCTCATTGACACTTTGATCAACCGACCATGCACTGTTTCGATTTCCCTTTGATTTGACAGGCTGAGCCCCCCCCCAACACACCTTGCCCACTGACACGAGCTATGCATTGGCATTTCTGTGCTGTCATTCTCAGCAGATGGCTGACAGAGTTGTCCAAATGTTGCTGAAGCTGTCATTGTACTTTCAAATACTGGTTTCTGATTTATGACCGTCATTCCCCCCCGAAAGCTCAGACCTGCCAGACATTGACGCAAACCGCACTGCGTCATTCTGTCGACAGTCCAGAGCCACATGCAGCGCAACAACTGATGGGAAATATGCTTCAGAAAAAGTGTTGATAGCTGGTGTTAATTCACCCTGGTGCAATTCATCTTTTCTACCATTATTTTCCTAAAATACCAGACTTTGCTCCACTGAACAGAGGATCTGCTACAAAGGTTATTTATCTTCTATTTCATTGGTGAAAACAAGAATATGTATTCATCAACAGAATTGGCTGCAACCACTTAAATCCAAAAACACACAAAGATTAAGGGTATGTCGATCATCCGTTTGCCACACATGAAGTATTTTATTTAGCTTTTCCCTGGTTCTCATTAGACCTGGTTGCTGTTGTGTAAAGCAGAGTTTTTAGAGCTATGTCTTATTTTCTAGAAGTGAGAGAAGAATATTTAACCTTCGCTGTTACCTTTGGGAGGTTCATCTTTGCTTGCAGAGTTTGTTCTCTGTGAGTTTTCGTTTAACTTTCTAGCCCTCGTTTCTTTTTCTGCATTGTGTATTTCACACTACTGTCAAAATGTTTCCTCTTCTTGCCTACACATTTTTGCTGTGTGGCTGTTTGGCCCTTTACTTCCAATTATTATAAATCCACCTTAAAGCTACAGTATATATATATATATATATATATATATATATATATATATATATATATATATAACTGTATTTAAAGGTCCATATTTTGCTCATTCTCAGGTTCATACTGGTACTTATTCACTTCATTTTTATAAGCTGTAATTTCTAAAGCAGTCTTTATTTTTATCATGCCCTCTGTCTGAAATGTTGTATTTTTACATTAATTGAGAATTGTGTTGCTAGGCAACATCTTGGGTCCATGTTTACGTCTTGTCAACTGACATCATTCACATGCACTGAAACAGAAATAAACTGGGACACATATGTCATGTTTACATACATAATTTTTACCTTTAAAGACATAATGTTACTTTTACAGAATCGAACCTTATAAAATAAGCAAAAATATTGTGGTAGAAATAGTTTTCCCATTTTGACCTGCAGAGACCTGACCTCAAACACATCCAACATTTTTTGAATGATTTAACTTGCAGACATTACTAATTGTTCTCCTGCAGCCATGTTGGAAACTGAAAAGTGTTCCTGGAACTGTGGAACAGAGTGAAAATACCAACTGGGGCTGGTGTCCACATACTTTTTGTTCAGTTGTGTTAATGACATTGTATTGTTTGCAGTCCTTTGTGATGATTGCGCATGCCATCGGCCTGGGGAACCCGGGTTCGACTTCCTCCCAGTCCCGGCTACCAAAGTGGGCGAGGGTTGCGTCAGGAAGGACATCATGTGTAAAAAAAACACTAACGCCAAGTCTACAAGCGGATCATCCGCTGTGGTGAACCCGGAAGGGAGCAGCCAGAAACGACAATTGTTTGTAGACCTTTGTCTTCCTGAAATCATAAATTCCTAGTGGCCAGTAAAGATGGAGAAGTCCACTGCTGTCTGGACAACAGAAGCTTTGCTTCATCTGTTTCATTTCTATTTTTATGAGCCTCATGTGAGACCATCAGCTTCCTTTATCCTAAACAGAAAGTCTGCTCACGATTTCAGTGCATCTGTCATTACTGTACTCATACATGAGCTTCCGTTCTTCCACCCTCTCTTTGTCAGTCGCTGTTCCTTCCATCACCCTTTGTTCCCATATTTAACACCTTCGTCCTACTAGCCCTGCCCAGTATATGTTGCAGGATGCATTTGCTCCATGTCAAGTGAATTACTTAGGTGGGTTTTACCTCGGCCAATCTGAAATCCTTCTGCAGCTTGTGTCCCTTGCAAGAGAACAGTGGAAGGTCAAGTCGGCTGGCCTGTTGGTTGATAGGAGAGAGAAGTGGCTGCTGGCGGTCACAGTTCCTCTCTCCTTTACCACCTCCCTGCCCTCTCTCCTGCTGCAAACAAAGCAGGTCGTTGTGCTCAATTATACTGGACACCTATTAATCATCAGAGCGAACACTACGTCACACTGATCTGATCCAGCAGGCTGCAGGGCCTGTAGCTAAATGTGTGTAAAATTGTGCATTTTGGTGAATTTCCATGTGAAACATAGTACAGATGATATCAGAGAACATTTGCATCTTTGGCTCAGCGCCGCGGCCACTCAGAGTGACAGAACGTAAAGTCAATGTACTAAAGTAGAAGGGCTTTCGAAGTTAGTGCGTGAACACGATGATTTCACGTTAACATGTTAGACGTTAACTCTACTTGGACAAACTGCCCGAAATACTCTTTGGTGGATTATTTGTTTGCTGAATTACAGGAGAAGCTTGGACAGATTCAGAAAACATGGTTAATCTAATTTTATCAACATGTTTGATTGTTAGTTACAACTGTTAGTTTCCTTGATTTTTTTGAATGGAGTTCTGCTTCATGACTTGCCTGTACGTCTCTGACAACACATATCGGGCGGTACACTTACCGTCACGGGTTAATGTGTTAACACTGATTAATTGCATTAGCACGCTAATTTTGATAGCCCTACTAAGCAGTGAACTTCATTTATACAGAACTTTCCTAAAACACAGCTGCAGTAATCTTCATAATAATGTGGAAAAATCATCTCAACAGATACAAATACTCTACGGGCGAGAATAGCAGCACCTCTCCTCCCAAACAAAGAGTTGATCAGTCCCTCTCTCTTGTCTCTCCTGACCTCCTTATTGTCATGATGGCAGGGATAAAATATTGTTCAAAATGCATGATTCCATTGATGTCAGTCAGTTGACCCATAAAGGAGGTCAGAATATGTCCTTAGACAGGGTGAGGCTTGCTTTATCCTAACTGCAAAAGCATTTGTTGATCATTCAAGAGGTCAAGAGGAGTGACGACTCAGCACTCAATGACTGAGCAAAACAGTCAATAAAATAGCTTTTTCAAAAATTCTAACACAAGCGGTCCTTGAGCATAGAATCATAAATAAAGTGGACGGACAGATACACACACACAACTGCACGCATCATCTCCCCAAAGGTTTCCATTTGGCAGGATAATAAGTCTTATTTAAAATGTTTTTTCTTTAGAAAAAAAAGATGGTGAGCATGTGCTCCATCGCTCTACATCAGCAACTATGTATTAAAACACAATGCGGCATGTATAAGCTGAGCTTTGCAGGTACATGTGCTTGTAAATGTGATAACACGTAAACAGAGACAGACTTTGGAAATTGATGGTCAATGCAATTTAAATAGTTTTACATCATTATCTGCAGTAGGATTAATTTGAAAGTTTGCATATGGAAATTCATTTTGTGTTTTGACTTTAAATGAATGTCTGTTTCTCCTTATGTACAAAACATATCTGGGTGTATTGGTGTACACGGTATACACTCACGAGCCACTTTATTCGGTACACCATGACCCTTTTTCCTTCAGAACTGCTCAAACTCTTCATGTCATACTTTCAACAAGGTGTTAGAAACATTCTTCACAGATTTTGGTCCATATTGACATGATAGCATCACTCAGTTGCTTCAGATTTGATGAGATGTTGATGATGTTCCTCCACATCTCAAAGGATCTGTTGGATTGAGATCTGGTGACTGTGGAGACCATTGGAGTCCAGTGAACTCTTTGTCATGTTCAAGAAACCAGTTTGAGCTGATCTGAGCTTTGTGACATGGAGCATTATCTTGCAGGAAGTAGCCAACAGAAGATGATCCACTGTGGTCATAAAGGGATGGACATGGTCAGTAACAATACTCAGGTAGGCTGCAGAGTTTAAACCATGCTCAGTTGGTACTAAAGAAAATCTCCCCACCATTAGACCAGCAGCAGCCTGAACCAGGATGGATCCATGCCTTCATGGTGTTTACTCTAAACTCTGACTATCTACCATCTGAATGTTCAGCTGAAATGGAGACTGGTCAGACCAGGCATCATTTCTCCATCTTCTATTGTCCAGTTGTGGTGATCCTGTGTGAAGTGTAGCCTCAGTTTCCTGTTCTTAGCTGACAGGAGTGGATCCAGGTGTGCTCTTCTGCTGCTCTAGTCCATCTTCTTCAAGGTTCAGTGTTGAGCTTCACAGATGATATTCTGCATTCCTTGGTTGAACCAGTGTTTATTTGAGTTCCTTTTGTCTTTCTATCATCTCCAACCAGTCTGTCCATCCTCCTGTGACCTCTCACATCAACAAGGCATTTTATTCACTGGATATTTCCTCTTTTCTGGACCGTTCTCTGTGAACCCTAGAGATGGTTGTAGTGAAAATCTCAGTAGATCAGCAGTTTCTGAAATACTCAGCCCAGCCCGTCTGATACCAACAACCATGCCACGTTCAGAGTCACTTAAATCCTCTTTCTTCCTCATTTTGATGCTCTGTTTGAACTGCAGATAGTTGTCTTGACCACATATACATGCATAAATGCATCAAGCTGCAGCCATGTGATTGGCTGATTAGCTATTTGTGTTAACAATCAATTGAACAGGTGTACCTAATAAAGTGGCCGGTGAATGTATATGCACACCGCATCCTCTGTTCTTTGTAACAAGGGTAAGGGTTGAAATAAAAAAAAAACATAGACCCGTTCTCTCAAACACACATCCTATTTAAATGTCTCACCTGATGCCATTCTTAATGTCTGAATATAAATGTTATTTATTCATTTTTATTTATCAACTGAATATGAAATTGGTTTTGTGTAGTTGTGCGTTGGGATTTACTGGCATTCAGTTCAGGGTCAATATATTGTATTGAGGTCTTTTCAGTTTTCAGTGCTCAACACCTCCAGCACACACTGTGCCATAGAAGATGTCATGTTGAATGTGCCTCAAGTGTACAATGTCTTTTTGTATCATGTAATTTACAATATCTTCTATTCAGGCAAAATCCTACTTATTGAAATCTATGTCATCATTGATATACAGATGGGCTTTGACACAGAATCAAAAAAGGTTGAAAAAAAGGATGATTTTGATAAGAGTCACTGCTGTCAAGGTTATTTGCGTCATCTTTGTCAGAATCAGCCATCTTGTCAGTTGCTTATCTTCTGTCTTGTGAGACGAAGAGTTTTAATGAGTTGTTTTATTACCTGCTTCCACGAAGTATCACCCTGCTGGCAGTCGTGCGTTTAAAGGGGAAGTGTCGTATTTTACAAATTAGACCTTATTTCTGGGATAAATCATCCATCATTTCACTTTGGAGTCAGGATTTGTCCATAACTTGAGAAAATTCAATCTGTAAGTTATGGACAACTCTGCACTCAAATGAGAATAGTAATAGTGTAGCCCATCTCATTAAATATCTGTTACATGGAAATGGTCAAGTTTGTGTCATTTACTGGCTGCATTTCAGTGCCCGCTTCACTGCTGTTAAATGGATATCATCAAATCCAATATCACTGAAAATACTCCAAATGACTCCAAAGTGAAATGGGTGAGTAAATGACAGTATTTTATCCCAGAAATAAGGTCCAATTTGTAAAAAACGGCACTTCCCCTTTAATATTTCAAGCCCTCACCTCATCCTACACACAAAAAGAGTACTCCATGGGTAAGCTGCACATCTGGAATACCTTTACTTCTGAAATTACCCCTTGAATCAGCTCATGATCAAGGCTGATTTGTTCGTCTTCAAAGCTCTAGACAACGTCGCTGACTTTTAAATGTGAAGGTGCAGATCAGCCTTGACTCTTTGCCTTTTCGGGCTGCAGACCTGGTGCCATTTTAACTTTCAGGTCCTCACTTCCTTCCTGTTGCAGTGACACCTCAGCTGTGTTATTTTGAAGTAAATAACAAAACAGTGAGGGTTGCTTAGATACTGTGTGTCAAGTACAATATGGGCACCAGCGTCTGTAAAAGGAGATTCAATTACAGTGTCTCCCTCCCTAGGCATCACAGATACCCCCACCCTCCTCTTCTTTAACATCCATTGTCTGTAACTTTTTATTCGTCGCTGGCGCCCACTGTGCGGGTGTCTAACACCACTTCACAGAGACGTATGTCCATAAAGTCCCTGCATTCAGACTTGCCCAGCAGCGCTGGCGTCCTACCTGTCTGAAGCTTATGCCCACACAAGCGTCCATTCTTCTTCTGGTGGGTGTGAAAGAGACCCCCACTGAGCTCCACTCCTATCTCAGCCGCTGCTGTGCGCCGCCAGCCCTATTAGGAACCCAAGGGCATGGCTAACGCAGCACAGGAGCTCCGTCAGTGACAAATTCACAACAAAGATTTTTTTTTTTTCTGCGAGGAATGAAACTACCATGGAGGTTGAAGGAATGAGAGGTGAGCAGGAGAGCAAGCAAGGGGAGAGATAGAGCTGGTGTGATGAAAGGACATGTGGTCCCACTGTGACAAACGTTCTCCCCGACTTGTGATTCATCATGGTGTGGAGACGGAGGGAGCAGCCCAGCTCCAGCTCAACCTCTGCAGTTATGGTCAACACACACAGCTCCTGGTGGAGAGAAAAGAGCCTTGTGTTAAATAGTCTTTAACACATCTGTGCATTTATTTCACCCACTGTACTTTTAAGGCTGTAACGAGGCAGAGCATGATGGCAGTTTAAAGTCGGTCACTCTTTACCAGTGAGCCCGTGAGTCGTTCTGGAGCAGCTGGGTATTATCCTAACGCCCCCATGGAATAAAAGAGATGCTTAGTCATTTCAAGTCACAGCTCTATTTCGCATTCAGGCAAAGAGAAAGCAAAACCACTGAACCGCACAGTTTGGCGGCTCACTGTTTATTTAATGTGCTTTAATGGAGCTCGCTGCCATAACGGCAGACCAGCTGCATATAATTAGGAGGCAGGTTGTATTATTTTCTATTTCTGATCCCCGTTAGGTGACATTAAAATGCTTTTATTCATAGATACTGACAAATTGTGCAATTGTAATGTGAACTAAATGTGTTGCTTACATATTTAAAAATGTTTACTGTCCAACTGTGCAGACAGGAAAACGATTATTTGACTCTCTCTTCTGGCAGTTTTTTTCTCTCATCCAGTAAATCACCTGAGACTCTTTTAGATTAGTCTTGTGACCTTTTTAAGGGCCTTGAGCCCCAGGTTGGAAACAGTGAATTTTGATTTTTCAACAAAAATTAAACAGAAATTAATTGGAAAAAATATGTGATTTTAAAACAAATCTACTTTTAAACATAAATTCATCTCCTTTAGATAATATGTATAAATTTATTTTGACAGTAAATGTCCCTTAAGTGGTTTGTTTTAGTCGATTAATAATTATGTTTTTAGCACAAAAAAAAAGAAAAATAGTATTTTGAAATCATATGTACTTTTAGACATAAATTTAGCTGCTCAATTTTCTGTATCACTGGGAACACAATGTTCCCTCTTGACATGACAGGAAATCAGAGGTAATATTCAAGCTGCTCCCCTCATCATGGCCCTGCACCTCCACAGGTGTTGGTGGCTGAAGACTCAGATGTTGTGAAAAGTCATGCACGGTCAAGTTGTGTTTGGCTTTTATAGTCTATTTGGACGCTTCCAATGACACTCATTCAGTGGAAGGCTGTCAGCTGACGTCACGTTTTAGTATCGCTTCGGCTCACTTGGAACCAGGGCTGAGGAGATACAAAAGAAGTACCTAGTACCAAGTACTAGTGGAAATACCACTAGTGTAGAACCGTGCCGTACTGTCCCGCGCCCGTGGAAAAGCACCAAAAGTCAGTGATGATGGTCCTCTACTGCCGATCATCCCCCTCAGATACACATCCAACAATAGCTACAAGAATAGATGACAGCTCCCAGAGTTGTGGCTGAAGTCTGATGTGCACAGGGTGAAGAGAAAGGGGGAGAGCACTGTCCCCTGTGGGGCCTCTGTGCTGCAGACTATCATGTCTCACACACAGTCCTGAAGCCTCATGTACTGTGGTCTGTTGGTGAAGTAGTCAATGGTCCATGCATCCAGGTGACAGTCTACTCCTGCGCTTTCCAGCAGAGAAGGCTGGATTGTGTTGAAAACACTGGAGAAATCAAAGAACATGATCCTCACAGTGCTGCCGGTGTTCTCCAGGTGAGTCAGTGATCTGTGCAACAGGTAGATAACTGCATCATCCACTCCAATGTTCGGTTGGTACGCAAACTGCAGTGGGTCCAGATATGAGCTCAAGTCTTCCACAGCTATGGACTCTCTCCGGACTCAGGCTGAAGATGTGCAGGAGCACCTGACAGAGCTGGTCTGGACCTGAACTAGACTTCTGCTTAAAGGCCACTTTTACCAGAATATTTCTAATATCACTGTTCTACCACTGGTACGTTTGAAGTTTGTTGCTCCATTGCTGTTTGGATCCCAGTAAAAAGGACACCTTCGCCAAGGCCTGATCTGTTACGACTAAAGGAAAGTTTAGCAATCTCTGATTCTTCATGATGTGAAATGAGATGAAAAGGCATCATTGAAACATGTCTGGTGCAGACTTAACTTTGGACCCATTATACATACTTGCATCTAATTACGTTATTCATAACATTTTTTCCCAGACTTGTGGAAAGAAAATATCTGAATTCCACATACATGTGCATGTACATTTAAACACGCAATTTGCATTTTTAATTTGTTGAAATGTTGTTATCATAGCCACCTGTAGTGTCCCTACTGGCTCCAGCTTCCTAGCTGGAGGTGTTTTTCAATATAAATGACATCACAGTCATACAGTATACTCTGCTGTATGTTTGCTGCTCTGATATGTCACTAAACATTTATTGTTTTTGAACAATAAAAGCCGATGATGTGATGTTGTATTCGTGATGAAGATGAAAAACTCATATTTTCCTATGATAGCTATCTTCTTTACCTTTTCTTTTTATAAAACTGTCAGCCTCTAGATGGCAAAATAGTTCTTCAGCACTGTAATTAAGAATAATGATGCTTTATTATTGACAGCTGAATCCCTTCCAACCGTAATAATGACAGGACCTGATCGTGCCTATTCAAGATCATTTCCCAGTGGCTCCTCTCACGATCCTCTGCCCATTGTGCCACTGTTTTTCTCTCCATGCCCTCTTTTTGGTGAAAAGGGTCGAGGATGTGGTGGCTGAAGTGCGCCGTTGGAGCCGTCCATTACATGGTGATGAAATCTATTTGAGCAGAGTGAAGCTCTTGATGGTGTCTGGATCAGTATCAGGAGCTGCCCTTTTTTTTAACCTGCTGCTGAATTGTGTTGCAGTACTGTACACCAGCCTTTTTGACAGGCTCTTAAATGTGTTGCCAGGTGCTGTTGTGGAGGCGTGCTTTTATCCTGGGTGTAGCGGGAAGTGTAACTTCTCCAAGGACTGCCGAATCAGCCACCTGTCACCTCCTCAAAGAGCCATTTTAGATAGTATTATTTGTCATCTTGATTGTTTTTGCACCTTAAAATAAAATCTTTTTGGGAATTTGGATATGTCAGTCTTTTATCCGTTCCATCTATGACATTTTCAGATTTTCTTTTTTCCCCTATAAAAGACTTGAAGATTATTTCAAACAGCTCCTCACAGTCGGCTTGCTTTTTGGAAGTGCTTTAATGGGTGCAAACACACTGATTCAAAGCCATCCTCAGCAAACCTAATTTAATGCACCAAGCAACTGCTGTTGTCATGACTACGGAATAACAAAATAAAACACCTGTTGAGAATGTGAAGAAAAGAAATAGGTTCTAATCTCAGTGCTACAGCAGAAACTTTAAGTATCACAAATGCAGGAGACGTTTCGATTGGTAGATTCTGTCTGCGCTTCAGTCTTCCTGAGCGCACAGAGCATGTTAATAAGGATTCGCCGCCACACACGTCACTGCCATGCTCGTGGAATCGTCTCTGTTGACATTTCACTGGCACCAAGTGATGTGAATATGCCAGCGAGAGGAGAAACCGCATCCTGATGCACCCCCACCCCCCCTCCTGTCAGGATGATGGGGTCCGAGCTGTGTTTATGTAAGAGCCTCACATAGAGTATTTGCAGGGAGCAGGAGGAGAGATGGAAAAGCAATTACTTTTCTCTTTTTTTTTCCCTCCCAAATATCCCGATGCTTGCCATCATGTATCTGACAAGTAGGAGTGGGGAAAGTGCACAGTCCTACAACGCACCACCTGCTAGGTAGTCAGCATCTTGGGAGTGTGAATCCCAGACCTTTGGGTGTTGCTGTGTTGATGCTGGAGTAATCACTTGTCCACCCTTGACCTCTCTTGGTATTTCTTGCGAGTGAGCTCCTTCCATCATATTTATCCGCATCCGAATTTACATCCCAAGAAATGACGCAGCAAGCCCAACAGGAAACCTCCTTAAAATCAATCAAAACAAGTCACGGGGGGTGTTATAACACTGAACAACTTTTGTTTTCGAAACATCCCATTACACTTGTTCCCCTGGCTGTTGAACGCGCTGGGGGCTCGCGGCATTGATGTAGGAATTAATGGAACGCTGATGGATGGCGTTGGCCATGCACGATGACAGAATGTGTTCAGGGACCTGGCTGTGAATCGGAAAATACATTTTTCCTCCATTTTCTGGAGAAATGGGACACATTTTATGAATGTGGATGTGTGCATTCATAAGCTCAAAACTAAATGGGGACTGTGTTTTGTGCATGTGGGTGCAGACGCAAAGAAAAACACCATCTACTTGGTTGAAATAACCTAATATGTTTCTGTTATTTGAGTCTTTTAAAGTGTTTTCTCAGAGCACTCTTAGCCGTTCCACTCTGCCAGGCTGAGATTTCTAACTTCCCAGAGTTTCGACAAGAGGCTCCATCAAAAACACAGTGGATTTCCATGTAATGTGCATGAATTCTTTTCACACCCAGTGGTGTTTAGCAGGGATTTAACGCTTTAGTTCTGCAAATATCTCAATTAAAAAAAGCTGTACAGCCAGAGCACTCGAGGAAAACAACTGTTTGCTTCACACAAACTGAGAGCCTTGGACAGACTTTGGTTTGGTTTGTACTTCTCAAACTAAATAGAGAGAAGAAAAACAGAAATTCAAATTCAATCTGTGCAACATTTATTCAGTGGCTTTCAAACCAGCAGTGCTTCCTTTTTCACCGCATCCACTCAATTTAGATGATCAGAGGAGTCTTGGTGCTGCTTTTCGGAGCTTCCTCTTGGTTGACTTTTGGATTCATATGTATTTCCTCTCTCTTCTCAGCCTATGGAAGCTATTTTAATGGATAGGTCCATTTTTTCAAGTTTTGGTCAAAGTATGATGTTTTAGCAAGTGCAACTTCCCCATGTTCTTCTACAAACATTTTCCAATGTAACCTGACATACCGCCGTCAGGGAGGTTATGATTTTCACTGGGGTTTGTTTATTTATTTGTTTGTTGGTTTGCAAAATTTTATGGATGGATTTTGATGAAATTTTCAGGATTGGTCAGAAGTGGCCTAACATAAAACTGATTAAGTTTTTGTGGTGATCGGATCTGTTTCAACGACATCACCAAAAATTAATCAGTTTTAAGTTAGGCTACTTTCGGCCAATGCTGAAAATTTTGTCAAAAACCGTCCACGACTTTTTGAGGTACGGAGATAACTTTAAATTAAAAAATGTCGTCACCGCCGTCGATGCTTTGGCGGAGGTCTGCGCTCGCTGAGTGCTTTTCTAGTTTGCTATGTGCTGCTGCTGCTGCTACATGTACTTTGACTATCCACATAGTCAGTATAGTAACTTTGCCTGCAGTTACAGACAGAATTACCGGCTGGATTACGGCTGTGTGTGGTCGCCACTTTATTTCAGATCAGAAAGTCACACAGTAACACAAACAAATGAATCTAGGCAGCAGTAGACCAGCAACTTCTTTTGTCTCTGAACTAAAATTACTGCCTTTGTGAATGGAGTCTGGTGGCATTGAAGGCAGTGATGTAACAGCCTCAGTGCCCTGTCAGAAGGGACTGTCTGATGAATGAGGTTAGAAAATATTCTAAATGTAGTGTACACTTAATTTTACCTTGCAGAACAGTATAGCTGACATACATAAAAAATCTGAACTACTCCTTTTTATTAAGTGGGTGTTTCCATCTGAAAAAAAGACAGAAAACAGCAGACTCTTTAAAATGCACATGCCAAGAAATATCTCTGAGTCAGTCAGTTCACCTCCTGGCTGTTTTGAAGCAATCTAAATATAAACGCCAGGCACAAAAATGTGCAAGGTTAATTGGAGATGTCTCTATAACAACTGCAATTATTTTATATCTACATCACCCAATAGCCACAATTTTGTTTCCAGTAATTACATAAAGCAATCAGTGCCAAAAATAATGCATCGGCGTGTTGTGTTTTTCAAATTATGGCATGCATTGATTGGGCTGAAGTTTTAATCGGGGCAAAAGCGCTTCCAGAAAGTTCATTATGAGCACCGCTGGCTTGGCATTAACAGTGAAATGATGAGACAGAAGTCAGTGGATGGCTCTGTTTGTTTAGGACACAGTCAGTTAATTCCTGACTTCTCAGGAATGTGTATTTAAACTGAGCCACCTCCACGAGCATTCATCACTGCCGCCTCCTGTCCATTTGTCAACATCAGAGACATGAGGTTTTGTGGACTCACGCCACAATACGCTAGTTATTGTGTTCTCTGCTGCCGCAGTCTGACCACACTGCATCCGTCATTAGCCAATAGGGCTTTCTCTCCAGAGTGGCCGTCATTAGTTTGGGGCTGATTGATTGGCTGTTGAGAAGTCGTTTCAGTTTCATACATCATCGTCTTGATGGTAAACACACAGGCTGTTTGAGGCTGCTAATGTAGCTCTGGAGCCACAAGTGGATGCTGCTGTGAACACTAGGTGGGCTTTCACTCTTTTCCATACATCAAGATGACAAGTGCAGTTTAATATTTTTAAGATTCAGAGAAGCAAGAATATTACCCATAACTAAAGCCTCATATTCTTTATGACAGATCTACTGTCAGTACTACAGCCTGTAACACACAAGACACTGCATGGCTCTGCATGACTGTTGGCCTGTCAGTCAGCTGGTCTGTTTACCAACAACTTGTTTACAGACATGTTAAGTAACAGACATCATCATCATTACACACATCTTTTTTTTGTTGTTGTTGTTAACAGTCTCAAAAAACATTGGATGGATTGCCATGGAAATCTGGTTCAAACTCAAAAATTCACATTTGATGATTTCTTCACTTATTCATTCCCTATGAAATGGTAAACATATGACAGCTAAACATCAGTTTATTAAAGGAACTGTGTGTAATAATTAGGGTGATCTATTGGCCATATTGTGTGGAATATAACATTAATAACCATGCCTTCATTCTGCCATTTAGACTGTGATCAGGTCATTAAATGGTTATCAGCCTCATAGATGTGGGTCAGAAGAGATCTACTACACCTACTAGTAGCTTTTATCATTGATTCACATGGACGATCACAGATAGAAAGAAGACAGCTGCACAGTTGAGTGCTCTAGTGCTTACAGCATGAAACTGGGTGGAGGTCTGGGGCGATGGATGAGCTATAAAGCTGAGTACCCTCACCCAGGAGACTGGGGTTTACATCCATCTTTGTGTTCACAACCTAGAAAGTGCCTTTTCTGCAGAAATAATAACTGTGGTTGTGTTTTCAGTCAGCTCTGTTTTTACTTTCATAAATACCTCATATATATATATATATATATATATATATATATATATATATATATATAATTTAAAAGTGGGTTTTATCCTTTGAGGCTAACTTTTTGAAGGACAAGCCCTCTCCTGCCCCGTCACGTGAAGCATTCATTTGTGATTCCAGGGTAATCGACCTTGCAGAGGCGCCACCTGATTTTACTTTAATTAACAGTGCAGCACGTTGGGTCACACACCTGCAATACAGAGACTCAAACTGGAGACCAAGGTATTAATTAATATGAAGTACATCTCTAAGCAAATCAAAGTGTGTCATTTCCTCGCAGTGTCTGAATAAAGATTTTATTTTTTTTGTGCAAGGTTTTCATCCTGACAACATGAGTGGTTCCTTTTCAGCGCTACAATAGTTAACTGGATATACTGATTATATTCCAGCCTCAAAGATTAAGTTCAACTCTGACTAACTGAACTTTATTAAAAGCACTTTTTGCCTCCATCCTAACAAGTTCCACTTTATTGCAATGGCTTCGTTCCATAACTTTTTACAGCCACTCGTGTCTTAAACATCATTTCAAACACTCTGACTATTGACTCAGTGTTATTACTGCTACTTCTGCTGCGGCTGTGCCCCTGTAAAATCCAATCCTGCTGCATTACATTCAAGCCACTTAGTGGTTCCTCAGCATTACTAACGCATCAGCGTAGCGCCACCTTAGTGTTTTGTTTCTAATTACAGCGAGAAAGTTACATAACCAAGAAAGTATTTTACTCCAATTCAGCATGATTACTGGCAGAAAAAATATATAAATATATCAAAGACTGGCTGCTTTAATGTTCCCAGTTTAGCAGCAGCTTTAACACAAACAGTGTGGGACCTGTAGCGTGAAGTGGTGGAACATGAGATGGAAATATGAATATGTGATGAGCTTCTATTCAGCATTAAAGTTCACCGTTTAATTCCAGTGTACATTTTAATTGATAACCACTCACTGTGCAACACCCAGAGCAAGTGGAGGAGGAGATGAAGAAGGGATGCTCTCCCTCCTCTCTCCTCTGTCCCTTTCTCTCTCTCTCTCTTTCCTCTCTCTCTTTCCCTCTCTCTTCTCTCTCTCTCCCTCCTCTGTCTCTCCTCTCTCTCCCCTTTCTCTCTCTGCACCTGTCTCTCTCTCTCTTCTCTCTCTCTCCCTCCTCTATCTTCCCCCCTCTCTCCTCTCTCCCTCTCTTCTCTCCCTCCTCTATCTTTCCTCCTCTCTCTCCTCTCTCTCTCCCCTCCTCTCTCTCTCTTTCTCTCCCTCCCTCCTCTCTCTCAGCATCCTTCCCTTCCCTCCACTTGTTATTTCACACCTTGGCCGCTACAAACGCAGCCTAGAGCTCCGTCCTCCTGTTCTTCGTGCTCTTCTTCCTCCTCTTTTTCCTCCTCCTCTTCCTCCTGCTCTTCCTCCTCTTCTTCCTCCTGGCTGTCGGCTGTATCAGCCTCAGTATTTTTTTTTTGTATTTGGGGAGAACTACAGTCTCTCCCAGCTGTAGGAACCATGACCACGGCGAAGGAAGGCAACGCGCCGTCGAAAGCGGCTCAACAGCAGGACCAGGTACCGATGAGCTGCTGTCTCTCTTATTAACCATGAACCCGTCACTCATTAACATTTGCATGCATTTCCCTGCTGCTCCTCCTCGGTGTGGAGAGAAAGGGGTCGTTGTAAGGGACGTTTGCGCTCTGGAGTGCGCTGGAAGTGATCGCCGGTGCCCGTGCTGTCGGCTCCATCACGACGTGCCCGATTATTACCATCATCAACATCATTATTATGCAGTCATCATCATTAAGCGACTTTATGCGCCAGCGTTCACCTTGGAGCAGGACGTGGGGTCAGTTAGAGAGTCAGATTGTGCCGCATGGTCATGAAACGCCCTTTTAAAAGGCTCTGACCTCTCCAGGCTGGAGACACTGTTGCATGTCAGCGTGGTGCAGGGGGGATGTGCTGCTCCAGTACAGAGATTTTTAAAAACAGGATCACTCATTTTTACTGTGTCCTGTTTAGCCCAGGGTTGACAAATAATGCAGCTCCTTCTGCAGCACCTACACTGTTTATGGATCAGAGGAAAGATCAATTTCAACTTGTGCAAATGCACATTTTTAATACGTGACAAATAGAAACCTGAACTCTCTTTTTACAGCATCACTGCAAGGAAAACACTGTGTATGGCAGATTTTATTATCCAGTTATCCAATTTTATTATTGCTTGAAAATTACCAAAAAATTACTCAACCTGATGATATTTTATTTCCACACATTAAATCTGTTAATTTGAGTAACTGCCTTCGTGCTGCCACTGACCGTTCACTGTTTACTGTCACTGCTTGAATCAGATTTAATGAAGGCAGCTTCCCTTGTTTCCACTGTTATCATCTGTGCCAACTGTAACTTTAAGACAGCTTCTGTCTGTTGGCCTCCACCTGTCCAAAGATGACAGAAAAGGTGAGAAGGACACCTCACCTCACTCCCATGCTGTGATGTAGCTGCAGACTGTCAGTCACACCATGAGAGACAGCCAAAGGTCCACCCTGCTGCATGTTCTCTATGTGACAATACCAACATCAATACATGATTGGGTCTTTTTTGTCATTCCTTGAGCAAATAGCAATTACTGTATGTTGTGAGGATTTTCTTCTCCGTGAGTTGGATGGGTTTACGTTAAGACTGGTGGTTGTACATAACATACAATTTTAAAAACATTTTGTAGACTGAAGAAGAGCTGCAAGTGATCATTATTTTAATTATCAGTTAATTTTGTTATTTTTTCCACCTAGTTAATCAATCATTGAGTCGAAAATATGCTACAAAACCTTCAGTGTTTGCTCCAACTGTGCGAAATGTTAAAATATTTTTATTTCTAATAGCAAATCCTCAATTTGATATCATATAATGTAATTCATTTTATGAAATTCTACTTTAGAGCACACTTGAGGGTTAACACCTACAGAAACTGACCTTTTTGTTGCAATTACTGACCAGATCAGAGATTAGAGAGCTGCTGATGCTGGAACACCAGTAAATAGTAAATGGTGGCTGTCAGTGGATTTCCTCGAGGCGTGAAGCTCCAGCACAGTGAAAAAAATCGCTTCACAGAGAGTTCACACCTATATGCACAGCTGCTGTGCTAGGGTAAGATCTTCCTGGTTATGACCTACTGATTGATGGTCTGCTGGCCGGGGCTCATGGTCCAGTGACGGAGGATGGTTCACCACAGAGAGGGAATCATTACTGACACGGGGTTGGAAGGTTGAATCAGTTAAAGCTAAGGTAGCGCTCTTTCCTCCTCACTGACATGGACTCGTCTTCACCAAATTAGACAAATGAAAATAGCAGTGAGTAAATCCTGTGTGCAAGAGCTCAACACTCAAAAACACATCAACAGCTGGTCAACATGGTAGTTCTGCGAGCAGTTTAATGGTGGAACATTACATGAGTAATTGGGATTTTTACTGTCACTCCCCACAACCAGTTGGAGCTCTGAAGCATTTAACTCTTGCCAGCCGTTTTACCAAACAGAAAGTGCCTTGTGCCGGCGTTTTGTTTTTTTTTTTTTGCCCATTTTGAGTCATATTTCTAGACCCACGAAATATTTTGTACTATGACCCTGAAAACAGTGAATAGCTCAAATGAAAGAAGAGACTCTCTATTTCATTATGAAAAAAAACATTTGTTTTTCCCTTGTTCCATTCTTGTTTTATCTGGAGGACAGTAGAGGCCACTTTCACCAAAATCGCCACTTTGCCCAGAATCCATTTATTTTGCTCTCTAAAGGCAAAGTCTCCACTTCCTGCTTTGATTTCCGTGGCGTATACTAACCCTTTATGCTCCGACTACAAATCACAGAAGCCCCAAAATTACTCACAGGCTGTGGGAGACCATGATCAGTGACCCGCTGCAGAAAAACTCCTCAATGGCACTCAAGCATTGTATTTTGAATGACGGTGAAACTCGTCAATGGCACTCAAAGAGATAATGGGGGATACAGTACTTGTGCTGAGACGCCATCTAGCCCAGTAATCGGACTGTGTTTTTCACATTGTGTACGACTCACAAACTCAGGAAGCTGTTGCGTCTAATGCATGCTAAAGGGAGGGGCAGGATGCTGCCAGCTGAGAGGCAAGGTCTGCCCTGCTGAAGTTGATTTACTAACGTCTCATAATAGCAGAGCGGTAAAGGACTTTGTGGGGTGTTGGGAAGGGATTGAAAGCCAAAACCTGAGATCAGGACAGCAGCTTGAGGAACAGCTGAGCGGAGCAGCCTGTGGGTATTCCTGGAGAGAGGAGACGTCCAGGGGCCAAAGAAGGTGATGAATCATAGACGAGCCGCAGCATGGGGAGGATGATGTCAGTCCTGCTCACTTTGGTCATGTTACGATCGTATTCTATCTTGTGTCACATTGGTGAAGCTAAAATCAGAGAAAGCACATGGCTGTGTGCATTCCCACCAGGCCGGTAGTCCTGTTATCACAGAGTAACTACTATAAGTTTAGTAGAAAAAACGGTCTCAAAGTGCGGAGCAGCATATATCTTAAGTTTATTCTAAACTACCATAACCTCGATACACTCAATGTCATAAATCTAGCAAGCTTTTTAAGGTTGTGCACTTGTCAAATATTGATAAAATGTTGTTTATTTTGAAATGGTGCCTGTCAGCTATGAGCTGATAAATTCAAGCGTGAAATGTGAGGATGTTCACTTGAAAGTCAAAATATCGACAGGAGGAAAGAGCCAGACAAGCACACAATGCTCTGTCGAGACGACGATGATTAAAGCTTTAAATATTGTAGAATTGATGATATTTGACTTGAACATCTTTCAGTGTGTGCGCTGAGAAAACAAGTGTGGGTTTTTTTTTTAGTTTTTTAATCAGCGCCGTGTTGTTTCAGTCACCTCGCTGTGTGGTAGAGCTGCTGCCTCAGTGGCCTGCTGATGAATAGCTCAAGTGATAAGTGCTTAAGCAGATGTTAATTAAAGTAGCGACTTGCACACACAACCCACAGTGGGAGGGTGAGGGATCGTCCGCTATGGCTTTTGTGTTTTTGCATGAACTTGCCTGCACCGTGTGCGATAATAACACTGATGGTGTTTGGTCTGTTGATGCAGAGTGCCTGTTCATCAGCTTGTTTAATGTCATTTATGGAGAGTCACAATCCTCCTCACCGCTAAGACGTTTTGTCAAGGTCACCTGTTGGTCAGACAGGAAGTCCTATCACAGATGGTTACAGATTAGGCCATAGCAAATGCATATATTCCAGCATGTGTAAAGGCCCAATCACACATTTAAAGAGGACATATTAAGCTATTTTTTTCCATATTTCGGGTTTCTACTCAGACTTGTTTACATGCTTTAAAGGGGAAGTGCCATTTTTTTAACAAATAGGACCTTATTTCTGGGATAAAATACTGTCATTTACTCACCCATTTCACTTTGGAGTCATTTGGAGTATTTGCGATGATATTGGATTTGATGATATCCATTTAACAGGAATGAAGGGGGCACATAAATGCAATCAGTAACTTGTCCATAACTTGAGAAAATTCTGTTAACGGACTCCACTCCCTGTGTATTAGGACCCCTAGTGCCCACCTATGTGGTCTTCACATGGCCTTCAGTGGCCTGAACTATAACAAAGCATGTGTGTGTATGTGACAACATCACAAATATGTATTTTAGTTCAGACCACATAGGTGGGCACTAGGGGTCCTTCGTAAACTATGATACACAGGAAGTAGAGTCTGTTTACAGACTGAATTTTCTCAAGTTATGGACAACTCCAGACTCAAATGAGAATAGTAATAGTGTAGCCCATCTTATCTTAACATCTGTTATTTGAGAAATGGTCAATTTTGTGTCATTTACTGGCTGCATTTCAGTGCCCCATTCACTCCTGTTAAATGGATATCATCAAATCCAAAATCATCAGACATATTCCAAATGACCCAAATGAAGTGGGTGAGTAAATAGTATTTTATCTCAGAAAGGGATAAAGTTGTTCCAGTTGTCCCAGTTGTACTTAGCTCCAACCACTTGGTTGCAAAAGAACAAGATGGTGTTGACCAAAAACCAAGATGAAGGACAAAACATCAGTCCACAAACCAGTACATCCACTTCTTATAAACAGTCGAACAGACTCTTTACTGACTAAAATTATGCACAGTCCTGAGATCAAAACACCAAGAAGAGAAAAGACTAAATACAAAAAGAAAGTCACTGATTAGCACAACGGTGTCCACGGCTGGTTAGCTTGTTAGCAGTTAGCTCACCAGGCACATTACTATACCATCTAGTCCTGTGGGTTTATACTAAGCTTTTAGGAAGCGAGGAGCCTGCTCCCCTCAGTGTGAGCTTAATGCTGAAATGGTGAAGTTCAAAAATAGAAAGTTTTCCCACCTCCCAAGAGGCTCTTTTCCATACACATGAGGTCATATAGAGCTGTGTAATTTGAATTCCTTGCTCCAGTGTCTACTGTATGTTGCTTCCTGTTTAGATTGACGTAAGCTTCTTTTCCTTAAACATACAAATAAAAAAAACATTTGATCTGACACCTTACCTAACCTTTGGCACTTATTTTGATTATTTCCTCAGTTGCACAGAGTTTTCTCCACAGGTGAATCAAATCTCATAAACTTAACAGTTTTATTATCTCGCAGCAGAAGCTTCTTAATGAGTGAGATAAGCAGAGTGGCCAAAATGAGTTCAGAAAAAGCACAAGAGTGACAAGATGATTCACTGTCGGGATGCAAATAGATAATAGGTCAATTCCTCCCTGTTTGCAGAGTGCCCTTGACTGATAAGGCGGGATGGGAGATGGATTTAGTGGGGAATTGAACACCCCTAATGTTTGTGCCATAGTTCATCTTAAGGGCAATTATGAACAATCGAGCCGTGATGTTGGGGTCTGGAGTGGAGATTAGAGGCGAGATTGCCAGGCGGCAACCACGACGATTCATCATGATTGTTGTCATGATTTAAATGTTCTTCGTGGAAATAGCTCATAACATAAGGGGGGCACTTTAATGCAGCAATAAATATTCAGTGTTTGGAGCAACGGTCAAACTAAATGTCATGACAATCCTCCATCTCGCTAATGGTCTGTGCAGACATCAGGTGTGTGTGTGTGTGTGTGTGTGTGTGTGAACACACACCTCAGGTGGAGTTTCCAAACAGTGTGTGAAGCCGCCTCATTTAGGAAAAGGTCAGTGCTTTTTTTCAGTCAGGTGTCTCTCTTTGTTGTATTGTAATTGTGTCTCTGAGCTATGGGAGCCGGCACAGAAGAGCCATATAGACCCATTAAACTCGGCTCAGTTTCTTCTGCATCATCCATGATTCATATTTGTTATGAATTGTTTTAATGAAGCAACTCGCTGTGAATTTTAAACAGAAGTTTCCTTTCCTCCTGTCATTGTGTTTGGGTAGAAAACAAAGTTTTATTCAGCAGGTACATAAGTTAAATGCATTCAGTCAGAATGTATTTCTGGCACAAATTTCTAGTCTCTACGGTTACAGGTGCATTTTGTATGCTGAGCAGAAATAGTGAGATTAACCGTGCTTCAGGTTGTCAGGGGAGTGTCTGTATCTTGTGTCTGTGGATCAGTCAGTGACTTATTATGTCTTTGTACTCCTGTCTTCGTTTGCACATGTCCTCAGTCCGTTTGAGCTGTGTTTTCTGGCCTTATCGACCTTCTGTAATTAGGAGCCCGGAGCCGTTGAGCAGAGAGGCGATCGAGAGCTGCCGCGTTCCGCTGAGTCTCTAATTGAAACGTTGAGTGCTCGCCGTCGGGGCCCCTACCCTCGGGTCCCCGCCGTTGCCTCAGCACCACCTCCGCGTCGGTGACAAACATTCAGAAGAAAGAGTGCCAGACACGAACGATAAGCAGGTGATTGCCTGCAGGCTTGGATGCGAATTAGGAGGAGCTGGTGCTCTAGCTTCATTGGCCACGCTGCTTGGGGTTGTTTGTGCCAGCGTGACAGCTCACAGTGATCTGCACATAGCTGAGGTGAGCCTGGAATATCATTAACTTGTCTTTTTTAGCTCTAGTTAAAACAGCTTGCATTCATCATGCTGCAGAGTTTTTTGTAAATAAAAATGTCCTCAACTCTTCCTTCCGTGACGTAAATATGGCCGATGAGGCGGCACATAGAGCCTCTCTGCAGCCTGCAGGAGGCTAAAGGCTGTGCCCAAATCTTGGCATCTGGCTGTTCCTGCCTGGCACCAGCCTAGAGGAATGAGCTTGCTTGTCAAAAGCCTGGCTCGCTCTTCCAACCAGTGTTCCTGCTGACATTTATCGCCTCGAACCTTTAGTGTTATTGTTATGACTGCAATAACTCTCGCCGGTGCGGGATACTGATGGTGCTCCATATTGACCAACTCGAGGATTTTAATGTGACGGCTCATCGTATTACGGTGATGGGAGCGTGAAAGTAGGCGGCCCCCGCTGCAATATCATCTACTTGAGAAGCGTGCCTCCCTGTCATCTGTCTGTCAGCCATGTTGTCAAGACTGCCATCGGCTGGCATCCACTCCTGCTTCCTCAGTCAGTGAAAAAAAAAAAAATAAAAGTCTGGGCGGAAGGGAATCGGTCAGATGTCAACCCCCTGCTGATTTTCCACACTCAAAATATTGGCAGCCATTACATGCCTCCTCAGTGGTGTTTAGTGCCTATGCCTGAAATACTGGCTTTCATCATGACATTTGCTGGGCACACTCCAATCGCCCAGCGGCAGCCTCGTTTCTATGGAGATGCCGTTGGCTCAGCATGCATCTCTGTACAAAGAAAACACACAGCACATTAAAACAGATAAAGTGATTCATTAATTCTGTCACCATTTTTGTTTGTGCGGTCCCTGTGTTCACTATAGCGACTGAAATTGAATCAAATGCTCAGCTTAATGTGAGAGCGTGCGGCCCCTGATTTCAGAGCGTTCCGGCGAAATGAGCGTCCGACTTTGTTCGAACATCAGACGCCACAGGAAGTTCGATCGGGGCCTTTGATTCACTTATTGTTGCGCTGAAATATGGTACGTTGGCACTCTGCTGCAATTGGCATTCTTTGTAGGATGCTAATTGCTACACACATTTTTAAAGTGGTCTCATTATCTAGACTTCCTGGAAACGCCGCCATTCTCAGCCTGGTGACTGTTGACAAGTCACCAACAAAATAGAGTAATCCCCTTACGTAATGTGTAATTAATTAGCATATAAGGAACAAACAGAGGCACTAAAATATTCTCTGCACAGCATGATTGAATCTTTCTCTTTGACCATTTTGGATATTAGAAGTCCACACAGTTCCTGGATTTATTATCTCATTCCAGTGATCCTCAGGGTGCTGTCAATTGCCACTGAATTATACGCTCCTCCTCTGCTTATATCAGTGAAATACAGCTTCTTCCCCATTCAGAAGAGGAAGAACAAAAAAACTACACTCTTGGGTGTAACCTTAGAAGGCCAGTCAATGACTCATTTGTCACACATTTGTCATCAGTTGTCACTGACCCTTGGGTTGCTAAAATACCAAAATGAGTGATTTCACAATGAGTCGAGAACTCGAGAGCTTGTTAAACCCTCTCAGAGCGCAGGGTGCTCATTCAAACACCTTTTACATTCAAAATCCATTTTATACATTATATTCTTTCATGAGGTGGTGTAGTGGTTAGCACTGTTGCTTCACAAGAAGGTACCGTGTTTGATTCCTGGCCCGGGGCCTTTCTGTGTGGAGTTTGCATGTTCTCCTCATGTCTGCATGGGTTCTCTCTTGTACTCCGGCTTCCTCCCACCATCCAAAAACATGCATGGGGATTAGGTTAATTGGCTAATTTAAATTGACCGTAGGTGTGAATGTGAGTGTGAGTGCTTGTCTGTCTCTATGTGTCTTGTGATGAACTGGAGACTTGTCCAGGGTGTACCCTGCCTTTCACCCTAAGACAGCTGGGATAGGCTCCGACCCTATGAGGATAACAGGTAGAAAATGGATGGATGGATATTCTTTCATGTATAATGCTGGAATTCTGTCACTTAAAATTTTAAAAAAAATAAATAAATAAACAACTCACTTCTAGTTCGGAAAAAATGTAATTGAACAAGCCAATCAGGTCTGACTCCCCTTCCTATGTCAGCTGGAGAACTACCTTAAGCCTTATTTTAGCAAATCAGAGCAGGAGGGTTTCTTGAAGCGACAGATGCTGGAATGGAGTGTTTCAGAGAGAATGAGATTTTTTTAACGTTTTTTTAACGAATTTAAACATGTTGTAATAGGAACCACAAATACCAAGGAATCTGTAGCAAATCATGACAGAGGCAAACAGTGGGGAAAGAAAAGCTCTCGCTCTGCCACAAGCAGGCATTAAATGGACAGCTTGTATAATAAGCAGTGCATTGTTGGACAAGTACAGGTGGAGGTAACTTCATCACTGGTCTCCTGCCTGCTGATGTGGTTTTGTGGGGTGGAATGGACAGCTCCCATAGAGCTTTCATAACTGCTTTCTGTGGCTGTTTGTCCACCTCCACCTACTCTTCCCTCTCTTTAACTCTGTGTACGAACATGAATGATTTTTTTAATTGAATTTAATGATATTCTAACGGATATGAAATTGTCAGCTAGTATTTGTATCACTTTAAATCAGTTGAATCAGTAGCAGGGAGCAGTTGTACGAAGAAAATCCAACAGTCAGCTTAGAGAGATTCTTCTATATGTTTATGTTGTGGTGGTAACATGACACATATGTTTATCTTGTGGCAGGATTTGGATCAGAGAAGAGTTGGCTTCAGTCGGTGACCAGCATCTTCAAGCTTCACTGATACCAACAGGGAAGAAAGGATGTGTTGTAAAACAGGTCATCACACTTAGAAAGTGTGTGTTAATGTCTGCTTTGCGGCAACATAATGCAGTAGAGAGCATTAAGATCATTGAACCAAAGCTTTCCCCATGTTGTTCACGCTGTCTGAAAGCACAAAGAGGCCACGTCAAAGATTGTCAATGCTACTTCTCATGGTGTCATTATGTTTTTCACATGTGATGAGTGCTAGTCAGCGACAAGTACCTCTGTAGCTGAGAGAGATGGCTTGGAAACAACCAGCTAAGTGTGAGTCATACCTGTTTATGCCCAGACTTAATGAATACATGCCAGAGGGGACACAGAGCATGGCGCTCCTGCAGGAGGTTAACCCTTCCTGTTCATCGGCCTTTTCCTCTTGACCCTCCAGCATGGCTTCAAAGCTGTGACCACCAATCAATAAAGTTTGATTTGAACATGCCAGTGCAGTGACCTACAGTGTTCATGCCTTCTCTCATCCTGTTTAAGGCACTTGGATTAATAGTATGATTTGACTGTGAGTATTGATACAGCAGAAAACAACTATTGTAAATATATAAAGAAGTAATGTCTATCAGGAGCAGAAAATGCAGTTGCTCTCCCTCTATGTGTGTTGTATAAGTGTTTCTATGTGCTCTGTTGACATAGAACAGAGCATGTCTTTTAGGGTATATGAGTCAGCTCACAGCTGCTGCTCTGTGCTCACACGGCTGTTGGCGCTGATAACAATCTGGACACCAATGTATTGGCTCTCAGCCCCTGATGTTTTTTTTTGGGATAATATTTGTCCTTTTCCCTTGTTAATTCAGCGATCTCCCTCCAGCATGCAGAGCTGGCATATTTTGCCATCTAACTCAGTGAAATAATAGTTTATTTCTCCCAAATCAGAGTTTGGAAAGATGAAACAGTTTTATTTTGCTTTTGTCAAGTTGGAAAGAAGTATGTTTTATTAATGGCTAAGGGGTTTCTACCATTTCTTTTTCCCTGTTCAAAGAGCATTTTTGGTGAGTTTTTCCTTCGTTGATGTGAGGGTCGTTTGTAAAGGCCAGAGGGTTTCATATCCTGTACAGATTGTAAAGCCTCTGAGGTAATTTGTGATATTGGGCTGTAAAAGATAAAATTGACTTGATTGCATATGATGCCCCAACAATAAAACAGCTGATCTCCCAGCTGGAACTACACACACATATGACTGTAGCTGCATTCGTCAGTTGTTGGCTGACAGTGGCAGTTTTGAAAATTTAGCAGCTGTTAGCAGCTCTGTGTGCAAAACCTGTCAGGCTAAAGTTGTAACAACATCCAGCAGAAACACAACCAACTTTTACCTGCAATTGAAAAATCACCACAGGCATTTGCATGAAGAGTGCATGACAAAAAATCCGGTGAAAAGTCTTGAGTAAATGATTCATGTACTCAGGTGTCTCTAGGGACGGGGGGTCCCCCTCAGATTCATAGTGACACTGATCCGTCCCCCCACTTTCCCAGCATAAAGAGACAAACATCGCTGGTAAAACAGCATTAATGTCATTGCAGCAGCATTGGGAGCCCAGCGTTTGTGTTGATTCTAATGTCGGAATTTCCACGTCCCAAGTCAGTATTTAAATCAGAACTGTGAAGTCAGCTCTCCAAATCAGAAAGTTGTTAATATTGCACTGAAGCTCCATTTAAAGAAAATCGTGAATATGCCATAAAAAACGCAATTCAATCTTTTCCTAAAATCATTCGGCCCTACTGTGGCAGCGAAGTATCATCAGGACCAATTCAAGAAAAGCCAAACTTTAAATAATCAGAATCACACTTCCTCTGTTTTCTGCTCGCCACAGACTCTGTGTCGTCTCTCATTTTCACTTAAGGTACTAAAAATCAATCCATTTCGCCCTCTCATGTACTGTAGTTAACTAACCAGATGTTTTCACTTTTTTTCAGGTTTCTTTTTCCTTATGCTGCCTCCCCTGAAGTTTGTCACACTTTGAAAGCACTTTTAAAGGACTGCAGGCATGTTATAAGATGTTTAAGTTTAATTCCCTTTTCACATCTCAATATAGATTGAACTGCGATTACATTTATCATAACCCGAAACACAATAAAATCAACATATGTCTTCTTATTTAGTCTTTGTATTGGTCCAAACTTTCTTGGGGTCAAAAATATGTTTCATTTGAAAGCACATATTTTTTGAATAAGACATGTCATATATCTTACAGTATGTTGATTCTTTTTCTTTGACAGTACATATACCCAGTAGTACAAACAAACAATAGCAGTTCTCTTTGGTGAGATGGTGGGGTCAATGTGCTTCAGGCTAAAGCCAGCTGAAACTTCCCCAGTAACCCTTTAAACTCTGCATTGACTGATAACACCTGGGATGAACCCACTAGAGAAGCTCTGCCACATTTTAATGGGGCTCATCTTAATTCAGCAGTCATATAAATAATCCTTTACTTCAGATTTGTTTAGAATAGTGCATTTTTCTATGTTTTCTAAATAGCATTACATGGATGTTTCAGTCATTTCTCATTTGCTTGTGACGTGTATAAACACCTCATTCTACGATAGCTTGTGAATGATTTTTACAGCTTCTCTAAAATGAAACAATGCAATGACATCAATATATTTTACAACCTTATCAAGCTTCCCAGCAGCATTATTAGAATGTGCCGAGCTGTTTCTGTGTTCTCATTTGATGATAAGCCCCTGCAGTGCAGAAAGTCAGGCTCCCTCTGTCCAGCCCACATATCAGAACAGGGTCACTGCTTTACTGCCTGCGGATTCTTATTGGACAATAATAGTGTCTGAGATACCCAGCAGGTGCCTGAATAAACCCTCTAATAGAGCAATTATTCTCAAACAAAAGGTCACCTCAGGCGTGACGACAGGCCCGGAAATCAATAAAGCTCCCAATTACGGCTGAAGAACGGGCGCCTATATTTGGTCTGTGGTCACCAAGCTTCCCAGTGAAGATCAGATTTCAAAGCAACCTCGTTCCATCAGTGTGTCTTTGAGATTAAATTACCAAGTTTCATTTCAGGAGTCTTTCCTTCACACTCTTTAAACATGTATAAATGCCCACGACTCTTCTGATGCTGGTCCCACTTGATAGCCGACACCCAGGGAGTCGTGTGGCCTTCCTTTTCTTAGCTCATATAAGGTATTACAGCTCGTTCTCTGCTTGGGAATATTTAAGCCTTCATTTAACTAGGATATATCACTGAGAATAATCAAGATCTGAGAGCAAATTTGATCCATTCATTTAAAACAACCATCACTATTTTTTACATTTGTAGATATATAAGTGTGAAGGTGTGCAGAGGAATGAATGACCTCATATTTCAGTGCTAAGGTGTATATGGTACTGGAAACCTGTGTTCCCCACTTCAGAGTGGGCATAAGGAACATTTAACGTCTATTTTGTTTTTGCTCCAAAATCCCACCTCACGTTATTGTTTCCACACGACCTTTGAAAGTGTCGTCCATCACTAGTTTTCAGAATATCAAGGAAGGAGTCAAGGAAATAACAGAATACAGAGATGGAGAATTTGAAGATAAATCGACTGCAGAACTGCTTTGAATCGGAAACGGTTGCAAAACAAAGGAAAGATTAGTGCTTGTGCTCTAGATAGCTGAATAGATAATTAGCATCTTGGTCATGTCAGTCACTGATTGGCATGTTTGGGACTAGCTCTATCACACTCACATAATGAATTCAGTTTGGTCTTGTATTGCAGAGCTCCACAAAAAATAGCATAATAAAACACATCACACTTAGCATTAGCAAAATTTCAATGCATAACAATTTTATCAGACAGTGCTTTAAAAAATGTATACATAAAGTACAGACTTGGTTTGCTAAATATGACAGACAGGATATCACCATCATACAAAGTAGACAGTACTGTATGCTGGACTGATGTCCCCTTTTCTTCTGTCAATGGACAAATATTAGAGTAGAAGAATCCAGTTTGAGTTTTAGATTTTGAGCGTGCTGTTCTCTGTGAGCTTTGTCAGACAATCTGACTTTATTCTTGGTGTTATTAAAGTATTTGCAGCGCTGCACTCTTTGAGTTACGCATCGCCTGAAACATCCTTGTTTTTCTCGTCGAAAAGATCGTCAAGTTCACAAATTGGTGTTGAAAGTGAATGATGGGCTTTTCGATGGCACCGCCCGCATTTGAGAATGTTTTCCCCGAACTGAAAATTACATGCTCTGAAACCTAAAACAACAATCGACAGCATGCCTGGAATCAAATTTGGACTTTTCTCCCTGCCATTTTGAGGAGCGTGATAACGTTCCCACTCTATTACCCATAATTTGGCCGTGAACGCTGTCTGAATACAGACAGGAGTTTGGATGGTGGATGATGGGATGTGTTGTCTGCACGGACCTGAGAGGAGTGGACAGGGAAGATGCATCTCCTCTGCTGCCTGAACACATCACAAAATGTGCGTTTGTTTGGCTGCATGGTAATGGTGTTTCCCACCCCTTTGGAGGGGTAACATTGATTTTGAGAGAATGGTTTGTGGGCTGGCTGGTTGAACAGCTATTAGGATTTTAGTGCAAACTGTTTCATTCAAGGTCAGGACCAAACTGAATTGGTACCAGACTAGATCAGAAGCAGTGCTGTCCACAGTTATCAAAACATGGCTGCAGAACCATGGTCACCAGTGTTCCCTTTTTGTTCCTTCCCCAGTGCTGTTTTTTTTCTGCATTTTGATGTTGCATAACCTACAGACCTGAGAACTTATGAAACAACCTTTCTCTATATTGCATTATTTAGTTAAAGAACATCTGTGCATCAACTATCCACCCTCCAACGTTCAGTGTGCACCTCACCATTTTCTGCAGTTTGTTAATCCGGCCAACAGCTTTCTCACAGAGAGCCGCAATCCATCTTTACAAGATCGATGGTTTTCTTTTGTCTGCAGAGAAATAGTTACCTTGTTCCTCTCAGGCAGTAGTACATTTGACAAGTGGTTGACAACTTTCCAATAAGCAGATAACTAGTGTCTGCTTACAGGAGCACCTGGATGGATTTAAAAGTTCACGTTCTATCATTTCACTCATAATAATGCGTTATTTCCTGTCCAGTGCTTCATTTCTATGTAAGTGCCCTCTAACCAATGTCCTCATGGTTGACAGCAGGAAATGTGTTTTGCAAGTTGACTTTGAATAAAGATATGAGAGCGCGCTTGACTGGTACTTTACTTTAGGACTAATTATTGAGTAGAACTGCTTTAAATGTCAACCAAACAATGCACCAGTGTACCTATGTTTAATTATAACTTCTCCAGCTGTAAGTTAATTATTGGGGTCTGCCATAGCTGGATGACAGATTGGCAAAGCTGAATCGATAGCGTCAACCTCTCGTAATTGACATCCATTCTGGTGCAGGAGGCATTCCACATGAACAGAAACCTTGTTAGTCTTTTTTTCTGCACATTGACATCAGTGCACACATGGGTGCATGCAGTCCCTGCTGGCTTCAGTGAAATTGAACAGCTCACAAAATGCTTTCCCTCTCCCTAACAACTTTAATTCATGACCTCCCTCATGATTCTCTGCTCTCACCCTCTGCTACTCTTTATTGTAGTAGAGGAGGAGAGTCATGCACCCTACCCAGTGATCAGATATGTGAAGATACATGTTGGAGGCTGTGGTGCTGGACTTCAGTCTGAGAAAGCATGAAAAGGTCTCAGCCATGGAAGCTTGGTTAAGGCAGTTTATATTTTATTATTCACTCACCGGCCACTTTGTTAGGTACACCTTCCTAGTAAAAGGTTGGAAGAGAGATACACTGTTGATGTTTCCCAGGTTGGGATCAATGAAGTAATTCTAGTGTTAAAAATTCACTAACAGTAAAGTGAGTTTTGCCAAAACCAGTTGATATCTTTGCGTTGAGACAGCAAGGGGTGTTATCGGCAGCTGCTGAATGTAACTAATAAAGTAACTTGTAATCTAACTTAGTTACTTTTAAAATCAAGTCATCAGTAAAGTAACGTTTTAAAGGAGTAATCAGTAGATTACTTTTTCAAGGTAACTGTGGCAACACTGTCAAGGATACACATAGGAAGCAATTCTTACCTTTAGGTTTCATCCTTGCATAAGAGTAATAGCTTTTAATGTTTCGCACAATGTAAGAAAAATCCTGAATCTAATTGAAATCACAATATCTGCCAGAAAAATCTCAATTCAGTCTTTTCCTAAAATCGTTCAGCTCTAGTACTGGGTGGATGGATGCGAGGATGCAAACTAGTCAAAGAGTAGTCAAAAAAGGCTACTCCCAGTATTGATGCTAAGCTCGGCTAATTGCCTCCCAGATCAATAACTGTGTGTAATGAGAGCTATCAGTGTCATTTAACACTCTTCTTGAACTAGTTTTAGAATTGTGAAAATTGTGTATCTCAGAGCCCCTACTTTAATAATTGACTGTAGAGATTGACCACCTTTTCTGTCTCTGCTCAGATTTTATGCACCATGGAGGCTAATGCACACATTTCTCTCCTCTCCGACACACTTGTAGGAGATGCCATCAGCCTTTCTTCCCACTGTAGCTTGACAGGAGAGCAAACTGCTCCCTGCTTGTCAGAGACTAGAGCACTTTCTCTGGACTATTTTCAGGTGGATGGAACAGGAAGAAAGCAGGGCAGACAATTTCCCTTCATGGAAAAATCAATTCTCCATCGGTACATTTTCCACCTGATTCCTTGTGATATTACCCAAAAAAAAAAACGCTGCATCTCACCTAAAAACACTTTGTTTCGTACTTGTTTGTGCAACACATGTCATCTTGTGGCTAATTATGCTTCTTCCTCACCTACAACGTCCATGCGGTGCAGAACTAAATCAGTGAAGCTGAACTTGAGGTGTGAATGCAGAACACCATCATCCATCTGCATCTGGTCATCTGTACCGCCTCACTGACAGTCCTCGAGCCTCTGCATCGGGGCTCATTAGCTGTGGCCCGCTAAGCATGTCCATCAGAGTGGAGCGCCTCCTCCCTCGATTACCTGCGACAGCCTCGGCACACCTGAGAATTTGTTCAGGATCACCGAACGCTTCATTGGTGGCTGTTGATGGGGAATTATCCGGGTTTTGGTGCGTCCTCCTCGCCAGTAATTGCCTGCTCGGCAGCTCAAGTGCGGCGCTCAAATTGAAATGTCAAGCTTTGTATTTGGAAAGACAATGTGAAGAGACTGTATGGAGGAGCGTGGAAGCTGTATTGATGGGAGCTATTGAGACCATATGATTATTATGACTACTTGTAATTATCAGGGGTAAGATTGACTGGAGGATGGTGAGCTCTTTTCACTGTGCTGCTGTCAACACATTGTGTAGATGTGAATCAGAACATTGCATTATAGTTTTACTTTGTGAAGACACTTTTCTGCACATTATGCACCTCCTTTTCTGAAGAAGTTCTGACTTTAATCATAATAATACAAATCCACAGAGGACCCACTACTATAATTTGCAGCCAAGGTGGCATTTTCTGTTCTGCCAGAAAAAGAAAAGCACAGAATCTTCTCTGTCGGTAAGTTACATAAATTCGGCTAATCTGTCACAATAATTATAATTTGTTACCCTAAAATAATTGGTTTTGTTTCTCAGTCACAGCTCGTCATTGAATTTTGAACAAATTTAATTTAGCTATAGTGGTTTCCTGCTGTAGCCTTGAGGCATTTGTCTTAACCTTTTTGACCTTTATTTAAGACACTGATAGTGGTTCTCCTGCTCTTTGTGATCCACAGTCATACAGCTGTACACATTTTACACCTGGAAGCTGCTTGGTCCAGTTCTACAGGCCGAGGCTGTCTGCGTTAAGAGCTTTCACTCTCATGTCTGTGCCATAGTTCTTGACAGTGAGAAGGGCAGGCATTTTTTTTGTTAAATATCTGTGCAAAAATAAAACAGGTGGTATTTTACTTATCCAACAATAATAACTACAGAGGGGAAAAACAAGGTGTTGTAAGAAACAGATGGAATAACAGTCATCATAATGCTTTGCTTTGACCAGTTTTGTTTGGGATTGTGCCATCATGTTATGGAAGTAAAGGGGAGAGGAACTCCCTTTAGAATGGACTTTGGACTTCACAGCTTTGCAAAAATCAATACAACATACTGAAGGGAAGGGCAAAAGCACAAACAGCCTAATAAGTCCCATTAATACTGCTATAATCCAAATTATTTAAAAAGTATAATTCACTCAACATATAGGTGATATACTAGTGTGATAATCTTAATTTTCTGCTGTTGGTGAGAGGGTCAAACAAACAGCTAAAAGGTCCTCCAATGAGATCAAAATGATGGTGCACAAGGACTAAGCAGTGTTTTTAAGACATATTTTTGCAAAAATACAGTGAGCATACAGATGGACAGATGATTCATTGGCTTTTGCTGCAGGACTGGTTTAAAAAGTTGTCTAGTTTCTGCAAATGTGTCATAATTTCAATCCTCTCTAAATGCTTTGAATCAAAACGGACTGCAGCCTGCATTTTCTCATGAAAAAGCAAGCTGCAAATATTGTACAGCAACCTTTCAAATCTACAGGGGGTGAGTGTTTCATTCGCTCTCTTTTCATTGTTTGTGTAATGTTCCAGTCAGATCAAAGAAGGCATGTCAGGAAAGCAGCTTCAGAAGAATTTTGTGTGTGGCAGAAAAAAAGGATTGCATTTGTAGATTTAAAAGTTGCACTACACAACTTTTGTTTTTGTGCCTTGTGGCAGCAGTGAGTGTATCCGTAGTGCTGCTCTCTCTGCCTCAGTTGGTCAAGTTCATGCCCCGAAAAACTTGATGAGCTGTCTACCTTCAAACAGCATGTATCCTGAGACTGAGGAACCAGCATCTCTCAAACCTCCACAGGCTCTGAGGCAACAAACTGATCCTGCTTTCATTACTGCATTCCTCCGTTTTCCACTTTTTTACCTTGTTTTATTTGGTTGATGCAGACAACCCAGTGATAAAAAAAAATCAATACCACTGAAAATAGATATACAAGGAGCTAATGTGCATTTACACTATGGTAAAAGACAAACATATTTGACAAACATATTTGAACGCCAGCTCAGTTGCCCAAAATTATAAAGCTGTAGTCTTTAAAAACTGGATTGTATTCCATTATGCTGTTCTATTTGGACTCCATCATCCCCGTGCTGAATCTAGATCACTTATTCACAGAAGGTGATGCCACAGTGTCACTTTTATTACTTTTATGTCTTTCATATGAACCTTTGCAGTTCACTCACCTGCAGATTAGGACTGGGTACCGAACTTTGATACCTTTTTCGCACTGACTGAAAAGCTCTGATCCTATCGGTAATAAAAAATTAATCATCTTTCGGGGCCAAATTCCGATACCCGAATGATGGCACCAGGGACGTGGGGACATGTTTCCTTCAGATTCATCATGACACTGATCCACCCCTCCACTTTACCAGTATAAGAAGACAAATATCACCAGTAAAACAAAGGATTAATGTCACTGCAGCAGCCCAGCATTTGTGTTCAGCGTCATGGTGCGTTCAAGTTGTACATGAATGTCTGAATTTCCAAGTCGGCTCTCCACCTCTGAAAGTCAGATTAATTAACTTTTCAATGTTGATGATGACAATGACAGAGCCCAAATTACACAAAAATAGCTTATTGAGGTATCAAAAAAAGTATCGTGCTGCAACCTGCATTGAAACAAAGCTACAAAAATTGGCATCTTATCAAAATTTTTTACCCAGATACCCAGCCGTAGTACAGACCTATCAAACCTTTATGAACTTGCTGTTAATGCAACCTCAACGTTTCCTCCTAAATCTTCATATTATAATCCGGCGATGATTGATTGTGAAGTGGTCACTTGAAGTGCAATGTGTTAGTCACCGTGATGCTTTCCTCTTTTTCTTTTCTCTTTCCTCCACACAATCCACTTGAGCTAAAGGATGAATAGTTTAGATGCTAGTGAACAAAGGTCACGGTTACCGTGACCTCACATAATACATGGCCATAACACAATTATTCATTTGCTAAACACACAAATGTTCAACAGGATAAAGTGATTGAACATATTGTAAACTGCTACTTGACTCGTTCACAGAGGTACAGAACTGTAGGTTTTCAGGGTTAATGTTAATCATAGGTGGTATTGAAACACAAAGGAGCGACCACAGTGAGCTGCCAGCAGCAGGCTGCACACCCCCAACTTCTCAGCAAGCACACAGAATACTGCTGGACATCCATGTGCAGACTGAATAGACCGGTCCACTAGCATCACCGAGACAAAGATCGACTCCTTTGGCGTGTGTCTTAGGCCGTCCTCACACGAGGACGGCCCCGTATTGTCTTGCCATCGGCACCAAAGCATGTATCGCTGTTTACACATCGTATTGTACCTCGGCTAGAGTATTTACATGTTGCCCGTCTGGTTCTGCTCCGAGGTGGATTCCATGACAAGTTGTGCACGTGTAACATGTTGCGTCTCTGAATGAGCACTAGTTGGTGTAGTTGTTGCCGTAGCCTGTGTTGTTGCTGCTGTTGTTGTTGGTGTAAAAGTTGTTGGATCAGTAGTTGCTGGAACAAAAAGAAAATTAGCTCGGGTACCGCCATTGTTGTTGTGTCTGTGACTACGTAGGTTGGGGGCAGGGAGGAGGAGGGGTGCCATGACGTCACTGTCTTTTGCGGACTCATCTATTTACACCAACTACGGCATGAAGACGAATACCCAGATATCCTCCTGCAGACCCGTTTTCAAAAAAGATGCAGAGTCATGGACAAATACGCGTCTCCGTGTGTCAAGATCACCGGATCAATAGTTTATTTTACCGGTGTCTTACAAATTCGTTCTCGTGTAAAGACCACCTTAGCCATGTAGCTAGTTTTGGTTTTGTTGTGGCTGTGAGATAACTGATAGTGACATCTGCAGCTGTTCCAGTAAAAACACAGTGTGAGTGACAGGATGCCGAGCTGTTTCTCAACTGTTGGATTTCTTCTTATCTTTGTTCTTGTTGTGAAGTGTCACTTATGTCCTCTAGGTCAGCTGTAATGATCCATGAGCCAGGTACCCTTGTTCTAGTTAGAATAGAACCATAACCAGCCTTAATGGACATCATAATGTGCTTTCAGACAGTGTTATGCACCCTGTTGCAGCCATGCTGGAGCCTGACATGTCTCATTTCAGTGGCTTTGAACAGCTGATATTCTCTGTGAGCACACAATGTGTCTATGTTATGAAAAGAGCTGTGCTGACCTTTTATTGTAATTATTTGTATGCTGCTAATTTATTCACTGGACCATTATGTCACTATAGATGTGGTTGCTAGGCAATTGATGATGCAAGTGCAGAGCACACAATTGCCCATTTGTGACTTGGTTATGGTGGAGTATGAACGACAACGGAACCAATAAGCTCAAAACACGTCTTTGCAATACACACTGCGAACTCAAAAGCACTTCGTACTACATGTGCATTCATGCTGTGAGAGCAGGAAGCTCAAATCACTGCTAATTGTCCAGCCATAGCCGTGTAAAGGAAAAAACAAAACAAAAGACATAGAATAGCACTTAATGCTGTATGTGACATGCAGCTATATGGGGAAGTGGATGCTGAGCACAAAAGCCACAAATTACATAGAACTATAGCACTTTAGTCCCTGTTAAATTAATGAGCGTGTACTCTAACATGCAAAGCATGCTCTCCTGTTATCAGCCAAACAGCATGAACACTTGGGTTGCAGCGCTAACAACAGGTGGCCAGATGGAGGGATGAGCGGTGAATTTATCTTTTGCTGCTTTGACAGTGCTGCCATGGAAACGCAACAAGAGGCCACACAAACAAATAGATAGATGGAAATGCACTGTGTATATAAACACCCTACCTGGGGAATTTGAGACATATTTTAATGTTATTCCGAGTATTTTTTTTTTTGATTCCATTGGGCTTTTGTGGGGAAGTTTTTGACTGTGTTTGAACATCCACTGGGCAGTCACTGGGATGCTGTAGTGTTTCCATGAAAGCACTCATCAATGTCCTGCTTCCTTTGTCTCCCACAGAGCAACAGTGACTGTTTTTTTTTTTTTTTTGTGAAGTAGCTGCCCCAAGCCGTGGCTGTTTTTCTCCAGCAGGAGAGAGGTGGAACCAGGTGTTTTTTTTGAAATGAAAAAAGACATTTTTCATCGTGAGGGCACTTCAGCTGAACATTATGCCAACGATAAGAGGCTGGAAGTCTATTCTTTCTACATGAGTGTTCATATTTTGTCGGAGAAAGCGATAAAAAAAGTAACAGCAGGCCAGAATACATTAGCCTGGGTAAACATCAACAAGAGCAGCAGCCTCTTTTTATTAGACCCCTGCGCCTGGAAGCAGTTGGTTGTGGGGCATTTCATTTCCAGGAAGCGAGCGTCTGCCGCTGTATATTGTTTCCATGACGGCAATTTATTTTTGCCGGAGTGGCACGACGGAGTGTTGCGTTATGGAATGAAGCCTGATAGATAAGAACACAAGGAAAGATACTTTGCAATTCGTAGTACTCCTGAGAGATGCAACACACACTGGCGCCTGGCTGCAGTGAATACCAATGGCTGTGGGTGTGGGCAGAGGGACGTGCAGCGCTCTGCGGTGAAATCCTCCTGCTCCAGCTTTCTCTCTGGGTTTCTGTATTCTCCACCACTCTCCTCCTCCACAGCGGCTCAGACGACTTTCTTGTTAGTTTGCAGTTGGAAAGTTTCCATGCAGAACGCCTCCCAGGCTGTTTGATGCTGTCAAGTCAACCTGAGCTGCAAACAGGCATCTCATAAAGTAACCTGAGCATGTACAGACACTAATTGACCTTGGGGTGGAAGTCATTTTGAATTGGAGAGCTTTGATTGTGCTGCAGGTGGAGCAAAAACTGAATTTACACCAAAATTGTAATTAACTTTAGAACTTTTAAGAAGAAGAACCTTGTTATTGATGGTCATATGCATATGTAAATATGCATACTTACATGAAATTTTGACTTCTGCATCTCACCTATCCCTCAGCCTCAGGGAGCAGAGGACTGCTAGTGTCTCAATCAAAAAGAAATTACATGTAGACAGTAGGAGCAGGGATTGAACCTTTGACCCTGAGTTAGAGCCGTACCAAATTTAATTAACTTAAGGGTGTATTCACACCTGCCTTGTTTAGTTTCCTCCCTTGGTTCGGACCTTTTTGGCCGGTGTGAATACAGTCACTCGAATTCTGGTGCGGACCAAACAAACGGACCGAGACCCAGCGGAGGAGACGGTCTTGAAGCGGGTCCTGTCGAACCCTGGTGTGGTTTGTTTCAGGTATGAAAGCAGCCCGACCTCAATCCAACCCAGCTGCAAAAAATCTACCTTTTTGGATTTGACGGGCTCCCGTGTTTTTCGCGCATTATGGGAAATGTAGGATAGCTCAGTGACACACAACATTCACAGAGAGAGAGAGAGAGAGAGAGACGTGAAGAGAACGCTACCTGTTCCGTCTTCTGTACAGTAGACCTGTTGTTACATGTTGGACACACATGAGAGCTCTCCTTCTCAGCTGTTTTGCTGCATGTCATCATCGTTGCAAAATTCAGAGCATGATATTGTAAAACTCATGTTGCATCAAATGATTTTAATGCTCGAACATTTCTGCAAAAAAGCTCTACCTGTATAAACCATATTGCTATAAGGATAACAAAAACAGCACGCAAAGTCTCCATAGTTGATGTAGGCCTACTTTCACTTTTGGGCTTCCTGCTTTACTCTGCCCACTCTGCAAACCACACTAAAAAAAAAAAATTGCAAGTGAACTAACAGACCTTCCTGGTGTAAATATGCCCCGAAAGGGTTAAAGTGGAAGGCGCGACTCGGTATAGGCTGTTTACAGGGAAACGACATTGGCATTTAGCGAATTATTCACCTTGGGAGGTGGTTTCAAAAATGAGCGTGTACTGCTCCTGGAAAGTTGGTTCCATGTGGACGAAACAAATAGAGATTCCATTTTTATCAATGACGGAGCAAGGCAACAGAGCAGATCATGTGGGACATCCAGTTTATTTTCAAAATAAAATAATCTGTGTTCACGGTGGATCATATAATCCGCAGAAAGAGACTGGGTAGAAGTTTTTTTAGATGGTGTTTAATCGTTTTAACACCACGGATGAGGAGATGCTGATTGTGGAGGTCCGGAATAATATTATAATAAAATACTATTATTACAGCTGTCCAACGGAGCCACGACATACGAATCTGGTGGGTATTGATGGATGGCAGAAAAAGTAATTTTACTGAACAAACATACTTATTTTCACTCAAAGCACAATGTTTTCCAAAGCTTGGCAAAGTTGTTTTGTTGCTTAACCCAACCTAACCAAACTGGGCCTCCTGGGAACCCAAGGACTCTTTACATTCTGGTTATCAGGGAGACTGACAATGAGAAACAAATGTATAATAAGTGGAATGATTAAGGGGAGGTTTTAAGTCATGAAAAGGTGTTTTGGTGCACATAGTTTGTCTGTTGAGAGGAGTTGGTAAAAAAAGAAGTCAGATGTGCTTTGACTCGTTCTGTTGAACATCCTGATAAAGGCGATGTGCTGAAGCGTGCTGACTGAACGACGCACACACACTTCTATTTTTTCTTCACACATTTGGTTCTTTGTTACTTGAGCACCTGCTCGACTGATGAGGCACTCTTTGTACAACTTAGCTGAAGTTGTCAGAGGAATTACCCTCTAATTACACACATTAAATTGTAAAGTGTGGATTCTGTGTCAATAGGAATTAACAGAACTAACAGAAAAGAAAGACTAATGTGCTGAACTGACGGCATGAGTGTTGGCATGCAAACAGCGGCCTATAGTCGATACGTTTATTCACATTTTAGCGTAATTTAACATTCAGAGTGCACTTTCTAAAGTGAAGTGAGACTGTGAAGACAATGCTATTGACTTCAGCTACACAGCTTATTTTAGAGTTTGTCAGCGATCCATACAGATCCAGTCTAGGTCAGAGGTCTGGGACTAGTGCCTCACAGAGTCAGCACATCACACATTTGCACACAAATGTATGGGCTTCAGATGCCCGGCTAATGGTATGCTGGAACATTTCCCAGCGCTACCTTTTGAATAGACATTTTGTCATTAATGGCAGCATAGAGGGATGACCGTGCCATTCATCATTCCCTACCTTGCTCGCTGGTCCAAGCAGATCTACCCCCTCCTCCAGTCATTTATCTTCAGCTCGTTCTTATGATGCAGCTGAAGTTCAGAGATGAAGGCAAATCTTTCCATTCAGCTGAGCCGCGGTAACGTTCGCGGATACATTTTTGCTTCCCCTGACAGATGTGCCGACACGCCACGGGAAAAGTGATGAAATGAGGAGAAACTCCGGCTTTATTGTGTGTTGTTCGCTTCTCCTAAAGAAGACTTATGTGTCGAGGCTGAGACAAAATAGAAAAATAAAGATTTCACCCTCATACATTTTACATGAGAGCCAGACGGGGAGCGCTTTTCCCTCACCACTTGTTTATCTGTGTCATAATGCATGTTCATCTAAAGCTATAGGGGACGCTCAATGGTAAAACTCTGTTTCCATAGGGACTGAAAAAATACAACATAGATGTTATTAATCGCCTCCATAGAATTGATGCTTGCATGTAAATGTGCATTTACCTCACTATACTGTCAGTTATTGGCTACATGATGGCTGTGGTGGATCACATTTCATGTCAGGAAGACTTTCCATCATATTGTAGATGTCATGAGAGACATTCCTCAAGGTTTATCGCCACAACGCTACGGCAACACTGTGACACACACACACACACACACACACACACACGCACACACTGACTCATCTGCTGGCAGTGGGTATTATATGGTATTTTACAGAGATGTGATTTACTGCAAACTCTGCAGAGAGAGGTCAGCCGGCGGTGGCACCCTCCCAGCATCTCTCTAATGGACTGGAAGGGATTCACTCACAAATCAAACAAACCAGGCAGAAGAAGCTGAAGAACAACACACACACACACACACATACACACACTGACCAGTTGGAAATTAGTTCTTCCGTCACAAGACAGCTTGTTTACGTGCCGCCTTACTCTGTGTTGTTCAGTGATAGTTCATTTGGGTTCTGATTCAGTCTTCATCTCCGCTGATGTTCTTTATCCTGTGGAGCACAGATAGTGATTTGGGAATATTTTATCCAAAGATTGAGAAGGAGATGAAAGAAAACTCATCTGCACTTAAAACCACGTGAAAAATCTGAGAGGATTTCACATTAATCTGCTCTCCTTTTTTTATTGCAAAAATGAAGTCCATTGGAGGAAGATGAAGGAAGTAGAGACTCCAAATCCTTCATTTTTGAGGATTAGAAACACATCTCTGCACAGCTCCGTTTGTTCTGAAATTTAGCACAGTGTGGAATAACTCCAGCTATTGTTGTGTAATATGTATAGCGATAGAATAATAATATATTTATTATATTATGTAAAAATATGTAATTATTAAGCCCAAAACAAACTGTTTTGTGTAATTTGTCATCACAAAAACTACCTTTTATATTTTTTCCCCACACACATTTTTTTTGTCTGCCGAAAGAGGGTAATATTGCTTAATTTACTTCGCTTGTTGAATTGAAAGTTTGCATCAGTTATGCTTGTGTGTGTGCAAAGTTATCGACATGTCGATGTCACTACATAACACAATTTTAATCACACTGCTAGTTTGGCATGTCCTCAAACACAGCTGGTTAGAGTGGATCTGGAGATGAGTTCAAAGAGTTTGGTTAACCAATCACATCACAACAGCTGACTAGAAAATAATCATAATATGTCCCCTTAAAGGCGTCTTTAATTTATTGTCCCCCCTCATGTCAGCAGTTTCTCTTATCAACTTACGTTGCTACTCATTCCGTCAGGCAACACCAGACCTGTCATATTGAGAGACGGCGCTCTAATTATTTTATGATTTGCATCTCGTTAACAAATTTGATCCACTCAGATGTCAACCTGTTTCCGTTAACAGCGTGTCCCATCTTACGTCTGTCATAGTGTCAGTGAGCGAGCCACTGAACCTCTGGCTGCTCCTCTGCCTCTCTCTGGATAAGTGCATGAATTAAAAGTTGGCTGACTCATTATATTCTGCTGCTGTAGTTTGATTTTAGCAAAAAAAAGCTGTTGTCACTCTCTGTCTCCATGATGTTTACTTTTTGTGTTGTATAATTAAACAGAATGTACTGTTGGTGGACATGCACACAAGCCCTTACAGTACATAGCAGACACCCTGCATGCTGTACTGTAGCTTTAATATATGCATTGAGAATCAGAATTAATGGCCCATACCATCACTAATACTGGAGCCCAAAGGCATTATCATTTCATCCTCAAGAGAGAACACATGTAGTCTATACGCTGGCACAAGATCTTATAGTTTGAGCTATTAAAGCAGCAATTGAAGATGGGCCAAGCTTTCGTTTCCAGTTTAGCATCCATAAAGGTAGCACAAATGGAGCAGTTACTCAGGCTGCACAGCCTTCCTCATGGCTCATTCCTTGTCAAAATGGACACTTTTTCCCCCTCTTCAAACTTGGCTTAAGCTGACAGTTTTTTTGTTTGCCATCATATCGATAGATTCAGTACATTTTTATTTGGAGATCACAATTTTCACATAAAAGCAGTTGAGTACAGAGTGACCAAACATAGATGGACAACAGAATTTTATCATGAAAAAAAATGTTCCATTCTTATTTTATCAGAGGTAGAGTAGAGGACACTTTCACCAAAACACCACTTTTTGTCCAGATGCAGTTTGTTTTGCTCTCTGATCTCGATCGACTCCACTTCCTGCTTTGATCTCCATGGCGTATATTAACTCTATGTCCCAACTACAAATCACAGAAGCCCTGAAATTACTCACAGGCTGCGGGAGGCCGCGATCAGCGACCCGCTGCAATACGATTTAATCCATATTTTAACTTCATATTATAGAGTATTTTTTTTGGTTTTTTTTTAATTAAAAAAGACACCAGAGTCAAAGATAACTCAGTAAGGGACAGTCAGGAACTTTTCTGTTACGTTCCATACAATGGAAATATATATCTGTAATGAGCTAAAGCAATTGAATGTTTTTTATGTTGCATTAATAGTCTGCAGGTTATTTATTAAAATATTTGCTTATGAGGTGGAGACTTGTCTAGGGTGTACCCTGCCTTCCGCCCTAAGACAGCTGGGATACGCTCCAGCCCGCGACCCTATGAGGGTAAGCGGTAGATAATGGATGGATGGATATATTTGCATAGATTTATTCTAAGGGGCCCTACAAGATCAGGACTCAAAACATTCATCTGTCTATGTTTCCGGCAACGCATTCAGCCTCTTCTGTGGTTGAATAGAAAACGCTGATATTGCTCTGCGCTCTTGGAAAATGTTTGACTAACTCCAGCAGTCGTTGTCTTCGAGAGACATTGGCCCAGTGTTTTGTTTCAGTCTCTCTGGGAGGAATCAGCACTGATGATTCCTGTGCATGCTCTGCAGGTTTAAACATGACAGCTGCTGAGGACAAGAAAACGCCAGCATCTTGTTTTTATTCGTCTGGACCTGAATCCACCTATACCTCTCTGTCTCTCTCTTTCTGTCATGTTTCGGTCACGCCTCAAGTCTTCCTGTCAGTGAATCTTCCTGCAGCCTCCCAACATGTTATATATTTACTACTCCTGCCAGCTCTGACGTCTGTCTCCTCTTGCTGCTCTTTTTTCTACCTCTCTTCTCTCTTCTGCCATAGTCACTTATAATCACGGTGTCATTACTTCGGCACATAAGGTCTAGCTAATTATTCCAATCGTTATTATAATTACAGATCAGAGGGGCATGATCGGGAAGGTTGTGTGACTATTCCCCTCCAAACCCAGGAAAAGATGTGACATGATGTCTTGGTGAGGCTTTGATTTTTTGGTGGAATCGTTTGGGGTCTAATTATTAGCATGCTTCAACCCCTGCGAGGTATGGATCCTCACAGCAGTACTGCTCATTCACTCTCTAAGTGGGAGCTGCTGCTGAGGATTTGTATTTTGGATAGTTTCCAGTGTCAATATGTTCCCACAGAGATCCTGATCTATATGGACATGCTGCCTGACATTGACTCTTTCATCACTGGAAGAGTGAACTGGATGTTTCAGCATGCCGGATGTTACTGTTGCAGAGGGTTGAGAGAAAACAAGAGGAGCAATTTGCAGACTTCTGTACAGTCAGTGTGTGTGGTTGATCTATAGCAGTAGTCATTGGACAGCCGGCTAAACGTTTCTTCTTGCTTTTACATGACAGTAGTTAAATCCAAGAGCGCAGGCAGACCTGGCTACCAAGGAAAGGTCACTGTTTTCTGAACATTTCCTCCCACTAAAATATGAAAGGTTGAGTGAATTTAAAGGCAGAAGCTTCTCTTGAAAATGTTGGTCTAAGACACACGGTGGGATCTGAGGCTCCACTGAGCAGCTGCCATGATTCTCGTGTAGCACATAATGGAACAAAATTGCATTTAAATGAGCACTTTACCTTTACCAAATCACTTTCGTTTCGCAGCCTGCACTATGCTGAAACCCATCCAGCTTTTAGTTTAAGTTGCCTTATGGTCTGATTTTCTGAATATACACACACACACACTCATAATATTGCAAAATTCAAGACACTGTGATGGAATCGTGCCCAGCTTTCAATGCAGTATCTGCATCTACAGTGCATAGACAACAACAACAGCTATTGCTCTGCATTGAATGGATTTCTTTATGTCTTTCTTTGGGCATTACACACATTGAGCGCTCTGTCATGCTGGCTTTGCATCCCATAAGTCATTGCTCTCTAAAGAGCTGTTTTCTTTCCAATTTGGTCACCGTTTTCCATACCGTAGAGTCCTGCTCAGTCAAAAACTGCATGGACCACAACAATCTGCACTGGGCTTCGTGCCATTCTGTCATAAAATCTCCAGTAGGATTTTCAGTTCTGCAGAAAAAAAAACAAACACAACAGTTGTTGCAGAGAGAGGGCTCAACACAGAATGATAGGAAATAAATCACACTGTGGATTCTTAGCTCATTGACCATTACATGTTTTATCTCTGAACTGATCCCAGCAACATTTTCAGCCCCCTTATCCAATACCTGTTACCAGCTTCTAATTAATAAACTATTGATGTCTTTTAAATTTGTGACAACACAATGTAATGATGATTAGGACGTTTCACTCGTCTTCCATTAAAGCACACTGCCTCCTCTATAAATAGTTAGAGTCTGTAGTATCGTCACCCCTTTAAAAATTAGCATTGCAGATATTGCAAATAGCCACAGTGCAGGAAATGCCTCCAAATACCTGTTTGTCAGAGGTAGGCATGAGCATAGAACTGAATTAAATAGATCAGCCTGGCTGAATCCAGCTACTTGAGGCTATTTGAATAAGTAGTGGACCACAGAATGCACATATACAGTATGTACAGCTCTGCAAAATGGCTATGGATGGACAATTCATTCATTCATTCATTCATTCATTATGGTCTAGTCTTAGCATCTCAGCAAATAAAATTGGTTTGACACATGTTAACTAAAGCCTCTTTTACACTGCACGAAAATGCTAGCTTGTTGCATTTTGTCGTCACACTAATTTACGTCTTGCTTTGGTTTGGTCAGCCTGTCAGGCTGTCATTGTGAAGCTCCAGGACTGCAGAGCTGCTCACTCTGATCTAGAAACAGAGCAAAGTTTTGGTCCACTTCCATAAGTTCGGTCTTCCCCAGATCGATCTTTGAAGGGCAGAAATTTATTTCAGTCATACACGATGTAGGGCAGAAATTTATTTCAGTCATACACGATTATTTCAAACATACACAATTTGTGCATCATTTCAAAAGTTAATCCACTAATAAATCCATCTGCTGTTCATCAGCCTGGCCTTATTCCATGATCAATAGTTCAAAGGATGCAGTGTTTTCTTGTCAGCACATTAACTCCATTAAAAAGTGCGTGACAGTGTTCCCTGATGTTCAAGTGTTAAAGTGGAGCAGAAACCTCTGCCATTCATGGAAATGTGATTTCCCTCACATGGGTTCATGGGTCATGTTTGGATGAGGGTGCGGCACGGTGGTGTAGTGTTTAGCACTGCTGCTTCACAGCAAGAAGGTACCGGGTTCGAATCCCGGGCCCGGCGCCTTTCTGTGTGGAGTTTGCATGTTCTCCCCGTGGGTTTTTTCCGGGTACTCCGGCTTCCTCCCGCCATCCAAAAACATGCATGGGGATTAGGTTAATTGGCTAATTTAAATTGACCGTAGGTGTGAATGTGAGTGTGAGTGGTTGTCTGTCTCTATATGCCCTGCGATGAGGTGGCGACTTGTCCAGGGTGTACCCTGCCTTCCGCCCTAAGACAGCTGGGATAGGCTCCAGCCCCCCCCCGCGACCCTATGAGGATAAGCGGTAGATAATGGATGGATAGATGGATGGGTTTGAATGATGCAGGTTGACAATCTCCAAAACGGGTCAATCAATGAATTAGATGTCAGCCTGGACAACTTCATGTTTCCTCCTCTGATGTGAACAGCAACCAGACAGGAACTAATCCAGAATAAGTGAACCAGACTACACGAGTTTGTCTAAATCGATGGATCAGTGATCTTCTCCACAAAGATTGTCAACCACTTTAAATCTTGAGTTTCACAGAGTTTCTTGGAAATAATCCCTTATGCATTATTACGTGTAAAAAAATGACAGATCGACCAAGAAATCTCAGTTGACTGAGACCAAAATGACTGATTAATTGACTAATCAACTAAGAGGAGGCTGTGCTGAGAGACAGCACACACAGAGGCCCCGGGGCCATCACAGGCTATAACTAACTGTTGTAATGAATATGGGTAATAGGCAGTCTGGTAAATAGCCCCGATTGTTCTTATCTGCAGGCTAATGATATCTTGGGCTCCTTTCAATTAAGGTGGGAACGAGGTCAGTAAAAGGCTTGCTTCATAGCTCAGCCATTGAGCTTCATTAAAGCCTTAACATGTATTCATTGACGCTGCAGCCACAGGTCCCTGGAGCACACGCTCTGCTTCGCTCTTTTATCCTCTATAAACTAATTAAGAAGTTATTAATCCTCCACTAATAGTTTGGGCTCTGGACTCTTTCTGCTGAATCCCCCTTGGTTGTGGTTTTGGCGGCGGTTCATCTGCGTGTGAGCCAGACCAAGCAGGGCTGAGGAGGGGAACTTTCAGGGAATGCTTCATGACACATTGAGACATTTTTCTTTTTTGCTGAGACGCTCTGAACCGAAAGTTTGGAGGACATCCAGAGTCGTCGGTAGATGAGTTGAACAGAAAAACCTAAGCGATCATTAACTTTTTCACTGCGGCAAATACATTTTATTCCATTTGTACACGAACAAGAAGCTTTCTTCATTTTCTTTCATATTCTGTTTAATAATATTACACTGCAGTAAGTTCATTTTGGTTGGAAAAGGAAAAGAATCTCTGGGGGTTGAGCTAACGCTGGCTCTCTTTCACAACCTTAATGCTTCTCTCTGCTTTTACCAAGCATGGCAATCTGCAGCATGTCCTGGGCTCCATTTTTATCTGTCACATTCGTTTGGGAGGTGATGGCCGCTGACGCTCAGCTCATTAAGAACCCCACCCCACCCCCCGGTGCTGCTTCGAGCACGTCTCCTTGAAAAGCGAGATGCTGCGACTGACTCACGTTTGTCCTTCACTGACACCCCTGTCGTTCCCTTTCATGAGTTTGCCATTTATATCACCTCTGATTTTTTTAGACACGTCTCTCCTTCACTTCTCTCCCACGTCCAATATATTGTTCTTTCATTTTGTCCTCATCCTTGCACTCTGATTCGCTGCCATGGTAGTCTCGATACTGAGTCTTTTCTCTGTCTCTCTGCAGGAGCTGGTGGGCAGCAACCCGCCGCAGAGGAACTGGAAGGGAATAGCGATCGCCCTCCTTGTCATTCTGGTCATCTGCTCGCTGATCGTCACCTCGGTCATCCTGTTGACACCAGGTACACGCTGCAGGACGATGAAGGAGTGGTGGGGGGGGTCACGACACTGCACACCACACACATCACTGTTGTTTACACCTCTGTTATTATGCACAGACAGGTTTCACAATCAATCTGCAAACAAAGTGTGTCAGTATCTCTGTCCTGTGTGGTCACCCACTGTGGTGTCATAGTTATCTTCCACACATGCTCTCTCTCTCTCTCTCTCTCTCTCTCTGCATCGGACACATTCACACAGTGAAGGTCAGCAAACCTCATTGAAGTCAGCTTGCACAGTGCCGCTTTCCTCAGAAATGCAATCTGCCTCCTTCACTTACTCCTTCTTTTCGCTGCACAAGCTGGATTGTCTCCGTTACGTTAAGGCATCTGAGTGAGAGTGACCTCTGTTTGCACATTTACATGAAAGCTTAATCAGTAGGCCATCTGTTTGGATTCGAGCTCGTAAAACTCCTTGATATGGTTTTATGTGCTGCCAGAGCCAAATCAGTCAATGCAACTGCCAATGTGTGTGCTCTATAATTCACTTACACAGACAGTAATCACTGTGCCCTTGTTTATGATTTTCTGTCTCAAGTTAATGTTTCTGAGGATGTCGGGGGCGTGGCATAGCATGGTTAGAGAATAAATTCACTGTTTTCCTACATAATACTCAGAGATCTGGACAGGTGTCAGAACGAAAATATGGCTGGAGTGAACCTCAGCTCAGTGGCAGGTGTCAGAGCATTGAGGCCTAAAATGCTATATCACCTCCCGGCTGCGACCTGTTCCTGCTCCCGGGGTGTTTGTTTTTGGACTTGAATGAGCTGTTCGATGCATCGCTTCCAAACAAGGCGGGCAGAGAGTGGAGGCCCGGGCAGGTGGCGTCCCCCAACCCGATCCACTCCCCCTCCCTGATGGATGCTGTGTGCTGGAGCAGAACCACTGTTCAACTCCAAGACTCGACACGAGCTGGGCTTTCTGCAGCAACTGTGAGTCCCCCAGCAGACTGGCCATTAAAGGGGCTGTTTGTAGAGGATAATTAGTATTTAGAGGCCTTGGGGGTATAAGCATATCCTCTGGCCTCTTTTGAAAAAAGTAGCTGTGGATTAATTGGTTATCCTGATCAAGTGAGATGAGCTTCAGGATAATGCAGCTCCATGTATTATTCCTCAAGGACACAGTTTGTTTGAGCAAAGACAGTTTATTTTCCACTGTTGTTGTCCTGTTCAGGATGATAATTGAATCCTTGGATTCTAATGCATCATGGTTTGTTGAAAATGTTTCATCTCTCATCCAAGAGGCTTCTTCAGTTCTGATTGACTGCTGGAGAGTCCACATTCTAATCTATATATTGTACTTTTTACAAGTTAAAGCTTATCATGAAATGTGCTTATGTATCTTTAATTTGTGACGTTCTGTACTCATAATAATGAAAAAAATCCAAGGTTATTAATGGGAGTGTGTGTAGGATTTGACATCTGCTGTGTGCTTGGTGTGTAGAAGAACTACAAAATGAAGCCATGAATGCCATGTGAATATAGATGGATCATTTGAAAGTATCAAAACAAAAAATATTATTAATTTCAGGTGAAAATGTCTGTCTGGGGCTGTTTTCCTGTAGTGGTCCCAACGTTGCAGCAGCAGTTAATATATATAGGTATATGCTCCCGTACAGAGCTGCAGCACCTTTTGCATGCAAGTTGATAAATGTTAGATTGATACTCAAAAAAAGGAAATGTTCCTAGTTTTTGTTTGTGTATGCACATTAATTCTTTTCTTCCTGTTGAGGAAAACTTGTAGGGAGAAACAACAAAGATTTTTTTCCTTAAACCACGTATTCAAATAGCAAAAAACATTGAAAAGTGTTGTATTTCACACACTACTGATGATGATCCCCATGCTGTATTGCGTTCTTCGCTGCGTGGCTATGCTGTCTATTCAGGCTCCTGTCTGGGCAGAAATTGCTCTCTCTGCGTCTTAAAATGATTTCCTCCCTGTGTGATTGCGAACAAAATAGTGAGTTTTGGGAAAAAAGAAGACCTTGATTCTCAGATACTGATAACACAACTCTGCTGTATGCTTACCACTGATTGTTAGCAGCTGCTGGAAATCAGCCAAAGACTGTCTGACCACTTCTCTGTTAGAATAAGAAGAAATACACATTTTACCAAGGCGGTTATGTCCATGATAAAAATAGCTGCCACAAAATGCCTCCCTTTAAGGATATTTCAGATCTTGAAACAAGAATTAAAGGCAGGTACTGGAATTGCACCAGAATAAAGAAAAAAGTGGACCTGTTATGCTTTTCCCTTTTGTTTAGTGCTTAGATTGTCGTGCATGTAAAGTTATAAAGCCCAACGTTCCTCCCACAGGATGAGCGCTGCTGGAACGCCTTACTTCAAGCCGTGATGATGTCACAGAGTAACGCATTTCACATTTCAGCTGCCAATTTAGCCAAATAAAGCTAGTTAGAGCGGAGCTGGAGTGGAGTCTGAAGAGTTCGGTTGACTAATCATAACATAGGGCCAACTGACCAATCAGAGCAGACTGGACTTTTCCAGTAGGTGGGGCTCCAACAGAGTGTTTCAGACAGAGCCATCGTGAAAAGTTAAAGCATTGTTTGAACATATTAACTCGTAGAAACCCAAAATATAAGTACATAGCTGAAAATGAGCATAGTAGGTCCTCTCTAAGTGCAGATGTTAGCGACATCACTAACGCTGTTTCAGTGCTTTTGGAAGGATTTCTTTCTTAAAATGCTTAGTCCAGCAGTCAGAAGAGTTTATTTCACTGTAATTAAACACCAAGGAGAAACATTTCGGGAACAAGGGCACCTCCAACTGCAAATTGCGGCGCATGTGAGGAGTTATGAGATAGCATGTTGTTTCCACTCCGTTAGGAGGGCCTGTTGATGGATGATCCCCTGCCAGACAGGCCAGCCAGTTTCTAACTGCTCCTGACAACCACTTTGTTCTCACACATTACACACACACACACACACACACACACACACAACACAGGGATTCACTCTCGTTTTCCTTCTCTGACAACCTGTGTCTGTTGTTACTGATAGCTCCATATTGCTAAGAGGTTGCTCTGTTCTCTACAACATGTTCACAGTTGGCGTCTGGTTATTCATCAGACTGAGGGATGTCAGGCTGATCGAGTGTCAGGTAGCTGAACTGTGGGAGGATCACTTGTTCACAGATGTGAGTAGTCATGGAGATGATAGCATGGAGCCAGCAATAACCCAGATCACTAATGACTACTTCAGTGACATTCAGAACTGTGTGCTGTACAGCTTTGTTCACTAGTATCACTGTTTATTTTGGGTGGCTTTGTATTGGTCATCTATCTATCTAGATGTGACATACAGGTTTCTGTGCATCTGCTGGGTCTTTGCCTTTATGGCATCCCATTATTTTTGTACAGCCAAGAGTAAAAAGGTTATTCAAACCATCATTAAAATATTCTTGTTTGGATTTGTCATATTTATTAACACTGTTCAGTTCTGTAAATATCTGTAAATCTGTAAAATATTCCTGAGAGTCTTCTACACATCACCATCATGTCATCATTGTATTTTTCTTTTTAATTATTTTTGTCTATATCAACAGTAACAAAAGATGTAGTGTACGTTTTCCTGGAGCTGGACTTTCACTTTCAATTCAGCATTTATTTCATGCAGTGTGATATATATGCATATATTTTTTTAAACTACTACATGAATTGAGTGTTAAAATGCCAAGTGTTTCTCCACTCTGTTAAAACAGTTAACGTGTTTTAACAGCCAGCAGACACAAAGCGACTTTAGCATTCATTAGGAGTTGTGTCTCTGTCTCCTTTTAGCTGTATTGGCCTCCAGTTCAAAGGTAACGTCTTCAGCTGGAGAAAATCTAGTTTTAGAGCGACTTCCTTGCAAAAATTCAATACGATTATAAGTCGATAGGATCACTTTTTCTTTTGTTGCCAACACTGCAGACTTGCTGTATTTGACTCAGTCATTTACTCAAATTATCTTTTAAAATTGTTCGGCTTCAATGTTCGATCAAAGCTGTATTGTATAGCGTAGAGGCCGTGCTACATTAGCATATAAACTGCTGCTGTGAGCTGACCCTGCTGGGGCTGACAGCTGGCTTTTGTCGGACTAATTCAGAGTTTCTGCCTGTGATCATAGCACGCTGTGAGGCTGAGATAAAAACATGCTTAACTACAGGAAACGGATTTATATGTGCTATATATAGATATGCAGTATATATAATATAAAAAGCTCTTAATTTTTCCTCTTTTTTATTTAAATAAATCTGGCTCATTACTGATTATAAAACTATCCCCTTTCAGCCTCTGATGCTACAGTATGTGAAGGGAGGCTGCAGCTTATGTGTACTATCGCAGTCCATCGTCACAGTCTGGCGACTCTGATTACCACATTCAAAACTCAAGTGAGGCACGGAGCAGATGCCTTCAAAGGTGTTTTATTCGTCCCTTATGATGAAATCGGAAAGGAAGTGAGGATCAGCCGGCGCCTGTCCATCTGTTCGGCACAATATGCCACCACGCACTGTTCACACACAGTTGACACACAAGTTCAGGGGAATGATGCAAGTCATTGTTGCATTTTTGCAATTTAAAGCTTTGGTTTATAAATAGTTTCCTTCACTTCTCCTTGAGTCAGATATATTTTCTCAGACACCGCTGATCTCATATTGGCTGAATGGAAACTGATGGTTGATATTAGAGGTGAGATTAATCGAGAAATCCATCAATAAGCTTCAACCTTGACTCAGACTCAATCCTAAATTTAGAATATGAAACAGCCTCTTTATCTTCCCTGGTGCTTCTCAGACTCTCAGCTGCTGAACTGTGCATTAACTCAGGAATAAATTTAATTATCAAATGCTCAACAACTAATTAAATTGATCGATGTCAATGATTGAATCTACCTGCTCTAAACTCTAATTTTGTAAAGAAATTGGTTATTTAATCTGTTTGTACATAAAACAACTGAAATCACCGCACACTGTGTCCAAGAACTCAGCAGTCCCCTGAGATTCAGACTCATTTAATTAACATCAAATTTGGATGTTTTCCCAGTTTTTAAAGTGGCACTGAGGTGAGTTCTCTTATTAAACCAGTTGAGTGTCGTCACTTTTATAACAATGTAAGGGTTTACGATCCGTAATTATAGTTGAGTAGTTATAGATACATATTTTATATCAATTAATGAGCTGCAAAAGTTTGAAATGCGCTGCATAGTTTCACCTTGTGCCCTATAATTTATTTCTTTTGCTCAAATTTATATCATTTTAGCTTCAGTTTATATTTTCAGCAGTGTTAATGAGCCTTTTTTATGTTACCTTGTGTTACTTTTATATCTTGCCATAATGCCTTTTTATGTCTTTTATAACGCACGTTCAGTCCCCTTAACACTGGCGGTGCTCTCCTGGCTTCTAGCCATTAAAAAGAAACTGTCTGAAAAGCTAAAGAAGTCACTCTTTGATGTTTCCTAGATATGCACCCTGTGATGAGGGGTCAGGAATACAATTTGCGAAATATTGAGGTGTTAGGAACCTTCATAAAAGTTGATTGACAGAAAATTAGTCTCTTGGCCTGTGCCAGGCATTTTTTACTTTCTATGCCTCTGAAATAACCATCGCTAGAGGCATTATGTTCTCACCATCAAACATCCACTCAAGGATGAACTGATTAGACTTCCTCACTAAGTGATTCATTTGTTATTTAAAGAATTCTTAATTACATTCCTTTCTTGATGTTCTAGTGTATTTCACTGAAATACCTGAAGTTACTACAAGGTTTCAAGACTTAGCATACAGAACTTATTCCCCATGATCTGTTATTGACATTTTAGATGCTCTGGAGACATGTGGCAGTCACTCAAGTGCTGCTCTTTTTTTCCCTTACTTTTCTTATCTCAGACTCTAATGATCACATCCAATTGTTGAGATCTCACATTGATCCGAGGGCTGACATTAAACTTTTTTTTTCTTTCTGTCGACAGTGTGTAATGTGTAATGTGACGGTGTTAACACGACAGGAGGAAGATGTTTGGTGTCATTTTATGTTGCCAGACTCTGTTTGAACCTCCCCCTCTTCCATCCGTCTGCTCTTTAAAGATGATTTCCCGGACAGGTGCAACACACGGATCAAAGCATGTGTCAGATTAAAATTAGAGGATGTGGTCACAGTTAGGTTTACTGAGCTTAGTGGTTCGGTGGTGCTATAACAGTTAGAAAACCCTCTCCTTTAATTGCTAAGGAGTGTTTCTCCCTCAGTTCAGTGTTTCCGTGACCGATGTGTGTTTTTGTAGATGTAGAGCCCCAGTTTGATCAGTCACTGAGACTTAATCTGTCCCAGCTCAGAGTGGTTTGAACATGTTGGATAATGGTTCCTCATTTACACCTGCTGTGTTAAATAGTCTGCAGAACTCATTGGATTGTTGCACATATCCTACTCAGACTACTCTCATATACTCTTCACAGCTATACGAGAAGTAATGCACTATAATTTGTATATAACCCACTTAATCAAATTGTTTTTAATGTAACCATGAGACAGGACAGGTGATGTAGTCTAAAGAGCTGCAAAGTCCACATAGGGAAGAGGTCAGGGTGGAGGGCAGGTTCTAATAACTCTGGACTGTCACCCAGGAGGTAGCTGTTTGAGTCCTATGTGGAACCAGAAGTCGACTTACCCATCACGTAACTTTCATCCTAAAGTGACGCCACTTCTGTATCCAAATGTTGCACTAGGAAAAGGTTGTATCTGAAGCTTTTTTTGATCAAGCAGACTTTGGTTGAATGCAGGTAAACAGTCCAGCCAAAATGAAATCTTAAAATCCATCAGTTTAGAAATAGCTTGTAAACTGAGTAATTGTGAAAGAAACATGCCATCTCTCAACTTTTAACTCCAGTATCACATTTCAAGTTATTAATAAAGTGTAAACACTGATCGGCACATGGAGATGACGTCTTGGTCCGCTGGATACACCAGAACCTCTGGAATAAAATGCCCACTGCAAAAAAATCGCAATCTTGCCAAGAATAATTGTCAAATTTCTAGTCAAATTGTATGCACTTAATTTCAGACAATATAACTTACAACACAATTTACACTACGATGAAGGGCCTTGTTTCTTAGAAATTATGTCTTATTACAAGAAATCTTATCGAGACAATTTTCACTTGGTCCGTTGGCAGATTTAAGCAAAAAAACGGACCAAGTGAAATTGTCTCGATAAGATTTTGTCATGCTGGTCATCTTAAGTGTGCCTCTTATTTCAGTCGTGTCATTTGGTCTTGTCATTTCCTGTTTTATTTTGAAATTAATTGTCTTCCCTTGTGTTTCAGCTTCACCCTTCCTGCCCCATGTTTCCCCATCTGGTTATTGTCTGCCCCGCCCCTGATTGTTTCCAGCTGTTCCCCATTACCTAGTGTATTTATGTCCATGTCTCCCTTAGTCTTGTGCCAGTACGTCTTGTGTCCATGTGCCGAGTCTACCAGCCGTTCTCCACGTCAGCGCTTCTTGTCAGGTTCCCTTCCTCCTGTCTTTGTCTCCCTCACCTTTTGTGAGCACTTTAAGTTAGTGTTTTTGATCCTTTTTTACCATTTATATCACCACAAACACTTTTCTGCCACAGTAGCATATTGGCTCAGGAAGACAGTCCACTAAATAACTTCAAAATGAATGTCATTCCCATCAGCCTTATCTGTAGTTTGTTGACATCATAATCACCTCTTTGTAGGTCAATAAATGTTTTGGGTTTTTTTTTTTAACCTTTTTAAAGCCTTAAACCAAGGTGCTTTGAGATACTATATGTAAACCATTACACAATGAAGTATTTGTTTCCTATGTTTCAATGATAGAAATGTATGTGCTCAGAAAAACATTTGCTTTTTGTTTGTCTACCAGCTTCTTACAACTATAAAAAAAATGTCCCTGGCTCTGAATCACTGGTATCTCAAATCACTGAAATTTGACCATTATGTAAAAGGTTTTCCAAAAAATAATAATTTTCAAACACATTACTAGGCTGCAAAAGGACAAGTGTCATGTCTTGGCCATGTGACATCTATAATTCACACACAGCCTGACTAATATGAAGGGAAATCGCTGTCTGTCAGGAAAAGGAGCAAAAGCTTTCACCAGTCTGACAACCTGGTGTGTAGTATCTTCTTTTCAATGGTCACCTGTGAGGTAAAGTGTGTAATATTACATTTCAGCTTAAACATCCAGAGCCAGCATGGTCTTTGATTGTTTGGTTTTAGAGGTTTCTCTACCACCGAACAATCAAAACACATCCCAGCTTATGCACCTAAAAGCATTTTCATTATTTCTGGTTTCAATAGACAAAGTTTTTTGAATCACTTAATGGTTGGTCCACTGATGGTTGAGCTTTTCAACCACAGAAAGAAGAAAGTTACAAAAGAAACACTTATTTCTGGTTATTTTTAACCTAATTTCATCTCATTCCCTGAAAACTTCTCTCCCCAAATACTTGTCAAAATATAGTGAAGCATCACTCTAATGTTGAGTGTGGACCTCTTCCAGTAAATAATTGTATATCTATGATGTAATTCTAAACTTACTACTTATTGTCTTACAAATGTTTTTGTTTACTTTGTCATCTTTTTGAAAACAAGTGTTGCAACATTTTTTTGTATGAATACTAAAAGAGGAATATTATTGTTATCCCTGATCGTAGTACTTGTCGTTGCACTAGTTCCTCCAGTCAAGATACCCTTACTCCCTACTCTTTGCACCCAGATCTAGAAAAAAAAAATCCATCTCTTCAGGCTTCAAGTAATGCAGATGAATGTCCTCTGCAAAACAACAATGGCAGAGGTTTGCAAGGTGTATCAGAACTCCTACTGAAACAATACAATAGTGTGTTTTGTGTCTAATGTAATTTTGTTTGGTAGCTTCTTACAAGGTCCAGGTAAGTTGTCACTACTGACTGTGATGCTCTGCCATTGCTGCTCTTCAGTCAGTCAGTCATGTTGTCCATCCATCCATCCATTATCTACCGCTTATCCTCATAGGGTCGCGGGGGGGCTGGAGCCTATCCCAGCTGTCTTAGGGAGGAAGGCAGGGTACACCCTGGACAAGTCTCCACCTCATCGCAGGGCACATAGAGACAGACAACCATTCACACTCACATTCACACCTATGGTCAATTTAAATTAGCCTAATCCTAATCCTAATTAACCTAATCCCCATGCATGTTTTTGGATGGTGGGAGGAAGCCAGAGTACCCGGGGAGAACATGCAAACTCCACACAGAAAGGTGCGGGGCCCGGGATTCAAACCCGGTACCTTCTTGCTGTGAGGCGACAGTGCTAACCACTACACCACCGCGCCGCCCCAGGGCAGAAGGCAGGGTACACCCTGGACAAGTCGCCACCTCATCGCAGGGCACATAGAGACAGACAACCACTCACATTCACACCTACGGTCAATTTAAACAAACCAATTAACCTAATCCCCATGCATGTTTTGGATGGTGGGAGGAAGCCGGAGTACCAGAGAGAACCCACGCAGACCATATACATTTATACAGATAATATACAATTAAATAAAAAAGAAATATTTGTAATGCAGCCACATTTGAAATGACAGCAGCAGTATTGACACTGGCAGGCTTAATATCACACATTAGACAGTCAGTCCACAGCTTTGATCCTAACACCAGCTCAGCGTGTCCATCACCTGCCATGTCTTGTCAAATAGTCCCTCTGCATTCAGTGTTAAATCCTAACATAGCAAAATGAATCAGCTTGGATACAAAGATGCTCCTGATGTATTGTCTTTTGTTTTTTATCCTCCAGCCACAAATAACAGAGGTGAAATGAGTCATATTATGTAGCAGGAGATGACATGATGAGCATTGATGGATGAAATTAAGCTGAAATGAATTGCAGGAGGCATCTGCTTTAAATTTGCTTGTCTGGTTTGATGATCAGAAGCTCCACTAGTCTTAATCAAAGGCTTGAGGGAGTTATCATGATGCTTTGCTTTGTTCTTTTACTCATGTTTTTTTTTTTCTGTCTCTGCTCTCTTCATTCTTTTAAAGGTGAATCATTCCAGCCTGCAGAAATAACGTTGTTAAGACATGGTTTGCTATCAGCATGTGTCAAGAGGACATTATACTCTCTGCTTTTGTTGTCAGAAGTGGAAAGAAAAAACATTCTTGTTTTTATTACCCTTTTCTTTCAGTGTACCATTTGTTTACAATCTCAATGAAATGTCACATATTGATACAACATTCCAGTACAGCTTCAGGTTTACTTATACCCATACATGTACATCCATTAGAGCTTAATTACTCTAAAAACAACTGGATATGTATCAGTCGAACAAATTTAACCAGTTTGATTGCTGGCAAAGATGTTGTGGCTTTACTCCCCAATGGGTTCGGGAAAAGTCTTATTTTATTTCTTATTTTTCAGTGAGCTCCGTTAACGTAACTTCCTTTAAGCGTCTAGCCTGACTATTGTGACTGCAAAGCTCTGACTTGGTTGCGAAACTTTGTGCAGCATCACAGGAAGTATGGGCGGGCCCAGGCTAGTAAGCGTCATGATAGTTTGATAGTGATAGTGGGGCATTACATACGTCACGACCAAACGTTAGCAATCCAATCATTTTAAACTTCAACAGAGTTCATGACTCCTGTCTGTATCGTACGGCGGGTCTGGCATTCAATTCAATTTCAAATCTCCCCAGGCATGGGGACCAATGAAAATGTAGCATTTCCCATGCGGGTTAAGCCCACCCTCTTAGAACTGGGTTTATAAGGCAGCTAGGCCAAACTACACTCTGCTTTGTAGTTCGGATAGCCAGGCTACATGTAAACATGTTCCTATAGAAAATCAAAATACAATCCTGAACCTGAAAATCAACATGATATGTCTCCAATAAGTTGAAAAGTTGCAGTACAGCTACTGTGATCACCGATCCAAATAAGCCTCATACAGTATACTAAAGTGACTATATGGTAATCAATTCGAGATGACAGGGAACTGATTGAGGACCAGACTGAAACTGGAAGTCACTGTTTCATACCTTTATGATGTGAGGTTTTGTATGACTTATAAAAGAGTTTGACTCTTCTCCTCACTCCAGGATGTTGTGATATGTCCAGTAGTTTTCTTTATATTAATATTGTGGTTGTTTCTTTGCAGGTGAGGATGGCCGCCTGGCTCTCAAGGACAAGGTGACTGTTGCAGATCTCTTTAGAAAAGACTTCAAGGTTCATGACCCCAACGCCAAATGGATAAGCAGTAAGTGCTCTATTTATTTTCAGGATTTATTGCAGATTTCATTGAATTACAGTAGAAACGGATCTGAACATCAAAAAGTTGTTACACTAAATGAAAACAGGCCAATGTGTTATTTTTATTGCTACTAATGATATATTTACTTTGTCAAGTAACAGAAGAAATAGAGGTAAATATGTGTCGTGCCACAATTCAAATGATAATATTAACCACGATGATGTTTGTTCTTTTTTTACACCATCTGTCCTGTTGTCTTTGCAGAACCCTGTTGTTGTACATTGTGAGTGTGTGTGTGTGTGTGTCTACAAGTAATTTATTCCATATGCTTCAATAGCTGCCCAATTACCTGTAACATCAGCCCTCATTTTTTCTGTGATCAATGACTTAGTGTGGATGCTGCTATTGTTGCAATTCATCACAACCAATTTGAAACTGCTGAGTTTTTTTTTTTTTTTTTACAGCGGGGGCTGTCACAGAATAAACACTGACAGCACCACAGGGAGCCAATGAGAAAACACATTTTACACTTCATTTTGTATCACAGTAAAACGGCGCTGCATTGATTGGATGTGAGATGTGAGGGATCTGGACAGATCAAGGATTAATGAGGTGGACTTTGTCTCCTCTCATGCACGATGTGGATGTCTCACAGCGTCTGAGACGGCTCTTGGAAGCAGCGCAGCTGTTAAATCTTGCATCCCGAAAATTGCAAAGCCTTCCCCTCTGTTATTGGCTGTAATTAGAAAGCTGAAACCCCATATTTATTATATTACTGACAGGGATTTGGCGTTGCTTCGGATCCTGGATGATGAGCCGGGTAACGGTGCTGACTTCAGTGTTTGTGTGTCCCATGTGTGCTCGAGGACGAGACGCCTCTCACATGGCTGATTCGGCGCCGCTCCTATCTGCGACCCACAACAGTTGTAAACAAATCGATCACGCTCGAGTGGCAAACATCACAAAATGTGGTAACGATGCACACATCTGGAAGGCAGCATCTGTTGTGTTCTCAGCAACAGCTCACGCAGGGATTGGGAGCGTAGTGGTTGAATTACATAAGCTCATTATCATGAATTGTAGTTATTTTTACTTTACACTCCCTTAACCTCAGGCTGTCATTTAAGATGCACAAAGAAAAGAGTGAGAAAGGAGCTCTGTAGTAATCTATACAGCAGCAGCCGTCATTAGAAAGCCGTCCGTTCTTTCCTCTTTTTTCATGCTGTTGACAGTACCATCCTTGATCTCGAGGTATTTTTAGTGTATCATTAGACACTGCTGACAAGAAGGAGAGAAAAGTGGGGAGAAAGAGGAAGAGAGATCCATCAGCTGATTATTTCAACTTCGTTAGGGTGTCATCTTTTTCCTAGACCCTGTGCTCGACCAACCTGCATGCTTTCAGGGCCTGTCTATAGGATTTGCAGTAATGGCTTCCCTGGTCAGGGGCTGAAATTGAATTTTTTTTTTCAACCCAATTTAGCCCAGTTTTATTTTTTTTTTTCTCCCTTCAGCTGTCTCCACCTATCAATCAATTCCCTGGAGACAGACAAAATGTAACCTCAACAATCCTTAATGATCATGTATTAGGCTATTTTTATCAGGAAAAAATTGCTTCCTCATGTCTTAGCCGACACTATTAACTTGGATATACTGTATTTTTAGCTGTTCCTGTGCAGCCAATGGGTCATCATTTTAAGGAATCATTTGGCATAAAATCATTTTTTTTTTCTTTTTTTAATTTTTGTAGCTTTTGTAGTTGCGTGTAAATTGCATAATCATTGCGGCAAACACACTAACTGGATGCAGACACGCTATTTTGCATCTTTGAAGGACACAACCCTGAGTGAGGTAAAAAGGAGTCATTGTAGCGTCCAGTGTGTTCTCAACATGAGACGACAGAGCAGTAGCGCTTCTGGGTCACACTGAAGGAACAGGGTCTGTGTTCATTGTGATAGTTTGTTTATTGGATAAAATCCAAAGTGGCAGAAACAGAAAACCACTTTGTTTTGTTCTCCTGATCCTTTGCTGGCAATGGCTCTTCAGACCTTCAGTTAGCTTGAACTAAACCAGCCCCTTATTTAGAACTAAGCAAACTTATTTAGAAAAGGCCAATGCAAAAATATATGTTTGTTGTAAACAACTTTACAGTTGCACAGTTTTTCTTTGTAATGTGGGATAATTACACAGCATGTGTTGACTGTCATGGAGATAAATTGATGTACCAGTGATACCACCTCATGCAGGGTATACTGACAACAGATCAGCGCTCTTTTTCCCTTTTTGTAGCTCAGTGCATTGGGCTCATTTTTATATATTAATCTGGCTTGTTTGCACACTGATTGCTTGTTGGACTTGAAACCTGCTCCCAGAGTTAACCCAAATTGTAATCAGCCAAAACAATCCCTTTAATTCTAACTTCTGCATCAGCATTACGATCATGTCCTCAAGCCATCACAAAAAGTCTCCCCGGTTAGGTAATTGCACAGTTAGCAAGACGCCACTGCTATCTCACACACGGCTGTTTTTTTTTTCTTTTTTACCACACCATCTGAATCAAACAGACATAGCAGCGTCACCATCATTCTCACAGCACCAAGGTGAAGCCAGCCCTGTGGGACGCTCCCAGCAGCTGCTTGCCTTTTAATGGCCACGTTCCTCTTGTTTGCCCCTCCAGGAAGCCGCTCGTCTTGTTGATGTTTGTTAAATACAGATACACCTTAAAAGTGTTATCGCCTTGACTTTGAGAGGAACAGTCATTTAGATAACAGTGAAGCCCAGTGAGGTTTGCTTTGTCAGCATGTACACTCATGCAAACATGCCAGAGAATTACCTCTCCTCAGTCACATCTCTAATGTGCATGTAAAGCAGTCACTTTGAGATGAATAGCATGTTGCTTCACTCCCTTGTTGACTTTTTATAGCTCCTCTTCTGTGACACAACATGAGTAATGATATGACTGGAGTCCTGCAATGGATCTTTTTTTTTCCAACCAATGAGACATGTGACATCAGCCCATACACTCACTGTTGGCGTCCAGTGTTCATTCAGTGTCACACACAATCAGCTTTTGTAAAATGTTAACGTTAAATGAAGCAGCGGATGCAAACAGCTCCTTTTGACATGACTGATGTTTAATCTAAGGAGGATATTCTGCAACTCAACATTTTGTTGTCCCAGAAGACCAAACAAGCTGTCACAATATGCTAATGTCGTTTAAATACCCGGAGGAAGAATAGAAAAAAGCTGAAGAGGAGAGCAACACTTATACATTTGCTGCCAACGTCAAGGGAATATCTGAGGAGTTAATGTCATTTTTCAAGGTTTGAGCTACCAAAATAAAAAAATAGCTGCAGATTTCCAAGTGTGTAGTAGAAATTTATAGAGGCCGATAAAAAGGCAAAAAGCCTGAGCCCAGTTTTTAATAGAAAAGCTTTCACTATTGTCAGTGTTTGGTTTGTTCTGCTGTAGAAACATGGAGGCCTCAACACAAAATACAGTGATTGTTGCTTAAAACATACTTATACCATTTCTTATTCCAGTAGATCCCTTTAAACCCCAGACTCTGTTCCTTTAAGAGGTAATGATCAGTCTCAACAACTCAGACGAGGCCTCTCTGCAGGCGTGAGGTCAAGGGCTAAACAGGAAACATGACTTTTCAGGGCTTGTGCTGGCATTGCTTCAAGTTTCTGAAATGTCTGCAGGTCTTCTGCTGGCTGGACACGTTTGAATCACTCAGTGAGACTCAATGACCACTGACTCCACTGACTAAGCCCCCCCCCCCCCGGTTAACAGGGCTTCACCTGTAAGCTCTGAACTGCAGAACTGACTTTTGAACCTCAGCCTTCAACCTAATGTGTGGTCGGATTTATTGCACTGTTAACTTGTTCTTTGATCACATAGCTCTTCATTTCAGTCACATTTTATGTTCTTGTATAGCTGTCTATATGTTGTCTTCTTTTGTTGAGTAGAAAAAAGGTTTGTAGAAGAAATTATATGTTCCTGAAAACAAAATGCTGTTAAAAACAATTTTGTGATCAGTACAGACAGTCAGGTACAGTGTTGGAGATTCAAACAGTACCCACTCTGAACTCTAGATAACCCCTGTCAGTGTTACACTATTATTTTCTACATGGACAAATGGGGAGTTTAATTGAAACAACTAACTAATTAAGGTTTATTCTGTTCACCATTACACCAAACAGTGGCTTTATTGTTTACTTTATCATGGCAAACATCCCTCCTTCTATTGGGCCATTTATTTATATTCTAAAGGTTTTGTCCTTTGATAAAAGATAAAGATGTGGCTCAGATTAGAGTGATTAGAGTAAGGCATTTTAATTTCATTATTTTCACATACTATTTACTTCTCTTTCCCATTTAAAATCAGTCATGTTCTTCCTTCTATTCTGTCAGCAGCAGTTGTCACGTGTTGGTGCATTTCGCATTATTCTACAGGTTTAGTCCCACATTATAGTAACAAGCAACCTTCCCTAAATAGCACCAGTTGTACCGTCTGTTTCTGCCTGCAGAGAGGAGATGGTGTTAATTAACGACACAGGAACAAACACACAATGCTGCACATAGTGCTAGCTACTTTGTCCTCAGTCCTTGTGTGTGATTTACTTGTGGTTTTACTGATCTGAATACATCTAAGGCATCGCTCCTTATCAGCACAGATGCTCTTGCATGATGTAATATCTCTGCAGTTGCATGTTTGGACATATCGCTGCTGGATATCCAGTAACCTCATCTTCAATCCCCGTCCTCATAATGTCTGCTGCACATTGGCTTCACACCCAAGCCGTGAAATGGACTTACAATCGTTTGAATTTACTTTAGCAGTCCTATCACTGGTAATTCCTGGTTTAACTGTGTTTGTGTAGCACAGCAGAGAGGCTGTGAGCTTCCCTTCTCAGCAAGTGGTCCATCAGATGATTTTCTTACTGTTATTCTTCAAATGCATTCATTTATGGTCCATGTATCATTATTTATTTTATTTAAGAATCCAGTTTTTTACCAATGCTCATTTCCATTTACACTCAAGAACCATTTTTATTTTCATTCACAAATTTGAAAGAGATTTGATCAAAAAATGAGGAAATCAGAAAGATAAATGAATACAATAAAATTGTGAACAATGGAAAAGAAATATGTGTACATAACATAAAGATAACAGTACATTCAGGCTAGGAAAAAATGTCATATCACGCCAGGAACAGTTGTTTCTTGCCATTGGTTTGGGGAATTATGAACAAATAACTCTGATATGGAAAAGTTTGACCAGTTAGGTCTGATCTATTCTTATTGTTCTAATTGATTTTTTTGGGCGCTTAATTACTATGAGCAGGAGCGGTTCTTTTCAAGTTCAAAGATTGGTATGCACATACAAGGGATCAACACACACAGAGGAAAGGAGGAAGCTGGAGCCCATGAGCACTGCAGCTGGTGAGTCAAGCATCGGCACAGATTGTAGATTTATGAGGAGAATGTGAACAGTTGGCAGGTGCTGATGAAATGACCGTCACCTCAGACGCAGTGAGTCAAATTGATGACACAACGACACAATGAATTAATTGCAAATTGAGGTTACAGGTTAGGAAAAGCACACAGGGTTCTCAGCGAGTTGATGGAGGGTTTCTGAGAACACTTTGCCTGTTCCCTTGGGTGTCATCTTGGAGGGAATATGGAGTTAGATGAGCAGTGGGTGAGTTTTTGAGGACTTAATAGTGAGCAAATTCTCCACTCTACTGCCTTTAGGGGTAATAGACTTAAATTGACGTATATATGGTCTGCTGGTGCCAGAAACACGGTGTGTCCTGTCTAACCACACTATGTTCTCTAAAGGGACAGCGTATAGGATTTGGTGGCATTTAGTAGTGTGGTTGCAGATTGCAATCAACTGCGTACTCCACCACTCTCTACTTTATACTTTCCAAGACTGAGGTAAAATAAGTGCAAAACCATGGTAACAGCTCTGAGGCCATCCATCCCATAATAACACTATTTTAGGGGCAGCATAGGCAAGACAGTCAGTGCGGTCACACGGTAGGATCATACTGGATTTCGTCAGATTTAATGTTGCAACTGGGTGGGTGGTCTGTCCCAAAATCCAAGTACACATGGAGTTTCAGATAATGGTCAGCGACCTGGCTGACTCCGCTACGCTAGGTGGCGCTCTATCCCTTTCAACAAGTGGTATTAGAACTACTTCCGGTTGACGGCTACTTAACAACAATAAATAATAAACTCTGTCTCCTCGTCCGTCCAAAAGTGAGTTGTTGATTTCTTCGAAGCCATGGTATTGTTTGACAACATTACTATTTATGATGGCGTTGGCGCCTCCTTCCACTTCTGGGTGAAATCCCTGGTGGAAATTCTCGAGCATGCTCAGGACGCAAATACAATACAATACCGTACACAAGAGGTACAAAGCACATTAACAACATCTTAAGCCAGGGTTTCCTATTGTATTCACGAATAGCTTGTGCACATGAATTTGATATGTTTTCGATGCCTTTATTATACGATTAAGCTCGTCCATGTGCACGCAGTGAGTGGCTGGTGTTATTTTGTTTTTGCTCCATGCGGCTAATATTACCGCATTCTGAGAACTATGGTGGCCTTCAGGTGACATATGACGCAGTTTCTCTCTGTAGTGTTTTATTTGTGCAGTCTGGGCTTCTGTAGAAACATGGCAGAGCAACATGATGAGAGTCGAAGACGTTTGTTCCCAGTCTTTGAACGTGTCTGTCAAGCCACAAGTTATTATAGCAAGTTATTTTTCTGCAAACTGTACCTGTGTTACTGAGGCACTCAGCAAATCTTAGAGTCATTCATTACTGTTACATCATTATCTGGTGCAGCTCTTTCTGCTGCTGCTGCCTCTCTGTGTTATTTACACCTGTTCACGTGGCGATCAATCACTTTGGTTTCTGTTGTCCGACACTTGAATTCAAAGGAGACAGAACCGACACAAGGTGACCTGTGTGCGTGGCAGCAGATTCTGTGTCATGGTGGGCTTCTCCAGCCACAATAAGTAGTGAATCTAAGTGTTTTCTACTTAAGGATGGTGGAACATCAATAGTATTTCAGTCATTTGCATGAAAGATCCTTTGAAGACAGCGCAGGTACTGTAAGTCAGTAGTTTATAGCTCTGACCACTGGTGTCTTAAGGTATGAAAGGTCCAAGTCAACTAAATAATGAGGTGGAGCAAACACATTATTTGTGTTTATGAAGTTAAACAGCGTGAAACAGAAATGATCGGCCAATGTTTTTCAACCCTAATGGTGAGTTCAGAAGCAGGAGAGGCAGCGAGAAATGAAACCAGCAGGCACATGCTGATTGGCAGTCCTGATAAACATAAATGACTTCCACTGTGAGAACTGGCCAGCAGCAGGCTGGCAGTAGCCCTGGGTGGTTATTTCATATTCCTGTCAGCAGGTTCACACTTGAGGTTTCTGCTCATTTATTTGGTCTGCCATTCATTTATTCACTCGCTCATTTATCAAGTCGGTCAGAAATCTAATTGTTACCAGTACGGCTTTGCAACAGCAGGGAAAATGTACACACATGCTAAATTCTCTTTCAAGAATCTCCCACGAATGAAACTAAATTACTGGAAATATATATGGGAGAGATTTTTAATTAAAAATCCTATTGAATGTTTTATGAACCTATATTTCACAGCACTGAAGTCAATGGGTAGCAAAGATGTAAGACTGTATTACTGCTCTGGAGACTTCATTTCATTTAGCTACAGACAGACACTATAATTCTCCCTCAGTGGCTTTTGTTGCTTATATTAGTCATCATCTGCTTATGAATGACCTCTTACAGATGACATCCACAATGTGTCTATATCAGGGGTTTTCAAAGTGTGGGCTAGTGAGCCTCCCCTAAAAGAACTCCACACATTATTATTGCTGTTATAACTGTTATTGTTGATGCTTTGTATGTTCCACACAGACTTGAAAAGGGTTTCAACAATACATTTTCTAAACATTTTGTTTATAAAACATAAACATCTTTATATGTGTATGGTCTTAAATATATTTTTACACATTTTTAACATCTTTGTGTGTGTGTGTTTTTTTCTTAACATTTTTTTGAATACATTTAAACATCTACAAAAAATCCTGGCATCCCCCAGGGGAGACGAGCCTCACACTTTGAAAACTGCTGGTCTATATACACTATATTGCCAAAAGTATTCGCTCACCTGCCTTGACTCGCATATAAACTTAAGTGACAGCTCGTTCCTAATCCATAGGGTTCAATATGACGTCGGTCCACCCTTTGCAGCTATAACAGCTTCAACTCTTCTGGGAAGGCTGTCCACAAGGCTTAGGAGTGTGTTTATAGGAATTTTTGACCATTCTTCCAGAAGCGTATTTGTGAGGTCACACACTGATGTTGGACAAGAAGGCCTGGCTCTCAGTCTCCGCTCTAATTCATCCCAAAGGTGTTCTATCAGGTTGAGGTCAGGACTCTGTGCAGGCCAGTCAAGTTCATCCACACCAGACTCTGTCATCCATGTCTTTATGGACCTTGCTTTGTGCACTGGTGCACAGTCATGTTGGAAGAGGAAGGGGCCAGCTCCAAACTGTTCCCACAAAGTTGGGAGCATGGAATTGTCCAAAATGTCTTGGTATGCTGAAGCATTCAGAGTTCCTTTCACTGGAACTAAGGGGCCAAGCCCAGCTCCTGAAAAACAACCCCACACCATAATCCCCCCTCCACCAAACTTTACACTTGGCACAGTGCACCACCAAAATACACCGCCAAACCCAGACTCGTCCATCAGATTGCCAGATGGAGAAGTGTGATTCATCACTCCAGAGAACACGTCTCCACTGCTCTAGAGTCCAGTGGCGGCGTGCTTTACACCACTGCATCAACGCTTTGCATTGCACTTGGTGATGTATGGCTTGGATGCAGCTGCTTGGCCATGGAAACCCATTCCATGAAGCTCTCTGTGCACTGTTCTTGAGCTAATCTGAAGGCCACATGAAGTTTGGAGGTCTGTAGAGATTGACTCTGCAGAAAGTTGCCGACCTCTTCGCACTATGTCCCTCAGCATCCACTGACCCCGCTCCATCAGTTTAGGTGGTCTACCACTTCATGGCTGAGTTGCTGTTGTTTTCAAACACTTCCACGTTCTTATAATACAGCTGACAGTTGACTGTGGAATATTTAGGAGCGAGGAAATTTCACGACTGGATTTGTTGCACAGGTGGCATCCTATCACAGTTCCACTGTGGCCATGGCAGTGATTGGAACACCTGATTCTGATTATTTGGATGGGTGAGCAAATACTTTTGGCAATATAGTGTAGTATTCAGAGCATTAATATAGCAGAAAACAACTGTTGTTTATGTGGTGAGGCCCTGTTAACACTGATTGCATGGTGCGCTGTCAGCACAGATAGCAGTAAGCCACCAGCTCAGCTGTTGAGATGTTGGGAGCCATGAGGAGGCCATAGATATGCTTAGGAATTTATACTGAGCTCCTTTATCACTGCATCACCTCACAGCTCATAATAACGCCAATAGAAACTACTATTCAATTAATGTGAGAGTGTTTTGTATTCACAGAGCGATGCATTATGTGGAGGTTAGTGTTTGATGTCAGGGTTTAGGTGTTATTTCCATTCTTACTGTGATCACTATGATTAAAAACATCAAGACTTCAGTCTCTCTCTGCTCCATCAGGCCACATTTTAGTCTTGATGAGTGCTTAGTGTGAAGCGAGATGATATTCTGGGACAAAAAAAGAAATTCTGCATACAAACAGGTATTTTTCTCCACTGATTGCCCTTTTAGAACTTTTGCTATCAAAATTGTACAGTTGAGGACTCACATTGCTCTCTTGGAGTGTTGTTAACCCTCTCCTGTCTGGAAAGACAGTCAAGAGAAGACAGGATGGGATGAATTATGTGACTACAGCTGTTCCTTCAAGAAAGGGTTGAGATGAGTAAGAATGGATTCAGAAAACTTAAGAATGAGCAACTTCAAGATGTTCATTTGTCACCTTGAATTTTCATGAAGAAAGCTTTTTCTATTATGCCTTCATTGTTGCCGGGGAATCAAAAAGTCTTTTTAATTTGAAATAGATGGGGACCAGCTGCATGAATTTTAGTGTTTGTGAAGAGATGTTTTGACCTTGGAGGTATCTAAGAATGTTTCAGGGTAACACATGGTGAGTAAATGATTTACAAATGGTTATTTTGTGGGTAATGTTTTCCTTTAATGGAAGAGGAAATCGTCAGAAGGTCATGCAGGTCTCTAACAGAGGCAGACAAACTTAAAGAGAAAAGTAAAACTGTTACCTAAAGTGTTGTCTTAAATCACAGTTTACAATCTGCTGTTGGATCGTGTCAACCGTGAGCTCGCTAGAATAGCTGGTATGGACAGTATGGATTTTGGGACAGTGCTGTAAAATTATCAATGTGGTGAGAGTATATTAAACTGTGAAAATAAATGGTTCACAGCAGACGTTTTACTGTTTTTTTCTGAACATGCCTCCTCAGTGGCTTTTAAGTTTGTCACTATGTCCACTTTTCAATTTTCTATATTTGTAGATTTTTTTTTGTATGCAGTTTTGCAGGAGTTTCATAATTTGGCTGAACTTTTGATCATTTTAGTTGGTTAGTTGTTTAGGTACAGTATTATGACATGGTGTTAGACTTAGAAACACCAGTGCAGTGGTGAAGTCAGATAAGAACTTGACTTTTACTTGTGAGTGCTGTGATCTCATTGCATCGCCTCGACAAGGAGGGAGAATGCATGGAATAAAAAGACAATATGGCTGGTTCTGTTGCTGTTATAGCACTATAGGAGTGCAATGTGAGCTCATTAGACCTGTGTATCAGTTACATCACCCTATTACGAGCAATAAAACATGAAATTACTTTGTCTTCAATCACACCTAAATCACACAACAAACAAGCCATTTGTCTTTAGGGAGACCATTAGACCCCCCTGCTTCCATAGCTAACAGTAACACAACTGTGCAAAAGAGATCAAGAGAGATCTGCTGCTCCACACTGTGTTTTTAATGAGACAGTATATTTATGATATAGCCACAGCTTGTATTGTTGTCTGACTGCTCGGCTTTGTTGCTCTGTCTGACTTTATTGTAACGTTTCAGGATCTCAGAGGTTACTTTGATGAGTGCAGTGTTATAATCAACCCGAAATGATGCCCAACACCATGAAAATTAGACTTCTGTTGTAATAAACTAAAATGAACCCATTAAAGTGGCAGTTTCACACAAAAGACTGCTCCATAAATATGCTGTCCATAAAATGACGTGCATGGAGTTGCATTGTGCAAACTCTGCCTCCCCGGAGTGAGGTGAGGTTAAGGGCTGTGCCCAGGGCAGGAGGCTGTATTAATAAGACATAGTACCGTGGAAAGGAATAGATCAGAGCAGAAAACAGGGCCCTGGGCTAATGCACAGCAAGTGAAAGTGGAGGGAAAATAGAAAGAGAGAAATTGAAGGGAAGACATAATGCCTAGGGTACTGTGAAAAACTAGATGGCTCTCGGCCTTTGAAAGAGCAGAAAACAAAGAGTTGGAGAGGTGAGAGAGGGATGATAAGGTCTAAAATGATGAACTCAGCAGGAAGGCTTATAAAAAGGCCAGGGATGGGGAGGATTTGAGAGATTTGAGGTATATCTGAGGTGTCTTAGGGCGTGTGGATAAAGGAAGGTGATCAGCAATTCGGTGGGGAATAAAGATGGAGCAAAGAGTGGTGCCTTAAAGACGCAGTTTCAAACGAATCCTGACTGTGAAAACCAAGCAAGTCTCGAAGCACAATAAAGTCCAGTCAATCTCTGTGACTGCTAATTTGTCACCATATTGTCTTTCTCTTCACACATTCAAGCCCCATCATCTGTTACTACCATCTCATACGTTTATCAAGATACCAAAAGTCAACTTTGGATAATGGAGCATGGCTAAAAAAAAAAAGAAGTTCTCTGTTATTTATCACTATGATTTCCATGAAGGAGTCAATTATATACCCTTGTTAGTATTCCACAGAGACAATAGCTGTTGAGGAGGTTGAGGTGGCTATGCCAATCCAAAAATGTCTGAAACTGCTCTCCCCAGCACCTTCTGAGTTAAAGCTATTGTGACGGTAATTTTGTCACCTCTAATGGACAATTAGATATGCTAGCAGATAGAGAGCGCTCCGCATAACAATCTCTGGGTTCTAATTACCTCGCTAAATGGAGTGGTTGCTCGTGCGCCTATGGATCACTAAAGCAATAAGACGGAGGGTCGCAGATAGACTGAAGGTGAAAGGGGGCAGTTGCTGTATTACGCTCATTCTTCCCTGTTAAAAGCCTGATGGATGAGGAGCTGTACCAGCTGTCATACATCTGTGCTAGAAGATGTTGTTTTCAAAGGTATGTTGACGTAAGTAGTAAATAAGACACACGTGAGCGCGTGCACAGGTGCGCGGGCATGAACCATGAACCGGAAGTTATTGGGGGGAGGGGGGAGAGGAAGGAAGGAAGGGGTTTGTGTGTGTGTGTGTGTGTGTGTGTGTGACAAATGGCCACATGAAAGGGTTACCGTGTTATTTTTTTGCCCTCACCTTTTGTGAGCGCCTTTACTTTATCACCTTTACTTTAGTTATTCACCATTTTCCTCTGAATTCTTTGTTCATTTAATAGTCAGGTCAGCCTCAGAAAGAGAGAGAGTTTTGTTTCAGCTTAGTTAATCATATTCTTTCCTTCTTTGTGAAGCGCTTTGATTTGTTACTTTCATAGTCATTGTCGACGTGTTTTTATTTGCTAAAATAAATCTTTTATTTTTGAAACCTCTGTGTGTTTCGGTCATGTATTAGTTTCAGTCTGAGTTTTAACAATGTGCAACTTACATTTGGCTGTCCTCATTAAGATTTTAATCAATTAAAAAGAATAAAAGTGTCAACTATCCCTTCTTTGAAAGCTACCAGTTTTTATGATGTGAATGTTGAAATGACATTATTTACCTTATAAATAAAATTAACATTAACACTCCTTGAAAATCTTGTTAGAGATGCAGTGCAGAGTGTGTCAGTTCACTATGACATCACTGTGGGTGCATGAGGACATTATTGCACTGTGAGGACATCCTCACCACTCGTAACATTAAAACTTGCTTTTATCTTTACTTTGAACCTCTCTAGAGGAAGTGATCTGACTCTTACTCTTATTCAACTCTTATTGATATGAAGTGATGACAAATTTTATTGGTATTTATTATTGGCATTTTATTAATGGTCAAAATCAACTGATGTTTAGGCAGTTTCCAGTCAAGCATGTTTTTGGAATGTGGGAAGAAACCGGAGCACCACGTTAGCACAGGGAGAACATACAAACTCCACACAGAGAGGACACAGCATCACACCAAATCCTCACCACCGTGCTGCTCCTATCACGACACTAAAACATCTTTTTTAAGAGTGTGCATTCATCTTGACAAAGAATCACCACAGATTCTTTGTCAAGATGATGGGAAAGAAAGAAAGAAAGAAAGGGTTGGGTATTGGGAGGCTAGTCCTCCTGTGGTCCTCTGCAGAAACATGAGGTGAAGGGCTTCCTCAGGGTCTTGGCCATGGCAGAGAACATCCTGATGATGGCTGGACGCCGTCTGGATTTATTCCTCGGGTGGACGACTTCACTGTTGTTGTCACTTTTGTGGTAACTGAGGGTCACTTGTGTGTTTCTATTTATTTTGAGACATCTTCCCAGAAAGCTGGTGACTTTTCTTGTAAACTGCTGCTTTGACTCTCTGAAAACCACCTCCTCGTTCACCTTGCCTCCAGCACTGGCAGGCTGCAGCTCTGAGGGTCCAACCTCCTCAACCTCTGTGGTCTGGTTGTCTGGTTCCTTTAAGTGGATATCCTCAACTATCGTCTCCTCTGGATGGATATCCTCAACTGTCGTCTCCTCTGGATGGATATCCTCCACTGTCGTTTCCTCTGGATGGATATCCTCCACGGACATTTGAGGAGATTTATGATGAGATAGCCAGCAACCCTGCATACACTTCTGTCACAGTGTAAGGCAAAAACTTCCACTACCCATGATATTCACTTACATTGTCTTCTCAAACATTACTATTGTGGTTATATAGCATAATATCTATGTGTATGTTTGTGTTGGGGCACTGATCAATATTACCTTCCTACTGCTTAAATGTCACTGCCTGGAGCTGATCAGTTGACTAAACTATGACTGTTTTTCTTTGTAAAGGAGCCACATTGAATCTGCAAACAGGAGGCTAATCAATCACATGGTGACAGTGGAGGATATCCAGGCCTGTCTTGGAAAGAAAATTTCTCAGTATTTTGAGACACTCCTGCATGAGACATCTGATGACTCTGAACAACTGCTGCAGCTGATTGCAGAGAAAGTGGCCTACATGGTCAATGACACGTTGGCTTTAATCAGGGACTCACCCTCTTCCAAACTATCAGAGGAGCCTCCAACCAACATCATGCTTTATGTTGTTGCCAGCTTACTAAGCAGATTGTCCCAGATGTTCCACCTTGAGACCCCTCGTGACGGATCCTTGGACAGCCATTCACTCCAAACCTCCACTCAAAAAAACAAGACTGTGGTGAAGGAGCTCAACGTAAAGGAACCAGAGTGTGAAACAACTGTTGAGGATTTCCACCCAGAGGAGACGACAGTGGAGGATATCCATCCAGAGGAGACGATAGTTGAGGATATCCACTCAAAGGAACCAGACCACAGAGGTTGAGGAGGTTGGACCCTCAGAGCTGCAGCCTGCCAGTGCTGAAGGCAAGGTGAACGAGGAGGTGATTGTCAGAGAATCAAAGCGGCAGTTTACAAGAAAAGTCACCAGCTTTCTGGGAAGATGTCTCAAAATAAAAAGAAACACACAAGTGACCCTCAGTGACCACAAAAGTGACAACAACAGTGAAGTCGACCACCTGAGGAATGAATCCAGACGGCGTCAAGCCATCATCAGGATGTTCTCTGCCATGGCCAAGACCCTGAGGAAGCCCTTCACCTCATGTTTCTGCAGAGGACCACAGGAGGACTAGCCTCCCAATACCCAACCCTTCCTTCCTTTCTTTCTTTCTTTCTTCCTTTCTTTCTTTCTTTCTTTCTTTCCCGTCATCTTGACAAAGAATCTGTGGTGATTCTTTGTCAAGATGAATGCACACTCTTAAAAAAGATGTTTTAGTGTCGTGATAGGAGCAGCACGGTGGTGAGGATTTGGTGTGATGCTGTGTCCTCTCTGTGTGGAGTTTGTATGTTCTCCCTGTGCTAACGTGGTGCTCCGGTTTCTTCCCACATTCCACAAACATGCTTGACTGGAAACTGCCTAAACATCAATTGATTTTGACCATTAATAAAATACCAATAATAAATACCAGTAAAATTTGTCATCACTTCATATCAATAAGAGTTGAATAAGAGTAAGAGTCAGATCACTTACTCTAGAGAGGTTTAAAGTAAAGATAAAAGCAAGCCCCGGTGAAAACAAAACCTCCTTGGCGGCAGGGGTAACTTTAAATAAAAAAAAAGTCACCGCCCCCCACCTTAGAGGAGGTCTGCGCTGTTTGAGTGCTTTTCTAGTTATTATAGTTTTAGTTATTTCACGTGAAATAGTCTCTGTATTATTGCATATTTGACACATAATTTCAGATGATGATGATGATTTTGGGGCCTGTTTTACATCAGCCAAGTTTTGACTGTTAAAGCTGTAAAACTGTTTTCTGTTTTTTTCCCCTAAACTTCTGTTTTTCTTTTCAGTGCTGTAAGAATTATTTTAACAGTCTGTTGTGTCTGTAGCATTGATAGTTATGATCAAGCATTACTTTTGCAACATGCTTGAATTTTGGACTTTCAGAAATCACTTTCTTCCACATTTTCTTCATTTTGTTCATTGCACCAACATGAGTAAAATGATCCACGTTCATGTTTTTCTTGTACTTGAACAGTTTGGATAAGTACAATAAACCTTTGAATAACCTAAGTGATAAATAACAAAACACAATTTGAAAAAGCAGATCTTTAAATCAAAGAATGATAAGAGTCTTTACTAATTACTTTCCTCTGACATGTATGAGTTATATGGGATGTTTATTGACAGTAAACACCTGGTAGACTGGCCTGAAGCTGTAACTGTGTTTCTGTGTTAGATCACTACCAGCCAGACAGTTTAAGATTGAGTCTGGAAAACTTTATTTGACACTTTCATACATTACAAGGCTGTAGAATTACAGCTAATATAAAGTTGGATATAATGCTGAAGACAACATTGTGATCACAGTCATTAAATACTGTAGCTTTTACATCCCTTATAAATGCTGCATGTTTTTGACATATACTGTAGTTTCCAAGGCCTTACTGAACAGAATTATGCAACAAAAAATGACTATAAAGGGATGAATAATTGTCTCAAAACATGCTCTACCAAAAGGTAGTAAAGCTCTTTTTTATTACGAAGAAATGTATAAAAAAATATTTATTTTGGCAATATGATACATTTAATGTTATGTAATTACATACTGATTGTAAGAACGTGGCAACAGAAAACTGAACCCAAATGCACGACTCAAAAACCGAAGTAGCAAACAAGGATTTATTAACAGAAATAATAATCAATTGTACAGGGAGGGATATGCACTCTAAAATAAACAGAAAATCGCTTCTCAAGAAGGCTTTCAAAATTAACTAAATAAACAAAAGGATTCAGGCTCTATGGCGATAAAAGTTACACTCTCACTCATTCTTATCTAATCTGGATGTCAAACTAAAGGCGAAGAAACAAAACATGACTGATCTAAATTTAAATATACTCAACAACAAAAGTAACGCAAGTTTTATAAAGTGAATTCTAGTTGTTGCTGTTTGTCTCAGCAGTAATGTGAAAATGCTTGTTTGGACAAAAGGTTGCACATGAATGGTAACATGTGCCAAAAATGCAATAAGTGCTGTTGTAACGCCATATTGTGATGGGTGGTCGACCCAGACGACTAGAGCACTGGCGTATGAAAATGGGATCTGCACTTTTGTTTGTCTACCCAACCTGCATAAAATGGGAAAAATTCTTTTCTCCAAAGGCTCTTGTAATGATGCTGCGACTGATGCAAATCCAACATGAACGTGTTATTGGAATGCTGAGTGCTGGCATGAGTGTGTGAGATGTTGCAAGGACAATGAACGTTCATGAATCAACAATTAGTCCTCTCAGAACCAGATTCCATGCCACGAACAGCACTTCAGATCGTCCACGTAGCAGCAGACCATGTGTGACAACCAACATTCAGGATCGCCATATCCGTCTTCACCATCTCAGAGACTGGACACTTCCCTCCACCGTTACTGCTGCTGAGACACCTGGACGTCACCAACCCTGTATCAGTGCTCAAACAGTGTGCAGGCAGCTCAGAGAGGCTGACCTATGAGCATGCAGTGTCCATCAACAATGGTCGGATGTTCTATTTTCAGACGAGTCATATTTCTGTTCCTTTTATAGGTAGTTCAGGGCCGCTTAAAAAAACTTGCGTTTCTTTTGTTGCTCAGGATACTTAACTGAAAACGCTCTCCTATTGAGAGGAAACGAAAGGATGTACAAAAACTCATTACAAAAACACTTACCAGAGGTAAGGAAACTACAAGTTAAACACAGTCGACTGACAAAAAAAAACCACTGACAGACACGTGGGGAACATTCAAAGTGACAAAGGAAACAACTGCTCAACAGACAGAACACACTGACGGGAACCTGACATGGACTGGAAAAAGTGACGTGGGAAGATCGGCTGGTAGCTTGGCAACCAGAACACAAGACATTCTGGCCAAGACAGTGGGAGACATAGACATTTGTACACTGGGGAATATGAAACAGTTGGAAACAATCAAGGGAGGGGCAGACAATCAACAGACGCGGGAAACGAGGGCAGGAAATAGTGAAGCTGAAATGAGAGGGAAAACAATCAATTTCAAAATAAAACAGGAAATTTCTGAATGAGGACATTCATATTTGACTCCACCACACTTTATGACCCATTAATAATTTTTGCACTCATCGATAAGAGATGCACTTTTGGGGTTGCTAATAGATTAACAAAACTTTCCAATATAATCTAATTTAAAATGTCTTTAATATTAAAAAAGGTAATAAATACATGCATTAAAATGTAATTATGTCATCAGTGTGCAGTGCAGCTAATAACTTCATTAACAGTGAATACTTGCTTTTTCTATCCAGCCAGCAGCTATGTAACGTTTTCAAAGGGGACGTTTCTTTTAATTTTTAGTGCCACTTCCTATACAGAATACATTACACATTATGCAGTAATCTGGACGATTAAATCCTATTTTACTACTGACATGTTAAACACTGGGCTACGATGGAGCCGAGGTCATGACTTGGTAGCAAGTGATATTTTTCTCGCTCTCATGTCACCACATGGCAGCTCTTTTTGTTCTCCATGTGTTATGTGTGCAGTGTTACAGGATTTTTATGTGCCGTCTTGTGGTCAGACTGTAAAAGGTTAGGAGTGTTTCTGCCCATTCCTGTAACCCACAGGAGATGTTCATCTTCTCTTTGTCCTATTTTGAAAGGGTGGTTAAATTGTGTATGTTTGTGTGTGGTCATTAATGTCATTTTTTGTATGTCTGCAGAGTTTTAAAGAGGATTTTATCCAATGCATTAAGTCTTTTCCTCTCCCTCTCCTTGCAGGTAATGAGCTATTGTACCGTAATCGTGAGGGCGACGTTGTCAAGTTCAACGTCGATACTGACGAAAAGACCATCCTGGTGCATAACAAGAAGTTTGTAAGTCCTCTTTTCTTTCTCACAATCATTTGACTAAATAACTGACCATGGCTGCCCATGAATTCAATTAAAACTTTTCCTATAGTGCCAGCAAATCAAAGCACCCTAAGCTCTTTTTTATGATGAAGCTTAATCAAATGATCCATTATTGGTGTGAAATGTGAACAGCATAGTTAATACTGAGGGCATGGGAATGTAGGGGGAAAACATAGAGATGGAAATGGAGATGTAGCGTCAGCACTGCGGCGGCTTGAGTGACGACACACAACATTATGTCCGCCATCAAATCGCCAAGCCTTAGTGCAGAGATTAATGCAACTCCCATTTACTTCAGGGCCTGAGCCATCCGTCAAACCCAGTCACTTAAGGACTGGTTTAATGAAAAAATATCATGCATGGTTAAAGGTCTCATCTTTTTTGTCTGTTTTTCCCCACCCCTCTTACTGCACATTTGCCTTTGCTTCTCAGGAAATGTACAAAGCCAGCAAGTATGAGGTGTCTCCTGACATGAAGCATGTGCTGCTGGCCTACAACGTTGCACCGGTGAGCTCCTCGTTTGTTTGCTTGTTTTTTGAATTAGCAAACTGACAGCTAAATGTGTCAGCCGCCTCCACCGGAGGGCTGGGGTATGAGCTTGCATGGTACAGGGGAGAGAGGATGGAAGGAGGGAGGGGGCAGAAAGTAATCATGGCGAGGTGTGAAGGCCTGTCGCACGCCGCTGCCTGTCAGCGATGGCGGTGGGGGACAGCACAGCCGAGTGGAACTGTAGCGAGAGAGGCAGAAACACAAACAAAGCCCTCGGCGCTGAAGTGGGCTCGCAGGGAGGGAGATGAGATCGACAGGAGGAACAGGAAGTATCGGCTGGGAATTTACCATTTCTGTGTTATTCTGAATAAAGTGCACCATCACGACAAGAGCTACCGGCATCTTGATATGCATCAATGCATTTCAACTCCTAATATGGGTAGATGAGATGTATTGAATCATTTTGCCAGCTGATGACTGTGTGTTTACTTCATTCTGCTTCACCACTGAGTCACTGTGGTGAGAGGGCTTATTGTAAGTGATGCTGGGACAGATATATAAGCTTGTGTTATTGCCTCAGATGAACAGAAAATATTACGACACACTAGAGGTGCCCAGTGTGCTGTGCTGCATTTGTTTACATTTATTATTCCATCCGAGCCTCCATCACCTTGATAGATGACAGTCATTCCTGCTGTAGCTCGCCGCCATGGCGCACAATTCACACTAACACACTCCTCATTTCTGTAACACATTGTGTGTATCTTGAGTACTGATAATAAGCAGTGTCTGCATACTAACGCACAAACAAACCATCCTCTGTTTGAATGTGAATGTGTCTCCAGTTGGCAGTCACTTCAGTATATTAATTTGTAGCACAGTTATTGTAGAAAAACATCAGGTTGTTAGTGTGTAGTGTATTTTCAGAAATAATGTTCATATATAACTAATAACAACAACTGTTGTTTGTTTGTGTCCCATGTGAAACAAATGTTCTCTTATTTTAATTTACATCTGTAGCTTAATGACATAGCGTACATAATGTAGTCCTTTTAAGTGAAACTATGATGTTTACTACTAATCCTACATTGTTGCCTAAACCTAACTGTTATATTTAAATTTTGTAGTCATTTTGAAACCAAACCATGTTTTTTTACTGACCCTAACCTTGTAGCTCTGATGCCTAAACCTAATGTTTAATTTCAATTGACAGCATCAATCACATGTTTAAAACTTGCCAGAGACGTACTGGCAGGTCATGAAGCAGAACTCCGTTCAATCATGGAAACTAAAAGCGCAGTCGTAACAAACGATCAAACATGCTGATAAAATTAGATAAACTATCTTTTCTAAACCTGTCCAATCTTCTCCTCTAATTCAGCAAACAAATAATCCACCAAAGAGCATCGATAAAGTATAGTAAGATGTCAAATTTAGTAATTAGTTCCTGGCAACGCATTTCAGGCAGTTTGTCCAAGTAGAGCTATCGTTTAGCATGTTGACAGGCATTAATCACGTTAACATTTTAACTTCGACAGCCCTAATAGGAACATAACTTTGTAGGAGACAGGGTTGGTAGTTTTACAATTCGTAAAATGAAAAACAATGAAGACCATAGCAGCCTCTAGTTAAACACAAGAGGGAAAGTGTCATGGCTGTTTCAGGTTTTTACACCCAGCAGTGATTTTTCTCCTTTCCTTTATTGTGTTAATTAGTTTTTTGAACATGGGAAAAAAAAATCTGTTATGACCTGAAAAAGTCATATGTTTACTTTCAGAGCATGGTAATGTGAAGAATTACCTCAATCATGCATGCAAACACAATTTCATAGAAACATAAATACAAGTATGAACCTGAAAACAAAGTCTTTTTAGGTAATTTTAGGCGAGTGTTAAGTTATTCTTTAATGGACCTGGACACCAATAAAACTAACAAAAAACAAATCTATAACCATTAAGTTTTATTTTCTTTACAGAATTACCAACTAACAGCTCACCCTTATAACATTTATTTCAAAGAATTAATTATTCTCCATGTATACTGCTGTTTTTTTTATCATATTCTGTTCTTCTTTTTCATTGATCCACTGTACATAGTAGATTTCTTAACTGTCACCATCATGTTGTATTTCACTAGATAAAAGAAAAAAGAACCCAGTCTATGATCACCATGCAAGCTGTTTGTGTCTGATGTAAACCCTTTGCTGCGACCTATTCTTCCAGGTGTACCAGCACTCTTACACAGCCTTCTACATCATCTGCAGTCTGGATACTCCGTAAGTAGAGGACAGGGCTGCATTGTTCTATTCATATAGTATGTTATCCTACAAATTATATCTCTCCTGACCTCACTGCCACAAAGCTCCTGTAAATAACCACATTTCTAACTCCCCACTAAGCTATGAGGTGAAAGGGTTACTCAGTATGTCTGTGACCTCACATAGCAGCCAGTTTTGCCATGGTCTTACATCTGACAAGCCTGTGCTCTTTGCTGTAACTCAACCTGTCATGTCTTTACTCCTTTGTGTTAAAAAGGCATGAAAGAGTAGCTGAAAACTTAACTGTGACTCCTGACAAACAACACAAAATCATGACATACATTTTCGAAGTAGCACTGTACATTTAAACAGCCAGAACTTGTAGCACTTAATTAAGTGGTATTGATGATATTGAGTGTGCCCAGTTAACACACCCCTCACCTCAGTGTTTACCCTTTTAAATTACATCCACAGCGGGTCACAGCATCACAGCACTGTCAGCAGCTCTCATGCTCAACTCCATTTGTGTGCTGCCATCCAGTGGTAATGTGCAAAAACAAACCCGTCTCGGCTGATGACCTCATTCATCCTCAGCTGCAGACAAAGACATAGAGGCAGTGGCACCTCTAATTCTGCAGCCTGCAGTGCACAGCACTTTTCTCAATAAGGAGAGGTGACACCGCTATAGCGCGCTGGTATTTATGGATACACTTAAACCTTGGTTCTCAGATGTACTACATTTGTTCCTCTCCTGCAGCAGTGGTGGGAGACATCCACTGAGTGTGTGCACTTCTACCTGATTGAATTATTTCCCTTCTCTGTGCACCCCAGGGCCACCTGGAACTTGAACCCTCCAGAGGTGCGAAACGCTCAGCTGCAGTACGCAGGATGGGGACCCCAGGACCAGCAACTGGTGAGAACTGCAATGCCCATGAAGCCCCAGTCTAATGTCTGCCAGCTGTGCTGTGATGTTTCAAAGTTAATATTCTAAGTGTGTTTATGACAAATCTTCATCAAATACAGCTGATATACAGTAGTGTATGTGTGGGCCCTAAAATCAAAAGACCGAGCTGAAAGATGCTAAAACATATATACATGTGAGAATTTGATTCATTGGTCATATAAAAATGTTGATTACAGAGAAACTTTGAGGTCACTTTTTAATGTGCATGTGCCAATGTCACATCCTTTGAAGGATGCAGCCCATGAAGGTGGGTCAGCCACATTAGAACAAAACTAATGGCACTTATCAAATTTCAATGTCAGGTATTTCAGGAAATTAACCTGAAACAGCTGAATAAATCTCAATGACGTGAAGGGACAGATTGTGTCGTATTCACAGTCAGGAGTTGTGACATTTCACTTTCATTCTATTTGCTGGTGACACGCTCTGATTCCCAAGGCTGCTAACAAAAGCAAACGCTGGTGCTCATGCCTGACTTCATTATTTACATTCTCCAGTGGCTTTTTCATCAGCCCACTTCATGTGATAGATTTACCAGGGATTGATGACGCCCTGAACACAAATACCTGGTCACGTTATGTTCTCTGACTTTACGAGCTGACCAGGGTTACCTGAACGCTCCATTAGACTAACCGTTTGACCAGCGCTTAAAGAATTATGAGACACAGAAGAAGCAAGGGATTCAGAGGTTGTCTCCTCTAAATATGGTGGAAATAACATCTTCAATTTTAGCCAATTTTCTTCAATTTTTGAAAATGTGATGTCGGACAAGCCTACTTTACATTTAAATTAAGTCTAAAAATACAGAGGAAGTTTCAGAGGATCCACCCCCTGAATTAGTACTCAGATAATTTCAGAGGCAACATTTTCCTCAAGTTGATAATGTGGTTAAAGTTAGAGTCCTTCAAAGCGGCAAACAGAAACTCTTTCGTCCCTCAGGATGTTAATCATCCAAATGATTCACTCAGATTTCCCAGTAAACACATTTCAAATTAAACACTATTGTCTGTATCACACAACGTAATGGTGCTTTGCAACTCTGCCGAGATGAGTCATTTCCCGCCTCCATCATCACACAGACGAACTTGCCGTAGCGTTAATGAGCTCCAGTGTGTTGGTTTGCCGGGCAGACAGACTGTAAGTGTTAACATCCTGCAGCACAATGCTATTAATTACCTGTTATCTCCTCAGTGGATTAATTAACACAGTCGCTAGATTGATATAGCCTCAAGTTTCCCACCATTAGTCATGAAGTGCTTTTACTTCCATCAGGCGGGTTATGTTAGCGTGAAACTGAACAGCGACTGGTTTCCCTGAAGGTTCAGGTGTCCTCTGTCGAAAAGGTGGAGGTCAATGTGAGAGATGTCCTTCAGCTAGAACAAGTTAACGCAGGACGCAAGCCAGCATGTTTCGACATGTTTAGACATCTAATACAAATAAATGAGCCCACCTGCTCTGCTGTTCCCAACGCCCTCATGCACTTAATTAAATCTCCTGTACTGTCCCATAGAGGATGAGCACACACTGTACAAGCCCAGATTTACACTCACCAGCACAGCCGTCTAGCCACATGGCAAGCTATTGGTTAGGCTAAAATACAGTGTAAGAAAGAGAGAGTTTAGAATGTTAACATGCAAACATTAGCCAAATAGCAGTCAATACAATGTACAGCTGAGCTGATAGGGATGTCTTTAGGTTTGCAAGTATTTGGTCAAAGGTGTTTTTCGTGAGTGTCCACCTGAGAACTCATTGATCTCACATTTATGGTTGTTTCCTAAAATTTGTTTACATTCTCCTGCCTAATCTACGTAAAGTGAAATTCTCGGTTGCCTGGCATTGTTGGCACAAGCTCAAGGTTTTTGTAATCTCATCCAAATATTCTTGCTGAGGTCAAATATGGATGCCAGCCATCAGTGGCAGACGGGGGCCAGGTCTTCTCTCTGTGCTGTGGCCTACATTAGCTCCTATACAGGGACTCCATCTGCTCCAAAGTGACACCACACCACATGGGCCCCCAGCTCACATCTCCTCAAGAGAAACTAACTGTGGCAGCCTCTTTGTTTGCTTTAACAAGATGCAGTTTGCTGGTGAAACGCTGTACTAGTGTGTATGTTAAATGCCTTGTTCCTGAGACACAGTCTGTGATGAAATATTAAACAGTGCTAAATTAGTTAAATCGCAAGATTCATTGCATAGTGTTGATCCTTTTTACAGTGTAGAATGAAGTAAAATAACATGCAGCAGATTTCCTGCTGAATAGTATCCCATCATTTAGACTTCCCAAAGTGAGAATCGTTCAACTGAATGGAAGAAATCAGCTTGAGGCTCAGAGATTCTCTAATCCATGGGATCCACAGCAAACCCTTTTCAGCGATAGCCGGAGATTGATTTCAGCATGGCGTTAAGGTGGTAACATTTTAAAATTCCAGACCCAAGAGCCGCCCGCCCTATCACGCTCACCGTGGATGCTGATGATCTATTATTCTCTGTAATGAAAGAGTTGACCTTCAGTTATCTGGAAAGCCCTCTGGGTCTGTGGAGGAGAGTATCAAAGTCATGATTTGCTCCCAAGGTTTGCAATCTTATCAGAAATTGTGAAAGGACTTCTTTTTTCCCTATTCTTGTGTAAAATCAGTTTTCCCTCTAATAAAAAAAAGGTACAGTCGCCAAAATTGTGCAGTCTCTGGTTTGTGACAGGTGAAAAAGCATCTAGTCATCTCATGTGCCTCGACCCTCGGGTTGATTTGTGCTGTGATAGCATGGCTTCTGCCTCGTACAGGTTTCCAGGAGTGCTGGTATGAATGACAGACTGCCCACAGGCTTCCTCTTGTGAGTGTTGGTAGTAATAATGAGGTTATTCCCTGTAGTAACACTGATAGTCTGGATCAGCTGAAGATCAGAGTCTGTGAAGCTGGAACAGCTTCAGCTCTTATCGTGGGTTTTCCAGTTTCAAGTCAGTTGGTCTGTTGTTTTTCCTTTCCAAGGTGAAATTAAAATGCACATCCTGTGTCTTTCTGCATCAACTAGATCTTTGTTTTCGAGAACAACATCTACTATCGATCCAGGGTGGACAACCGTTCCATTCGTCTGGTTTCTACTGGCAAGGAGGGCGTCATCTTCAATGGGCTCAGTGACTGGCTCTATGAAGGTAAGGCAGAAAGAAATGTTGCCATTAAAAGAGAATTGCCCAACTTTTTGGGGAATTACACAATTCCGACCTATTCTCCCACAAAGTGTCCATTGTCTCTGAGGTAATTTTGTTTAATAGTTCCTAACCTCGAGGTCACAAGATCAACCGAAGAGGTTGTGTGATTCAGAGGATAGGAAAGATGACAAACACTCCCATGACATAAAAACTTTCTTTTTGCTTACTCACAATCACAACGTGTGTGATGAATGTGTGATGAGGATACATATGTAGACAAAGCTTAGTTTTAAAGAGTTGTAAGGGGAAAAGTTTCAGAACTGCTGACTATATGGAATATATACTGACTATATGCAAAGTCAACCTCCTCCCTCCATCCCATTATGTTACATTAGTGTGCCTCACAGCGGCTGCATGCACATTAGTATTTTGGACATGTAGCTCTTGATTTCTGGCAGGTAAATTAAAAATGGAAAGTCTGTGAATTTGCGTCTGCTTTACATCGCCCCCGAAAATGAATGAATGTTCTACATCGGTTGAATTTGAATTTATTCAGGTGGTGTTATGTTGTTCACACTCTGATACAGATGTCTGAGTGTCATCGCCACCGATCAAAGCTCACCTGTGTGCCTCGCAGTTAAAAAAAAAAAAGTGGGAAAGTCTGCTGTGTTGGCGTTCAGCTAATGAATTTATATCCGCTGCGCTGGATGCACCCTCTGCTCCAGTGGAACTGTGTTTTAATACCAGAGCGAGGCAAGGAGACGGCAGCAGCAAGCACATAGATGTAGAGATTACAGAAATAGATACAGCCTGTGATATACAGCAAGATGTTAATCCTCGAGTAACACTATAAAACAATACATATCTGTTTGATAATGTGAATAGCAGCCACCTAGGAGGGTTTAGAAGCTGTGCTGCAGAGGTTATCTGAGGTCACCAGTGCACCAGGACAATAGCTGTGTGGCTGTTTTCTCCCGCAGGTCTGTTTTTTATTTCATTTTGTCAACCCACGACTCCTCTTATCTCTGCATGAGCCAGGCTGACATTTGAAACTGCATCCATCCTTCAAGAGCAATATCCATTCTCAGCCATTTAAACATTAATCAGTGCGTTATTGCACTGTCTGACCCCCACTGACTCATATTGCTGCTGAAGGCCTGGTAATTTACACTCATCATTTATTGCAGGATAAATCTTTCACAGAGAGATAAAACACAGAATCAGCTTCATAATGTTGGGATAAAAGTGATTTGTAGAACAACAGAGTCCTATTTTGTTTATTCCTTCACATAATAGATAGTGTAATGTGATTCTTCAGATCATATTGTAGAATATTTGGCGCTTATCTTTGCTTGTTTGTAGGAAACTCATTGTGACACATTCCAAAGATAACAGGCTTAAACCGATTAGTAGCAGTGATGGTTGCTTTGGTTTTCTGTAGCAGATGGATAGTTAAGCATGGTTTCCCCTCATTTACCAGATCAATTTATAGGTCTACAGTCATTGTCCTTAATATGAAGACTATAATGGTCAGAATAATTTATTCAAGGGTTTTAGAGTGGATTGATTGAGGTTGTTTTTGCAGTGTAGTAGTTGAATTGTGGGCAGGACGGTGGTGTAGTGGTTAGCACTGTTGCCTCACAGCAAGAAGGTACTGGGTTCAAATCCTGGGCCCGGGGCCTTTCTGTGTGGAGTTTGCATGTTCTTCCCGTGTCTGCGGGTGGGTTCTCCCATACAAAAACATGCATGGGGATTAGGTTAATTGGCTAATTTAAATTGATATGAGTGAATATGAGTGTGAGTGGTTGTCTGTCTCTATGTGTCCTGTGATGAGGTGGCGACTTGTCCAGGGTGTATCCTGCCTTCCGCCCTAAGACAGCTGGGATAGGCTCCAGCCCCCCCGTGACCCTATGAGGATAAGAGGTAAAAAATGGATGGATGGATGGTTGAATTGTCGGGTAGCCTATACTAACGGCTGTTTGGGAAACAAGATGGTTATGATGGTTAGGCAGTGATCATGAGTAATTAAAGCTATAATCTGGAGTTGGAGAGCGAGCAAGATTTGAAAGCGACATTTCCTCTAAGCTCCACCCCTCTCATTAGTGCTCTGTCCAATACCACGCCCCCTCCTGCTAACTCTGTATTTCTTCAGTGTGCTGAATATTTCCTGCAATGGTGAAATGTGATGCGAGAACATGAGACATGAAGGCATCTGATTGGTTCTTTCCATTCGGACCGCATGGCAGGGATTGGTCAGAGTTTTTAGAGTCCTGCAGCTGCCACAGAGGTCTGATTCTTTTCATTCCTTTTTTCTGAACACATAATGGCTCTCAACTTGGCAGTGGCTCGCAGCTAATGGTGCCAACAGCGCTAACAACTGCAGCAGTGCTGATAGAGCTAACCGGATGGTGGGTGCTATGCTACCAGGATGACGCTGTCAGGTGTTATCAACTGTAACCACTGTATGAGAGTTGGTGCTATACCTTATCAGTGGCTGGGTTCCTGAACCTTGTTGATAGCCTTCCTCAAAGAGTGGAGGATGTTCTAGCTGTGCATTAATGCTCATGATTTCAGAAGGAGCTGTTACATATGGTGTAATTCTCTGGTGCCTACAGTGATTTGCCAAATGCATTTATAAAATGCATTTATAATTAATAATTTGTTTTTATCTGGCAATATTTCTTTATTTTTTTGCTAATACACTTAATGCCATTTTCATTCCTATTCATGATAAATCCCCTTTGGAAAAAAAATGTCTATAAGCCTGTAAATAGTTTTGGCGTTTGCCCAGTGCTGATGCCATCATCTGCAGGGCAGCTCAGCAGCCACGACAGGTTGTGTAATGTTTACAGTCATCAGTGGGACTGCAAGGCAGAAGATTTTCTATGCTAATGACTCAGGCCAAGGTCAAGCTGAGGCTCAGACTGTCATAGAGGAGAAATGAGGTCTTAAGCTTTGTCTGTTGCTACGTGGTGGATTTGATGCTAAAGGGTGAAAGGCTGACAAATAATCTCCCAGGCTTGAATTTCCTCTGGTTTGCATTGCCTACTTAATCCCTAAGTGTGTGTCTGTAGTGAGCATGAGGAGAGACAGAAAGAGATGGGAGGAAAAAAATAGAAATTAAAGAGACGCAGCCAAGAACCCCGCCGACTATGTGAAACAGTCCAAAACGCCTCAGGAGTGTCTCAAGTGTTCGTCATCTGTCGGTTGTGTGATTACTGAGTCTGTGCTGACACTGACACATCCTGCAGTGCGACACAGCCTGAGGAAACAGCTGTTTATTGGCGCAGCAAGATAAAGAACCCGGCGTCGCTTTGATTTGACTCATGTTTGCCCCATAGATGTTTGGCTAGATGGGTGTTTGCATCGTGAGGCTTGTTCGCAGTGTTATGTCTGTTTATCGCTCAGTTTGTGGCTGCGCCTGCAGGGGCCGAGAGCAACCACATAATCAACACTTGTGCACTGCAAAGGGAAAGATTAATAAGAAGGACTGAAAATGCTGGTTTTAGTTTGGTGAGAATACAAGCTGAATCTTAGACACACAGTTGGAAATATATATCCAATATATATATATATAATATATATCATACCAGAACTTTTTGCATCCAATCAGCATTGCCTGACGCTGCAACATTTTTCCTCTTTCTAATATCAACTCTGAGGACTAAATGTTCATTTGACGCCTTATATATCCAGGGAGCCATGATGGAGAGATGATCAGTGTTATTCACTTCACCTGGCAGTGGTCATAATGTTATGATTGATCGGTGTATACCGATATATATCTGTGGTATGGACAGTTATCAGTGAACTCAGTTGTCTTGTTGGGTCACTTTAAGGATCAACTCAATAAAACTGTGGATTGACAGTTTAATTAACATTAGAAATAACATCTTTGGAGTTTGCATTTTGGTGATTGTAAAATATGATATATATTATAAATCTAGTTTCTTAAATAGGGTTTCTTATATAGTATAGTTTATCTACACTTGACACAAGGTTTCAGTCTGCAATGTCACTGCTGGATGTCACACTCTGTTCCTTTACAGCCCTCTGTTTTTAAATCACACTATTTGTAACAAGTTGTCCGAACAACAATTTTTGAAATTAGTCCAGTATTGTTAACCAGCAGTGAGCAACGTCAAGTAAAAGTGCTTATTTTTGCCACTTACATCAGATTGTTATCAGAAGATTGGAAGTTATTTTATGGAACAGACCCTGCAGAGAAATAAAACAATATTTTTCATCAGCCTTTTGTTTGATCCGGTCTGTTACTGTATCTGAGTGCTCAGGAAGTCTCCTCCTAAAATCTGAATATGTGACGATGTCCTGACTGAGTTTCGTGACCTTGCAGCAGCTGGTTCACCTTCCTCTGCCTGCGCTCTCTATTGCAGTCGGTGATCAGCTGCCATGTACAACAGTCCTCCCCTCAGAACTGGACTCATTTCAGAAATAATTGTAAGTTAAAAACATGGGAAAACAGGGTTGAGGTAGAAAAACACTTAAAGTCAACTTCATTTAAGACACACTGCTTAGCACCAGAGAGGGAGAAATCACAGTTTTGTTGCAGTGTAACTATACAATCTTCTTTGCTCCTCTTGTTTGCTGAATATAGACCCGCACAAAAACAGCTCACTGCCTGCCTGCGCCATCTGCCAGTGTCATCTTCACATGGAGCCAGAAAGTGCAGACGAGTCTCTCAGCTAAATCTCAGCTCACCCTCTCATGTGTTTTTCTCTTCCTGCTCAATTATCACTTGTACTCCTCACTTCAGTCAGCGGCGCCGCTCTACAGTATTTATGGCAACAGCTGTTTCACTGGCACGTGTTTTGGCGTGTTTGGTGGGAGACTAGAACATCACGTCATGTCGTCTAACCGAGCTGCTTGTCTGCCAATTTTTAGTTACACTTAAATGGCATAATGGTTCACGCTCAGTTAGTCAGGATTCAGTGAAGCCTCTGTTAGATTGATGCAGTTGTTACCTGTGATATATGGTGGTGGACTGCAGGCTGTTCAGACTATTCAGAACACAAGGGAAGACTCCAAAAAAACATTGAATTAGTGGCCTTAAAAATCTGCATCAGACGCTAAACAGCTGCATTTCTTTCTGGTGCTGCTCTACTTTATGGTTTCAGCATGAGTCGCTGCTGCCCTCTGTTGAAAACATATGGGAGCATGTTGTCCATACAGATTCATGGGGCTTTTATACCAGCATATGGCCTGTATCCACAATAGGCATATGCCACGAATAGCAAGAAATTAACTAACTTGACTTGTTTTTGTACTTTTTTTCCTCTTTAGTTCAGTCTGCCTGTATCTGCACTCAGTATTTCTCATTGGTCACTTGACTGGTGGCATTTCATGCATTCATAAGATCCCCTTACCTGGTGAATAATGTCGCCTGAACAGCAGGATGGAGAACATGGAGAGAGGACAGGACAGGATAAAGACTAAAGACAATGAGAGTTGGATCGTTTTCCTTTGTCACACATATCAGGGGAAACTCAGCTACTTTCTCCTTGACCAGCCAAGGTGACTGGGCGTCCCCGGCCGAGTGGATCCGACAGCTCGGCGCTTCCACTCCACACGGAAAGCTTTTTAAGCCGCCGCTGGTGATGTCAGCAGGCAGTGGCAGACCTAGCCATGCGGGAAATGATTTTTGGTATTATTTTTTCCATCATTTGCAAGTGCAGCATATTGCTGTGCTGCTCTGTTCACCATCAGACAGCAAGAGCCAATCATTTCCCGCTGAGCTCTGCCAGCAGGGAGCAGGTGGACTCACCAGACGAACCGGACTAACTGCCAACAATTAGGCCTATTTGCTCTCACATCGTTGGTGTGGAGATGTGTGGTGTTATAATTAGTTTAGGGGTGTCCAGCAGCGAAAAGATAACTATAGGCGGAGCTACCTCTGCAGAGTTGCACTGGAGAACAAATGTCTGCACTGAGGGCTTTTGTCAAATGATGCTGCATATCAAGTCATTCCACCGAGCGTGCACAGCTAATGAAAATGCTAATTGGTAGTTGATGTCTGTTAATTCCCTGAAGCCAGCACCCAGTCCCGCAGATAAACAGCATTAATGAAATTTTAATTGCAAAAGTTGCTATAAATGTAGCCAGTGGCACGTAGTAACAATAAGTGGAACTGTTTCAATGGCGCCTGTCGTCACTGCAGACTTCATAATGAGGTGGAATTGTCACGACCATGTGTTATGTTGTCAAAAAAGTTCCCTCAGTGAGCTTTTATTTGCATAATTTCTTAATAACTCACTGTGTGTTGACAGAGGAGTGTGTGTGTGTGTGTGTGTGTGTGTGTAGCAAGTTAGTCTGTTGAACAAGAGTGTGTGCTATGGCAACATGGTTTTAAATACACACACCTGCTTGCAGAGCGTCTCAAGGGAACGCTCTTGGTTGCAAGTTTGAAATGAGTTGATGCAAGTTTCTTACGAAAATGGTACACACGCACACCCACATGCACACACATACAGAGGTAGAGGTAGTGACAAGCCAAAAACTTTCACAGGAACTTTGTGGTGAGAAATTGCTGTTTGGTTTGTTTCTCGGAAATCTGACCGAGTTCTATTTTGGTCGATAGGATACACTGAGATTAAAAGCTGCTGTGATTTATGACCTGAACATTTGGTACTGTGTTTTAGTGTGTAGCTTTTAGAGAGTGATACAGAGTGAGCATGGATGGAAAATAACTTTATAGATTTAACTACTGCACTTAAGTACAATTTTGACTCACTTGTACTTTACTTTAGTGTTTATGTTTCCTGTTACTTTCGCTACATCTCATAATTCACTGCTGTTTTCACTGCAGCACATTGATGTGAGACACCATGTTGCCAAAAGTATTCGCTCACTCGCCTTGACTCACATATGAACTTAAGTGACATCCCATTCCTAATCCATAGGGTTCAGTATGACGTCGGTCCACCCTTTGCAGCTATAACAGCTTCAACTCTTCTGGGAAGGCTGTCCACAAGGTTTAGGAGTGTGTTTATGGGAAAATGTCTTGGTATGCTGAAGCATCCAGAGTTCCTTTCACTGGAACTAAGGGGCCAAGCCCAGCTCCTGAAAAACAACCCCACACCATAATCCCCCCTCCACCAAACTTTACACTTGGCACAATGCAGTCCGACAAGTATCGTTCTCCTGGCAACCGCCAAACCCAGACTCGTCCATCAGATTGCCAGATGGAGAAGCGTGATTCATCACTCCAGAGAACACGTCTCCACTGCTCTAGAGTCCAGTGGCGGCGTGCTTTACACCACTGCATCCGACGCTCGGCCATGGAAACCCATTCCATGAAGCTCTCTGTGCACTGTTCTTGAGCTAATCTGAAGGCCACATGAAGTTTGGAGGTCTGTAGTGATTGACTCTGCAGAAAGTTGGTGACCTCTTCACACTATGCTCCTCAGCATCCACTGACCCCTCTCCATCAGTTTACGTGGTCTACCACTTCATGGCTGAGTTGCTGTCGTTCCCAAACACTTCCACATTCTTATAATACAGCTGACAGTTGACTGTGGAATATTTAGGAGCGAGGAAATTTCACGACTGGATTTGTTGCACAGGTGGCATCCTATCACAGTTCCACACTGGAATTCACTGAGCTCCTGAGAGCGACCCATTCTTTCACAAATGTTTGTAAAAGCAGTCTGCATGCCTCTCATGTTTTTTTATTTGATATGGTTTGTGATGAAGTAGCATCATTTTCTTCTGGTACAGTACTGTGTTGTGGTTTTGTCACAATGGCACTGTAATGTTTAGATTGTTGAAGTGACTGACAGTGATATTAAAAACTGCTCAACTTTACATCCATAAATTCTGCAAGAACATTTGTGCTTGGCAAAATTAATGACTTAGTTTTGTTTTTTAATGAGATCAATGCAATACAAAGAACATTACTAATTGTTGTTTGTACATTTTTAAATGTATTTTCCCCACAACACCTGTTCATTTCTAACCCAGACAAGCAACAGCGTTATGATTCTGTTGGCCTGAAGCCATGTAATTACCTGCCTCTGCTCTGATTTACGGTCACTTTATTCATACTCTTGCAGAGGAAATTTTCCAGTCCCACATCGCCCATTGGTGGTCTCCAGATGGTGCCAGGCTAGCGTACGCCACCATCAATGACACCCTGGTGCCCAGGATGGAGCTGCCCATGTTTACGGGCACACCCTACCCAATGGGGAAAGAGTACCACTACCCTAAGGTGCACAGCTTTGTCCTCCGCCCTTTAGAGTAGAGTTTTTCTTTGCAATATAGACATTATATCATTTAAACTGTCTCCCATTCAGGCTGGTGAGGAGAACCCAGTTATCACTCTGTATGTTGTGAACCTCAATGGGCCTCTTCACACCATCGAGATGAGGAGACCTGACGATCCCAGGATGGGGTGAGGCATGCGCACTGTCAACCAAATCAAACTCTCCTCTCTGCATTTGTTCCATAAATTCAAAATGGATATTTTATATAATCTATCATTTGTACAACCTCTCTGGTTCATTCTCTAATGCCATGTCTTTTAATTTTCTTGAATTCTTTGAGTTCTGCAGTGTCCAGTGGCTCATTTTACTTAATGTGATCCCATGTTTAGTTATGTTTTAATGCCCTTGTTTGCTCTTTTTCTGCAAAACATCATTAATGTTTCACCTATTTTTTTTGCTGGCCCTTTTTTAAATCTGAAAGTTCCTTGTGCCAACGTTTTTGGCCAGGTTGAGTCATCTTTCATGATGCACAAAATATTTTGTACTATGTCTCTGAAAACAGTGAATAGCTCAAATCTATCATAATGTGCAGCTGACCGAGTCTTGCTCCTCCTCAGTTACTGGTTCAAGCTTGACAAAAAGAAACATACTTCAACAAAGTGCTAGCAGATATAATACAGGAGGACCTCATCACTGGGGGAAGTAAAATTAGAGGTTTTCTAAAAGGACTCTGGTGAAACTTCTGTCCACAGGGACCACAAATATCAACACAAAATGAAAGTTTCTTGTGGGAATAGTGACTAAATGCACTATGTGTCAGTATAGCTTATGATAACAGCAACGTAAGGTAACATTGTAATGTTATCTTTGAACGCATGTAGCATATACATGTAGAACCCAACAGGAAATGGGAAAGTTGACATATTTGTTCACTCCTCTGTGTGTGTCAGTGAGTACTATGTGACCATGGTGAAGTGGGCCACCACCACCAAACTGGCCATCAACTGGCTGAACAGAGCCCAGAACATCTCTATACTCACACTGTGTGAGGCCACAACAGGAGTCTGCACAAAGGTCTGTGTATATTATATTATATTATAGTGTGTGTTGTATGTGCACTCTATAGTGTGTATCAAAGGTACTTTGAGCTGTTTTCAACTAAAACCTTTTGAACTGTTTCTGCAGAAACATGAAGATGAAAGTGAAGGATGGCTGCACAGGCAGGTGAGAATAGAAACGTTGACCTTGTGTACATTTCACTCTTAATTTGTGAAATTGAGTTTAGATTTTGTTTATATTCTCATCTGATTAAGACTCAGTGCGGCACAGCAATTAGATTCAGATTTAGGTTCTTGAGGTGAGACATTGCATTCTTTCATGTACTACTCAGTTTAGAAATTTTGGACTATTTTTTTCCTTCTTTCAGACTAATGCAAAGAAAAGATCCATAATAGAGGGTTTAGGTGTTTATTTTTCTACACTTTGTCTATTGATGTCTGGAGAGTTCTAAATTCAGAAACAATAAAATTCATATGTGTGTGTGTATGTATGTAAAATTTCACACATATATATATATATATATATATATATATATATATATATATATATATACATTCTGAAGCTTGATATTGAGGAGGTTGTTCAAATATCATTCATAGCCTGATTTAGAGAACATTTTATTCTTGGCAAACACGCCCCAAAATTATTTTTCATGTCTGTCGACAGTATTTTAAGATTCATGGGGTGATAATAAAAAAAAAAAAAAAAAAATTCCACCTGACTTTATCCAATGTTCAGTTTCATTTTCTGAAACATGGCACACATAGCAAATACTTCATTATATGTAATTATATGCATATGTAAACATAACTGTCTTCAACCTTCGCGCTGATATCTATCAGTTATCAGAAGATTAGCCCATTCATGCAGTATATTATTACATTTACCATCTAGCTCTTTTGGTGCTTTTGGTACTCAGTGTTTTTATATTTTTTAAGAAGAATAAAAATAATGAAATGATAAATAATAATGCTCTGTGTCTTCAGAATGAAAAGCCTTTGTTTTCCAAAGATGGGCTGAAGCTGTTCTTCACTCGTGCTATTCCTCAAGGAGGCAGGGGCAAGTTCTTCCACATCTCCATGTCCGTCTCCCAGGTAACACAGTATTTATGAGTACTGAAATGTTTAGTCCCGGTAAACATTAATCACGTTTGTCATTCAGGGTGTATCCTGAGTAAATAATCCTTACATCCGAGTTTAATATATAATGTTTTATACAATTTAGAGGAATAAGTGAGAGTTAATGTTATTCTTGGTAACAGAAATTTATGGTAGCAAACTAGATTATTTTATACTAATTTTAAGGTGATGAAATGAGGATTGTTGTTGTTTTAATATGCTCTTTTCATCTTTTAATGGAGTTAAACACACTCTTACTTCTCTGTTTATCTTCAAAGCCCAACACCAGTACAGACACACTGCAGTCCATCACGTCTGGAGACTGGGACGTCACCCAAGTCCTGGCCTATAATGAGGACAGCCAGTTGATGTGAGTACCACAGACAAACTGCCATCACCACCACACAGCAGTACAACTCTGTCCTAATGTTATGTAGGAACGTATTGTTTGGTTACAAGTAAACAAAAGTCGGATGGATGGAGGTGCTAGCTTTGCAAAGCTTGTTTTCTGATTCTGGGAATAATATTTATTCTGGCGGAGGACCCCCTCTTCCCCCATGTGCACCCAGTTTGAAAAACAATGCAGGAGCAGGGACCCGAGAGTCTCTCCCTACACACACACACACACACACACACACACCAGAGTCCACGTCGCCCCTTGCGCACCATTCTCACCTTTTTCACCCCTGACCTGTTTTCATGCCTGGCATGTAGTATAGGTTTTGGACATTGCTTCAGCACCACAGACAGAGACAAACAGGTCCAGGGTTTCTCCACAGCATCTGAATGCTTCAGCACCATGGACAGAGCACAGTGAAAGAAGACTGATGGCCCTGTTTAACTCTTTGAGGTTTCTAAAAACAAAAGTGCCAGTAGCATTCAAGCCATTTTTCTTTCTTATTGTCTGTTATGGTGAACGTGTTCTTCTACCAGCTGCTCTGTTCCACATAACAAACTGTTCAAAAATGTGTGTTTAAAAAAAAACAAAAACACTCCCCAGGAATCTCTGCTGCGCCCATGAGCATTGTGACTTTTCCCCATCACTCCCCGATCATTTCACACCCTGACTCAAGACCTCGAGACGAGAAGTGATCTGTCTCTCATGATCTCACATGTTCACACACACATATGGAAACACAGTTACTCATTGTTCCCTGTGTTGACTTGAAAACTCACCCAAAATCCTCCTTCCCAAGGGAGTCAGATTTGGCTTACCTCTCTTTTTAAAAGGAATCTTCCCCTAATTTCTCCCCCCATCATTTATTCATAAGACATGTATTCTAGTAAATAGTTTAGGCTGCTTGAGTGTTCAGGAGGGTTTTTTTCTTCTCCCCAAGCCGAACACATTACAGCTGCTGCCATCACTTTCTCTTTTATTAATGTAGATACTTCTTGAGCACTGAGGATGGTCCGAAGAGAAGACATTTGTACAGGTAATGGATGGAAGTTGATTACTTGTTGCTCATTTGGAAAAAAAAAAAAAAAAGTGAAAAGTTAATGTCACTTCTTAATTTCCATAGCGCCGACACCTTTGGTTCATTCAACCGCCGCTGTCTGACGTGTGCCTTGTACAACTGCTGTAACTACATCAGCGGCTCCTTCAGCCACAACATGAGCTATTTCCTCCTCAACTGCCAAGGTAGCTAACCCAGCAGCTTTGAAACAAACTGTTGTCTATTCCCCCTCTCTTCTTCCATCTCAAAATTATATGTTTAAGTTAAGTTAAGTTATCCTGGAAAAGTATTTATCCTTCCCATGCCTTGTGAGCAAATGCAAACAGGTTAAATGTTACTTTTAACCGGTTTGCATAAATGATTTTCCAGGATAACCTTTTTTCCATGTTTTCCATGACTAGAAAATTGATCAGTCATTTTCCAGGTTTTCCTGGATGTGTGGGAATCCTGTAAAAGTATAACAAACATACAAAACAGTAAAACTGCAAACTATAATGCTGATGTAATTCCTCTTCTCCTTCGGACGCCTTTGAGGATTTATTCACTACTTTTACTCACTAGGCTTTTCTAGTTTAGCATAGCCCAGTACTTTGCAATCATTAAGTGATGAGTGAGTGATGATATTACTGCACTGACACTGAAGTGCTACCATGTGTAAATCCGCCATACATCATAGTTTTATCCGCTTCGAAAATCAATCGAAAATTGCCACGTTCTATTTTGTGCAACCATTCTTGGGTCATATAACTGCTAAACGTAACCTTATTTAAATAGGGAAAATGTAGAAGTGCTTGGTCGTTTCTAACTTCACCTCTGTTTGGACCCCAAGGAAAGTACTGGGCTATGCTAAATGCTAACAAAATAGCGCCACGCACTAGAACGATTGAGTGCATGCACAAAGACGAGAGAGGTATGTATCAACTCCTCTAAGATCAGGGAAGAACATTGTTTAGTATGGAAATCTGGTGGAGTGTTCCTTTAAAGTTTGGTTTGGTGTAAAACATGTAATAGTGCGCTTGATTTTTAAAATATATGCTGACCAGTGTTGCCAACTCTCTTCCAATGAGAGCAGCATGTGGCACAAGCTCCAAAAGTCTCTAAAAGACAGAGAAAGTTGTCAGGTTGTCAACACTGAGTCAGCCCATCCATCCACAGCCATTCCACTAAGATGATCATGATGAAGGTAAACAACAATCATGACTATCGTTCGTACTCACAGCTGTTAATCTAGCAGTTTATGGAAGACTGATGATGATTAGTGCATGATTGGAGTGTTTACAGGTAGAAAATTCCAACCGTAGACAGTTGGGTTGTTGAATATAAAACAATGTATCACATGTTGTAAACGAATCGTATGTTTCGTGCTTTCGTGGTGCTTAAAAAGCGAATGGATGGAAATACTCAGGACATTATGTACTTGTACTTGGTTAGTGCTACTTGGTGTGTCTACTCCACTGTTTTACACAAAAAACTCTAGTTGTCTCTCCTTGCAGCTTTGATCCATATATAGTGTGCCGGGAATGACAAGAACTAAAGAATAGACAAAGTGCATCTGAAGATCAAAAAGATGTCAAAATGTTGTGGCACTGTCTTCACGCTGCAGCAAAAACAGAACCCAAAATATCAAAAAGACTCATGTTTCTGTGATTTCAGTCTGACTCAAAGCCTTGTCGCTTCAATATTTAATCACTCATCCAACACCTCTGAACCTTACTAAGTGATCGTCACTGAAGTCAGATCAAACAGCGAGCGACCACAGTGCCATCAAACCCTCCCTGCCAACCCCAGAAATCACTGATTGTCAACTGTCCTGTACCTCTTACATTTGTAATCCATCTCCCTGCCCAGGAGATTTATGTGATGAGGCTATGATATCATTACTGTGAGGAGGAGGGGTGAGCGAGTGACTGGTGTACTTTCCACCATGCTAAACCACAGTGTTCCTACACTGTGTTCCCAATTTGCTAAGTGCATCAGTCTCTTCATTTCCTGTCCCTTTGCCTCAGATTTGAGGACTGTAGAGAGGGACTTTGCTTCTGCTCAATGGCCTAGATATGAATAACATAAGCAAAATCTACAAATGAAAAAACTCTTGGCTACTGCTCTGTTTTTACTTTTTTTCTTAATATCACATTGTACCTGTGTGTTGCTGCTTTAGTTTAGTTCTTTATACCAAGTAGTTGAAGTTTTGCTTAACATTTTCTTGATGTTTTCTGTCTCTTTAGGACAGGCCATACCATTTGTAGCAGTTTGCAAGACACAGAGGGATGGAGAAAGTGAGACGCAAGACAGAGAGAGTGAGTATTTCCCTCCTACCTGGATTAGCATTTACAAGACTGGGTTTCTGTCAAAGTGACCTTGCTCACAGCAGCATAATAGCTACATGGAGAGTGACCTTGTACAAAGGGGGCGCGTTTCCATCGCAGTGCAGATTGACCACCTGTGCACTGAGTCACTGTTGTCTGCGAGCCAAGATGGCTGCAGTCACATTGCTCCTCACGATGGATGTCCTCATTAAATTATGACCTGCCCAACGTCAATATCAGCATACTGTAATTTGATTACTACAGTGTGAGTGGGTGCGTGCCAGTCTGTGTCATCTGTTACCAAAATAATGTCCCTGCCCTGACTATGTTAAAAGAGCACTTCATGTTATTACTGTAGTTTGATGTATGATAATTTGATGTACTCAGCTGTTTTTAATACAGTCTTTTTGGAAGTGCAGTAAATGGTCACCTATTGAACTGGTGAGTTCGCTGTTCGCTGAAAGTTTCTCCTTCACTGCCGGGTCTAAATTTATATTAACATTAAGATCATCTGCGGTCGTGAAGTGTCCTCATAGCAACACAAACAGGAACAAGGCTAAGAGTCCACAGCTACAGTAACACTGTTTCAATCTGTTTTTGAGCTAAATGCTAACATTGGCATGCAATGTAATCACTGTGCCAATGTTAAAGCTACAGTTAGTAATCTTGGAGAGCTAGAAAGATTTGAAAGTGGCACCTCCTCTAAGCTCCACCTCTTTCTCAGTGTCTCCACTGTTGACTCTGGTTTGTCCTCTAGCTTTATCCAGAGTTTCCCTGCTAACTCTGTATTTCTGCAGAGGAGTGTGCTGGATATTTCCGGCGACAGTGGGGAGGAGGGAGACACAGAGGTAGGGACATGAGCAGGACGAGACATGAAGGCATCTGATTGGTTCTTTCCATTAGAGCCAAATGCCAGGGATTGGTCAGAGTTTGTACAGTCCTGCAGCTGCCACAGAGGTGTGATTTTTTTTTTTATTCGTCTTTCTGAACACATTATGTATTGACTGCTCTCAGGGTGGAAAGACCATTTCACCCAGTAGAACAAAAATTGCTTCTGAACAGGATTACAGACTATAGCTTTAATATGTTGATATTCAGCAAGTAAAACATTAACCACATTCACTTACTAAACATGAGCGTGTTAGCATGCTAATATTTGCACTAAGCAAAAAGTACAGCCAGCTTTTCACATATGGACCCCTTGGTGTCACTTAGGTTTAAGCAACAGAACATATTGGTTAAATATTGTGGTTTGGTTTAACATAGGTATGTTTGTTGCATAACTTCTGTCACCTGTTTTATGAACGTGACATAAGTGAAATACTTTATGTAACTGAAAACAAGTCAACGTTAAGGTGTACCTCAGTGACAGTCCTGTGTTTTTTTAAGCAGCCAAGGATGATCAGTTGTTGCTGCACAAACCAGCTGTAGCTGTTGATTAAGTACAGCTGTTTCTCTATTCAGGACAAACTTTTGAAGCATGAAGTTTGCCTCAAGCGAATCCAGGCCACAGTTTCAGCTGCAGTCATGCAGCCTGTTTTTTGTAATCTGTTGGAGTTCATGCTGACAGTTGTGGAGTTTGTGAGTCTCTGATGTTGTGCTGTTTTATATGAATTTCAATGCACAGCTCCAAACATATTTCTACACCGTAAAAAAAAAAAAAATATTTATTTTTTTGCAACAGGAACACTCACTAATAAATAAATAAATAAATAAAACTATAATGGGTGAAAAATAAATATAATTTAAATATTATATATATTAAGCTGACCATGTTCTATCAATATTCATATTTACTAATCAAGCCTTACAAATTTCAAATGATGTAGAAACTTTTATGAATTCAAAAATATATTGAAAGGAAAAGTTCTAAAACGAAAACACAAACTCCTCGTAGCCCTGTCCTAAATCATCCCCTCCTTTATGGTCTGTTTGACTCTAAATGGACCATAATTTACTGAATGAAATTCATGCTGTATTGAAGATGACTTGGAACTGGTGATTAAGACCATAAACTCATGTTTACAATGTTTACTGAGGGAATAAATCAAGAGAGAAACACTTCTATACAACCAGAGGAGTCGCTCTCTGCTGGCTGGTAGAGAGAAAACAGGTTTAAGTAGCTTCTGCATTTGCCTCAGTTTCCAGATCCAGGGGTCATCCTGAATAAACTCTGTTAACTGCGATCTCATTGGTTATTTGTGTGCTATCTACAGGTATTGCAGAGGTTCATAAACTGGAGACCAATGAGAAACTGAGGCTGACGCTGGACTCCATGCAGATGCCCACAGTAGAGTACAAGGAGATCAACATGGATGACTACAGTATGTATCATCATTAATGGCCAAGTAAAATCCATGTATAAAAATAAACAAAAATAAACCTTGGAGGGTCTCAGCTCTGCTGTACAATTCTGTAAACCGTTAAGTTATTTATAATACAGTTAAGAAACACGTCAGTTTGGTGTCATTTTCTAGCAGCAGAGGATGAAACTCTTCACTCCTCTCTTATTTACATTATCTGCTGACTGTAATCTGCTCTTTTTTTGAGAAGCACCAACGTAATAGAGTTAATTTTCTACAGTGTTTCAAACAAATATGTAATTTATACAGTATAAGTTAGAGTTTCAGTGAATTATTGCATATTTACCGTGTTGTGTTTTGTATCTTTCAGCCTTATCGATGCAAATCCTCAAACCTGCTGGCTTCGTGGACACATCACACTACCCACTGCTGCTACTTGTGTATGTACAGTATGGTTGAGCACATGTTGTCACGGATTTATGATCAGTACATTTGGTGCACATGCAGTAAAAAGTGTGTGTCCATTAGCAGTGCAGACCTTATACAGTTGTCCTAATCAGTGAAAACATCCTGAATAAAGTTGTCCACCATGTTCTTTGGTTTGCAGATCTTTCCTTAGTATGTTTTTCACTCTGCTGCTCAAACATTAATATTTTTTTAGAATGAACGATCATATTTTTAATAAGTTCTGTCTGCTTATCTGCTCACAGATACCCACAAGCATCAAATATGATTGAAAGGCAATTTCCAGACAAATATGTACCCACAGGGTCCAAACAGACATATTCTTATTATTTCATTCTTATTTTGACATAGGGAGGGGAAAGTGTTGCCTTGCATTTAGTCGTCTTGGTTGTACTGACCTGTTGTGTGTGGTTTTGTGTGCAGAGATGGGACACCTGGTGGCCAGATGGTGGCGCAGCAGTTTCACATGGACTGGGCCACGGTGCTGGTGAGCAGCTTCGGTGTCATAGTTGTGCGTTGTGACGGACGAGGCAGCGGCTTCCAGGGTACCAACCTGCTGCACCGCATCCAGAAGAAGCTGGGAGTGTACGAGGAGCAGGATCAGAAGGAGGCACTGGAGTATGACATTGTTTCATCTTGTCTTATTAAAGAGTTAACAGACGTCATAGCAAACACAGGATGTTGTGGCATTATGTCTTGATGTTTTCAGCTTTTAAAAACAGTTTAATCTAGCTATCCTCAGATAATACAATAATATATTACTTATGAAAACAGCATCAGTGTTTACTTGAAAACACACAAGGAATATCTCAATCAGGATGAATTTGGCCATCAAAATCAGTTTAAATTGTTATTTATCATTTTTATCATTTAGATGTTGATGCAGTAAGTTTTAATTGCTAGTAGTTATTGATGGCCCTGCGTTGAACTGGAGACTTGTCCAGGGTGTACCCTGCCTTTCACCATAAGACAGCTGGGATAGGCTCCAGCCCCCCCACGACCCTGTGTGAGGATAAGCGGTAGAAAATGGATGGATGGATAGTTGTTGATGTTATAGTGGCAGTCATAGTCCAATCAAAAGTTCCTTGTAAACTCATAGTCACTTTAAAATGGAAATAGTCTTCCTGACTGGAACCAATGTCTATCTTTTGCAGTTTTATTTTGAAAGAGCCCTACATTGACAAAACAAGAGTTGGAGCTTTTGGGAAGGTAAGAATTGTCTGCTATTGTGTAGAATAGCGCATGTCTTTGTTCACACAGTAGGTTGGACTGATATGTTCTTGGGGTGTCATCAGTCACTGTTTTGATATTTTTCTCTTTATGATGTTCCTGGATAAAAAGAACTGTATTAATGATTATCTAGATGTGATCATTTGAACTCCTTTGTGGAATGTTTTGGAGTTTAATCTATAGAAATGCATCATATTCATCATGTGTTTGTACCGTTGCTGTCCTGTCAAAACCTTGTATCTCTAAAAAGCCACATTTTAATGGCCTCAGTTTCACAGCCCTGTTTGTGACACTTTGTGACAACTTTCCAGTTGGTCCATGAGGGTTTTAAAATGGTTTATTAATAATAATAAACCATTTTAATAATAATAATTAGCCTCTGAGGTCCAGTGGAATAGAAGCATAAAATTCCCTCAAATGTGTATGTACTTTATGCATGTACAGTTGATTGAAAGCAGTTAGATTTAGAGATAACATACATTGTTGTTGTACCTCAGGTGTATGGAGGCTACGTGACCAGCCTGCTGGTCAGTGGTGAGGACTCCCCTGTAAAGTGTGGTGCTGTGCTCTCACCCATCACTGACTTTGAATTATACGGTAAGCCGTTTTTCTTTTGCAGCTACTTTCATCTTCATCTATGCTATCTCAGAGTACTGGCTACAGCGTCTGCTGTATGAAATAAAAAGATAACTGCATTATCATTCAGGCTCAGGTGTTACATATAAATATATATATATACATGGGAAACTTATAAACTAACTTTTTCCTTCAAATAGCCAAAGAACAAGGCAACATCAATCTTGGTGTTAATATGATATTTTGATTAGATTTTAAGCCAAAGCAAACTTTTAATTGAAGCCTTCTTTCCCCATAGCGTCGGCATTTTCAGAGAGATATCTTGGGCTGCCTAAACCTGATCCAAGGGCGTACACAGTAAGATTTGATTACAACTGTTATGTTTCAAATTCCCGTTGTGATAATTATTGATGTGTCTCATTTGATCTAATTTGTTGCTGTGTGTCTCATTACTCCTCAGATGGCAAATTTAGCACACAGAGCATCTCAGTTCATAGATAAGAAGTTTCTCATTATTCATCCAACAGCTGATGGTAGGACAATGATTTAAAAAAAAAAAAAAACTATCTATTTACATCTGTTTTACATGAAGCAAAAATATCTCTAACATTGTGGTGGATGTCTCATTATATTTCCCCAGAAAAGGTCCATTTCCAACATACAGCAAAATTCATCGCCCAGCTCATCAATGAAAAGGCCAACTATACCTTACAGGTAAGTGTTTGTACTTTCACCCTTTTGTAATTACAGCCAGTGCTCATCCAATTGGTTCAGTTATTCTCCAACCTCTGGGAGCTTTGTGATCCCAGTGGGATCCCACAGAAGGCGGAGGATTAGCCCTTAAAATGCCTTCATTCCATATAATGAGATTATGAAACCTTCTCGGGCATCCTGCATTAACAGCAGGACTAATCCAATTAGGATACAATGGACTGGAGCTGAATGTTCGTCAGAGCTTATTACTGACCGATAGGGAGGCTGCTCTGCACACACATTAACCTGGTGTCTCTTTACTCTAATAGGCTTTAGGTCAACTCATGTAAACATGATGACTCATGATGAATCTGACTGAGTCAGATTATCTCTCTAAAAACCAGGAGATCGTCATGGAAGTTAATGAGAAAATAGTTTTTCACTTTTTGTTTTTTTTTAATAAAACAAGATGTCACTTTACAATGGACATATAAATGCATTTTCTAATGAATAGTATAGTGTTTCAAGAAAAGTCAAAGCATAGTACGTTGAATAAATTCCTAGGACAGTATTTCTAAATAAATCATGAATCCATTGCAACACAAAAAATCATAAAACATAATCATAACATCATTACATAGTATATCAGAAAAAAAATCTTCAAATAGAAATAAATATGTTGAAATAAGGCATAAAAACATCATATAATGTTGAATAAAGTCAGTGTGTAATATGTCAAAAAAATGTCATAAAAAGTCACTGTGTAGTATAGTATAGTACACTATTTCATGAAAAAGTGTGGAATAGTTTGGAGCACAGTATACCAATAGTCCCTGAATAACTTAAGGCTCAAAGCAGTCCTTATATACTGTATACACTGTACAAAGTTAAAAAAAAACTCATCATGAAAGTCATAGTAAAGCACGTCAGAGTATGGTATGCCATGACTATTCATGGTGGATGTTGCAGTATGTAATAAGTTATTGTATAATATGTGATCTGAATGAAAGTCATAGTTCAATATTTCATACAAGTTGTCAGTCCAGTATAATCATATAGTTGGTCTGTGCTGAGGACATCCTGTCCACCTCTTTACCAGACCAACACAGAAGAAATCTAACCCGATAAAATTTAATTATTAGAGTAATATTTATCCATTACAGAAAGCTCAAGCCACTCCGCTGTTCTTTGTGTCTCAGATCTACCCAGATGAAGGCCACTTCATCCACAGTGAAGCAACAAGGCAGCACCTCAGCCAGTCCCTGGTGAACTTCTTCGAGGAGTGCTTCAGGCTACCAGAGCGAGTGTTTGAGGAGGCCCTGGAGGAGGAGAGTGAAGACGAGGGTTAGCTTTGCTTCCTCAGACCTCTGTGCCCCCTAAACCTTCCCACCCATATGTTCGCCTACCTAATCTCCATCCTGTCCCCGTGCCCAAGCACAACACTGGCATAGCCTACAGTTGTCCACAGTATGCAACTCTTCTCTGTTCCTGCTCAGTTTGATTTGCGTTTGGACTCCCCGTGTCCGCATGCTGAACCTGAGACTGCCTTTCGAGCAGACAACGGATCTAGTCCTCCATCCTTCCTCCCATCTTCTGCCCTCAGTTTAAATACAAACGGCCCTCCAGAGGGTCAACAGAGACTGATGACCTAACGTGATGTTTTGGAATATACTGATTGATTTAACAGGGAGTCGTGTCCTTCACAGCACGATGGACCAGCTTGTTAAAAGCAGTGGAGACAAAGCATCAGACTTTCAGGCTGTGAGGAGAAGGAACACCTTATAGCACATAACTTGTGGGCTTGTATATTAACGAAAATCAGACGCCTGGTGAAGAACATTGGTTGACAGTGTTCACAATGGGTGTCTGGAAATGTGGCGATACATGAAACGTTCCTATTTTTAAAGTTGTGAAGAACTTTCATGTTGGACTGTGGTTATGTCTGTTGTTCTTACAGTATGTAAAATAGCACACAAACATTCACTCGGCTTTTACAGATTTATTTTCTTTCTCGTTTGCCCTGATGTTCATCTCGTAGCCTCGTTTTATGTATTTCAGAGAAACAATTCTCAAAGTGGGAAAATGTTTGGGAGAAAAAAAAGCGCCATGTGTATCTTAAGGACAATTTTATTGTGATGCTCCAGTTTTATTTTTTAAAGAAGCATTAATTTATTTTCGTCACTGTGCCTTATTTGTCAGAAAAGATCCTGCTGTGGGACTGCATTTAGGAACTACAACGAGGCTAATTTTATAGGAATGGTTTGGGAAATAAACTTATTAGCTTAGCCTCCTGTCGAGAGTTAGAAGAGAAATTTGTTTCCATTCTGATATACGCCATCTTGGATTTGCCACAGGATTAATAAAGTATCTGTGTATCTATTAAATATTAAGCTCGCTTACTGAATATTTAACAGACATCTTTAAGAGTGGTATCAATCTTTTTATTTAACTCTCGCCATATTTCCCAAAATGGCAGCTATTGTTTTAAATCTATAGCTTGAAATAGCTAAGTATTAAATACAAATGTGAGCTACTTTCAACAGGTAATACTTGATTTGGGAAAATGAGGGGATTTTGACATTTGAAAAATATCAGTCATTCTCTGGGAATGTGCCCAATGATGACATTACACTGAGCTAAAATGTACAGAATCTGCATGCATTTGTGCTTATAAGATGTTTAAGAATGGTATAGTAGGTTAAGAAAAGAGTGTTTATGAAAAGTGCACTGCATTTACACTTAAAATAGTGAATACATTCGTCAAGGCTGAAGGCAGGCTGCCATTAAGGTTAGTCTTATAATAAAATGCATAAATTATGCATTTGTATATAAAGGGGAAACTGTCCAATGAAGTCAAGCAAACATGGCATACAAAATTCTGTAATATTGAGGCACATGTTTCAGTTTGTATTTTTTATTTGACTGACCAGTTGTGTTATGTTTCAGTGCATGTTAAGAGGCAGCACTATCCCTGGTAGCTCAGTTCCACACGGTCATTTTGACATCTTGAATGTTCCTTACTGGATTGCATAAATTACATTTCCAGTAGTGTTGTGATTGAGATCCCAGTCTCGTCAGCTTGATGTGTAAATGTTATTCAAATATCATTTTATTCTAAAAAGAAAAAAAATGAAACAATATTACCTGAGTGTTATTTGTGCATAAAGCATTTTGGAAGTTACATTTGACTATTCATTTCTGTTCTGTTGTTGCTGTCCTTGAGTTGAGTTGAAAGTGGACTTTCTAAATGACAGTGGCTCTTGGTTGAGGACTTTTTCAAGCAGCTCAACTTTGTTATCCAAAGCATAGAAGGAGATTAATGGCAGATTGTGGCATGAAGGTACAGTAAATGTTAGAATAAAAAAATAGATATTTTATCAGCCTTCAGTGTTTTTTGACTCATCTGTTTTACTGTGCATCTCAAAGCTTTGTTGTTGTTTTTTTTTTGGCCGCACTCCTCTGGGCGAGCGAGCCAGGGAAAGAGCAGCAATGGTCGTGCAAGCTGTAAAGTGAATGAAGAGAGAGAGAGTGGTGTTAGTGGGAGCAAAGCAGTGTTTTCATGGCAGTTATGTTCTAAAGTACATATAAGCAAAGCACAACTGTGCACGACATACAAGAAAAAACAGACTGACAGCTCAAAGGCTCAAGTAGAGTGCAGCGATCGTTAACAATAATGTCATAGGGATTGTCTCTATGAATACTGTGTACAGTATTTAAGGGGCATATAACTAATAAAAGGCTCAGTAAGGTTTTTACCACAGAGAAACACAAAGGACTTAAACCCACCACAGTGAAATTAAAATAGCAGCAACCGATCCAACCGATGCAACCGCTTGTTTCGATGCGCACCGAGTGTGACTGATGTGTTCACACCTTCCCAAACGAGCTGCACCAAGAGGGTAAACGTTGGGGAGGGTAAATGTTTATGTCATGCACCAAGATACCAAGCTGAATTCCTTGTTTATTTTCAAACTAACTTGGCAACAAGCTTGTTTGTATTTCATTCTGTTTCTGATGCCAATCCATTCCATTCTGTAGTAGAAGAAGAAGACAGACGTTCTGTGTTGTGGATGTTCACTCTAACAGCAGCAGGAAGCTGCTTTGAAACGTCTGCTGCTTGGTGGTGTCTCAGTTGCCAGTATGAACAACGATTATGGAAATATTGCTGTTTGCTGAGAACGGGCTTCATCGGGTCACAGCAGGATGAAGGTAAGTGGTGTAAATTGTTTACTTGTGATTTCCTGACAGCCCTAACAAAACATTAATGCACCCCCTTTTTTAAAGTCGGTACAATTATGTATTATTTCGGCATCCCTTTGATTATTTTTTTGCACTGGATCGCAGCAATAATTGTGTTCATCACACTTTTATCAAACTGTGAAGCAATGCAAAAATTTACCAGCTACCAATTCATCACCTTTCCTCAAATGTGCTAAATAAACTACACATACAACATGTACCGATATCTCTAATTGAGACAGACGAGCAGTTAAACATTTACGTTTATATCAAATTTACATACAACTTATTTTTAAACACACCAAGCAACACAGAGAGGGAAATGCTAACGGCTAACTGCTGCTAACATCCAGAATACAATAAGCCACTTATTACCCTCTAACATTCGTAAACATTAGCTGTGAGTGCTTTAGGAGAACCAGTCTCTGTTTTAATATACTGGGTTATTAGCCCTACAACAATAACTTTATATAACTTTTATAACATTTTGTGACTTTTTTTTCTCAATTTTACACTATTAATATTCATGTGACTTAATAATATGACTGATTTCATGTCTATTTTAATATTATAAACTATAACTTTTTATGACATTTCAGGCTATACTATTAATATTCATGTAATGTAATGACTGTTTTCATGACTGTTCATAAAAATGTCATAGTATAGTATGCTTAAAATTTCAGAAAAAGTCAGTTTATAATATTAAAAAAAGACAAAAACAGACATATTGCATCATGTGAATAGTAACAGTATAATATATTTAGAAATGTCATAAAAAGTCAAAGTTACAGCATGTTAAATATTTCATAAAAATGTCAGAGTATAGTATGCTTAAATTTCAAAAAAGTCATAGTTAGAAAATACATGATAACAGTCATTATTATGTCATGTGAATATTAATAGTATAATACATATAGAAATTATATACACAAATACACATTCACACCTAGGGACAATTTAAATTGGCCCATTAACGGAACCTACACAATGCTCCTCCTACACTGTGAGGAGGAGCTAGTGCTAATGGCGGAACCTACACATTGCTCCTCGTACACTATGCAGGGGAGCTAGCGCTAATGATGGAACCTACACCGAATGGCAGAACCGAAGGGCGGAACCTACACAATGCTCCTTTTACACTGTGAGGAGGGGCTAGTGCTAATGGCTGAACCTATACAGTGCTCCTCGTACACTGTGAGGAGGAGCTAGTGCTCATGGCGGAACCTATACAATGCTCCTCGTACGCTGTGAGGAGGAGCTAGTGCTAATGGCGGAACCTATACAATGCTTCTCGTACGCTGTGCAGGGGAGCTAGCGCTAATGATGGAACCTACACCGAATGGCAGAACCGAAGGGCGAAACCTGCACAATGCTCCTTTTACACTGTGAGGAGGGGCTAACGCTAATGGCGGAACCTACACCTACACAATGCTCCTTGTATGCTGTGAGCAGGTGCTAACGCTAATGGCGGAACCTACACCTACACAATGCTCCTTGTATGCTGTGAGGAGGGGCTAGCGCTAATGGCGGAACCTATACAGTGCTCCTCGTACACTGTGAGGAGGAGCTAGTGCTAATGGCGGAACCTATACAGTGCTCCTTGTACACTGTGAGGAGGGGCTAGCCCTAGTTTATAATATTAGAAAATACATGACAACAGTCCCATAATGATGTCAAGTGAATATTAATAGTATGCTATATCTAGAAATTTCAGAAAAAGAACATCCATCCATCCATCCATTCATTCATTCATTCATTCATTCATTTTTTTATTTTCCACCACTTACCCTCATAGGGTTGCGGGGGGGCTGGAGCCTATCCCAGCTGTCTTAGGGTGAAAGACAGGGTACACCCTGGACAAGTCTCCAGTTCATCACAGGACACATAGAGACAGGCAACCACTCACACTCACACCTACGGTCAATTTAAATTAGCCAGTTAACCTAATCCCCATGCATGTTTTTGGATGGAAGCCAGAGAGTACCCGGGGAGAACATGCAAACTCCACACAGAAAGCCCCCGAGCCGGGAATCAAACCAGGTACCTTCTGTACTGTACCGCTGTGATTATACAATATACAAATATACAAAGAAACTGTGCCTCACAATGTGAGGATACGTTGCTCACAGCGTTAGCTGTTTATGTTTTCTATGTGAGGCAGTTAGTTTTGAGGTCTACCTTCCAATTAAAATGTCAAATATATGAAATGACAGCTTGCAGTATGAGGTTGCAAAGCTCACAGAGATTAAAGGCTGCTTTGAGTGCTGAAAGTTCTGTATTCAATTCTTCTATGTTGCATTAAGTTTTGAGGGCAAACTTGCAATGATGGTGTTAAATATACAACGATACATCACAGCATACTGTGAGGACCCATAGTTCACAGTGATGGATGTCTGTTTGAAGTGTCTAAGATTGTGTGTTCAGTCATTCTATGTTGCATTTAGTTTTGAGGTCTAAATTGCAGTGATGAAGTCAAATGTATAAAGAAACCATGCCCAAAAGCATGAAAATGAATAGCTCACAAAGATGTGTGTCTGGTTGGTATGCAGAAGCTTGTATGTTCAATCCTCCTATGCTGTAGTAAGTTTTTAGGTCCAACTTGCAAGGGTGATGTTACATATACAAAGAAACATTGTTTGGTCCTGTGAGGTGCTGCAGCTCAGAGAGATAGATGTCTCTTTAGAATGTATGAGGTTGGAAATTCAGTCCTTCTATCTTACAATAAGTTTTTTGTTGAACTTGCAGTGATGAAGTCAAATATATAAAGAAACATTAAAATACACTGTGAGGAAGAATAGCTCGTAGAGATGCGCGTGTGCTTTAAGTGTAGAAGGTAGTGTGTTTGATTCTTCAACATTGCGATACATTTTGAGGTCGAACTTGCAGTGATGAAGTCAAATATATAAAGAAACCATCCTTCCAATTGTGAGGAAGGATAGCTCAGAGAGTTGAGTGTGTGGTTTAAGTGTACAAGGTCGTGTGCTTGATTCTTTAACGGTGCCGTACATTTTCAGGTCTAACTTGCAGTGATGAAGTCAAATATATAAAGAAACCATTTGTCCAACTGTGAGGAAGAATAGCTCAGAGAGTTGAATGTGTGGTTTAAGTGTACAAGGTAGTGTGTTCGATTCTTCAACGGTGCTGTACATTTTCAGGTCTAACTTGCAGTGATGAAGTCAAATATATAAAGAAACGAAGTTTGGCTCTGTGAGGAAGAACAGCTCATAGAGATGAGTGTGTGGTTTAAGTGTAGAAGGTAGTGAGTTCTATTCTTCTACATCGCTGTACATTTTCAGGTCTAACTTGCAGTGATGAAGTCAAATATACAAAGAAACCATGCTTCACACAGTGAGGAAGTATAGCTCAGAGAGATGAGTGGGCACCTCAAGTGTAGAAGGTTGAGTGTTTGATTCTTCTACGTTACCATAAATTTTGAGGTCTAACTTGCAATGACGATGTTAAATGTACGAAGAGAAAAGGTCCCAGAGCACATAGCGCTGGTGGCTTGGTGATAGTGAGCCTGGGTTAAGAAGCATCGTAGGGCGTTGGAGAGAGGGGTTCAACCCCACCAGTGCGCGGTGTCCGACAGCGGGGGAGAGGTGCGTCTCCCTCCAGGGTTTCCGAGAGATAAAGCTAGGGGGTTATGCAAGAGAGAACTACAAAGAGCTGAAATTTTGGCGGTGCGTTTTGTTGTTGGTGCCGTCGTGGTTGTGTGAACTTCAGCTTTTTTTTTGCAATGACGACCACAATGAATTTAGCACAACCACAACGGCAGCAGCACCACCAACAAAACGCACCACCAAAATTTCAGCTCTTTGTAGTTCTCTCTTGCATAACCCCCTAGCTTTATCTCTCGGAAACCCTGGAGGGAGACGCACCTCTCCCCCGCTGTCGGACACCGCGCACTGGTGGGGTTGAACCCCTCTCTCCAACGCCCTCCGATGCTTCTTAACCCGGGCTCACTATCACCAAGCCACCAGCGCTATGTGCTCTGAGACCTTTTCTCTTCGTACATTTAACATCGTCATTGCAAGTTAGACCTCAAAATTTATGGTAACGTAGAAGAATCGAACACTCAACTTTCTACACTTGTGGTGCCCACTCATCTCTCTGAGCTATACTTCCTCACTGTGTGAAGCATGGTTTCTTTGTATATTTGACTTCATCACTGCAAGTTAGACCTGAAAATGTACAGCGATGTAGAAGAATAGAACTCACTACCTTCTACACTTAAAACACACATTCATCTCTATGAGCTGTTCTTCCTCACAGTTGGAAGGATGGTTTCTTTATTTGACTTCATCACTGCAAGTTAGACCTGAAAATGTACAGCACCGTTAAAGAATTGAACACACTACCTTGTACACTTGGACCACACACTCAACTCTCTGAGCTATTCCTCCTCACAGTTGGAGGAATGGTTTCTTTATATATTTGACTTCATCACTGCAAGTTAGACCTGAAAACTTATTGTAAGGTAAAAGGATTGAACTGCCAACCTCAGACATTCATCTCTCTGAGCTACAGCTCCTCACAGTGAGAAGCAATGTTTCTTTGTATATGTAACATCACCATTGCAAGTTGGACCTAAAAACTTACTACAGCATAGGAGGATTGAACATACAAGCTTCTGCACTCCAAACAGACACACATCTCTGGGAGCTATTCATTTTCACGCTTTTGGCTATGGTTTCTTTATATCTTTGACTTCATCACTGCAATTTAGACCTCAAAAAGTACAGCAATGTTGAAGAACCAAACACACAACCTTTTACAGTCACTCCACACACTCATCACTCTGAGCTATTCTTTCTCACTGTGTGAAACATGGTTTCTTTATATATTTGACTTCATCTCTGCGACTTAGACCTCAAAAGTTACTGTAAGATAGAAGGACTGAACTGCCAACCTCAGACATTCTGAAGAAACATTGATCTCTGTGAGCTATAGTTCCTCACAATGAGAAACAGTGTTTCTTTGTAGGTTTAACATCACCATTGCAAGTTGGACCTAAAAATTTACAACAACATAGAAGGTTCAAATACACAAGTTCTTGCACTCGAACCAGACCTACATCACTGTGAGCTATTTATCCTTATGTTGGCAGATGCTTTTTCTTTGTATATCTGGCTTCATCATTGAAATCTAGACCTTAAAATGTAGTATTTCATATAAGTGAACACATGACTTCGGCTTTCTAACCAAGAGTCTATCAGATTTACTTCATGTGGGGAATAGGGAAACTTATGTCACCACAGGTGCATTGAACTCACAACCACCTGCACTCCCATCAGACCTCTATCTCTCTGTGCTATAATCCATCACAGTTAAAACAAAAAAAATCTGTCCACATGTATTTGATCTCTTTATTTGGGCAGACCTCAAATACATCCACAACACAGCCTCTGGTATTCAAACCAAATGTCTGTCATTTATTACTGTCAGACTGTGTTTTTGTCTATTTAACTTGTATACCTGGGGTCCATTTCTCAAAGCAGTCTGTTGTCAATCTAGTGAACTTCCTGTTTACTATGCACAGCCGCTCATTACTTCACAGCTGATCTCTCCATTGTTCTTCCTTTGTCCGTTTTTTGCATGTTTTTGAAAACTCATTTAATTGCACACACAGGCTACAGTAGAATTTACTCACCGTCAACTCCACCTCTGCAGTTTCTCTCCATGCATTCTCTTTTCTGTTGCTGTCTTTATAAAATGCATGTTGGACATTATAAATAATGCTGTGTTTCTCCACTTTGATGAAAAATCTTTCCTCGTTCATTATTTGACTTTCCGCCGGTTGTGCTGCTAAAATGAAGTAGCCGCAGTTCACTCGTGACATTTTGGTGACTTGTTGAATCGGGGCTCCATTGATGCTGGCTTTTCATAGTTGTGGTGCACGCGCTTAACTCCAGGTGAAACTACTTAGTTTGTTGAACCTGCTTTGTGAAACGGACCCCTGTTCACTGGTAAACCTTATAGTTGAGTCTGTTTTCTGTCACCATGAGCTACCCAACCCCCCAACCTGGATTTTTTTTACATATATTTGGCTCTGTCATTGGAAGGTAGACTTCAAAACTTCCTGCTCCACATCAGGATCAATCTCTCATCCTTTGGTGTTGCGGTCAGACTTTGATCACTCTGAGATTTCCAGTCCAGTTTCTTTGCGTATTTGATACATCTTCTACATCTATACATCTTCATTTGGGTAACAAACCTTGTAGCACATAAAGATCAAGCTCCTAATCATGTATTTAACTTTTTAACTGGTAGACCTTAAAATTCACAGCATCTCATGATGTCAATCACCCTGAGCCACTCATCCTAGAACCTGGAATATTGCTTTTTGTGTTTTTGATCTCCTCATTTGAGTAGCAGATCATAAAACTCACTGCAACATATGAGGATCCAACTCACAACTTCTGTCACATTTTACTTCTCTATGTAGATGATAGACCTCTGCTCTACATTAAGATCAAACCCACAGAGTTAAAAACACACACACACCCTCAAGTCAAGTCAAAGTTTATTCATACAGCACATTTAAAAACATCCACAGCTGACCAAAGTGCTCTTAACATGCACATCATGTAAATGAATACATAGACAACTAGAAAAGCACTCAGAGAGCGTCAAATTGGATCCGATCACCACCAAAATTAATCAGTTTTAAGTTAGGCCACTTCTGACCAACCCTGAAAATTTCATCAAAATCCATCCACAACTTTTTGAGTTATTTTGCAAACCAACATACAATACCCCGGTGAAAACATAACCTCCTTGGCAGAGGTAATGATACCTATTGTGACAATGATGTGAGGAACATAAAGTCTCTGCTTACAATTATTATTTTCAATTTTGTTATCACCATTTACTATTAAATGGACCAGTTGACAGTTAAATAGATTTGAATGGTCCAGATGGAGCTGACAGTGACTAACTAAGATAGGAGTGAAAAACAAGAGGAAACATCTAGTATGAACACAAGATTACATGGGTTACATTCAGAAGAGCTGCCCAAAAAATACAATTACAATACTTAAAAAGTCTTTACTCTTTGGAGTTTGGTTGCTAGTAAAAAAAAAAATAGTTTCCAACAACAACAGTTTACAAGGGATACAGAATCCATGTTTATACTTCTTTTGAATATTATTTCCAAATATGTATTTTGTATATACCTTTGTTAATGCCTTATTTTGACACAGCTAACATCACTTTGTCCAACACTATTTTCTTGTGACAAGTTAATTTTCTCAAAATGATGGCATTTATTTTTGTTTAAATTTGAAAATAGTGTGCGCATGGCCTCAGTTTCTGTACTTCAGGGATACTACATATAATTTTAAATATATTTATATCAGTATTACTCATCTGTGAGGCCATCTAAATGTCTTCACTCCATCCAGAAGAAACTCCAGTGCATCCTGGCTGTGTTGTTGTTGCAGCATTCAGGTACAGTATGTGATTAGTTATGGAATGAACCCCTATCAGATTTCCATATAAAGGAAAATAAATATTATCTCTGCAGATCTGTGGGCCTGTGAAGTCCTTAACATAACATGCTTTTGGGCTCAAATGTTCTTTGAACACAATTTAACCTGTTAAACTAAGGCTAAATCCAAGAACACATGATGTTGACTAAATAAAATGTTTGTGACCAAAGAAAACTTTCACACAGTCTGAGTGGTCAGCAGAACTGCACATGAAGCACAGGGACAGACCTAAATATAGAGAAAGGATTTCTATGGACACAACATATTTATGGTTAAGCTCAGGTATGGTGTACTTTGTGCCCTTTCGCTCTGTTCTCTATGAGAGCACCTCTCAAGAGGAACAGCTGACCTTTAACCTCTTCGCCCAGAGGGGAGGTCTTGCTGCATAGCCCGCCTCCTCTGCGGTCTCTTGTGTAACGAAGGGAAATGTCAGGATGTGGTGCAGCAGCGCCACCTAGAGGGAAAAACACCAAGTTAAAAACTATCAAGTAATATAAAACTGAAAGGCAGGGGCCCATCCATCCATCCATCCATCCATCCATCCATTATCTACCTCTTATCCTCATAGGGTCGTAGGGGGACTGGAGCCTATCCCAGCAGCTGTCTTAGGGTGAAAGGCAGGGTACACCCTGGACAAGTCTCCAGTTCATCACAGGACACATAGAGACAGACAACCACTCACACTCACATTCACACCTACGGGCAGTTTAAATTAGCCAATTAACCTAATCCCCATGCATGTTTTTGGATGGTGGGAGGAAGCCGGAGTACCTGGAGAGAACCCACACAGACACAGGGAGAACATGCAAATTCCACACAGGATATTCATAGTATGACTGTGCTATGACTAACTAACTATGACTTTTTCTGAAATTTTAAGCATGCTATACTAAGACATTTTTAGGAAATATTTAACATGCTGTATGACTTTAAATGACATTTCTCAATGAAATAGCTACTATTAATATTCATGTGATGTAATAATGACTGTTTTCATCTTTTGATACTGCGTGATGTGGTGGTGATGAGGACATCTTGCTGAGGCTTCTCCTGTCTGACGTGGTGGAGAGGAAGACATGTTGCTCAGAATCAATGGCCGTTAGCTTGATGCTTCTCTTCATCCCCTTGGACTCTTTCTTGCCATACAATTTCATATGTATAAACTGAAGTTTTGATCTTCAAGATGTACAACTGCACTTCTGTTGCAACAACTCCAGTCAATCAGCTATTTTTGTCCATAAGTGCTCTGACACAAAACACTTAGAAACCACTTGGTTGCATGAGTACAAGTCATATTTCCTCTCAACAATTTGCAGCTGTACCTCCACACAGCAGCACAGTATACCCAAACCAGTCTGCAGCCTCTCACCACTCTGGATAAGGGGATAAGGCTAGGGTCCAGCTCTTCTACAGGTTTGGTTCCATTCCAGTAGCCATGCTGTGTGTGGAGGTGAGAACTACTGTATGAAGTAAATACTGTATTCACAGCCATAAAAATATCACAGTAATCATTATGTAACAACATTTATTGACTGATTACTAACTCCAGCTAAAGCATCCACAAAGCATGATTTTTTTATTTTTTTTTAACTAATTTTACATTTGCCGATAATGCTGATAATCTGCAGCATAACAAGTAAAACAGTCTGCAATCATTTATGAGTCGTGGTTGAGGTAGAAATCAGAAATAATAGACTTGCTCAAAAGCACTCTCAGGTCCAGTGTAAACAGGATTGTAGTTGTATATCAGCGCTTTACGCTCCTCCTCCTGAGAGTTAAACCTGTGAAAGTTCTTCCTGGCTGTAAGGAGACAAATGCAGATTTTCAGATCACAGAGTCTCTGTCATGCAGCTACTGACAGTTTCACTAAGGAGTCAAAAATAATGTTGTGCTCATACCTTCATTGACAAAGAATTCAGCTATGTAGAAGGAGGTCTTCACTGCTGATGGAGAGTGTGGAATGTAAGGTCTCTTCCACTCAAATGCATTTTTCTCTGGATGCCACTGTGTCGCATAAATTGGGTAATGATATGCTGCCGAGAGGTGAGGGAAGAGAATGTAGTCATTAAGAAGTCCCTCTGGTATTATTTTGCTGTAAACTTGTACTGATACAGTGATGATGCTGCATTGAAACTACCTTCCACTGTTGACACAAACTCTGTTTCTCCATCAGTGTTTGTGGAGAGAATTTTGTAAAAGTTTTTCAGCTTCTCATTTGTGTTTTGAGTCTGAAAGAAGCAAACAGAGGTTAGTTAGTGAACTATACAGTTAGTGTACTCTAGCAGTGCTGTGGCTCTCTCACTCATGTTCAGTAGGAATGAATAACTAAGTTATGAAGGTAACTATGGTTCTGTGAATTCCTGGATGACTGCCAGTGGCAGTAAAGAAAATGGATATGTCTCCTTGCTTCGCACAGGTCGAGATTTTTCATATTCGTTCATATTTTCAGTGAACGATGAACTGAAAGGCTCAGTTTTCAAATCATGAACGCACATCTTGTGGCCTTCCTCCGCCTGAAACTGAGCCCCGCAAGAGACAGAGCAACATTATGTCCCCCCAAAGCAGGGCTTCGGTTAAGAAGGCTGGGGGAGAACAGTGCTGAAGCCTCAAGACTGCGAAACAGTCAGTGTAGCATGTAGCAAGCCCACACATGGACGCTTGGCAACCCCTCTCCTTGTGACTATAGACGGGAGGGGGAGGACAGTGTGAACCACAGCCTTAAACAGCAACAAGCTGCACTCCAAACATAAGTCTACACTAGGATGACCACACCAACCTAGACAGACCTTACTTACCATGTTACGGAGCAGTTAACCTGCTGTAAATGCTAGGTGAACCACCAGAAGATCAAAAGGCCAGACGTAGGCTACCAGGTGGTATTTCTAGGCTCTGACGCACAGGTAGCCTACACGTCACATACGCAACTTTGTTTACATAAAATCACAGCATGCACAGAGAGCAAAGATACATATCCACTTTGTTTATTGCCAGTGGCAGTCAGGACGTTACGAAACAGAACGTACCGACAGTGCCAAACTCCACATGTGGATGTTTGCTGTCAGTGGCTCAGAAGCCAGATCCTTCATGAGTTCAACGGGGAAGTCTTTAAACATCCTGCTGTCTTTGGCTTCTGAAAATGAGACATTATTATTTATTATTAATAACAAAATGAATGCTCTTAAAACACATATGCAGATTTTCATTAGCTATTTAAAGTGAACCTGACAAAGAAGTAGAGGGGCTCTATTAATGGAAGCCCTGAGAGAAAAAGTGACAAAACATTTTCTGTTCTAGTTACATTCAGTTTTGGGAATTCAGGCTCAATACTAATTGTTAGGAAATGTTTGACTTCTTTTAACATGAACAAATTTAACTATTTTTATATTTAGAGCATTAATTAACTTAATGAGTTATCTAAATGTAATAAACTGATAAATGTGCTGATCATTATTTTCTCTCTCTCCCTAACCCTCTCTCTATTTTTTGTTTCATGATAATTGTTTCTTTTTGCCCCAGTAAATGTTGATTTATTGGATTAATTAATATCAATTATTATTAATATTAGAATAATTGGTCATAGTGACATGCCTGATTTTCTGTCTTCTTTTCTCATGTTGCACTGTTTTCCCCAAACACACCTTTATCTGGTCAGGTAATTTGGGCTCAGGTAAAGCAGCATCACACAGTTTTTTGACTACATTTAATTTGTCCCAAAAAGATTTTCCTGGAGGCTTGATGTAATTTTTTTGTTCATTTTTATATAGTCAATGGGGTTGTTGTATGTGATAGTTTTCAGTTTTCCTTTAAAATAAATAAATAAATAAATATATATATATATATATATATATATATATATATATATATATATATATATATATATATATTAATTAATTCCCATGGGATCCTTTTCTTTGTTCTTCATCCTTATTTGGAAATTTAGTCAAATTAAGCATGTCTGACTGAAAGCAGCATACCTGAAGCCAGAAGGCAAGACTGGCTTGTATACCTGCCTTTATATACTGGACACATGGAACTGAAATTAATGTTGTTTGTTTCTCCCTCCATTTTTCGCTGTTTCCTGCTAAAGGAGTCGTGCGCATCGATGCAGACTCAACTGTCCACTCGCCCTCTGCTCTCAGAGGTTTGTGATGGCCTTAAATATGGAGAAGCCTCCAGGAGAACCAGCAAACAGGGGGCTAGTGCATAGGGAGAGCATGTAGAGGGCAGTTTGGGATTGAGCCAAGGCTTACACTCCTCATGATAAGTATTCAGTAGCGCACTTATTAAGACAAACACATACCATTAGTGAAGTTCAGAAATAATGGTAAACCATTCGTATTAGTGCGAGACAATAAGTCCTGTCCACTGGTCAAAACGGTCAGCTGTTCATATCCAAGACAGGTTCCCCACACAGGGAAATAATCGCCCCTCTGATTTGCCTGAAACATCACAAACAATCTGCAGAAAAATCCAGCATCAACACACCAACACCTAGTTATATTCATATACTAATATTTGACACTCTTACCTCAATAGCAAGCTCATAAAAGATTTTTGCAGCTCTCTGATAACCAGATGAGGTGATGTTAGCACTTCCACCTGGGAAAAGGATCCTGTTAACAAAGACACAGGAGCAGAGTCACGACTCGAAAAGAAACAGCAGAGTTATGTAATGTGACAGGGGTAAAAGTCCTGATAGCACTGGCAAAAAAAAAAATAAAAAAAATAAATTAAAAACTGCGTTGGATAAAACAAATACTTTGGGAAATATCTGCTTCATAACAATAACATTAAACTGTCTATTATATTGAAGTAAATCTCAACTGAGCATTTTTAGAAACTAATATTTCTGATAGCCTCTCCACCCACGGACCTAAAATTGATTTTTCTGAAACATTGTCAGCTGATGTTTGTCAAGAACCATTTATAAAGAACTACATCAACATGTCATCATTATTAATGTTGCCATAAATTACACCAAACCTGGCAAAGATGACTGATGATTTGACTGCCAACTATAACACATTTACCCATTAATGGAGTTGAACAGGGTCTTATAATCCTCTGGTGTCTGGTTAATCCTGTAGAAATAAAAAAAGAGGGATTATAGGTTTCAGTTGAAAACAAGTAAATAAAAATAAAATATCATAAAATAACTCACATGACAGGCACAACCCTCGCTCCTGCTGCCTCCAGAGTCTTAACATAAGAGGCAGCGATGTAAGCTGTTTGACTGGGTTTTGGGTAATGAAGATCTTGAGCCAGTACACCTTTTAGGAAAACAACAACAAAAAAAAAAAAACAGCCAGTTTAAATATTTGTATGTAGTTATGATCCTGTTAGCATGCTGTCACTTTTCAAACTAAAACAACAATAATACAGTTGATGTACTGTAGTTAGTTGGAAGCTTTAGTGTATCAAGTTAATCTAATTTAAGTGTGGCGTTAAATAATGTTACTGTTGATAAACTTACCAATGATGGGTCTGTCATTTCTCGTGGCTGAAGAATAAAACAGTAGACGTGTGAGAAGAATGCAAACCAAGAACATCATTACTGTACAGGTAAAATTCTACTGTGGCTTGTTGGACGCAGGTTACGTCATTGTCCACAACTCTTGCAGCTCCTCCACAATTTGACTTACAATGACATATATAATTATAGAAATTTCCTGTGGTGATCATTATTCTGATTACAATTATTTCTGTACTCCAAAAGCAAAGTTAAAAAGCAAATTAAATTGCGGTTAATTTAAATGAATCATTTATTTTTTTTATGTATTAAATTTTATAATCACGAGCTGAAGGCTGAAGGTTCACATTTAACATGAAAACGAGATGCCTTATAGATGCAGTGAGTAACTTTCTGTAAATATGTTTAAAAAAAAAAAAAAAAATGTTGTGACAATAGTGCATGAGATGAAATAATAACTGGTAATAATGTTCACCACACCTGAACTATGTTCTCTCTATAGCAGCTGTCAATCAGTGCTGATCAAACATGAATCCAGATTATGTTTCTATAAAAGTTTTAGAATATATTTTAGTGAACAATTCAGCTGTAAAATGATGTGGTCACCATGTTGAAAACAGTTAAATCATAACAAAACACCTCCCACTGGCCAGTTTTGTGAGCAGTGATTGACAGCTGCTGTACAGATTGGTTGTTTTGGATCGGTGTGGTGAAAACATGAAAATGCTGTTCGGAGCACCAGGAGGAGGCTGAGGAACAAGGTTTGTTTCAGATTATCAGTCATGCACTCTTGTCAGGATATAGTGGCAGTTGTATTCAAACACCCTTTATAATATTCCGTCCAAGTTACTGACAACAGCTTTAAAGCTGGACTTGTAATATAATAGAATAAAATTATTATATTTCACTGAGCTATACAACTACACAACAGCAGCACAAAATACATTTCCATTACAAGCGGGAAACCAAATTGCTTCTTTGTTCAGTAATTAAGTATTTCTACAAATTCGGCACTGAAACTGTCTTGAAATTTACTTTAATTCTAACGTTCAATGTTAAAACTAGAACTTAGATAATATTTCAACAGCATATTGCTGTTTGCTAGATACACTCACAGGACCACACAGTTTGAGCTCCTACCTGTTTCCTGGTCACATCCAGACTGATCAATGACTGTGAGGTGGTTTACGTTTACACCAACAGAAACCAGCTCATCGTGTAAACGTTCAATAACATCCTCAGTCAAAAAACGAGTGCGAGCCAGGATCCAGGCAAAATTAATGTGGTAAAGTCCAAAGTGGTCAGAACAAGAGTACACCAGAGAATAAGACTGGTAGTCTGTGGAGAGAACCCAGTAGGGACCATCTGGAATACCTGGACACAGACAGAGATGGAATAAAACACACTTCAAGGTCCAGTGCATCTGGAAAGTTTTCAGTGCTTCACATTTTACACATTTTGTTATGTTACAGCCTTATTCCTGAGTCAGTTATTACTTACTTCCCTGACAAACAATCAAACACTAAAAATATTCATTAGTATCACAGCCTTTGCTCAGTACTTTGTATATGCACCTTTGCAGTAATTAAAGCCTCCAGTCTTTGTGGATATGATGTCACCAGCTTGGCACACCTGTCACCAAAGTTGTCCTGAAGTCTCCTCTGATATCTTGGCTGTGTGCTGAAAGATGAACCGTCGCTCCAGTCTGAGGTCCAGAGCTTTGGAGCAGCTTTTCATCCAGGATGTCTCTGCACATCCCTGCATTCATCTTTCCCTCTGCCCTCACTAGTGTCCAGTTCCTCACAGCATGATGCTGCCTCCATCATGCTTCACTGTGGGGATGGTGTTGTCCTGATTTCCTCCAAACATGACGCTTGGCATTCACACCAAAAAGTTCAATCTTTGTCTCATCGGACCAGAGAGTTTAGTTTCTCATGGTCTGAGAGTCCTTCAGGTGCATTTAGTCAAACTCCAGGTGGATACCATGTGCTTTTTACTAAGGAGTGTCTTCAGTCTGGACACTCCTACCACTACCATACAGGCCTGAAAAACAGTTTCTTTCCCACTGTAGCTGGCCTCAAGGCCCGCCTCCACTAATCTAATTGCAGCTTTCTACAGTTTTTGTCTCTGTTTATCTGCCATATTGCATTGTTGTTACCTTTTTTAACCACATAATCAGTTTTTGCATATTTATTCTTAGTCACTTTATTATCTTCATTTCTTATATCTGCACTAAGTTTACATGTTTATATGTATATAGGTTAATGTCTATATGTCATGCACCATGTCACCAAGTTAAATTCCTTGTTTGTGCAAACTTACTTGGCAATAAACTTGTTTCTGATTCTGATACTCTGTTATGATTCTCCATGTGTTCTTATGATTGGGTTAAGGTGTGAGAGGGAGGGCTATGAGGCATGCTCATGCCCACGCTTTTATCAACTCAGGTGCGTTTTATCAATGGAAATAGCACACATCTGTGCATGCACACAGTTTGGAACTGTAAAAGGTGTATATTTTTAATGTGTACACAACTTTCAGATTTTCTATGTACTACAGATTAAGGCTGATTTATAAGCCTTCTGATAAATGAGACCCCAGCTCGAGGAAGAGTCCCGATGGTCAGTAAAACTGGATTTCTGTGACTGGTCACCAGGATTTGTCCAGTATGTCAGATGGCCAGTTCACCATGTGGTAAGCAGGTGGTCTAACTGGTGGTTGGTTGGAACCAGTGATGCTACATGCTTATTTGGTGATAGATGAGGGATAAAGGATGGATTCAGTATATTATCAAGTTCACTTTCAGGCATACACAAACATGGAGGAAAAAAGTATAAAAGGACTGCCCATATTTGGTTGGACAAGTTGCTCTGTTTGTACTTCTTATGGTTTGTCATTGTTTACTGTTGTCATGCTGAAGAACCTCATGAGCACATTTCTAGTGAACTTCTGCGTGAAACATTTTTAGATCCATTGAATAAATCAAATAATCAATCAATCAACAGAATGACATGAGAGTTCTTTGGTGAAGGACATCCCTATCTAAACTCCACAATTCAGTATAATTAGCTGAATACAAAAAAAAAACCCACATATGTATTTACCTTTAAAGAAGCTGACACCCAGAATAGCAGGCTGAGATGAGTTTTTGAGTTTGGCAACACCCTCAATTGAATTTATCTTCCCATTAGACCTGTGCAGCAAGGAGTGGGAGAGAAAAACAACTCATGAATATAAGGAGTTCAGTCAAACAAAGATGTTGGAAACCTTATTTTATCTTAGACAGAAGGGCAGTTGACTCCTTACAGCAGCTCTGTATTGTGAACTTTGACTGTTCCATCAGTGAGCAGACTGTATGTAGCCTGGTTACATTTTCCTCTTTCAACCACACCTGGGAACTTCTCTATTTCATACCAGGTGCCCATATACTAGAAGAAGAAGAGAGTGAAGGTTGTTAACCAGCAGCAATACTAATACACTAAACCTCTACAGCTTTAAATCAATTCAATATTCTTAAATATCAAATAGGAGCAGCAACAAAATGACTGAGATACTAAAAATAATGCACACATGATCAAAATCAGCACCTTTGCAATGTTGAAGTCCTCTTGAACAGATGGCCGGGGACATTTACCAAGGTGGAAAGACTGACCGTCAGCTGCTGCAGCAACCAGGAGGACAGCAAGCAGGACCTGCACATCAAAGTTAACACAGTTCATGTGGTTAAACTACAACAGCGAGCCACCAGAGTCTGTGGATTGATACAGAGAATACATTTTGCACGAAGCACAAATGCTTACCTGAGAGGCGTTCATGTCCAAAAAGTATGGTCAAAAATGTTCAGATGCAAAAAGCAACCTGAAAAATAGCTTGTCAAAGTACGATTAGGCAACTCTAAGTCATCAGTGTGGTTCCAGCTGAGAGTCACTTAGTTTCGTGGATGTTTTTTTTTTTTCTTTGAAACTGAATTTTGACATTTGGACTTTAAAGAGCTGCGTTACTGTTTACAAAACCTTTAACCTTCAGAACATATGTGGCCTGGTCCTTCACAGATAAAAGCAGCTGTCGTCAGCTAAAATATAAAAGACATTTAGAGGTTTCTCCTTTGAAAGATTACAGTAAATTATAGCTTGAATACTCTTTCACATTTAGAAAGACATTTGTCTCTCTGTCTCTCCAGGGTGCTGAGAGATCTAGACTGGAGCCAAGCTGATAGATTTATATGACCTATGCTTGTAGCACATCAGATACAATGACACAGGGTGTAGGCGGCCAGCGAGGAACATATCTGAGACAGTCAGAAAACATCCTGCTGAGGGAGCGCATTCAAGAAATACAACAAGGCTAATTTCATAGGAATGGATTGATTTTGGGAAATAAACGTATTGTCGCAGCTTCTTGTCAAGAGTTCATTTAACGTGTAAACATGTTCTAATAGAAACCAAAATACAACTGTGAACCTGAAAAACATTTTAATAGAGAGAAAGGCATTTAACAGTGGTATCTTTCCATGCAGAGCATTTTTCTGAAAATATAAGCTGCCCCTGATAGCTCAGCTCCACAAGGTTATGAATAAATTACATTTCCAGTCGAGTTGTGATTGAGATCCAGGCTCTTCAAATATTATTTTATTCTACAGAAGTAAATAAAAACAATATAACCTGCGTGGTATTTGTGCATAAAGCCTTTTGTTACCTTTGACTACTCATTTCTGTTCAGCTGTTGCTGTTCTTGAATTGAGTTGAAAGCAGCCTTTATAAATGCCAGTGGCAACATACTCACTTCCTATGACCTTGCTCTAACCACAAAGACAGCACACCTCAAAAGTTTCCTTTCTCGCTCTTGGTTGAGCACTTTATCAAGATGCTCAAATTTTACTATCCAAAGCACAGAAGGAGCTGTATTGATTTCTTTGGCACTGAAAACAAAACATTGACATATTATCACTGTATGAAGCTGTTACATGTTATCATAAAATCAATTTATACATCTAGCAGACACAACAGCAACACTCATTTGGAGTCATGTTTCTGGTGATCCATTGACTTTGCTCTCCAATAAAACCAGAGAAATATTGTGGCCTGAAAAGCACATGCTATGTTCAAAAATGATGCAGCTCTTTCCATTTCTCTTTAGTTATTGTGCATAGCATCAAAATGAAGTTTGAAAACATTCAAATATTCAACATATTAAAATGACACCGCTGTAAACCCAGCTACAGCACCCGTAAAAGTAAGATTTGACTTTTTTTTTTTTTTTTAAAATCCTGACCTGCATCAAGATAGAGAATGTATAAATATATGCTATTTACACACCAAAGGCCGACTTACGATACCTTTGCTCTGGTCACAAATACGGCACACCTGAAAGATTTCTTAACTGCTATTGTGTCTGTGTCTCCAGGACCACATAATGACACACAGGCTCAATCCCAAACCGCCCCCTGCACACTAGCCCTCCGTTTGCACGTCCTCGCAGAGGCTCCACCATATTAAGGGCCGTCCTAAACCACGTAGGGCGGAGGGTGAGTGGACCACTGAGCCCTTAAATAGCAAGTCTGCATCGATGCACACTTATGGCGGCTTTAGGAGGAAGTGTCAGCAAAAAATTAAGGCAGAAACAACACACAAACTTAAGTTCCGCATGATGTCCAGTATGTCCCTCACACCTTTGTCACACTGATAGAAAATAAAACTAAAGGCGTAATTTGGAAAGATAAAAAAGAAAATAACTAGTAAGTCTTCCTCTCTGCTGACATTTGGTTTGATATGGTTTGATTGGAAATGTCAAATTGTGCTGGAGTTGAAAGACTTTTGGAATCACTCAAAATTATTTGAGGTAAAATGTAGCTCCTCCTGTACAAGAGGGCTTCCCTTTTCTGGCGGTGTGACGAGGGCATCCCATACCAGCTCATCTTATTTATACCTGTCCCCACAGTTTAAGTGCCCTCCGCAGCTGGGAGTGTGACTTCATTTGGAGTGACACTCGGTGGTGAAGGGGTAGAGTGTAGGGGACAGTTTGGGATGGGGCCACAGACTGCTATCTGCAAGACATTCACCAGTCACATGATGGAGACAGCCAATCAGCTGCTGTAAAGGAACAGCTACTTCACAAATAAGACATCAGAAAAAATAGATTTGCTCTTTGCTATCCCCACTGTAAACAGGATTGTAGTTGTATATCAGCGCTTTGCTCTCCTCCTCCTGAGACTTAAACCTGTGAAAGTTCTTCCTGGCTGTAAGGAGACAAATGCAGATTTTCAGATCACAAAGTCTCTGTCATGCAGCTACTGACAGTTTCACTAAGGAGTCAAAAATAATGTTGTGCTCATACCTTCATTGACAAAGAATTCAGCTATGTAGAAGGAGGTCTTCACTGCTGATGGAGAGTGTGGAATGTAGGGCTTCGTCCACTCAAATGCATTTTTCTCTGGATGCCACTGTGTCGCATAAATTGGGTAATGATATGCTGCCGAGAGGTGAGGGAAGAGAATGTACTCATTAAGAAGTCCCTCTGGTATTATTTTGCTGTAAACTTGTACTGATACAGTGATGCTGCATTGAAACTACCTTCCACTGTTGACACAAACTCTGTTTCTCCATCAGTGTTTGTGGAGAGAATTTTGTAAAAGTTTTTCAGCTTCTCATTTGTGTTTTGAGTCTGAAAGAAGCAAACAGAGGTTAGTTAGTAAACTATACAGTTAGTGTACTCTAGCAGTGCTGTGGCTCTCTCACTCCTCATGTTTTCTCATCAAAATAGTAATGAATAACGTACCAACAGCGCCAAACTCCACTTGTGAATGTTAACTGTCAGCGGCTTAGAAGCCAGATCTTTCATTAGTTCAGCTGGGAAGTCTTTAAACATCCTGCTGTCTTTGGTTTCTGGAAATGAGTCAAGACATTATTTATTATTAACAGCAAGTTTCCTTTTTTCTAACAAAAACAGTGACAAAGCCGTACCATTAGTGAAGCTCAGAGGCAATGGCACCCCTCTTGTCTTGGTATAAGTCAGTACCATATTTTTACTCGTAAAATAGATCAGCTGCTCAAATCCAAGACAGGTTCCCCACACAGGGAAATAGTCACCCCTCCGGTTCGCCTGAAACACATCACAAACAGTCTGCAGAAAAATCCAGCATAAACACACCAACACCTAGGTATATTCATATACTAACATTTTACACTGTTACCTCAATAGCAAGCTCATAAAATATTAGTGCAGCTCTTTCATAGCCAGACGAGATGATGCTGACACTTCCACCTGGGAAAAGGATCCTGTTAACAAAGACAGAGCCAAAGAAAGAGCTAATTTAACTCAAAGAGGCATATTTTGTTGTTAATGTGTTGTAGTGCTTTGCATGGTTACTGCTTTCCCCACATCATGGAATTGATGCACCTATTATTCAGCTATACTGTACACTGATCAGGTACAACATTGTGACCAGTGACGGGTGACGGGTATAACACTGATTATCTCTTCATCATGGCTCCTGGAAGGTGTTCTTCAAAATATGGTTTGGCCCCCTCAGTCCCCAGACTTCTCTACTTAAGCTTTTGTAGGATGAACTGATCAGTCAGAAAAGTGAATCCCCCAAATCAGCAGTCTCTTATTGATGAACTCAAGAAAACTTGGGATGTAATTCCGGGCACATACCTTAAAAAGTGAATGCCTTATATATGCCATGCTGTTGTTAGAGCCAGAGGAGGTTATTCTGAAGAAAGCAAGTCTCAGCAAGAAAAACTGAAATACCTGATAATTACAGAAGACGTGTCTTCTGATAAGTTACTCTTTATAAAATAATCATGTTTATTTTAATGCAAAGTATACCAATGAAACTGATATTTTTTGCACAAATTTGATCTTGCTTCTAAACTTTTGGTCTGTTGTATATGTTCTTTATCCTACAGTGTACCTTTCTTATTCATCTGCCATTGTTTACAAGAATTTCCACAGTTGCATCAGTCATAAATAGTAAAATTAGGTAATGAAAATGTACATCATGGGATATTTCCTTCATAATAATATTAGTGATGTAACTGTGTCATTGTGGAATACACAAAAGCATAGAGGCTTTATTTACCCGTTGATGGAGTTGAACAGCGTCTTATAGTCCTCTAGAGGCTGGTTAATCCTGTGTAGACATGAACAGGGGTGGTAAAAAGGGTTCAGTTCAACAAAAACAGTGTACAGAACAAACCTCAGGGTGTTACATAAACTTGTTTGTATGCAGTGACAGTTACAGGACAAAGGTTACATCACAACTCACATGATGGGTACAACCCTCGCTCCTGCTGACTCCAGGAACTTGACATAAGAGGCAACAATGTAAGCCGTTTGATTTGGCTTGGAGTTATGAATTCCTTGAGCCAGTATACCTTTTGTGGAAAAAAAAAAAAAACACAACAGTGTTAGCCAGTTCTGTAGTGTGGGTAAACTGTGATGTTCCAAACTAATACTTAATATAAAGTACAACATTAATTTAACCTGCTTTTCCCAGGAGATACTTTAGCCAAAAGAGCTGCTCAATTGAAGGGTTAATTAATGTGTAGCATGTAAGCTAGGTTCAATGCCGCAAGTAAGGTACGTTCAATGCAGCAGGAAAGCTAGGTTCAATGCAGCATGAAAGCTAGGTTCAGTGCAGCGGGAAAGCTAGGTTCAGTGCAGCGGGTAAGCTAGGTTCAGTGCAGCGGGTAAGCTAGGTTCAGTGCAGCGGGTAAGCTAGGTTCAGTGCAGCGGGTAAGCTAGGTTCAGTGCAGCGGGTAAGCTAGGTTCAGTGCAACGGGTAAGCTAGGTTCAGTGCAGCGGGTTCAGTGCAGCGGGTAAGCTAGGTTCAGTGCAACGGGTAAGCTAGGTTCAGTGCAGCGGGTTCAGTGCAGCGGGTAAGCTAGGTTCAGTGCAACAGGAAAGCTAGGTTCAGTGCAGCGGGAAAGCTAGGTTCAGTGCAGCGGGTAAGCTAGGTTCAGTGCAGCGGGTAAGCTAGGTTCAGTGCAGCGGGTAAGCTAGGTTCAGTGCAGCGGGTTCAGTGCAGCGGGTAAGCTAGGTTCAGTGCAACGGGTAAGCTAGGTTCAGTGCAGCGGGTTCAGTGCAGCAGGTAAGCTAGGTTCAGTGCAACAGGAAAGCTAGGTTCAGTGCAACAGGAAAGCTAGGTTCAGTGCAACAAGAAAGCTAGGTTCAGTGCAACAGGAAAGCTAGGTTCAGTGCAACAAGAAAGCTAGGTTCAGTGCAACAAGAAAGCTAGGTTCAGTGCAACAGGAAAGCTAGGTTCAGTGCAACAGGAAAGCTAGGTTCAGTGCAACAAGAAAGCTAGGATCAGTGCAACAAGAAAGCTAGGTTCAGTGCAACAAGAAAGCTAGGTTCAGTGCAACAGGTAAGCTAGGTTCAGTGCAACAGGTAAGCTAAGTTCAATGTAGCATGCAAGCTTGGTTGAATATAGCATGTAAGCTATGTTCAAGGTAGCAGGTAAACTAGGTTCAATAATTCACATTACCAAAAACGCGGACAGCGATACTTGCGAGGTCAGGTCCGTCCACAGTGTTACATACTTATCACAAATAAATAAATAAATTTGTACAACCGCATGCTCACGTGTGTGCAGGTAAACAACAGATCTGCTCAGTGATTACTGATTCACCTGCACTACTCAACGTAGCTCATACTGTGCAAAAGTGGAATTACACGTACTACTTCATGATCAAACCATTATGACACAAAACGAAATAACTCCACCACGAAGTCAGTTAATGAAAACAAAACATTATACTGTCGGTGGTCTACTAGTATTTTCATGAACAGCCGCTTTATGTTTTTAGTGCTCTTTGGCATGTCCCTTAGAGTGCAGGGAAGTTTGCTAAATTCAGTGTTGCAGTGCATAATGTGTACACTTACCAATAATAGGTCGGTCATTTGTCTTGGCCGAACAACACAACGGTAGACAAGGAAGCAAAATTACAAACAGTAAGATAGTTTTTCTAAAAGTAAACCTGGAAGCTCCTATCTCTCCTCGGAGTGTTGCCATTTCGCCAGCGGTTAGCCCATGAAGTGACTCAACGGCTTGTGTCTGAGCAGTTAGCACAGCGGCGCACATCACTTCCGGACTACGTCCTTCAAAATTAAAGCATGGGATTTGAGCTCAAATGACGCCGTTTACAGACATTTTCACAAATACACTAATGACCTAACAGGATATAAATATATTATCAATGTTTCATGAGATTATGATTATTCCAAGTTGAAATAAAATCTGTTTTGGGTTTTTCTGGAAAAGATGACTGTGGAGTAAATATTTGCCACAGCAGTTTATTAAATATATTTCAAGAGATACCAAGATGCAAATATCTCATGTTTGACTTTGGGAAATAAATATTAGCTTAGCTTCTTGTCCAGACTTAAGATAATAGAATGAATGAATGAATGAATGAATGGAAATGCAGCTTTACTGTTGAAGCATGGAAACATCTTCAAATCAAATACCTTTATTGTCATTGTGTACAACTAAATTAGGAGTGAAAATATGAAAAAAAAATAGTCAAGTTTAAAAGATTAAAAAGAAAATAAGCTCATAAAAGGCATAGTAAAAAGGTGCAGATAAAAAAAGTTGATCTAGTAGGAAGCTAAAATACCTGAAAAACCTTTTAATAGTGAGCAGCCACTTAACAGTGGCATCTTTGCAATCATCTCTCTTTAAAGAATGTGCATAAGCATATTTCTCAAAATGTAAGCTGTCCCTGATAGCTCAGTTCCACATGGTCATAAATTACATTTCCAGCTTGATGTGTAAATGTTATTCAAATATTCTAAATGGAAAAAAAGAAAAAAACTAACATCAGTGTACAAAGCATTTCATTTTGGAAGTTACATTTGTATATTCATTCTTATTCTTCAGTTGCTGACCTTCAATTAAATATTTTTCAAAACACTCAACTTTTATCACTGTATGAAGTTGTTAAATGTATGATTTCATCCGTCCTCACGTCCTGTCCCCCTTCTTCTGATGCCCTTGCTCTGACCATAAACTCAACAACACAGGTTTGCTTAAAGCATCTTACAGTTTTGATGCTGCCAACATCTGTCCTCAGACAGACATAAGTATAAACATCTGGCAAAGAATGCCAAAACATATTCTGTGGTAGTTCCCACTATAGTGACTCTCCAGCATCACATTTTGCTATAATGACACAGAGTGCATTTTGAAAAACATTCACCAGTCAAAAGGTTGAGACAGCTAATCAGCTGCTAGTCCACAAACAGACATCAGAAAAAATAGAATTGCTCAAAAGCAATATCAGGTCGACTGTAAACAGGACTGTAGTTGTATATCAGCGCTTTACGCTCCTCCTCCTGAGACTTAAACCTGTGAAAGTTCTTCCTGGCTGTAAGGAGACAAATGCAGATTTTCAGTTCACAAAGTCTCTGTCATGCAGCTACTGACAGTTTCACTAAGGAGTCAAAAATAATGTTGTGCTCATACCTTCACTGACAAAGAATTCAGCCATGTAGAAGGAGGCCTTCACTGCTGATGAAGAATGTGAAACGTAAGGCTTCCTCCACTCAAATATACTTTTCTCTGGATGCCACTGTATCCCATAAATTGGGTAATGATATGCTGCCGAGAGGTGAGGGAAGAGAATGTACTCATTAAGAAGTCCCTCTGGTATTATTTTACTGTAAACTTGTATTGATAAAGTGATGCTGCATTGAAACTACCTTCCACTGTTGACACAAACTCTGTTTCTCCATCAGTGTTTGTGGAGAGAATTTTGTAAAAGTTTTTCAGCTTCTCATTTGTGTTTTGAGTCTGAAAGAAGCAAACAGAGGTTAGTTAGTAAACTATACAGTTAGTGTACTCTAGCAGTGCTGTGGCTCTCTCACTCCTCATGTTTTCTCATCAAAATAGTAATGAATAACGTACCAACAGCGCCAAACTCCACTTGTGATTGTTAACTGTCAGCGGCTTAGAAGCCAGATCTTTCATTAGTTCAGCTGGGAAGTCTTTAAACATCCTGCTGTCTTTGGCTTCTGGAAATGAGTCAAGACATTTATTATTAACAGGTGTTTTTCAAACAAAATTCTTTATTCATTATATGACAGTGGATACAACTAAATTAGGGGCACTACACCACATGGTGCTTCGTCAAATTTAAAAATAGTCACGCTTAAAAAAATGAAATTGAAAAGACAAAAAAAATATAGTAAGACAGTTATTAAAAGAATACAGTTTTTGTACATTTGCAGAAAATGAAATTATTGCACATTTGTTTGTTACCTGTTATTGTACAGAAAATAATGTATTATATATATATATATATATATATATATATATATACACACACGTATATACAGTCATGGAAAAAATTATTAGACCACCCTTGTTTTCTTCAATTTCTTGTTAATTTTAATGCCTGGCTCAACTAAAGGTACATTTGTTTGGACAATTATAATGATAACAACAAAAATAGCTCATGAGAGTTTAATTTAAGAACTAAGGATTATTCATTTTCCATGGTTTTCTTGATAATAACCAAAATTACTTAAATTCTTACATCAATAGCTATGGCATTGTACCGCCAAAAACACTACTTTTAAGCATTCCATGTTTTCTTTTCTGTTTGCTTTAAACACATGATACACACAAGAGTTAATACTTGATTGCATAACCATTGTTTTTGATGACTGCAGCCATGCGTCTTGGCATGCTCTCCACCAGCTTCTGACATTGTTCTGCTGTCACAGCAGCCCATTCCTGTTGGACAAATTCAAACAAATTTTCTTTGTTTTTTGGCTTGTGGTTCTCCATTTTGAGTTTGATGATTTTCCACAGGTTTTCAATTGGATTAAGATCTGGTGATTGAGCAGGCCAAGGCATGGTGCGAATGTTGTGGTTCTCCATCCAGGCTTTAACTGACCTTGCCGTGTGGCAAGGGGCATTGTCTTGTTGGAAAATCCAGTCATTCGAGGCAGGAAAGAGTTTTCCAGCTGATGGAAGAAGACTGTTTTCAAGGGTAGTCCTGTACTTGACCTGGTTCATTCGGCCTTCACACAATTGCATTTGCCCTGTTCCACTCAGACTGAAACAACCCCAGATCATGACTGATCCACCCCCATGTTTTACTGTAGGGGCAAGACAGTCTGGGTTGTAAGCTTCTGACGACGATTCCTGACACAGGAACGGATGAGTGCACGGTCATCTCGTGGGGTAGAAAGACGTTTCCTGCCACGGCCAGGTAGCAATTTGGTAGTGCCATGTTCAGCTTGTTTTTTTTTGTTGTAATGAATGGCTGTCTTGGAGATCTTCAGTTTTTTCGCTACCTGTCTCTCACTCATGCCAATTTCCAGCAGTGCCAAGATGGCTGCCTTTGTTGCTTCACATAATTCTTTTGTTTTAGGCATTATGTGAGAGCTGACAACTTCTGAGTTGTGCTACGGCTTGAATGTAAGCAGGAAACCACTCTAGGCCTTTGCATGTGCAGTGCTGCTTGTGACATGAAATGGCCTCTTATATACCCTGGGAATCAATTAAGCTTAAGAATGTCAAATAGGACATAAAGTATTATGTGACCAGCTGCATTTTTTGTTGTGTTCATTGTATTATACGTTTAGTGGTACCAGATATTAGAATGAACAAGAAATTGAAGAAAACAAGGGTGGTCTAATAATTTTTTCCATGACTGTATATATAATAATATATAATGTATATTTAACACATACTTAGTGTATCAGATCACATCTCTGAGGAAGAAACTGTCTCTGTCTCTGAGTCTATTAGTCTGGGTTCAAAACCCAAACTAATAGACTCAGTGCTGTGCTGTTATGGCCTTGTCATGGGAAGTAATTAGTAGCATTACTTCAATGCAAAGGTGGTCTTTGTGTTTCTTCAATACATTTGACAAACAAATTGTTCTGCTCATACGATTTGTTAAAGTCATGGACAGCACTAAATCAAATAAAATAAATGAGGAGTATCCCTAAGCTGCATTTAAGGATCCTAAACAACCAACTCAGGTCATTTTAATTAAATAAAGCATTTCCTAACATGAGGCCAATCACTCAAAAAACAACATTCAGTAGTAATCAAATTGAATTGTAAGGATGATCTTAGACTTTTCAGAGCTGAAAAAGTGTTCATCCACACACTGCTGATTTAAAGACTTCTCCCATTGATAAGTATTGAGTAGGAATGTTCCGTTCTTTCTGACAAACACAAAGCTGTACCATTAGTGACGCTCAGAGGCAATCGCACCCCATTTGAGTTGGTAGGAGTCAGTATCATATTTTTACTTCTCAAATGGATCAGCAACTCAAATTGTAAATCAAGATTTGCATGGAACTGTATTCAGACATACCATTAGTGAAGTTCAGAGGTAATGTCATACCAGTTGTATTAGTACGAGACAGTAAGTCCTGTCCACTGGTCAAAGCGGTCAGCTGTTGATATCCACGACAGGTTCCCCACACAGGGAAATAATCGCCCCTCTGATTTGCCTGAAACATTAGAAACAATCTGCAGAAAAATCTATCAACACACCAACACCTAGTTATATTTATATACTAATATTTGACACTCTTACCTCAATAGCAAGCTCATAAAAGATTAATGCAGTTCTCTGATAATCAGATGAGATAATGCTGGCACTTCCACCTGGGAAAAGGATCCTGTTAACACAGACACAGCAGTAGGGCTGGGTATGGTTCAAAATCTTTTGGCAGAGGTGTGCTGTTTGGCATAAGAACTGTTCTTAAGTATAAAGTGCACGGGACAATCGTGTCACTGCCAGGATCAAGAAGACGACACAAGCTATCTATCAAATGTTGCTGAGAGAAAATGAATCAGGGCTGTCAAGAGTCAACCAAGAACCACCAAAACGCAGGTCTGTGATGAATTAGAAGCTGCTGGAACACTAAAGAATGTTTTACATGGGTATGAGCATGAGAGGCCGCTGTGCAAGAAGGAAGTCATCATGTCAGAAGTGCCACCAAAAAAAAAACCAAGCTATATAGAACATGCCAGGAAAAGGCTAAATAAGGCTAGAAAGAAGGTTCTTGGATGGTCTTCCCAAAGTCTTGACTTAAACCCCAGTGAGAACATGGGGACTGTGCTGAAGAAACAAGTCAGAGAGCCAACAAATTTAGTTAAACTGCACCGATTCTGTCAAGAGAACAGGCATTGCACCCTCCCAAATAAACAGGGGAAACACTGAGATCCATACAGTATATTGTATCATTGTTCAATGTGGAATACAATTCCCATGAGACCAGAGCATCGAGGCTTTGACAGGTATTTACCCGTTGATGGAGTTGAACAATGCCTTATACTCCTCTAGAGGCTGGTTAATCCTGTGTAGACATGAACAGGGATGGTAAAAAGGGTTCAGTTCAATGAAAACAGTGTATAGAAAAAAACCTCAGGGTGTTTCACAAACATGTTTGACAGGACAAAGGTTAGATCATTACTCACATAACGGGTACAACCCTCGCTCCTGCTGACTCCACAAACTTGACATAACAGGCAGGAATGTAAGCCGTTCTATTCGGCTTTGAGTTACGATTTTTTTGAGCCAGTATACCTTTTGTGGAAAAAGAAAAACACAACCAGTGTTAGCCAGTTCTGTAGCCTGGGTAAACCGTTAAGATAGCATATAACATTAATTTAACCTGCATTAACCAGGATGATACTTTTGCAAAACACTGTAGAATTTCTTGATTGAAGCATCACTCGTGTAGTACATCAGCTAGGTTCAATGCAGCATGTCAGCTATGTTCAATGTAGCATGTAAGCTAAGTTCAGTGTAACACATAAGCTATGATCATCGTAACATGTAAGCTATGTTCAATGTAGCATGTAAACTAGCATGTCAGTTAATTCAATAATTCACATTACCAAATGCCTGGACAGTTCAAGTCCCTGCATTGTGTTACATCCTTATCACACACATACATACATACACACATATATACATACATACATGCACACACTCCTGATCAATATTTTAAGACCAGTTGAAAAATTGCAAGAATTTACATTTTGCACTGTTGGATCTTAAGAAGGTTCTAAGTAGTGCTTCAAAATGCAAAGAGAAGAAATGGGTGTGAGACAAAAAAAAATGATTAAGCACTTTATTGCAAACAACCATTTAACTGAATCAAAAGTTTAAGACCACATCCAAAAAAAAAAAAAAAAAAATCACCTAAAATAGAAATAAAGGTTTTCAAAAAAGGACTCAGTAATGAGTAGCTGCACCATTCTTGTTAATCACTTCAAAAATTTGTCTGGGCATGCTTGATGTTAGTGTTTCCAGGAGGCTAGTGGGAATGTTGCTCCAAGTGGTGAAGATGGCTTCATGGAGGGCATCCACTGTCTGGAACTGGTGTCCATTTTTATAAACTTCCCTTGCCATCCAACCCCAAATGTTCTCAGTTGGATTTAGATCAGGGGAACACACAGGACGGTTCAACAGAGTGATGTTATTTCTAACATCTAAGTCCTTTGTCAGGCTGTAGCATTGTCCTGTTGAAAACCCAGTCATTAGCACACAGATGATTTTTCCTCAGTCATGAGGGATGCCCCCTGTAACATCTCCACATATCTAGCTGCTGTTTGACGCCTCTGCACAAACTAAAGCTCCATCGTTCCATTGAAGGAAAAAGCCCCCCACATCATGATGGCGTCCCCTTCACTGTGCCGCGTAGAAAACATCTCAGGTGGATCTCCTTGTCATGCCAGTAACTTTGGAAGCCATCAGCACCATCAAGGTTCAATTCTTTTCTCATTAGAGAAAAAAACTTGCTTCAGGAAACCCCATAGGGCAGGGAATAAAACATGATATAATCGATTTAACCATGGGATTTGCCGATGTAAACAGACTGGAAGCGATGCACTGCAAAGTCGCTCATAAATTACATCCGATGCGCCCCACACATGTATGTATACATACAGATATATATATATGTACATATATGAATATGTATGTATATATATAAATATATACAGACACATACATATATATATACAGTCATGGAAAAAATTATTAGACCACCCTTGTTTTCTTCAATTTCTTGTTCATTTTAATGCCTGGCTCAACTAAAGGTACATTTGTTTGGACAATTATAATGATAACAACAAAAATAGCTCATGAGAGTTTAATTTAAGAACTAAGGATTATTCATTTTCCATGGTTTTCTTGATAATAACCAAAATTACTTAAATTCTTACATCAATAGCTATGGCATTGTACCGCCAAAAACACTACTTTTAAGCATTCCATGTTTTCTTTTCTGTTTGCTTTAAACACATGATACACACAAGAGTTAATACTTGATTGCATAACCATTGTTTTTGATGACTGCAGCCATGCGTCTTGGCATGCTCTCCACCAGCTTCTGACATTGTTCTGCTGTCACAGCAGCCCATTCCTGTTGGACAAATTCAAACAAATTTTCTTTGTTTTTGGGCTTGTGGTTCTCCATTTTGAGTTTGATGATTTTCCACAGGTTTTCAATTGGATTAAGATCTGGTGATTGAGCAGGCCAAGGCATGGTGCAAATGTTGTGGTTCTCCATCCAGGCTTTTAACTGACCTTGCCGTGTGGCAAGGGGCATTGTCTTGTTGGAAAATCCAGTCATTCGAGGCAGGAAAGAGTTTTCCAGCTGATGGAAGAAGACTGTTTTCAAGGGTAGTCCTGTACTTGACCTGGTTCATTCGGCCTTCACACAATTGCATTTGCCCTGTTCCACTCAGACTGAAACAACCCCAGATCATGACTGATCCACCCCCATGTTTTACTGTAGGGGCAAGACAGTCTGGGTTGTAAGCTTCTCCAGGCTTCCTCCTAACCAGTAAGTTGGCTGGAGTGGGCATCAATTCAAAATTGGATTCATCACTGAAGAGAACCTTAGCCCAATCATCAACAGTCCAATCCTTGTGGTCTCGAGCAAAGAGTAACCGGGCCTTCCTCTGCCTTTCATTGATGAAGGGCTTCTTGCGTGCTCTGTGTGACTTCAAACCAGCTTCAACAAGTCGGTTTCGAACTGTCCTTGCCGAGCAAGTCACATTTCTCGACAGTGCCCACTCATTTTTAAGGTCCCTGGAGGTCTGACGACGATTCCTGACACAGGAACGGATGAGTGCACGGTCATCTCGTGGGGTAGAAAGACGTTTCCTGCCACGGCCAGGTAGCAATTTGGTAGTGCCATGTTCAGCTTGTTTTTTTTTGTTGTAATGAACGGCTGTCTTGGAGATCTTCAGTTTTTTCGCTACCTGTCTCTCACTCATGCCAATTTCCAGCAGTGCCAAGATGGCTGCCTTTGTTGCTTCACATAATTCTTTTGTTTTAGGCATTATGTGAGAGCTGACAACTTCTGAGTTGTGCTACGGCTTGAATGTAAGCAGGAAACCACTCTAGGCCTTTGCATGTGCAGTGCTGCTTGTGACATGAAATGGCCTCTTATATACCCTGGGAATCAATCAAGCTTAAGAATGTCAAATAGGACATAAAGTATTATGTGACCAGCTGCATTTTTTGTTGTGTTCATTGTATTATACGTTTAGTGGTACCAGATATTAGAATGAACAAGAAATTGAAGAAAACAAGGGTGGTCTAATAATTTTTTCCATGACTGTATGTGTGTATACACACACACACACACACACACACACACACCACATACTCAACATAGCTGATACTGTGTGCACACGTAAAACATAAACTGTCGGTGGTCGACTAGTATCTTTATTAAAACCTCTTTATGTTTTTAGTGCTCTTTGGCATTACAAGTCCCTCAAAGTGCAGGAAACTTTGCTAAACTTAGTGTTGCAGAGCATAATGTGCACACTTACCAATAATGGGTCGGTCATTTATCTTGGCCGAACAGCACACCGGTAGACACGGAAGAAAAATTAAAAATAATAAGATAGTTTTTCTAAAAGTAAAATAAGAAACTACTGTCGCTTCTCTGAGTGTTGCCATTGCTGCCAGCAGTTAGCCTATGAATACTAAACTGAACAGGTTCTGTGAGCCGTGAGCAGTGGTGCACATCACTTCCAGAGGCCGTCCTTCAAAATTAAAGCATGGGGTTTGTCATTAATAGTGAGCTGATAGGATTAGGATTTTCTGGAAAAGATGACTGTGCATCAATTTATAGAACGCATTATACGAGATATCCCATTTTCTTTCTTGTCCTTCTCCCCCTATGAAAACACCTTTTATGTTTTCTTTTATTTCATTTTACCATTCTTGGATAAAAGAGGAATCCGAGCACCACTAAATAATGAATCAAATCTGTCAAAAGATAGCACCTTTTTATGTCGTATGCATGAATGTAAATATCAGAGAGATCTTCAGGTCAAGTTCTATATAATTACAAACAGAAAATAAAATGCTCAAACATATTATACAGTGAACTCCTCTCATAGTTTTGGCACCAGTGTAGCCATCATATAAGCACATTGGTCTTCCATCATTTAAATGTACAACCTTAAAATTCTTAGTCTGAAGGAGTCTGTGTTCAACAGTGCCATGTATTGTTGTCTGCAGTTCAAAACAGGTATTCAGCACTTTGTTCTTTTTTTCACTTTGCTGATTGTGCCTCAGGCCATCACATCACATCCTGTCTGATTACTAACTGTGAGGCGGTTTATGTTTACACCAGCAGAAACCAGCTCATCATGTAACCGACCAAGAAAGTCCTCAGTCAACCCCCGAGTGCGAGCCAGGATCCAGGCGAAATCAATGTGGAAAAGTCCACCAAAGTAGTCAGAACAAGAGTACACCAGAGAATAAGACTGGTAGTCTGTGGAGAGAACCCAGTAGGGACCATCTGGAACACCTGGACACAGACAGAGATGGAATCAAATACAACAGTTTAAGGTATTCATTGTGGTATTGTATTAGTAAAAAATATCTCAAGTTTCCTTCTACAGTGTATTTACCTTTAAAGAAGCTGACACCCAGAATAGCAGGTTGAGACAAGTTTTTGACTTTGGCAACACCCTCAATTGAATTTATCTTCCCATTAGACCTGTGCAGCAAGGAGAGGGAGAGAAAAACAACTCATGAATATAAGGAGTTCACTTGAATACACTGAAACCAAGATGTTGGAAACCTTATTTTTTTTTATCTTAGACAGAAGGGCAGTTGACTCCTTACAGCAGCTCTGTATTGTGAACTTTGACTGTCCCATCAGTGAGCAGACTGTATGTAGCCTGGTTACATTTTCCTCTTTCAAACACAGCTGGGAGCTTTTCTATTTCATACCAGGTGCCCATATACTAGAAGAAGAAGAGAGTGAAGGTTGTTAACCAGCAGCAATACTAATACACTAAACCTCTACAGCTTTAAATCAATTCAATATTCTTAAATATCAAATAGGAACAGCAACAAAATGACTGAGATACTAAAAATAATGCACACATGATCAAAATCAGCACCTTTGTAATGTTGAAGTCCTCTTGAACAGATGGCTGGGGACATTTACCAAGGTGGAAAGACTGACCGTCAGCTGCTGCAGCAACCAGGAGGACAGCAAGCAGGACCTGCACATCAAAGTTAACACAGTTCATGTGGTTAAACTACAACAGCGAGCCACCAGAGTCTGTGGATTGATACAGAGAATATATTTTGCACACTACAAATGCAGCACTAAATCAGAAAATACGTAGAGTACCTGAAATGGCTTCATGTCCAAGTGACCAACTAATCCAACTCAAAAGGACGTTTATACTGTCAAAATGAGGCCAGAGCACACTGTAGTACTGTAAGACCGCTGTGTCATGTACTCTAACTAATCTAAAACTGACGCTTTGTTTGTTCCCTGTCAGACCTTTGGAAGGAAACATGTTTGATGAGCTACATTTGGATCCTGTTGACAAAAACTTGAAACTGTTCAGAGGGCTCCAGGGCAGAGTTATCAGGAAATCGCACATTTTGTGAGTCAGAACAATGACTCACAGCAGGTGGTGCATGGCACAGTGTAATACTACTGCTGCTACTACTGTCATCCCACACACTCTTCAACATCTGGCTGTTCCTCATACTATGCTCAGTTATCACATATACAGCATGAAAGTATGTTAGATGTGATATTTTCACCACCAAAAATTAATCAGTTTTAAGTTAGGCTACTCCTGACCAATCCTGAAAATTTTGTCAAAATTTATCCATAACTTTTTGAGTTATTTTGCAAACCAACCATCAAACCCCGGTGAAAACATAACCTCTATGGCGGAGGTAATAACTTCTACACTGTAAACTGTAGCATCACCACATTCAGCTGTCTCACCTCATGCTGCTGATATTACAACACTACACTTATTTTGACAAAAATGATTATTATTTGGTAACACATAGTATTTCTGTGTCTGAGCTGAATGTGGTGATGCTGCAGTTTATAATATATACAAATATTATTGAATACTTTTCAATACTTTTATACTTTAATTTTGTATAATATACAATATTTTTATATCTTATACTAAAATGAAGGGGAGTTGACAATGGTTTGAAATTGCACAAGACAAGAAGAAAAAAAAATCTCCTCTGAAAGGTTACAGAGATGTATGTCCATCTGGTAGATTTAATGGCCTATATAGTTTTTAATTTTGGCATATCACAGATACTGTATATTTGTTTGGGTGCACCATGTATGTTGGCCAGTAAGTGTCACAAAACTGCAGAAAATAACAAGGATAGATTGTGAAAATATGCTATAAAATGAACACCAGAGAAGTTGACTTTTCAACTGTAAAATGTAAAAAAAAAAAAAAAAAAAAATGTATTACCCAGAATTGTTATAAGCAAATGAGTGACACTGTGAGCTGTTCTATTATGGTCAGAGGTATATGAATTATTTCTGTTCTGAACTGAGAATGAAACAAGGTTATGAAAAGAAAAAAAAAACTTTATTCAACAAAGCACCACTATTTATATAACTTTTATCAGGAGTGTTCTTTGTCAGAAAGAACATATTTGGCTTGACTCAAAGACATCTCTACATTAAGTGAATTTTGTTTTTACTGTTGTCAACATTCTCCAGAAATCTAAAAAAAACATAAAAAAGAACTGTACAAAAATGAGGCAAAAAGTGAGAGGAAACAGTCATTTGACAAACAAAAAAACGATAAATTACATTCTTAAATTTAATCATCTGATTTTGTTATGTGCTTTGACGGTATAAATAAATCATTGAATTTAAATTAAATAGCCTATTGAGGGAAAGCGTTGATGAAAGCACCAAGATGTGTGAAAACCTACAAGGATAGAAATGTTGACCTACAACGGGTTTTTAAAATAAAGAACAGTGCATTAGAAATGACTTTGGTGGCTACACTGGCTGTCTGGTCTTCCCACTGCTGGACAAGGGACTGTGGTAGATGTGGAAACAAAATTCTTGCTTTTAAAACAATTCTGCAGATTTTTTTACTCTCATGACAACCTGTAAACAAAATTGTGAAAGTAGCCATTTATGCTTCAATCACAAACGTCTTTGGAAATCTATCATTTGTAAAAAAAAAATAAAAATAAAAACAGGTGCAGATTTCTGCAGCCGCTGCATCTTCAGTCGCATGAACAAGATCTAATGTAATCTAATTTTATCAGCATGTTTGAGCGTTAGTTACCACTGCATTGCTTGATTTTTTTTGAATGTTCTGCTTCATGACCTGCCAGCACATCTCTGGTAACACATTTCAGGCAGTTTGTCCAAGTAGAGTTAACGTCGTGTAAATTAGCGCGTTAACGCTGATTAATCACGTTAACGCGCTAATTTCGACTTGTCACTTTGATTCTTGTTTGAAATCTTGTTGCAAATGAGTCACTTTTCTTTTAATAAAAATTAAAGGTGCTGCGTGTGTCATTTCAACATTAATAAATCATCATCATCACATTCTCTTTGAGATGTTATCCTTGTTGCCATGAAGCCTTGCCACCTCCATCAGCCTCTGTGTTGCATTTAAGATTATGTGCCACCAGGCTGAATATAAGGACAAATCTTCTGGACTGCTTCACAACACAAAAGGGACGTTTCCATTAAGGCGCAAATGATTCCAATTCCACAGCGTAGCATCGATATTCTATCTTCTGGCTCCTCAAGACCAGTTAAATGTGGTCCAGGATGCTACACGTAGCACTGAAGATGTGCTGAAAACAACGTCCTCTTCCAGGAAAGACGCTCAAATATTTTTCCCCGAGTGTTTGTTTACGGTGGCTGGCTTGGTGCAGTGGTATGGATGAGGGGATGCTAATGGTTTTTGTGAGTTTCGATGCAAAGAACGATGTACTGGTTGGAGCAGCTCCTCGTCTGCTGGCCCAGGAGCAGACCTGAGGTCAGGCTAGAGGACTGGCCTGTGACAGACATGTGGTCTGCTCGCCACGTCTCACAGTGTTTGTCCATCACTCGAAGACCCCTGCTGGTAGAGCCGTGCCAGATGCTCTTCTGAGGCCTGATGGGAAAATGTGACAGAAGAGGTCAGAATAAAAACAGGAGGACACAAACAAACAAACCAATTATAAGGGAGTCGATCAATTCCACTGACCAGAAGGGGTCAGCTAAAACATCCCTGCCGTCAAAGGAGTAGATGGGTATCCTGGCATCTATTGGCCCCCCGTCGCCGTTGAAAATGGACCGCCAGTTCCTAAACATCACATCACCCTAAAAGAAGACACACAGTGGGTTAGATTCAGCCAGATGTCCACTGTCTGAGGAGTGTTAGTAGACATTTGACGGTAAAAGCAAAACAGCAGGGAAGAGGACTCACCCTGAGGTTGGTTACTGGCAGAGTTTCCCGAAAACCAGGATAGACCACATGGACCAGGTCTTGCCTGTGAGAAGATATGAAGGCTCGGTAGTTTGAAGCCAGACCCATGGCCTTGGCCTGTTCGTAACACATCCGGTCGACCGTGTTGAGTCCCATCATGTCGCCTGAGTGGGGCTGGTTCAAGGCCACCAGGCTGAGCTGGAGGGAGCAGATCAGCGCAGGGTTAGTCTGCACCAACCATCAACATGCTGAACATCAAGGCTTCATGTGTTTGACCGACCAAATTTGTATTTGTGAGTGAAATAAAGAGAATTACGCAGTGAAGAAAATATAAAAACATTTCCTGTTACACAATATGATTCATAGCATCCCTCTTCAAAGTCTTTGTTTCTGAATGAAGCCAGTCATGTTTCACAGATTTAAAACAAAACCTGGTCTTACTGACACTCACCCTTTCATCAACTGAACGTATTCTTTCCATCATGTCGCCTCTTATCTGATATGCGACTGCAGGCTACAGGACGAGTTGAAAAGAGAATTTAAAAGGATAAATACTGCATATAAAGTACAATGTTAAGCATAAAAATATAAAAATAAAAGTGCATACCTCATCTTGTGGAATGATGTTATTGGAAAGGTGGATCAGACTGCCGAGCTGTGGAGGCAAAATATAAATGTGTTAAATCAGACGCAAGATGCTGTGTTCCATCCATCCATCCATCCATTTTCTACCTCTTATCCTCACATAGGGTCGTGGGGGTGCTGAAACCTATCCCAGCTGTCTTAGGATGGAAGGCCCAACATGCTGTGCTATTTGAGCTCATATTGTTCCCCACATTAAATGTGCTGGATGAACAATAAAAGTCTTGAAATGTCCCACCAGTCAGTTTGTTAGACACATCACATATGTTCACACAGACAGACTGCTTGGCCTTGAAATGTGTTTCCAGTGAATAAGAGAGAAATCTGATTAAAAGGATCGGGAGCGACTGATTCCAATAAATGGAAACTCACTCAATGCTTCACTGACTATGACAATGTCCAATAATCAGGAAAAGTAATTAAATTGTTTCAGTTATTCATTACATCAGTCAAGCCCTGACCTGTATGCATATCATTTAAACAGAGGTCTGGCCAGCACAGTTAGTCCTAGTCAGTACCTGAATCTCTTTCCATCCCTGGGAGACCTTGAGGAAGAGACGGCCTGTGAACGTGACGTACAACAGAGTTCCCTCTGGGTCTCTGGAGGTGAGCTGCATCATGCTCTCTCTGGTCGCAAACGTCTTCAGCTGAGAAACCAATGAACAAACATCTCTCTGGAAACATTTCTATATATTTATATATGTATAGCATGCTGGTGTGGCATTCATATACAGTTCAACAACATGGTTAGGAGAAACAAGTTCACTCACAGGTGCAGCGTTACCCAACGGTCCAGCTGGTCCAGGAGGTCCAGGAGGTCCAGGAGGTCCAGCAATGGTCAAAGCTGCCATAACAAAGACATGAACATGTTTGATCTCATCAGCTACCAAGTCTACCTTTAAAGGATTATTTCTACACAGAAAAACATCCTGCTGCAATGGTTGATGTGTGAATTATACCTGAGCCGTATTTTGAGGTTGGCACAGAGGGTCCAGGAGGACCCGGTGGCCCAGGAGGGCCAGGTGATCCTGGTCTGCCATGACTAGGCCTGCCTGGCATACCTGGCATCCCGGGGGGGCCTGGTGGACCGATCTCTGTCAGGCCTCTGGGTCCCTGAAAAGTGACAGGAGGAGAAACCCTCAGAAAAACTACGTCCATGACTGAGTCCCATCGCTGACAGAATGAACACTGATTGCTTTTGTGCATTTTTGAATCTTCACTCACCCTAAGTCCTGGTTTCCCAGGACTGCCAGGACTACCAGGGTACCCACGAACCCCTGCCTCCCCTTTGTCCCCCTTCTCTCCTTTCATGCCCTGCTCACCTCTGGCCCCCTGTGATTATATAACAAAGGAAAAGACACAAGACACATTAAGCAAGCAGCTCCCCAAACTACTGCATATTTAGAATAACACTTCAATAAGAGACTTACCCAGACTCCCCTGGGAAGTAACGACTCTACAACAGAGAAAACAGAGGTGGAAGTTAAACCTTATTTTTCACAGGATGTTGGTGATGCTGATTTTTTAAGCACAAGGAAACAAAGAAGTACAGGGAAAAAAAGATAAGAGCCTTTTTGGGATAAAATGAGACTTTTAATTCACGCATTAAAACAATAGTTACAAATGTAACTATGGTTCTATGAATCCCGAATGACGGCCAGAAGGCGGAGGTGGTCAGGAGTGAGGCACCTTGGGCAGAAGTCATGGCCATCACTGGCCTGAATTAGGGCACCACAGGTAACACAACAGTAGCAGCATGTAGGGCTGTAATGATATGCGTATCAAAACCGAAATTGCAATACTCAAAATCAAGATCCCGTATCTCGGTATAAGAAAAAATTATCATTATTTTTCTTTGACATTAGTAGCTTATTTTAAAATATGTAGGCCTGTCATTAATCAATCTGTACCAGAAGGACGATCTGCTTTACATTTAGAGTGTGGGAAGATACTAGTAAAAGTACCCTCTAAGAGGTAAAGTATGGGAAGAAACTAGTGAGAGTACCCTTTACATTTAAAGTGTAGGAAAGTAGGTCCATAAGTACCCTTTAGGAGAGGCCACTCCTTATGCACAACACAAGGCTAATGTGTGTTACAGTAGATAATAGAGACCTTGTGAGGTGAGGGAAGGGGATATCACACCACCTACTCAGCCATAATATTAACATGTGGCCAATAAGTATAACAATAGAAAACTGAATCGTGTGAGCTGAGGGAATGAGGTATAGCCACCTGCCTGTTCAGCAAAAGTCAGTCAGCTGGGTGAGTTACGAATGCTGTCTAACCCAGTGGAGGTGAATTAAACTAACAGTGGGAATAACACACAGCCACCACCTGCAGGGTTTACAGGTTCACAGTCAAAGAAAAAATGATCGTCACCGTCTTACTAACAGGCTGAGGTATTCGAGTGATTCTCGGGGGAAGAGACTTATACATCCAGGAATAAGACGGTGCATAGTGTATTCCTTTTTTCCTTCATGTTGCTGTATCTAGTGGTATATGAATGGCACGCAAGAAGAAAAGAGGAACTGAACCTCTGGTGACGCCGGAACGTATTGCCTTTCTCAGGTCACCCATTGGTCATAAGTCACATTGTTGGTATGCATACTCGAATTGGATCAAAGGGATCGAAGGGATCATTCAATGCTTTCAGTACTGCCTTCTACACATTTTAGATATTTTGATTCATAAACAATTTCTCAGTGCATTGTGGATTATTTTTTCTCTTTAATAATATATAAAAACACTTGTATTTTTCAATGCTGTGTTCACTCACGTGGTGGCGCTGGCAACCCAGGAAGACCTCGCTCTCCTTTATCCCCTTTCAGTCCTGTCTGACAGTTACCTTGGAGACAACGAGCCAAACTATTCATTTGCTTGTGCTCACATTTGACTTGAAGCAAAGATACACTGAAGAGTTAAAAAAAAGTATCTATGGTGTGTATGTATGTTTTTTTTTTACATTATTGTAAGTTAATATCATTTGGATTCTGCACTGTCAAACTGAAATGTTTTCAGACTTCAGCCTTTATAATCTGTGACACACGAGATGATCTAACCTACCGACTGCAATGGTTCCATTGGGATAAAGCTGAAAGAATGAATGCACAAACATATTAACAGTCAGTGATGACTAAATGTGAAAAAAACATACATCCATGACAAGACAACAAGTTAAAAAAATAAATTCCATTACCAAATATGAAATCACCTGATCAGTACTGTTAATATCACAATCAACGTGCAGATTAGTCTGTGGATGTGTTTTAGTGCTACCTCATTTCTGGGCTGGCAGTGAGCCTTCACTTTTCCAGACTGGACATGCAGCATGCAGGAATATTTTAGAGCCATTATGGAGCAGTTCTGAGTGACACAAAGTTACACAGAGCAACATGCACAGTGTGAACACTGAAGGGAAAAGATTGTGAAAGGAAGTGTTTGATGAGGAGATATGTCTAATTAAATTATGAGATTGTGCAGAAAAGTGAGGTTTAATGGAGATGAATGACCACAGCTTATGCTTCAATCTAAACTCCTGTAGAAGTAGTGTTTCAATCTCCATTATACAGCCTATTATACAGCATATGATAAAGTAAATGAAGCATCGTAGACTCCAATGTGTCCTTCTTTTCAGTGAAACACATGCGCACTTTAGATTACCGTAATTATGTAACGGTACATGCTATCAGAAAAAGATCCAACGGTTTCTGAAAGCTAAGATGTTGCACTTTAGAGCCAATATGGTGTTATTATGGTAATGTCATTCATGCCATTCCTGGAAGTAGCCTCTTTGTTTCCTGTGGTAAAAAAAATAACTGTATATAATTTTCATTTTGTGGCCGATATTTGCACATTTAGAGACAAGGACTCACAAAATTGTATTGTAAATAGCTTTCATACTTTTCAAATTTAAACTTAAACATGTAAAATCTGTTATTTATGTTCAGTTGCATTGCTTGATTTTCCCAAATGAAACTGAAATCAAATTCTGTTGTGTTTGTTTTCGTCATTTTAAACTGTTATTACACTCTTATAACATGCATTAAATGGTAAATATTGCCAAATATTGTAATTTCTAAGTCATGTAGGTACGCAAAAAAAGGTCCTGACAGATATTTTGAGGCTCAGGTGTTAATATGTAATTTAGAATACAGACAGAGCAGGAGGATGACAGATTAAACCTGGTTTAATTTGCCAGCAGAAATTAATCACTGTTAATAAAAAAATGTTATAAAAATCTCTGGCTCTAATAACACAAATAAAGATGCATTTTATCAGCAACATGGTGGCATGGATGTAAACTTACAGGCATTTTGCAGTGTGGTCTGGGAGGGATGGGGAACACGGTCTACAGAAACAGAGGAAAGGGGACAGTGAGTTCGTCATCACACGAGGAGAGTCACAACTGTGTGACCAGTGTGTGTTCGCTTACTCCTTTGGGACAGTTGAATATTCCTGGACGGCCCGGCAGCCCAGGAGGGCCAGGAGGACCCTAAAAATATATTTAAAAAACATAATTAGCTGACAGTGACTAAAAGGGGAAACTAGGGGCTGTAAACCTAAACTAAAGGTGTGACTCACCGGTAAACCTGCTGAGTCTCCTTTTTCTCCTTTTGGTCCCATCAGGCCTGGACGTCCCTACAAACAGCAGGTGCACTGAACTTAAACTGTGGGTTGAGAAGCTGAGCTTTTTAAGGCAGAAGATTAAAAAAAATCTAACTCGAAAGGAACAGAAAAGATCTACTTTTTAACCACCATCTCCTTATAAAAAAGGCAACATAGAGGAAGTGTCAGCATGTGTGCAAACTGGAAATGTTCATGGTGCTTACAGGTCTGCCAGGAAAACCGAATTCTCCTTTGGGTCCTGCTGGTCCAGTAGGCCCCTTTTGGGAACAATAACAAGTGAGTGACCACACCTTCAACCATGGCAGTGGAAACAACTGAGAGCTAAGGGTGAAATGAGATGATCTGCTTCTGTTGCTCGCTACCGATACTTACTGTGATTCCCGCAGGTCCAGGCAAACCATTATTCCCCTGCAAACAAACATTCATTTATTCTGATTTGTCATACACTAAATATTCCTGGTAGGTGCATGCTTAAGAACACATGATGAAAATGACCAAGAGCTTGACAGCTGAAAACAACAAATAGTGAAAACAAAAGTAACCTTGTCTCCTTTGGGCCCAGCCAGGCCTGACAGTCCAGATCCATCTGCAGCGAGGAAAAATCCTGGATCACCCTTTTCACCCTGCATGTACACACACAAGTAAACAAACAAACAATATGTAGACAGAGCAAGGCAGCATGCATTTATCTTATCTGCTATTAAACTATTTTAGATATAATAAAAGAGCACGGATGAGGCAGCGCTCACTTACTTTCAGTCCTGGAGATCCTTGAACTCCTGGCAGCCCACTGTCACCCTTTGGACCCTGTGGTCCCTGCAAACATTCAGAAAGTTAACATAACTCCATATCTAGCTGCTGGACTCTGTCACAACACATGTTGTGTCCTGATCTCTTTCTGTTTAGACCTGACAGCTGAAATCATTAACTGGAACAAAGAGCTGTTACACAAACATGAACCAACAATAGCTCCCTAACCACACAATCCCTGTCATGTTGTCAAGATCATGTTTGATACTCACAGCAGGTCCCTGAGCTTCAAAAATCCCTGAGAAGTTGAGGGCGGCGTCTGTATCGTTGAGTAAAAGCTGGATAAGAGGCAGAAGGGAAATGTTGTCAGGAATCAAAAAGACATTCAAGTGATCAGGTTGGTAAAACCAACAGTGGACCCTTTTAGCCACGTCTGGTCTTGAATGGCTGCTTACATCCTGAAGGTTGATAAGAGGTCCTGGTGGTCCAGGTGGTCCTGGGGGGCCAGGTAGACTGAGCCCATCTCGTCCCGCCTCCCCCTGTTTGACAGTTTAGCTTCATAGTAAATGGCAACACAAACATGTTCTACATTTAAAAAATTTGTTCAAGATGTGTGAGTCCGGCCTCGTCACACGTTACCTTTTGTCCTGGATCTCCTTTGTCCCCCTTTGGTCCCTGATGATGACACGGTGTTATGTTAATAGTGGAAATGCTGTTGTTGTAGGAATTTAATCCATCACAAGATTATATAAAGCTGTCTTTTAAAACCATATTTCAGGATCAGATGTTATCTGTAGCTAAAAGTAAAACTGGCCTGAACTATTTATAAGAGCTGACATTTTAATGAAAACCTTCATTTATCTATTAGTCCATCCATTTACTGACCTCTTCTCCTTTGAGTCCATCCAGTCCTGGAAACCCTGGTGGTCCTGGATCACCAGGCTGCCCCTACAGACACCACAGTGAAACACTCTTCATTCATATATTTCACTACTTCCTTCATTTCACTAGTGACAGAATGAATTTCCTCCTAAGCTCCATGTTACCAGGAAAAAATGACAACAAATCGACTTGATTTCTTCCTTCTTCTCATGAATGGTTGTCCTCGCTTGATCCACTCTGCTTGTTATTGTGTCCAATCCCCACTAAACCTAACCCCACTCAAGGAGAATATCTGTATACTTAGACCGGCCTCAGGCTGCCACACAGTGTTTCCACCATGCATGTACTCCATTATAACACTGTTGTGTCACCTCGCCAGATTTCAAAATAAGACTCCTTCCATAATGTCATGCTCTTATAATAACAATCAGACACATTGGTGGTGAAAACAAGCACTTATAGTGAACATAAATGATGGTGCCAGCTTGCCCCAATAGCACTACTGTATATGGTAGTCCATAAGCAGCTGCAGTCCATTTCCATCAGTTAGACACAAGATGATCAAAAACAGAGAAGTTACCCTTTCAGGTCAATTCAAGTACTCATTACAAGAGTCACTGCAGTGTGTTGTCATGCTTCATTTCTGTAGGGAGGACGTCAGGTCAGATTTAACAACAACCACAACCAGGGAGGTCATGAACCTGCTCAGAGGAGAGTGTCACAAGAGCTGATATCTCTGTCATCATGTGGCCTTTCACGCTACAGTTTACTGTGACCTAATGGTTCAAGGCATTTAAGAAGCTCGTGCCGACAGCTTGAGCTGTGAGCTGACTTCTCCAAGGGTGTAACAGAACTTGACAGCAGACTGACCTTTGACCCTGGCTTTCCTGGGGAGCCGTCTAAACCAGCTTTACCCTGTGAGGCAAAGACAGGGAGCAAATAAATCTATTTACAAAAATGATCACTTACCCTAACTTCACTACAGTATTTAACTTGTCTGTAGAGTTAAAGGAACACGCCACTGTTGTTCTATACTGAAATATAATCTTCCCTGGTCTTAGACGAGTTGATACATACCTTTCTCGTTTTTGTGTGTGCCGCTATTTTGTTAGCATTTAGCATAGCCCAGTACTTTCATTGGGGTCCAAACAGAAGTGAAGTTAGAAGCGCCCAAGTACTTCCACGGTTTCCCTATTTAAATGAGCTTACCTGTGGTTAAATGATCCAAGTATGGTGACACAAAATAAAACGTGGTGGTTTTCTAAGCGGATAAAAATGAGAAATATAATGTATGTCAGAATTACACTTGGGAGCACTTCTGCTCTGATGTCGGTGCAGTCATAGACATGTGTACAGGTGCAGGAATATCATCACTCAGGAGTGATGATAGTACTGCGCCAACGTTGAAGTGCTCCCAAGTGTAACAACAATGGTGGCGTGTTCCTTTAAGTAATGTAAATATAATGTCACACCCAGCTGACCAGAGTAAACACTATCAGCAACACAGACATGCAGATATCTCACCATGGGTCCTTCAATTCCAGGGATTCCTGGAGGTCCCTGTGGGAAAAATACAAGTACAGTTATCTGGAGGTGATAAACCAGTTGATGATGTGATAAAAATACACTGGTGTGATTACTATAAAAGCAAAATAACACAGCACAAAACACACTACAGTTGTACCTGTGGGCCTCTGGGGAGCACTGCTCCAAACCTATCCTGGAGCCCAGATCCTTCCATGTCCTAAAACATTGATTTGACAAAACAAAATTCATCGCGATGAATCTTTGAGTGTCTGAGAAGTTATTGTTCCTCCCAAGAAATGCAGCCTTTTCAGTAAAATACAGAGAAGAAATCACCATGCCTTGCTGCTACAGCACATTTACACCTCATAATTAAACAGTTAATGTAACACACATTGCAAATTGGTGATATGTGAAATGAAGGCTCCGTGTCTGCACTGAAATCAAGCAGATATGGGTTGAAATAAAATCAGTTCAAGGTCCAGGCGTCCTTCTAGACAACCAATCAGAAACAAGCAACAGGTTGTCATCCCTCAAAAATTTATTATATATAACATAAACTTATCCAAGTTCCTTATGATAATAATCAAGCTAATGTATATACAGCAATGTGCATACAGCAGTGAAACAGACCGTACCTCGAAGTCCAAAGTGAAGCTTCTCCCAGGGGGTCCTGGGGGCCCAGGGGGGCCAGCTGGACCTCTGGGACCAGGCTGCCCTTCTTGACCCTCTGAACCTGGTAGACCTGGAAACCCTGGAGGGCCCTGATCTCCCTGCAAGAGATGTGACATTGAGATACTGTAGTCCCATAAAAAGTAATTTAAATGTAGTTCTCTCAACAGATACATCTTTGGGGTACAATAAAACATACATAAAAGGTAAACTATGACTACAAATATCTGTAACAGTGCTTCACTGTCCAGTTAAGGATAACATGGAATAACATATTCTACCTTTGCTCCTGGTTGCCCGTTCACACCAGAGTCTCCCTGTGAAAAATAAAATCAAATGAACTACAGCAGAGACGCAAAAAGCCAGAGCAGCTACCGCAGTACAGACTTGTTTACACTGGAGCCCCTTAGCTTTATTAGTCCATGGGGTCATCTCATTAATAGCTTGGCTCTTGGTGTTTACTTTGTGTGTAATTGTTTTTGCACTAAGAAGACCACTCAAGGGAAATCACAGTGAGCTCAAACAAAAGGCAGCATGGTACCATTCACACAAGCAAAGAGCCAGCTCCTGCTTGGTGTCCTGCAGAGTCACATATTTTAAACTGTACTGCACAGTCAAGGCATGGACTCAGCAGATTGTAAGCACAACAGTCCATAGTGAAAATGATGCACTCTGTGTCTCAAGATAATATTCATTAGCCTCACCTTGTCTCCTTTTTCCCCAGCAGGTCCAGGATCACCATCTTTTCCATCAATTCCCTGCAAGAGTGACGTGACAATATTTACATGTCAGATTTAAGATGCATTACATTTTTTTCAAACTGAGAATTTAAGGTGGTACCATTCATATTTTTGAACAAAGGTCTATGTAAACTGGTTCAAATGAAAACAAAGCAAATGGTCTCCCAGGATCGAAAAGTGAATATACTGTATGTGCAAAACTAGTGCTGTGTTAAATGAGCTGAATCCACTTACTGGTTTGCATGATTTCTCAATTTAGATTTAGATTTATTCTACTGACTAGTTAAGATTTCTTGAGGAATACCGACCTCTAAATGTAATTTATTGAATTTAAATCATGGGCTGCAGTGCTGGCAAAATGTTGAAGATTCACTTATGATACTTGCCCCATTTGTTGTTATATTTAATGTGATTAACATGTTAATAATAGATAATGATAATGATGATAGTGAGGTCATGGCTTATGTTAACGAGCTGAAGATCTCCAGTAGCATGACTTCTGAATGATCACCCTGCTGAAACTGTTGTTGAGAAACCACACTGTTAAGCTCATAGTGGAGCGAGAGCAGAAGCTGGGGACACCATTGATAGCTGTGTCAAATTTCATGACAATTCACCTGATAGATATTGAGATATTTCTCTCTGGGCCAACATCATCATCCAAAGAGGTAGAGACTGGCACTGCGACTAGAACGGTTACACCTCTTACAGATGCATCACTATACGTTTACTGCTCCACTTTATGTGACAGATTCAGTGGACCATCAGTAAATCTCTGAGAAGAACCATAAACAAATGTCATACTGAGCTAGAAGCTCTAGATGAATGGTCTAGTAGCCCATTCACACTGTTAGTAAAAGCTGGCATTTTAAAGCCAAAAGACACATTACCCCCAACAGATGCTGCAGTCAGACCATGCTCTGAAGCTCTTCTGGTAGTTTCTACCAGTGTTGTTGCACTAGAGAAAGACATCACTTGGAACATTTGACATGTGGGTGCACATAGATGTAAAAATGACCACTTGCTGTGCAGGTGACAAACAAACAGACATTTACTGTATGTACTTTAATCAATATATGCACACACTCCAAAAAATGTCCCCACTCTCTGTCAACAACACACACTGTAATAAACACTGTGCAGCCAGCAACTGCAGGAAAGCAGTACATGAACATGGGTTTGTATGGGGGAAATACTGTCTTTTCAGTCCCTTGAATCTAAAGGGACCAAAGCTTAATACCTGACCACATCCTGAACCACAACCAGAACCAGAGCCACTAAACCCCTCCTCAATCACCTGAAAGCAAAATTTAAGTCAACAATGAAAGTGAACTTTAAGAGGAAGCATTCTTTACAAAGTCCCTGCTGTCTTGTTTGAGTCATTTATCAATATTTACCATAAACTGGAGCTGTGCTACCACATTACTGAAGCACAATTAACAGATGATACAGCAGACGCTCTAAAAGATAATATATTTGTGTTTTGCTACTATTTAAGGAAATAACTGTTTAACTTACAGGCAGTCCAGGGTCGCCCTTCTCTCCATCCTTCCCAGCTTCCCCAGGGGCTCCAGGAGGTCCAGGGACGATGTCCTCAGATGGGGCTCCAGGGGGCCCTGGCTGTCCTGGAAGGCCAGGAGGCCCTGGAGGCCCCTGACAAACAACAAAACATATCACGGTCAACCAAAGCACAACATCTCATACATACAGTCATGGAAAAAATTATTAGACCACCCTTTTCTTCAATTTCTTGTTCATTCTAATATCTGGTACCACTAAACGTATAATACAATGAACACAACAAAAAATGCAGCTGGTCACATAATACTTTATGTCCTATTTGACATTCTTAAGCTTAATTGATTCCCAGGGTATATAAGAGGCCATTTCATGTCACAAGCAGCACTGCACATGCAAAGGCCTAGAGTGGTTTCCTGCTTACATTCAAGCCGTAGCACAACTCAGAAGTTGTCAGCTCTCACATAATGCCTAAAACAAAAGAATTATGTGAAGCAACAAAGGCAGCCATCTTGGCACTGCTGGAAATTGGCATGAGTGAGAGACAGGTAGCGAAAAAACTGAAGATCTCCAAGACAGCCGTTCATTACAACAAAAAAAAACAAGCTGAACATGGCACTACCAAATTGCTACCTGGCCGTGGCAGGAAACGCGTCTTTCTACCCCACGAGATGACCGTGCACTCATCCGTTCCTGTGTCAGGAATCGTCGTCAGACCTCCAGGGACCTTAAAAATGAGTGGGCACTGTCGAGAAATGTGACTTGCTCGGCAAGGACAGTTCGAAACCGACTTGTTGAAGCTGGTTTGAAGTCACACAGAGCACGCAAGAAGCCCTTCATCAATGAAAGGCAGAGGAAGGCCCGGTTACTCTTTGCTCGAGACCACAAGGATTGGACTGTTGATGATTGGGCTAAGGTTCTCTTCAGTGATGAATCCAATTTTGAATTGATGCCCACTCCAGCCAACTTACTGGTTAGGAGGAAGCCTGGAGAAGCTTACAACCCAGACTGTCTTGCCCCTACAGTAAAACATGGGGGTGGATCAGTCATGATCTGGGGTTGTTTCAGTCTGAGTGGAACAGGGCAAATGCAATTGTGTGAAGGCCGAATGAACCAGGTCAAGTACAGGACTACCCTTGAAAACAGTCTTCTTCCATCAGCTGGAAAACTCTTTCCTGCCTCGAATGACTGGATTTTCCAACAAGACAATGCCCCTTGCCACACGGCAAGGTCAGTTAAAGCCTGGATGGAGAACCACAACATTTGCACCATGCCTTGGCCTGCTCAATCACCAGATCTTAATCCAATTGAAAACCTGTGGAAAATCATCAAACTCAAAATGGAGAACCACAAGCCCAAAAACAAAGAAAATTTGTTTGAATTTGTCCAACAGGAATGGGCTGCTGTGACAGCAGAACAATGTCAGAAGCTGGTGGAGAGCATGCCAAGACGCATGGCTGCAGTCATCAAAAACAATGGTTATGCAATCAACTATTAACTCTTGTGTGTATCATGTGTTTAAAGCAAACAGAAAAGAAAACATGGAATGCTTAAAAGTAGTGTTTTTGGCGGTACAATGCCATAGCTATTGATGTAAGAATTTAAGTAATTTTGGTTATTATCAAGAAAACCATGGAAAATGAATAATCCTTAGTTCTTAAATTAAACTCTCATGAGCTATTTTTGTTGTTATCATTATAATTGTCCAAACAAATGTACCTTTAGTTGAGCCAGGCATTAAAATTAACAAGAAATTGAAGAAAACAAGGGTGGTCTAATAATTTTTTCCATGACTGTAGAAGGCTGAAAAAGAAAGTGATTTCAATGTGATAATGCTAAATATGATATGATGTCAAAGACAGTAAAGCAAAGTTCACTTACTCTAATAATCTCTGCATCGCTGTCAAAGTCTTCAAATCCTGACCCCTCCTAATGAACACAGTGCATGTGACCAGTCCATCACTACATTCACCAGTTATTGCATTTCTCTCCAGTCATGTTGATTCATAATGATATACAAGTACAACAGAAATGCTTCAGGCATAAAAGAAACAATAAAAAGGCAAGTATCAGTTGTTTCACGTTCAATTTTGGACTAAAATCTGTTTTTAAAATTACATTTATAAATATAGCTGGTGCATAAAAACACCAGTCAACATAATGAGAAGAGCACAACTGTAACAAACACTGGATACCAGTAACTATAACCTCAAAATAACAAACAAACAACTGAACGGAGATTGATGATGACAGCCCTAAATGACACATACTGTATATAGTTATGGATTATATGACATGACTGTGGAGTCTGGGGCAGGACTGACTGAAACAAGTGTCTCTACCGTCATAAGTACAGGAGCAATAAGTGGTTAAAACCCTACCAGGAACATGGGCAGTTTGCTCGGTCGACCTGGAGGTCCAGGTGGGCCTGGAGGACCAGGTAGTCCAACACCAGGATCACCCTGAAGGAGACAGCAGAGGGAAGTTTATGTGTTTATCTGCATATTTAATGTTTCATTGTTACTTTATATCCATGGCATTTCACAGAGGGGCATCATATTTACATTATGACTATTTTCCAGGTACCAGGGGTATTATTTACCTTTTCTCCCACAGGACCAGGCTCTCCCTGTAGTCCTGGGAATCCAGGAATCCCAGTTGCTCCCTGGGGGAAAAAAAAGACTCAGTGGTACATGACAAATAACCACATCATGTTGCATCCAGCTGCATGAAGTGAAAACAGGATTGGACCATAACTTGATCTGTGACCCCAGTCCAGCACCACAGAGTCACTGAAGGTAATGGGCTGGATCAGCAGTTAGTGTTGAGTAATACAGGAAGTGTAGCGCTCTAAATTAGAGCCTGTACAGTAGGTTGAAAATGAGCACATTTCTTCAGAGGTTTTCCCAAAAGACACACAAACTGAACCTATAAATCTACAAGACTGGAGAGATTTTATTTACCGGAGCACCAGTTTCACCTTTGCTTCCCTGGAGAAAAGACAAAAATAGAAAACAGATCCATCCTTTTATGTTGAGTTATCAGACTGACCCAAACAACAGAACATGCTGAATAATCCTTACAATGCTGTGTAAATAGAAAATGACACCATTTAGAGATGGAATATTTTGAAAACTCACAGGCTGCCCATCTTTCCCAGAGACTCCAGGTGGGCCTGATGGTCCCTGTGGCCCCTGTGGCCCCTGTGGACCCCGAGGTCCCGGCTCAGGAACACCTGGAGGGCCAGGTGTTCCTGGTGGACCGGATGGACCTGGCTCGCCTTGCTCCCCTTTCTGTCCTGGAGACACCTGGAGGAACTGAATGTTGACAAGACTCACTTATTTAGTCATTTACTGCAGTGATGGCATCAAACAGCATGAAGACTCCAGCTGTAGAGATGAACTTCATGAGGAGGAAGAGTTCACAGCTCAACAAAAGGAGCCAATGAGCGGTCGCTTGAGCATAAATTTAAAAACATAACAAAAATTGGATTGACTGTCCCCAACCCCCCAAAACCCCCCTTTCTTCACTCATCTATAAGTTGATTTTACTGTCAGATCTGTAAAACTGAGTCACTCAAAAGCAGCACTTCTGGTGTTTAACAGAGATGTGGAATAAGTCAATCAGCATGATAAACTCATCATGATAAACCACTGATCAACTAAGGAAATCTTTGTTGACTGAGACCAAAATGATTTTTATGGATTAAATTATGAGGAGACTCATACTTACAGTGCCAAACACAGAGGCTGAAGGACTTGTTGGAAGTGATTTCCCTGAAACAAAGTGAGCACACAGAAAACATTGGTTTATAATAAAATAAAAGGATCTCTTTTAGCATTATCTGAAAATATGGAGCCATAGATGACCTATAAGGTTATGAATCTATGACTTAAGGGGTAAGGTCAGAGGAGAGTTAAAGATGTCTCTTCCAGCTCCATCTGCTGGCTGATTAGGAAAACACATGCCTTGGTCATGTACTGCTTTACATTTTCAGAAGAGCACCACCCAGTGTCAGGTGTTTGTCACTGCTCCACTCCAAGTTAACAGCATTGCTCTTTACCAGGACATATTTTTTTCTGTAATGGTTAATCCACCAGTATGTATAATCCCTCTAATAAAATGCTATATTTAATGATAAAATATAATTATTGTTGTAAATATCAAATTTACTGTTTTACAAAAAAAAAAAACAACAACAGAAAAAACAGTGGTTAGTGGTTGTTTGTTATTCTGGATTAATTATGTATTTTTTTTTACCTCTTACTGTGGTCACCTGTCCAGAAGTCTCTTCAATGTCTTCATCATCATCATCATAATCATCAACGTTGCCTAGCGACATCTCAGTAGGCGGGGCTTGGACTGGGGTGCTGTGGGTGGGGTCCAGCTCTGGGAGGGGCTGGAAAACGTATGTAGGACGTAGGTTTTACTTGAGCTTGATTTTAATCTTTCAACATGTTTTTTTTTTTTCATTTTAATCTGAATTAATATCATGCAGAAAATGACAAGAAGTGTAATGTGTTTTATGTTTTTGACTCTTTGGTGTTTTGATGAAACAAGCTCAGGAAAAAGAAAGGATAAAAACTGTTTTCTTTGGTCCAAGCCCAACCCAGCTGAAAGGGAAGAGTATGATGGACTGTGTGTGTGCGTGTGTGTATGCATGCACCATGGTGTACTCTCTCTCCTCCACTATCTTCTTCACTTCATCTCGTCCCTCCATGTCTTCATAAGCATCGTCACCACTTCCGTATCCAGAGGCCTGGAGAGAAAACAGAGTCAGAGAATAAACACGGAGAAATGATTAAATGCTCTTCAGTGGACAGAAGCTAAAACAAAAAGACATTAAATGAAAATTCTTGCATACCAAGTGTCTGATTCTCACAGTTTCTGTAATGACACTGAGTATGGTGTGTATAGCTCAACTATATTGTTAAGAAAAACACTGGCTATCAGAGGTGATGAAAGCTCTAAACAAAATTACACACAGGAAACCAAAATCCATGCATGCATTTCTTTTCAACTGATCCAAACACTGAAGTGTACTGTAGCCAAAGTGAAAGGCCATTTCAAATGTGTGTCCTTTTATCAGCTAATCCACGATGACTCATCTCAATATGTATACCTCTCTGAGACAAAATGCATGAAATTATTCTTTACGTACAAAAGAAACTGGCTAATGATTCCTCACAGATTCTAATTTTTTGGTACTAAGGGACAGATTGTTGTCAGGTTATAATCTGTTAGATGAAATTTGTCATTACATGATATCTGAAGCTGTCTCTGCAAAGGTGCTGTGAATACTCATTTTTTATGATAATGGCAAAAAATATTTGAACATTTGAATATTTTGGGGCACTGTTTTCAGGTATTTAAGGGGCAGTGTGTTTAATTTGGAGGCATCTAATGGATCTTCTGAATCCCTCTCCAGATCAGACAGTGGTTGGTGGCTCCATGGTTTTGTATTCTGCAAACATGGTCACTTTCACAAAGTTGAAGAGCTACGGTGGCCGGTGTAAACACTGTAAAAACATGGCAGGCTCAATGAAGAGGACCCACTCCTTGTGTTCATAAGAAGCCTATTATCTAAAATATAAGTGTATGATGTAGCTTTAATATTTCCTTTAATTGCGAAATAGAGAACCAATCACACAAAGGTCCATGTAGTTTATTGTAGTGCACTTTTTCAACCAATAGAGGGAGAAATAGGTCCATGTTTAGGCTGCTGAGGCTCGTTAGTGTGTATGTATGTGTGTGTGTGTGTGTGTGTGTGTGTGTGTGTGTGTGTGTGTGTGTGCACTCACATAGGGGTCGTCCTCCTCACACTGGTCATCTGGGGCCGTGGGATCTGACTTCAGCACCAGCTGCTGGATGGAGCCCTGAAGAGGGAAAAGAAGAGCGTCTGTGTTATGTTGCGTGGTAATGAAGTTCAGTGTGTGTCATTACATTTATTAAAGCTTAGCGTACATTTCCCACACAGCAGCATGCGATCTCCTTCTCTCAGCATAACAGTTCATCCATGTCTCCTTCCATCATTATCTAGCACACACAACCAAACATAGAGCAGTGGTCATTCACCAACATCTGGCAGTGAAACAGGTGCTTCATCCAAACTTGTTCACCCTCCAAAGATAATTTTTACATCGACCTTAAAGCACCATATTACAGTGTGGAAATTTGTGCAAACTCATTTTCAAAATGCATTTACCTCATTTTAGTGGACAAACATCAGCAATATTCTGTTTTAGGACTCAAATCTTTAACGGGCTTTGGCTTCAGAAGTAAATATTGTGGGTCATTAAATTATATTTCCTCATATGATGTGGCTCTCTTTTTTATCTTTCTTGTTATTTGGTTAGTAATCTTTGTATAGTAGTACAGTGGGCTCCTTTTGAAACTCCTGTTTAGAAATGTTGGACCATCTTTGTGTTCAGTAATGATGGACATCATTTAGATAGATAGATAGATAGATAGATAGATAGATAGAATATCAATAAAATATAAATATCTAGCACCAAAATATATACTATAATAGATACAAAACAGGAATGCAAGGTGCAGATTGTGATTAAGACCAGGAAATTAATACAAGGTGCAAATTATGATAGAGTATTTCTGTTGTATGGTAGAATTAACACTTGGACACTTCAACACTGCCACAGTTTACCAGCGTTGAGTCACTGATGTGTTATAATGATAAACAGGCTAAGATTGATGCGCTGTATGTGCATCCCAAAGACTCCAAAGAAGAGAGTCTTGTTACAAGCTGATAGTTATCTAATAGTTCAGTCTGTGTCTAGTTTTTGTTCTGTTGTTGTCATTCTGTTGTTTGTTGCTTTTTGAGTGTAACGTGTGAAAGATGTGTAACGGTATATTATATTATATTATATTATATTGTATTATATTATATTAGCACCTTGGTCTGTGAGGAACAACATTTCATTCCTGTGTACCTGTATGCCAAAATGTCTTGACGCATATTTCCGCATATTTCTAGAACCATCCCTGGTTTATCTCTGGTCTGTTACAATGTTCCTTAAATACAAACACTTATGCATTTCTAGGAACATTTTTTTATTTTTTGTTTAACATAATTTTGGCTTTGTTAATACATAAGGCATGCATTTTATGAGTATAATTTTCTTTTTATTTTTGGAAGTTCAACCTCAGCTCCAATAATAAGTCTATAATTAACAGAGCAGCAACAATAGCAACACTCAAGTTCTTGAGGACAAACATGTTCCCATTGAAACCCATTAAAAACACAATATTTGATCCCATGGTCATTATAAATTATAAATTGCATTCTTTCACATCGGACTTTGTAGTTTTTACTATTTTCCACCAGACTGAGCTACTTTCTCGTGCTCAGCCCATGGGGCGAATATGTGATATTTCTTGGTCTCCATGTGGTTATCACTGATGTATGCATCAAAATGAATACTGTTAACAATTATTGACATATCCCAGAAAAATAATCTAGAAAATATAATTTTTTTGTGTGTTCTTTCCATTACGACACTGGCATTGTAAACAAAATTAAATTTAAAGAGATAAATTATGAAAATAAATATGTGGTAGTTATGACTGAATGTTGTTGTCAATATACAGGCAATACAATAGCAGTTAATATAGCACTTCAGCTGAAGCAGTATTTATTTGTATGCATGAGTGTGTGCACATGCAATCTGTGAACTCTAGATGTGAGAGCCAGTGGGCTTGTCTCATTATTAGATCAGTAAAGACTTGCTGCAGGGCAATTTCAGCTTAGTTTATTGATATTGAGCTCATGCCAGAGGACAAACACCTGTTTTTAATGGAGTGGAGCACGGCCTATGAAATGTGATGGTGGTGAAGGAGTGGGAACTGGAGATGGAGGGGAATAACAGAGAGCAAAGGAGGGGGGGATGAGGCAGAGCAGCAACCAAATGAGACACATCTGTTTGTGCTGTAAACAACACATCTGAAATAAAGAATGTGCCACGTTTCCGCTTCCTTTAATCATTTTAGTATGAGAGTTTCTGTGGGTGAATGACTCAGATGGTCAGTTAGTTGAATGCCTTAACTCTATGAATGTAAACACCTGCAGGCAGTGGGAGGGTTTGTCACACACATACAGCTATGATATAACACAGATGACTGACTCCAAATACAATGAAGGTGAGCAGTCACACACAGGGACTGACCTTCGTCTTTGGGACAAACGAGTAGTTTGCTTCACACACATGCTTTGGCTTAAAACGGTCAGCCAAGTCAATGTTAGTTGCCCCAGTACACATTGTTTAATTTATCAGTTTCTAGCAATAACAAAGTTAATAATAGACATGCTTAATCTTGATTTAATTTAATGCATCAAGAGTTTAATCCATATCATCCTATCCTCTGACTCGGGGACAATTTAAATGCTCGACAATCTTCAGCTCGTTAATTGCCACTCATTTTTTTTTTTTTTAATCATCGCTGTAGTTGAGTCCTGTGTGAGTCCTTGTCTCACTGACATCTTAGAGACAGCTACATTTGGAATAAGGGTTAATCCATATCACATTTGGAATACTGCCATATTGGAAATAATAGCATTCATGTAAATGTAGTTACTGATGGCTTTAAGGTCTGGTCACTTAGAAGTTAGTGACCTTTGCAACTCCTCGGTAACTCAACATGAACAAACTGCCCAAAAAGCTTTCACAGAAACGTGCTCATTTTGACAACCTTAATATATATATAAATATAAGCTGCTGAAATCAGAGTGACACCACCAATGGCTCTATTGTGTTTATATATTTTGCTTTTCCTTCCATCCATTCCAAGTGACAAATTAATCCTTTAACGATGCTCTTTGGTGGATTATTTGTTCGCTGAATTACAGGAGAAGCTTGGACAGATTCAGAAAAGATGGATAATCTAATTTTATCAGCATGTTTGATCATTAGTTATGACTGTGTTTTTTGTTTCCTTGATTTTTTGAATGCAGTTCTGCTTCATGACCTGCCAGCACATCTCTGGGCAGTTTGTCAAATTAGAGTTACAAGTTAACACCTTCATGCTGATTAATCACGTTAACAAGATAATTTCGACAGCCCCAATCACAACACAACCAAGATATTGGTGGTAGTCTTGCATGTGAATAAAAATGTCTGTGTACAGCCTGTAGTCTGATCTATGTCCACAGACTCTGACCTGTGTCCCAGTCACCATGGTGAGGAAAGTGATTAATCTCTTTTTGCCACAAGGTGTCACCAGTTAATATGACTTGTGGACTGTCAAGCAATAAGATCTGACTGTTATTTAGATATAAGAACATATTTAAGGTATTTGACCTCATGTTGTTTTATTGTCAACTCGGTCAAAATTTGTCTGTGCGAACATGCCGGATATGAAGATGAAACATGGGTATGAGATGCAAATCACTTTCATTTGCACAGGAAGAATTCAAAACCTAAAAAAAATGTTTGCACTCTCTTTCTGTATCTTTCTCACACAAACATTTTCCAACATTCAGCGTGGGGTGTGTTTCAGTGAGCAAGGAGAGCAAAACTATGAGTCAATAAGTCAGTGTGGGAAGATATTTTAGTCCATTTGTTGTCCTGCGTAGCTGTGCAGAGCTACTGCTGCTGCGTGGCTGTTATTGCTCTCTCTGGAGGAGAGATGGAAGATCTGTGACGGAGCTGCCAGTTCAAATACTGAACAGCTGGAAACACACAGTCACCAGCGGGTCCTCTTTGTCTGAGAGGAAATAGGGAGGACTGTGAGAAGAGAGGGAAGGGAGTAGTGAAAGAGATGGAGCTTATTGGCAAGAGATAGGAGATAAAAAGCTACAGAGGGCCTCTGGGTGATGTCACACAGCTTATGACGGCCAGAGTGGAGGTTTAACTAACTGGATAATTGGCTACAGGCCAGACAGGAAAGGCACCCTGCCTGATTTTCTGCTGCAGAAGCCCAGGAAAGCTATGAGTGATGAGTGCTAGCCCTTCATTAATGGTGATAGCTTTTATTTTGATCTATATGGACAGGATTTGGGCCTGTATCCACAAAGCATCCTGAGGCTATAAATAGCTCTTAACTGAGATTGGAGTCTGAGAAGAACTTGCTGTGAGCGTGGCATGTCGGACCTCCAGCAGTTCACAAAGTATTTTAACACCAAGAGCAGCTCCTAACTCTGAAGGAAAAATGATGATGCTCAACAACAAATCAGCAATCTGATAACACTGGAGATGATGTAAAAGTACAGCTAATATTCAGTAAATATTCTATTCCCACAAGGCTTTGACAGAATACCAACAGCTAAGACTCATATACAATAACAGTAATTCAATGTTAATTAAAATCAAACTATTATTATGGGAAAAGACAACTTCCCATTGTTTTTATTGTCAGTCTCACATGCCTAGCTGCTCCCCCACCAAGCCACTATAAAGTTAATAAAAGTGGAGTCAGTCCAAACAAATGGTCAAAGATATGAAACCTCCGAGAATTTCAAATAAAAATCAAGTGGTCACTTTTTTATAAGGTAAAGACATAATGTGGACAAAACGTTTTGGAGATTTTAAATGATGTCAAGATGTGAAGTGTTTTTGGTTTCAAATGAAACTCAAGCTCTTCATGACGTAGAACCTGCGTCAGAGCTGGTTTTAAACCACAGCAGGTGGAGGAACCTGCCTGATAAATTGTTCCAGCAACAAAAAAAAATAATGAAAAATATGCTTTCTTAGTCCTTGGCTCATTGGATTTCTTTGAAGCTCCACTCAGATTGTGCTAATAAATTCTTAATGAAAGGAAAGAAGCAATAAGAACTTCTTTCCACTGACCTGGGCTGGAAATATCTTGGAGTTTGTCCATCAGATGAACTTAAGTGACTCCAAATCAGAGGAGGAGACAAAGGAGAGGGTTTTGTTTAAAAGGTCAAGAGTCAGATATTTTTTTTCTAGTTTAACCACCGAACATGACATGATTTATGCAGAAAAATATTCATTAAAAGGCACTTTTATAATCTCTTATTAAGAGTTAACACAATATTTAAAATTTTACATCCTGATAACGTGGAAAACTCAGCACTAAATATCAGCTCTACACGTTTTATCCCATGCATATAACTAACTATAACATATAATTAATGAATAGTATTCCCTTTTCACAAAACTATTTTCTCCTCATCATCTCTCTTGTTGCACTGGGACAAACAGCCTTGCATTGCAATTACAAGACAGCAAAAAGTGCTGAAGCACTGACTGGTTAATTTTCCTTTACGAGAACAGCATCAAGTATTGCATGTGTGACTGCCTCTTCTAATTGTCTCCAACACACACCCTTAATATGATCACACAGGGAATTTTTAACAACTGCACAGAATAACATCCGCCCTCACATCCTGACTATCGCTTGATTCCTCTCCTTTAAATTTAAACAAGTGGCATGCGCTCAGTGGCACAGAGGGTAAGTCATTCAACACGACACTCAGATGACAGATCAGCTATATTCCAAAAATGTAAATCACACTCAGCTTGTCATTTAGGAGCTCTCACAGGATAAGGCAGCGCTCGTAAACACATGCAGCCATTCATTCCTCGTCTCCTGTGGCGGTCATAAAGCTGCCAACAAAGACTATTGTGTTCATGTCTCAAATGTAAAATAGGCGACCGTCCAAATGCCACGTTTGTTTCTGCTACGCATGATGGATTTGACATCTTTTCTGAACACATCGATCTCACTCTGACAACAGGAACGAGGACTTAACATAGAAATGCAGCTCCCACAGTTTGCTGACAACTGAGACAGAGCAGGAATATCCTGAGGAGGATGACATGCTCAGACAGACGGTAGATATGTGCCCACCTACAGTATTAATAAATCCAGACTCACCACAAACCTCGGCAGGCCTGTACCCCCAGCGTTCCCTACGAAGATCCCTGAGCTGGCCTCGAAGGTCAGAGGCCGAGGGCTCCTGTTGAAGGCAACTCGGTGGTATTCCTCACAGTCCATGTAGAGACGCACCTGAGCGACAGCAGCACATGATCTCTTACTTATTGTCTGCAATCGATCCCAAATAGAACATCTGCAGTGTGTATGAAGTGACAATTTACCACAGCATCCTCTCATATTAAATAAACATCTGTCAGAGATAATAGAGCCACATGGAGCTTATGTTACAGCCTTGTGAGGAAGATTTGTAAATTGCATCAAACACTGTTCACTAAATCCCATGAAAACTTTGATATAATCTAATTTCTCTGTGCTGCAGAGATTCACTGTTGTCGAAAAACTATTAATAACTAATCAGCACTGGCAGACTTCATTACATTACATTGAAGGCATACAGGCAGTGCAGTTTACTGTTACAAATACTTGGTAAAAATACATCAAGGAAGAAGTTAAATCACTGACTGTCTGTCCCATCAGACATCCTTCCAAAGACACGCCTGTATAATAAGCATTATTAATGTGCACATTTTTTTTGTCAGAGCATTTTATACATGCAAAACAAAACAAAAAAAAATGCTGAACATTACCAACCCCAGTTTTACAAAACTAAAGTCTGTTTTATTAAACTATTTAGTCATTTTTAAATATTACAGTATGATCATGATCTTTCCTTAAAGGCTGACATGTCCACTTCGTTATTATAATGCTTGTACCTCAACAGAACGACCACAAACAAAAGAGTCCATGGTGGTCCAGAAGTTTCCTACAAAGTTGATTTTCCCACTCTGTCAGAACTGAAAACTTTGATGTTTCTGTAATAATTGTTTGATTGTATGCTTTCCTGTGTACCAAGCTGATAACATGATCCTTGTCTATTTTTAGTTCACGGAGCAGTAGCTCCAAGCCAATTATGTAATTAAATTAAGCACTTCAATTATGCACAGCCCACTCACCTCTGCCCCCTGTACAGTCAGGGTGAACCTCGCCCACCTTCCTGTCAGGTCTCCCATTTTGAAGGAAGCTGCTTCCTGGGTCCCACCTCTTGTTTCTGGGTCGGTGTAGTATAATACAACCCTCTGGGAGCCATCCTCCACCTCAGACAAGGCTACGCCCAAGTGCACAATCTTCCGAAAACATCAAGAGATGTAAACAGTTGTTATTTACTTTCTTTCTCCTACAACATAAAAAACAGAAGAGTGGATATAAAAAGATTGGCATGGCCTACCTTTTGGTAAGCATTTGTAATGGCGAACAGCATGCCACCACGCCGTGTGGTAGGTTTAGCCGTGACCGTGATGGCAAAGTCATGGTAGAATGGGTCGGGGATGAATGATTTTGTGAGGCGGCCCACGTTGGCGTCAGGGCCGAAGCTGTAGGCGGGGTAACCCTCGAAACCCGTAACAAAGGAGACGGAGGGAGGAAGGGGGACACCGATCAACTCCGTCAGATCCAAAGCTCCCTGAGAACCACGCTCTGCAGAGAAGAAAATACATTTCTCATACATCTGAGTGCATCACTGGTCTGCTGACACCTTCACCAAACTGAGATGAAAAAGTCATCAGACAAAGACGTTCAAGAAAAGTGATTGAAGGGTTGGATTCAGTTTAATTGGTGCATTTCACACAGTTGCTGTCTATTGGTGCCAAAAGCCTCCTTTATCTCAGTCATTAATGTTGCATGACAGACCTGTTTGTCTGGGAGCTTGTGCAGCCAGAGCTTCCCTTGTCTGCTGAAGAGAATGAAAACCCTTTTATTTCTCAATAAAGTATGGAAGCCCTGAACAGCTATAATTAATAGGTGAAAATGACTTATTCTCTCATTATTTCGAAAAAAAAAAAAACAAAGATTCAATTTCTTGTGACAATGGCTTAATACTTCTTGTCTTGTTTTCTTTGTTTTCTCGAAACTCGTATTTTTACCCAAACAATGCATCCCTGGTGTGCCACGGTTTAGGGCTTCTGTATTAAAGAACTATAAATGGTCTTTTTTTAGTGCTACAGTACTTTCCTATAGGCCCATATATGAAGGTTTTTGTGAGGTTTGTCTTTTGCAAAATATGGTTTCTCTTTTGTTAACGGGATTTCAAAGCCCCAGGTTTGCCACACTGCAAAAAATCGAAATCTTGCCAAGAATATTTGTCTTATTTCAAGTCAAATTATGTCTATGCACTTAATTTCAGACAATATCACTTGGTCCATTGGCAAGATTTTTTTGCTTAATTCATGCAAGTGCTTGAATTCAAGCATTTTTGGACAAAGTGAAAATTGTCTCCATAAGATTTATTGAAATAAGACATAATTTCTAAGAAACAAGGCCCTTCTTCTTAGTGTAAATTTTGTTCTAAGTGATACTGTCTGAAATTAAGTGCACAGACATAATTTAACAAGACAGAAGACAAATATTCTTGGCAAGATTTCGATTTGTTGCAGTGTATCACAAATGATGAATTTCACATCAACTGTCGAAGCTAATAAATTCAGTGTAGTTTAGTCGGATGTTGGTGCTATAGGCTATGAACGGGTGTTAACAGCTGCCAGTTAACAGAGTAGACAAGTCGAGGTTGAGAACAAAAGAAGTCAGTTTGGCCATTTAACCGTCTGAGATGGATTATGGATTATGGATTAATAGTAGTCATAGTTCTGTCATTATTTCTGCTGTTTTTCTTGTATTATTTGTAAAACATAAATAAATTCAATCAAACTGGTTGGTACCTGTAGTTAGACCATATAAATCCTAATGAAGCTGCTATGTGAAATGTGCTGTGTGTCTGTTTGATGGGTACTTGAAGGTGACAGCGTACACAATCCATAGAGAGGCAACGGTCGACCTGCAACTCATTTTTTGCCCCCTAGTGGGTTAATCCATCCATGGGTCAGAGGACTGATCTGTTATCCTAGAAATTAAAGCATTCCTCAGTACAGACAGTGTGGGAGGTGAAGTCATCTTACTATGTATCCTTTCATTTCCTGTTAGCCTGAAAAACAAAAGTGAATAAATTAAATTATGATGTGTTTCAGTGGATCAGAGCCACAGTCATATGTCCGTCTTATATTTCGTGTTTGACATCATGTCAGATACACTCCATAAAGTTTCCAAAGAGGGTGAGAAGGGGCTCCTATCCGTTTACGTCCACGTAATTTTACTATTACTGTGAAAATGCATGACTGACTGCTCTCTTCTGTCTGTCATGCATGTATTCACGTTAACAAGTCCTCAAGCATGCCCGACTCCATGCTCTATAGTCTCTCTTCAACAGACATGAGGACCTCATGAAGGCCACCTACTGTACCACAGCATCTCTTTTCTCCTCCTGTTGCTCTTTCTCTCTGTCCACACATGCACACACTCTCAGTTCTAGCTACACCTGGTTCTGCTTAAACAGGAAGACCTCTGGAACAATCGTCTGTTCTTCTAGAGTGTATGGGCAGCAGACATCTGGAAGGTATCAACTTAGACTAACACACACGTGCTGCGCAGTGGCAGCTCCTGTAAATCAGGCTTATAGAGTGGTGTGTGTGTGTGTGTGTGTGTGAGCGAGAGAGAGAGAGAGAAAGAGAGAGAGAGAGAGAAGGGGTGACAAAGACAAAAAGTTGAGAAAACAGAGACAAAGAATAAACAGTAACTTCCATGAGTGCAGAGTGTGTGTGTGTGTGTTCATTCAGGCTTCCCACAGGAAGAGAGGCACACTCCATCCCCCCATGTGTTAATTGGATTGAAAACCCTACAGACTGTGGTAATTAGAAGAGAACAGTGAAGTGCAGCCCTCACTGTTGTGCTGTGTGACCTCCACTGCAGCTCAATGCTGGAACTGGCTGTGTTGTTGTAGTTTACAGCTGTAACTTCATTCTTTTTAGCGCGGCCCGACCCATATAGATTATTTGAGGCCAATGTCAATGTCAATATTTAGCAGGAGAAAGATCTGGCAACTGATTAATTAGCTGATTAAGATTTTTATGGGCCCTTTTTTTCAGCCCTTTGTCTTTGTCTTTATTTGTTCGGCACAATTCATCAAAAATCTGTGCAAGGTGGGAATGAAGCCTTTACAAGCTTGTACAGAGACCCACACCCAGCAAATCAGAGAACATATAACATGCAGGCTAAACATGCAAAAATAAATAAATAAATAAATAAATAAATAAATTTTGATTCCAAAAGGGAGAGAGAGAGAGAGACAAACAAAATTACTTAGATTACCAACATGAAAATAAAAAAAATAAAAAAAATGAAAGCTGTGTTAAAGGACATAGATCTTCGTGGTAAATTAAATTCATTCCATAGCTTAGGACCTGCATTCACTTTGTCAATAGGTAGTAATTTATATTTTTAAAGAGGGGAGCAGACAGGGCATATCTGCAAAAAACAATATAAATTGAAGGTATAATACTTAACTTTTTCTACAACTTTAATTTCACAACTTTCAAGAACAAAGAAGTGAACGTTGTGGACAAAATAACATGCAAAATTGCAGTAAATCTCTGAAATAAAATAATTAATAATGTAAACATAAAATGAGTTATAAAATTAAACTAAATCTTTGAACTTAGCAGCCCTCTGATGTTCTTAAATGTTAAATCATATTTTCTCTGCTCCATCATTCTTTACCATCTTTTTCTTTTTGAATATAATTATAACATCAATTAATCCAAACACTGTCAGTGAGCAGCCAGTGTGTTAATGTTGCTCACAAAGTGACATTAAAAGTGACATGACCTCATAATGGTTACTGGAGAAGAAGAAACGTCAGGGTCAGGGTTATTCTGTTTTCATGGCTGCACTGAGTAAAGGTGACTTCACACCTGGTGAGACTGAGTGAAACTGAAGTGAAAGAGTCGTGGTGCAGACTGCTACTGCTCTATCTACAGGATAAACAGCGCTAGGACACCACTGTTTCAGCACTGTTTTATGAAAATAATCATCTCAAAATTCTGGCCAGTGTTGATTATTTTGAAAAAGGCTGTCATCGGCTGATTAAATCAGCCTTCCAATTAATTGGTCAGGCCCTACTTTCTATCCATTTGAGGTTCCACATTTCTTTTGTAGCTGTTCTTCCTCCTTACACTCGTTTTCTCAGACTGAATCTGAAAATGATGTGCTTTCTGGTAGCTTTCGTAAAGATCTACATTTAGAGACCTTTCACACAGAGCATGCCACCGCGCTCTGAATCCCATTATTTCCAGTGGTTTGTGCGACGCAGCTTTTCACTGCACCCAAGTGTGTGAGGAATGACAGAAAGTTGGCTTCAGGACTTTACTGGCTGTGACTGGATAGACTGATGTTCCCTTCCAGCTCAGTTTTCCACAATCTAAAATGCTTAAATAACTTAAATTGATCCACTTATTAGAACTTTTATGGAAAGCTCTATTTGCGTGTGAAAAACCCAGTCCTGCATGTATCTAAAGACGTGCCAGTAGCAACATTAAGTGGACATTTGGTGTGTCATGAACACACATGTTACATCTGTTAATGTATATTACATTCAGTCACTTAGGTGACACTTAGGCAGCGGCAACTTTTTATTTAAAGTTACCCCCCCCCCCCGCCGCCAAGGAGGGTATGTTTTTAACGGGGCTTGTTTGTTTGTTTGTTATAAAAAGTTATGAACGGATTTTGACAAAATATTCAGGATTGGCTGGAAGTGGCAAAACTTTAAACTGATTAATTTTGGGTGTTGCCGTTTAATCAGATCCGATCACCACCCAAAATTAATCAGTTTTAATTTAGGCCACTTCTGACCAATCCTGAAAATTTCGTCAAAATCTGTCTATAACTTTTTGAGTTATTTTGCAAACAAACAAACAAACCCCGGTGAAAACAACCTCCTTGGTGGAGGTAACGATTGGAGGTACTGAGCATTTTCAAGTGCTTAGACTTTCTTCATAGTGTAGATCTGAGTTCAACAGGATAAAAAATAACACAGTTCTTAAAAAGTGTAGACTTTCTTATGATTGTCAGACAGATTTAATAATGTGACACAGTGAAATCAAAACAAGCTCTAAGAAACATTTTACAAAAACTCTCTGACCTGTTTGATTGTGGAGCTTCGATAGGTGATTGGCCTGTTGCCACCAGACCTTACACCCTCTCTGCTGTTAGAAGTAAAGTCCTGCCTAAGTGTGTCGGCCAACATTCCCACAGATTGGCCTGTCAATTTGCTTCGTGACATCACTGCAGATGTTCCTCTACTGAGTCAAGGACTTAACATCTGGACTAATCGTCAGGGAAACTATACAGTAAGACACTCACTCATGTTCTCATGATGCAGCAGGACCCCGCTCATCCTGCATCATGTTTATGGTCATGTATGGTCTCAATTTGAAAGCTGCTGATTGTGTTGAAGAAATTTGTTGTAAACTTGCAGTGAATAACAAAAGCAGAGCACCGAAACTGTAAAACATCCCAGTGCGAGACGTCATCAGCTGTGAGAAACTTGTGGGTAATTTGGGTCAGGGTGTGACTTCTCAGTGTAATCAGGCTTGGCTCAGACTGCACACCACCTGCACTGGAACTAGGAAAAGACAGCAGAGCAGGCGAGGGAGGCGAGGGAGGCGCAGTACACATCCTTCAGCTATAGTGTGCACACTAATAATTTCAAGGTGCATGAATGAAGAAGAAGATGCTGCACTGCCATGTGATTAAGTCCCTGAGGAATAACACTGGCTTCAGTAAGGTGACGCCCTTTTCGTGGAAAGAAAAGACGAGAAGATGAGTTTAGTATGAGTGCAGACACACAGTGACAACAGATTTAATCTCACAGTGCACAGGATGTAATATTATATATCAATCAAGAAAGTGGGACAAATCATTCAAATGGGTATCCAGTGCCGTGTCCAGACTTTTTTTTTCTCAGGGGTGGCCCAAGTGGGGCACTAAGTCATGCAGGGGTGGCCAGCATGGTCAGTTACTGCCCATCAACATAGCATCAGTTCATCATTTTTTTATCATTTCTGATTAATTTGACTAGTAAAATGATCTTAAATGTTAGTTTAAACTGAAATGGAAATAGAACTTGTAATCACGACACAACCAAATGGGATGATACAAGTGTAATAGAAAGCCTTAATCTTAATTATTTTTTGTGAAATGTGCAAAAATAAAGATGATGCAAAAATATAAATGATAATATTAACTGCTGACTAAATCAGACTAAATAGATAAGTAAATACAAAACTTCAAAAGGTTGACTTTACAAATCATGTCGCAGGCTGAACAGCATTCTGGCACAATACTGCCCCTCAGGTCGGAGGTTGAGTTGCAAACCAAGTCACGTCTGATAGTCAGATAGTCCATCATGCAGGGCGGCACCTGTGGTGACCAATCAGATTTAACCCCCCCAGACACGCCCCTGTGGGTATCTAGAGTATCTACCAACCAATACACTGTTATTATAACAATCACATCAGTTTTTTTGTGGGCTGCCTTGATCTGAACTCACGTGATTCAACAAGCCGCTTAGACTAAACTAAGATGGTAAATAAAATGGAATCACCGATGTTGTAAGAATAATGAGAATCTGGTTACTTCTTGCAAGCTGACTTTAAAATATTGACTGTCTAAATGTCCCTGAATAGAACAACAGGGAAACACTTGCTAACGATTGCTTTACCACATAACAATAACTTACTTTTGACAAATACCATTAAGCAAAAACAATCAGAGCAGACTGGGCTTTTTCTGGAGGTCTTAAAGAGACAGCCGTTAAAACGGGGTGTTTCAGACAGAGGTGAACACAGCTATATTCAGACAGACAACGTGAAAAATAACGTTTTCTGAACATTAAAATATGTGATCGCAGACACAGCTTTACACGAGAAACATGTTACTGTATGTAACACATTGACAAACTGTATCAATGCAAACATTTTGTCATCCTATACCTCGGATGAAAATAGTTTGACACTACCGCACAAAACTACCAGCCCTACAGTAAATGGACTGTTGCAAACCTTTTTATTAAAAAGGTAATGTAAAGAAAGTCAGCTAAAGAAATATTGTGAGTGCTCGCCCTAAATGTGATTTCTATGGTCTTTTGCTCCTGGCTGGTTGAAACATCATACTGAGACTAAATGCAAAGGGAATGAGTGGAGCCCTATGTGCTGCACAAAGCTCAGAAACAAAGACAAATAAGTTTTACTTTTACAAAAAAAAATGATGCATCGTATTAGAAAATTTTAGAAATTTGAAGCAGAAGAAACATGCAAATCATAGCTGCAACATTAAACAAATGAAAGTGCATGTCTGTTGTGCTGCATGCATGTGTCTGTCAGTGAGTATCCATGTTCACAGTGATCCAAACACTGGCATCTCTGCACGGCTCCTTCTCAAATGGGTCAGTGTGTGTCTCTGTCCTTATGTGACACATTGCAAAATCCAGAGTGAAATACTGCAGATCTGCATAACTGCTTCAGTAAATAATATGCCATTCTGGGGATGACTGCAAAACTAAATCACACAACAGTTCAGCTTGAGTGAAAACAGCTGAAACCAGACGCCAAAGCACTTGCATGAACAATGTACTTATGTTTAATATTAACATCAGGGCAGGAAAGGCAAAACCTTCTGAGCACTACTGCTGATGTCATCTTTAAACTTGATGAGGTCACTTAAGCACACAGCAACTCACATACTGATGCCACAGACTACACAAGAAGTGGACGCAGCCATGGTGACGTCACCCATTCATTTGTGGACTTTTGAAGCCTCATGTTCAGTATTTTGGTTTTCGCCATCTTCAGGTGAAAACACAGAGTGGACAACGCATCATCCCTTAGGGGGATTTTAGGGTGATAGACAGGGTACATTCTGGACAAGTCTCCAGTTCATCACAGGACACATAGAGACAGACAACCACTCACACTCACATTCACACCTACGCTCAATTTAAATTAGCCAATTAACCTAATCCCCATGCATGTTTTTGGATTGTGGGAGGAAGCCGGAGTACACGGAGAAAACCTACGCAGACACAGGGAGAACATGCAAAAAAAAGAAAAAGAGTGAAACCATATTCACAGATGGCCCCAAACTGCCTTGGTGTGTCAGGGCCTTGAGGTTTATATATCATATAACAGTAAGTTTTTACTTGGACAAAGATGTAAAGATACAGTATCAGGGTTTAAGCAGAAAGAAAGAAATCAAAAAAGAAAGATCATAATAATGTGGTGATGATGGACACAGTATTTGGATAGCTTTGAAAGGCACTGGCTGGAGTCCCTCAGCTGTCAGTCAGTCCACAGCAGTTTGTAATGAGCTGTCACATGTACTGAAAGACAGAGTGAAGGGAATCTAATCAAACCGTAACCATCTACAAATCCACCTCACAGATACTCACATGCATCTGTGCTGCTTATGCTGTGAGATGCACATGCATGAACAAAGACAAGCAAACATTCACACGCATGCATGACAACGCAGAAAAAAATGGCTCATACACTTTATCCAAGTAGAAAATTACAAAACCACCTGCTACACTGCAAACCCTCTATGGCTGTTACCACATACCACATTATACACACACAGTAATGGTCATAACCATGTAAACCATTGTTTGTTCTGACATCTTTAAGCGTCATCGACCTCAGTGTATATAGAGTGTGGCAGTTAATGTCATAATCTTCGATTGACAGTCAGCTCTGAATAAAAGACTGTAATAATGAGCTACGCTGGGGAATGAAACCAAGATGGCAAATAAAATGCAAACACTGATGTTGGAATAACAATGTCAAATAACAATGGCTGCTTTGACATTACTGGAAATAAATCATTATCATTTATTACTTCTTTCCAGTACTGACACTAGCAGCACAGAACGGATCCTCCCTTTCCATTCTTACCTTTCACAATAAAAGCCCTGGACATATAATACTCACAGGCAAATATTTCTTATTGTCATGCTGTATATTTATCATGCTCTCGGTGTGTCAAAACATTTGGAGTGAATTAGCTAAAACATACAAAACTACAGCTGGTCCTTTGAGATGTTATGAACAACACCAGTCATTTAACACCTGTTCGATTATCAAGAGGCTTCCTGCAGATAACCAGATGTCCCCGTCAGATCTGTGTGTTTAAGTCAATTTAAATAAATAACCACTTTAGATAAACAATCAGACTGAAACAGGGATTTCCTCTCTCCTCTGTTCTGCTCTACAGCTGCAGATTAACTCAAATGTTTCCTGCAGGTAGACAAAATGCGACGGCCCACATCCTTTCATTCGAAGGCTTACAGTGTTTGACTGACGGCACAGAGGTGATGTCAGCCATGTGTTGTGGCGCAGGGCATGAAGTTCGAGGTAAATCGCTGAGACCACACAGTTGGCGAGTTTAACTTGAGAACGTACATGAGCCTGTGTGTGACCAGGTGAGGCTGCAGGCCTCCCATTTAGCACAAAGCTGCTCTGTCAGCGCAGTCATTAGGCGGAGCGGAGCCGATTTGAGTGTTAACGCTCTCAATGCGATCAAAGACTCACAGTGCTTAGCTCAGCCATGAATGGATCTTGTTCGGGATGATGTCAGAAACAATGGCACTTTATTTTTTCACTTGACTGAATGTCTGACGGCAGAGAATAAGCCAGTCTATCTCAGTGTAGCTTATGGAGAAACACAAAGTGTTCCAGTAAAGACGTGTTTCTTGAGGGACACGCCACACTCGGCTCAAACAATAAAACAGTATTTGTATCTCTTAGAAAATAGGACGAGATTTTACAGCTGATGCTTGTAAATCTAACTCTGTAGATTTATACAGACAAAAAACAGTGAGGCATAGTATATTTACATTATTAGTTGAGAAAGCAAGGAAGGAAGTGAACCCCATATTCTCCCGTAGTCATGCTTTAGTAGAAATGAGGGATTAATATATTTTAGGAATGAGGTAGCACCTGTGTCTGTGCCTCTTGTATGTCAGGAATGTGATAGTCATGCTCAGATATAGGAGTAAGAGGGCTGCCTGTCTACAGTATGAACACAAAGAGACAAGTGAACACAAAGAATGTCTCAAAGTCAACAAGCCACCACATCTGTTCAATTTGACGGAGCTTTGCAGAGATGTCTGCACACATTTACTGGTTCCAACTGGGAAAAAAGCAGATTCAGTGGTGTTGCAAGCACCTTACTGCATCAAATGAACCATATGAGATGAGGATGAACTCAGCGAATAATAAAAACAACATATCTTCTCACCTCTGTCTTGCAGTATCTGGCCATGCAGACATTTTTGCTGCCATTTTGAGACAGTGTATCTGCCTCCACTCATTTGCACTCATTTGCAAGTGAAGTGAATGGAGTCTATCTTATGATGCTTGAAAACAAATTGTGAATAACCAACTGAAATAAGTGAATATTTTTCAATGGACCTACTGTTTGTCTGTGAAAACTGCTGACAGTGTGGGTATCTCAAAACCTACAACTACAGAGCTAGATCAAACTAGTGAGTTTTTTAACTTCAAGCTAAAATCACGTCAGTGAACTCACCCTACATACATCATTTCACTCCTTAGGAAGCACAGTTACAATGGATTCCTTCATATGCTCGGAAATGCAAACAGATATCTGGAGCTGCAATGTGTGGTTTCCGAATTGGGAAGTGAACTAGTGCAGCGTTAATATACAGCAGAAGTATAAAAGAGGCTTATTCTCAATTTAGATGACTCCAGAAAAGCAGAGCGTATAGGTGCCTTTGAACTAAGTTTGCTTTTCTGATCTGTCAGAACTTTTACAAAAGAGTTTATACACAATGCAATGATGTACATTAAAAAACACAACGTGGAAAAAGTTTGCTTCTGTCTCACATTTGAGTGCAAACAGTTGCCTCATGAAGTAGAGGGACATTTTCCACAATAAAACCAACATGAGTTCATGCTCTGATGGCTTTGCAACAGAACATCAATGCAACACGGCACAGCTGATTAGCCCATAAAATGGGAAACAGCTTTTACAGTGATTTCAATTTCACTTGCTCATAAGATGAACCAGATGGTTTACAGATATCTGAGAAAGCCATTTCAAAACTTTGTCACCCTCATACTGGAACAGCCAAGCATATTTACACAAGTATTTCAATTCATATTTGGATTGATTTCTCTCTACCTCTCTCTTCTATTTGTAAGCTATGAACAGAGTGTGTGACATTGCTCATCAGGGCAATGGCAGTTAAAAACATGAAGGACTAATTTCAGGAGCCAGTCAGTCTCCACTGGACTAGCCTGGTCTTACCAGATCCTCGTACTATCGTAAAGAGTGTCTGGCATTTCAAACGGGAGGCATGAATTCTGTTGAAGTTTGAAACGATTGGATCTGATTTTACCCAATCACTAACGTTTGGTCGTGACGTATGAAATATGCCACTAGCATTCATGCTAGCCAACTCCTTCGCCTCTAATGGAGCTAACTGAAAAATAAGACTTTTCCTGAACCTTGTGGGGAGTAAAGCCACAACATCTTTTCCAGCAATAAAACTGGTTAAACATTCCTCTTGCTCCGACTTCAACTGATGAATATTTGGAAGCCTAGCCAAAACAGATTGAATGGATTCCTTCACTTCCGTCTCTGCCGCCATTAGCAAACTACAGCCAGCTAGACTACAACGCAAATGCTGCGCATTCGATGTCATCATTAACACCCGCCTCCCCCCGTCCCCTACCATTCGTCGATTGGCCAGGATGGAAATCATCCTGAGAAATCGAGTCCAAGGGGATCAAACCCAGACATAATCTGCAGGGAAATGATAATTGAGCAGAAGATTAAGATTAAGCTACCACTGGACTGGCCACCAGAGATTTTTCGGCTATGTCCTACTCAAACATGGGGAACAGAATTATGTTTAAAAATAAGTTTCACAAGAGGCTGTTACCCTCATTGTGTGCCACATGTGTTGGTTGATGCATAGTAGGTGTTCTCCACATTCTTTCTGGTTAGTTGTTTATAGAAAACAAGGTAGTCGTGATGCAGCTTCTGAGAACACGAACCACAGAAATGTGGAATCGTTACTGTCTGGAGAATAAAAGAAAAATCCCATCTGTAATCATTTGCCGTCACCAATCACATACAAATACTACGTGCAGGATTTCACAACCAATCAGCTTTTCTGAACACATTATGCTCATGGCTATGTAATGCTGCTCTACGAATTCTCTGAGCCAAAACTGACTCAACCAAAACTCTGCCCACATCCCCAGTCAACCCCCCAAAAACAAAATGACTACTTCAGCATTGTGCTAAAGGTCTGATTATTCAGACAGAAACTATTAGTTCCCAGGGTGGATGGGGAGAAAAGACAATACAAAAGAAAATGCAGTTACCTCGTTGGGTAAACAGACACCAATCCTAAACATTTAATGTTTTCAGGGAAATTCCACAGTAGTCAAACCAGTATAAATAACACATGATCCTGCAGAGAGGAAATGACAAGTTGGATGGAGAGCTGATGTTAAGTGGCTTTGGTCAGCAACTGAGTGATACAAATCTCTGTGGTTAGTATCTTCAAAACCCAAGTACTCAGGGAAGTAATAAAAGAAATATTTCTTATTATTGCAGTAATCGTATTTGTCTGATGTGAATGTTTTTACTATGCATTTCTAGCCTAATGCATGCATTAAGAAAAAATAGCCTCCTGCAAAATAAGAGTACATCTGTCTCATCTCGCCTAGTGTGAATCAGTTTGCAATATGTCAAGATGCTGCCTTAGAATTAAGTGGGAGCGCCACATCGCATCTGTGGCCCAAACAGACACACCTCTTTGAGTTGTTGCTGAAAAAAGTGACTCTCATCCAGCTCCAATCTGCCAAGTCCTGCTCCAAGAAATGACTCTCCATACCCGCTGCAGCAAAATGAGGTAGTGCTGTCTCACTCTTATTGATGCCAGCTGCAGTATTGAAACCACCAAGAGAGACTCCCAGATGTGAGGAGATGGGACGTGTTTTTGCACAGCTTGTGGGCCTGGTCACTAATTCGGTTGTGATTTTCATGGACAGTTGAAGTGTCCAGTTTAGTGATCTCAGCGTTCTATCAACTGATCTGATGATGTAGTTCTGTTGACTTTATTGGACCGTGATCTCCAATGTAAACACAGTTTGGATCACATTGCCAATTGCAAAAAAGCAAAGGAAGGTAGTTCAAATTCAAGCTCTCATTTTGCCAGTCCATCTACAATCCAAACCCTCACCTAGTGTGTTGAATTCTAGGTAGAGGGCAAAAGACTAAGCTAGCAGAAATAAGTAACCAAATACAGGAAAGGAGAAGTTCAGGTATCTCATGATGGCTCCCGCAAGCCTTCCTGTAGAGGACAAACAGAGCATATTTTGCTGTGACTTTGCTGTTGATGTGCAACCACAGAACAAATGCTGATGTGAGCTTAAAACAAAATGTGACAGTTCAAACTTTACCACTACCGTATTTATTTGCTAATTTTGTTTTCAGCAGATCATAGTAACTCTGGTTGGTAAAGACATATACAGTAGCTCTGAGTATCATGAATGTGATAGATGCTTTCCCCTCTGTTAGATTTCTTTCACAGCTGTGCAAAAACAGTGCTTGAAAAGTAAATGACCTGCAAGTCGTATACATCCAAAGACATCAGTTTGTATGTAATCCAACTAATTGTGAACAAGGAAGTATGATGAAGCATGAACATCAGGGGAAAGGAGGAGATCGGGGTGGATGGTTGGTCGAAAAACATCGGACTTTTAACCAGAAGGCCGTTCTCCGTGTCCCGCGTGAAACTAGAAGTCAATGTTGATTTATCTGGTGGCATGGTGGTTTTGTTGCCTAAACCTAACCAAGTTGTTTCTTGCAATGACAGAAGTTTATTTTGAAAAGACTGGAGTGGAAACTGACAACATAATGGGAAACAAAAAAAAAAACTTTTCGTACAATAAGAACATGTTGCCCAGAACACACTGGAGGGATTATAATGTCCCATGTGGCCTGGAAATACCTCAGGGTCACCCATCAAGAGCCATGACATGACTGTTGCTGTTATGGAGATGTTGTTAAGATTATAGCAGTGTAGATGCTTGTAGACAGCGACAGCAGCTCCCACTGTTGAGAAATGTCATGGTTGAATCAAGTGAACTTAACTGCTGTGCTTCGGCAGGATTAAGGAATCATTAATCAGTTGGGTATGTCTTCATTCCCTTGATGGTTGGTGGGGTTGGATTTCATGCAAAATTTTCTAGCTTTCTCTGTATCCCTAAAGCTCAAATATTAACTATTTGTGTGCTGCAGAATTTTCTGCTATTGGCCAAACCCAAAACATGGCCAAGAGAGACCAGGTTTGAAGCTGCAACAGTGAGTTTACCACATAGAAATCTTGCATAATTCAGCTTTAAACAAGGTCTGACGTTCTATAGCTCTCTCACACTGCACTCACAACGGCAGCCTTATGTGTGACAAGTAAAGTGAGGTCTGGACCGGAGTAAAGGGGGCTGAGTGGTGAGCAGAGCGCATTCTTGTATTTCATCCAACATCCATCTTGAGGAGCTGGGTTGACTGTGTCTCAGTGAGGCGGACCAGCTTCTTCTCAGTTGGTGGTCTTACAGGCTGCTTTCTATTTAATGTACGATAATGTATGCAGAGGAAAGCTGTTACTGAAATGCACTGCCCTTCGTGGAAAGCTGCTCTGTGATCAATTTTCTCTTTCAAAAGGATGTCAAGTCAAATGACGGATATATCCATTGGAGAACAAAGATGTCCAATTTCTAAGGATAATATAGTCTTAAATGAGTAAATCTTTTTTTTTAATCCCCAAAATAACTGGAATAAAATACATGACTTGGCAAAGCAAATATCTTAGCTCTGAATATATCTTGGAAAAACAGTAGAAGACGCTACACTGGGCTTTAATGGCAGCACTGCTGTAGGTTTCACAAAGAGTTACAAGGTCTCAGTGTGACTCCAACAGACCGTGGAAGAGGAGCATATAATGACTTCCTAATGACAACAGTGGAGGCGCAACACCCAGGAGGATGGGGGTCACTGCAGGTCGGGACAAAATAAGCTTGAAGTGTTGTGACATCTCACTTTTGTCTGATTCAAATGTATGTGGGCATATGTTACAAACTCATGAATTTTTGTTCCAAAGATTTGCGACTAAAAACTCAAATAGACAACAACACAAGTTAACACAGAGTACAGGAATCTGGCTCAGTCATACAGGAATTCAAGCTGTCCCTGCTTTATTGATGTGAGTCTGGACCAGTGAGTCAAAGCTCTGGAGTGTGCCCATATAAGCTAACACTGGACAGGACTGGGGTCTGTGATAAGGGCCTTTTTTCTACCAGCAAGCAAGTCCAAGGCTGCAGCCAAAGACCAAATAGTTTAGTCGGTTAGGTCAGTGGAGCCAACACACACACACACACACACACACACACACTTCTTATCTTCCATCTTAATACGTGGACCAGCTTGGCAGTGTCGCCAGCAGAACAGTATCACCTTTGTAAAGCAGAATTTTTGCTGTGCATTTTTTTTCCTCATATTAAAAGCCCCTCAGGTCACTTTTCACCACAATATTAGAATTACATGCTGTTTTGGAGGAGCATGTTGTAGTGCTTTAAAAACATAAGAGTTGAAACTTAATGGAAAGCTGCCTGTGCATTAATTATGCTTCCTAATATATTTATTCTACTATCAGAATACAGATCACGCAAGTTCTATTTAAAGTTCTCCAGGGTACCATACTCAAGAAAATACAAATGCATGAATACACGTGGCTAAGACATGCTGGAGCAAAAATAGGTCTCAGTACAATAAATTATACAGAGGATCAAATACAACCTGATCTAGAATATCTGTTTTTATACACTTAACAGTCTCCATCCTAATGCTGAGTTCACTCCAAAGGTTACTTCTACAGGCTCTCATGGCAATAAAAACACAAAAAAACTTGAACGGGATTACATATTTATGCTGCTTGTTACCTTTTAGAGCTGTTACAGCCATTTGGAAAAGATTCTCCCCAACTCTACCTTCAAGTTAATTAAAGTAACTGCAGGCTGTTGGTAAAAGCGGATGTCCACAGGGGGTCAGATGTCACGGGGCTCCGTGAAAACGCTGCATTGTTTCAGCTTACCCCAAGCTGTGTTTAACCAGCTGAAGAAACTGCACTCTGACCAAAGTGTCAGAGGAATGATGGGCTGACTAAAAGGAAAAAAAATCACTGCCTGTTTTTGGCAGCCTGCCGCCATCGTGTCCAGCCTTCAGCGCTGGAGTGACGGTGTAAAGCTTCTTTATTACTTCACTGTGGAAAAGGTGGGAAGCAGATGAATTGGTGATCTCTCAATTGAAATGTTGTGGAAGAACAGTAGGATGAAAGAGAGAATGGAGGAGTGCAGCAAGGTGATGACGTGGATGAAAAAGGATGGAAGCAATCATTAATTAAAAAAAGCAACAGTGAGGAAGGTTTGAAGCATATTTTCTCGCTTAATGAACAAGACTACTGGGATCTTTTGGCACGGCGGTGGTTTGTCATGGCTGCTGCCAGACAAGAAGAAAAGGAATGGAAAAAAGCTTGACTGCTGAGTGAGAAAGAAAGAGACCCAGACAGAGAAAAAGTATGTGCTGGTGTGCAACTGAAGGATCAACATCTGCATCTGAGCATCACCCTGTGACCTTTTCATCTTCATCCATATCAGCTCCTCAAGCCATGAAAAAAATCCCTTAAGATCCCCTTTCCTTCGTTTCCAGTGATGAATGCCATGGATTTTGCAGTCAGGCGAGAGTTTGGCATGTTTGTATTCATCATAGGAGATACTTGTGTAGCTTATCCAAACTGTTCTTACAGAGGGAGGGTGTACGGGGGTTCTGAGTGATACCATCTGCTTTGGCTCCGCAGTGCGAGTCGTTCCCAACAGTCTACTAGAGCGGGCCCTCGGCCAGTCCGCTTGCAGTCCGGTCCGTTCATTGACTTGAAGCTGGTTGACTGTCACCGTTTAGAGAGTCCTGACTGGTCCCACTGACCCAGATGAGAAGGACCTGGATGACCTGAGCTCAGTGTGCTCATTTCAATTTCAAAATGGTGTTTATGTGGCACTCTATTCATAGACCAAACAGCCGGCTTTTAGAAAGCCGTGCTTTTAAAAGGTTGCTGTTACTTATAGTTTTACTTTGTCTTCTCTGTTGATGCTATGACCCTATGTCCATATGTGAAAACCCTTTGAGCTATTATATGAGATATTGACCTATCATTTCTATTTCTGATTAATTAATACTTCGTAACTTCACAACATACTTGTTTTTGGTGGTAGTAAACACAGAGTTTTTTCTCTTGGACTGAGGAAGAGAATAAAGATGTTACCTGTTACCTGTTCCCATTTCTATTTGATATACTGTATACTGTTGTAATCCCATAAGTACATTATCAACCCACAGAAAAAAAAATAAATGTTGACTCAACAAATCTGCTGCCAAAGTGGTGTAGGCTACCACAGTGAATGAAATGCTGCTTCAACAAATCTCGAAACGACTCACAGAAAGGAACCATCTTTTATCAACGGTCTCAAATGTATCGGTCAATTAGCTGCTAAATTGGGTCAAAATGCAGTTCAAGTTCAATCCGGAGAGGAAATGACTCCAATCCTTGACCCTGAAGTCCTGCAGGAACTGAGAACACTCAACAGCTGTTAGCATCATCTGGCAGGCCAAAACCAGGTCAAGCTCACTGGCTTGATACCTACTTGAAATTCCTCTTGTCTCCCAAGTGTTTGGAGTGGCGCAGCCAAACAAAGACCAAGCCTATTTAGATGGACTCATTTGGAGGTGGACAGACGTTTATTTAATAAGCTGTTTACAGGGTGGCTGGATTATTCTTGATGGAGGAGTTGGAATAATTGTTGTTGTCTGGGCAAACAGAGAAAGTATGTGAACTGATCTAATCTGCAGGGTATAGAGGTAGGTGTTGAACTTGGCCTGCATTTGACATGTAAGAAGAAGAAGATAGAGAGAGGAAGAAAGAGAGGGAGAAAGGGAAAAGTTGATCAAAAGAAAAGACAAAATCCCAGAGATAACTGACAGAGAGGCAGGGAAACATCCATAACCCTTATTAAAGGCAACAACAAACACTTCGACCTGCCAGCTATTATTCACTTTGTAAAATTTGAATTTGTTATTGAAAGGGTGACTGTTACTTTCACAGCATGTACTTCTTTACCTCTGGTCTCAACTTCAATCACAAAATTTGATTCAAGGAACAAAAACACAAAAATAACACAGGCAAACAGCCAAAATCCTAACAGTGCAATATCTTAAAATGTGCACTGTGAGGGTCCAGCACCTCAGGAGCAGCAAAGCCTGTGACACCTCTGCTGCTCTGCACGACCGAAACATCAGCACTGCTTTTACAGTCAAGTTCAAACAGGATTTTTATCCACTGTGTTCACACTGCGTTCACGTTACTCCACAGAGAGCGTCTTTGACTCTCCACAGTGTCGGCTTCTTTATGAAAACCTTTCATCGTGTCGAGCTTGATGACAGATTGTGCAGTAATGCTGGAGGTGTTGGCCCGACTGAAAAACTATGACAATCAGAGCATCAATCACAAGGCTTCACTGTCTGACTGTGAAACAAACGGAGTGAAAGCTATTATTTTGCTATTCCTGGCTCTGACACTTGGCGCTACAGCTTGCTGAGTATAAATTTTAAAGTAAGTTACAGACAAGGAAAGAGGCCAGTGAGGCTTCAAGTGTTTCCTTTAGGATTTTTTTGTAAAAATCTGAAATATGACACTGTAAAACAAACATATTTAGATTTATCTGTATATCCATATCTATACATACATAAGGTCTACTTCCATTGCCGCCTTATATTATGTCTGTACTCATGCCGTTGTTTAGTTGGTTGTCATGACTTGACATCTAACCCTTTCCTCTCATACACATCATGAAAATACCTCATCCTAAAGAAAATATGACAGTGGACCTGACTAATTCATCATTAAAACTCTTGGTAATTAGAGTTCAACTGACTCATTTTCTGAACTATGTGAGCACTAATCAATGAGACGACTATATTTTTACTCATTTTCTGAACTATGTGAGCACTAATCAATGAGACGACTATATTTTTTAGAGATTGAAAATGATGGAAGTACAAAAAATATATACAAATACACCTCTATTCATAACCTATATTCATAGTACACATTTTTATCTAATGTTCTCCCCGACTTTCCTCTAAGAAACATTGAGTGTCATCTTTCAGGTGTGCTCAGGTAACCCAATCCAGAAACATTATGACTCAACCTTGGTTCGGTCGGCATAAAATGTACATCTGGAGGTACGTATGCAGAAGTGTGTGAGTTTCAGCATGGGTGTAAAGCTTTCCGGATTTAGAAGTTGGCCTCCCTCCTTGTTAACAGACATCCTATAACAGAGGAGATAGCACGTAGCTGTTAGTCTCCATAAAATCCCAGACCATGTACCTGCTGGCACCCTGACAGGCTCTTTGATCCTGAACATCTGACCTGGAGCTCATTTCCTCACCCGAGAGATAAACTGACATCATGACCAAAGTTTCATACTCTGCACACAGAGCATCGCTACATATCTATCTCAAAGATAAACAGGATTTACTTATGGAGTTCAAGTCTCGAGCCTTTTGGTATCAGCCTTTGCTCTAAATAATCACAGGTGCATTTCTGTTCCTGATCAAACTGTATGAAACAGTTTACCAGCTGTTCTGTATATAAATACAAATTTTCAAACAGAATTGGTTCCAGACCCTCCGCCTTGTACTGACATGCATATGAAATGCGAACAAATGTTGAAAAGAAAAAAAAAAACACCTGTTGGGATAGCTTAGGGATGAGCAGCCACATCTCCCGAGCAATGAGGAATAATCAAGATGCTGCTTTTATCTGATACAGATCTTATTCTGGGATGTTTGGCAAAGAAACACCTGGAAATATGTTTACATCAGAGTCCTGCTCATCTCCACAGTCTGATCTGACCAATGAAACTGGGGATGGAGGCCAATTGAGTGACCTTTTTTGACTTTATATACTTTTATACTTTAAACAAGTTCTTAATCTGAACTGGGTGTTATTCGGATAAAATCTATCTGAACACAGTTTTATATAATTGTAGGGAACTTTCTTTAGTGTCTGCTGTCCATCCAGATATTAGGAAAAAACTAAAAAGCTCATCACAGAAAACCATCAGATAAGACATATATATCATTTCTATTGTCTTATCTAACTGTTAAACTGTTTGAAAAAAGGCAGGCATTTTCTGACAACGGCTTCCAGAGTGAGAAGATCTGACAATGCCATTTCAGAGTTGCAGTGTGTACCCGGTGTTGTTGCTAACAATGGCATCGCATCATCATGTGACCAGGAGTAGTTGTAACAAGGACTTCATGTGCATACTCATTGCATTCTTTCGCTCTTTTTCGTGGGTCTCTCTGTGTTTCTTTGCAGCGCCACCTATCGGCGTGGTATATGTACATGTATGGTGGTATATGTATCCTTGTCATTCATTGTCATTGGTTGTCAATCGTTATTGCGTTGCCATGTTGACAGAAATACTTCCGGCAACGTTGTCACAAGCGTTATTGTGCAGTTGTCGTGTGGATGGAGCCTCAAACTCTCACCAAAGGCAGTCGAGTGAGCAGCAAAAACACTTTCTCCATCCGAGGAACATCCAATCCAAGGTTACAAGACAAGCCAAGGCTGTAATAATAGTAGTGATACAGTGCTGCCTGTCCAGCTCTTCTTGTGCCAGACCATTACATGTACGTTACATCATCTGTTGGAAACTGCACTGGAAGGCCTTGAAGCCCCTTTGCACACTTCATATCAGGCCAGGGGTGAGCCGCCACATTTACAATCTTGCCATTAAAAACATGTCTTTGGGAGTGAGATGAGGAAAAAGCAGGATGAAAGGAAACTGTCACAGAGTTCACTGCTAACGCACATTTTCAGTCGGCCAATAAGTAACAGCAGTCTTTTCTAATTAATGACACGTCCTGCCAGTTTTATTTGAAATCTGCGTTTCACCACAAACAATATTGCAGGAAAACTGACAAACCTCTTTCTGGTTTTCCACAATCAACAAGAGAAAAGTTCTCCTGCCCCACTCCTCTGGTGAGTTTAAAAGTAGCTCTGACAGGTGACTTTAATTGCTACAAACTCTGGCAATGATCCCTGCACTCCACAGGTGCTAAGTTCATCTGAAACATATCAGCTTACACATCATGCTCTGTTGTGTTTGGCGAACCCACAAGAAGGAAAAGGAAACATCAACACAAAAGAAAAAAAATCTGTCAAAATTGGAGTTCTTTGGTACAAGTGTTTGTGGTCAGGTTATGCTCAGTAATGCTTCAAAGCAAAACGATTCCCCAGTTGGTGTTATTTGCTCAAAGGAAATTGGACCAGAGTTCATGTTTCCTATCTTCCAGTGGGAGAGTTAAGAAATGTATTGAAGGGTTGCCTGCAGAAAGCAGAAGTCTCCACAGGCAACCGCAACGTCACATTAGATTGGTTTTCTTCCCATTGGCCATGTTGCCAGGTTTGCTGATGAGGACATATACAGGGCATTGTTCAAAGGGAAAGAGACAATACTTTTTATTGAGTTCTGCAAGCTGATTTAAATTGATTTGTGAGCTGGGACATTTGGAGAAATAGTGCTTTTTGCTCTTAATCTAACTAAACTGTACATCTAAAAGTGCTGTTTTAGGATGGCCTTATACTGTACTGTATTGACAGAAATTCATTATGTTAGCATGATTAGATATGAGAAGAAGTCAGTGCAGAAAACTACTGGATTATCACAATCAAGGATACCAAAAAGGAAATTGTCCAGCTGTGGTGGATTAAACAATACACCATGATTGAATTGACTAGCTTAAAAATGTATCTCCATTCCAGAGAAACCTCTACACTCGCCAGACAAACCACAGACAAAATTTACCAGCATTTTGCTGCAGTTAACCTCAGGCTGTGCTTGCCAGATACATGCTTCTAACCACTGTGACTTGCCATTGAAACTAGTTCCTACAGCTCCCCCACACTGCCAAGTTTCATTCACTGTTTATGGGCACTGAACTACAAGGGAAATAGCAGTTTTTGGGAAGGCAAATTACTTCTTACCACCACTTATGGTAAATAAACTGAAGAATCCAGCTGATTATGTCATTCAATGCTCGTTCCTAAATGCTGCTGTTGATAGTGTCGCCATCACTCAGGACTCGCTGACTGACCTGGAAAGAAGCTGCTGAAAAAGAAAGGAAATGGCATTCTTTGGAGGGCATGGGCTAAATTAGGACTGACTGTAAAGTCTGTGGGTGGTTGGAGAACAGATCTGTTTTCTGTATACTTTGGTAGAAGAGGCCACTAAAATGTTTGAAAGTTGGATAACAGAGTTGGAAGAACTAATCTTAATTCCAGTAAATCTTTGTTCCTTGTTAATCTCAAAACCTGACCAAATTATACCTATGATGACCAGACACTTCCCTGAAAAGTGTAACAAATCATCAGAAATGATGAAATTTCAGGGACTCGGTAGGTGTTGAATTTACTCTGGAATTTGAAAGCTTTTTGGAGAATTTATCTGTTTTTCTTTCTACTTTGGTCAAAAGAGGCTGCTGAAAGCTTTTGGAGCTTGTGCACCACATAGAGGATGTCTAGTATTACCTGAAAGATGGGCTGATGACAACGTTGTTCAACCAAGGCCTGAGGAAGTAGAAACTGTTGAAACAACCTCAAATGCTGCAATAGATCTTGAAGGTGCTAAATCACAGAATGAAAGTACGTCTGTGGCCTCTACATGGCTTTCAAGATGGTGATGACTGAGCCGGTAGCTCACAGCCGACAGTGCTAACAATGAATACAACAATAATAGAGCTAACAGTGTAAACCTGAGGCTTCAGTAATGGGGCCGTGGGTTGGGTGGCATTTTCAGCGGGTTCACATGAGCAAACATCCAAATGTCAAGAAACAACAGAGAAACTCTGATTACAACGCACACAAAAGGAGAGTTTGCTTACTCCTCTATCTATATCTTTACATAGACTATAAATGCAATGGTCTGAATATCTAACATTATTTGAAAAGTGAATCCTTCCAAGAATGAGTTTTCACAATTCCTTAGTTTATTCTTAAAGGGACAGTTGTGCTCCTTGGGTGTTGAAAAGGGTGTCTCTCTGGTGCTCTGTAGTTCAGGAGGAGATCTGAGGCACTCAAGAGGGTGATGATTAAAAAGCCTCTATTGGCACATGGTTCATCAAATAAAAACAGTTTGAGTGTTTTTGAAGTGTGGTGGTGTGAGGGACTCGTTCATAGTTAGTGTATCACTTATAGTAAACAACAGCAAACCGCTAGTTTTGTAGCAAGTATGTACTGTTTGTCCTCTCAACTAGAAAACTGAATCATTATCTGGCCTCTCACCAAACCAATCCATTGACTTGGGCAGTCTGAATTAACAGGACCACGGTAACACAGACTAAGGCTCCATCCACACGATAACAGCACAATAACGCTTGTGAGAACCTTGCTGGAAGTATTTCTGTCTACATGGCAACGCGACAACAAGTGACAAGGATGTAATACATATGCCACGCTGATAGGTGGCACTGCAATGAAACACAGAGACACCCACGAAAAAGAACAAATCGGAATCTGTGTTAAAGTTTGTCGGAATCACAGAATTCCATTGTCGTGTCGACGACACATAACTAACTTCACGAGGCAGCTATAAACCAGCAACTCCTATGTCCTGTGAGGTAAAATTACAGTTTTTTTATTTCTCAATGGAATACACCGGCTTCAGTTCCCTGTCAGCAAGAGTTGCCTCACAAACATTTTGCATGTGATATTGATTTTGACCATTTCTTCTTTGGTATGGTTCTGTGCTCGTGCTTGTCTGCTTCTCCACACTTGGATGCATATCATCATCTGCTGTGGCTAATACACCCACATTATCCCTTGAAGACCAGTTCTATGTCATTCTTTGTGTTGGTGAAATTGCTCTTTAGCTTTGTAATTGCATTTTTGAAGGGGATCCCAAAAGACATTTCTTGGCTCAATGACTGTCAGTGAAAAGACAAGTTTCTGAGCACATTTGTTTTCCTAACTTGAGTTTACTAGTATAAACTTGACTGTGCCAGATGAGACAGCATGAAAAATGAACTTTAGCTCTCAGAGAATCATCACTTGTTGACTGGGTGAATCAGCAAGTGTCTAAGAAAACAATGCCATCCTGGCGCTATTTCTTCCAGTGTATTGCTGTCATGGCTGGGTACAGCTGCACTGTTTTGCTTGTCAACTTTAGAACACAAACCTGGTCCTCATTTTAAACTGGGCCGCTACCAACTGTGAGACTTTCGTGCTTTATAATGGAAAGGCTCAACAGAACTACACCGACATTTTACCTCTAACATGAAGACACATTCATGTATCTGGAATACTTTTCTTAACTCGTTACTTTGACTTCGTAAATTACATTGAGGGAAATAATCAAAATCACATCTCTGGTCAATTTTGTTCTTTGTAGTGTTTCACATTTACTGATGGATGAAAAAGAGCAGAAACATAAAATACATCCAAAACTCTCTCTCATAAACACTGAAGTTGTCTGGATGCATATTTAGGACCCCTCTGGAGAAACGCATGCAAGCTGTTCTGATCCTTTCCAGTTTTTTTATTGCATCTCATCGACAAGTATAATTACAGAGACCTCAACAGCTTGGGACACGTCATTACATTATGATGCTGAATAGCAGAAAAAACACATATCAACCTGTGAGAGAGAGTCTCAACAAGTGAGGAAACACTTCATCTCTGTGGCCACACAAACTTAAGCTTATGTTCCATCCTTTTGGAACCCGACTTTAGAAGCTTGCACAATCCATTATCCACGGCCCATCCTCATAGGGTCGCGGGGGGGCTGGAGCCTATCCCAGCTGTCTTAGGGCGGAAGGCAGGGTACACCCCGGACAAGTCGCCACCCCATCGCAGGGCACATAGAGACAGACAACCATTCACACTCAATTTAATTTAATTGACTACGGTCAATTTAAATTAGCCAATTAACCTAATCCCCATGCATGTTTTTGGATGGTGGGAGGAAGCCAGAGTACCCGGAGAGAACCCACGCAGACACGGGGAGAACATACAAACTCCACACAGAAAGGCCCCGGGATTCGAACCCGGTACCTTCTTGCTGTGAGGCGACAGTGCTAACCACTACACCACCGTGCCACCCCACAATGGTCTATTGAATCTGAATTTGTCTTAAAGTGAATCCCAATCTCAAAACAGCAACAGTGATGGTACAACTAAATTCAACTGTCTACAACACTACAAAATAACAGTAACACAGTCTGAAAATAAGAAAAAGCACCACCATGTTTTTCCTTTCTTTTATGATGGAAACATGCCACATACTTATGGTTTTGGAAGGTACAAGTGAAAGAAAGACTATTACACAAATAAACAATAAAATAAATCTGTAGTGCTAGTGAGAGGATACAGCAGAAACTGTAACAAAGAGCTAACTACAAACGGAGGTAAGAAATTGACAAATTTTCACATACTTAAGATAAATAAACACACTGAAATAAAAAAGCACTAAACTTTTTCACAAGTGTGGGGAGGTTACAAGCAAAGAAAGGGAAATGTCAAATAAATGAGAAACAAAGAAAAAAGCTCATTAAAATATGAGCAAAATAGAAAAATGATTGAATCAGGCAATGAAACATGAAGGATGGTACACAGAAAAGGTAGTAATTAAGTAAAAAGATAAGGGAGAAGGACAATAGATGCAAGGCAGATGTGTGTTGTTGTTGTTTACTTGCCAGCCAGCATCAACTGAGACCAAACCATTAATTACAGTTGTGGTGGGATTTCAGGAAGTGGGTTGATTGTGTGCTCAAAAACAACGCAGCTGCAGACCAGCTGAGCGAACACACACACACACACACACACACACACACACACACGCCACAACACCACCACCAGCAGCACCACCACTAATCCCACCTCCCTGTGGGAGACAATCAGGACCTTACCCCAGACGCTCTTCAGGGAATGTTGCTGTCACTCTTTTGCCAGGAGCTATCATGAAATCCCATCCGTCAGGATTTACAGTGAAAACAGACATCAGACAAGCACCTTATTACTCCAGTGGGAATAAAGCAGATGGTTCTTAGAACTGTTCCAATTATGGAAACAAAAGTTTCTGAAAAAGTTAAAAAAAAAAAAGATGGAGCGCTGAAAAGTTTAAACTCTCTTTGAAGTCTATTTTTGTTTGCTGATGACCAGAAGTCATCAATCAGCTCAGACAGGAGACAAAACCAGAGCTGCATGGATTCAAGGTTGGGACAACATAGCAGAAACACTGCTGGGCTGTGACCTGCTGTGACCTTGTGGAGGACTGTCTAGTGTGAGCACTGATAGAAAGAGAACCAAGAATTTTAAAGTTAACCAAAATATTGTGAATCAAACCTGAGAACAGCACAAAGATAAACTTGCCCAAATGTGTGTGGACAACCCTGCCCAACAACCCTAACACTCTGGTTCAGAAGAACTTCACATCAACTGCATCAAAAAAAAGGCCTTATCACTCAGTGTTAGCGATTAACGCTCTTGTGGCTGTATATAAGCAAATATTTGCATCATCTTAGAGAAAAACCTTATTTCCTAAGTGTTTAGATGTTCACTTACATTTGTCTGGGATGTGAAACTATAGACTTTGAAATGCTTCGATGCTCCTGGTTGTGTTTTTGCTGATGATTACCTTAACTTCTAAAGAATATAACCTTCAAATAAATGTTTAACCTTTCGTCGAGTGGTAAAAGACCATGAAGAAAAACATTCTTATCTTTAAAGCAAACATCCTGGCTTAGACAAAACGAACTGATCAAACAGAGCAAAAGAGGATAAAGGTGATATTTCAGAGTGAAAAAGGAAAAAAGGAAGCCTCCATAAATCTGTTCCCACTGACCACTGCTCTGTTATTAGAGGAGGCCTCCTCCTGCAGCACAAACAAATAGAAATGTGCTGCATGGGTCTACTTTACACAAGCCAAATGTCCAAATATTATTTGGAAAGCACTCCTTAATTTAACAAGGATTGGGGTAAATAAGGGACAGGGAGATCCTAATGTCTTGCATGCCACACACTGCTGTTCTGTACTGCGTGACCTCATTATGAGACACTCAGATGCTCCATTGCTGGACGACGGGACATGTCCTCTCTGTCTCTGTGGTCTCCTCACAGCAGAACAGACACCTGCTTGTTTCAACTCTGCCTTTCCGGGCTCGACGGACACTTTCCCGACTGTTCCATGAATTCCAAAATTCCATGTTTTCATCTGTCTGGCTTCTGTGGTGCGAAAGGCAGGAAACTAGCTGCTCCCACAAAAACAAACATGCTAATTCAGACCACTTTACTTTAACATAGAATTGCAGTTTTGATGCCACTCTAATCCCATCTGACGGCAGCCTACTCTATACTACCTGAGTGCACCATTTCCTTAAGAGTTCCATCCTTTGATTCAGAGAGATGTCCTCATAGTACACTGTGGTCCAGTCACAGCCATGCCCTTCACAGCCGTAACCATGTTTATGTGCTGTAATGTTCCAACACTCAGCCACAGAGAGGAATTTTCTTTTCATCCTGCGTCAGCAGCCTTGCTCAAGGGAGCTTCATCAGTGGGTGTTGAGGGGATAGAAAGTGTTTCTTTGTCACTTTTCCCAGCTTGTCTGGACTTATAATTTACTCTCCTCCTGTCACAGGCCTGCTCCTCTAAACATCCATCCACACAATAACGGCACAGTAATGCTAGTGAGAACGTTGCTGGAAGTATTTCTGTCTACATGGCAACGTGATAACAAGTGACAAGGATGTCATACATATGCCACGCTGATACGCGGCGCTGCAAAGAAACACGGAGAGATCCATGAAAAAGAACGAGAGAATGCTATGAGCATGCACTTGAAGTCCTTGTTTACAACTACTCCTGGTCACATGATGATGTGACGTCATCATTAGCAACAACTCCAAAATGGCATTATCAGATCTTCTCACTCTGGAACCCATTGTCAGAAAATACCGTTTTGGGTCTCTGACAAGCCAGAGTCGTCTGTACACAAGGCAGAATCGATATTAAAGTTTGTCGGATTCACAGAATTCTGTTGTCGTGAATGCATCCAATCATGACATTTGCTGCAGAGTTGAGCAACAAAGGAGCTTGACCTTTGACCTATGTGTGGTTGTTTAACATTAAAAATGAAGGAGCAACATTCTGCCATGACTCCTTTAAAGAAAGTGCAGACCCCTCAGTTATGGTTCTGTATGGAGAAGCCCTGACGCACTTGATGCATTTTTGTCCTTCTTACGACATACTTTCACACAAAACGTGACTTGTACAAGATCAAAATGTGACATAATTGCTTTGACAAAACCTTGACAAAAGCAGTACAGAACAGATCCATTCCTGACTCTCTTACCTTTCACAATAAATGTTTACCTGTAGAAAATTCACCCAATGGATTTAGATAAAGGACAGAAAAAGGACATATAAACAAGCACATCGCAAAAGAGCAGCAACAAAGGATTCAAAGTGCTGATGTGGGGAAAGAAAACAGTCGACCACATCAAAAAAAGTGTTCAGGACATTTGGTATGAAAGCTCTCTAATGGCCAGAGCTTTGATTTCAGTGAGTGATGACTGATGTTGAGATGAGGACGGATTAATTAAGAGGTTCAGCAGAGATACTGTATGTTCAATCTCAAGAATATAAACTTATTAAGATTACATTATGAAAAATTCCAACTAGAATATCTTTTTATTAAAAGGAAAACCACTGGGATTTTTTCACTGATCTGAGGTCAGATCTAAAATAGGACAGGCACTAATAAACTATGAGGACACAAAAGGCAGAGGTCAGAGTGACATTAGGTGTCACACTTTCAGCCTCCTGCTTAGAATCTATCTATACTTAACACATCCTGTGTTTGTCCTCTGTTTTCAAGACAAGTATCTCATCCAACACCATCGTATCCACCACTCTAAATATTGTCTTGTTTAGTCCAGGACATTTTTAGCTATTCCTGTTTACCCTCCAGGATAACACATGTGTTTTTGGTTTGGGATTTTATATTAAATTATTTACAGATACAACCAATCGAGGCCCAGAGGCTGTGAAGCAGATTTTCTTGTGTTTAGTCAGCATACTCTCTTACAAATTCATTTGACAGCGATCCCTTCACTGATTCTTAAATTGTCTGCTGTTTGAAGATTCCTCGAGTCTATCACATAGCTTCTTCTGCAATAATGAGTGAATGAAGTGATTCAGGAGCCAGATGAAGATGATAACAGCTGTCATACTAGACCAAATCTGGAAGTTGGTGGAAGTAAACAGGATCTGGGATGCAGATGCATGTGCAAAACGCACGACCTGCAGAGCATCTTGAGTCAGTTTAAGCTTGCTCACGCATGGAAGCGTCAACAGCACTGTCTGATGGAGAGCAAACAAACTAACATGAATACAGTTAAAGCTCGGCTAATATTCTTACAAAATACATATTTTTTATATTATATATATTTTATATATATATTAGTTGGAATTCCAATTAATAAATCAATTGCTCTGACAAAACAAAACTATCCTGTATTTGTGGCTGTCGCAGTAGTAGAAGTTTGGTCTGACGAGAGGGACTGTCAGTGTGGCTGACTTGCCGACTTTCTCTTGTTGGAGATTGGATCATTTTCAAACTCTAACTCACTAGTTTCTCAACATTACCAGACCAAGCTTTAAATGAGAGGATAAAATCATACATTTCAACACATAACCAAAAAAATCACCTGTCGACTCCGGGGATGTTTTCTTTTCTGTTTCATGTTTCATGTTTGATGACATGAGAGATGGTGGCATTTTTTCTCCACTAAAGGCAGAAAAGTGCCAAACACTGAAAAACTGGCGCAATCTCATATCATCAAGTAATTAAGAGTCCAGGGCCAATGTTAACCCTAACCCTAACATTGGTCCTGGGCAAAACAACTTTGACATTGACTCTGGACTCTTAATTACTTGGTGATCTCAGATAGTGGGGCAGCACAGTGGTGTAGTGGTTAGCACTGTCACCTCACAGCAAGAAGGTACTGGGTTTGATTCCCAGCCCGGAGCCTTTCTGTGTAGAGTTTGCATGTTCTCCCCGTGTCTGCGTGGGTTCTCTCTGGGTACTCCGGCTTCCTCCCACCATCCAAAAACATGCATGGGGATTAGGTTAATTGGAAATCAGATCACAGCCTCATAATACTCCTAAAGTCTTCTTGAACATTTGACATGCAGAGTATAAACACACATCTGGCCAAAGAAACATCTGTCCACTTTTACCTTGTCTAACATATTGATTTCTTTTTTTTTTTTTTAAATTGGTCACTGCTTTGGCACTCAGTGCTTCTTGATGTGATTTTATGACCTGTCTAGTATCATGTGTTCCAGGCAAAAAAAAATACGTAAAAATGTTCATAAGAATAAGACACACTTATGTGTTACATCATGAGGTGGATGGAAACAAACTGGACATTTATTTATAGGAAAATGCCACCGACTTTAAAAGTATCCAGAGCTGTTTTTCTTGCTCATTCATGAAATCATTGTTGTACAGCACTGAATGCTGCTGAGCATAAGTTGAAATTAGGCCTTTAATCAAAACCTCACGTTACCTCTGAACAACTCTAATGTCCAGATGTCCTACATCAAACTGAGGCCAAATCACATCCAACCATGACATTTAAGTGGGTTTGCTGTCTGAAATGAGAACGATACCGTTGTTTTGTAGCCTGGTGTACAAATGACATGCAGAAAGGCTAGCTTCAGATTATTAAAAATGACTAACTGCTGCAGTATTATGTTCTTGATCTAGAAAGCAGCTAGTGTAAAAAACTCACACTCAACAGCGATGCTTGGTAACTTTTCCTTTTCACAACCAACAGACCAAAGTCTGATTCCCTTTGTTCACTCTGTGCATTTTATGTTTTTAGGGGATTTTTTAAGCTGGTGGTTTTATATTAGAAAGGCTGTCTGTTGAGAAACTTGAACTAGGTGAGGGGGAGTTAAAAAAATAGCAGAAACACACTCAGTTGACCTTTCCTGAACAAACAAGAGATAAAAAGAGGACAATAATGAGCCCTGCCTTTGATAGTGGACCAGACTGTTTAACTTCAAGTCTGATAAAACAGTAAAAGCATCTGCTTTGTTTTGGAGGCAAACTCTTCAAATGAAAAATCCTCTGATTCAAACCAGCTTCATCTGTGGGTTAAATGTGTCTCAGGGATGGATCTGCTGAAGTCACCCTGCTTATAATTCTGTGTTGGTACAATCTGGCAACAGCCTTCACTGATCTCTAAGGACTTGCATCATACTAATCATCTCTGCCATTCTCACTGTCAACCTCTTCCTCACCATCACCATCATCATCATCATCATCATCGCCAGTCCAACCCAATCATCAAAACCACATTCTCTTAGACTTATATCATGAGCGACATCATCATATTCATTGTCCCTTATTGTCAACTGTGTCCCAGCCAGATAATTAAAAACATTATCACTGCTAAATAATTACCATGTGTACAGCACATGTGTATGCGTGTGTCCTCTTGTGGTGGGTGTGGTTTATAAGCATATGCAAGCATGTGTGTACACATGTTCAATGAGCTCCAAGCTGTAGATATTGTGCAGTAGACTGGGTTATTCCTCTACAGTGGGAACATGGATTTATTCCTCATTTCATTTGCTTGCACACAAATTGATTTTTTCATTCATTCACTTGATCATTAGATTTGATTCAGATTTTCTGTTTTGCTACCATTCTTCCATTTGATATAACCATTTGTCCGTTAATCTGCTCATTTATGCATTCACTAATTGTTTTGTTCATTCATTCATGTACAGTACTTAATTATTTTACATTATTTATTGTTAGTCACTGATGGGCTCTACATGCTGTTGGTAGCCATTTGTTCTCGAAGGCTGACTCATAGTGGATTGTTAAAGGCCAATATAGTAACAATGGCTTGGACCAGAAAAGCTGTGAATAAGGATTGGCTGTGGATGTTATTTCATGTTTGTTATTTTAATTTGCTAATTTAATGGACTGCCTTCAAAAAACAGAGCTACTCAAACTGTGCTGAGCTGCTAAGTCGTCTTTCAGCCACCTTCAGCTTATCCAGTACCTTCATGAAGTCAAGAGGCGACAGGGCCTTCATGAAATCCAGAGGTGACAGGGCCTTCATGAAGTCTAGAGGCGACAGGGTCTTCATGAAGTCTAGAGGCGACAGGGCCTTCATGAAGTCTAGAGGCGACAGGACCTTCATGAAGTCTAGAGGCGACAGGACCTTCATGAAGTCCAGAGGCGACAGGACCTTCATGAAGTTCAGAGGCGACAGGGCCTTCATGAAGTTCAGAGGAAACAGGGCCTTCATGGAGTTCAGAGGAGACAGGGCCTTCATGAAGTTCAGAGGAAACAGGGCCTTCATGGAGTTCAGAGGAGACAGGGCCTTCATGAAGGCCAGAGGCGACAGGACCTTCATGAAGTCCAGAGGCGACAGGACCTTCATGAAGTCCAGAGGCGACAGGGCCTTCATGGAGTTCAGAGGAGACAGGACCTTCATGAAGTCCAGAGGCGACAGGGCCTTCATGAAGGCCAGAGGCGACAGGGCCTTCATGAAGTTCAGAGGAGACAGGACCTTCATGAAGTTCAGAGGAGACAGGGCCTTCATGAAGGCCAGAGGCGACAGGGCCTTCATGAAGGCCAGAGGCGACAGGGCCTTCATGAAGTCCAGAGGCGACAGGACCTTCATGAAGTCCAGAGGCGACAGGGCCTTCATGAAGTCTAGATGTCTACTGACAGGGCCTTCATGAAGTTCAGAGGAGACAGGCCCTTCATGCAGTTCAGAGGAGAGAGGGCCTTCATGAAGGCCAGAGGCGACAGGGCCTTCATGAAGGCCAGAGGCGACAGGGCCTTCATGAAGTCCAGAGGCGACAGGACCTTCATGAAGTCCAGAGGCGACAGGGCCTTCATGAAGTCCAGAGGCGACAGGACCTTCATGAAGTCCAGAGGCGACAGGGCCTTCATGAAGTCCAGAGGCGACAGGGCCTTCATGAAGTCCAGAGGCGACAGGGCCTTCATGAGGTCTAGAGGTGACAGGGCCTTCATGAAGTCTAGATGTCTACTGACAGGGCCTTCATGAGGTCTAGAAGTGTCAGGACCTTCATGGAGTCTAGAGGTGACAGGGCCTTCATGAAGTCTAGATGTCTACTGACAGGGCCTTCATGAGGTCTAGAAGTGTCAGGACCTTCATGGAGTCTAGAGGTGACAGGGCCTTCATGAAGTCCAGAGGCGACAGGGCCTTCATGAGGTCTAGAGGTCTACTGACAGGGACTTTATGAGGTCTAGAGGTGACAGAGCCTTCATGAAGTCTAGAGGCGACAGGGCCTTCATGAGGTCTAGAGGTCTACTGACAGGGCCTTCATGAGGTCCAGAGGTGACAGAGCCTTCATGAGGTCTGGAGGTGACAGGGCCTTCATGAAGTCAAGAGGTGACATGGCCCTGTAAAATATTTATTTATTTGCTTCATTTCTTGTATGTATCTTGTGCACAGCACTTTGATTGACTGCTGTCATCTTAAAGGTACTCTACAAATAAACTTGATTCGACTCAACTACTGCTTGCTCACCTGCTCACTTCTCATTCATTTTATTTTCAGCCTGTGAGCTCAATTGAATAAAAAAATGACTAATCAGAATTCAATGCTGACCTGTACAACGTGGATACATGACCACTAACTAACAGCCACTCTGGCAGCTTTCAGCTGCTCCAAACCATTGGAGCACACCAGTAACAGACACAGCTGAAAGAAGCAGCATACACTATTTCACATGGAGGAAACAGTTCATATCTGCTATATTTCAACAATCGTGCACAGAAATGAGAATGTTGCCATGGCAACAGCTCTGTTTTCAAGAGTATTTACAGCTAGGAATATTTGTCCCTGGTGCTCTCTCTGTCTCTCTGGCAAGTGAAGCTGCATGTGCGTGCACACACACAAACTTCTTTTTTCCTCCTTTTGAAAAAGTCAGTCATGGCAGAGGATTATGAACATGGCAAACGCACAAACAGCCTGACAGTGAAGCCTCTGGTTCAGCCAGCTTCTGCAGGATCTGCAGTGCAGGAAAGTTGATCATGAATTCACATTAAAACTTCTCTTGAGTCAGGCATTGACTGAACTCCACCCACCTCCCTGCAGACATCAAGTTCTGCTGCGCTGTCTGCAAACATGCAAACCTCACTCCTGCAGGATCTGATTTCACGTCATTTCAGAATTATGGGTGTTTTTTTATTGCTTTTTGAGCCACCAGCAGCCAAAGTGGTTAAATCAAACTGTAACAAGTAAGCTCTGTGGGGCCACATTAATTAATGACTGTCTGGGTCCAGACAGACAATGCTGCTTTTCTGACATGGAGGTCCTTGTGGTAATCAAAGGTCAAGATATCCACACACATAGCTGTGAATGCCATAGCTGTTGATTCCAACACGCTGACAAAGGCAGCGCTGGCAGATTGGCCTGCCTCAAGACCAGGATGACAACTAATAAACTGAATCTCTCAGACATAGTTGACAGTGACCTTCATCTCTGACGAGCACTTTCCAACAGGCACTTCAAAACTCACAGGCATTACATCATCTTCACTACCTTAATTAAGCAGTGCTACTGATTGCAGAGCCTGTCTGTCAATGTGCACATTTGGGAGGTTTTGCCTGTTTCCAATTGCTATGGAAAAGAAAATCCACAGCTCTTTCGGCACTAATTGGGAACACGTTGAAGTGTCCTGATTGATCCATTCATCATGGAGAAAATCCAGGTTTAAGCTGTGAAAACAGTCTTCAAATACAGCGAAGCTTTAACCAGGGGCTCTGAGGAGAAACATATCAATCAAGATATATTTGAAACTGTCACACAGCACAGAAGCCAGCAGGTATCTCCCCTCATGAGCTCTGATGTTATAGTTCACCTAAAAACAATGGTGCCATGCTTTACTCTCCACATACTTATACTTCCAGTATAAACAGTGATACATACAGTGGATTTGGACCTAGTCCAATCCAGCATTAAGGATCCCATGGGACATACTAATGTAATCAAATGGGGGGAGACCTCACAATGCAGACTCAAAACTCAGAGACTGTCCTATGATTTCTGAAACAGAATGCTGCAGGAATGAAACCTAAACCTGGAAATGAATTAGCATTTTAGCATTTCTGGTTCACTCTTCTCACTCAGTGGGTTTACTGAAAGGGTTTTTAGGTAGATGCTGAAGGTCAAGCTTAATAATTTGTACTACCACATACAGGCTGCTAAAAATAAGCAGAATGAGACTATAAAGCTTCATCACACAGATTTGTCTGCCTTTACAGCCTCATTGTGCAGTTTGTTTAGAGCCTCATGTTTGCTTTTAACTTCTGCTGATTGCATTCACACTTCAAAATTCATAAAAGTGATGTTCATTGGTGAAGATTATCTTGCAGAACTAAATATGCAAATATGATAAACATTTAAAAAATATGTCATCCCTGCAACACTGCATAGTTTTATGCATTTTAATTATCAGCAACATGCAAGTAAATAGAATTGCAGAGAAATTGCAGTGGAATTTCAAAAAAGTGGTGCTGCTATAATATTGTCCAGTTCATAGTTACTTAAATGTGTCTGTGCTGCTAAATATTGAGTTAAAGGAGGAATATTTTGTAACATTCATACTCATTTGTGCATACAGTCCTGAACTGTCACCTCAACTTTAACATGATCTCTCTTGTTGTGGTTTTGCAGTTTAAGCATCTTCAACACAACATCACCCTGCGCCTCAGTGCAACATGTTGAGTTTCCAGAACCAGAGTGCAACAGTTTCCCCATTCATATTCAGCAGAGGAAAACTCATGAGCCAGCAGAAAGCTCACCAACAGCAGATGCAAAAAAAAGCCAAACAAACACATGATCCAGCAATAACAGTGTGCACATACCGTCCAGCAGCTGAGCAGAGGAGCGACGGCAGCAGAACCGGAGCACTAGTAGAAATAATCCAAAGATCCAGGGAGGAAAGCTGCATGGAGACAGAAGTAAAGAGTTGGAAAACTGACTAAATGTGGACTTCAAACACTTTCCTGATTGAAAACAGAGAGTTTTTCATTTACCGTGAAGTCATCTTCAGTGATGGCAAGCTTAGATCCAAACTAAAGTAAGAGCCCTGCTAAGAGAGAGAGAGATGGAACTCACTCTGACTCTCTCTCTCTCTCACTCCAAACTAAAAGCCTCACACTCTCCTCCTCCTCCTCCTCCTTCTCTCTCTCTCTCTCTCTCTCTCTCTCTCTCTGGTTCCCAGTCAAACAAAGGCAGCTTCAGTCAGTGGGACTCAAGGGGCCCTCGTGAAGCTGAAATCTGACTCCTCGTGTGGCTCTATGGATGACCACTTTTCTAATCCAGCCCTCCCCTCAGACCTCCGAATACAAATTAACACACTGCAGTTAAGTCCCCCTCCTATGCTCCTCCTGCTCCTCCTCACTGGTGTGGTTTCTCTCACTTTCCCTCTGCTTTAAAGCACTTTGCATGTGTAGCCTTGACCTATGGGATGAGATGCCTCAGGAGCAGCGGCGTCGACTTCAAAACTTTCTTTAAAGTGGTGAATCAGTAAAAGCTCATCGTATCACAGTCATTACAGGAATGTGCTTTCCTCATGACAGCCAAATTCACAATCAAGCTGTAAAAAGAAAAAAACATCAACCACTAAACTGTATTCAGTCAATAAAACACTTTTCAGGGGTTGTTTTAAATATTACAAACAAGATGAGTAAATTATTCCAGACTTCCTTCCAAAACACATCCTCGTTCATTTAATTTACTGTAAAACCTCTAAACGCAGAGAGAAAGCTTGTTTTCAATGTAGCTGAGGTACACATACTGTTAAATAAATGGAGACACTGCCAGAAACTACACACTAAACTCAAATGCCAATAAAAAGATGTGACTGTGACAATTAAAAGAACAAAAATGAATGGATAAAACAAAATAAAATTGAGAGCAATAAGAGGTACAATCAATAAGAGCACTTCAACCTTGTAACTGTCTCAGCAGTATCTCAGCTTAGTGTGTGAGTGGGGAACAGGAATAAAACGCAGCTCTTCCTCACTCTGTACTGAGGTATTCCAGGGTCAGAGTGGGAATGTTATCCCAGTCTTTGGTGTCTCGGAGTCTCCCAGGTGGTCAAGTCCAGAATTCCTGCACAGGGAAAATCCACGAGGCAACCTGACCAGATGCCTTAACATCTCAACTCTAAGCTCCTTTTAGTTTGGGTCGCTACTAAGATTCATGACCATAAGTGAGAGTTTATAGATAATGGTAAGCTTTGCCTTCAGGCTGACTTTACCAATCCACCTGTTGATCCTAAAATCCATTTTACCACTCCCACGTTAGACCACCAACCTTGACACACACAACACAAAAACATTTGCTAAATTAGAAATTAAATGCTGCGATTTTAATGGAAGAGAAAAGGTTGAACTGTGAGTGTATTTGACTGAACAGAAACATGACACAGTCCTGTGGGTCCTATGATCATTCTGGCATGATCAGATTTTTTATTGTAAATATTTGTATATAGTATTACTTTATTTCAATTTTATATTTACATATTCATATTAGCAACCTATATTTAGTTTTTCAAGTTCCAAACAGTTGATTGAGCATGTTTTTGATTTTTATTGTAATAAATAAAAATTTTTATTCAATTCGAATTTGATTATTTTTGGGCCCAATATGTTAATGAAGTAGGTTATAGTGAAATAATAATTATCTCTTCATATAGATTAAGTTGTGCTGAAACAAAGATACCAAACATGGGCACGTTAAACATTTTTTATGTGGTATGTAGAGATAAAATCAAAAGTATTAAAAAAACAGCCAAAATTGGCTCAGGACCCAAAAGGTTAAAGGGGAAGTGCCGTTTTTTTTACAAATCAGCTCAAATGAGAATAGTACCATCTTATTAAACATCTGTTATTAGAGAAATGTTCAAGTTTGTGTCATTTACTGGCTGCATTTCAGTGCCCCCTTCACTCCTGTTAAATGGATATCATCAAATCCAAAATTGTTGGAAATACTCCAAATGACTCCAAAGTGAAATGGGTGAGTAAATGACAGTATTTTATCCCAGAAATAAGGTCCAATTTGTAAAAAACGGCACTTCCCCTTTAAGTTACACATCACTACTAGCAATGATGCAACCACTGATATATCTGCCACAATGTCTGGATTCAAGAGCATTAAGCAGTGGTGCCACATGGAATTTGCCAACAAACAAACAAACACACAGACAAACATCCACCAGTCTAGCTGCAGGAGCCAGTGTGGTGGGGGTGTGTTGATAAAGATGTGTTCAGACCTTGTTTCTGACAGCTCAGACAGATAAGAGGCATCACAGCCTGTGAGTGATGCTGTCAGTGAGGCGGCATCAGTGATAAGCCTCCTCACTTCAGTGACTTCACACAGACTGAGACCAGTGCTGCTGTCAGGCCTCCCTAAACTATTCGGTTACGTCTTCAGCTAATGAGCCTTCTTCACTTTCAAAGGCATCCTAGGTCACACATTTGTCTCTCACACCCTCATTTTGTCAATCTAAATATTCAATAACATCCACCTTTATAGTCATGGGACACTGTTAAGCATTTATAAGACTTCTGGGCATTGAAAGAGTTGACCTTCACCACCCACGTGGGGTGCCAGGTTGTAAAATTAATTCTGATATTGCAGAAATATTTGTTTGTGCTAATCTTTAAAGTTTTTATTCTCAGATAAAGACACACAACGTGTTGTTGGTTTTGAATCATGGTGGTTCGTATGCGCTTATTAATAAAATATCACATTAGGTGCATGTTATAACCTAGATATGTTTCACCTTGTGAGGAAGAAGTGGGAAATGTCACTTTCAGTTGAATTTTATTTGAGTCCTAGATGTGATTAAGTCAGGGATGGTCTATATGCTGCAGTTTTGGAGAATGTAAGTCCCGGTGCATCTCTCCTTGTCTGCTGTATGTCAGGTTTTATTCTCAGGAATTATTTTCAGGGCTCTCGTCCTCTAAAATGGAGAACTAGAGTGTTAGAAGTGGATTTCACTTGTCATTCTTATTGTACCTACTTACTAGTAGCACCTCAGCATGAAGTGCATCTTGCAATATTTGTCCGAGTTTAGTTGGAAGCTGTTATAACTCAACATGGAGGAAAATCCATGCAGGTGTTCATTTTGCCTCCCAGATGTCCAGATGAGTCACTGTTTTTGAGTCAGGGCAGATGATGGAGGTATGTTTTGACAAAAATAAGCTTTCAAGTCAGAAATTCACACGTACGAGTCAGTGTTTGTGTTTCTGTCTGCATTCATACTTTAAAACACATCTGGTTGGTGGAGGAAGATTTGGTTTGACGATAATATTTGTTTGGTTTTGATGCACTCCAAAACCAGCACTTTGTGAATCAGTTTCAGCATTATTGTTGGTGGTTTTTGCTCTGCTCTGCTCAGAAATCACGTCAAACCTGAAAGATCAGATGCAAACTCCAGTCTCTGTAGTCAAAGTCTTGTGTTGTGAACGACCCATCCGTCCATCCATCTATCATCCATCTGTCATCCATCCATCCATCCATCCATCCATCAATCCATTCCCTCATACTTCTGCCCATTAGACCTTAACACTTCCTGCACTGGAACAAAGACGTTGCTATAGAACATAAAACAGGCAATAATTACATTTCCTGCAGTACAAATGACTGAAATGAAAAGTGATGCATTATAACTTTACAAATGTGGGGAAGGCTCACATATCTTCTCTGGATGTTTGTTTTTGGCAAATGCTTTAATAAAAAAAAAAGCTATTTTGTGGGTTGCCAAGATTACACTACACCCCCTCTACTCCCACACCCAAGACTCTTAGGTGAGTGATCTGAAATCTCCATAGTAGTCTGTGTATTTGGTGGTAAACAAAGTGGAAAGCCCACTCTTTGTGAGCAGACAAAGAGTAACAGACTGTTGTTTCTATGTAGAGAAAATAGTAACACAGAGTAGAGTGAGTTCAGCCTGTGGGTGGCTGCAGATTAAAAAGGGGTCCAAGTCCGAGATCCGGCTGGTATGACTCAGTAAGACACCAGATAGTCATCCTTCTTTAGCCAACAGTTGAGAGAAACTAAGCTGATCTACCCCAGCTGACATGAAAATGCACCAAAGAACAAAAAGAAAACACATCTGTTAGCAGCCTCTGGCTTTGTGTCTGAAAGGGGGCATTTTCTTTTTGGGGATTTCCATGTTTGTGGTCATAATAAACTGCAGCACAGCCCAAAGACATTCACAGATGAAGTGGAAGACAAACCCAACGAGAGTTTAATTCAATAAAAGTCATAGTAAGCATAATACATTATTTGAAATTGTTTTAGGGAAAGCACAAACTCAAAGCATATTTTGATGATAGTGGATATCTCAGGCCTAAGAGGAGATTCGATAACGGGACGTCTGGTAGAATAAGGCAGAAGGAGCCTGGCAGTGCTGATAAATGTAGGACAGAGAGGGGAAGCTGGAATGGGGAAGCGAAGAGTCAACTTGACTCTAGATAAGCAGCATTTACTGCTGCTCATATTTGAAATATTTCTTATCTGAGGCCAGGATTCCTCACAGCACCTCTGACCTGCTGGAGATGTCTATTAGCCCTCGGTGATGAATTCTGTGTGAGGAGGGTGAACACAGGGATGCTGCTGAGCAGACTGGGTTTCCATAAAGTGCATCAATTCACAGCTATTATATTTGGATCATTCAAGCAGTGAAAACATGACACCCTTACATTCCCAGTCATACATTTTACCACCTTTTCAGAGCAGCCTAAATTCAAGAGAATCAATTTCAATTAAATGTTTTTTAAAGTGTTTTTTAGCCCCTCGTCTCACTCTCTCTTTCTTTGCTTTTCACATTCACTCTCCCTATGACTGTCAGGTTCTGCTGTGTTACTATAAAGCCTCTTCACAAAGCAGGGGGGTTGTTGTGGGTCACATTCAAAGGTCAAGCCTAGTCTCTGAGGGTGGGATCGATGGTAGGTGGCCTTGTGTGTCCAGGGTCAGTCAGAAAATAACAAGTGCTCCTAATGTTTTTTAAGCTGAAAATTCAAACTACTAATGTTAACAAAAGGGGTAGCTCAGTGAAAACAAGCAAGGGCTCCACTATTCAGGTCCTGAGTGATTGGCAGCGACATGAACGACAACGTCAGGCTGCTTTCAAAAGTGAAAGATTTAGACCTGAAAAGTCTGAGACAAAATAGACCTATTTATTCATTCACGACAGGGGAAGAAAGGCAGGTTTTCCAGAAAATAAATGCAGATAAATGAAATAAATATGCTGCACATTAGAATAATTGTTACATTTATTTTATGAGTTCTTCTGATGTATATGAATTTTTCTTGGACATCACACAGTCCAAGCGTCCTGAAAAACCTGGAAAATGATTGACGAATTTTCCAGTCATGGAAAACATATGGAAAATGACTAGTAAATTGGTCAATTGGACGCGCGTGAACCCTGCAATACACCACTTAAAAAGACGACACCCTTGTGGGATTATAATGGAGGTAATAACTGTTTTCCAGAGTATAAATCCAGCCAAAGGTTCAATTAAAAAAAGAAATATGCACCATTTCAAAGTTCACCTTCCACTCGTGTTACTGTACAGGAACATGGCTGTGCTTACAGGTGTTAAAGACTGCGGATAAGAGAGTGTGCCAAGCAGTGAAGGATGCCAGTGTTGTCATGTTGCATTTGAAATCCCATTTATCATTAGATTTACTGCTCCAGTGTGGATGTAATTATTGTCTCCACTGTGTCCATTCACTGTAGGCATTCATGGCTCCAACTAACTGTAAAACACCAAAGGTTTGATCTCTGAACAGTCTGTCCTGGACACAAGGCTCACTGACTATATATACATATATGTTTGAGAGGCCGGGCTGCAGTGTGCATGGTGATTACAATGTTAAGATTGTCATTCTGTGTTAGTGCTTTGCTGGGGATTGAAAGGGTAAATGTAAGCAGCCTGAGCGTAATGGAACCGTCAGTCAGGAGAGGATTCAGGAGCAGCCAGATATTGTTCATTCATTCTACACTTGACTGTGCAGCTGCAGCGAGGAGGGGAAAATAAGGTGGAAAAATAAGAAGACCTGAACATGATGGGTGTTTCTTTTTGGGGCAGGAAGATTGAAATATTTATTTGTATGTATGCTAATTTAACAAGGAAAGAAATCACTGAAAAATATCTATTTTATTTTGGTATCCTCAACTTGCCCTACTTGTACTTGCATTACCTCTATGACTCATCTGTGTACTTTTTAGAATTACTGCCTGGCATTAAAGCCAAATTTTAGTTTCCAGATTCTCCCCCACTCCACTCTTCATACTGGAGAATTCATCTAAAAAACATCCACATCACTGCTGAAAATGTCATTTCCTGTGCAGAGATAAAACGGCACACACACACACTGTCCTCTTCTTCACCTCCTCTTCCTCTATTTGTGTGGAAAGTTAGTGCGGCAGTTTTAAGGATGGAGGCAGCATCACTCAGCTGCTCAAAATTTAAGATTTGTTTTTATGCAAGTGCTTTAGCAATGGCCTCAAACATGAGACGGGAATACAAGTTAAATAACATCTGAATGTAATTTAATGTACGAGAGAAAGATGTCAGAATCTATTCAAGAGGAAATTTAGGGTTTTTCCTCACAGTACACGAGAGCTACGTAATGCTATACAGAGGTTTTCAGTGGAGAGGGATACTTATAAGTACCTTTTGTTTTTCAGGGATCAGTGAGATCAAGGTGGGTGAGCAGCAGCTGCTTTCAATGAGCAGCACAGGATTAGATGCATTCCAGCTCTGCCTGCCGCCACTAAGAGATAGTGGCATAAGTCAAAAATACAAGTCATAAACAGGAAAACAAAAATCACATCAAGTATGTCATTTTATTTTTAACACAGACTCACAAATCAGACATATTGAATTGTTGTTTTGCAAAATGCAATAGAAAAAGCAATAAATGCTTTAAATGAGAGTCCACCAAGCACTCTTTAATAAACTCTCCATCAGAAAACGGTTTACTGTGCCTTCACCATGGTAGGAAAAAAGTCATGACGGGGGGAAGTGATGATGTTACTCTGTTCAATTAGACATGTGCTTCTGTTGTAGGGAAACATATTTTGGGTTTTTGTTTTCAAGACAACAAGCTGTTGGACAAATGGGACTGTTGGTGAACCTGAACAATGGCATGGTACAGCATCTCTTGTTGGTTGTGTAGAAAAAAAGTCTGATGCTACAAAAAGATAAACGATCATAGAAAGTTCATAAATGTGTTTATTTTCTGTTCAGGTTATCAGATCAAGCTGGATGTAACTGTGTGTTTTGGCTAGCTAACTATCAAAGCAACACATGTGAATCACGCTGCTTACCATTAAGGCCCTCTGTACTGGATGAATACTATCCAAACCCCAGACTTGATCTGAGGTAAAATAACCAGTTCCTAACAGCTAAACAGCATGGCATGGAAAACACACACACAGAGAGAATGATTACCATACAGTAAAATACAATATTAACACCGTAATACAATACCAATTTTTGTGTCAAATCAAAGTGTGCATGTGTGTGCGTACATATTCATGAGTGTGTATAGACAGGTGTGGCTACAGCGTCTATTCATTCCACTGATGTAAAAGAAAACACGGTTGGTAAACACAGAGACGTGGTCAGGCCTTGAGCCACGAGTCGGCCTCTGCCATATTTCACTCTGTGGACAGGAGAACATGTTCACTGGGTTTTCTCACATACTGCTGTCCATCTGCCAAGAAGTTCAACATATCCCTCGATTTTTTTCCTCCGAAAACAGACTGTTCAAACATTTTTATACATCGTCGCCTCCCTGGGCGTAGTGGTGAGAAACAGGGTCAAGAGGTTTGTTGAAAACCATATCTCTTTGAATTAAAGTGTGTGTTTATATTCTATTCAGCTTCAGATTTCTCCCTTTCATTTCTCTGTTCAAGTCCATTCTGTACAAGGTCTTTAACAAATGAAACAAAGCTCTACCTCACCCTCTGCTTTCAGTTTATTTCTACATCAGAGACTGTAAACATGCTCATTAACAAGTTTGGGCTGCTGGAATTTGTGTCATATATACAGATATTCACACTGCAATCACAGAGTTTATTCTAAATTACGGCGCGTGTTCGAACACTCAAAATATCCCCATTTTCACAGTGTAAAGAGACAAGTAGTCCATAACAATAGTTCTAACAGATCCATCAAGCGAAATGAGCTATGAAGTTTATATTTTGGAATAAAATGTAGTTTCGCTTCTGCTTAGCATCACAATGCTTTGTGACATACAGACATGATGAATCAATTACCTGCAGTGTTGAGATTACAGCTACAATGTGTTATCTTTGGAGCTATGCTGTCCTTGTACACATCAATTTGAAGAATGTGCAGAAAAAGACAAATGGAGCCAATTCAGACACTGCTTGTGGCTCCACCTCACCAAGTGTCTGCACTACTTTAGAGGCTAAATGTTGTCAAGGTGAGGCAGCTTCTCCGAGGTGAGGCATCATCCAAATATCTGGTATTAACAGATAACAGCTGCCCTGACCAAAGCCCCTCTGGACTATAAATTATCTCCACCGTTGCATCCACTATTTGCACTCAGACTTTGGACAAGCTGAGCTGTGAGCAGATCACATTTTTAAGCCGTCAATCAAAAGTCACTTTTCCAGACATTTTCACCAAAAGAAATCCACTTTTTCACTGAATCGTATATGTTTTTCTTTTGTCTCGTGTTGCAGAAAGCATGCATGGAGCACAGCTTTGTTTGGGCCAAATACAGAACTTGACTGCAAAACTGTGCAGCGATGTGTGAAATGAAGTGTGGGCTATTGAATCAGCCAGAAAGGGTCAGACCACAGATACAAGCCAAAGAATCCATGAGGTTATATGTTCAATGTAATTACTATCGTTTAGATTAGATTTAGATCTTAATGGATCTGGAGCTTGCTGAGAGTTTGTGATTCAACTATTGTCACATTGATGTATTTTTGTTCATTACCCTCCAATTAGGACGCTTCACTTCCCAACAAAGTATATTTGTGGCTTCTCCTTGAATGAAAATCGTATTTACAATTTTGAGATAGCTTCACTGAGCTAACAAGTACAAATTTTCAATTGAAAATCAACAGAAATCTTGATAAAAAAAACTATTGAGCCCATGGACTGCAACTGATCTCCATGCTTTGTTTTTGAAACATCTATCACATCATTCGTTCCAATAAAACTTCTAGAGAAGTTTTTTTTGTTCATTTGCCCTTCAACAGAAAACTGAATACATCAGTAGAAATCAGGTAAATCAAATTGGCTGCTACTTCTCAAGTTGTAGCTCATGGCACCTGAACATGTCATTGAGAATACCAGGTCTATCCACACAATGTGACCTCCAGTCTCTTCTAACATTGAAAGTCAATTAAAGCAATGTCTCCATTCCTCATTTGTGTGAATACTAACTGTTCTCTCTCAGTAGCAAAGCTGGGCGTAGTGTGACAGAACAAGACCACAAAACCTCTTAAGGAGGTGGCTGGGGTTGGATGACATGCCTTGCCTTCCACCGACAGGCAAATGTTTCTCTTAACCATGACAACGATTTTACCCAAACACTAACCAAGCATTGCTTAAACTTAGCCACACCTTAACCATAGTGGCACCAGATCAAACCACTCTTCACAACCTGGGCAAGTCCTGCAAATAGATCACCAACTCAGAAAATAATGACATGGGTTGTTTTGGAGAAGAAACAAAAGCAAAGACAGGAAACAGAGTGAAGCAAGGTTTGGATTAAGAACCGGTCAGGCATCTGCATCAACTAACTACTTCATTCCTGGGCACCTATCAGAGCGCTGGAATGAGACCATTCAGCTCACTGCAGTACCAACAACACCCTTTACCTCATGGAACACTTTGTGAATGGAAAGGAAATCAAAATGACACTCCTTCCTTTCCCTTTTTTCATGCAATTTTTTACAGGTTTTATGGTAACTGAGTCAAACACTAGAGAGCGAAGAGGTTGATGTTTCTTTCCTGCCAGAAAAGACTGATCTTCAACAGTAAAGCCAGCTAAGGTCATCCTCAAAGCCTGTCCCAAATATCAGCATTAGATTAACCACTGATGGACGCAAACAATCTTTAAAAAAAATCTTTGTCTAATCAGTACCAGAGCTGCCATCCGTGACGAATTATCAACACAAGTGGTTTATCCAATCACATTGATAATTGATAAGGCCCCGCCTTCTGAAACACATCTCCAATGGAGCACTCCTAGATGAGTGTGGAGCTTGACGGAATGACATTCACCTGGAGAGAGTCAGGTTTGGACTTTTCTTCCTACTCAAAGAAACCAAAAGTTGGCTTGAAAGAACTGATTTTGCTGGAAGCACTACAAAGAAATGCATACATGTGAGAAAACATCAAATTTTCAGGGGTGATGGGTTGAAGCTCATGGTTGGATAGAGGTCGCACATGAAGGAACGGCCACACACACCTGTTCACCCAGTGATGACAGTGGAAATAATCAAAAACAAAGAGGTCTCTTCTCTTCACAGTCCAGACGGATGGCTTCTTTGTTCTTTGTGTCTAGAGTAAATCCAGAGTCCTTAACCACTGTTCAGCTTACTGTCAGCACTACATTACAGCCTATTATCTCCACATCCCTCTTCAAGGGCATACCTATATACCATATGGTGGTATTTTGCTGTGAAGGCTATGAGGTAAGAGCATAATGAACCTTCAGCCTGATGGATTCAGCAGACCAACTGTCCTCTCTCTGTTAAAGGCGAGCAGGTGAAGGAGGAGTTTGTACTGAACTGCAGCCAATAAAATTAGCTGTCTGACTGCGAGATGAGACAAAGATTTCTTTTTGAACAGAGATCATGACAGGGCCGAGGTTTTTATCAGTGCAGCTGACCATTCATCAGCACACAATGAATATATTTTGCTTTTTTGTTGATTGAATTCACATCCATTAGGGCAGCGCTAACAGGCAATATGATGTTTGCTAACAGGAGGCCACTTCGGACCAACCGTGAAAATTTTGTCAAATACTGTCCATAACTTTTTGAGTTATTTTGCAAACCAACAAATAAACACCCCAGTGAAAACATAACCTCCTTGGTGGGGGTAATTATATTTAATTATCATTATTATTATTATTATTATTATTATTATTATTATTATTATTTTTACAGCAGAATACATGTAGCCTATTTAAAAATGTTTGTAGTGTTTCCTGTAATACAGTTCAGCAACAGGAGATTGTGTCATACACTCACTGTATAATGCAAGAAGATCATCTTCAATATATCACAATATGTGACACTTTACTACGAAACCTCTCCGGGATAAATTCGCAGCATTATAAAAACACCTGTCTTTTCACATATTTATAGACAACAGACACGGTAACATCAACGAGCCATTCTAAAACACACAGCATTGTGAACACGTGCCATCGCCTCAATGTCAATCAGCCATACACTGTCAAAAGACACAGTCTGCAAGGACAAAAAGAAATGTGTATTAGTATTGATAATATCTGGATGGTGTCATGCTATACTGTGGATCACCGGATAAATGATCATACAGATTATTTACAAAGTGAATATTTACATTTTAACTCTATTATCTTCACATTAATCATGGCTTGAGTTGCCTCCACTCAGATAAGTTGGAATGCATGAACAAAGTGCACCATCTATTTACTAAAAAAAAACAAACATCAAAATACCTTCATAGCATTCTGGGATTCTTGCTTCACTTTCATTCCGATCATAAGAAGAAAATGATTCAGATTTTCTCGCTAAACTGTGTCACCTCTAGTGATGAGTTATGTTTATGTTAAACTTCACAGTGGGGGACATATTTGCTTTTAGTCACCATTGGTACACTTTGCAACAGGATTAGCTGAAGCTGAGGTAACGCAGAGCTTCAGATGTAATAACACGAACACACACGCCAACATCAAATCAACTGGCGTGTCTGTTTTCATAGACAACACAGTTGTTTTCTCCTCCTCTAAGTGTGGATGAGTGACCTCTTCTTTCCCTGATGAACACATCACTGTGTCAGCCTTTATGAATTTCCATCAAACACACAAAGGCATGCAGCAGGACATGGAAATAATTAGCGCCTCTGGTTGTATAGAAGTCTATGAGAAAATGATCCAACTTCTCTCTTGATTTATTCCATCAGTAAAGATTATAAACATGTTTATGGTCTCATTCTCTGGTTTCCAGTCTTCTTCAATACAGCATGATGTTCATTTAATAAATTATGGTCCCATTTAGAGTCAAACATACCATAAAACAGAGGATGATTTAGAGTGGAGCTACTTGCTGACTGACAGGAGCTGTCTATGACTTTAACCCTTTCAGTGTGTTTTCAGTTTATTAAACAATAATTGCAACATATTGGTTGCATAATAATACCTAATATCAATCCACAATCCACTGGCTGACATCATGGCGTCTATGCTAACACAGTCAGAGATTCACTTTTATCATTGTCTTTCCTAACCATAACCACATAGATCAGACAAAAGCTCACATGAACTTAAAATCTACATTGAAGACAACATGAAAGGCCCTTAAAATGCTAAGGTAAAATGAATCATCTCCTTAACAAGTGGTCAAACTAGATCCTAATGTGATATGATAGAAACCCCTTGTACAATGTCTAACTTTACAGTGGTTATTTCCTGCTATTGTTGGGTTGTTCATTTATCTACTTACAATTTTCTGAAAGCACTTGAAGGCAGCGTCAGACTACTGGGCTCTCAGAGGACTCAGAGCAGGAGCTCTATAAACCTCTGGGGTTACACTGCAGATCATTCATCTCCAGCAGGAGTTTCCTCTGGCTTTGCTGGATTCACATTAAGCTCTTTTCCAGAGAAGATCCATTTTAGACTGGGCTCTTTGCACCAAAACCCTTTCTGGGTTGCCAGGTTTGGGAATGAACCGGGCGTCCGTTTCCGAACAATCACATTCAATCCACACCACTGTATTGCCAGACATTGTGCTTTTGCCAGGTATTATGTAAAATCTATTTCCACTATATTTCAGGGTTTGGATTGACCTCAGTGTTCTCTCAGAGGATAAGAGGATGCTTGCCTCCATCCTGGAAGATAATTCTGTTATTGGCATTTTTTTTTTAAAACCAAACTTCCTCAAGTTCCACATTTGGGGATCATATGTCAGACTGTAAGAAGAGAGGAGCCTTGGTTGCCAGGTCTGAAGCAGGACTAGCACATTTCTTTCAACGTGAACCCCTGGTGCTTCCTCCTGCTCTGATCAAACAACCCGCCTGTGGCTGCTGCTGCTCAACATGAAGCACACATGGGGCCAGTTAGCAAACAGCAATTCACACAAGAACAATCACTGTGTCCTGGGTTTGATTTTTGTCCTTTTGTACTTTTCCCTACCGCTGCTCAGAGTCTCACCAGAGCAGATGTTAACTGCTCACCACCGGCTTTGCTCTCTGTTGTTAAATTACCTGCTTCCACCTTGAGAGTGATACTTTTAAGGGGTGCAATTGCTTGGTTAGTTTCTGATTTGGGTCAATTCATCAGCAAAGTACATTTGAGTAGAAACCCAGTTTAACCTTCCAAAAGAGCCGTGTGCTCATTACAGAAAATGTGACTTTGATTATATAATCCTCCTCAAGTGGAAAGAGATTTAAAAGTCAATTAAATCAATTTGAAGGAGGGCATTAGTTGAGTCAGGGATACAAATGGTTATGCGGTACAGTAGAGTAATTATTCCCGGTGTGACCCAGACTTTCCACTGCTTTAACAATAACAGGGTCATTAATCTCCTGTATCCCATCTTATCTCTCGCACCAGAGACTACAAGCTAATACCTCAGTGGATGTGTCACTGTCCACATCCTGGGGAAATATGGAGTAGAGCGGTGGGGGGGGGGGTCTGCTTTTGTAACTGCAGGCTATTTATCTACATTAGCTAGGAATGATATTGTCAGTCAGTGTTATCTCCATATTAAGACAGATGTTTGACAAGTCCTGTCCATATAACCCACTGTAAGTATGGTATTAGGCCATAAACTGCTGCCACTGGTTATTGTGCTCCTCACATGTGTAAAAGATGAGCAGGAAAACAAAGAGGATTTTCCTGAATGAAATGCAGTGTGAATGTTGGCAGACACTCTGCTGCAGCTCAAAGCATGACGGTTGACCTCAGCACGGGTTGAAAATCTGTTATCTGTCCATCCAAGGGCACACAAAACTCAACCATCTGCCAACGAACTATCAACTATCCCTTTAAAATTACCATTTACCATGACGATTAAAACCATCTGACAATTCAACACTGTGACCAAAAAAGTCATGTGGACTAATAATGACCACATGTTGGCACTAGTGATGCCTCAATGGTTTCCAAAAGTGTGACGATGCTGAGTGAGATTTGGCAATACTGCTTCTGCCATTAAAGAAGATAAAGGTGTAAGAATGAAAATTAACAGCAGGAGTCACCTTAAGTTACACAATCGGGATCCAACGTCCGACAGTTCATCTGAAGTGCCAAGAAACATGTGGAAATATGAAATGCAGCCTATATAAAATAATACAGTGACAAGGACAATAAGCGTGTCTGACAGGTACAACAGAGGAGACAGTCATAGGATAAATGTGTATATCAAACATAAGGAGTGAGGACCCCTACAAACACTTGACGCAGATCGTATTTTTTCCCATGAGCTCATATTTCACAGCCATTCACAGTCCGGCCCACACTGAGGGCTACGTTTGCTTCTTCAGTGGCAGGATTACCCATGGTGCTTCACCTCCCCAGTGTTTGATCCATTCCCACAGGATCCCACCTACTGCTGTCAACTGTTTACTGTTGTTCAATATTTAAAGAAGAAACACTAAATCCACTGCTCCTTATTATTCATTGCCTTGTTTTCTGCATAAGTTATGCAGGATTCATGAGGAGCTTTGGCTCTGATTAAAGTCATTCTCATAACATCCTGGGTTTTTTAAGGTTGAGTGCCAAAGATGTCAATGGAAGTGATGCCATATGTATAATTGCTTTGCAACACACAAACTGAAATGTTAATAACTCCATTAACAACATTAAACCTTTCCAGCAGAGTTCAGAAAGTTCAGTAAAAGACTATAATAAAACTTGTACTGAGACTACAGCCAGGTCGACAGTTCACAGTCTGATGGGATGAGACTCTAAGGAATGGTGAAAATGTTTTGAGGCAAAGCCAACATTTTATATAAAACAGGCTCCTTCCATTGATCATCCAAAAGTTTGAAAAAGAGACTTAAAAAATCATTGTTGACGTTCATCATGGAGTCCCTCCTGCTGCACATCTGTAGATGATTCTTTAAGGGGCACCTCCTCTGTTTCTTTCCCCTATGAATTTTATTTTCTCCCTCCATTAGACACTCTATACTTTAATATACAAAATAGTGCTTCTCATGATCCCAGTTTGCAGTTATGAGGGTCATTAGATGAGAAAAAACACCCCAGACCTTTCTGACACATCACACACTTGCATGTAAACATGATGTGGATGTAGTTGTTGTCTGTCACCACAAATAAAAAAAAAGGAGTAACCGCACCTTCTCTTCTGTCGCTCTTGTATACACACACAGATGCAGGCAAACACACACTCCCTGTCACACGGGTATGCAAGCTTTACGGACACAATAAATCCCTTTTCATGCAATCCTGTGTAGGACGCCACTGCTGCCAGCCGTCATCGGAAAACCTCCCTCCAGACTGAAAGCATTCCTCTGGACACAGTTTAAGTCTCTCTCTTTGCTATCTCAATAGAATAAATAGCCCAGCGTTTCATACTGCAGCAATGAATAACATCTCATTGTGTTTCAAGCTGTGTGTGTGTGTGTGTGTGTGTGTGTGTGTGTGTGTGTGTGTGAGAGAGAGAGAGAGAATACCCCCCATATCAAAAGATCTAAGTGGCCTGGGTCTCCTCTGAGGGGGTGTTAAGGACTTTAGGAAGCTGCTACCATGAACAAACACTCCCCACTGTTGGGAACACCAGGGGATCTGTGCACACACACGCACACATATATACACACACCTTTGTGTAAAGCCTGCAAAAGCAGTGACACACAGATATAAACCAGACCTCAGCTGGAGAGACGATATTCCACCAGACAAAAAAAAGAGTTCAGGTAGTGAGTATATGTGTGTGTGTGTGTGTGTGTGTGTGTGTGTGTGTGTGTGTGTTTTACTCTGCTTTGATGTTTCAAGTTGATGAGGAAGAAAAGAGGGAATTAGGCTGCTGGTTATGAAAGTTGTACTCGTCATAATGAGTGTGAGTTGAGTTGAAAAGGAGCTACAGTAAGTTTGAAATCCAGAGCATGAACGCAGCAGACAGCTATAGTCTATGTTAAGACATACCTGGACAAGCCATGTGTGACTTATGTGTGTGTGCCTCGTATGAAACTACAAAACCTCAACTAAAAATGCTCTTAAATTACCCTAAATTTGGGTGAGCAAAAATGGCCATGGACATTTTCAAATGGGCTCCCTTGACCTTTGACCTTATAGGTGACTGAAAACTCTGAGGGAAAAGTGTTTCTCATTAGATAAACAGATGTTGACAAACTACGTGGCGACTTGTCCAGGGTGTACCCCGCCGATTACAGTTACCCTTTTCTCTGTTTCAGAAGACACTGAAACTGAAGCACAATATCTACGCAAGCTGTCAAATGCAAGAATTGAAATAAAAAATTAAAAAAAACAAGAACTCTTGGTGTCTTTTGGTGTCTGGGATACTGTAGGTTGAAGCAATGTTACTGGAAATCCACAAAGACGCTGGTCTGATTGGCAGTCACTTCTATTTGGCTCAGTATGAAAATAATCTGTCATCTTCTCTACAGATCAGTGTTTATCAGAGCCGACAAAACTAACTGTATGGTGTTATATTTGTGCTACATTTCCTGAGCAAAAGACAGATTGCAAAACTTCTGTGTGTCCCGGCAGTGTTTTCAATACATCTGATATGCAATCGAACCAGGCAGTATTTACTGTGGTCTTGCTGGTCTCAATAACCCCGCCCCAAGCCCCTGACATAATCGGTGCTTAGCTCTGGACCGGCAAAGACTTGGTGCTTGTCTGGCCCCAGTTTTAAGCACCAGGGTCCAGAATTTAGACTGTGGAAACACAAAGATCTGGTCCAAAGTCAGGATCTGGCTCTGAACCAGCCCTGGAACCACCTGGTAGAAAAGGGTAAGTGAGACAAGCAGGACAGTGATTGAAATGTGATGTGGGTAAACTTTGACCTCAGAAACCATCCATGTCGTAGTCTTATTTCTACATTGTGACAGTTAGGAGTTTTGCACATTTAGAATTCTAAAAATGATGCTGTGAACTTTAAATAGAATATGCTGCAGCTGTTCTCACTGGGAACAAGAGGCTCTGTTGTAATGTGCTCTAATAGGAATGTGTGCTCTGGCGACCGTGCAGTTATCTGCCTCCTGACTCCCTGTTTTCCTGCTGGATTTTTCCAGTCCACCTCTGAGAGGAAACAGCAGCAGGGAAAAGCAGACACTGCAGCCGATAGTGGGACGACACAGGTGGTCCTTCCATTAGACCACGGGTGGAAACACAGCATACAAAAGCACATGCTCTTATTATGATGTTGACTAGTCATTCCTTATCCACCACACTTAACCTTTGACCTGCTGCAGCTTTAAGCTCATCTTAAATATAAACTCACATCAAAACCATAAACATTTTGGCACTTTTAGTCCGACTGCACACACACACGTCATCACAGATGCAGTACTAACACTACAATATAAGAGAGTAGCAAGGGGCTGTTCTGACCTTTTACTGTAAACCACAGGGTGTACAGCTACATGGTGGAAGAACTCAATACAGCATAATATTTAATGGTAAACCTCTGGATAAATAAATAAATGGACACTGTGTAAGTTTTTAAGTATTTCATTACCTCAAATCAACGTCTTCATTCATAAATAGATCCTTATTAATGTAAAACAACATATACCAACAATCTGACTTATCCTCCTGGATGAAGAATCAGTTATTGGAGGCTTCCATGTCTTTCTGGTCTATCAAAAACTACAAACTGCAGAGAGGGACATAAAGCACTACCTGCTAGTACCCTTAGGACAAAATGCATTTCAGAGGCCCGCTGGGAAGTCCTCTGGACCGGAGGAGTACTGTGGAGGTCCGGGGAAAAATGACTGGAGCTCCGGGCCGGGGCTGGGGATCCACGGTGATAGTGGCCGCCCGGGAGTTGACCCATTCCGCTTACCGTAGCTCCAACCATGTTGCAATGCATGCAACATGATGGGAGATAAAATGACACAGTGTCCAGTTAAGGAGACCTGAAGGTTGAAACTAAACTTATCAAATGATATGTTCATCATTTAGCCAATAAACATGTCAGAATATTATGAAAAGGTGCATCTAAGGTTTGATCTTCATTTAGTCTGACCAACAGTCCCAAAAACAAGCAATATTTAACTGCAAAAACATAAAACAGAAGGTTTGGTATTTATGTTTAATGGCACTAAAAGCCAAAGTGCAGTTATGTAACTAACACATATCTCTAACCTGTCTTGATGTCATATGAAACACTGCATATATAAACTTGTGTCACACTTTTTAGTGGAGCAAGAATACAGTGGTATGAAAATGTCTGCCTGGCTTATTTCTTTAGTTATTTACATGCATGCTTGTGGTTAGCTGGAAAATGTGTGTGTGTGTGGCTGTTAATGTGACTCAAGCTCTTCCTTTCATTCATTCATTCATTCATTTTATTTGTTCCTGTTTACTCCCTGAGCTGCTCTAAAGTGAGGACCATTAAAGGGACCGTCACAGAACTTCGATAATAACCACTTCCTGCCCAAAATCACAAAGCCGTTTTCCTATTAAGAAAAGTCTTGTCTCCCTAAACGCATCGCAGTGCTCTGATACCTTTTAAGGAAGCAGCAGCAGCAGTGTGATGAAGTAGCGCTGGCCTGAACCCGTTCCTGTCCACAGCTCTCCTGACACACTAAAACCTAACCAGCGTAACAGACTGAGGCCAGTAAAAGCTGGACCGACAACATAAGAGTGTGTTGTTGATACAGACCTCTGGATACAGGAGAAGCTGTTATAATGTCATATGATATGCTCACTAAAACATCATGGGAGCTGAATGAACCCTGGCACTCAAATTAATCCATGTTTCACTTCGCTAAAGTCGTAGTAAATGTCTTAACAGATACTAATTCTGTCATTTTTCAGATAGACCAGTGAAAGAAACCTCTTACTGAGACACTGAAGCTTGTGGGACAACTGGGAGCACTTTCTAGATAACAATAATGAAACATTTACTCAAAATGTGTACATAAATGTTTGTTAAGGTTGGAAGAGCTGCAACTATCTCATACTGTGCAATAATTTGACCTATTCATGTCCAGTATCACTGTTTTCACTTCATGTACAGTCTGTTGTATATTTTCTGACTTATTTTAAGATTATTTATTTAGACATTTATTTATTACTTATTACTTTATTACTTATTAGACTCTGTTGTTTGCTTACTTAATTTACTCTGTACTTATTGTTTACTTCACTTGTCACTGGTTCTTTATTATATAGGTCCTTGCTGTAATGCTGCTCCATCTTTGCTGTTGGAACACTGGAAATTTCCAATGTTCTGAATGAAACTAGTACAGTATTTTGACAGACTTGTTTTTAACTTGAGTGTTTGTTTTCTGCTGTTTCCCACTTCTACTTCACTACATCTCAGAGGGAGATGTTTTACTTTTTTACTTTTTACAATCTTTAGATACTTCCTACATAAAAAAAACACATGATCTTGTGCAGTACTGTACTCTAGAATTTTCTCCAACAAACTTTAATTTACATTCTATAATTAAGTAGGTTTTCTTCCTAAGTGCAATTTTGAAACCTTTTGAAGTGGATTTAGATTGTGGTGTTTATACTTTTACATGTTATTTGTACATCTTCTACTGCTTCATGCAGGGCCGCCCCTGACCAAAGTGTTTAGCTACGCTAATCTCTGTCCAACTTACCAACTTAACTTTCTTCCACACAGACTGAGGTCTGTCCTAAAAAGCCTGCATGCCAAACCTCTTCAGCCACTGATATGTTATATTAAAAAACAAACTGCATTGGTGGAAGAAAGCAATTACAAATAAAAACACTATGAACTCTTATGAATGGAATCAGGAAACCATTTGTGTTTGTCTTTACTCAGGCAGGGACGGATCAGGAAGAAGTCAGGAAATAGAGTGATGGAGTCTTTAAAATCCTACTGGTCTCCATATCAGTTGACCGACTTCCTTTAGTTAACACTCAGCTCTATCAAAATGGTATTGTATCACCCAGTTAACCATTCATTAGAGAAAATGACAGCTTTGTCATCCTTTCTCTCTCTACTTCCCTCTCTGTCGGTATCACTGTTGTCGTGAGTTGTGACAGTTTGCCCACTGAAACGCTTGCCAAGCTTGGAGCACACTTACATAAGCTAATGAATCAAGCTGAAGGCACGGAGAGAGCAACAGCCTTTAAGGGAAGAAAGCCTCAGAGAGAAAGCATTTTTCAGAGTATCTAATGAAGCACCTGGCTGCGATCCAGACAGCTATTAAAACTTTGGAAGCAGGAGGTAATGGTGACTCCTCATGCTTTCTCCTATCATTTATTTTGATGACACTGCAGCATTACTCCTCCTCTGAACACATTGTTCACTTTTTAAAGCATTACACAAAACTTATTGGACGTTTTAGCCACTTTCAAAAACACAGAAATCAAACTGTAGATGAGAAATGGCATTTCCTGGGCTTAGATGCAGGAAAAAATAATACTCCCTGGTTTATTTAGGGTAATCTCTTGTGGTACTCTCAGTCCTCATGCTGGGGTGATGCATTGCATCCAGCAGACTTTACAAAGTGCTTTGGCCTGTGTGGCTGCTCTGTGGTTCTGTGGGTATCGCTTACAGGTAATGAATGCCACCCCCCATCTTCCATAAACCCTTACCACCTTTCCCACAGGGATTACTGTCTGTGTGTGTCCATGTCTGTGTGTATTTTTACCTGTGTGATCGTCAGGGTGTGAGTTGATAAATGTGTGTCAGTTGGCTGCATGGCTGAGTTACCTCCAAGACAACGACAAAGGTCTTCTGGAAAACGATGTGAGGCAGCTGACAGATGTCAATTTCCTGCAGAGGAAGGGAAAAGAGGAAAAAGAGGAGGAAGAAGAAGAAGAAGAGAGTTAATCACTGAAACATTTACAACATGATGCATAAGATGTGTGGAATATAACTGATCATTCCCTCTAATATTAGTAATTTCCCAGGTTGGGATCAATGAAGTAGTTCTATTTTATTCTATATTATATTGCAAATGGCAATATTAGTCAAAATTGCTCAAAGTAACCACAATTTGATATACAGACAGCACAGACAACAGCCAGATTTTAAAATAAAATGTTAGTTTTCATGCAGCATTATGTTTTGTATATTAGTCAGTATGAATTTTCTCCCAGATTTCTGTCAATTTGTGATATTTTTGTCCACCAGGTCAATATCAGGGTCATGTTTTGCCTCGCTGAGGTGTGAATATTAAACACCTTTATGAACATGAAGTAGCAGTAGGGGGTCGACAAAGACACTGACTTAGGATCAGGTGAGACAACCACTTTTTTAGGTAAAGGGAAAAAAATAATGATCACTGACTTAGGGTTGGACAAGAAAACACTTGGGTTAAGGGAAAACCTCACACATTCAACAATGTGTACAACACTTGAACTCCTGCAAAATACTCGCTGAATGCTGTGAGTGGACCTTCTCATTTCACAAGGATGTTAGTGTGAAGCAGAGTAAAGCATTCAAAACTTGACACACAGGTATGTTGGATTGTTTTGAGGACTTTTTGTCTCATTGCAACCAGATGTGTGCAATTCTGCAATATGTTTGATTTCAAGGTGGCCTGAATAATAAATGGAGGGTCAAACAACATTTGGTATGTGACATGATGGAGAAAATACGGGCATTTATATATCCAAAGATTATATGATCCAATAAGTCCTAAACTTTGTGTAAAAGTATGTTTTTTGTGTTTGAATTAGATTCCTCAGTTTTGCTGCTCAACAACAAAAGGGTGTTTATACAAAAGAAGAGGTGATGAATAATTTCCTACATGAACTCTTCCAAAGCTTCTAATCTCTACTGTAGATCACAAACTGAGAGAGATCTGATGTGGCTGAATACTGTGGATGTGTGCTAGCTGCTCCCTGACAGCTGCTTCCTTCCAGAGGCCTGCTCTGCAGAAACCCTGGAGAAGACAACCCTCCCATTTAAAATGCCAGAATCCTCAGAGAGAGGCCAGGCTGAGGAACATCCTCCCTGCCCTCCAGGCCAATATCCTGATGGATAGTGTTTCCTCTGAATGTTGCTCCTTGGGAGCAGGGGAGGCCTCTGCAACAGCATTTAGAAACATATGGCGACAAAACTGCTCCTAAAAACAAAATAAAAAATAAATGATGTGTATAGGATATTTCGATGCAAAGCACAGCAACATATACGCTCACTCAGGAAAATATACTATAATATTACAGTGCATCTGGAAAGGATTCACAGAGCTTCACATTTTGTAATGTTACAGCCTTATTCCATATTGGAATAAATTATTTTTCACTCAAAACTCTACACAGAACATCCTATTATGACACCATTATTTTTTTTCAGGGTCTTGGTCACCTCCCTGACTAGAACCCTTCTCCCTGATCACTCAGTTTAGAGGTTCGGTCGGCTCTAGAAGAGTCCTGGTGGTTCTGAACTTCTTCATTTACAGATGATGGAGGCCACTGGACTCACTGGGACCTTCAAAGCACCAGAAACATTTCTGGACCTTGAGACAATCCTGTCTCTGACGTCTACAGACAGTTCCTTTGACTTCATGCTCTGACCTTATACAGACAGGTGTGTCTTTCCAAATCATGTCCAGTCAGCTGAATTTACCACAGGTGGACTCCAGTAAAGCTCTGAGTAACATCTCAAGGATGATCAGTGGAAACAGGAAGTTAGCTTTTGTTTTTAAGAAATTAGCTAACATTACAAAAATATTGTCATAATGGGGGTATTGTGTGTAGAATTCTGAGGAAAAATGAATTTATTCCATTTTGGAAAAGGGCTGTAGCTTAACAAAATGTGAAGCACTGTGAATACTTTCCGGGTGTACTGTATATAATAATCTAAGGCCTGAAAAGATCAACCAGTTTCTTATTGCTTTTATTACTTAGGTAATCACTAAATATAGCACATAAAGCCCTTAACAAATGTATTAGACCACCTGTCCAGCATCATGAAGAGTTTAACTGTATCTGATGAGATTAACTATTATCTAGAAATGCACAGTATTCCTGCAGATGGTCTCACTCACTTATGTAGGTCATACAGAGACACCAGTATGACCTACATAAGTGTATCACTATCAGTACTGTCACGGTTTCAGAACCAAGGGGGGATCATCCTCCCTCTCCTCCTTCATTCACCCCACAGTACAGTGACCTTCCTGTCAGCCTGGGAAGACTTTCAGTATTACAATCAAAAAGCAAGTAAAGTAAGCAAAAAAAGATGTTGAAGTACAGTAAAAAAAAAAAAAAAACCTCCCTGCATCGTCTGTCAGGGGAAACAAAAGTGAATCAGCCAACTCTGATGCAAAGTTTGTGCAAAGAAGATGGAATTTAGTTGAAGTGACACAATCCTCCCATCGGACTGTGTAATGAGAAGGATGCTTCCTGGGGAGTGCTGCCATGGCAACACAAACAACATACAGTACACTAGTAATGAATTAAGGTGAAATGCCTTCTTAATATTGCACTGTAAGAAGTCATATTACCTGGTTAACCTATGAGAATGTTACTACAGAAAGTAACAAAAAGCTGTGGTAGTAGTCTGAACAAACAATTTATGTGTTACGTTATCCAAAAGTTATCATTTAGCCTGTATTTTTTAGAGATATGAAGTAAACAAAACAGGCCTATATGAAGTACATCTAGGTCAAATTCTGTGGAAAAGTTTTCCAGAAATGAGCTCATTGCTGGCAGGAGATAAGGTGCAGCCTTATCAAAGAATGATGTTTTATTCCATCGCTATAACGGCTCGGAGCAGGAGGAAAATGATAAACTTGACATGACCCAAATTTCTTGGATTAGTCAGTTTGGACGAGTTCATACATACCTCTCTCATCTTTGTGCGTGCACTCAGTCGTTCTGGCGTGCAGCGCTATTTGTTAGCATTTAGCATAGCCCAGTTCTTTCCGTGGGAACCAGTTACACTTGGGAGCACTTTGACGTCGTATCATCACTAACTCATCACTCGATGATATTACTGCGCCGACGTCAAAGTGCTCCCAAGTGTTATTCCGTCATACATTATAGTTATTCTTTTCATACGCTTAGAAAATTGTATTTTGTGCAACCATACTTGGGTCATATAAGTACTAACGTAACTTTATTTCAATAGGAAAAAGTCGCTGGGTACTGGGCTATGCTAAATGCTAACAAAAAAGCGCCGCACACCAGAGCGATTGAGTGCATGCACAAGAGACAAGAGAGGCATGTATCAACTGAGATCAGGGAAGAACATATTTCAGTATGGAAATACGGTGGCATGTTCCTATAAGATTTCCAAAATTTATTAAAGTCTTTGTAAAAGTATTTTACAGGAAAAAAGTTCAGCAAGTTTCAGCAAGTTTCAGCATTTATGTCACACTCCTTTAACTCAACACAGTCCAGTCGGTTCCTTTCAGGGTGGGGCATTGAGGCATTCACTGAGCATGAAAAACACAGACCTCTCTTCTGGCTAATTATGTGTCAGATAAGGTCAGTGGAAGATAACGGTCATCAGCATGGTGGTGGAAAAAAGCAATCAGTTTTTTTAATCTCATACAGCTCACCAGAGCCACCACAGGAAAGACACAACCTTTGGTGAGGGGGCTTTCCACTGTTGCCATGACACTAATGACCACAAATACACTTTGACCTCAGAGAAGTGAGTGTAGGAGGATATTACACATTAGGCATGAGGTGTCCAAAGAGGTGACCAGCCAAAGGAGATCTTTGGGAAAAGAAACCCTTCTACTGTCCGTGTGTGTGTGTGTGTGTGAGAGTGTATTTACAGAATACCCATGGTGTTTTTGTCGCTGGCTTGCGTGTGCAGCTTCGTCCTCTCCACCCAGCTGAATCCCCTGAACGGGTGTGAAGTGAGGCAACAGTGTGGGGGTCTGCCCATGTGAAAATGATTATTTCTTTTCATTCCTGGTCCACAGAGAGAAAGTTAATGAGTTTTCAGGGTGACCAACCAGCTCACAATCAAAACAGTTTGTCGCTGAGATCCCAACAAATCTGAGCTATGATCTTTTTTCTTCTTTTTTTGGGCTGTGTTTTTTAGGTCAATTAAAGATGAAAGATTTGCTTGTCCAAATCTTCATGGGAACATTTTTAAAGTTGTACGTACGGGCAGAACCTTCCTTCCATAAAACAGAAACATCATGTACAAGAGAAAGGGTTTTTTTCTGCGATACAAAGAGCAGGAAAGGTCTTGGGAATGTGTTCAACATTTTAAACACAAAGATTCTCCCAAGGATATAAAATCCACAATTACATCCATTCAGTGGACATGTCCTTCACCCACATAACTGAGTTTAAGTCTTTTTTTTAACAAGATTTATCTAGTGTGCATTTGTAAATGCAGTGGATTTTGCAGCTGTTTGGTCGTAAAACAAAAGTACTGGACAAATTAAAATGTTGACCAGATAATGGCGCTGAAGGAAAGGGTAAGGGATCAAGTTATTACAATTCATCCTGAAAGGAATGTGAATGCCTGACAAAGCTACAGGGCGAGAACACACAGCAGCTTTGATAGAAGACTCCAAACGCATCCATTTATTCATTCAGGCCAGTCATGTCATTCTGAGCCAGAGTTCTGCACATTTCCAAGCATGACAATAATCTGCTTAGAAATGCTGGGAGAGAAATCTGAGATGAAAATCTATTAAGGAATATCAAAATTTCCTGTGATGCTCTCACTGTAAGCCCTCCACCAGCAGCAGCAGTCACAGCGGGGACCTCACAACATGCTGACGCAACGCTGTCGGCGCTCTCTGGGCCTTCGCATGGATCATATTTTCAGAGTGTGAGCCGTCACTGAGCACCAGCAGCTCGCCAGGCCACATGATAAGAGCCTCCTGCCAGAGGAGTCACAGCTGTGTTACTGTGGCTTCCCACATCACATTATTCATATTATGGACTATAAAATCTGTGTACTTCTCTCTTTGGTGACTTCTCCTGGTTTCACATCCTGCCATTTAAAATGTGTAACCAGGACCATAACATATTTTTCTTCAATTTTTCCATTCATTTCTAAACAATAGAGAAACTGGACTCAGGAACTGGCTGTGTGGATCATTATTCTGTCAAATCTTTAGTACAGAGACGCCAATCATAAGATAAGATAAAACTTTATTGATCCCAAAGGAAACTCTTGCACAACTGTTGTCATACACAGCAGGGAAATGTAAGCAGATTAAAAGACTCTTGGAGTGCCACTGACGTTCTTTGACGTCATTTAAAATCTGACGCTTGAATGCGATTGACGTATTTCAACGTCAAAGTGTTATTTTGTCAGTGGGTCGCCGATCGTGGTCTCCCTCAGCCTGTGAGTAATGTTGGGGCTTCTGGGAGATGTAGTCGGAGTATAAAGAGACGGTATAACCCACAGAGATCAAAGCGTTTAGAGAGCAAAATGGATGCATTCTGGAGAAAAAGTGGTGATTTTGGTGAAAGTGTCCTCTACTCTACCTCTGATAAAACAAGAATGGACCAAGGCAAAAACAAACTTTGTTTTTTCATGATGAAACAGAGAGTTTCTTCTTTCATTTGAGCTATTCAATGTTTTCAGAGACATAGTACAAAATATTCTGTGGGTCATGAAATATGACTCAGAATGGACAAAAACACTGGAACAAGGCACTTTCTATTTTATAAAACGGCTGGCACTCAGTGAGTTAAAGGGCTTGAGAACTACCTTGGTGCACCAAATTTTTCCTCGCAAGCCAATCAGAGGTTATTTTTTAAGAGACAGGCAATAAAACGGAGCATTTCAGACAGAGTGAATGCTAGTATATTCAGACAGAATTATTTAAATCGAGTACCTTTAGGGCACTAACATCATTCTCTGTGGTCGTCTAAACTCCTCAGCAGACTCCAGCACATTCAGAGCTCTGCTCACCCTCATCAGCTCCTGTGACCACATCACCTCCGTCCTCCCTGTCAAACAACATATCCACCTCAAGATCCTCCTCCTCCTCCCCACCCACTAAGCCATCCACCACCTACCTCCTGCTTTCGAAATAAAGGTCTTATCATTGCTTGAGTAGAAACCCAATAAAGAAGCATGAACCTTAACTCACATGCTATGTCCCCTTTAAGTGTTATTATGGACAAGTGTCTGTTGGAAAGAATCCATTTCTTTGTGTCAACAATAAAAAAACTCAATTCAAGCTGGCAGGTTAAATGAAACCAGACAAAGGGGTCTGTATATTCTTGGGTGGCATTCAGCTCTCTGTGAACACTTAAACTGAATCCAATGTTTACACCATATATATATATATATATATATATATATATATATATATATATATATATATATACAGGAATTTTTGCTTCATATGATGTAAACATTTTTCTATCGTTTGAAAAAAGAAGCCCGATGTATTCTGCTATATCTGTGACAAATACACTACAGTTCCTAACAGCAATCCAGTCATAAGTTTCCTAAAGCGTGCTTTCCATGCTTATTTTGGTATTAAACCTCACCAACTTCACCAGGATAAAGCTTGGTGAAAGGCAGGAAGTCAGTGGGCTAAAGGCAGGAAGAGCTGAAGTTTGGAATTCCCATGGTTTGGAGGGAGCCGACCTACTATGGCACTGACTGCTACTTCCTACAGGTATCAACAGAAAAACACAGAGCATCTGATCTGATCTTCAATGAGCATCTCGTCCTGTAGCTCACAGTGATAAAAATGAAATGAATCGTATGAAAACTTATCATTACTATGCTGACTGCTTTCAGAAACCTCAGATGCAACATGAGCATCAAACTGCATTATTAATATTTCCTAAAAATCTGGGATCAATGAGCAATGAGCAGGAGGAGAGAATCCATCAGGACATGAAGGAGATGGAGACCAGGTACCAGGGTCATGATGGCTGATTTCTATTGGACTCTGAAGACAAACGTCCCTGTCGTTTAAAAAAAATGCACGTTCATGTCCTATGTTTTGAACAACGGTGACGTAACATGCAATTTACATGTACTCAATTCAATTTACAAAATCTATTTCTGTATCATCAATTGAATAAATTGTGTTACAAAACATTTTTTCTCTTAAAAACTGTTTCAGACAAGAAATATTAATAAAAATCACAAAAATGCAACTGATTTATTCAGAAGATCAGATATTTTAAAAATCTACTGAGCACAAAAACCTGACCTGATAACAGAGAAACAGGTGTCATTTTCAGATTCAGTGGTGAAAAGTCATCCAGAATCAGTTGAAAAAAAACACAGACAACTTACAAATGAAGTTTTATAACCCAGTGTTAAAATACCCAACATTCACCTTCATGTCCTTGCAGCCTCAACAGACTGGAGGTCAGATGAGGTAGTATCACAGAGGGACCACTAGAGGGAGTCACTTTCCAGGATAAAGGCTCCTGAATTCTGTTTGAAGGAATTTCACTGTGATTAATTTAATGAGCATATAAAAAAAGTCTTGTGAGTCACAATGGTTCAGATGGAAAGAAGCAATCTGATCCACAAAATCACCCATGTCCAAAATATGCTGTATATGTATTTATTAGTGAATTCTGATTGGATTATGTTCAGCAGGGAAACGCTTTGCACCACCAAGTGGTTTAAAATGTTTTCCATAATGCATTCACCACACTGACTCTGGTCAAACATGTATTAATGATGTTCAGGTCAGATATCAGCCATTCCCACGTCCAAGCCTTAATGAAGCTGAGCAATGAGGGAAAATAACACGTGAGATTTGAGATGAGTCACAGGCTGGACACAATGAAGGGAAGACGAGGAGAGAAGAACAGCTTCGGTAGCATTTGGAAAAGGCAGAACAAACACAGGAAGGAGTGGGGGGTAGAGAGAACAGAGGTTGATGAGAGCACTTGTGTAGATGAGTCAGATTCATTATCTGATGGAAAAAGAAAAGAGGAGAGAGAGAGAGATGAGGGAAGTGGAGAGAAGGAAGGGATGAGAAGAGGCAAAGAGTGGATGTTATAAAAAGGAAAAAGACAACAGAGCCAAGTGGGGAAAAAGTGAGAAAGAAAAAAGAGATAGCAGGATCTGAGGGGAGCAATGAAAGGATGATACAGAGACGTGATGAAGAGATCAAGCCCTCCATATTACAGTAACATGACACAGAAGAGTAATTTACACAGATATGAGCAGCAGATCGTGGTGGAGCTACATGTAGCAATGAGAGAATGAAGCTGAATGTTAAACAGTGAGTCTAATGGACAGAATGGGATTAGGAAACAATGAAACATCTGTCCTGCTGCAGATGTTTGGAGTTAGACCACTTGTACTTGTAATTGCCTTTTCCTATGGTTTTGTTTAATTAAAATACAGCGACACACCTCTGTGTTTACACTTTATAAACAGTGGTAGGAAATAAAAGAGTTGCTCCAGGTTTCTAAATGTGAAACAGCACCTCCCTCTGCTGGCTGCAAACACACCTCCTGCTGCCCTCACTGAGAGTGCAAGTGACAGATGTAACAGTTCGATCCAAAACCTGGATCCACACACTCGCTGACACATTATGAGTGTGTTTAGATTTCAATCTAGAGTCCACAAAAGTAACCATAATACAGAAGTAGGCCTTAAGAAGTCAGCCCAACAGTGAAACAGAAACCTGAACTATGGACAGAGCCTGTAATGGTTGCTACTAGCAACATAACCCCCCACAGAAACTCCTTACAGCACATTAAGGTATGCTTGAAACTCACGTGTCCTAAGTTTTGAAGTTTAATATCTGAATTGATTTGAACTAGTAGTGTAGTTTGACTATTGTTATTTTTTTCAAAAGGCTTTTACAGTAAAAAGAGTTCATAAAATGTAAACAGTTATGATCTAAACTCAATGTTCCCCAACAAGTTTATACACCTTTTGGGACCAAAACAACAAGAAAAGTCTGCTGAATCACTTCACCATGCATAGCATTTATTTGAAAATGATTAGCATATAAATCAATTAATTTTTATCTTCAAGGCCTAAAACTAAAAAATTAAAAACTTGCTTCTAGTCTACAGATTCAATCAAAAAGGAGAAAAACAAAGGAGGAGCAAATAAATGGTGGCAAACCCTTCCAAAGCCCTCTTACATTCAATAAAAGTAAAATAAAGGATAGGTTAGCAGAGCTATATGAAGGTATCATGATGCACAGTTTCACAGAGGACAGTCAGTGGAGCCAACAAGATGTAATGCCATCTTTGTCCATGTGGTGGAGCTACAGACCTGTGGTCAGGCTCCAACATGGTCAATGGAAATGACCATCAAGGGATGACATAGAAAAATATCCAAATGCCAATCATTTTCAATATGTCTCAAAAAATAGAACACATTTATTGATTTATTAAAATCACCTTAAATATATTTAAAAACAATTACTCACTTTTTTAAATCACTTAACTCACAGCTGCTTGTTGTACATCCGTGTTCAAACCCTGGCCTGTGATGGTGCCCACTGAGGTGTTTACTGGGATACCTGGTGTGATATTAAAAGGTCACCAGAGTTCATCCTCAGTCCACCTGCCGTTCTGGCCAACCCTACAATCATCCTTTAGGCCGAGACTGTCTTAGTGCAGTGGGCATAAGGTGGCCCAAGATTAGTGTTAAGTAGTTTGTGAAGAGCGTCTTCAGATTGGAACAGATTGGAGTTTGTCATTTCTAAGAAGCAGGTGTTGCTGTCTCTGCAAAATTAACCCCATTGGCTGATTTAAACGCCAGAGGGTGGGGCTAAATTAGCCTGAGGCCGAGGGAAAAACAAAAAAAAGTCTACTTACCTGGCCTAAAGAACACATAAAAACACATTAATATGCATGTCCTTAGACAATTTCATGAATATTTCAAATTATGAATTGTTTACATCCACAGCTTGTAGCCTTCATCCTCTTTGACTTTGTTGGCACATTGATCCATTTTCTCATCTGCAGTGTGAAAGGTGTCCTGTGTTGAACCACTAAATTACCTGATGACGTCCTGATTCAGCCTGTCAGGCTGCTCTGAAGGGCGGAGATGTTTTTCAATCAAACAATTCAAACGTGCAGCGACACAGTCTTCAATGGAAGTGATGTTCCCATGCAACTAAACTGTATCCTGAGTTACATTTTACAGATGAAGTGTTAAACGCATGGTTAACATAGGCAAACATTTGTGAAAAAAAATTGTAATTTCCCACAGGACCATAATAATCATACCAATAACATTATTAAGGGTCAATATATTATGTCACCGCTCTGCTTGTACTTTGTCATTTGCTGCGGTCATAATGTACATTTAAACGTTTAATTCAAAACATAATTGAGGGTGTAGTTCAAGTGTATGGAGATGTAATTTTTAAGACACACATACTGTAAGTGTAAGTATGCGGACACAACCTTTACCCTAACCATAGTAGTTCATCTTTATCCCCTCTCTATAGATACTTCAGTATGAATTAGAAACAGAAGATAGATATCCATACTCATCTAACGCCGCATGAGGATTGTCTGATCTGTGAAAACATGTGGGTAGGTATTCATTGTAGTCATTCCATGCAAAGATTGTGGTTATTGTACAGATTAAATGAAGGAGATGTGTTTAATCAGTGACTGGCATTGATTTTATAACCTAATCTCAACAGAAAGGTGAATGAGCGTATTCCACAAAATGCCAAACTGTTTCTGAAAAGTGGAGAAAAACCTGAAGCTATCGCTTCATCTGCAACAGAAAAAAAAATAAGTATTAAAATAAGTGTTTCAGGAAAACAATCTGTCAAATTCAAAACCAGATTCAGTGACTAAACCGAGCGATTTTCTTTCTGCAGTGCAGGAAATGCGCTCAGTTGTACTTCATGTCACACTGACTGTGAGGCACAAACTACTGAGACGTAGAACAAAGATGAGGGTGATGGAGACTCCACTGGAGAGGCTCTACAGCACTGAAGAGGAAGCTGGATGAATAGGATTTGGAGGGGTGACAAATCGAACGGGGGATTAGGTGTGTGTGTGTGTGTGTGTGTGTGTGTGTGTGAGATACACCAGCTGGCTGAGTCCTTCCCATTAACTGAGGAGGCGTGTGTGTGAATGTATGTGTGCTTGCGAAGTGTGCACTCCATCCATTCACACCAACACAGGTAAACGTGTATAAACCCGCCGGAGAAGATGCCTGAAAACACATTTCATTAGTCTGTAGTTACTGACACTAAAGCCTGCTGGGAAAAAATACTATAAATATCAGCTACCTTACTTCCCTGGAGAATAACCATCTTGATTTTAATATTGAATTCAGCTGAGATTATTTGAAAAGTGGCATGAGTTCATTAAAATAAAGCATAGTGTGTCAGATTTCAGCATAAGTCATAAGTATGATGATGCTGTTATTACAGTTTCTTTACCAGTGTATGTGAAGTTTGCTATTCCCAATAAAAGCCTAAAATAGCCAAGGAGTGGGCACTGTCATGGCTGCAGGCGATGGAACATGCATGTTGTTTATAGGCTCCTGTGCCAAATGATGTTGGCGCAAAGAGAACTTTCAGTCTCCACAAATAGTTTACTCCCTTTATATCAAACGTCTCTCATCAAAAGCAAAATTCATCACACTTTTTTTATGGCAGATACTTTGACGTGTCACAGCACAGGTGTAATTATTAGCAGTAAAAAATGCCAATTCTCTGCAGCAGGCATGGTGGAACAGAGCTGTCATCTACTACTCTGATTTTATTGCTTAACGTGACACCAAGGATGAATTTGATGCAGGAAATAAAATGACGCCAAGGGCGTAACAAAGCTGCAGTATGTGACAAGTTGGATGAGAATATGTTGACTCAGAATCTTTATTGTTGTTAAATTTTGCTAGCTTCTCTTGGTGTTGTAGTATACTTTCTGTAGCCCTGCCCTAAATCATGCTCTCCTTTACGGTCTGTTCGACTCTAAATGGGCCCATAATTCACTAAATAAACATCATGATGTACTGAAGAAGACTGGAAACTAGTGAATGAGACCATAAACTAATTTACAATATTTACTGAGGGAATAAGTCAAGTCAAATGGTAGGTTAGGTTCTAAAATGAGACAGGTCACCATGACAACGGTGATCAATTTAACATTCAAAACGTCCTAGTTTTCAGATAGAGGTAGACAAAAATAAGCTTCAGATTTCTAGTAGATTAAAATGGCTAGTTAACTGGTTAATTAAGCTTCCTCACCAGTTGATGCATGGAGAAGATATAGAAATAAGAAGCATTGCTTTTGTATTGCAGTGTAGTACTGCAGGATTGTGTAAAACAGGGCAAGATGAGAAAAGGTGAAAAGCTGTTTGAGCCATTGGTATCGCCTCTCCAACTTTACAGTTTCATTATTTGACTCTGGAATTCAGCCCAAAAATACGTATATGATAAATGTGTTTCTCTGATATGTCCAAAAGCAGGGGAAGCATGTTTTTTCAGTTAACATTAAAATGCTGACAATGTTACTAGTCATGCTTTCTTGGAGCAGCAGTTGCTTTCACTAATGCATCCAAACCAACAAGGTAATTATCTCTGGTATAATTATCTTCAACAGGCTCCATGCAGAGACTCCGCTTGTCATTGATTGACCATTGACTGGCAGGATTTGCCCTTGTGGCAAATTGCTTTTCAAAAATGTGTCTTCTGTCTCCTTGCATTGATTTTCAAGGAACAATGGGGGAGTCAATAACAAATCTAAGGTTTTACTACCACTGATTTAAACAGAGGCTGAGGCACATAAAGGCACAAATCTTGCAAGGTCATTTTTTGTCACCGAATATTAGTCTGGAGAGCATGTTGAGTTTCCAAGAGCATCAAGTAGTAGAGATAGACACTGAGGTAGGGTTATAATATATATATATATATATATATATATATATATATATATATATATATATATATATATATATATTATAACGTGATAAACTGCTATGATGAGCCAATTTTTTCAAGGTAGGTCATGCTGGAATTCATTGTTTGATAATCACCTCGATATTGTAGCCTTAGTAACTGTAACTATAGACACAGCAGGTATGTCAAGTGTTTCTACATGTTGTCTACAAATTGGTGGTGTTTTTTAATGTACATTTAAAATTAGTTTGCATTTCACAACAGCTGAGATCATGTTAACAATGCAAATTAATTATGACCGGTGTGTCTTGATTGGGAATCAGATGAATACAAAGAAAGTTACTTTATATACTTCAAATCCAAAGGAGTGCAATGAGCCTGAAGTAACAGAATGTGCACTTCAGATATGTAGCTTGCCTTAAAAATAAAAGAAATGCTACAACAACAGTATGGTCTGGAAGTAGGTAACAAATCTAAAGTGCTTATTCTGTGAAATATTATTTTCGGAAAGAAAAGTACATGCAATGAACGTGTTGCTCTACAACTGACTGAAAATTTGGCGACGTAAAATTGTCACTGTTATTACTATAAAGTGCCATCATCTGTGCCATACAAAATGTTGACAATTTTAAGATGAGTAAAAGGTGCAGGAAACTGTTCGTAATGCATCTGTGAACATCAGCCAGTCATTCTGAGGAGTTTCTAAATCACATTAAAAGCTGGGATTTTGTCAATGAGCTGTTGCATCTCCACTGGAGGATGAAGAGGATGGGAGACGAAAGTGGAAGAATTTGTGCATGAGGACAGTAAAAGGCTCTTTGTGATGTAACACACACACACACACACACACACATATACTCCTATGCATATATGCACACACCCCACCCCTTTGAATTGACCGTGCACTGGCCTTAAGAGGAGGTCTGTTGCTGGGTAATGAAGAGGAGGGAAGCAGCGAGGCAGGTGCTGCTGCTGGTGAACAGTGGGCCACTTGTGGCTCTTCTGAGTGTCTCTCCACACTCATCCATCTCTCCCCCCTCACATTCACTGCATCTCACACTTTCACCCCCACCATCTTCACCTCCTGCCTGTCAATTCTCTCACTCCTCTTCATTTTTTCCTCTTTTGACTTCTAGCTAGTGGCTGAATATGTCTGAATTCTTATTATTTATACTGTATGAGCATCAACAGCAACGTTTAATTCTCTTTTGTAATAACCTTTTTATTGATCATCAACAAACATGTATGACATATAGAGTACTCTTTAACGCTTTGAGTGCCATTGACGTATTTCGACATTGTTTTTTCGGCAGGGGGTCACCAATCGTGGACTCCCACAGCCTGTGAGTAAAGTCGAGGCTTCTGGGATTTGTAGTCAGAGCATAAAGAGACAGTATACGCCACAGAGATCAAAGCAGGAAGTGGAGACGATCGTGATCAGAGAGCAAAATGGACAGAATCTGGACAAAAAAATTTTTTGGGTGAAAGTGTCCTCTACTCTACCTCTGATAAAACAAGAACGGACCAAGGTGAAAACAAACATTTGAGCTATTCAGTGTTTTCAGAGACATAGTACAAATTATTCTGTGGGTCTAAAAATATGACTCAAAATGGGCAAAAACGCTGGAACAAGGCACTTTATGTTTTATAAAATGGCGGCACTCAATGAGTTAAATATGAAGTTTGATCTTCCCTCATTATTTTACGAGTAATTGAATAGTTGTATTCTGATAGTTTTGTGAGATCTTTTGGTAATATAATGCCTATATAATAAAGTAATTGACCTTTTCTGTTTGCCATAACGGTATTTTTTCCTCATTTCTGCTGGTGGATTATAATTGTACTGTATGTAAACATTGAGCTAGTGGTTCTAAATACAGTGTTAAGAGCAAATGTGACTATGCAAAACAGACTGCTAGAGTATGAATTGGCCTTTACTCCCCAGTTATGTCAATAAGCCACTGAACTTTTTTCACTGAAAAAATATCGCCAACAGGCTGGCCGTCGTCAGTAAAAAAAAAGTGTGTGGAATTCGATTGGCGTGTCAGGCGGCTAGTTGGTGCTGTGCTTTACTATCACACACCGCCATGTCCACACATAATTACAGATCCTCCTCTGTTCAGTAATACTAGTTGTGCAGATTCTGTACATTTGTTGGAAAGACTCCTGTGTGTTTATTAGAGCTGCCAGAGCAGCTTGAAGGTCCGATGCATGGAAATAATCTGTTTGTTTATTTCCCTGTACTGGTGCATGTATGTGACGTAAATGCGAGCATCTCTGAAAATTAATGAGCAGATCTGAGCAGAATTTTCCGTCTTTGGCAGTGTAGACGGAAACACTATGGTGGAGTGTATTCAAGTTTTCCACTCTGGAGGGTGGTTTCATTTCTTTGCCTTTTTAATCCCCAAACACACCATCACTGTCTAAACGAAAAGGCACTTCCGATAATATTTTGTTGTTTTTACCCGCAAGTGTTCTCATATAAACAGGGCCTGAGAACCGCTGCTTTATATCATTCTGCTGTATAAATGTCTGATCCTGGTGTTCTGTTTCCAATTTCCATTCTTGGACCACGTGGTTATGTCAGATCCAGAGGTGTGCTACTCGGCTTATGTTTGAATACCAGTTGGATTGCCATATTTCCACACCTGCTGAAGCTTGGCTGGAAGATGAGACATAACAACACAAAGGGAACCCAACAAATTCTCTAGAAATGGTCAAAGTAATAGTTTTTAGCTCTAAAGTTACACACTGAGGATTACGTGCAGACGAGACATCCTCATCAGCATTCCACAGACAACAAACAGGAATTTCTTTATGTACAGTTTTTCTTCTATTCTCTCTCCATTGACGTGACCAACGCCTGCTCTGCAGGACGAGACTCTCAAGGGTAATGGGCTCTGGAAGAGGCGATGGACTATTAAGAAGTGATCAAAACCCCGTTTAGGCCATCAGCACAGCTCATTTTTCTACGCTTTGTCTCGCCACAGGCTGACGGCTTTGCAGAAACAAAAACCTCACATTTCAGCCACTGCATAGAGTCCTGTTTTTTTCTCTCAAAGGTGCTGTTTGACATTTAAACAAAATCAATATCACCTCCATTTTGTGTGGTAAGGGTAGGCCTGTGCATGTCTATTTCTTTGATTTACATTTAACGACCATCCTTCATGCTACCACTGTGAACACATAAGGCTTAGGAACAATAACCTATTCACCAATTATACCATATTTTCTTATGCATAAATAATGCAATGCTGCAGTAGTAGTTTGACATTTTGGGAAAATGTCAAACTACTGCTTTAAACAATGGCAGTACATTATATTATTTTGCATATTTAGCTTCTGCTGCGTGCTGTCTGCACAATGTGCTGGAATAGTTTTGCATGTTGACGGACAAGCATCGACCTGGTTCACTGAATATCTTTTTCAATTTATAATGCTGCATGAGAAAACGCGACATGGGTCGATCATAATTTGTGCAGACGTGACAGGAGGGCTGGAGAGAAATCTTTACACACATTATCAAGAATTGATTAACTAATGTTTTAACTTCCACAGCTGTGTCAAAAATTTGTTAGCATTATGAATTCAAATATTTTATAGCTCTTTTTGGTCATTGTGCACATTTCATGTTGTAAATAATGTCATTCAGATACATATGAAACTCATTTTCATACAATGGTTTGTATTATATTATATATCAAATTCATGTGCACAGGCTAAGGATCGTATAGGGACTGGATTCGCAAACACAATATGCTTTATGCCTCTCGTGAACGGTAACGTATCATATTCGCGTCCTGCTCAAGAACATCTGACAGGAATTTCACTCAGAAGTGGAAGGAGGCGCCAACGACGTCATATATAGTAATGTAAAATAATAAACGCTGCAAAATGCACAACATGTACGCTAAATCAAATTTGGCGAAAACCAGTACGATCCTACCATGACACCGCACTGATTGATAGCAACATGAGCAACAGGCAGTCAACCTTTTCAAGACTGCATTTCCACAGGAAAAAAAGGTAAGAACGTAAAAATGGAAAAACATCTTAATTGTCCAAACGTGTGAATTCAAGGGTGGCACGGTGGTGTAGTGGTTAGCACTGTCGCCTCACAGCAAGAAGGTACCGGGTTCAAATCCTGGGCCTGGGGCCTTTCTGTGTGTTGTTTGCATGTTCTCCCCGTGTCTGCGTGGGTTCTCTCCGGGTACTCCGGCTTCCTCCCACCATCCAAAAACATGCATGGGGATTAGGTTAATTGGCTAATTTAAATTGACCGTAGGTGTGAATGTGAGTGTGAGTGGTTGTCTGTCTCTATGTGTCCTGTGATGAACTGGAGACTTGTCCAGGGTGTACCCTGCCTTTCACCCTAAGACAGCTGGGATAGACTCCAGCCCCCCACGACCCTATGAGAGGATAAGCAGTAGATAATGGATGGATGGATGTGAATTCAAGCTGCAACACACACCACTAATGAATGACTTGGCTTTGTATAATCGTATACATGGTCAACACTTGAGATGACTCACCCATTTCAAGGTTGTTTGCCATTGAGAGCGTGACACAGAGAAAGAGCATGGAGATGAATGTTGCTCTTAACACTCCCAACCTCGGCCCAACCAGGAGCTCTCGCTCACACAGAGCGGCCTTGAATCAAATGCCCTCTCATCTCCAGCAACCAGGCAGCAATCTATTTCTCATTCTCTTCTCATTGTTGACACACTGTCATTGCTGGGCCTTGCTGCCTAGCAACAAAAACCGGGCAGACGTTTTTCCAATCTTCTGTCAGGGGGATGCTCCGCCCCTATACGTCCCTGGAGGAATGACTGAAAGGTCACTTCACTCCTCGCCTTGTCTGACGGCACAGATTGTCTTTTCGGAAAACACTGATGAGTATGTGTGGATGTTGTGTGTGTGTTTGTAGGGGGGATACACTACAAAAACACTCAGTGTGGAGTGGGCAGAGCGACATACGTTGTGATCGAAGCAGGGGTGGGGAGGGGGGGAGGTTGCTCCCAGATCAATAACGCCACACTTCACCTCATCACAGACTGAATGGCACTCCCTATCGGGCTGCTCCATTCTTGTTCTTCAGGAGGTCAGAGGCCCCGTGGAGTGGTATTAGAAGGAAAAGTCTGTCTTTATTCAGCTTACAAACTGGGTCATAGTATTGTATTTTTGGTCATCTTTCATATCAGCTATAGGAGTGTTTTATTCACCGCCTTCATGCTGAGATGTGGGAGCAGGCTGACGACTATTGAAGCAGCTTTGCAGTGAAGCCCATGGGACAACCCACATGAGCGCTCAGGCAGGTTTTCAGGGCAAATATAGAATCTGCACACTGTTTTATTTTATTTTATTTTAAAACATCTGTTAGATGAGGTCTCACATCACAACCTTGGTTTCATATTTTTTGGAACGAGAGCGGAATGACTCATTTGTTGTGAAAATAGCGAGGCGGATAAAATGTGGTCTGTGGTGCCCTAGCTCAGTTGGGCCCATACCATTGAGTGCACTGTCTTTTGTGTGGGAAGTCATGGATAATAAGAGAGATTATTAAGTGATTATTGAATAAAATGGGTAAACAAAGTCACAATCTGTGTCAGATTGTACAATGACTGTCAGGTGAAGCATAGAGCTACGACGTGAATAGAAAAGAAAACAGAGAGGGACGTATTATTCATTTTGCTACAGCACAAATGGATAATGGTTTCTAGCAGTAGTATTAAGCCAGTACACCAGCAGGTCATTTCTCATTGGTTTGGAGGCTAAATAAAATCACACATTGTGAAATATACTGAAAGAGGCCAGAGACAAAGACAAAAAATCCACAGCTTTTAGTCACTATGATTACATTTGTGACTAATGCCACACTTCCAAACATCTAGTTTTTGTCTTTAGTGGGAAAGGTTATAATCAGCATTCATTCTGAGGATAAATGCAGGATATCACTGGTATTTATCAGCAGCTCTGATCAGCAGTGTTAGAAACATGACACCCAGACAGAACGCAATCATTTTAGCCTCTTTTCCAGTGTTTTTTTTTTTTTTTGTCATCTCAGACACAAATACCACCCGCCTAAGTAGAGCTCCAGCATGGCTGAATAAGTCAGAAAAAAGCCACTAGAACATTTTCACTGGCTTTACACTGTTTACTGACCCTGCTTTCCAACGTGTTCATGACATCGATCAGAACACATTTAACAACAACAGTATACCAGTCTACTGGCAATGATTTATCATTGTTTTCAGCATTGAAAAACAGCTGCACATATGTGTTAATTCTAGTAGAAAAAGGAACCACTTTGAGTCAATAATTTTCAGAGATGCACCAAAAGTTTTTGTTTTTTTTTTTCCAGTTCCGACCTAATTTGCAGAGCATTGCTTGTGCATTTTGTATTACATTTAAATGTAGCCCAAATAAATATATTAGGCTTCACATACAAACAGGTGTAGGATTAGAAATTGCTGGCACACAATCACCAGTTATTGGAGTAATATAAATGAGTTGAAAAGACAGTCTGAATCGTTACTCACAGTGTGTGTTGTGACAATAAAAGACAAGGCCAGAGAGCACTGAATGGAGTGGTTGCTATGGTTAAAGAGAGACCATCGCTTTGTATGACAGAAAAAAAAAACCTGCAGGTTCTGTTCAAACACATTTGAATGAATTATTATTGAGAGCACCGTGAGTCAAAAGGCCGTCACTGTGATAAAAATGTTTGTCCTACTGTCGTGTGTGACGACACCTAAACATGGCAGAGACGTAAACGCAGAACATCGCTACCTTCTTACAAAGATTTGAGGCATCTGTTTCTCTGACCTGATCAGCAAAGTTTCACATCATTATCATTAGCGAAGAACAAAGCAGCTACAGACAACCTTCAAAGGAAGTTAAAGTTCCCTGGAAGTATAATGGAGAGGAACCAAAGAAAGCACCTCTCATTAACATTCCCCACAGTCACCTTCAACTATAAATTTACCTTACTGCGAGTGGCCGCACTCAGCGGGGAAATGGATTTCTCTGCTCTCATGTCAGAATATTTTAATGTGTCATCAAAGTGGCGGCTCATTTCTGGCACAATGAAACACTAAGCCTGAGCCAAACACTGGAACAAGAAGTCTGTCTGAGGGATAATATTAGCACACTGCCTACATGGTTTGATACGAGAACACATTCAGACGAGACTTTATTTATGGAGCACTGATTGTGGACCTTTTGTGACTGGTATGAAATAAGGATTGCAGTGCAGAGTGAGGATGCATGTAGTGTGTGTTTGAGTTTATGTTCGTTTCTCTGTGACAAGTCTCTTAACTCCTAGCTCTGTTTAAACACACCAAGGCTTATCAGGCCTGGATTCAGGAAACACCAAACTCAGAGAGAACACATAAATGCAGCCAAGAAGTTCTAAGAACAACTAAACTTTTTTTGGGAAACATGTCAGAGTGAGATGAAGAGGTTGATATTTAAACTTTATGGTCCCTGCAGAGAAATCGGTCCAGGTGTGCTGCTGTATCTCAATCAATGTGCATCATTTCTTCTGCTTTACATAAAAAAAAAAAAAAAAAAAAAAAATCAAAAGTCATTACAAAAATATTTTTTTTATCTGACTCTGTAAACATGTATTTCACAAAATGTTTTCCTTTAAATAAATCCCACAGAAAAAAAGAATGATATCAAAGCCAGCAGGGGGCGACTCCTCTGGTTGTATAGAAATCTATGAGAAAATGATCCTAATTCTCTCTTGATTTATTCCCTCAGTAAACATTGTAAAAATGAGTTTATGGTCTCAATCTTCTTCAATACAGCATGATGTTAAATGATGGTTCCATAGAGCCAAACAGACCAAAAAGCAGGGGATGATTTAGGGTGGAGCTACCTGCTGATTGACAGGTCACTACCACAGTGTTCTAGTCTGGGAGTTGTCCCTGTTTTGTCTTAGAATTTTCACCCTTTCAGAGTAATTTCCATTCATGAAAATAAATGTAACATTTCAGTCATTTAAAAAAAAAAAGTGGTCAATAGGGGTGTAATGAAATATTCCTTCATCTTACCTGTCGGCTGATAGCAGAGGAGAAGCTGGCGAACGAGAAACTATCAAGCCACCATCGCAGTCCAGTGTATGGAAACACTTTAGCTTTTTCAAAGATGGAGATATCCTAAGTAAGTGGCTCGCTGTTTACAGGATGTAAAGGTCAAGTAAAATCTGTCAGAACACGCAACACGACAAATCTCTCGAACACAGAGAGCCCCGAGGCAAAAAAAAAAAAGAAATGCTGCTGTGCTTGTTGACATCCACACACCTCTCACATTCTGTACGCTGCACCTTCAAGAACCAGAGGTGACTTTAACATGACACATCACTAGACAACTACTGGACCACTAGACTAGACTGTAGACAGACATGAGTAAATAAGCAGCTGTTTACAAATTCCACATATCAACACTTTATGGTCCTCAATAAGACAGAGGCAATAAAAATGTGCAATTAGTCAGTTGATTTTCAATTAAATGACAGTGAAGTTGGGCGCCCAGAGAGCCATATCTGCTTTGCTATGAGAAACTGCAGATATAAAACTGGCACATTAACATCATAATTTCCCAAATAACTGACTGACTGATGAATGTTTTATGTATAGAAACATTTCTTTTTAAAAATAACACAGAGCCTTCGAAAGGTACCAAATAAAAGTATGACAAAAAGTGAAGTGAAAAAATATGAAATAAATATGAAAAATAAGAGTATAATCTTAGAGTGTATCATATCACCACTGGACATTCGTCCAGAAAGCCAATCAGCACATTTAAAGACACAGAGTGTCTTTAACAGGTGACATGGCTGAAGTGAGTGAAGACAGGGATCCTCACAGTGGTACCGTCTCTCACATCACAGCAGTCAGGATGAAACACCCTACCTGTGGTAAACAGCCAGCTCTAGTTTCTCTGAACTGCTGTTACAGAGAAAGCGCTTGGCTGCCATCGCCTCACACCTCACTGTCCACAAGCCTGTGTGACTCATTTCCCTTTGCAGAGGGTCTGAGCGCTTCAGACGCACTTCACAGACTGAAAAAAAAAACAAAAAAAAAACAACACCACTACACTGGCTTTTGGTTTTTTCACAACCGCTGTTAAAGTGACAGTCCATATTGTTGTGACTTGATCATGTGTGGATTTCATTTCCTGTTCTTCATTACTTGGATAGTGGTGGTGCACTTCACAGAACCAGGGTGTCATTCACCACCAGCTTAACCGCTGCCTCTGGCCTCACACCTGTTACCCAATGTGTGTGCAGCCTCTGAAAGTCCAATCACTACCCTGATTGTGACATCTGAGCCAGTGGTGGCCAACAGCTGCAGCATGTTTTTGTCACTGCTATGCCTGACACGCCCTTAGATCTAACCGCTTGTTTGGAATGAAGCATGGATGCTGAGGAATCTGTTTACATGAGTGAACATGCAACAGCCAAAAAAAACTTTTCCTTGAGGGAAGGTGGCCTGAGACAAGGGCTGAACAATTTTGGCAAAAATTTATCTGACTGTGATTTTTTTCCTCAATATTGCGATTTAATGCGATCATTATTTTTTCTAGGGCCTCTTCTCATGTATTTTTCAACGAACACAAGTAATAAATTCATCTGTTTCATATAAACAATCAGATTTGTTTAAAGCACAGATTACAATGATAAAGCAAACAGATCTTTGCTGCACATTTTTTAACTGTTTTTTTTCCTCATACTTACTTACTTTTTTCTAACTTATATTTTTAATGATTGCATGTCTGTCAGTGCAAACACTAAAAATAATATAAAAGCAAACAAATCTGTGGCTTTACCTCTTCAACATACCTAACTTTTTACATTTGAAAACATGTGGACTGCACTTTTTTCTTAAAAAAAAAACTGTCTGAGCTTAACAGGAAAGTCTATAAATAAATAAATTAAATATACAGATATAAAAAAATAAAGCTTACTGCTCTCCAGTCAGTAACATCACACATACTTAAGTGCAGGAAAAGTAAGGAGAACAAATATCTGCTTTAACCAATTGAACATTTTTAGGTAAATCATACTCTCAATGAACACAAAATAAACTAGTGTATGCTCTTATTGTGTACAATAAAATAAATCCTTCAAGTACAAAAAAAAATTCTACAAGTACAAAAAATAATTCTACAAGTACGAAACACTAAATTTCCACCTTGCTGATCCACATAAAATGCCTTCATATCCCAAGCCAGTAAACTTTCGAGCAAATGTCCTGTAATTCGCACTCCACAACAGCAGGTGGCACTGTTGACTCAATGCACTCTATGCATACAACACTTCCGGGTTTTGGACCGGGACGCACTGTAGTTTCCGGTTACGTACTTCCTTTGCTTTGACAGAAATAAAAGCAGCTAAAATCTGCCTCAAATAAGTTTACAGTGTCTTGTACTTTTTTCTCCTTTTGTTGTTGATATTGTTATTATTATTTTATATCTGTATTTAATGAGCAAATCCTGACTTAATCTACTGACGTATTGTTATGACCCAGTTGGCTGCGCTTATATGTTTGAATTTTTGTCACATACTGAATTTTCAATAATACATAAATGAAAGCAACTAAAAAAATAAAAGCAGCTAACCTGGCTACAGCTACTGGATCATTTAAAAACGAAAAAAACAGCTTTATTGTGGTTGCGGATAGTAAACGTGTCTTTTTGCTAAAGAGGAAGGACTTCTCCGCAGCCTGTGTTTCACAGTGTACAGCCTCGACCAAATCTGTTGTCTTCTTTCATCGATTTCCACCGATTTTTTTTGAACCACAAAAGAGGTGGATTTCAAATATCAAACAAATGTACCTCTACGGAGCGTACTGGAGTCTGACACCTTAAAGCACTGACCTGTTGGATCCGCCTAACCCATCCATCCGCAACGTAAGACGCCTACAAAGTGAGGCTGTCCCGGTGCTTGACCCTGCCCACCATAGCGACCAGAGAGAGATGAGGATCACTAATCCCCCTATGGACGTAAGGGAATATCAGCATCATGATTATGATTCCCGTCCTGACTCCTCTGCCTCTGATCTCGCTCTGGTTTGCTGCTTCAGATGAGGACATACGGTTTTATTCAAGGTAAGCAAGATATGATGTTAACAGACAGTGTTGGGTTGAAACAATGTTTATTTATTTATTCTTTATTTCATTCATTTATATATAAAAACAGTTTAATAAAAACACAAACGCCCCCAGATTTTGAATGAAAGGGAGCAGAGTCTCTTTACAAAGATAGGCTGTAGGAGCCACATTTAAGTTTATGTTTTGTAATATGGGCTGTGTGTGCATCGATGATTTCAATACTTTATTAGAATTTTATTTCGCACTTAAACCGGCTTTATAATATAAAAGACATTGTAGGAAGTTTATTCTTTGTAATATATTTTGATTTTTCGAGTAGGGGGGTCCTTAACTGGACTCTGAAACAGCTGTTTTCTTATTTTTTTGGTTTCATAATAAGTTTATTTTGCATTTTGTGCGGTATACTCGGTATTTGTGGTAGACGTTAGGAAATTTTGCCCACGGTAGAGATTTGCGCGGTACCGACCTACCGTCGATTACGTCATTGCTGCAAGCACAGAGACAGTGGAGAGTGAGGGGCTGGTAAAAAAAAAGATGAGCAGAAAAAAGTTATTTGCAGGATGTGTGGAGTAACTGTGACTGCCAACAAAGGCAATACTAGCAATCTGTTTTCTCATCATTATCATCAATTAATGTAAAACCCTGGACGGGATGTAAAAAGTGGACACGTCCGGGGAAAAGAGGACGTTTGGTCAGCCTATCATGTGTTCTACTCTGTGAGCTGCTGCACCGTTTGTATTGAATATTTGTTTATTGAATAAGTTGAAATGATAGTGGTTGTGATGCAAATTTACATTAGCCCGTCTATGTCGTTTTCCATCATGTGTTAGCAATGAGCTAGCAGACTGTGTAGGGCTAATACTTAAGGCAGTGCTTAAGTGTTAATGGTTCATTTTCTTGAAGTAATATTCTTGGCTTTTATGTTTTTTAATATTTTTAAAAATAACTTCCTGATTGAATGTTTCACCCTGTGCTATGGTAACCATTAAGAAACTGCTATGCTGTAATTTACATACCACAGTATACCGTGATGTATACCGTCTACTATGGTTCAAATTATACCATGATATAAATTTCAGGCCCACACCTAGAATTTAGCAATATTAGAAGCTAGCAGCTCTCTTGCTGTGAATAAAACCTGGACGATAGAAATGGTGCTTGATCAACCAAACGTTAACAGGCCTGTTAACAGTGAGAGATTTCAGTGCAGGCCCTGAAGTAAAGGTGTTTTATTCTCATCAACAGCTCTGGTGGACATTCAGTCAGCGTACCAATAGACACCCTCTCTCTAAACATGTGACATCTGTGGCATCATGTTGCGTGAAAACAGCACATTTCAGAGTGTATGCTTACTGTGACCAGGCCAAGGCACACCTGTGTTCATAACCATGCTGTGAAGTTAGTAGATGTGCTTCCTGACACAACTTTTAACCAGTGAGAACAGAAATGTTGCATTTATAAATTTGATCAGCAAAACTCTCACAAGAAAAGTAAGTAAGAGGATTTCCTTAAGTGTTGCACTATTCCTTTAACCATATTTAAAACAGCAAGCCTCACACACCAAACTGTACTGCACTGAGGTGAGGAGTGAAATCTTTAGAGTACTGTAGTGAAAACACACAAATATGACACCAACTCAGAAAGGATTCACATTTAATGCCCTGGGCTTTATTGTCTTATTTTAGTGAGAGTTCTGTCACATTTTTTAGTCTTTTCAGCCTCCAGGTGGGACAAGTAAACCTCAAGGATATATCCTGCCATTGGACTGGGCATTCAGATTCTGACAAAGACGAGAAGCACTACTAAGTAATGCTGCCTTTGTGCCTAACTCTTCACAGAAGAGAGTACATATTATTCCCCAAAGGAAGGCACCCAATACATGTGGTTTTTGGCCTTGCAGCCGTCTGGAGATAATTTTTTCAAAGAAAAAAGGAAAATAAAGAAAAAAGAGGAAGCGAGAGTTCAAGAAAACGTCTGTTTTCTAACCACCCTTCACCTTCCTCATTAGCATTTTTTTTTATTATTAAAAACTGGAATGATGAAACACGTACAGCGATTACTGCCCATTCACCTCCCTTATCACCTATGCATGAACAAGTAACAAATGAACAAAAGAATGAAGTCTTTCAATAAACGAAAAGCTTACAATCAAGTTTACCACAAGGAAAGGAAAAATACAAAAATAACTGAATTTTTGTTTTACAAAAATGTTTGTGGGATAAAACAAATATCGAAGGGGGACTGCTTGCATGACAATAAAGAACAACCCCTTTAAAAAAAAAATACAAAAGCAGCATTAATATTTATCAAAACCATGATCAAAAACATCACAAAAAATAGTGCTTTAAATCAGAAGCAGCAGAGGCTTCTGGGAAGAGACTTCATCCCTGTTTTGTTACTTGTGTGTTTGGGAAAATGTTAATGGAAGCTCCCAGGAAGAGAGGAAGAGCTCTCTTCAAGTGAACCAGTCACCCGCCAACACACCACCACCACCACCTACTCCTCCTCCACCTCCTCCACCTCCTCCTGGCTCTCCTGGCCTGTATGTATGTCACCATTGATTTCCATATGATCCACAGAGAGAAGCACAGGGACTTAACGTAAACGTGTGGGTGGGGGGGGCCTGCTTTGTGTTCACAATATACAAAAATACCCAGGAGTCCGTAGCTACCTAACATTTACTACAGCACAGGAACCAACAAAGGTACAGTGTACAAATAAAAAAAACAACAAAAATAAACAAACCAAAATCAAAAAACTGTAAACACAGCACAATAAATAGATAAAAAACAGCAGGCTCCGCACCATGCACATGATGTGATAAAAACTCTTCTCTATACAACTCCCACATCTCTCACACTCACCACGACTTACTTGGCTTACTTTTTTTTCATTTAAAGTTTGACTCCCAAGTGCAAAAACATCACAAATGGACAGTTCTGTATTCAAGTAATATATACAAGGATGGGGGGGTAGGGGATATTACAAATATGTAGTTACTGTACAGATACTAATTTTGCCATATTTATAATTTACAGATGTCATTTTTTTCTTTTAACGGTAACAAAAAACACAAAAACAACAAAAAAAAAGTTTAAAAAGTATGAGAGATGAGAATTGCAAGTGAGCGGCTGTGGCCACCCGTAGTTCTGTCAGTCTGCACCGGAGTCCTGCTGTCCCTTTGCATTCCCGATGCTACGATGCACAGCACCTTAAGAGTGGACTCACTCACTGCACCGCTACTACGTCACCTCCATGGCCACTGTGTTGTCTGCTATACTGTTTAGTGCTGGCTTGTCTTCGTCATGATTATCCCTGTGGAAGAGAGGGAGAGTGAAGATTAGCTTTTTTTATCCCAGAACAGCATCTTTTGCTGCCCTAGATCTCAGTCAGCAGAGCTTCGCTCGCTGTGTGAATACTGAAGCGCTCTGACGTAACGTAATTTCAGGCAGCTCCGTGTTTATTTTCAGGAGTCCCTGGCAGACACTGAATGCTTCAGGCCAGGGCTTGTATGTTGATGTGCAGGCTTAACTGCTGCTTATCCAGAAACAAACTTTACACTGACAATAAAGTTAGCTTCTCCATATTGCTGATATTTCTGTATTAATGTTATGTCTGGAGCGTGGAAGTGGTGTTTGAGACTGCCATAAGGAACTCCGTTCACATCGCCCACTTCTGCGTGGAGGCCTCAAGTCTATGCAGCTCTGGTTCCAGTGTGAACTAATAACGGCCTGTGGTTCAACGTCTGCTTATTCAGCATGAGTGTGAGGAAATTCAAGACAATGAGCATTTCTTACAACACCGCCATACTGTCGCAGGGAAGCCTCACCTTGAGCCCATGTCCATGGGCGACGCTCCGGAGACTTTGGGCATCTGCAGGTTGGTGGTGGCCGACAGCTTTAAGGCAGAGGGTGGCACGTTGCCGAGGGTCCGGGGGATGTGGCGTCCGGCCAGGCTGGCGGCCGACGGCACGCTCAGGCAGATGTTGTTCCCGATGAGGACCTGAGTGGTGGCGGGGGTGGCATTGGTGGCGCTGCATCCCAAGATCCCCAGCGCTGCTGCTGCGTGGGCACTGGGGGTCGAGGTGAGGGAGGTGGGGGCGGCGTTGGCGGGTGAAGGGGTGGCCGAGTTGGAGGAGGGCTGGAGGAAAGCCGGGGCCGTGGAGGTGGCGGTGTGCGTGGACTGGTTGGTCTGGTGAAGGGCCGCCGTGGAGCCAGAGAGATGCAAGCCTTTGAAAACACCTGGACAACAGAGAGAACCTCTGGTAAATGCAACTGAAAACAAAGACGACAGGAATCTCAGTGTTTCTGTCGGTGCTTTTCTCTGGCAAGGCATAATATAGCATTTTCAGTGACGACATAACAGATTAAGAGGTGCCTCTGATGCATTCAAAACAGCCCAGCAATAAACCCCCTCTCAATTTCTGACATTGACGCTGTCAGTGGGGTGTTGATGCAACAGCAGGGTAATCTTTAAACCACTGGGGATTGTTGTGCTCTCTGTTCTGCAGCTTTCTTTATTTTCTGTGGTCTCACTCTCACATTTTATTATTAAGTGGATTTGCTTATGATGATTGGTTTATGCTATGGCTTTTCCTTTTTGAATTGTTTAATTTGAGGATTTTAAAATCACCTAAAGTGTGAAACTTGACAGACAGAAGACGATCTTCCCTCTAAAACTGCGTTTGGTTTCATCAGTACTCACCTGCACCTGCCAGGACCCCATTGACTCCACTTGCCAGCACCAACTCCTCTTTGGACTTGAAGGCCATCAGCTGGTCTGTGGTGACGAGGGCTGATGCAGCAAACTGGGCGCTGGCCTGGTCCAACGTCTTGGCCACGAGTGCCTAGATAGAAACCACATGGAAAACATGAGAGTTCGTGCCTAAGACTAGGCGGCTCTGCTAAAATGTATGAAACTGCTCAAACTGCCGACGCAGCACTTCTGCTGCCAAACGGTAACTGAGCCAGTTGCATTAATGCTGAACCGACCTTCAACTGGGGGTGATTTCCATACTGGGAGAACTCCAGCTGACTCAGTTTAACTGAACTGGTCATGAAAACATCACCTCATAATGGGCAACACTGATCTGCTTCTTTGTGTTGCAACATTGTACTATGAGCACAGTGTGTCCACGCTGACCTGTGGGTTGGTTGTGGTCGTTGAAGGGTTGTTGGCTTGTTGCTGCTGGCTCTGCTCCAGCTGCTGTTTCTGCATGAGGGCCAGCTGCTCCTGGTGCTGCTGGTACTGCTCTGCTGTGAACACTGTGGACAGGGGGGACGACATGCACCGGTCAGGACCACAGACATGGCTGACTGTGCAGGTCACTGCACTGAGCTGAGACATACATCCAGAGGAAGGCATGTGCAACACAACAGGAAAAAAAAAAACAGGTGGTACCATTTTTTGTGCAGAGCAGCTTCATATTTTTTCCTTTAGTAAAGACATTCCTTGATAAGAATTTGATTATTTTGCAATAATGTTAGTTTGTAGTAATATTTCTGATTGAAAAAGCATTTTCCAAAAGTTTTAGTGAGTTTTGTTTGTAATCCTGAGGGGTTAAAAAAAACAAGAAACAAAATTGAAAAATAAGAACACAAATATTTTAAATCTATTGCCCACTAGTTTTTTTTATGAGTTACACTGAAGCAACCAGGAGCCATTTCTTTGTACAGATATATGTCATCTTTGATCAGGAGGGAAATAACATTATAACCAAAGGGAAAAGAGTCAAAGTTTTTCAGACAGGACGCCCTCTATTAAAAGATGTGAGAAACTTTAGGGCCATTTAGCCTCATCAAACAGCACTGCTCATCAACGTGCTCCCAGGATGCTTGTCAACTGTAATAACAGTCACTGACAAGTGATTCTCTATGTGTCTACAGAAGTGCTGCAGATGCCTCAGTGGGCTTTCAGACAGACAGAGCACCAGAGTCTGGTTTATGTGGGCGTCTTGCAACAGGACTCAAGGTAAAGAAAACAAACAAGCAAGACAGTCCAGCTGGAAGGCACAAACTCCTGAGGCCTGATTGTACAGCCCTCGCTCATGTTTGCGTACAACGTACACTCTACAAGGTGCTCTGCCTGTGGGGTTATCTGTGAAATCCAAACTGCTGCCACAAACTTTATGTCACATATGGAGTCAAGAGAACAAACAAGTGTTGTTTCTTGTGTGTATAGTTGCTCTTTGAAAACTGAGCTGCATATCAAATGAAACATTCCTCAGCTAACAGCCAGCCACCAGGGACTTAAACTTTCTTCAATATTGTGACAGAAGAGAAATGTTTGGGATATTTCACGGGCAAAAAGAGGAAATGGTATCGAGCTCTGGTGAAGAAGAGCCTTATTTTATAGACAAGATTTGCATGTCAGTATGAATATATATTTCACTCTTTCAAAAATAGCTCAGCTCAAGCAAAACAAAACACTGTCAAAACATGGCTGTTTGCTCAGGTATCTTTAAGGTGTTTTTCAGATACTTATACTTGTTATAACAGGAAAAGCACACCTGCGATGCACAACATTAGGAGTGGCATTATTCTGTTCAAGTGTCATGATAGTGAAGCTGGGCAGCAGTTTGTATCACCCACAGAAGGAGAATATTCACAGACGTTCTACTCCCTAATCTAAAATCACACACCAATACTGCTTCAGCACACACTAAAGGATATTATTAATGTCACTATAGCAGAGGAAGCAACACACCGCATGATCTATGGGAAACAGATGTAAACAAAAGAGACTGATGTCTGTTCTTCATCAAGAGCAGGAGGTGAGACTGGAGCCAAGGGGTCAACAGTCACATGCAGCTCTTCAGTGGCTCCTTTGACTCTGATGTCACAAAGATCCATGAAATGACCATGACTTCTTAACAGCTCATTTTGTGCAGAAAGTGGGAAAATATATGCAGCCGCCACGGTAACAACCCGACCCAATCTTCTTCCAAGCTGACAATTATTAGAGAAAACACTAGGGATGTAAGATGTATCAGCATTAATATCGGTATTCATTCAGTCCTAGTTGCAGAGTTCACTCAGTGCGTTTACATGATGACAGTAACTCAATTATAACTTGAGTTGGACTGTCCTATTTTGGGGGCAACAGCAATCGTCCTAATATGGCAGTGGATGAATTGAAACATTGGCCGAAGGCATGTCATACCCCGGTATGATAGGTGGCGCTGTACCCATTTGAACTCGTGGTAATAGAGCCACTTCTGCTTGACCTCTTCACCACCGACAACACGACTGCAGCCTATCTATACCGCTGGATTGTAAAATGAAGACATGCAATACACCACCTCTGGTGGCTCCCGGTAATATTGCGCATGAGATATAAAAGTCCAATCAACTTAGGTTGAAATGTGGATGAATCCACACAGTTTCACGTTTCAACCGGTGTATTCCGTGTATTCATAGCCTTAACAGGCGTTTTACAGTCCAGCAGTATAGATAGGGTGCCACCATTACTGTTCACATTCGCAGCTGGGGTTTGGACCCAGAAGTGAGGGAAAGATGCCGCTGCCAAATGAAATGCATGCGCAGAATGCAAAGTCCAGTCCCCAATCCTATTCACTGTATAAATGCATGACTTGTCTTAATCCGACTGCAATGGTCCGATTTGTAGTCAAACTAAGTTGTATACATGAAAATAGTCACTCAATCTTAGTTGGGTTAAGCCAATAAATTTATTTATAATAAGTTTAAGATTATTACACTCCCATGTAAACACACTGACTGGTGGCTAGCACAAATCAATGGTACGAGTACTGCTATTAATAAGAGTCTTACCCACTCCACAGTACACCCGAGGCAAATCCGTTATAACGCCAGACTATCGATGTGTTGACAGAATAATTTTAAACATAAAACTAACCTTGCATTTTGAAGGCAGCGGCAGTACCTTATACTTCCTGGTAGTAAGCTCGACCAGCCAGGTTACCGGATCTATTGTTTGTAGTTTGTTTACATGCAGCTGTCATGGATAGACGACGTATAGTACACGAAGAACCCTGTTCTGCAGACCAGTTTTAGCCACGGTTGGAGGACTTTCCGATGCTTTCAAAGACGACGATGAACAATTTTTTCCTCAAATGAATCGTACCTGGACGAGCCGGAATATATAGATGAAGAGCTGAGAGAGATGGATGCTAAAAGGGAAGAACGAGAGAGAGCGTCTGTAGAGACAGCCCCCGCTGGAGCTGCAGAAAACCGGGACAGAAGAACCAGACACTGGTGGTGACAGTGAGGAAAATGCACACAAATGCAGACGGAGGAGGAATGCAAGGTAAACAAACTATTATAGCTCAGATAACCTAGCTGCTAGCTGATATCAGTCTGCTGCTGTTGAACTAGCTGCTGCTGCTGAGACATAAATCCTTCAAAATGCAAGGTTAGTTTTATGTCTAAAATGATTCTATCAACACAGACATTTACATGGATAGTCTGCTGTTATAACTGATTTGTCTCGGGTGCACTGTGGAGTGGGTAAAACTGTTTTTAACGGCAGGTTACCTAGAACCACTGACTTGTGCTAGCCTAGCACCAGTGAACTCTGCAACTAGATGGACTGAATGAAATTTTTTTAAATCTGTCTCCACATGTCTGCAACACTCCGGCTCACTTGGAAATGAGGCACTATGTCCGAAATTCTGAACTACCACTTTAGCACCTGTTTTGATATTCGTCTAGTTGATGTCTGTGTGTCAAGAGAGAGAGCGAGAGGAGGAGGGGGATTTGTCTAAGCTGTTTGCGCAGTGAAAGTATCAGTGAAGCAAAAGCAGCACAGGATTGTGGGTGTTAAACTGAAGATCTTCAGTCTGTACAAAATTAAGTTTTTTAATTATTTTATTATAAGCTCAACTCCACTATTGAATCTTCACAAACAACAAGGCAGAATCAAACTGTGCTGAGATAAAAACAGAGCAACACCCACTCAACCTCAGTGCTGTGGGCATAATCTAAAACAAATATGTTATCATTTCACCAGACACAGGCATTGATCAAAGATGAATACCACAAATAAGTTCTCTTCTATTCCTGACACACATATTTCAAAACTGAATACATACCCTCAACAGGCTATCACTTTGCAACTAGTTTTGAACATCTGTTGTGTAAATAATGTTAGCAAAGTCACATTTTTTTTTTTTTACATAGCAGCTACCACAAAAAGGGTTCACAGCAAAAAAAAAAAATAGACTAGAGAAACATTAATATATTCAACTTCCATGATGTGACAGTGACCAAATTATCTTTTAATTAGGGCTGTCAGTGCTAACATTAAATGTGATTAATTTAAAGTCAAAGCACAATGTGTGTTTTTGTTCTTTTTAATCACAAGCTGCTATTTTGGCACTTCAATGCACCCTTTCAAGCAGCTTCCTGCTGCAGGCATGGACAAGAACGACAGCCATGAATGACAGCTATGCACCTCGAGTCAAACGGAATTAAAACATCACCAAAATACTTCCAGTTTGAACTAGTTACTAGCTAAGCACACTATGGCAGCCAATCAGAGAGATGCTAACAGCTAACAGACAGAGAATTATTCTGGAGTGAGTCTCCAGACCTGTGGATGAAACTAAATAGAAGAAAACTCGGGAAGTCTGTGGTCTTAGAGCTGTGCGATATCACAACATATCTATATCATAGTGCGATATAAAAATGTCTACAGCAGGATATGACCATCTGTTGTTTATATCATTATTTTAACATGTAGGTTACTTGGTTAGTTGTTGCTACACTGAGGTTAATGTTACTCTGGGTTAAAAATTAGGAAGTTGGACCCTTGTAATTTTGCTTGACAGTCTACTACTATCCAGAACCAGCCCAGTGTGGCTCAAATATTCACCAAGTTACTCTTTCTAAAGCCACCAGCCCAGACTCATGAATCTATTTATACGAGACGATTTGTAATAAACTGCCTGAAGCCATGAGAGCAGGAATTAATGTATTATAATATGGAGAGAGGTTTGAAAGCATAAAGTCTACCTTTGAGGTATCTCACCAAAATGTCAACAACACTGAGCTGGCTTTTAACTAATTTATTCCCATATACACATGTATAAAATCAGTAAAACAGCGGTGTCTCACATTTCATGCATGGAGAATTATTTCCCAACTACACTCCTCAATTGTTTTGTGTTTTTCTAGTCTTTCCTGCCACATCAGCTGTCCGACTCTTAATGAAACAGGTAGCTCAAATCAAACAATTTATCATTATGGTTATTAAGGAGAGTAGGAGAGTTATGTTGTAGCTGGGAATGTGTACACACTCGGTTTAGGCTATCTGTAAATAAATGCTCTTCAAGACCCAAGTTCCTGTTGCCACCTGCTGATTAAAATGAAAAAGAAAAAAAAAATCACTTGGCTGCTGAGCTTAACAACTTTTCTGGCAGAAACCCGGCTGTTGGTTTGTTAAAAAAAATAAATAAATAAAAATACCAAACAACTCCAATGCGCATCTTTATAGCCTCCAATTTCACTATGTGACTGTAGACATTGTTGCATGCCTGTGTCATTGCAGTAACAATAGTCAAGCTCTGCCAATAAGAAAAAAAACCAACATCACACTCTAGAACACCATAAAGTTCAAACAATTAGTAATCTAAAACTTTTCATACAACAAACAAATGGATTGATGCTGACATCAATCAGTTGCAACCGAAACTGAAGACAAACTCATTATTTACTGATGCTGAGACTAAACTGAGGCGTAAGGGGCGACAAGTCTTTGCTAATTTTATTCCCATTTGTGCCAGAATCACTCACATTGTAAAATGACAGTTACAAATTATCAAACTATATTTAATTCACTCATTGAGGTGTAAGGACACATTTTACAATGAAAAAAGCAACAAGTGAACTTTTCCACTGAAAATATTTAGCAGTACAATTTTAAGACAACATGGCAAAGACATAAACGAACACACTGAGCAGCATAAAAGGAAACGCCTCACTCTGGAACTCATCAAATTTTCTCAAATCTGGACTCAAACCCACTGCTTTAAACTAGCATATTCCCCGTGGAGTTGTGCTATATTACATATCATAATGCAGTATTAAAAATGTCTGCCGTACGATATAAGCCTCCTTGTTTATATTAGGGCTTAACGATTAATTTCATTTGTGATACTATCGCAATATGATAAAACGCAATTTTCTAACTGCAAAGGCTGCGATTTGACTGGTGACATGACTTGCAAGTGAGCCGAGGGGAGCAAAACAGGAGGGAGACAGAGGTTAACATTGCGCTTTAACCTGTTGCACAATGACCTCAGACTGACAGAACCTGACACAATATCCACAACCCCACGGATCGCTCATTGCCCTGCGGCATAAAATGTGCCCGAATTGGCGACACAATGTTCGGCTTTCTAACAAGATTTGCAGCTATTGTTGAATAAACTCAAGTCAACAGAGCAGCATAAATAACTATGGACAGTCCCACATAAAAGGGGTGTGTTTGAACTCTGACTGTTTATGTAATGCTTCTGACTTTTATGACTGTGTATTATGTGTATATATTCAATTTAATCATGAGAAGTATTGAAATTACTTGACTAATTAATAATAAGAATAAAACCAAACAACCCTCCCCCTGCCACATACACGATCGATAAGAACATACTCTAGTTTGTGTTCACTGGAAGTTTGATTTACCTAAAAAAATGTTCAACTGGTTAAAGCAGGTATTTGTTCTCCTTACTTTTCCTGTACTTTAGTATGTGAGATGTACCAGTCACTGTGACTGGAGGTCAGTAAGCTTTATTTAAAAAAAAAAAAAAAAAAAAAAAACAGTTGAAAATTTGCAGGAAAGATCTGTTTGCTTTATTGTTGTAATCTGTGCTTTAAATAAATATGTTTATTATGAAACGGATTAATTATTGCTTGTGTTCGTTGAAAAATACATCAGAAGAGGCCCTAGAAAAAAATAATTGCATTAAATCGCAATCACAATAGGGGAAAAAAAAAAAGCAATTATTTTCCAAAATCATTCAGCCCTAGTTTATATCATAAACACATTTCACATGTAGCTACTTGGTTAGTTCTGTTGCTACACTAATGCTAATGTTACTCTGGTTGTGGGTTTAGACACGCCAGCATGACCGTTGGATAATCCAAATGTATCATAAGAGTTCAAAACATGTTCATTGTATGAAGCATAGACATAATAATATGAAGGCTAATGCAACTGTAGCAACGCTACTGCTTCATGGTAGCATGTTTACGTCGCCCGCAAGGACTTGTTTGCAGCAGTTGTAGCTCAGGAATAAACAGATGTAGAGCAGCATGGAGGATGTCTTGTTGTGTGTGAATGATTCCTGTGGTAAGTTATTAGCACTCAAAACATCTTTACTACCAGCCAAACTGCATAATAAAAGTACAGCATAAACACAGCTGGACTTCTGGTCGCTCTCACAGTATTTTTTGAGTATATTTTTATTGGTCTGTACAGTGTCCCTGAGTGCCAAGAAAGGTGCTTTAAATAAAAATGTATTTGACTCACCATTGACGGGGGCAGGGGCAGGGCCGGTGCGGTTCTTGGAGCTGGCTCCTCCAGAAAGGGTCCGGTTAAGTCCTGATGCTGTTCGGCTAAAATTCCTAAATCCTCCACGAGACAAGTCTCCATCCAAGGGATGATGGGATAGCGTCCGTGGTCTGAAGTGCCTCCAGCGGCAAGATTTAACGTTCAAAAGAATCTGGCTGAGGTCCATAGGTTTTGGTGATGACGACAGGGATGATGAGGAGGGGGGAAGGTGGGAGGAGCTGGTGGGGCCCGAGGTATTGGTTTCTGAGGTACTGGCGTTAGAGTTGCGGAGCGGCGAACTTGGAAGTGGCGAGGCGAGTGGTTCTGGCTCCGGGTCAGAGTCCATGCTCTGACAGATGCGGTCAAGGTCAGTGTGTGCTCTGTCCAACAACATCCTGAGACAAAACCAAAAGTCATTAGAATAAATCCCCATCAGTGAGCTGTTAAAGTGAGTGAGTGTGGGAGGTTTGAGGTCAGACAAAATGGAGGGGAAAAAAAAAAAAAAACACGTTGGCAGTCATTATCAGTACATGGTGGTGACTAAAACATTGCACAAGAACGGGTTTTCCTTGCATAGCATTCATGTAATTACTATGTCCAGTGGGCCAGAACCAACTATAGCTGTGCTGCACAAAACCAAAACAGAGCATGAGCAAAAACATGCAGCTCTGCCATGAATGAAGGGCAGTACACTCTGTTTTCTATCATTATCAAGTCATGGTCCCTCTGTCTCACTCTGAGCAGGTGATAGGGGACAGAGACTGAGTCTAACCCAGGTGGGTCTCTTTCTCAACACCTAGCACTGTGAAAGCTGACTCCTGCAGTCAGTGTGCTTTATTCAATCACTGTGTAATCACTGAGGAGACATGAGACAAAGCTGTGGGACATTTTGCAGAAGTTGCGTGTTCAGATTTGTCTGGAGGCCACAGTGGCAGGTGAATCCCTAAACCAGGGCTGTCATGTTTGTCATTTTCCCAGCCAGCTTGATATTCATAATAGAAAGTGCTCGCCAAATGATCGCTGGTAACCTGCCAAAGAGCCGGTGTGGTAAACAACCTTGTGACTACAGCCAACACTTGGCCTGCTCAGTATTGGTACTGGCAGCATTCCTATGCACGTTTCATTTCAATCGTCAACATTTTCCTGAACCTCATTTTCTCAACTGTGTAGCTAAGCTTCACCATATATGAACCACTGATCAAATCTCATCAAGTGTGGGGAAACCAAACAGCCAGAACTCACCTGCCGCCTCTGCCCACGCGGCGCCGGGCCAAACCTATGCAGCACCGCGGCATGTTCAGTGAGGTCAGACAGTAGCGGAAGCGTGGGTCGCCCCGCCCGCCCTCCGACGGGCTCACCCAGGGCCAGTTGCCACTCTGGTCTGGACGAGACTGAGTAAAGATGAAGAGATGCAGAAAGAGGAAATAAGGAGAGAGAGGGGCGGCATATATTACTGAGAGGCAAGTCTGTGTGACTGCATTTTGTCCAGCAGTGTGTTGGACTAACAGCCAGGCCGGCCAGACTGGCCAGCCTGCTGCTGGCACTATAAATAGAAGCAGAGGAGTCACAGGAGGGCACTCACAGCGTAGTACTGACAGCCGGCCTTCCTTCTGAACGCATAGCAGCCATCTGGGTCATTCTCCTCTTCTGCCTCTGAGGAACCTGAATGGATCTACACAAAAAAACAAAACAACAATGCAAATAAATAAAGAGCTGAGAAATCGGTACTGACACCACATCACCACAAAATCTGACATGTGAAATGATGTTACCTGTGAGTAGGGTTCTTCGTCTGAGCTGGGGAAATCATACTGGTTGAGGTCCTTGGGATTGAACACCGAGGGCCCTGAATGTTGAGGAGCTGACAGGGGAGGGATCTTGGGTTTCTTCTCGTATTTCCTTTTGGTTCGTACTGCCTCCGTCTTCTCCGGCTATGAGGAGGGAAGAGAAACAGCAAAACATGTTTATACTACAGTCTGTAGCAATCAGAATGGAATTTTTAGCTACTGTAGATGGCAGTCTAGTGGTCTATGCACAGGCAAAGAGTGTGTAGAAACAACCGTGAGGAAAAAAAGGCATTGATATGCAGATGGCAGCATGTGCCAGATGCCACTGCCTTGCCAGATGGCAGCCCCTCCCCTCCACAATCCACCCCGTGCCACCATTCACCCCAACTTCCCCAGTGGGACGACCCCTCCCTGTCTGAACAGATTCCAACTCCACTAGGATTAGTCAGATCCTCTCCATTCCATAGACGGAGGGGTCAAAGCAAACAGAGATGGGGACAATACAGCACTGCTGTGTCGAATCAGAGGAAGACGCAAGGGTTAGAGTGAAGAGGGGGGTGGGGATGGGCAGCAGAGTTAAACCAAATATGAGCATCTGTAAACAAAAGGGACAAAGTCAACCAGCTGGTAGAGGAAAAGGGAGCGGAAAAAGGGGGAAATGGTTGCCTCCCTGCAGGGCAGGGGGAGAGCTGTTGGACACCAGAGTTAATGAAGCTATAATGAGGAAAAGTGACACAGAGTTCATGGTATGGCAGAGTAATGAAGTGCTACATTGTCAGAGCATCTGGCAACTTAGCTTTACATTAAATATTTTTAATTTGAAGGAGTCAGCACATATAGTATATTCCCTACCATCTCAATGACACAGCTCTGATTACCAGTGTGCTATACACCCTTTCCCTGCCAAAATTAGTGTGTACAGTATATGCATGTTCTCTAAAATAGACTGGGCTGGACTTTGTTCTTTTTCCTAGTGTGTCACAGCAAACCATACCACACCGCTGGCACCAGCTCTAGTCCTCTAATACTCATGTCTTTTGAAAACAAATGTTTATTTTTTTTTATAACTTTTTGTATTTTAATAAACCACTTCTCTGAAGAGGGGGAAATTACACACTGAAAGGAAAACATTGCGGTGTAACTGGTGGGGTTAACAGCATCTACAATCAGTTTTAATGACCCAAACAATCAGATATTTGCAAATAATCAAACTGTGTAAATAACTGTATTTAACTGTTACCTTCAATTTTTTCGCCCTGAATATCATTGCCGCTTATAGTGTGTACATATCCATCCCAACGCCATTTTTTTTTTTTTATTTCTACATGCCATATATTTCATGTGGGTTTCTGTGTTGTTGAAGTAAAGCGCTGCTAAACTTTTTTGTTTAATGAAAATGACAGTGAAGATCTATTCCAGCACACTCCTATTGCAGCATCGACTTTTGTTAATTTCTACCCAGTCTGACATTATTAGGAGGAAGCCGGCATGTTGTGAATGCACATGGCCTTACTTTCTTGTAGTCCTTCATATCCAAGTGGTCCTGGTGTCTGTACTGGTTGCTGCTGGACGGGGGAATGATGGGGATGGTGTACATGGGCTTCACCAGAGCTCTCTGTGCAAGTGCCTCTGCCATCACCTCGCTGCCAAAGTCTGGCATTGCATTCCTGCAGGAGAGAGAGAAAGGAGGAGAGGAGTCAAAATTGAACCACTTTATTTATGAATTCATAGAAACAGATCCCAGTACAACACTAAAGAAGCAGTAAGATGACTGCCTAAAAAGGTTGCCCAAACAACATATATTCACAACCACTACTGTAAGGAACGACACGTGGAGAGTCCTGTAGTCATTCATACAACAGCATTCAGCGAAATGATTGATGATTAAAGCACAATTGTCAATACAACACAGCCTTGCCAACAGACAAAAGAACCTCAACTTCAGCGCACAGAAATGGCCCAAACCACAGACACACTATGCGGCACACCTGGGTCACTCCACACTGACATAATATCATGAAGTGGACTGGAGAAGCTATCTATTGAGAATGGAGTGGGCCAATCTGGGAGTGAACACTGGCAGTGATGCGCAGGCAGAAACCAGGTCCTGGATAACCAGAGGAAATTGAAACGTCACTACAAATCAAAAGCACTTCAAGGAGGAGGGTCCAATTTAAGCTCACACTGACAGCTGCTTTCAGAGCAAATTCATTGTATTCGCATGTTGTGTTTGGATGATCACAAAAGGCTCCACTGGGGAAACAAAGACCAATTTAAAAAAAAAAAAAATCATGTAGTCTTGCATTCTTGGACTACGATAAAGATGCTAGCACTACAGAAAAGTCAATAAGCTAATTCACTCCTGACACTACTGAATAAAATAGGCTAAGCTTTAAATTGATAATACATGCAAATCAGTGTACATAACTGCGCCCCCAATTAACACAAGCAGCGAGGCCTGACTTCACAGAAAATATGCGGTTGACTCTCAACGCCATCAATCTTGCATCCTAATGGCCTCTGCTTGGGATTTCAACTTGGTGTGTAAACAAAAGCCTAATCAAACATAAAGGTTAACCACATATGCCATCCAAACACGACATGCAGTCAAAGGTCTGACACCGTCACCTTTTCCGCTTGCAGAGGAGATCAACAATTAGTATTGAAAACTGATCAGACACCATTCCCCGAACACTGCCGGAGAGAACCAGAGTGCAGCCGTATGACACGGTACTGTCCGAAAGAATTTATCTGTCATCTAATCAGACAAGCCAAGCATGCATTTATCATACTCCTGCATCAGAAATCCTTGTGGGAAAAAAGCCGCCTATTAGCAGCTACTCGCCTAACAAGATAGCTGATGCAGTGCAGACAAGCCTAACAACCACCGCCAAACTCTCTCTGGGCCAATTTCTCTCTCACCTCTTCTCCACAATCTCCAGTGTGAGGTGCAGCAGTTCCCTCTTGCTTTTTTCCCTCCTCTTGATCATCTCGAGGATGGTGACGGCTCGGCTCAGGTCCCTGCGCAGCTTCAGCATCTTCTCATACGATGCCTCGTCGTTCTTTCGGTTCTGAAAGTGGAGCAGGGATAATAAAGGCAAAAAGTGTTTATACAGGGACTTGCAGACACTAAGTTACAGAGGCTCATTTCAGGGAAGGCACTCTCTCCTGGCCACTCTTCCTACCTTTCTTGTCTGCATCTTCTCTGTCCGCCGGCGGAAGGCCACATAGGGGTCGCTGGTGCTGGAGCCGTCCCGCTTCTCCTGTTTGACATTGGGGATGAGGGAGCCACCCTTGCAGGTTTTCCTCTTGCGGCTCCAGTAGTCAAACACCTCCTTGATCAGCTCATCATCCTCCTTCAGCAGCAGCTTGGCTTCCTGGAGACTGACAAGCTGCAAAGCAGCAAGGAGAAAGGCCCAAGTCAGAGCCAAGTACATGTTCAGGTATCTATCATAAAAGACACCATAAACAACACAGAGAGAAACCAGGTGTTTAACAGACATGAACCCTACAAAAAAATGTTTTGGGGATTTCAGTGGTGTGATGTAACCTTAAGGCATAAGTCACAAACTAATGCTGTTGATTTTAAGTGACCTACTTATTAGATAACAATGACAAGAACTCCATGATGGAACTTTGAGTAGAAAATAAAGTAGCTTTCCTTTACTATTTCAGAAACTAAGGCAATGACCCCCATGTGGAATTACAGAGATAAAACTCAGTATCTAATTCACTGCAAAGTGAAGCACTATCTGACTGTGTTAAAGTATAGCCAGGTGCGTTTGTGCAAACGCCATGAGAATCAATGTCAAACAGACTGACAAGTACCTGCTGCCCACTGCCCTTCTCTAGTCGGTCTATCATCTCTTCAAATTGCAGGGCTGTGATTTCCATTTTCTTCTTCAGCTTATTCACAAACGTCTCATCCTCTGAATCTAGGTCGTAGTCTGGCTGCTCCGTATCCAAACTGAAAGCTGTGGGATGAAAGGGGTTGGTTACTGAAGGGAAGGACATGTACAGTATATGCACACATTAAATCAAAGGCATTGCCAGCTACAGTACTGAGATAAACAATCAGTTTTCACTAAATCTGGAGCATTAGCTGCTGTATTAGATGGATGAGAAGGACTAGGTCATCTTAGGTCAAAATTAATGTTTCAAGAACAAATGTGATTTCTCAAAGTGAAATAATACCATGTCATGATTCTATAATACAGTGTCATTTGTATTTAGCAGCAGTGCATTTGAGGCAAAGTTAACAGACACAAACCATGGGTTATGAAACGCAGATGCCTTGATAGTCAGACAACTACTGCCCAACTTTGTTAAAACAATAAATACAGTTTTATCACAAAAATCCATATTGTGCTTGTGTTTAGTCATGTGCCTTCACCAGCTTAATGAAGCAGTGCTTCAGGACAAACAGCAATAGCCAGACTGGGAACGTACCCAGCCACTTACTCGTGAACATTGCCTGGGGCTGAGGTTTTTTTTTTGCCCTACCAGTGAGTCTGGCCAGAATCCCCAGCCATGGCCTGGAGAGCCTCCAGACAATAACATAATAGTGTGGTAAAATGCGGAAAGAGTTTGTCTGTAGTAATCCATCAGCTACTGTGTCCACTGGATAGAAACTCTCATGTTTACTACACTGTAACCTGTCAAAACCTGAAGCATTTGGAAAGGTATGCAGCACTCCCTCTCACAGCACCCCATATTTAAACTGTCACATAACAGAAAACTGAGCCAAAAAATATTAAGAACCTATCAGCTTCAGTGGTGCCTTGATTTACATGCAGCTATTTCAAAACACAGTGCATCTCATGGCTGCAGGATACAGCTGTTTAATGGCATTCTCTACAGATGAGGGAGCTTCTATAATCATTGTAGGAGCCAGAAAAAAAGAACACAGTTACATAAACTGCAGGTACAGCGCAGAGTGGCGCAGGGTGGCGGCGGCAAGAATGAGCATGGTCCATCATTGGGGTTCTTGCAGGACCTTCTCCCCACAAGACCCCATAAGCATAATTACAGAGCATTTGGACCTGAATAAACACCTAACACTGATTTGTGTTTTTTTAATAGCAATGGAACATTTTTTCATACAATATGTACGTAATGTTTTGGGTTGGGGCGCAGATTATTTTCACATCTGTTCAGTGGAGTGTTCAAAGAGTGGCACACGTTGTTCAGGCGAGACAATTGTCAACTATATTTTGCCATTTCAGTGGTAAAACCTGATCTGTACAATTACAATAAATTGTGAATGAATAATTTGAGCGACATGTTTTTTTACTCAATATGTCCGATGAATTATCACTGTCACCTGAAGTATGTATATATAACTTGTATTTTAAGCTGCTCAGAGAACTATGTAGAATATTGCAATACATCACAATATCGCAATAATGGTATTGTGACTCAAGTATCCTGATACGTATTGTATCGTCAAATCCTTGCCAACAACCACCCTAGCAGATTCAGCAATTTTGGTTGCAACTCCATCATTTCATCAGAGCAAATGGAGCACATAGTCATTGCAATTCTACTTTCCACCTCCACCTACTGATCTGACCTAAATTGTATCACCCATATCGACTGCTCCACCACATTAACTGACATCACATATCAGACCATCTAGGGATAACAACAATCACAATGTGACACAAAACATGTGTCACATGTACTGATGTCTTTCTCAAATGAAATCTGCAACACTGGTGTGTTTTTGTCATCAGCAATGACCTTACATAAAAGCAATAAACAACTTGCTTCCTGGAAATAATTTTTTAGCAGAGATGGGGATTATAATCTGAGGGAGGACCACGATCTAAAACATCTTTGTGTCTGCATGACACTAAATAAAATGTTCTATATTTTAAGATGAGGCTCTATATTTTCACATAATTTATTTGCTTGTTTATTTAAATTATTTTCTTTTGTTTGTAAATAGGTACATATGGAAATATATACTTCATTCATTTATAAACTGGGCTTATACCATGTGACCTGACATAGACGATACTCTCAAACAGCAGCACAAACACTCAAGACGTGCGCAGATCCAGTGCATCCGGATGGCAGCAACATCACTACTGCATGCTCACAGACCACTAACACAGCTGACAGGATGATCCTGTAGTGAGCAGGCTGCTACTCACGCTGTATGTGAATAAGCTGCTTTGGCATCTTGAACTCCCCGGGGTAGAGGGACTCGTAGTGTGTGATGTTGCGCTCTGCCTCGGGGACAGGGATGACCATGTTGTCCCGCTTCTCTCCATACACCTGCTGTGCTGAGATGGCCCGCTGGAGATGGTGCTCCTGGAAAAGAGAGAGAGAGAGAGAAAACAGATGTTTACAGTAGTTTTAGTAGTAAACATGCTCACAATCTCAAGTGAAAATCACATATATCATCGGTAAACCCAAACCATTTCATTAACTCTTTGAGTGCCATTGACAGCTTTTGACGTCATTCAAAATTAGATGCTTCAGTGCCACTGATGGCTTTCACCGTCAACATGTTTTTTTCTGCAGCAGGTCGCTGATTGCGGTCTCCTGCAGCCTAGGAGTAATTTAAGGGCTTCTACGATTTGTAGTCGGAGCATAAAGAACATAGGTCTCAGAGATCAAAGCAGGAAGTGGAGACAATCGCGTTTAGAAAGCAAAACAGACAGATTCTACACAAACTGGGGATTTTGGTGAAAGTGGCCTCTACTCTCCTCCAGACAAAACATGAACAGAACAAGGTAAAAACATTTTTTTTCATGATAAAATATAGAGTCCTTTCTTTCATTTGAGGTACTCTGTGTTTTCAGAGATACAGGATAAAATATTCTGTGGTTCTTGAAATTACTTATAATGGGCAAAAATGCTGGCAAAAGGCACTCTCAGTTTTAAAAAACGGCTGGCACTCAGAGAGTTAAGATCACTTCATTACATTGATATGCACTGACAAATAAGTGCACTGGTTAAGATTTGACCAGCAGAACCACAAAACAACTCAGATTAATTCCACATAACAACACACTGAAACTACAGGATGTAACAGCACAGGCTTCAGAGTTAATGTGGTCTGCAGCAGGATCTTGAGGTCCACTCAAATTACACTTTGCATTAGGACAGATTACAATCTTAAACTCTCATTAGATTTGTAGGAGAGTTTATCAGCACAACAAGTTGCAGAAGCAATGGAGAATTAACTAAAGTAAGATACACTGATTTCTATTTTTTTTCCATATCTGTCCTGAAGCATGTAATAGGAATTCCAATCTGCCCATTAAAATGAGTGCAAACTGTGATGGCAATTCTACAAAAACAAAGCTTTTCAAAAGAGGATAGGGCTGCTACAGCCACAAATCAACCAAAATCCATTTTGATACCATTTGTCAAGGTTTGTCTAACCAGGCAGAATGTATTATTTGTCACAGTATGTTATACCACTACAGTTCTCAATGCTGCATCTCAAGAGAAATGAGTCAGTGGCAGAATAATGGTGTAGGGTTGAACCTGAGACAAAAGGAGCATAAGAGAGTAGGGATGGGGCCGATACGATCCAATATTGTATCGGGTTCCAATATCAACGTAATGCATGGATTGGAAATTTTCAATCCAACCTGCCGAAATTTCAAATCCATGAGCTATGTCTGTGCTTTAACTGCCTGTCTTTAGCTGAAATTTCCTGAACGAAGCAAAGTCTCAATGAGAAACAGGGATGAGACTCGCCTCCATTCAGGAAATTTCAAATCCATGAGTTATGTCTGTGCTTTAACTGTCTGTCTTTTGCTGAAATTTCCTGAACAGAGCAAAGTCTCAATGAGAAACAGAGATGAGACTCGCCTCCACTCAGGAAATCCGTTCCACTGTTTGCGGCCAGGCAGCTAGTAGGTTAGCATTGGGTACCACTGGGGCTATCAAACTTTTCCACACAACAAGGCTCTCAAGTGTCACACATTTTAACCCTTCACACTCACCTGTCACACCTGGTATTTCTCACACATGAAAATGTATTATGTCACACCGCTACATGTGCAGTGAGACCTGTAGCAAGACGCTGTGGGCATCGCAGAGCTCATCGGGAGGTTGGCACGCTCTAACCAATTATAACATAACATATCACTACATATCAGCCAATCAGAAAACAGGACTGCTGTATCTGGGTAAGATATGAGTGATCTGACCACAACAACTTTATCGCAAAAGGGTACATATTGCATGACATGAAAGGAGTGCCTTATCACATGAATATAGTAAATTAGCTCATCATTTGATTTTATAGCCTACTAAATCACGAATATCAGTTTTTCATAACAGTTTGTCCAGACCGTATGTGAACTTAAGCAAACACAATCCTTGCTAATTTCAGTAGCTACGCCACACATCTATGTATCTATAACACTTTCTAAACTGTCTATAATATTAAAGTGATATTGGAATAGTATCGGTATCAGCAAATATCCAAATTCAGGTGACAGGTTCAGAAGTGAAAAAAAATATGGCTACAGATCTACTTTAATTTCATCTGCATCACATACATGGTCGTCTATTCTAAATGAACGCACGCTCTGTAGTGCAGTCTTTGCAGGCCTTCTCTCAGTGGTTGATGCAACAGATGGCCAACACAGTCAAACTGATTGAGGCCCAGCTCACTCTAACAAGTACTTTAACAAGTCTCCTACTCATTTTACACATTACACTTTTTAGCAGCCAGTTTCTTGGGTAGACTTTGAAATATGGGTCAGTGTTCAAAAGGACACAATTGTGGCTGGCCGCTGACGAAACCACGTCTGTGCGGGAGAAATTCTCCATATTAGACACTCCCACACATCGCGTGGGAGTTTTAAGTGGTTTGGGCCTTAAGTATTAATCCAAGGCCACGAGGCACTCTGCGTGGAGTAACAGGAGAACCATATCAAGAGCTGTGAGCTGGCATGAAAGGACACAGCATGTGTCCAGAGCTAAACCATCTGCCCCGGGTAAGCTTATCAACAAACTCTGTGTACTTTCTCTACGACCAATACACAAAGAAAAACAGCTCATCACATCAGCAAGACCATTGTTAACTTCAAGGAGCTTGGGACTGAAGCGAAAAATGTTCACATGAGAGGATTCAGGCAACATCCATCACCCACTACCTGCTTGTTAGTGGCTCTACATGAGTTTAGGATGTAAACGCACCACAAACAAACTGCAACCTATTCACAAATCACTAGGAATTTGTCTACAATGTCACCAAATGAATTTGGCATGTTCACATGTGTAAATCATAAGTTTACGACAAACATGAATAAACTATTTGGCTTGCGATTGTTGCAGTATGTGCAGACGGACCGGCCAAACTTCAAACATTTGAACAGCCTTATTCATTTCCCACAAACACACAACCTCTTGCAATGAGCCACCAGTTCTGTATATCCCACATTCAGCAAACCCTTTCCCCATTTCTCAACGTCAAATGTCACAAAATAACCCCTGAACACACAAGCTGGGAGGATCACAAGAGTGCTCTTGCAACTCAACAATCAGCTGGACAACTGAGATCACAGCAAAATCAGTTATATTTGCAGCATGCTGCTGGCCTTAACCAATGACACTAGCAAAAGCTACTGCTAGTTATGTCTTGACATAAATAAACATAGATATTGGATGCACCATTACTCACCTGGCATGAATGTATGGCCAGTAGTTACAAGGCTCTGATGACAAACAAACATGACATGACCTTATGTAAATTCTTGTTCTCTTGTGTAACATGTCAGAAAGAGGCTTCTGTGAACCCTGACATGCTGATGAACCCTGAGCTTTGGGAGCTAAGGAACCTGCATTAAAGAGTGAGTGCAAGGAATCATTTAAAGCCAAGCCTCCTGTGGAGGATATGAAGATTGGCAGATTGCAGCAGGCTACCCTGAGCTGCCTCAGACAGGTATAAAGATATCTTGATCTTTCGTAGCTGTGATCCTTCAAAACCAAGGTTCACAGCCTGGGATTTCCTCTGTTGAGGAACTGGGTGAGCAGGGGTAAAGAGCTTTTGAGAATGGCACATGACAGAAAGCGAACCAGGTATTTATAGGACTGCTTGCAAATGTGTGTTTTGATATATTTTGCAAAACAAATCAACTCAGAGGAAGATAGGGATTCATTTATATGTAACTAAATTGTTTGTCTAGAGCAGCGACAGTAAACGTCACAATATAAATTCAATCTCTCACTGGAAACTAAACTAGTAATGCAGATATGATTTAGTGCCTGCAGGTATTGCTAGTAGAGAGGAGGGGATGCTTTATCTCAGCCAGAGGCTTTACGAGAATTCACCAACTTTTAAGATGTGTGGCAGACTTAGCTAGACAGATTACATATAGACAGTTTTTGTTTGGAACAATTTGCTGTTTTTGCAAATAAAAAAAAATAGATTTAAGAAGGCAGATTTCTCACATCCTTGCAAAGGTTGATGCTTGTTGAGCAAGTTTATTGATAAATCACTGGCTTTACTTGTGAAGCTTTTATTTCATGAGCATAGATGGAGGAGCGCAGCACCAACACAGAGAGAAGAGATGCTGCACCATGGTGATCCTAAAACAATAAAGAATACCCAAAAAAAAGCACATCTAACACCTGAGCTTATCAATGTGGCAGTCCTTTATAATTTAACTCCAGGGTTGGTTTAATGCCAGGTTACATACCCATTCCTACACAAGACAAGGGTACAACTGAATACTGACACGCTGGCCTGTTAACGGACGCCCAGTGGGCACAAATGATGAAACCCTGAGTAGCTCCTGACAGCTGTGCATCGCATCCAAAAAATAAACTACTATTGACCCTCCAGCTTTTGTCTCCACAAAACGCTCTGGGACTGCAGAGACTTCACAGCAGCAGTGCTGTTTTCTGTCACGGCCACAGATGCAGATAGAAGACAGACAAATGAAAATCTATTCTTTCACAGCACCACGCGTTCCCTTCCATTAAATGTTCCCAAGAAAAAGAGATGACTCTAACAAAAGTTGTCATGGCAACAAAAGTGTGGCCTCCAGCAGGTGTTTTCAGCTTGTGCAGACCGGAGGAAGGCGAGGAAATCTCAGGGATGGCAATCTGCTCAGTGAGTCGAGGCACAAACCCCGTCCACAATCCACATAACACAGCAATGCATGCAACCAAACAACCAGACAGACAGAAAACAACACAGGATGCCAGTAAGTTCTTTCCCAACAAACAAAACCCAACCTTGATTATAAATAAACTACAACAAAACACTAACATAACATCATTTAAGTAACAAACAACACACTGTTGCTGTTGGTGCTTAGGAGCTACATTGTAGAAGAAGAATTCATTTTATTAGTCCATAACATGGGGGAATTTCAGCTACCAGTCCACACTTCAGACTAGGCTCGACCTGGACTTGAACCAGCGACCCTCCAGTTACAGTTTATGGGTCCATATATAGCACCATAGACCACTACCACCAAAGAATACGACATGCATGTATCTGAGAGAGAATCTCAATAAAATTTCTCCGCACGCTTTTTCTGATCTCTACTGTTGATGGCAATTTGTTGTGCAAACTATGAGACACTATTCTTCTCCGGTTCTTCCTCCATGGCATATGATAAGACTTTACTGAGAAAGCAATTGTCCAAATGACCCTTGTGATTCCTTCCTGACAAGACATTTGCTCCTCTGAACAGGACTGGATGAATCTGTAAATATCTAACTACCATGAAGCGATGGGACATAATGTTCCTGTTGCCCATCGTCAGGGAAATGGATACTCTATATAGCACTAAAGTACAAAGTCATAAATCACGACGTGAAGCTATGGAAAGCAACAGTGGAGCACATCAGGTGAATTGCTTTACACTTCTGTAGGATGTTGTTCATCCATCCATTATCTACTGCTTATCCTCATAGGGTTGCAGGGGGGCTGGAGCCTATCCCAGCTGTCTTAGGGTGAAAGGCAGCGTACACCCTGGACAAGTCTCCACCTCATTGCAAAGATGTTATCAAGCGAAGATTATTTGTGAAATAAGCGCCCACTGCCCACTTTTCAGCTTTTAATGCTCTGAATGCTGATGAGACAGACATATTTTGGGGATTCAAATGAGCTACAAAAAAGATGTCCATCGGCTCTGAATTCAGATCATCACAGAGTCCAGATGTATTGCTACTATCATCAAACACCTGATAAGAGGACAAACAGCCAACAGAACTGTTGGGTTGCAAAAAGATATCCCCCCCAATGTGTCCTCGTCAAGATCAGTACACGTGCTTACTCGCTTCTGAGACAGACAATATTCTCAGGTCAGCATGTGGTCACTCCAGCCAGCTCAGCACGACAACACTAAATTGTTGCAGGGCAGGATGTGGGTCAGGGAACACAGCCTTGTAGTAAAACGGTCCTCTTTATCTCTACCGTCACTCTATTATGTAATGCCTCTGGGTGTACAGTAAGTGGGGGGAGGGCTGACAGGCAGGGCAGGATTTCTGCTGACTTTGCGCCCCCCACACATATAGTTTCCTGGTGTTTGTGTCTGCCGATGGATCTCAGCGGCACGGAGGGGCTCTCCTGCTGATTAAGTGACAATAGAAACTCAGAGCGGGGCCAGGAGGAGTAATAAACACCAGCAAACACACTAGTCATTAATACCTGCTCTCTGTCTACATCCAGGAGCAATAACCCAAATAACAGTGTGGATACATGAATGAGCCAACAAATTCAAAGCAAATCAGGTAAAAAGTCTGAACGTGGATGGTTAGTGAGGTATGGTCAGCAAATGACAGTGACTTCAATGGATGACCCTATTTGACTTGTGCTAAGCTAAATCTGAGCTATAGCCAATCTAATGAGCTGAAGTTCAAATGGCTATTACTTACCCATCCCTCCTATATGGCTGTATTTAATCTGTCTCCAGGCACAATACAAACCATTCAACATTTAAACTAGATTTAACTGTAAGTAATATACACGAGTAAACAAAGTACAACACAAGAGAGTCAACAACAAACAGACAACCTAGATATAGTCTGAACCCAATCAGTAATTTAACTACAGCTCCAAAGGACAAGCCAAGCATTTAACACAAAGATCATTATGTATAAATGATATGTAGGTATAAAAACGTTACATTTGTGCCCCTTCTTCTCATTCATAAATATGCATTTTCTGTGACAACCAATCCAGACAGCTGTGCCCAGTGACAAAAAACACAAACATAACACTATCGTCGCCATACCATGCATGTCATGACACATAATGCTCCTGCGGCACAGAGCACTTCTGCAGGTCTGCGCTATGATTAAATGGAGGACGAGATGTTTTTGTCTGTCTTGCTGCCGGTAGTGTGCAGCACACATGGCACAAATGGAGCTGTCAACGCGCAGCACCGAGCTGTCAACCCGGGCTGGAGGGCTCAGTGTCTCCCCCTGGTATTTGTTCACGGAAAGTACACCACGTCCGAGGCCTATCCCCGCTCGCCTTTACCAAAGAGAAAGTCAACAAAATGGTGGAGCAAATGCAAGTCACGTGACTTCTTTGTGCTTTCGGGTGCAATTTCAAGTGAGACAACCGGACACAACACGGCTTACCGATAAAATATCACACCGCTGCAGTCACATAACAACAACCGTGGCAGAGCGGGCTCGTAATATTGAGTATTCGTCGAGATCCGTCGTGTGCACTAAAGGGCAGCTATGGCGGCCATTTTGCACAAGCTTGCGCAGGCAACATAGTGGCGCCCCTCGTTCTGAAAACACCGCCAAAGTGATCCACCTCCAGTCGGGCAGCAATAAAAAGACATACCGATTCCTCCTCTTTTTCCATCCCAGTCGGCATCTGCGGCACTGCCCGGTTGATTGAGGCATATTCGTGCAGGTCCGGCAAATCCTCGCAGCGGAAGACGGGTAGAGGCTTACTAGCATCCAGCGCCCGTGCCCGAAACGACAATTTACTCATTTTTATATTAAAAGATGCAGCATAAATCTATTCGATCTGCTAGGAATAACAGCAGGTTTGCCTCGAGTTCTCATGGAGGAATCTGTGACGGTCTCTAGGAGTCAGCCGGTCTATTGAGGGCAGGCTCGGGTCCGTAGCAGCGCGAACAGAGCCGGGCAGGCCCGGGTCTCGGTCGCTCTCTGTCGGTCTCTTTTTTCGTAGGCTCCGCTGTTCCTCCCCGGTTCAATACGCCATGGCCAACATGGCGGACATTACAAACTCATGCAGCTCTCCGCTCGCTCCAAGCGGCCCAACCCCCTCGATCACACAAACAGCCATTCCCACGCAGTTTCGCACGCGTGCGCGCTCGCGAGACCCTTGGGGTACGGGGGAAGGAGGAGGGGGGCGCCGGCGGTGGGGCCAAGATGCTGGATGCTGATGAAGGGATGTGAACTTCCAGGCATCCTGACATACGCCAGACTGTCAACGCACGAGAACATATTTATTCTCAATGTGGAATAAATAAATAAGATGAAAAATAAAACCATGGCAGCAATAAAATTTAAAAATTAAAATAACAAAAACTCTGTCGCTCCACGGCAATAAATATTTCTCAACAAAGCACAATTCCCAAAAGATGCAAGGCTGTCTTTAACCTTGAAGGACAGAAAAATAATGATGATTACCAAAAAACAACTTCTGTCTAATGTTCAAATTTATGTGCAGACAAAAACTGGACACCGGTTCTGCTTAGATTCAATTATTTTGCAAATAGCGCCTCACTGTGGTACAAACACTAACATACTACAGTTCCTCACTGCAATATAATTTCAAGCACACTGAATCTGCTTGACTTTACTACTAATGGAGAAGTACATACATATACATATGGTTTAACATAAGTAATGTCATATTGTATATATTTGAGTTAATTTCTTGCAGTTATTCTGACTGAAAGTGAACATATTGCAAAATTAAATACAATATGCCAGTGCAAGATGAAAAAATACAAATAAAATATGACTGAAAATATGTGTCTATTCATAAACAATAAAAAATATGCCATAGTGTGATAAGTGTTTCTAATTGTTTCCATATGATGTTATGATCCATGAATTCAAGCTGTGTCAAGCTACAGAAATGGGAAAGGATCACACAGACAACATTGCTCAATTTGTCAGCAGTCAACAAGAGTAGCTTCATCTTCTTGTTTGTAACTGTCACATGTAGAAACCTATGCAGTCTTCTTGAAGGGTGGCCCCTACATATTACTGATGTGCTGCCGTTTTATTTACATTTGATCACCCGTTAGATGAGACACATCCTACCTTTCTCCACTGGAAAACATGGCATTTTTTCCACCACATGACTAAAACTGTCTGGATGTTGGTCAAAACTCTGTTACCTCACAGAAGTCACCAACCTCCAAAACTGATCATTTCTGAAATGAGGGCACACAAATGATCACATCACATTCGAGTCATAACATCTAGGCCAAAAGCTGCTGAACACTTGAACACACAAGATTTAATGTTTATGTTTGATTAAAAATTGTGTTGTTTAGGACTGTCGAAATTAACATGATTAATATATATACGTAAATACGTATATATATATACACACACACGTATATATACGTGTGTATATATACACACACGTATATATACGTGTGTGTGTATATATCGTGTGTGTACATATATATATACGTATATATATGTACACATATATACATATATATATATATGTGTATATATATACACACACACACACACACACACGTATATATACGTGTATATATATATGAAAACACTTTGGGGTGTTTTGGAGGAGCGAGTCAGGAAATGTTTTCCTCCACCAGTATCACATAGTGACCTGGCCACTATTCTGCAAGAACAATGGCTCAAAATCCCTCTGGCCACTGTGCAGGACTTGCTACTTCCACCAAAAGATTCTATCCATTTTGTTCTCTAATCTCGATCGTCTCCACTTCCTGCTTTGATCTCTGTGGCATATACCATCGCTTTATGTTCCAACTACAAATCCCAGAAGCCCCAACATTACTCAGAGGCTGCGGGAGACCGCAATTGGCGACCCACTGCTGAAAAAACACTCTGACGTCAAAATACATCAATGGCACTCAAAGAGTTAAACATAGTACTCTATATGTCATACGTGTTGTGGTGTGTGTGTGTGTAAGCTGTTAAAAACCAGAGCGACCACCTCCTAGGGGAAACACTGATATTACAGTTCAAATGCAAGCGTCATGGTAGATGTGTCAAAGTATTATACCTACATTCGGTGACATTACCACCAGCTATTCTCTTTGAATGGTTTGATAGTTTGTGTTCAGGCGTTTGTGTCTCTCGACTGACATGCATTAGATGTATTCACTATTATTATGACACCGAGGGTAAAGTTTAACACTGAAATACAAATGCCTAACGCCAGATCAATTGTGGAAATACCACTTTCCTGCATATGCAATACTGCAAAATAAGAAAAGAGCATGTGGATATTTATTAAGGTGGGCCCTGAACACAACTCTTATTGTAGCAACGTAAATAATAATCTATAATCAGAACAAATCCCAGATAAGAAAAACAAATAACCTGTAGGAGTGAATGGGCATTCCTGCAGGCATGAGTGAATGATACAGATGTGGGAGGCTGACATGATGATGATCATCATCATCATCATCCATTTGGGACGCTCACAGCTGTAGGCCATAATGGAGACCTGTGAAACAAGAGTTATGAGAAAGAGAGACTAATTTGAAACACATCAGTCACATCAAGAGACAGGATTTATTAGTCACAGTCATTATTTTCTCCACATCATAATTTGAAACGTGAGATATACTATGTAGCATGTGGAGCAAGAGCTGACATTTATGTCCAACACACCCACACTAGCACTCTCAAGTTCACATTTGCTCTTTTTCCCCATAACCAAATGACAGAAAGATTTTATTCCAGGAAACGATATGCGTTAGACTAGTTTTTAATACTACAGAACAAGTTTTGCTGCTACATCAGCACAGCGTGCACATTAGTGCAGACCCATATAAGGAAGAGTGGAGGGGTAAATAGAACAGGACGCGACAAAAAAGACAGACTTAGCAAATGTGGACGACAACCGTGTACCGCTACGAAGCCGATTACACAGCAGCTTTTGGAATTCTCTGTAATTCTCTTCGAGCCCAAATATCAGACACAGCTGTGTTTGCTTTGCTCAGGGAACACCGACACCTCGAGCTAGCTTGGCAGGCTGCTAACGCTAGCTTTAGCCCAGTTACCCTGACCCTGCGCCATTTACCAGCCAGCTAACAGTTTCCGGACAGGCTGCCAAACAGTTCAAACTCGCAACTTTGTCCGCAATTGAAAGCCTTCACTCTCGACTCCCACAAAGACAACACGGAGGGGAAACTAGCTTGGAGTCGGAGTTGCAACTTACCTGCTGCTAGCAGAGCCACAGGGGAGGGTGATTATGATGATGGCAGTCCTTCTTCTGGTTGTCATGCTAGCTCAATGCTAACGCTGTTAGCTCCCTTTAGGACGCCTCAGAGGGAAACGGTTTTAAAATGTTATATCCTGGAAAGTGCGATCAACTCACTGTAGGAAGAGCCTGAAAAAAAACCAAGACACGGCAGATACACTATTATTCTGTCGCTGGTGGTAAACTTAAGTTAGTTCGCTAAGGTTACTTCGCCAAAAAAACCCCAAACTGACCACCAAGAAGCCACTTTGCAGGCGAATTGTGATTGGAGGGTGAATGCCACCAATCACCTGTGGAGAGCTCTGGGAGAATGAGCTCACTTGTGCCCCGCCCACCCACTAATAATAGTGATAATAATAATAATAATGTGGTATTTATTGTAGTTTTTGCTTAAATTATGCAGTATAAGGCTGTGAATAGCATATATAAATTATGTGCATAAATGTTACAAATTTATTTAAATCACCCACAGACCTACGGCTACAGTGTTTTCCCCAGCGTGGTTGCAGTAGGCTATTTGTTATGTAACTGTCTCTTACCTCCCTCCACCCCACCATCTCTGCCACTTCTCATGTCGCAGGGCAGGGCTGCCTCCTCTAAAGCTGGGATATTTTGCACTCCACATTTTCTTTTTTTATGTTCAGACACAGATGAAAGAGAATGCTGCATAGTGGAAGCATATGGAGTCATTTCAGGAGTCATGCTCCACCACCACCCTCCCACTGGCTGTTAAAGCTGCATGCACGCCTGCCCAGTGACTCTGGGAGTGGAGGAGGCATGGCTATGATTAATATCACTTTGCTGAACACTCCCAGCAAGGTTATCGGCAGCCATCTGTAGGCAATGACAAAAAAAACCCTAATATCCATTTAGATTTGAACATCCCATTGTTTCAGTGCACTTACACGATTCAGCCCAGCACACTGGCAAAGTGGCTGGCACGTACACTGGTTGCTCTATTAAAGTTGTGCAGTACACTGCACCATACCAAGCCTTTGATAAAGTCACAGATGTCTTTTGAAAAGGTAGAGAGTTTTGGGTAGCACCTTTGTGTCTGAAATAGCATTTTCTCTGAACTGTTGATGGATGTGAAGCTTCCCCATCATCAGGGTGTCGGTGTCTTCTCTTCTCATCTAGAGGGCAGTGGAGACCCACCTAAAGAGCTATGTCTCCACCGGGCTTACAGTGCATAATAATGCAGAATGTCTGCCTCACTATCTTTTTGCCCTCTGAGACCATAGTTACACAGCTGAGCCTGCCGTCAGCATATATGGGAGACTTTCCATTGCATATGCCGTACAAAATATTACACTTTGTGTAATTAGCTTTTGTGGATTTAATGTGAATAATATCTCATATAATAACATGCATTAACTTTGCATACCACTAACAACTACCCTTTTGTGAGAGGCAGTGAATGTGGGGGGATGCTGTTTGAATTTCTGTGCGTGCAGTACGTGTTAGGAGGGAAAGGATCACAGACTTGCAGTCCAGGGTGACATACAGAGATCAAAGGGGAGTAAGTCAGACATCAACATCCATTCCTCACCTTCACCCCCACCCCTTCCTCCACCGAACAAGTTGAACCAAGTGCTGACAACAGTTCAGATGGAGGATGTTGTTTCATTGTGCTTCACAACAGGGATCCTGGTTGAAGAGTAGATTTGTTTCCATGGCTGCTACTGCTGCACTTCATAAATTGGGGGTGACAGTTGTCATGATGGCACTCATGGAGATGAGATTGTCCCTCTGCAACAGAGAGAAAACAACATGGTTATTCTTAGACATTCATTTTATGTCACATTCCTACTGTTGAAGAAGTTGTATTGTATCCATAACAAGGTTACAATATGCACTCATGCAATTATTTTTTTGAAGAATGTTTATATCCAACCATTTTTGTTTCTTGCTTTTTCTTAGCTCTTATTGTATTTTCCTGTTCCCTCTGTACCTCGTTTACCACTATGCTCTTGTTCTACTCTGTTAGTTGTCAAAATGTCCCTGCAGCAATGTCACCATGACAAATTCCTGCATTTATTGCACAGCCACTGACTGACAGGCACTGACAGAGGGCTTGTTTGGGCAGGGCTCTCCCTACTCCAGTTCTCTCTCTCTGGAAACGGGCAAACTCCCTCCGGTCATAGATGCTGGTGAGTAGTTTCCATAGCAGCAACAAAGCCACACCCAGCACCACAACAGAGGCTGATATATCACTGCAGTGATCAGGATCATGTTCAAATCCGATGGGCACACTTGAGAGACGGGGGAGCTGCAGCTCTTTATCGGAAACTGTTGATATTCATTCCATAATATTCATAATATTTATCTCAGATAAAATTAATATGCTTGTTAAATCGCATGGATTTCACCTTAAGACAGCTGGGATAGGCTCCAGCCCCCAACGAACCTATGTGAGGATAAGCAGTAGAAAATGGATGGATGGATGTAATCTCATGGATTGAGTGGCATACGATACGCATTTGCAATAAGCAAACATCCATAGAGCTGCGTTAAAGGGGAAGTGCCTTTTTTTACAAATTGGACCTTATTTCTGGGATAAAATACTGTTATTTACTCACCCATTTACTTTGGGTCATTTGGAGTATTTCTGATGATATTGGATTTGACGATATCCATTTAACAGGAGTGAAGCGGGCACTGAAACACAGCCACTAAAACTAAACTAAACTACTTATTTGTGATGTTGTCACATACACATACATGCTTTGTTTTCGTTCAGGCACTGTGAAGGCCCCATAGGTGGGCACTAGGGGTCCTTAGTAAACTATGATAGCAGAGTCTGTTTACAGATTGAATTTTCTCAAGTTACGCACAACTCCGGACTCAAATGAGAATAGTAATAGTGTAGCCCATCTTATTAAACGTCTGTTATTTGAGAAATGGTCAAGTTTGTGTCATTTACTGGCTGCATTTCAGTGCCCCCTTCATTCCTGTTAAATGGATACCAAATATCGTCGGAAATACTCCAAATGACTCCAAAGTGAAATGGGTGAGTAAATGACAGTATTTTATCCCAGACATAAGGTTTGTTTTGTAAAAAAAAAAAGGCACTTCCCTTTAAACTGAAGATTTATTGAGTTCTATTGTTATGAATGTACTAGTGCAATTAAAAATCATCTGCCTACCTCATTCAAGAGCTGTATGAACATGGACAGTGTCTTCTTTTTGTACAGTCATCAGCAGGAGGTGTACTCTGCAGCTCTTATGAGTCCACTTCCATACAGACTAGGAGCACTGTTGCTAAGACACCAGCGTGACCTACCAGAGCGAGGCTCAGGTGAGAACGCCTCATCTCGCACCCATTGAGGAAGCCCTGCACGACATTCTCTGCAGGAAAGAGCCGTCAGTCCACACTCCTTTGGGATTTACACATGATTTGCCAGAACTAAAAAGGTCATGGTGCCTGTGCAAGGTGCAGATGCTGGGGCAGGAAGGACAAAGCACAAGTTGGACCTTGGAAATGCAGTTGTCATGTCAAATGTAGGTGCCACACTGACAAACCTCTTTGCCTGCACCATGAACTGACAATAAGAAGTAATCACTGTGATGGCACCAACTGGTTTGTGGAGTACGGTTTGCAGGCCTGGAGTCGAGCATTTTTTAGCGGCAGATACAGAAAAATCACTCACTCTGACATCTGACAATCTCTTTATCCTGTTTGAGCATGTGGCCTGTGTGTAATGTTCAATGAAAAAATAATGACAACAGAGTGAAGAAATGAAATTTCCCCCGTGAGGTATTAATAAAATATACAATAATATAATCAGAGGAGTTAGCCCCTGCTGGCTGTTAGAAAGAATGCAGCTTTAAGGCACTCCAGCATTGGCTTCTGGAGGTTTTTCTTGATACAGATAAGAGGGCATCCACATGCTTGCCCATGACTATGTTGGGAGAAATATACACACCCTACATGCACACCCGCAGACAGATATAATAAATTTTACAATTTGTGACACATATTTAACTCACCGCTCCATGTGTTATTTCCACACAGCAGCCCTCAGTAGTTATCAAAGCTGAAATCACTGCATTCAGACACCTGCCTGTAGTAAGCGTGATTGAGCTTTTTGCTGCTCTTTTGCATGACACACATGTTTCCCAACAAACACACTGTCCGTGCCCGCTGCACACTCCTGATGCATTATCGCGTCATGAGTCAGCCGCCTCGCCCAACTCTCGCTTGATCGCATTCTCAAGCTATTCTCAAGCTATTCTTCACCTACAGTATACACGTGCATTTGGTGTTGCCATGGCTACATAAAGGGGCTGTAAGGGAGCATATCCTTTGGCTCAGCGGCACCTCAACCTTTTCACTGTAGCCTTGGGCTTTTATAATAACACAGCGTGGTCTTTGTGAGGCAGTCATAAAGATATGTTGTACTGCTTGCATTAATAAAAATCACATAGAGGGGAAGAAAGAAATCCTTGAGCATAACTTAACGAGGTAGGCCTAATTAACGTATTTAGCATTGCCATTGCTGTGAATGGCCACGCGTCAGCATGCAGGACACACAGGCTATATGACTATACACACCTCATCACCAAATGAGATGTTGGCATGTGATGTAAGCTATCAGTGTTCCCCCCCAAAACAAAAAGTGCCCTTTTGGGTAACAAAAGTCTATGTCTGCCACTGTAGGCTATAGGAGATGTGATATCCCAGCAGCAGCTTGCTGTTTTCCATGGCAACCTCAGAGGTTAGTGCCAGTTAACCTCTTAAACTCGAGGTGGTGTCAGCATGTTACGGCTAATGGCCTCGCCTCATGCCTCACTTACATGCCATGCATTGACTATTATCTGCAGGATGTTGCGGAGGTTGTTAGAAAGCATTCCTACTGTGCATTTTAGGAAGATGCTTCTTATGCCCTGCAGCAAAGCAACAACACAGATGAATGGCAGATGAATGAAGTTGATGGTAAAATGGACTGCAAATCAACAGTGAAAAGCAAAACACAACCACAAACGATCAAAACCAAATGAACACTAAGAGATATAAAACAATAACAGAGAGCTGCTAAATGCCAACAAAGAGACACTATACAACCAGAAAGTGACTCTAAAATGACCACAAAGAGATATTAAACAACAACAACTATATAACAAATGCAAACAAAATAACTACAAGGCTCACATGAAAGAGAAAAATGATACACAAAATTATTTGGCCAAACAATAAAAATATAAAGTCTGTGTGTCTTGCTCCCATGACCTCATTATTTCCCTGTATGCCACTGTAATAGTGACTTTACTACCATATTACACTATTGTTATAATAAAATATATTATATTATATTGTATTATACTGAAAGCAACTCTTTATGCATTCATGAATAAATAGTCTCTGCTGTATCTCATGCAAGTGTGTGACTTCCTCAATAAAAGTGAAGACAGTCAGGATGTTTCCTGTCTCAATATTAAGGCGATGTGAGCCACTAAAAGATAGTCCTGATAGGGTAGATGCAAAGTGTAATGCATAACACTCAAGCAAGAATATATATGTGTAATCAGTGGTTGTTACATGCTCTCTTTCTTCACTCCATCACTCCATCCTTGTCCTCCCCCTTTCCCTCCCATCTAACAACTCTTCCTATTGCTCATTTCATTCCCTCTCCCTGACAGACTTTCCGTTTCCACCAAATAGATAAACAAGTACCATTCAGAGGACAGCGGCACCCACATCTCGTGCATCCGTTTATCCAGACAGAAACAGATTAATAATGTATCTATAGCCACTCCACCTGTCAGCTCGGACTGCAATGAGGTCAAGACACATAATGCCCTCATGGACCCAATAAAGAGAGCTGTATGGGTGTTTAACAGGCAGGGACAACAACACACAGGGCACTCACAAGCAAGATAAATACATACACACACATACACCCACACAGCACAGGGACACAGTGAGATTGAGAGATGAAAGCTTTGGTTTGGATTACTCCACAAACACTCCAGCTGTTTCCCATCAGGGTGTGCCTGTCAGCATCTTCTTTACCCAGGGAACTGTGCTGTTGATTCTGACCTTTAAATCACTGCCTTTGACTTCTGTCTGCGGAAGCCTGGACCTCTATTTCGCTGCTAGGATTGCTGACAGGAATCAATTTAGCACACACTGAAATATCTGGTCCATAGGATAAACACCCTATATGCTCCTCAGGACCGCATGCTATACACACACACACACACACACCCTGCTGTGTCGGCTCATTCTGCTGAGCTAAAGCTTTGTTCTTTGTTTGTGAATAGAAGCATAAGATATCACAAAGCTGCATCAACCTTTCTATTTCACAAAGGAGAGGAACCTGAAAACAAACAGCCCAGAGCAACATTATGATGATAAAAATCGTGTTTCTGTTTTCTACCGAATCAATGGAAGCCTGGTATTCACTCCCCTTTTACCTCTTGTTTGGTCTCCATTAACTCCTCAGAAAATTATCTTGATCTTTAGCTGCTGGATGTTCAAGCTTTAACTTAGTTTGTCTGTTTGGCGCCTGGCAGTCCAGATTGCAAAATCGGATTGGATCAACAGTGAAATATTGTCAGGCAGAGGTATTGAAACACCACTGATGCCTGACATTGAAAGCAAATTGAATCTGATACTGATTGAATGAATACTGAATAGTGACTGCCTGGGATTTAATTTGTATTGCTTTTTTGCAATATTGAAACATTGTTACAGTAATTAGCTACAAGAAACCAGACCTTTTCATGACATTTTATTTATTGACACCACAATTGTATTGTTCTCAAAATGAAATTAAATAAAATTGGAGAAAACTTTTAAAAATAAAATAACCGCACAGCATGATCAATTTAAATTAGCATACTGTCTAACAAATAGAAAGATTCAGTGAGAATATTTATGAAACTATAACTACAGGTGACATATATAAAGTGAAATGAAAATCACAGCATGTTTTGCAGATTAAACAGTGAGTGAATATTAATGCCATCACCTCAGGTGATTTAGAAATTACTTTCTTTTTCATCCCTTGTTCGTCCCCTCCTCTTTGTCTCAGTCTCTCGCTGCAGAGCACTTCTTCTCTGACTTTCTGAAGGTCAGCTGCTGTATCTTTTTGTGTTTCTGTGAAGTTCTCAGAGGGCAAAAATAAAAAAAGACATGAATGAATAAAAACAGATTTTAAGATGAGTGCAGAAGACATAAGAATGAGGAAACCCATCAATCTCAAGGAGTGAAATGAATGAAAGCTTTCACAGTGTAATCATACAAACTAATATTTTTCTTATATCTTATAGGTTTATAGGTTTTTATAGATTTCAAAACAAGGAAACAGCGAGCACTAAAACACTATATTTTTGATATCAACACACAGGTCATCACTGACATCACTGAAGGCAGTAGTCAGGTCAGGTGTTCAGGTATAAAACAGTACAAATTATGTTCCTCTTAATAAATATGAGAACCAGTGTTGTGCTAGTTACTGAAAAATTACTAACACCAAAAAGTAATGTGTTAATGTTAAAAGTAACTTTTTAGTTCCTCTTTTTTAAAAGAGCTTTCTATAATGCTCCATTTATGCCCTTGTAGCTTTTGTCACAGTAGATAGGACCTTCGAGCCAGAAAGAAGCAACTTACATTTGACTAAAATGTTCTAGTAATGGACAGAACCATACGGAAGCCCTAAACGGCCATGCATTCATACATTTTATTTCCTCCATTTTCCTGTGATAACGTGATAATTTTCTTGAAATAACAAAATTTTGTTTTCCTGTGATAACATTATAATTATTTTGTGATCTTGAGAAAAAACAAAACAATATTGGAATATATTAAATCATTGCAGGAAACAACATTCAGTGTAGCAATGTCAGAGGAGCAGGAGCAGATTGACAACCGTGTCACACATCTTTTCAATCAAGGTCTAGACACATAAGTGTGCGTAATCTAAGAAGACTGTTGGCAAGGCTGCAGGTATCATGGGAAAACAGAGGAAATAAAATATATGAATGCATGGCCATTTAGGGCTTCCGTAGAAATGCAGCATATTGTAATGGTAAATATGATTATTTATTTAAAAAGTAATGCATTAGAGTATTTGTTACTGTCAAAAATAGTGCTGTTTCAATGACGTGTTACTGCCCAACACTGGTTGTAACCAGGGATTACATGAACAGAAGACAGGAAACAACTCTGGATTTGGTTATTAGTATATTTTACAACTTTTAGTATTTAATAATGTAAATATTCATGTTCATGCAAGGAAGTTGATTTATCTAAAAACCTCTCATCACCAATATAAACTTTTCTGGAAAACTGGACAAAGTGTATTATTGGGCCCATGTGACAGACTGGGGTTTAAAAGTTTATATAAGATAAAATTATAGCTCAGAGCATTTTATTTCTTGGAGAGGGCTTGATTCAAAAGGTTGCTGCTGTTGCCCAGTCCGAATTCAGTTAGTAATATTTTGGCAGGAAATTTGGCAGTGGGCACTTTGAGACAATATTGATTGACTATTTTTTATGTTTGACTGTTGTCAGCACCTAAACTGTGACAGCCATAAAAATGTTGATTGAAAGTAAAACTTTCATCTACACAGCAACCTTTCTGACCATATCGTCAGAGTCGAATTAGAAACTTTTGCTATCTGGGAGGTAGCGTATCCGCTTTCTAAAAGGTTTTCATCTTGAGAGTAGCTGCCTGCTAGAGCTGGAAATTGGGTTCATGAGAGCAGTGAAACTTAACCATGCAGTAAATGTGCCATGAAACTAAAACAATGAGCTGCCAAAAGTAGTGAAAGATTTGCAGTCTTGTTCACATATTCTTCTGTCAGATATTGTTTTCAATAATAATTTTGAATGGCTGTATGTGTTTACATGCAACATTTAACTTTCGAGACATGTGGATTCTTTTGTCAAGAGCTTTCTGGAAAAATGTTTCCCTAAAAGGTAAGGTATCATGGGGGAAATATAAATAAAAAGGTGCTTAGATATTGCTACCAAAACCCATGTCTAACACTGGCAATAACTAAATATATATGAAAAGTTAAAAAAGAAGCTTAATGGCAAACCTGTAATTTCCTCTGGTATACATGTCTGTGACATTTTTTTCTTTAGGGAGGTACGATGCCGCCCACTCTGCCGTCTGTGGTGATATTGAAGCCGTCAAACTTAGAAAACACAGCGGAGTGAAAAACATCAGTCATTAAAGAGCCAATTGGCAGCAAATAGAGCTCAGTGACTGAAATAAGTGTTTTTAACAAGCTTAGGAAAAAGAATTACCTTTCTGCTTTAACATGCAATCAAATGACTGCAGATGACGTATACAAATACAACCACTATACATTTAGAGTGTGGTCTTTTGGGCTGAAGTAAAAAAAATGGCATCATGAAATTGTTGAAGTCAAATCTTTTTGAAACTCATAATGAGCTTAGAGTCCACCCGAAATGGACTGATGCAGTTTCCCAAAGGAAGCCTGGTATTGTGAAATACCCCTCTCATCTATTGTCTACAGTCTTTCTACTTCCTCCACATAACACTTACCCAACAAAAACAATCTCCGATGAACTTCCTCATATTGCCTCACACACTGCGGCCTGCAGGTTTCCAGAGATCATACTGAAGGTCAGGATGTGGTGGCAGGTGAAAGGACTCAGAGCCAGAGCATCATCCCTTATGTACGTCTTATCCATAAAAGCCTTTTCGAGTGAGAAGGAGCATAAAGTTTTGAGAAGTGATTTGGGAACTGCATAACTAATGCTCTCTATTCTCTCAAAAAGCTACCAGTTGTCCTTGAGCAAAGCACTTAATCCCCAGTTGCTACTAGCGGAGCATCTCAGTGGACGGTAGTAAGATTATGATTGGGCAGGGCAGCTCCCAGGTGTGTAACTGAGTGAATGTGACACAAGGGTATTCCATATAAAAGGAGTATGGAGATATGAAAAATAAAAAAAAAAAATATGTTAGCCCACAGATGAAAAGGAAATGGAAAGCACAGATCTATGAGTAGCCTGGCTGTAGCTCTCCATTATCTTCCACTCAATTATCATTTCCCTACTTAAAAGCTCTGGGGTTTGTCTACAAATGCAGCCGGTTTTGTTGGGCTATAAATCCACTTTGATTTTTTTTAAAAAATACAGTTACAGAGGCCAGGTTTAAAAAAAGACAGCACACTAGAAGTGTGGATCGTACTTCTTTTAACATAATATTGCATATTAAATATGCCATCAAAAGTAAAAAAAATGTATAAATAGAGCTGTGTTGTATTCATCAACCACTCACTAATTTGATAGGAAGTCAGCGTTTTTCTTCTTGTCGAAAACATTATTTGGATCATCACAGAGGGTCGGACACCCGACCTGGCAGGAAGTGCAGCAGGAGAGTCAGTTAGTTCAGTGACCTATCGGACACCTGTTTGGTGTCAAAGGTCATCTTTCTGTTGTTTAGATGGCGATCATAAGGACAGCCCCTCCTCTGCAGTGTCCAGCTTTCCCATACATACCTCTGGAAATTTCTTGACACAGGCTTAGTTTGATCCTTGATAGAAACACTCACCCATTAAAATATGACACTCAGACAGCAGAGTCTAGATAACACTACAAACAGTAATTAGCATGAAGAATGTGAGAGAGGGTATGAATGTGATGAAAAGCAGTCTGTGTGCAGGTTTTGCTCTCTCAAAACACAGATGCATCTTTCAGTGAGCAAATAAATGAAGTAAAAGTGACAACTTTAACACGCTTCACTATATATGATTATGTCAACACCTTGCATTTCTGTTGGGAATAAACACAGCAAGTAAATAAATAAATTACACATCATGTAACAGCAACATAAGATGTGTCAAATACAATAGAAAATATTACCAGAACAACACACACGGTTTTATAACTATATTTTCTCTGTTTTAAAGCATCACCACAGCTGCTGCTGAAGTGTTGTCCAGACCCTTGATACTGCCAGTATTGCTACCATTGTTTTTACAGCTTATGAAATGAATAGTTGCAAATTAGTATGCAAAATCTGGCGCGACCTTTCACTTGACCTTGATGACTTTCAGTCAAATCCGATCACCACCAAAAATTAATCAGTTTTAAGTTAGGCCACTTCTGACCAATCCTGAAAATTTTGTCAAAATCCATCCATAACTTTTTGAGTTATTTTGCAAACCAACAAATAAATAAACAAACAAACAAACCCTGGTTATCACATCACCTCCTTGGAGGAGGTAAAAATCATTCTGACAAAGGAGCTGAATTTGTGCATTGAGTAACTTCTTCACAAGCATTGTGTTGACAGGGATCCCTTCCAGGAGGAAGACAGTGTGTGTTTCCAAGGCCACTCACCTCCTCAGTACACCAAGTACAGTGCGGCCCTGCTGCCAGACTCTCTCCACAGCTCCTGACCTGCTGACTTTGGCATCTGTGATCTGAATGGTCCCCAGGTGGAACAGAGACCAGCAGAAACTCAGACTTTTCCACCACAAAAATTTGGGACGGTGAAGTTTTCTTTTTGCATCCTGTTTTATAAGTGTTCACTTTGAGAGTAAAGGAATGTTACCTTTCATCTGTTATTCAATCTCAAGATTTCCATTTAAATAAATGTATGTTGAGTCTCTTGCTAAAGGGGGTAACACAATGGTGCATTACAGCTTTTTTCCAATTATGTTTGTCCATTTTCTCCATTCCGAAAACTTGAAGGTCTACATTGAAATATTTTATGGGTTTTCTGTGCGGTTTTTAAGTTTGTGCACCAACAGAAAGACACCAGATAGCTGAAGTCTGAGCACATTTCCATGGTTTTCTCTCAAATAGAAATTCTAAATCAACCACGACTGAAATCTTATGGATTGCCACTTTAACCATGTGATTGAAACTATCAATCGTCAGTGTCCATTTCTTGTTGGTTGGTTGCCTAGCAACACTGTTTGCACAGTTTAGCACTTGTAAGCAATATTGTGCTTGGATTTGCATATCAGAAATAACCTTACAATTTCCATATGAAGGCTGTATGTGATCTGAATTCTCCTGCTGGCAGTCTGGAGGACAACTAGACACATTGGACACATCTATACCACCACAATCTAAGGAATTTAAGGAAATATGACCTTTGGAGAATCTTTTTATCCTGTTCAGGTCACCATAATTTCCCAAATGAACACCATGCTGTACTGAAGAAAACTTGAAACTGGTGGCTACTAGCTGGCTGTAGCTTCTGTTGACTTGAAAGTAAATACTGGTATGCATGTTTCCCAAAATGTTAAAGGCTTCTTTTAAACCCAACCAATTTAATATTACAAACATGACATTCTGCTGAAATGCCTCACGGAAGTGAATACTCATCCACCTGCTGTCCCATCAAGTCAGAATCTACTGCATTTAAACTAGAGTAGCTGTGCCCTGAGGAGATGACAAGAGCAAAATTTAACTGCCAAAACAACTGGTGGGCATCCAGGCTAAAATCTAAATGAGAATTTCTGAGTAGGAAGAATAATGAGACAGTTTACTTTTATTGCATCCTCAATGAGAAAAGTATTGACCCATCTTGTGTTCCTGTGGCGTTGTGTCTGCAGCACAATAACAGGACAGCGGCAAATAGCAGCCTCATCTGGAAAAAAAAACGGAAAGCAATTTAACCAACTGCAAAATGTGAGCCATTCTTTCCTCTCAAATCATTAAGGTGGAGTGCAGTTGTAATTGCTGTTTAGGGAAAATAATCTCTGCACTGAGCCGCTCACAAAAGACCCCAATATTTGATCTATTAGGTGTTTGGTTTATACAATAGAAATAATGCACACTTAAATTGAACAATTCAGCTGTATGGAGACAAACATGAAGGGAAGACAGGTTGTGTTCCCTCTGTCCCTCTGAGACTAGATGTGTCCAATACGCTATAGAGGACATAAGCTGGGGGACAGCACCTCCACTCCCTCTCTCTGTTATCCTCTTTTTTTATAGTAGCCACAAGTGGATCTGCCAGCTTATGTTTCAGGGTCCTGAGCAGCAAATGATCTCTTCAAGTCAGGCCAGAGATAAAGCAAATAAGTCCTCGGTTTTCTGCTGAGAGAAGCCGAACAAAAGAAAAGAGCCACTTTCTGTCATACTTGTCCTTATGTAGCACAGGGCTGGTGTTAAGCGAGCAGACGCTATCCTCCACAATCTCTGCTATGCTCGGCTTTGCTGACCACTGCATGAGACTAAAGCCCGTACGGAAAGATATTGACCCACACAAGCTAAATTAGTTTTAAGGGTGTGTTTCTTTCCCTCAGAATCTAATGTACCTGAGTAGAGGCATGGGAGTTTCCTCTTCTAGCAAGAGCAGACCCACTAAACCTCTGTAGTCACATCCACTGTCCCTCTGCACAGATAACTCAATTATTATGAAAGCTGATTTTACAGAGAGGAATCACTTCCAAAGTGTAAAAAACTGTCCAATGATCACATGAAAGACATGGAAGTAAATATGTGGTGCATTTCTTAGAGACTGAGCTGCTTTCACCGCCCACTCTAAACCCACTGCAACCGCACAAGACAATGGAATTAGCCAGCGTGCCGAAAAGAGACGGACAATACGTTGAAGCGACAGCTGGTTTGTTATCCCCCTTTGAAAGATAATGGCACTGAGAATGGAATGATAACAGTTAAGGGAAGAAAAGAAAGAGGCCACTTTCCATTACTGCTGACTTCTATTCAGTTTAATTCAATTCCTTTTCCTTTATCAGACTGTGAGTGGAATTTTGTTTGCAGATGGATTTGAAAATAAAAAATGCATAACAAATAGCCTCCTCTTCAACCATGCAGTCAAACATCATTTGATTACGCCAGATATGGAGCCAAATGCACAATGCTGTTCAAACATTTCAGTTGAAAATATGTTTTGTCACAGTCACATGAGGCTGTGTTTTTAAAGCATGGATGTGGAGCTCTCATCAGGGCACACAGGAAGCAGACCACGCACCGTTTACTCCAGCAATTTAAGGAGATTTCCTCCTTGTCCACTAAAATCCTGCTTTCAGCTCCATGGCCTCTCTGTGTTTCTTCTTGCTGACACGTTCACTTCCGAAGCACACCAGCAGTGCTCATCCCATCCCAAAGGGACATTGATCTCAGGTCACTGAGTATGGGCAGCCATTGAAAGAGACATTAACAACTCTCCAATGCCCCTTGCTGGAGAAATAACGCATGAGTCTTTTCCAAATGACATCATCTGCATCTGCAATACTAAATAGGGCCTCGTTGTGTCTGTGAGAGCCAGTTTCCGAGGTCAAGCACAAGAAGCACGACTTTTATTGGATGTTGTGTTCTGCCAAAGCAAAAGCAAGTCAGTGGACTTTGAGTACAGTACAGTATTTTTTCATCAAACTGGAAAATATGACCAAAAGTTGTGGAAACAAACACGTGGGCTTCTAAATTGTGCAGTAAGATAAATATGTTATTTTAAAGAAAGCTTTAGTTTTCAGCTGATTGATTTACTGTAGTCAATAATTCGTAATACATATGCACCTTATATTAGAAAAATATAAATCTTGCTTCCATCTTGGTCTCAAGTGACTGTCAGTGAAGTATGACGACCAAAAGAAGGACAACTGATTGCATCAATAAATTCAAATTAACTCCAAAGGGAGAAAATATCACTTTCCTAGTCCTTTTCTCACTCTGTTCACATGTTTTTATCTACTTCTTCCACTAGTCCTTTTGTTCAAATCTGTTTAGCATCCAGTTATTATACATCCTTGTATGTAGAGGACAATACATAATTTATCATCTGCAGCCAAACACATTAATCATAAATGATTAAAACAGGAAAAAAGTCCACAATACGTAAAGTGTTATGTTACTAAACATGATTGCACCTCACTGTAATTATGTTTTGAATCCCACTCACAGTTTCCTGTCGCATGACACAAGTATATTACCATTTTAATTTAAAACTTCTCACTGGAAAAAGAGGTTTATTTTGAGAAGGCTGTTGTTTAGCTTACATAATGTTCGGGGGAGAGCTCTTTAAACCCAGAAATTCATTTTAACTTGACAGAGGCCTGTCACCAGATATCCGGATTGTGCTTTCAGTGGTTAAACAGGGCTGTGGGTGCTGCTATGTAGGTGGGGTTGAAAACAAATGGAGAGACTATGGTGTATTTGATTCTTTCTGACTAAAACTGAAAAATAAAAACATTAAATCTTTCTGGCTGTTTGGCAGTGGGGAGTTCAAGCTTGTTTTTATAGAAAGAGGAACACGATCGGAGAGGAAGTACTGTAGCTTCTACTTTTATATCGTGCTGAGATTAGCTCCCATTTCTCAAAAGATGAATTTTCTCATTTTTTTGGAATGAGCATCCTTGCTGGCAGGTAATGTGGTGACTCATAATGATCTAGATGAGACCATGGACCCATTAGTTTGAGCTGTGGGAATAACCAGGGCCTAGAGACCTTGTGAAGGAGGACAGCTTTGTCTCAACATAAAACTGGACCTCAAAACCGAAGGGTATTCGCTAACAGCTTAACCGTGAGGATGGAGCTCAGCCTTTAGCAGAGAAGCCTGACTGAAGTCCAGAGAAGGCAGGGAACTTTTTTTGTCACAACACCTGTCCCAATCACTTTGGCTCCCTGTTTGCAGCTCTGAGGTTTGAGGCTGAGTCGGGGCAGCTGGTCCCACCCATTATCCCGCTCATGAATCCGGTGTGTTTGAGTTGGACGGCGATGATGCTCCAGGAAGCCTCTGACTGGATGTTTGAATGGCTCTCCGAGGCGGTCCAGATGCTCTGCCCTGCTGCTGCTCTTGGGTTTCCTCCAATGACATCAGCCTCTCCGGGCCCACATTGTTGGAGTCGACAGAGCTCGCCCTGCTGCTCGGGCACCGGGAGGAGCTGCGTGATGTCCTTTGCCTCAGGTTCCGAGAAATGGATTGTTGGAGGTTCTTCACAGAGGAGCCGGCTGCCATGGTGACCACCCAGGGGTGACGTGAGGCCTGGTCGGCAGTGAGACGCATAGCCGGGTCCAATAGCAGCAGGCACTGGATGAAGTCTTTGGCCAGGTTGGATACCGAGGGCCACGGCTGCAGAAAAGAAGAGTGGTTGGCGTCAGTGTGAATATATAATAACAACACTCACTCCTGCTGTCAAATCAGCCCACACACTCACACTGGAACCCACAGCCCTTCTAATAGCGTCGGCGCCCGCACAGGTTCAAAAGCCTTTTTATAGCCGGATGACAGATTTCATTCTAATAAAGAACTAAAACTATGATCCCGGCGCTCTGCAGGCTAACAAGCAGAACTAAACTCAAAGGGAAGCTAAATGTCACTGGGCAAAATGGAAGCAGCAGTCTTGGCTGAAAGAATGTGAAGCTGGGGACTTACGGCATGTGTGGGATTTGGGCACATGTTTATTCTAAGCCTGCATTAGCTCCTCAATAAAGGCACCCCAGATGAGCCTCACTGGGATCTTTTGCCCTTTGTTCATTCAATAGCAAATCATTCCCCGTGTCATGACCCAAGATGACATTGAGGGATGCTTTGAAATCTGCCCATGCTATCTTCCCAGTGGGAGAGAAGCCATCAGAATCATATCATGATTTAGATTCATTCAATTATTTATCACGGCTCTGGTTCTTTGTCATGAGAACAATATTGTAGAGGCCCCGCCTCAGGAAACTGATGACCTTTTGTGCTTTCATCTTACTTAAAATAAAATATCACTGATGCAGACATTGAATTAGATTGATGTGGCATCAGATTATAAAAGATGGCAGAGGAACACAGGCCACAACACAATGACCTTTGTCATTGTCAAAAAGCATAATGTTTTGCTGGGATTGTTCAAATCAAGCAACGACAAAAACAATCTAGAGACTGCTTCTTTAATCACTCTGTCTCTCATCACCCGCCATCAGTGTTATCAGTATGCTCTGCTGTGTCTGGCTGAGGAGAATCAAAGCTAAATACAGTACAGAAATCCTCTCATTCTACGCTCGACCTCGCACCGACTAAATCTTACTCTTTAGGGAGGTCTCGCTCTCCATTTTAATCCCAAAATGCATTTCTCTCCAACTTCTTTTTTTTGTCTCTTGCCGAGTAATGACAATTAATCAAGCATGAAATTGACAATCGCGAGACTGTTGCCGGTGAGAAGAATTCAAAGAAGCAGGGACTCGCTTACTCTCACAGTGCACCAACTGGAGAGGAGCCTGCCGAGCAAGCGGCGCCCGACTGAACGAGTCATAGAAACGCTTCTCACTCAAAACTTTCTTCTCAATTGTGTTCTTATTTCACACCTGAAAGGAATGCAGAGTGACACTTGGTTTCCTTGGGAAGGAGAAACAGTGTTTGATCGAGCTCCCACGACTAACAACTTCCCTCTTCATCTAAGTGCTCTTGATGATTTGGCGAGGTGACATGGAATACACATTTGATGGCTAGCAGATCTCAAATGACATGGCATGACATAGAGCTTTAAAAAGGTGACAAAAGTTTGCTTTCTCCTGCTATCAACAGGGTTAGAAGAGATATCTGTTCTCTTGGAATGAATCCACCTGCAGGAAGTTTATCTCCCTCCCTTATTTCGAACATTTTTCACTTCAACATACACAAAGGCTTTATTGTGTTTGGAGGAGGGGGCGAGAGCTGGCGTTATACATCACTGTTGAGCAGAGAGCTAGGCGAGAGAGGAAGGAGAGGGGGTGGGGGTGGGGGGGGGGCTTCACAAGTGGACTGCAGATATGGCATGAGCTGTGGAGGAACCTACAGGGCTTGGCGACATCTTGTTAGAGTGAATGAGAAGCTGACAGTGTTCGCGGCGTGCCACATCTTTACACGACAAAGCCACGATTGCAACAAATGAAGGAAACACTTCAAGGTTGGATCTAATGTGATCACGAGGATAATGCACTTTTGAGTAATGAACTACTCCACTCCAGAGCCCCGCGCCCCACAATTTGCTCGGATGTCGATCCACCTGGCAGCGTTTCCCTGAGAAATGAAGCCAAGTCCAAACACGCCTCATCATAATGAGTCCAAATTGGAAAAGGTGGCCTGCTGCTAATTCAGGCCAAAGAGACAGAAAAAGCCGCTGTAATCAAAATATCAATACCCGGATGCAGGAGAGATTGGGCTGTCATGTATAATACATACTGTAGCCAAGTGGAGGCTGGGCTTGTTCACATGGTGCTCACTAGGGGGCAGAGTGGGCCAGCTGTTACCCAGGTTGCCTTGTTGCTGCTGCTGCTGCTGCTGAGAGATGCAGATGTTTTGGGCTGGGCTAGTGAAAGTGTGTCTTCAGTAACACAGCAGCAGAATGCAGAGGAGGTTACCAGGCTGCTGTCTGACCTCAGGTAATGCACAGATTTGTGCTTTACATACTAAAGGCTGCCGTGACATGAGCTGTATACACACACACACACACTCAGAAATCCACTTTCACACGCAGCAGATGAGATGGCCCTGATTCTGTTCGAGGCGACCGCTCGACCCTTCGTGCGGCAGACAGATTGAGTGATAAGGTGTGAAAAGCTCGCTCTCCCTCTGCCCTGCTCGTCCTCCAGCCTCTCCTTTCTCTTCCCTGCGATCTCCTCAGACTTGCCATCCATCCACGACAGCCCCCCCTCCTGCTGCTGAGTAAACACATCAGTGAGAGTCTGCACTACAGGTCTTCAGGCCAGGGGCTGTTGCACCGTTGGGGTTGGGGGTCTATGAGTTGTTAGAGCAGCAGGGAAGGGGTGGGGGGGTGTTGAGGAAACAGAGGGACCTGGTTTGTGGGCAGGTGCCGGGGGCTGTTTGCATTTCTTAGTGAGTCTCACCTCCATCTTGCAGCTGAAACCCCCCCAGCCCACCCACACACACACTTTTACAACTTCCCCCTATTGTGCTTCAACAGACACACAAGGTTACTGATGTATTTGGAAGGATGTTTGTAATTACAGCCCCTAGGTATTTAATTTGCATAGCAGTGAAGAATAGTAACTTTCAAAATCTTTATACATCCAACTGGAAAAATGATACCTGGAGTTGTTCCTGCTTTGCCGAATATTCATTTATGATCCTTCGATGACAATGATGTGCAATCTGCTCTCGATAAATAACTCATGTATTACAGTACATAACTATTGACAGAGAGAGTCCCACTCACGTGACCTGGTTACACTTACAGATTTGAAATGAAAAACTCACAATATGTAAGGGAATTCAACAAATTACAATGAGAATTTGGGTTTGAATTTGCATTTTGATTTATGGTCCTGTCATCATTTACTTACCAAAACTAATGCCATTTATAGGGTCATTGTTGTGCATCTCCAAAGTCCAAAAAGACACGAACATGACATCAGCTGACCAAATGTAAATTAGTCTCAGTCTTTTCCATTTTCCAAGGAGAATTATCAACAGACTTATTGGGAAGTGAAGTCTCTTATTTCTTTTCTTTGTGGAAAAAAATATGAACTATCAATAACTATCAGATTTCTTAAAAAAAATAATTTCACCCCATTTTAACCCTTTAATCCCTGAGCCTCAAAATTTGTCTGGACTGCATCCTTATTTTGCTTATTCAAAATCAGAATCTCTGGATGTAATTGTAATAACAGTTTAAACTGACGAAAAACACAAAACTGAATTTGATTTCAGTTTCATTTGACTTCGACTTAGACAGACTTTATTGTCACTCTATATGCAGCAGGTGTATACACCTTTGGGACAAAAACATAGCAACTGAACATGAATAACAGATTTTACATGTTAGGTTTAAATTTGAAAAGCATGAAAAGTATCAACAATACATTTTTGTGAGTCTTTGTCTTTAAATGTGCAGGAGATTCTTACCACAAGGAACAAAGAGGCTGCTTCGCTGGAAATTACCATAATTACACCATATTGGCTGAAAAGCACAACATAATTATGGTAACGCAAAGTGTGCACTGTGCAAAGGTTAGGTGTTAAACGGTTAAAGGGTTAATGGGGCCATGAATCAACACACAACGCTTACCAATTTCAAATCATTTTGCAAGTCAAGAAAGTCGACATTGGAGGCAGTTGAAGATAATTCACCAGACGTCATGACCAATATTATTTTGTGGCTGGATATTTGGGCTTATTATCATTAATTTAAAATGCAATATCAGCTTACTACATTAGCTGTATAGCATTAGTAGGTAGTGTCTCATTCTGTTGGTTGCCAAACAACAATAAACAAAAAGATCAGACACAGCAAACTGTCTGATCAGCGGACCGTGATCCTCCTGACCCATTTCATTATTTGTTTCTTTATCATTTTAATAAAGGGCATAGCTTCTCATTTGATCATATCACCTTTGTCTTGGCGTACAGGCCCTTTTCAAGGACATGGAATTAATGAGGGCTGCATTCCATTCAGCTGCCTTGGTTTCTAGACTCTGGTATTGTGTGTGCTGGCTCATGTTGTTAACACTGTCATGACTGACTGTGATACTTGAATAGGACACAGGCATCGTTAATGCTATTAGTAACACCTGTGCTTTTCTACCATGATAAGTCAAAATGTCTGTCCATTGTACTGACATCTAATTACACTGACAAGTAATGGCTTGAGTCACAACACATTAATCCATTAGTGCTGTGAAGGGCGTCACACAGGTCTGTGCGCTGCTCTGTCAGTTGGTGGACAGATAATGAAGCCCTTCAAGTCAAGTTTAATATGTGATGGGAATTGCTTGGGCTGTTGAGACTGTTCTCATCCGGGAGAAGCACCCTTCTGGATGACATGAAGGACCCTTCTGATAGCAGAGGTCCACATTTTGTGAACACTTGTGAACCTTCATCACACATTACAACCTTGTTATGGCAGTGTGTGTGTGTATGTGTGCGTTGTCAGTCTACTGAAGAGGGTGGATCTGCGCATGTGACAGAGAATAAGTGGCTTGTCAGCACAAAAATGTGATTGATAGCTGTTTCATCATACCTGAGACCGCTACTCAGCCATGTATGATGTCTTCATATTGTCATCATATGAATTTATAGTTTGATGTCTTTACTAGGATGTGAGATGCTGGACGTGAGAGATGTGGTTTTCAGCTTGGTGGCCTACATATGAGCTGTGTCGAAAGCCACCAGGAAAAAAAAAAACATGAAATAATTCCTTACATAAACTCTAGAAGGATTTTTGCATTATATTGTTCCATTGGTGGTCAGTGTAGCGGTAAACACAGGGATAAGAGTCCGGGGCCTATGCACGGGAGCCTTTTGTATGCCAGACTAAAATGTCAGACTTGCATCCCTGAGAATCGGGCCAGGCTTAAAGCCCATTGAATAATCCAGCCTTGGGTGTAATCAGCGTGAAAGAACAAGCATGAACTCGCCACTGAGCTCAACAGAATGGGATGTTAAAAATACCCTCTTCAGCTGTATGACAGAGGAGAGGGAAAAAAAAAAAACATGCAGGGTCGTCTCTTCCCCATTTTGAAGCATCTTCAAAAAGCTAAAATCCAAGCCGAAACTCCAGACACCACAACAAACTTTTCTCATATCCATTCCTGTGCTTTACAAGGTTGCAGAGGAAGGGATAAGAGCTGCTACACACTAAGCGGAATAATGCTCTTCTTGTACAAAGAAAGGATGGGATGAAACACTTATTTCTGTTCTAATAGACCAGATGTATTGCTAAAGTTGGATCATTTCAAAGCATGTACATCGTACACAACAACCTAGATTATGTTTTTGAAAAATGGAAATGATAGGTACATAATTAGAAAATACTGACAGCTATACTAGTTAAACTGTGTTCTGTTTAGCAGCCACAAAACTCCCAAGAAGTTTCAGTTTTGACTGTGTGGCAGCATAGCTGTGGAAATTTTTTTGTGGGATTTTGTACGAAAGTCAAAACATTGTTGAAATTGCATCAGTGTAGGCAGAGGTCAAGTCTGTGAGGGGGATGAGTCTGTGAACAATGACAAAAACTCCACATTTTCTGTGAGAGGACAGTTCAGAAAACATACTTGAGCAGAATGTATTGGCTACTTATTTTAACTTATTTTGCATGTATGGCCCACAAACATGACACCACTCTATACAGACTTATGAATAAAAGCTTGTATTGCATTTGAAAGGACTGAAAGTATCTGTTGCTAAAATCCAACAATATCAGATCAGCAAAAACAACAAAGTCAAGCTAAGTCTCTGAGATAAAACACAGTTAATACTATGGTTCAGACTTTACTACATTTATGGAGCACTAAAATTGTCATTAAATATAAGGCACAGGGTGCAGAATCATCCAATTTGCATGTGCTTCCAAGGCATACTGATTACTCCAATGTGTAAATGATTAGCCCAGTAAACTTACATCTCTATGGAAGTTGTATTTTCCCCTCACGATGGACCTGTAGAGCCGAGTGCGACTGTCATCCTCGAACGGCATGGATCCACTCAGCACAATGTATGCGATCACCCCCAGGGCCCACATGTCCACTGCACAGGAATAGGGTTTCCTCAGCAGCACCTCAGGGGCCATGTACTCAGGGGTTCCACAGGTGGTTCGGAGGGACCATGTCCCATCTGTGTGATCGCCTCTGTCTTCTCTATAGGGACATGAGATGTCAGAGCCCGTGCTGCCAAAAGTGGCCAGTCCGAAGTCAGTCACCAGCAGCCTTGAGTCGGCCCCGGGGTGGTAGTACAGCAGATTCTCAGGCTTCAAGTCTCTGTGGGTGATACCCAGCTTATGCAGGTGTCCCACCCCAGCCAGCACCATGCGAAGGGCCTGGGTGGCGTCCCTCTCAGTGAAGTGTCCCCTGCTGACGACACGGTCCAGCAGCTCCCCGCCCGTGGCCAACTCCAGCACCACGTAAACCCGCCTCTGCAACTGAAACACCTCGATCAGCTGGATCACATGAGGGTGGTTCACTCGCCGCAGCACTGCCAGCTCCGAGGCACACACCTCGCGGCCCTCTGGTGCCTCAACCTCCATCATTTTAATGGCAAAGGGCTGGCGAGTCACCCTGTTCTCAGCTCGCACCACACGGCTGAAGCTTCCTCGACCAATCAGAGCCTTGATGTCGTATCTGACGGTGCAGGAGGGGGTAAAGATGAGTCACTGAAGCATAACTATCGTGATACATTGTTAGTCCGCACCCAGTGCATGGGAGAATATCTGCATGTTGTACAGCTAATTCATATATTCATATATAATTAACACAAGATGCACACTGTGACTAATCAGATGTAGAGGGACACAGGCATGTCCTTTAAAGACATCAGTTTCCTTGCTTTAATTGTTTCTGCACTCTCATCTGACAAGTACACGAAGCCAGTCCTCAGGTATTACAAGGCTGATGCCTCTCAAATAAATGTCTACTGTTACTGCTAATGAACTGTATCGTATAAAGGTTGGCCGTGGCAGCGGGCTCAGTGAATGAGGAAGCCATTGACATTAACAGCCTTCCATGAGCACAGCGACTGCTTTTAATGAGTCACTTCACCTCATGTCGTGCTGCAAAAGATCTATTTTTGAATTAAAAGTAGAAAAACTGACTGCTCACAGGGTTGGGATAATATCACCTGCTTACATTGCCGCTTCACTTATCCAGGTTTTCTTTTTAGCATGCTGAGTTAAGAGACCAAAGTGGATCCCTCAGCAAAACTAAAATTTACATGAATTTAATTGTTTTGGCAGTCACATTTTTAACATAATTAATGATGACATATAATATTATTACTTCAAAATACAATTTTTGAAAAATGGCACTTTCCTTTGAGATTATATGAACTTTTTTTCTCTTACCTTGCTGTCACACGGGGATCAAACTTGTCCTTGTACTTTGCAACTTTGTCCTGGTGTCGTCCATCTCTCAGTGTCTGCTGCTGGCTGTCTGATGCTGGTTGAAGATCCTTAACGCTGGTGGAAAACCAGGAACGTCTTTGCTTTTCTGCACACTTCTTGGGTCCATCGTCTACATCACCATGTGCTTTACTGAAGGCCACAAGCGACTGCACCACACTTATGTAGCCCTTTTTGGACGCTTCAGGCAGCACCTTACTGTTCCTGCAGCCCATCACTTATATGCAGCAAGTCATGCTGGAACTGAAATAAAGTCTGCATGGCAGCAGGAGCAGCTCTGCTGGAGCATTCAGGTTCACACATTCATGCAGGTGGTGCTCGAGGTGCACAAACAGCAACAGAGAGCTCCACCCACCCAGCAGCTTGGAGGTCGGCAGGTGTGTGAACGCACCCCCTCACTCATGCACATGATAAAAGTGTCAAGTAAACAGAAACTGTTTTGAAGCTATTGTCACTCCTCTTACAGTAGATTACCACAATGAGCTTAGCCTGAAGAGGTGTACTGTGGAAGGAAGAAGATTCACACACCAGTGACTCCACTTTATTTGAGCTTTTCCATTTGGTGCTACTTTGTATTCATTTGCTGTTTTAATGCTCTACTACATTTCAGAGGGAAATATTGTGCTTTTTATTCTCAACATCCATTTTGACAGCTGCAGTATAGTTAATGTTCAGACTAAATGGGTGGCTGATAATTTAGTGATTCACTTTCATAAAGCTATCTGCCTCACAGGAGACAAAACAGTAAGACTGTAAATGTCCCGGCATTCTTGACCCTTGTGTGGTGTGCTGGATCCTATGCTGGATTCCCATAATGCAATTCAATAGCTTCTTGATGACATTACCAGGTATTGATTAAACTTTAAAAAGAGTGCCAGAGCAAAGTTTTGTGGATAAAATTGGTGGAATGCTCCTTTAAGGCTTTTAAGAACCTTCATTTGTTGACCCTCGGCTAACTTTTCACACATTATTAACCCTGTGTTAGCCTATACCCAGGACTATATGATTCACTCTACATGTCAACTAGCACTGGTTTTAATGCATTTTATATAATGTGACTACTGTTTATATTTTCATGTTCATTTTTTATTTTATTTTATTTTTTTATATATATAAACCTGCTCAGTGTTTCTCCAGCTCGACAGCAGGGTCACCAGCCTCTGGGCTAAAGTCCAGCTCCTTTAGCTGTGGGTTAGAAGCAGTATATTATTATATATTGTGTATGTATTGCCAAAAAGTAGATTATTTTTCCATCCCTACAAACATAACAGCACGTAACACTGTGATAAATCTATCTCAGTCAAATCCAGTTAAATCCAAAGTGAAATTTGTGGATGTACTCCAGCAACACCAAATGACCTGCAACTGTTTTTTACTAATGGATATGCACCCACGTACAACTCACCCTGTCAATCTACCAGTGGTAACATGAGAAACTTATCCTCCCAAGCACTGAGATCGCAAACCTTGGGATACTTTTATAAAAGTGAAAATATAGCACACCAAATTTTGTTTTAGTCTTTTATCTCAATTGCACTTCTCACTGGTTGCAGATGTCATCTTACAGCATCAGAAACTAATGCAGAAAGTATCATCATTGTCTGTATTGTTGAGAACTGTATGTCATACAGTGTCCTCGCTGTCAAGCCTGTAAAGAAGCTGTTTTCTGCATTATGTTGTGTCACTGTCATTATATGTCCGTAATCTTCAGAGAATGGAGCAGGGAAGGAAAAAGAAAAAAAAACAACAGTGCACAGCCTCCTCTCCCTGCCTGCCTCCACCCTGTACATTGTTTAAGGGAGCTAAACCTTGCAGAAACTGGAGACGCCACAAAAAACATGCACATATTTATTCATACCAGACTGCAGAGAGGAAGCAAGGGATCAGAAAGTGGGAAGAAGCACTTTTTTTTTGTAGTGTGCTGTGTGCAGAGTTTAAATTATTCTGTTTTACTTGAGTGGGGCAGACATAATGTGGTTTTATGAGGTTTGTATAATGAGTTCATGTTTATGAATACATTGTGCAGCGTGTTTGTGTTTTTAGGAAGATTTGCAGAGCATGCTTCCAAAACACGGTGTTGCTATATTTGAAAAAAAAAAAAAAAACGCCACGTATAGACTAATGTTTTGTTTTTGTGACATCTGACTCGGCTGTCATGTTCATGTGTCACACTTGTCAATCAAAACTCTTTATTCTTCCCTAATCTTCTGTTGTTAAAGTTGAACTTCCTCTATCTACTGCTTTCTAAGCTGTAGTCATTAATGCTCCTGCTGACTTCACCTTCTCCTTCCATAGTCTTGTATTTACTAAGAGATATGTGCTGTTATTGTTGCATGAGAGAAATATGCATAATTTGCCCCTGTGTGCTAGGAGGATTATTCCCACTAAAGGCCCACCAGACGCTGAGTGTTTAGAGGCAGCAAATAGGAGAAAGCTTTCATGATAGCAGAAGAGGTTTAATCGCCATTGTGTTAAGTTAAAAGGAGTGAAATATGTATTTATATGAAAATTCTTCAGATGCTATTATGCATTGTTGTGTCTTTTCAAAAGTGTAGATTCTTGGACAGAGAGACAGGCTGCACCATCAGTTGCTTGTCTGCTGCAGTTTTTTTTCTTCTTTCAGAGGAGTCAAAGGGGATGCTGGGCCTATCAGACAATGTTCGGCTGTCACACAATGTCTATCCCTTCTCAGAGGACAGAACACAGACACTAGAGAGAGAAAGAGAGAAAGTGACATAGAACCAACGCCCCCTCGGTACACAAACACAAAGAGCCAACAGAGGATAGACATCACATCAGCACTGAGGTGGTAAATCGCCCTTCAGAAGCTTTCCTCAAGGGAGTCAGCAGTTCAGCGTTTATCGAACCACTATCTGATTACTAAAAGGCTGTCCTCTGTTATAAATGAACCCACAACATGTGTGTGCTATGGGTAATGCCGGGCCCTTGGGAGTGAAAAAAGCCATTATAGGCTGCTGTGAATCAGTTTAAGCTTAAGGAGTGGTCAGAGCACAGCTGCCACTTGCCAGTCAGTTCATTACTGTTGTTATTGTGGTTGGAGAGTGTGATACCTGTGTGGACTGTGGCTAAAAGCCGGGGACTAGAGAGGCTCACAAGCACAGCAGAGTGAAAGACTGCAAAAGAGCGGCTCTACAGGTTGAGCGCATGGAAAACAAAGTTGGGTTTGAAAATAGAAAATGAACACTTGAACTTGAAAATGTAAGCTTTGGGTTGGTGACAGCATGAAGCCTATTTCTGTTGAGCACTTAACATCACAACAGGCAGGGATGATTATAGCATATTACAAAGACGCTGTACAGTACCGCCAGGGGCTTGCATAATTCATGAAGAATTTCCTGTTTGCCTATGGACTAATATGATATTCAGTATATAAACTATACACTCAAAGCATGTTGTTTGGGCTGGGTCCAGATGCCCCAGCATCCAATTATATTTTAATAATTTGTGTGCTTGCAATTTTATGGCAGCAGGCTTGACAGTGGCCCTGTAAATTCCCACACAATTAAACTGCACTCTCAGTTTATATTTGTTTTGAGGGAAATGTATTTTTATAGCAGTTTTAAAATTGTGAGTGTCCTCTTCAATTGGAAGAAAAAATAATTAAAAAAAAAACACGGCAAGACAACCTTTAAAATGACTTGGTTTGGTTTAGTAAAACATCATGTTATTTGGTGTTTAATGTTTTTGTCATATGTCAAAAATATAGGACAAAATACATTTCTGTGACTCACAACGTGAAATTCAGGACTCCTACAAAATCTGCATACTCTTAAAGATTTTTTTTTTAAGATTGATTGAATGCAGACTTTTTATTTTGTTGCATAAAAAATAGTGGCCCAAAGTTAGATGTATAGGGAGAGAAAATAAAGAGAAAACAAAATAGGATCCGACATATAGCCTTGTGGTACTCCACAGGAGGTGAGTAAGAAATATGCTTGAAACTATGTCTTTGAGGTAAGTGTCAAATCGCTGAACAGCATGCTGTTGAAAATCAATGTGCATCAACATCCAACATGGGCAGCAGAGGAAATATCATGAGTTCCATCTATACAAGATCGGAAAAAGCCCAGTCATGTTATACGAGCGGAACAGATGAGTCCATAAGTCGTAATGTAATGTCACCTGGAAGTATGTGAGTGCACAGATGATGGTCTTGATTATCCTTTACACACCTGTCTAGCCTTTTTACTGGCAGAAATGGCAGTGATGATGGTTTTTATTCCATATCCTAAGTGCTCCACAGAGGTTGTATGTGGGTAGATGAAGTAACACTGCTGTTGTTTATCAATCTGAGATCTGCTCTCCCATCCATGATGAGCTGAGTTCCCTTATGACCTCTCTCATCCGCACTGGGCCCGCATGCAGCATTATCCAGCTGATTAATTAAAGCCATCCACAATTCATCAATGGAACACTGGCCTGTAATTGTTGTTTTGCAGAGAGATACTGGACACAAGAAGTATGTTTGCTTATTACAAGCTGTTGAGTGGAGGCAAATCAATGCTGGAGGAGAGTGCATTTAAATGCAACCTATTTTAATGCAACACTGTGAAATGAGCCCCGGCTGCACAACGCTATATGCAACAATTAAGCAGGGCTGCTGAGCACAATGGTGGCGAAACAAAACTAATTACAGTGACAAGTGAGGCGGGCGCAAGGTCTGTCAGCAGAGGGGGAGGATGCTACCTCTCCCAAAGGAAGAACCCTTAGGGACAGCTGACGGATACTCTAATTTTCTTTTCCGTGAAGAGCTCCGAGGTGGCCGAGGGAGGCCCGACAAATTGCCTGTGACGTCTTGATTGAACAAATCATGAACGTTGCGCGAGTTGGCAAAATTGGATTCAGTTTACAGATACAGTCACCTGCCCGGGCAGCGCTTCGATGTCTGGCCTTGGACTCACATGTGTAATTAATGAACAGCGCCACTAATTACTCTTTAGCAGACAGGGAGACAAAGAAAAAAACTGAGCGGGTCAAGTGGTCTAATAACTCTGCTTTTGAAAGAGAGCCACTGCGCCGTGCCTCATGAAGAAATACAGTGAGTCATAAGACGAGTCTCTGCAGAGACGCTTCATTCACTCCTTAAATTAATTCATTATGAATTACTGACATAATTAATTATGTGGGTAATTGTGCTTTAAACCAACATTCTTGGATAATATTCTGCTTACATTTGCCATCTTCTTGAAGAAGAGTTGCTCCGTCTGTATGAACACAAACTGTTTGACATTTTAGATTAATCTTTTCCAATTTACAACCAGACATCTGAGGAAAGTTTCCTTCCAAGGGCTTTTAGGTGAACAGCTGGTGTTTCTCTCTCAGTGGCTCAGAGAGCACAATTTCCAACCATCAAAGTTGACCTTTAAAATCACCTAGTGGCAAGCAGGATGAAATGTTATAGCTCTTTCTTAAATCAAAACTATTCCACAAAATGAAATCTCACTTGTGAAATTATTTTACATGTTAAGGGTGTGACGTATAAGAGCTGGCTAAAGTTTAAAACAATCAAACACTGACCTAACATTATCAACAGAAGGTGAAGAGGTTGCAGTGTTACACACATTTTGTCAAAGACATTGCAGAAATAAATAAATTAACACGTGATGACGTGTTGTCTTGCAATGCTTAGCGTAGCATCCAGTCTGACCTCATGAGGGGACAAAGAATTAACGTTATCCCATGTGTTTCTCAATAATACACATTTTTCGTTGGCTTAAATTTAAAGTGTCAGAAATGAGTAAATGGCTCACACTCTTCCTCCTGCCTGGAGATTGATCCCTGGTGCCAGGTTCTGGAGCATGTTGCAAGACCAAAAACACACTCAGAGTTAGAAGAAAACAGTCTCATGAGCTCTGTTTACCCCTAATTGTGAAACAATGCCAATGTCCATCACTGTCCATCATCTGCCGTCTGTCAGTTTCCACCAGATCCATCTGTCGCTGGAGCTGGAATCACAAGAACTAACGATATCATAGATAATATTATCTTATTATAATATTATTATAGACCTCTATAACCATATCCTCATCCATGGCGTTAAAACGGTTAAATTAGGGTTTTTCTTAGGGGAAATTAGGGGTTAGACACTGTTCAGGGGTTTCACATGATCTCCATCTCCATCATATATATATATATATATATATATATATATATATATATATATATACAGTATATATATGACGTGACACATACTTTTACAAAATGAATGCTGAAGTGAAAGTGAAAGTGAGTCATTTTAGGACTTCTGCTTACAGAATAGTTATGCTGCTGGGGATAGACTCATCCTCACTTTTGAAATATTGACTGATAAATTTGAGGAAGCAACATTTTTCTCAAACAGATATATTGCGTTTTTATGGGAGAAGTCTTCAATTATTTAGTCACCCAGTGGCAGAAACTTCAGTTTGAAGTGATGGAAATCTAATATCTGTATCACATCCATCAAGCCTTGGGGGAAGTTATTCAAACAGAGGATTTGCTTTCCAAGATACGAGCGTGCACTCTCCTCCCACCATGAACACTGAAATTTAATTTGAAAATGGGCAGCAGGATTATTCCCATTATCCTGCTCCCAGACACTCATTTTTAAATGACAGACAGAAATATGCAAGTGGCTGTAATTATATTGCGAGCAAAACGTTTTTTTTTCCCCCGTTCTTTGATTCTACCACCGGTGCTTTTTTAGACGGTGTTATTGGACACTGAATGAGAGTTTAATCAACCAGGAATTAATTTTTATATTAACTCCTCAGAATGGCACAAACTGGATTCTGAATGCAGCTTGATTATTGGTGTGATTATCTGTTTTTTTAGCAAACCTTGAAGAGCAGCAGCAACTTTTGTAAATACAAGTGTGTCTTTGACACATTTGTGGGTAAAGTGTAAGTTTTAGTTTTTCATACAAAAGTTTACAGAATTAACTTTTTCAGCAATTCACACAACAACAGCTTTCCTTTAAAGCAGCGCTTAGAATATCAGACTGATCACAACACATTCCAGCTGTGCTGCTAATTCCTGCAGAGAGCACAGAAAGGTGTGCTTCATTGTTTTGTTTTCCTTTCTTTTTTTCTGTTTTATTTCTTAGAAGAAAAATTTCCAGTACAGCATTTCAATATTTGTTAAAAAAAAAACAAAAAAAAAAAACAGCCCTTCATGATGTTCTGCTGTTCTATGTTCAACTTATTAGTGCAATTTAATTTTTATCCATCAGTCTCACTGGTTGTACAAAGTACTCACTTTTAGTGATTTGAGGAAGAGTGCTGCAAAAACACAAGCAAAGTGAGGTAAAAAATCATTAACGCTAAAATATTACCTTTCCAAGTAAACATCCAATAGTTCTTCCTGCTGGATGATTGTATGTGCCATTTCTGGTGGGTTTGCTTTCATTTTGACATCCAAACATGTGGTTCAGGCCAGTGCTTTTTAATATGGGGAACCACAAGAAAGATCTGAGGAGTTGTAACATGAGTAATTAGACAGGGAAGAGGCAAAAAAATTTTTGCTGCGCAACATTGTTTTCTTTTTTGTTTATGGTTCAGATATTATGAATGCTTAACTTTTCACCACATGACAACAAATTGTTGAAACAGATTGTAATAAAGAAAATATGATGCCCCTGAAACACCACTGAGAATGCAGTTTATTATATGGGAAGATAATTTTGAAGGAGACAGGAAGGAGACATGTTTTGAGGTCCTCAGATAAATATAATTAAAATTGATGAATGAAAATGTTATAACCGATGGAAATGAAGAGGTTTATAAAAAATAATTTTGCTTTGAAGTTTACAGCTGTTGATGGATGATATTCAAATATAAAACCAATAAACCTTTTCAGCTGCTTCAGTGTTTTTTTTTTTACTTCTATTATGCGCATCACATTCTTAAAACTAGAAAAGCACTCAGAGAGCACAGACTTCCGCGGCGGCAACAGCAACGGCAACGGCAACTTTTTTATTTATTTAAAGTTTGTTTGTTTTTTGTTGATTTTAGAGTTTGACGATTATTGAATCATTGAATCGGATCCGAGCGCCACCAAAAATTAATCAGTTTTAAGTTAGGCCACTTTTGACCAACCCTGAAAATTTCGTCAAAATCCGTCCACAACTTTTTGAGTTATTTTGCAAACCAACAAACAAATAAACAAACCCCGGTGAAAACAATGAGACATTTTGGATATTTTTAGTATCGATTTGAAACATTGTGAGTGAGGGAAACAGGATGATGTCTATAGTTTTTGGACTTCTCTTTCTGTCAAGTTTAAAAGGTGTGAGCAACTTTAGCTGAAGCATGCAGCATCCTTACAGTAACTGCGATAATGGCACTTTGGTATTGCTGACAATACCTGGCTGTCCCACTCACCTCTCAGCATTGCTGTCAAAACCATAATCACTGTAACGAACGTCCTCTCAGGTGCTATAACACGCCATACCCAAAGCTGTTATCTCATGGTCTTATCATCTCCCAGCAGCTCTACCATGGAAAATATGCCTCTGGGGGAAAAAATGGACTCATGCAGTCAGGCGACTTATTATCAAGTGAAATCATTGCCGCCCACTCGGTGAACATGAGGTGTCAATATAAAGTCTAGAGGAAACATCCGGGTAGACGAACTGACACGGCATGGGAGCTGCTTGGTTTCAGAAGTGTGTGTTTCAGAGGTAATGTGAGTGCAAGTGCAGTTCCAGGTAATGTTAGAATTCATCATTTTATGTAAAGCAGTAATTCTAATGGGAACAACCGCTCTGCTGGGAATGAGATCCTTACAGGAGCCAAAGCGAGGACTCTGTAATCAAGGCATGCTCATTTTTTAGGTTAGCAGTGGTGTGAAGGCTGAAGAGAGATTTCACAGCATACAGTGATGCCAATGGTGCACAGAAGTTATGTCCCAGATGAGATTTGTTCCATCCATGCAAGAAGTTATTTGGGAATATATTGGTGAAGATGTGAGGATGGGTGTTAGATAGATGGTTATGCATGAATTTATAATTATCTTAGTGAGATGTGGATATAACCATTTCACTCCTGTGATTATAAATGAGTCCTTCCTATGTGTCCTCCATGTTTATTTAACAGCAGATTAGCTAGTTAGCTGTTAATGACTGCGTATGAGCATTCATTAACAGCTAACTAGCTAATCTGCTGTTACATTACCGCAATCCACTGACCTTAATTTGTACGTAATCCTGGTAAACCAGGACTCATGTAATCACATTTGTGTGGCTGAGTGCAAACAAAACTGTATTGAATTTAATTTACCTGTTATGAGTCATACATGTGTGACAACATGCAGGATAAGTGGGGTCTCTGCAGAATATCAGTTATTTATTTCAAGGTGAAGTGGGCCCACTACACTGAAACACTGTTGACACAGTTGTTACATGCAATCAATAACACCAATGACCCTCTACTTTACTGATAATAATGCAGCTTTAAATCCTCCCGAATGCAGCTGTCACATCCTTCAGTGTTTGTCCGGTAACAAGACAGATTCAATTGTCAGAAATAACCACAATTTAACAACTGGTTTAGCCATTATTGAGGCTCATTGATTGATAATTGTTTTGATTGATGTGAAGCGAGACACTAATTGGGAGCTTCTGGAGTTATCGGAGCGATTGTCTTTGTCCTCTCTTGTTCCCGCAGACTTTGATCATTATGATGTATGGCAGCTTGACTGACACACAGAAGAATGGGGTCTGCCAATTTGACTTGAGTGTGTGAAGACAGAATCAGATGTGCCCACGTGCAAAGAGGGTTTCTCAAACATCAGTAGTGAAAAAAAATAGTCAAGAAGCAATAATAATAATAAGTGATTTCAGTACAGTATTTTTTTAATGAATTTTCAATATAAAATACCTGGCTTGCATTGCACCAGCTTTAAAATCTAAGCCTGTGTATGCTTACGTAATTTCCCAGGTTGGGATCAATATAGTAATCCTAAATAATTCTATGTGTGGCTGCATAAAGTATTCAGGGATTTTAGCCCCATGAAAAGAAATGTTACTGGTTGCCCCTCAGTGATAAATTTTGACAGTTTTATTTAAAACTATGCATTTTAGTGATATTTTTTACTATATTTCCCTTTTTGTGAAAAGAACAACATGACAGTTACTTGGCTCCAGAAATACCAGCTAATGTGGAGAGCAAAGTAAGCTAGCTTTTGAACTATGGACAAAGTTAGGAATAGTCAACAGACTAATGTTCCAGAACTTTCCATCACATGAACCACTAACACATCCACTTTGCCTGTGAAAGAACAGGTGACAGACTGTCGACCCTTTACTTCTTTCTCTTGTCTGAGCTTTTTTCTTTTCTTCTTTTTTTTCCTCCCTGACTTTTGAGGCATCCTGTCATCTCCTACTAGCCTGTCAAGCCAGACTATGACATCATATGTATAGTTTGGAGGCAGTCCATAGGCAGAGTTGAAGCCTGTGGATGGGACCAACCGTTGTTGTTCAAACTGCCTTTACACGTAATAGACCAATCAGAGTAACAGACAATGTGACACTACCAGCGGAGCAAGCTGGTATGTTAGACATTTTCCGTAGCCGGTCAGCAAAGTAGGCGGTTGGCAAAACTGCAAATAGATCCTTCTTTAAAACGCATGACTTGAGTCAGCCCTGTCATCATCGTGCTACACCCATCCCAATGACTCCCTACGCAGATAGAGCGTTGTGATTGGTCCAACAGATTCCTTCCCAGAGCCAGGATTAGCCCCTATGTTGCGCCACAAACCATCCTGCTAGGCAAAAAGATTTTTGCTGCTAGGGTGCGTCTAGATTTCTGGGCTAGTCTCCTCCTCCACTCTGTCTGTGAAAAGTTAGCTCTCTGCAGGCTGTCTGATGGAGCAGCTGCACTGAACCATTTTGTTTGTTGAGAAATATTTCCAAAACAAATAACCTTAGTGTTACCAATACATTGTAGGCTAAATAAAATATTTACAGTTGATTGTCATATTATTTTGTCGGTTTTATAATTGTATAAGGGGCCTCTTTGGGCTCCTGGCAATCGTGGACCCCTAGAGTCCATGCTGATACATATCTTTGCACATTTGTAGTGGTTATACCGTAATTCTGGGCTTTTTTGGTGGGTATAGCTGCGTATCACGTAGACTGGTTGAGTATAGAGGAACTATGCCCATTAACAAAATGTATTCATGTTATATCTGTGGACTAAGACACAACAAAATACAGCATGAACAACACGCTCTAAAAATTTAAATCCAAAAATTATAGTGTTAAAGTCACACTTATTATGTCATAGGGTATGAAGATTACCTTTATGGGAACATTTTCGTTACTTATTCATTTATGTATTAAACATAAAATCAGTTTCCCATTCACTCTCTATTGAGCAGCTCCATTCATTATACTTGATGACATCACTAGTTTAAGACTTACCTCTCTTTTTGTGGAGCAGCACATGTTCACATCTTTCCTAAGCAGTGGAAATACCATGTTGGACTTCTTCATTTAGATGGTGTTCCCCTTTAATTATCCGTTGTAACTGTATGAAGTACATTGCTTGAGCTGTTTGCCCATGGACAAATGTGTTTTGGAGTCAGTAGTTGTCATTAAAATGCGTGTTAAATATGTAATTATGCTAAACTAACAATATTCACCAGTCAAATGTTTTTTGGGCATAATGTTTTCTAGTTTAAGGCAAATTCTCCTCTTTTTAACCGCCAGATCTGTGTGGTGTTGAAGCTAACATGGCAGCTGACGCACAGGCAGTTTGTTGTAATTATAATGAGCTACGTATGCATACATCCAGAAGCACCATGGTAACACGATAACATAGAAGTTACCATGGTTATCTAATGATGAATACAGCAGCTGATGACACGCAGAACATGATGAAGGTTACGAAAAGAGCACAGTTTATTTTGTTTCATTTGGAACCAATTGTTCAGTATTACGAATATTTCTTTAAAAAAAATGGAGAAAAAAGAAAATAAATATTGTTTATTGCTAGAGTCTCTGCATCTTCACTGAACACTGAAAAACAGAAACACACAGACACACAGATGTTCAGAGCAAAGCTCCAACCACTCAGCTGCAGCCTCGGCCACAACCTTTCCACAGCCACTTCACATTCATTTGATCCATGATGATTTGATGAGTCAAAGGCCGACTGCTAACCTTTCCTGATGACAGGACCACGGGGGGAATCGTGACATAGATGGAGGATCATCTCCTGCTACAGCTTCAGGTTAAAAGACACAAAACAGTGGCAGAGCAATCTTCGCTCTGTCTCCGTCTGACCAACGCTTTGGCCTCATTCTCCTTTTAGAGGTGTTTAGTGTTTGTGCTGCGTATCCACGTGTTTCAGAAATATTCCCTCTGAAATATTCTGATGTGAGAAATTATTGAAAACAAGTGAAATGTCGGCAGGAAGTCATTTCAAAATGAAAATAAGGAAACACTTTTCCTTTACTGCGGGACTTAAAGTGTCAGAAAGTATTAAGTGTAAGACAGCTAATTTGACATTAATGCATCAACAGTATTATTGTTTTACTTTGTGATTTTCTCCCTTAAACAACAGAATTAACTTTCAGCTCACATCACATAATGACTGACCGGGGATAAGCACAATATATCTCACTGTCAGGAAGGAAACTCTGGATACGGGTGACTAAATGTTTTATTGACCTGCAAATCAGCAAATAAATGCTAAATAAGCTAAAGGCTCAATATTTCTACTTTGTATAGTGTGCTAATTGCATGACACACTTCATGTGTTGGACACATGACATTTAAAATGCGAGTAAAATCAAAGGGCTAATTCATGCTCTTCATGGATACCATGACTGTTCAGTTTAAACACCACTGATTTGAACTCTCCTGGCATTCACCACTGTGATAAAATACAGTCAATTCAAAATATACAGGACTTCAGATAAGACCCAAATTAATCTCTGCCTGAGGTGAAATAAAAAAGAATGTCCTGGGACTGACAATGCAGAGTAACAAAACACTGGAAGATGGAGTGCTGAAAATTATTTTGAGATAAATTGATATTCTATGCCGTGAAGGTCATAAACCCAGTGGATTAAATGCACACTGCATTGTGTTTGTTGATTGATTCTGGGTCGTGGCTATTTTTCTTTTTGCAGGCGCTGACATACTGTGCATTAACAGCACACGCAGAGCTAAAGGAAATGGTAGATTGAACAGTGTTGAAGAGCGAAAATTGTTTTCAGATGCAATCATATACTGGTGAGCGAGGCTTATGATCCCCAGGGCACAGGTATGCATCGCACAGCAAATATTAAACAAGCAAAGGCATCTATCTATCTATCTATCTATCTGTCTGTCTGTTTGTCTATCTATCTATCTATCTATCTATCTATCTATCTATTTCAAAGGTTTTTCTGTATCCCAATCAAGGATGGCATAATGTGGACAATTTTTTCTATGAACCTCAAAGATAATATTGTAGTATACTGACTCCTGGACTCTTGACATCCTGGAGAGATACCTGTCGTCTGGTCTGGGAATGAGTCGTGGTTCCCAGGAGGAGCTGGAAATGTTGCCATGAATAGGGACTTACCAAGAATACCATGCCAATCTCTAGTACCTGCCCCCCCAACCTGGCCCTGGATATGTAGCAAATAATAGATGGATGGATGGACTTAAACTAAGTTTATCTGTTAATACCTTTAAAGTGGAGTTTGCGGCTCTAGACTCATTCTGATAATTAGGGTGACAACAAGCCAGAGAGGATGTTTACATGGGACAATGTGGGACATCTTACCACCATGCTATGTGGTAGCTTATATTTTGATACAATGTCCATCTAACCCTGAAAAAATGAACATTTCAATTGCAACCAATAACTTATTCATTTATAAATATCAATGCAATGAAATGCTAATGCACGTTGTCCACTGAACCTTTATTTTGAATACAAAGGACCTTACAGATGTCTTTCATTAAAATTGACAGTTGCATTAATTAGTCAATGGAAGTCAAATTCACACAAAAAATGCACAAGTCTTAAAAAATAACTGGAGCTGCTTATTCATAATTTATCTGTTTATACTGTGAATGCTGCACAGTGTGGTGAATGGTTATTAGTTCAGCCGCTGTGTATTATTGAACTTATTGAACTTAAAACCTTTCAGGGAACTGTTTTCCAGTGGCTTTGTCCATGAGGAAATACTTTCTCAGACTTTGTTGTCACTGCTAATCAAATGGGATCTTTGAGTGCCAGCCGTTTTTTTAAAAAATGAAAGTACTTTGTGCCAGCGTTTTTGCCCATTTTGAGTCATATTTCAAGACCCAGAAAATATTTATACTATTATTCTGAAAACACTGAATACTGTAGCTCAAATGAATGAAGAGACTCTATTTCATCATGAAAAAAATGTTTGTTTTCTCTCACCAATAACACCACTTTTTGTCCAGAATCTGTCCGTTTTGCTCTCTAATCCTGATAGTCTCCACTTCCTGCTTTGATCTCTGTGGCATATACTGTCTCGTTATGCTCCGACTACAAATCTCAGAAGCTCCAACATTACTCACAGGCTGTGGGAGAGCGCGATCGGCGACATACTGCGAAAAAACACTTTGACATTTAAATATACGTCAATTGCACACTTAACAAGAGTTAATTTGCGGGAGGCATCAAAAGTGATGTGCAGTCCCACACAAAGTGGGACATCTGGCCTGAATTGACCAATAGCTCATGGTGGCAAATGTTAGCATGATGATTGGCCACAGTTCCCCTAAAGCCACATGAGTTCACTGTATTTATCCTATATATCTATCTCTGTCCTTTAAAAGTCATAAAAGATATAAAGGTAAAAAACTATATCTCCAACCATTGTCATTATTTGTGTTTTTTAGCTCCACATAAAGTTTTCTCGTTCCCACTGACATAAGCCTGTTTAATAGCCAAGTATATTATTTTGCCTTTAGAGCAGTTGCCTTGGAGGAATGTTTATATTTAAAACCCCAATCCGCAAGCCGACTGATTAACGTAATTAATGAAGTCACGCTCAAGAAGACACTGAGATAATTCCAATGAACTTCTTTATTGGTTTCTATGTGAACTCTGTTAACCAGGAAGGAGTTAGCACATTGCTGCTTGCTTCTTTAGCTACAGTTTGGAGCTGGAGGGAATCCTGACAAAAAAAAAAAATGCAAAAAATGCTATCCACCACGTTTTCTCCATCTTAGCAAATCACTCATGCATTTTCCAATTACAGCTCTACAGTCGCCGGCCCATTCACAATCAGTGGAGCGGACGCAAACAAGAAGATTACGAATAAATGATATGACACACAATCACATCTCTAACCAGACCATGACAGAACTAACCAGCGCCGCCTGACACTTCATGAGAAAGGGTGGTGGGGGGGTTGAAATCTTTTCAAAAATGGTGAGAGCAAAAAGGGAAAGAAGCAGCGAGATTTGTGGCGGCGATAGAAGTTGTTGTGATTGATTACATGTGATGTAGAGCAATTAAAAGAAATTAACAATTTGCATTTTAATAACATTATTATCATCAGTTAAATGAATTCATTAGTCTTGATTAGTTTGGTATCAGTATGACAAGTGCAGCTCAATAGAGCGTGGAGGCGCTAATAGAAGGCTGAGGGACGCAACAGAGCTGAGACAGATAGAAGCACAGATAGGATGCTCGTGGTGATGGGAGGTCGTCAAAAATCACTTCCAGCATGAAATAAACGCGAGAAATTCTGCCTACAGATGCAGATATACTCATTTTTATACACAATATTAGTGTATACTAGTTTAAGTAAGTGATCATTGAAATTGCTCCCCATAGTTCCATTAGTTGATTCTCTATTCGCTTAATTTGATCTACCATTTTCAGTCTTTCAGATTGATAAGAAAACTATTATTACTAAGTTCTTTGAGCTTGAAGCATCATTGACTTTGGAAATAGAGGCGTGACAAAAGATTCTCACCACAAGGTCTGCTTAGGTGGTGTTTCTGAAGCTTTCAGCTTCATCTTGATTCCCTCCTCACTTAAGCATCCACCTCAGTTTCCTTTCCATGCTGAAGTTAAGTACCCCATCGCCATGACAACTGAACAAGTATATCAGCTAAGGATGAGTTTGTGACCAACAGCCTGGAAAACACCAAAGAAATGTTCATTCACTGACAGTGATGAGATATTAGAGATTGTTTATTGTGATTGTTTTCATTTCCATTCATCTTTCTTTTTGGAATGAATTAGCTTTTCCCTTATATATGTGCCTTGATTCAGTTTTGCAGCATTATCAACTGTCCTGCTTACAGAGAGAAATAAGAAGCCTTGACTGATGACTGACGACCTTAAAAACTGCCAGTGAGGTAGGATTCAGCATATAGCCAGTGTAAATCAGCTAGTTTTAAAAGCTTAAATATAACAAGAGGAGGTAACCTTGACAGCAGCAAAGAGAATCAGTGACAATATTATTGTAGCAGTGATCAATACTGAAGATGACTATTAATACTATTTAAGGTGGAACTAGGATTACGCCATAGCTGTTGTATGCCTGTGCCAACCAGTCAAGTTGTAGTCACGTCCATGTCTGTCCAAAAGGCCATCATTTTATCATTTCATTTATTGATATTATGGATTATATATTATAAAAAATATGTATTTTATTTGAAAAAATTGAAAAAATGATTTATTACTATTTTTTGGAATATTTGATGCTGCACTGGATGGCTCCTATGCATGCTCACTTTATACAATACTATAATTATATTAGATCATTTTGACGAATTTCCTCCACTAATGAAAAAACTACCAGTCAATCAATCGTTTCAAGCTCCTCACACATCTTGTTGAACCGGTGAATAAATGCTAAATTATGAGCTAATCTCATGGCCTCCACGGAGGGAAAGAGACATTTCCTCCTCTATCTGTAGATCAGCAAAAGCATACCTCATCTGCACATTATAATTAACATAATTACTTCACGCAGCTCTTGTGTGACTCTTCTCGATGTGCTTTTACATGCAATGCTATACATCATAATGAAAGGTCATTATTATTGCTTCCACTTGATCTTACTCACCCCTGACCCCTCAACTTCCTCAACCCAAATCCAACACAGATTTTCACGGTTTTGATGACGCCACTCCAGCTCTATGACAAATATTTCTTTTTTGTGGCGCTCTTAGTGTTGCTCGGCTGATTCCCAGGCTTAAGTAATTAATCAAGTCAAAAGGAAGGCTCGCTAATTCTCTTTACTGATTATCATCAATTAATTAATGGTTACATGTTGTGATAAGACAACAGTAGTGTGTGCATGGAGTGATAACCCAACGATTAGTCAGCCAAAATCTGGAATAACCAAAAAGCTGCTATTCCTACTCCTGGGAGCTGCATCAACAGTCCACCCTGTCTGGACTGCAGAGTGGTGCTTTATACAGAGGAGGTGGTGTGTGCAGTGCAAGAAGAAGATCCCTTTACTGATGCACTGAGGAGGAATTTCAAGGACTGATATACTGTACTGTACATGCATTAAACAGAGAGATGTCAGAGCAGGTACCACTAGCAGCTGGGGGTTTGGTGGCACCTGCCCAGGAGGAGGAACTGGCTCCTCTCCAGCCACCAGTCCACTCTGTGTATTTGGTCTGTTGCGTGTCATACTGCTGCTAATGGGTGCCTTTTGTGAAAAAGCCTCTCCATTTGACTCCCTAAGAATGTGAATTGGCTAACTTTTTGCCAGTTGGCACTTATAACTCTCTTAGCTTTCCATCGTGTTCGATGATGACGCTTGCTTCATACGTAGGTACAGGGCACTTATAAAGACACCTTCACACAGACACACTCACCCTTCATGCCAATTTTCAGCCTCCATGAACAAAAAGTGTGCTTGCAGAGTGGGGACATTTTTTTGCCGATAAACCGACAAATGAGAAAGTCTGTGGAGTTCCAGACATCACCATCAGATCACGAGGCTTGTACAACATCAGCCAGGTTGGTCAAATGTCAAACGATGGCTCACTTGTTTATAAGTCTGCCTCATGGAAAGCCCTGCTAGGGGTTTCTGTTGGCCCTATAGAGAACGTCGCTGTGCGGTTTGGGTGGCATCTTGGAAGGAAAGTGAACGTAAACAAAAGCAATCATGCAATCGGCTGTAACAGCTTTTAATACAGCAATACTGTATTAAAGGTCACTAAGCTCTCCGAAAATCAAGCTGTACTCTGATTATGAATCAGTTGTAAGTGAAACTGGCTGCAGATGTGAGTGAATTGTGTAAATGTAACTATGTAACTGTAACTATTGTGCTGCGTTTCATGAAAAGAACGTCTCATTTTCGCCCATTTAACCTTACAATTTTACACTTTAACAATGCTCTTTAGTGTATTATTTGATTGCCGAATGACAGTAGAAGCTCGGACAGATTAAAAAAATGGTTAATGTAATTTTATCAGCATTTTTGATGGGTAGGTACGGCTGCATTTTTAGTTTCCTTCATTTTTTTGAATGGAGTTCTGCTTCATGACCTGCTTTAATCGTGATTAGTTGTTCCGCGTTTCAGAAACAGCAGTAAATATAATATAATTGAATTTAATAATATAATTTGGACACGTTCGGTGGGTCGGATTAAAAAAAACGTAGTTTGAATGTGATAACATTGTGTAGTGGGCAGTGAAATAACTGACTGTTGACTAAGATAAGGGATGAGATTAAATAAATCCTGGAACATAGCCTGGTCTGGAGCAGGCTAGCGCCTCAGAATATATCTCCATGGTGATTTATACCATAACATATTCCTGTCCTCCATCCTGCTTTTGTGCAACTGGATCATGGATAAACTGAGCCAGAATAACCAAGATAGCCCGACTTAATCCCTTATCCTAGCTTTGTGCAAAGGGCCTGGGAGGGATTGTTTACATACGTGATCCTCCGCAGATGGCGCCCACGACCCCACAATGCATAGCGATATGACGTACCTTCACATTCTCACAGGACGAGCCAACACATGATCAACAGTCGGAGAATCATTCATGTGATCTGCGCTGTAATGGTGGACGTGTAAAATGTAAGGGTCACACTGTACGTCTGTGGGTCCTTTCTTGCCTGTGAAGCTATATATGTGTGGGTGCTTTCTGTCATGTAACTACGATTGACTGTGTGGGCAAGCGGATATGTGATGTGCATCAGTGATGACTGTCTTCCTCTAAAAGGCTCGGAAGAAGCACAACACTGGGAATACCTTTCCCTCCAAGATCAATAAACAGCTTAACCAGGTATTTCACAGCACAATCCTGGGGGAGCCTTGGCCACTGCGTGCACTCAGGATGCCCTCACCACAGGAGCCACGGCCCACTTTAAAATTACCCCTACCCAACTTCCTCTTAGAGTAGCAGAAGTGATATACAGCAGCAAGATCTCCATTTATTTGCGGGGTCATTTATATCATTATTGCCATTCTGGTCCTTGGAAAAGGGTGTGAAGCAGCCGCTCCAAAGTAAATGGATTTCACAGACTGGAGGAAATTGAATGGATATATTCAGTGAAATGTTGCCGTCAGGAGGAAATATTGGGCCAAATCGAGCTAAAATTTCCTCTGGGGGACACCGCTGTGTTTGGTTTGTGGTGCCGAGGAGTAAGTTTTATTGCAAACAATGAATATATATATATTTCCCTGTAATGGAGTCTAGCACAAAAGCATTTTGTGTGACATCTACTTGGGCTAATCCAGAGCTGAAGCACACAGAGCAGCAAAAAAAAATAACACAAAAGCTTTCCAAGATATAATTTGGATGAGTGAATTGGAGCTGACTGGCGCTCTTAATGCTCACTGCTAATGGCAGCACAGAGTGCCAGATTGCATTTTTGTCCCACCGACCGATGGCTGGGTTCCTCTCATGGCTGAGTGTCCTCAGATATTTTTTGGATACTTAATTACAAACTTATGGAGTAGCAGGAGGCTGTCTGTCTGGATGCATGTTCAGAATCCTCCATGTCTAAATGCACCTTTTAATGAGATCTGGTCCTGTTTCTCGTCTTGACACCCCACCAATAATCAGAACTGGAGTGTCGAAGACGTGTGGAGACAGTTTTCAAAAAAAATTAATTCAGTCCTTCTAGTTGCAGAGTTCACTGGTGCTAGGCTAATGCAAGTCAGTAGGTTTAGTTAACCTGCCATTAAAAACAGTTTTATCCTCTCCACAGTGCACCTGAGACAAATTAATTGACTATGACTATCAATGTAAATGTCTGTGTTGATGGAATAATTTTAAACATAAAACTAACCTTGCATTTTGAAGGATTTATGTTTCAGCAGCAGCAGCTAGTGTGACAGCGGTAGACTTATATCAGCTAGCAGCTAGGTTATCAGTGCTATAATAGTTTGTTTTGTGATGAACTTGACTGACCTGCACAGAGTCCTGACCTCAACCTGACAGAACACCTTTGAGGTGAATTAGAGCAGAGACTGAGAGCCAGGCCTTCTCGTCCAACATCAGTGTGTGACCTCACAAATACACTTCTGGAAGAATGGTCAAAAATTCCCATAAACACACTCCTAAACCTTGTGGACAGCCTTCCCAGAAGAGTTGAAGCTGTTATAGCTGCAAAGGGTGGACCGACGTCATATTGAACCCTATGGATTAGGAATGGGATGGCACTTTCATATGCGAGTCAAGGCAGGTGAGCAAGTACTTTTGTCAATTAAGTGTACATCGATAGTCTTGCGTTATGACTGATTTGCACTGTGGAGTGGATGAAACTGTTTTTAATGGCAGACTAACTAGACCTACTGACTTGTGCTAGCCTAGCACCAGTGAACTCTGCAACTAGAAGGACTGAAATTTTTGAAAAGTGTCTCCACACGTCTGCAACACTCTGGTTCACTTGGAAATGAGGCCCTGTGTCCAAAGTTCTGAACTACCACTTTAAAGACCTTTTTCTTTTCACTAGTCTGCCATATTCAGCTGGCTGTCAAATCTAAATCCTAGGCTAGCAGCGAATGTCACGTTTTTCTTTTTGACTGAACAGTCGGAGTGTTTAGTGGGAGCCAAAGATAGATTACGACACATCGGTAACTGATGATTATGCTTTGATAGACTTTAATTACCTGGCAGACTGAACTGTTTTTTAATAATGTCTTTCAAGGGACTTTCCAGAAAGATTCAATAAGTGTTTAATAACCATGATAAATGGTGTGTTAATTGATTTTAACTTGATTTGGTGGGGGCAACCTGACTCACTAAAGAGAGGGTAGACAATGACAAAGGAGTGAGAGAACAAAAACAGTAAAAAGTACTCCAGGACTCCTGAAAAGTACAAAGAGATTTCCTTGTTCCTAATCCATAAATGAGCAGCTTGGACAATTAGGCAATGATTTAAAGGAGGGACCTCTCGACCCTGAAGGCAGTTCATAATCATTTAAAAGGTGTGTGTGAAGCAATGTGGATAGATAACAAGCTCTGATTCCTCTCACATTACAGCTGGCCGGAGTCCCAGCTGCTGCATAGTCTGCTGCCTCACAGGCTTCCCAGGGCCCAGGGTGACTTTGAAAGAGCGCTGCTCAACAAAGCCTTTTACCTTTGCATGCAAGAGAGCGCACCTTTAGTTGTGCACCAAAAATGCAATTCATAACCTATCTGACAACTCCCCCCTCAGCTGGCGCAAAAGAAGCATCACTCACAGTGGCCGTGCTTTGCATATTGCGAGTCAAAAGCGTTTAATGGTGAGATGTAACTTCCCCTCTCTTCCCATTGATCATGTGACGGGCTGCGACTCCCATGAGCTGTGCGCATTAAGGCCAGTGACAAGCGGAAAACATTACAAATGAGCTTTAGCAAATTTGCAAGGCAGTGTCACCTCTTTGATGTATAGATAAGTAGATGCCGACTTCTTCCTCTCCTTCAGTGCGCTTCACTCCCTCCAGTTCTAGCTCTTCTCGTTTCTATCCATCTCCACCTCTCTGTCTGCCTTCCTTCTTCTTCTTCTCTTTCGCTTTGGGATTAAACAAAAGCGATGCCTGTGAAAAGTCTTTGTGATGAACACGTCGTCGTTCTGATGAGGCAGAGGGTGAGCGTGTCATAAATCATGCCCTCCAGGCGCGAGGCGGCGGGGGGAAATTGTACAATGATAAATATTGAGAGGTGGAATGAGCAATAGTTTTGTCACAATGTGGAGGCGCCTACACCCCCCTTCCTCACCATGAAATGTGGCTTTGTGATTGGGCCTGAGCAGGGAGCTGTAATTCAGCCAGAGATGCTTTTTTTTAAGTCACATGCATCTATGGTATGAAAGCCAGTGATAAATAGTTAACTGGGCCACAGAGCTCTTCCTTTTTTCTCTCCTCTGCCAGACCGGGGAGACATGTAATTGAGAGAGAACATGCAAACAAAGCTAATGATTTTCCTCCCACTTTTCATTTCTTTCCCTGAGGCTCTTGTCTGCAGAGTTGTGCTCACACATCTTTCACTAAATACAGCTCAGTGTCTACTGACCCTCCTCACACACTGCAAGGCATAGAGAGCTAAAATGTCGGCTTTTCCCTGACACAGAAAAAGCAAGAAGTCAGTGTCTCCACGGCTGATAATCTCTCACTGCCTGGGAACGCTTTGCCGTGGAAAGCCTGGGGGGTATTTTCCTACGATGAAAGTGTTTTACAGTCAATGAGAGGGTACCACATTCATGTAAAATTAAGTGAAGTGAGTAAACCAGGGGCACTAGAGATTATGAGCATCAAATGTTTAAAAATATTATCCTGAAATATGATATAACCAGAATCGTTTCCCATACTGCTTGGGTATTCCTTTTCACATTAACAATACTTAAACTTTTATGTCGGGCACAACTCGGCTGTATTTTCACGCAGCTGATCACACAGAAGTCACCTAAATGTGATTCAAATGCAGAAAAATAAAATATGTGACAGTGATGTTGAGTTTTGCTTATTTTTTCTTCCAGGTAGTTAAATTAATTAAAAAAAAAAATCAAAAGAGCTTTTGGTGACATTCAAAGCCAGTTGTTTTTATATCTAGCTGTGCTCAATTTACATTATTAAATTGTGAAATTAAAATGGATAATTTCACAATCATTTAATTTTGTTTGAATATCACCATGGCAATCACGACACATTAACTATCTAACCTTCCCTCAGATGCAGTGACACAAAAATGATCGTTGTTAAAGCATGTGGTGAAGAAATATGACCTTGAATTTGTCAATATTTTTGATGCAATAAACTATTTGATATACTTTATCTTTACAGCCAACTGTGGCATAATTTATATTAACAGCTCGGGTACATCTTTCTTATGTTTTGTCAGGTTCTTGTCTGTACGATAAGATAAAATGAACCTTTTTTTCATTTAGTATATAACAGTGTATAAATGTTTAAACATACAGGAGACCAGATGGAAAACTATGAGTCAGTGCTGTATAGTGTGAATGAACAAGATGGACCAATTATTACTTCCACCAAGGAGGTTTCACCTGGGTTTGTTTATTTGTTTGTTGGTTTGCAAAATAACTCAAAAAGTTGTGGACAGATTTTGACGAAATTTTTCAGGGTTGGTCACAAGTGGCCTAACTTAAAACTGATTAATTTTTGGTGGTGATCGGATTTGATTCAAGGTCATCAAGGTCAAATGAAAGGTCACGTCATAGTCATGTATGGCAGATTTTGCATATTTCTAAATACTCCAGGGTGTACAGTTTTCACGGTCACCTAATTTGGTTTATAAACTAATACAGGAATCCAGAAGTCACTGATTCAGTTTGGTCAAGATTAGTAAAAAGTCAAGGTCACAAAAGTCAAATATGCATTTTTAACCATAACTTCATGTAGGAAAGAGCTACAGCAACGCAACTGGTCTCAAAATATCCAGAAAAGAATTATTGTATTGTATATATTGTATTTGCTAAGTTTTATTTTATTTTTTTTAAGTTTTATTCTTTTTTAAAGTTCAAATTCAAATGTGAAAAAGAGTAAAAATAAACAAAAAGTACATGATATTAATGTGAATACAATGTTAAATGTGGGTTTCAAGGTGCATCAAAATCAACACATTCACTCTTAGGTGTTGTGGGCTTGCAGGAGTATATGCTCTCAGAGAATGCTGCCTTGGTGGAGGTCTGCACTCTCTGAGTGCTTTTCTAGTTGAACATGTGGAGACTGAAAAACTGAAAAACAGTGATATTGCACATTGCATATTGAACTTCTTAAATTAAATTATTGTACAATGAGAGAGTTGCAGCTCTCCATTTGTATTAAGTAAGGCTGTCCTCATAAATTTTTCAACAGTGAAATTACAAACGGTTTAGAGTCCCTGAGATTCCAGTCTAATTTATACTGACACACTGTGCTGCATATGCAGGACACAAGTGATGCCTGGTAGATGTTTTCCATAGAAACACTGAGCTCTGGGATGAAGTCTGGCTCTGCAAGGCCAAACAAAGTCTGAGACTACACATAAAATAAAGATATGCAGCTCTGAGTTTTAGTGTCCTCCACTCCTTAAATTCCCCCCAAGCTTGCTGCTGATGATTGGAAACATGTTGGAGGAAATTCAGGCACTAGAACCAAATCAGGGACTATATGAATAAAAACAATTACATAACTTGTAGAATCACCAACCCAAAGATGTTTTATGGAGAACTTTTAAAGGGGTTGAAAAAGCAGCCCTGTAGGCAGGGTTCTATGCAAACAATATGGTGTTTATTAATCAGAAAGTCAGTGAAACAGAAACTGCACAAGTTTCTTTAGGGATTGTCACAGCCATCTTTTAGCAATGGTATGAAATACATTGAGTGTTCCATTAACCACTGTTTTAATCCTGGGAAAATGTTTCAAGAAAGGGTGCAAGGAGTGGTGATGTAGTGAAACAGTTGGTGTTCACTTCCTGCATGTCGCCTAGCTAAATGCCTACAATGTAAATCTGAATTACACTGTTAGTCAGCTGCATTTATCCTTATTACAGCATACAAAATGCTCCATACAGTACTGAATAACCTACAGTCTGCATGCCATTACATTCAGACGTGTCATGTTTCACATCATTACTACCTATCACCACCTCTGCGGCTCCCCTGAATTACACAGAGCCATGTAAAGAGCCCATCTGACATAGTGCTGACTGAAGAACCAGTCACAGTCTGACACTCTGTCTTTCTCAAGCTGAGTGTCTAAAAGGACACGTAGCTGTGATGGAAACTGACCCTACCGTTCCCTCTCGGAGCCATTTCTTGACATTCGAATCTCCAGTGTTATCATTAAATTCCCAGTCCGTCCATTAGGCGCAGCTACAGGCCATAATTTTACACTCACACTTTTTGTGATTGTGTCCGTTTGTCCATGGGTTTCAATCATCCACCATGTGCCTGCTCAGACCTGTGCACTTAGCATTTTAAGAGAGCTGAATTTGTCTGAATTTATTATTATACTCAACTCATGGGACTAACATGAGGAAAATTGGAAATGTGGCAAGGAAAAGGCAAAATAGGGGAGTGAAATTATAATTAAATTAAAGAGAACAAAATTTAAATTAAGTTTAATCCTAAATTTATTTGTAAAGAAATAAAAGGCACTCTTTATGAATTTATGCATTTATGCACTCTATTTATGTAGCATTATATACTGATATTAATGTAGTCAAAGATGTTTTTGATTTATCTTGTAATTTTGTTGATTAGGGAGCTCTATAAACAAGCTATTTAGGCAGCAACACCTGAGATCATGGGTTGTGTCGATATATTAATATAATAATGCTACGTAACAACTGTAACAATGTAAAATGCATTAAGGTTTTTGTGTAACGTTACGTGACAATTTACTTGTTTTCTGTTTTATCAACTGACAACATTATTTCATTTCTCCCTCAGGACGATGAGAATCTGCTAAATATCAGAATTTTAGCACAGTCGTTGTGACCATGTTAGCAGGCTGGCTCTAGGATTTAGCCGTCAGCTCACAGAGCTGCTAGCGTGGCTGTAGGCTGTTAGCTCTCAGACAGCTTAACACAAACTCCAGCTTTTATGTTCCACTGTCACTGATGCACATTGTTTCATTGAGGGTTTTGTGAGTTTCTTGAGCATTTTTTTTACTTTATTTACTTTATTTTCTCTTCAAACATGTGGTTTGTGTTTTACCTGGCACTGAGACAGATTTACCCCTGAGGCCCAAAAAGTTGAAGTTTTCTTTTTTGTTAATTCAAGTTAGCACTATGATGTAATTAATTACACTTAGGGTGAAATGTCTCTTATATTGCTGCATCTATACAACTAGCATTTATTCTCTCAATTTTATATGTGATGAAATGTTATTGTGATAATCTGATCAACCATTAAAACAACCAACTTTCTTTAATCTCATCCATGTTTGTTGCCATTGTTTTAAGCTATTTATCTCGTTGCTGGTTTTTCCAGTTCTGGCACAAAAAGATGACGTCCCCATTTTGATTCCTGCATACAAAGCTCTGACTGGACCGGATGTTTTCCTAACAACTGTTCATGTACAGCACACCTTTTGCTAAAAAAAGGCATGGCCCAGGTAACTTCTAGAGTCTGACAATGTTATTTTTAAAAGTCAAAGAGAATAAAAGTCTAAATTTTATCTTTCTTTTTTAATTCATATTTTTTGATGAATGGTCTGTATTTATATAGCGCTTTACTATGCCTGAAGCAAGCTTTACATTATACATCACATTCACCCATTCACACACTGATGGTGGAAGCTGCCATGCAAGGTGCTAACCACGACCCATCAGGAGCAGTTAGGGGTTCAACATGAGCTCTCCAGGCTGGGATCGAACCAGTAACCCTCTGGTTAAAAGACGGCCACTCTACCCGCTGAGCCATGCCGAATGCTGAGCCATGCCGAATGCTATACAATATTATTATAGTAATAATAAATAATAAAGACAACAATAACTCACAAGTCCAAACTTGGACAAATACAAACAAATGATATTAAAATATTCACAACACCACAATCTAGATGGGAGATCAGTGCATACTCATACTAAAATATTCAACTCGTTGTCAAAAGGTTCAAACAACATAAACAGATACAACATATCTGATATTGACCATGTTTAACAGTCAATCAAATCAAATCAATATTGATTTGAAACCTTAACTTGTATCCATCATTTACTCCGTAACTAGAAGATAGAAAAAACTCAGGTATCCATGTTTCTATGGAGAAGCATTTTGGTTTGTGAATTTTCCAAAATCATTCTTTTGGCAGCCAAGACGGCTAAACCAACTGTCATCTTTTCTTATCTTGTTTTTAATTGTGCAGTCCTGTGACCCAACAGACACATAGATGGACATGGAGTAATGTTGGCATTAACGATCACTGAAATTAACTTACAGTCTTTTCTAAGCACGCTGCTGTCCATGGTTCTGACAGGAATCAACAAAGAGAACAGACTGCACACATCACTCAGTTCAGTCACATTCTACAATGACTACAGCTATCCTTACAGACTATATAAGTTATTGCTGCATTGCACCAGCAATATTTCTGGTTGTTTATCTCAGTACAGATTAATTTGCTCATAAAATGTCTAAAAGTAACTTAATTACATTGAGGTCAAATTTTAATGGCATCAAATGTTCAGAGGATGTGTTCACAATTTTCCTCTGGATTGAAAGTGGCATGTTTATTAAGAGATGCGCCTCTGTCCCTTAATTCAAGTGTTTTGCCTCGACAGATGTGCTTCATTCTCCTCCTCATAGCAGCTGGGCGTGTCTGCTCTAAGTCACTCTTATGCAAGCTCATAAATGTCTGCTTGTGCGCTCACTCGCACAAAATGCACACTCAACGCGCATCGGTACACAAACTCAAAGTCAGTCGATGTGTGAATGTCCTCACACGTGCACAAAGCTGACGCACAAGTCTTATCTGTGGTGTTTACGTTTGCATTCTGTCGCTGCCGTAAAGCTGCTCAAGTGTACGCAGACCACAATCTCCCTGTAAATATTAACTGTATTTAACTAGACGGAAAGCAATTACACTGGAGCTGAATTAGACTATAATGACCAGTCAGACAAATGAGGACATCACAAGGATACTTGTAATAAAGACTTAACGACCTGTTTTGACCATAACGAGCATATTTTCTCACCGGCAAGGCTTCGTCTGTGTGCCCAGGAGAACAGATAGCAGGACAATTCCTTCCAGCGTCTGCAACCTGCATATTCTGAGCACAGCACTTAACGCCAGTCTTTTACTTTGCACCGCGGCAATCATACAGCTAGACGCGCTGGATTTGACCTGACAAAGGAGGCTTATTACCCTTCCATAATTGGAAACGCCTCACAAGGAGGGGGAGCAGCATCATGATTCCATTTACAATATTTACAACTCAATAAACATTTCGTTTCATCCTCTGTCCTTCATGCCTGTGAATTCCAGATAACACAGAGGTTAAAAAGAACACTAAATATAAATTGCCTCAAAGCAGAGCATATGGAAGTGAGGACTGAAGGATCCCTTTGAGATTGCCACTGCTTTACCTTCACATTACTGCCAAATGATATTGGGTGTGAGGCTTGAATTAGCACTGAAATCAGGCGTGGGATACAATCAGGCTTTTGAGGGTCTTGGAGCTCCCGTGGACCTGCTGGAGTATCTGTGGACCGCTGACTGACTCAGAAATGAGATGAACACGGGCCATGTGCTTAATGTATATTATCCTACAAGGACTGATGCGCGCTCACTCCTCTCTGATACAGCTCAGTGCTGTGGGGCTGTGGGAGTTTACCAAAGGGGAAATCCAACTAGAATGACTTGCTGTTAGGCAGACAACTAGAAATGATGTATTTTGAATTTGTGGTGTCCATTTTGTTGGTAGATAAATTCATACTTTTTACAAAAAAATATACACATGCTACATAATGTTGCATGATTTTACATTTGGAAAAATTATGTAATCCTCTTACTTAAAGCTACATTAATTGGCATTTTTATATTAAAAAATGGATCAAATAGCAAAGTTGGTGACTTCTTTGTGAATATAGTGGAACATGTTCAGTAGGAGGAGATGATGACAGCAGAGGTAAAGGAAGGAATGTAGGACTAACATAAATCAGATGACCAGAAACTCTGCATTGTTATTAAAAATGCTCCATGTGTGCCGGATGTGTATTTGAACTGCAGCTATACAAGAAATGCAATGGAGCATATTTCCCACTAAAGTGTAGAATACTAGAATATAAAGCACAAACACCTCAGAAATGCACTCATACACAGAACTTAAAAAGCCACCCTAGTTACTTTGCAGCCCTGGCAGCTGCTATGAATAGCAATGCTACCGTATTTTACATTAGCACAATTGCAAAAATTATAATGGAAAACATGCATGGAAAGAGAGGAAGAACTACCAATTTCCCCACCCTTCATTAGCATCAAAAGACCAGAATGCAACACAGCGAATACATCTATTATGGTGCATCCCTGCACCAATCTGCTGGGAATCCATCTTTCCTGCAATCACTTCAAATGGCCATCTATGCTTTACATAACATTTATGAAACACTGATTGGCTATTTTTTGGCTCTTGCATGCACTTAACCACAACAAGATTTTCAATAAAAACCTGTTACAAAGAGGACCATGGTCTCCTGATATTTCATCTCTGTATATTTATATATATATATATATATAAATGCAGGGAGAACATAGTGGAAGGTCATGTTTGACCTGTGACTTGGTCTATTTCTGCTGTAGCGTCCGTGCAGAAAGCATGTCTTGGGAACATTTATATGCTCCTGGGGAACAATCCTGTCCATTTTCACAGTCTGTCTTCAGTAGCTTACAGCATACTGCAGATACCTTCTGAAAAACATTGATTGAAGCATTCTAATACTTATAAAAAATTAGCCATCTGTTGTTGAAGCAGTGCCAGATAAGACAGCACACACACAGCACATGTTTTTCCTTGGTTGTAATCCTGTGTCTTCAACGGATGCCCAGTGAGGGCTTGGAGGGTGCTAACAGACCTGCTGCTTCCACAGTGTGTTAGCCTTGATGAGGATGCAGCGGTGTGTAGAAATGCGGGGCTTCTGCTGTGGAGGTTGTACACTACATTAGCATCTGCTGGGCCATACGATAGGAGATAAATCTGCAACAGGCGTGATGCATCTTCATTAAAGTCACCACTTACTACCTCTCACCTAAACTGCCAAACTGTCGCAATAGCCAGATGCTGCGTTTGAGCTTTGTTTTTTGGTGTTTTTAGGGAAGAAAGCAGGTCTGACATGGACAAGTGAGAGACGCTCTATTTGGGAGAACAATTTGTGCCACTGCCAGGTAAATTTAAACATCAATCTTGGTTAAACAATTACATGCTAAGATGGTAATTTACCCAGAGCTTAATGGTAGCAGTGAACAACTTGAGAATTGGCCCACTATCCTGCAGCTGTGATGCATTAGTAACTAGTTTGGACAATTCGTCCTCAATATTACTCTGTCAAACTGAATTAGTATGCTACGGAGATCTCTTTGGGTGGAAGATTGTTCTTAGGACAGCTTGAAGGATAATATAATTAGACTGTTCTGACAACAATTTTTAATTGAAGGTTTTCTGTTGCAGACAACTTTTAATGCCCAACCATGTGGATTTGTTGCCTAAACCTAAACCTGTTTTTGTTTAATTCACAACATTAAGCATGTGTTTACTGTGCCCGAAGCAGGCGAGTTAAAATGGCACTGAGTTGTTTTTGTGGCGATGGTGCATGTATTTCGAAGGATTCAGACTTGAAGTCTTATTTTGTTGCTGCTGATAGAACTCAAAGCATTTCTTGGAATAAAGCAAACTCTTTTCTGACAGAATACAAAAGTAGGTCTTCTCTCTCCTCCCTAATACTGTTCAGCACCATGTTCCCTCCACAGCTCTGTACGGTCAGTGAGAATAGTATGTGGATACACTGTCACTGTGGTGTGGTATGGGGTTGTGTGACTATACACTGTAGATTCAGCCACACTGGATATTTTATTTAGTATGGAGCTTTGGTATTAGTCAGTATCATTATATAAACCTTGAAAAAGTAGATCATAATTAGGAACCTTTTCAACATTTCAAAAGAAAAGGAACATCATGACTCACATCAACCTTTTCCATGAATATTTTTGTGCTGATCTTGACTGATTCAAGGCGTCCTTTGTCCCTTACAGCAAAATAAAGGTCGTTACATGATGGAGATCTTTAAAATAAGTGACTCAATATCCACTGACAGCTGAGCTTGCAGGTGTTATGAGCTATGAAAGCTGGCCATTTATCTTTCAATAAACAGAGCTGCCACTGACATTACCAGCTGCGTGATGTGATGTGTCTAATATTCTGTGCATGTTTTTTTTTCAGACAGTCCGTCAACGAAAAGTCAGATTGTGTCCTTTCGTTCAAATGTCATGAAGAATGCATCGATTTTGCTCGTACCTTTAGCTAGTGCGGGACATCTGGTGTATTTCTGTGGAAGCATGCTGAGTTGATTCTCATCTCTACTTGTGGCCAATTGAAAAATCCAGACAGCATAAAGTACAGAAGGGTTTAGTGATAAGCTGCTTTTTTTTGTTTTACCAATTTACCAACCAATTTATCCCAACATATGGGGCAGTTGGCAGCTGTGGTGTTTCATTAAATGACAAAGAAGAACAATGGTCATGTTTCAAGAACCTTTGTATCAAAACAGCCATTCACTGACATTTTTGGACAGTTTTTTATGAAGATAGAACCAATGACCTTTCACTGACCTGAACATCTCTGTAACATCCAGCCAGACATTTACTTGCCTCCTGGCTATGTCACAATGTTTTTTTGGGGAGTCTGGGGACTAAAGTATAGTGTGTGAGGATAAAACAGTATATCTGATGAAAAGAAAGCCTCCCAGACTCCATCAAATGGATTAAAGAGACTGAAATCACCTGGTGAGGCAGACAGGCAGGTGGACTGATCAAGGAGGTCCTGTTGTCAGATAATTTTCTGCAGAGAGAGCTGTCTGATTAATGCAGCCTGGCATTAATTCCATGCGAGCAGGGAAGGTCACTGGCATTTGTTGCTGGACTCAAAGATTAACGCTAACCTTAGCAAAGCATAAAGGGGGTGGCATTTGCAGAACAAGACGGACATAGATACTGAACTCTAAACCCCTGCTAATATGTCTTCAACTGAGGAGTTGAAAATGAGATGAGAATGAAACCTATATATTTAGCTGCCGGCCCTGCAGGGGGTATATTCTTTTTCTTGTTTCCCCGAATTTCTTTAAATTGTTTTCATTTCTGTTCAAATGTGATGGAAATTGCATTTATTATTAAATTGCAACAGCATTTATTTTAAATAACTTTGATTCTACATGAACAATAGGTGAAATCACAGCTTAATGAATGCAGCCATAAGTGTATGCAAACATATCAATATTATCTATTTGTATAATAGAACAGAAATAATAATGTGTTGCAATGTTGACTATTGGCCTTGTCTTAACAGAATAAGAAACCTGTATTTTTATTTATTCTACCCACCGCCTGAATGCCAGTAAATATGCATTTCTGTCTGACAAATTATGTATCTATCAGACTGGAGACGTAACCACTTAAAAGATGGATGATACTCGCTGTCTTTCTACATTTGTCGCCTACTTTTTAACCAGAGAACAGGCTTTGCATTGTTTACAGGAATTATATATAGCCAGCAGCAAGCAGGAAGCCTTCATCTCCTGACAATCTCCCTCCGACCAGCTACAAATTTATTTAGTTTATTGTAGTGAAATGAGGAGGGAGGTAAACAACTAACTTCAACTTCACAAAGCAGACATTCTCCATCAAACATAGTTTTTATAGTGGTTTACATGCAAAACTCAAAACTGACACTTAGGGACCTGACAAAGAGGATGTGAAGAGTGACCAGGATTTTTCTGTACCAAGGTTATAACAATTGTGTTTTTTTTTTGTTTTTTTTTAAATTAAAGTTTCGGGTTTTTTGTTTTGACTTTTTTCTCTAATTCAGTCAGTTTGAATTAGTTTTTTGAGCAGGTTTGCTATTCTTTGTTAGTTTTCTTTTTCCAAAATGATTAGTTTTAGTTTAGTTTTTATTAGTTTTATGTGTTAGTTTTATTTTTTTTTTCATACTTTTGGTCATTTGTCAGGTGCAGGATTCAAAAAGAATAAAATAATAAAACTCAACAAAAGATAACATTTTAAAAAATGGATTCAGTCACTGTTGAAAAGCCAACCATCCACGACAACCGTAACAGTCCACAGCAGAGCAGCCTTAACACTGCTGCTGGGCTTAAAAACATGGAGTGAGCCTGTTTGCTACAAATCAAAACAGCCAAAGCCATCTCTAAACGAGACGTGATGAGAAATGACATGAGGCGTTGTACACAGCTCACATAAATAAATCAATTTCAGATCAATCCAAAATTGATAAAGATGAAAGATTTCTTATCAATAATTTAAATGTTTTAGTTATTTTTGTAAACACACAATACAGTTTAACAAAAATATGTATTTTTTATTTCATTTCATCAATTTTCATTAACGATAATAACCTTGTTCTGTACATGTCATCTCATTTCTCAGTGCTTAGCAGGAATCTTAATAGATTGGGAACTATTAAAGGAAGGACCCCAAAGCAAAGACAGGAGGCTTAGTTTGTGCAGGACATGAGGGAAACTAGAATTTGTACTGAACTTTGACAAGAAAAGTCAGATAGAGAGTCTATCACATGGCACAGAACTATCTGGAAGCATGAAGAAGGTGACCAGGCTTGCAGGCTTGATTGGAGTGAAGTCAGATTTTAGGTTTTAAGTTTTTTTTTTTTAATGTCCGGTGACTTGACCTTTTAAGTTTCCTGCAATATCATGAAAAAGTGAATATTAGATTAACAAACAGCAACAAAAAAATAAGATACCTCTAGAAACAATTAATATTATCAGGATGAGTCTCTGTAGACATTTCTCGAGGCAAATACTTGTTAGGTGGGTGTAACTAATTACATTAACAATACCTGCTTCCTTTCATTAAGGCGCACCACAGGACCCTGGTGCTGTGCAGACGCGCTCACTTGCATGGCTTGAAACACGTACGAATGCTACCATCACTAATGTTATTAGTCACAGCTGTGCTTTTCCTGCTGGAGGGTCTGTTCCTCGCCATACACTTGAGAGGGAGAGTGGGAAGAAATGTGGACCTGTGAAGTTAGTTAGTCAAGGTGTTGTTTATCAGCTGCCTTTTCTCTTCCACATATCTTCCCGGCGCTCTGTTCATGTACTTCACGTGCTGTTCAACATATCAATAACGCATGTGGGGAACGGTTTCACCGGTCGATAATCTTTACCACACACACTGACAGAGATTGAGCTGATGCACGATCGACGCAAACAAGGTCACACACACCCTCGGACTTGTTGAAACACACGTCAAATCCATCATGTTAAATTCGATAAAAGGCCCTGCGATTTAGCTGTAGTCTCAAATGAGGATCTTAGAGACCAAGAGAAAGGGCAAGTATAGTTCAAGTTCAAAGCCAAAAGGCTCATCTTTCACAGAGGGACACGTCTGCACGCCACTGCAACAATGATCTGTCAGTGTTAATGACTGATGAGCGGTGATTTATTGTGGCTGCTGTGCTGTGTTAAACAAACCACTTCATAATCCAGTTCTATAGTGTTCTTCACTATGACAATGATACTCATTTAAGTATTTATGGATGGGAGAAAGACACTCATAACCTAATTACTATTTGGTTGCTGGAGGGTGGATGATATCTACAACTTTATATGATTTTTTTTTTTTTTTTAGAAAGAACGTTTATCCTAATTATATTGTATTATTCATTGCTGTGATGCACTGTTTTTTTCACTGCAGTTATTACTTAAATTAATACAAATTGAAGATAGCATTTTAAATGACTATTATACATCACCAACGCTTTTGGGCTTGGTCAGTACAATTTAGCACATAGCAGGGACAACTTTTTCATTGACATTTCATTAATTAATCTTTATTCTGTGTTAGTGTGCTGCAGTTGGATGTTGAGGTGAATCTTACAGGAATGGTGTGACAGTTTAAGGGACACTGCCTTTGAAAGGATGTGCCTCAGAGGAAAAAGAACCTAAAATCTACCTCAAAGAAACAGCTTACAGAGTGCAATGAGAATAATTGTGCATTAAATACAAGTGTGCAATAACTGTGAATATACATGACTTACTATATTTTTTATTTTTATCCATTTAGTTATGTTTTATACTTTTTAATTCACAAAACTGGAATTTGAGCAGCGCTGCACTCAAAAAAAAAAAAATAATTGAAGCAAAAACAGTGACTTTATGTATTTTAATTGCATAATGTTTTTCCATGTAATTGTGTAATTATTCTTATTAAATAAAACTTTAGTTTTATACATTTCAGTTACAGTTTACTTGAAAATATTGCTGCATGTTTATAGGGGCCAAGAATCATTTTTGAGTGTTGTATTCTTTGTGATACTTTGTAACAACAACAACTTTTGATTGATTGATTGAGTTTTTCCAGTGCTTTGTAACCTGACACCTTGACAAAACAGATATATTGTTGCTTGTTAGTTTTGATCTGTTTCCTGCTCGTACTGTTTTTTTAATCATCTTAATAATGATATGCACTGCAGAGCTCTTATGGGACAGATTTCACAATCAACAGACGGATTTATTCATTCCTTTATTTACTATTATTATTCATTTGCTTTCCCACCATGAATATTTGGCTCTTTGAGCTTCAGCTGCTCCACTGACATCTTTCACACCAGTCCAAGTGATCTGTATTAAAATACACTCCACAGACCAAAACCAATGAGCCTACTAATTGTATTGTAATTGCTGTATATTCTTTGTTTAATGTGGGTTTTTTGTACTTTTGTAGAGAAGATGTCATTGAGTTTGGGTGCAGTTCACACACGTAGAGGCTCCCTGTCATTCTGTATTCAGTGTTTCTTAGCTGAGGTGTAAATTTAGGTTATTATAGCCTGGCTCACACTCAGCAGCAACATCAGAGCTGATGTGTGTTGAGCTCCAGATGATGATATGAACAACAATGACATACTGCTAACTGAGATAACGTCTGTAGCCATTCTGAGGCTGTAACATATCACCACTGAATAATAATAAACACAAAATTGACAAAAACACCATCTACTGAGACTGGCAATTGTGTGTGTTTGTGTGTGTGATATATATAAACAGAAAAAAACCCATCTAAAGGTCTGCCTTGGGAACGTTGTTCTTTCTTGATTCATGAATGATTTACCCAACAAAGAAGTACAGAAGTCTGCTTTGTTTTGACTATGGACAAATATACAGGGAAATAAATTAGTTTGTAATTCTTGTAATTTCTTTTGTCGAAGCTGTGAAACCATAATTTAAAATATCTACAGTATGTATTTTTCTGTCTTTAAATTCACAGATATACTGTACATAGAATGAGAGTTGATGAATGGGTAGTGCTGTAATCTTTCATGTGTATCATGTATTTATTTAACACAAATGTCTTGTGAATGCCATGCAAGAAACCAGGCATTAAAAATGCTCTGTCTGCATACTTATGAATGATGCTCCGTAAAGGTTAACAAGACTTTATTCAAACAACTGATGAGACACATTTATTTAGGAGGGAGACGTCTGTGTTAGCTTATCAACGGTACATTTATACAATCTGTAAGATTTCATAACAGTAAACAGAAGTGACCTTACGGCAGCTCCCATAGCAAATGAAGCTTAATACGTTTCAGATATTGTTAGCAGCTCAGGGCATTAGCATGCAGAAGATGCACCCGAGCAATCTCCTACAAGAGCGTTGCCATCGAGAAAAACACAAGCGACAATCACAGCCATGTTTTTCTTCTCTGTCAATATGTTGCTGAGAAGCAGGACACTGCATCAGCATTCCCACTGATTACTTGTCAGTCAAACTCTTTCCAGTGCTGTGGTTGTTTTGATGGTTTTTTTTGGTTTATTCTGTAATTTATTTTTATATTCAGCTCACTGACTTTATCAATCGCTCCCTCTCTCCATCATTCAGGTATCACATCTTGTTATTATTGTTGTTACCTGTATGTATTAAAATAGATATGATAAAAACTCACTTTGTGCTTGTGCTCATACATTTGGGTACCCACAAATCCAGTCCAGTCTTGTCCCACTGAGTGTATGTGGACACTTCTTTTTAGGATTACGCAGTTTTATATTTTTGTTGGACTTCATTTGTGATAATACAATTTTGTCATTGAGAGTGTGTAGTATGTATTAACTATCCAGACTAACCAGAGCCACCTCACAACCCAACACTGTTAATGGAGGCGTATTTCCTATCCACAACCCTGTCTGCTATAACATTACAGTTTCATACAACTAAACTGCATTCTCAATTATGTTTCCTGGGAAATATATTTTCTCCTGAATTATGGTCCCAGTTTATTTTATTTGCACATGGCTGACATTGTAACTTGGAACGAAACAAGTTACAAACATGAAATCCTAGGGAGTATTCTGCGTTTATTTGACCCAGCCATGCAGACATCCATGGACTTTTTGAAAACAACTAGAAAAGAGCGCAGACCTCCACCAAGGCAGCATGCATTCATGTTTTTTCCCTTTCATTCCTAAGGGGTCATGAATGGCTACTTCCAAAAATAAATAAAAAATAGAAGAAAATCCTCTCTGCAGATACTAATTTATTGTGGGATGAAAGATATTTGTTTAAAGGGTCACTGTGACCTTGACCTTTGGCCTTCTAAGGTCATTTTTGGGTTAAAAACTAAATGCCGTGTCCTCTATCTGGTAGTAACCATAGATTGTTTAATTCTGAAATGTGCTTTTCACCAAAAGATCAACATTTGACTAATTTCCGAGCCGCAATTTTGTCCTCTATGCACAGTTTATTTGACTTTAAGAATGTGTAAAATAATAAATTGAGAATTATTTTCTGGATATTTTGAGACCAGTTGCATTGCTCTAGCTCCTTCCTACATGAAGTTATGGTTAAAAATGCATATTTGACCTTGGTGACCTTGACCTTTTACTGATCTTGACCAAACTGAATCTGTGATTTCTGGATTCCTATATTAGTTTATATACCTAATTAGATGACGATTGGCTGAAAATTGTACACCCTGGAGTGTTCCGAAATATGTGAAATCTCCCATACATTGCTATGGTGTGACCTTTCATTTGACCTTGATGACCTTGAATCAAATCCGATCACCACAAAAAATTAATCAGTTTTAAGATAGGCCATTTTTGACCAATCCTGAAAATTTTGTCAAAATCTGTCCACAACTTTTGGAGTTATTTTGCAAAACAACAAATAAACCATGGTGAATCCATACCCTCCTTGGCGGAGGTAAAAATGTAGTTTCATTGCATGAGAACATCATGTTTAGGGAAACCAGGCTAAGGACAAAGTTGTTGTTTTTTTTGTCAGTGTCACCAACAAATTATATTTAGCCTTACCTTCATCACCGGCAAAGATGTCAATAAACAAGCATACTTCATCAGCAATCCTTCAAGCCAAGACTGAAAGCACCTTAAATGAGGTTCAGGGATCCTGTCTCTTGTCATGTGAGTGGAAACAGAGAGCAGCTGCAGGAGCTCCTGCTGAAAGTGGTGCTTATACATCATCCATTTGACAGATGAAATCATTTATCCCATTATCTTCCCTGCACCCAACCAAATGTTCTGCCTTTAATCACTTCTGCAAAAGAGGGAAAAAGGAAATCAGATGTGGAGGAATATTGTCCTCATTAACCTTCGGTTGAAACTCCACTGGAAAGACAGACGGCTATCCAGACTTGCTGAATTAAAAACCTGTTTACTTGGACTGAAGGAGTCTCTGTTGAGTGATTTCGCCTTTGTTTTCAAGTTGAAGGCAATCTGGGCTCGGTTGGTCTAACTTCAAGAGAACAAGTATTCAGAATTGATTTTATAAACTGTTCTGAATGCTCAAAAAGGTGTGCAGAGAAGTTTATGGCTATGCAAACATGATTTGATTGCAAAGAGAATGCAAGACACACTCATCCTCCTTATGTCCCCTTTTGTCACCATTTCTTTTACATTTCAAATAATTATTTTCTGTGTGAAGTCTAGTCTACTTAAGACTGTTGTTGTTGGTCTGCAGTGAAAAATGTCTTCGACTGACCAGGCAACAAGCATGGATATATTATTTACTGAACAGACGCAGCACTGTCACTGTCATCCAGCCAGATATGACCTGTTGAACCAGATGTCAGGGTAACAAAGAAACACCCTTTTTCACTTACCCTACAGATATTATATGATAATTTGACAGGTAGATGCAATAAGAATTTGTTAATCTGAAAGGTGCATATGATAGCAATATGTTCATAAAACATTACAGACCTGGGCTATAAATTTGCAAATCGATACGTTGCAACATACATTATAGCATCCCCCTTTAGCAATGTCCTCTGCTGCTGAGTATACAATCTCATCCTTTCCTTGTCTTTTTATTCTTTTAATAAACAGCATGACACTTAAACTCCAGTCGGGCCCCCTCCCCTTATCTTGACTTCCATACTGTCCTCGCTCAATGAAGTCCAGGGTTTACAACTTCATAAAGCCTGAAGACCTCATAAAGATAACTATCCTTGCAAATATTCGTTTTTTTTTAGACCTCACTCGTCTCACAGCTGCAGGGCAGTAGCTGAAATCGCACACCGGGAGTGATACCGTGCATTTAAAGGCATGACACTTGTGTGTATGTCTCGCTGCATAGGTGTGTGCATGCAGAAGCTTATAATCTGATCAGAATGTGGACATTTTCAAGGCTTGTGTTTTGTAATTTGCTCATGTAGATATCGGCACACAGGGATGTACTCCAGCATGGATGCACTCTGCTTTATGTTTGTGCCTGCAGGACAAGACCATGACGCGATGAAGGGCTGACATATTCAGGGAAAAGCTGCTGCTGATCATTTATATCATATCATCCTCTGGGCGCAGGCCTGCAAATGTGTGACATCCTTCTGCTTCGGTGGATATGCACCAATCCTGGCTAAAATAATGATGAAATGAAGTCAGATGGGAAAAAAAAAAAAACAAAAAGGAAAGGAAAGGAAAGGAAAAAAAAATAAAAAAAAATGCTATGAATGTCAGGCAAAGTCACAGGAGAGTGCACCATTTCATACAATAGCGATCTCAATCCCACAAAGAAGAAAGAGCAGAGAGAAAAAGTTACACTCCAATGGCCATGAAACTATTGATTTCATAGAGAAAGTCTGCTGGAAAAGCAAGTACAACTTCTGCAGGTCTTGACAAGTCCAGGGGCTGATCATTGTTTTCGGGGCTCCGGCTGAATTCATCTTGCTGTCTTCATACTCAGCTGTGACAGTTTTTGCACCAGCTTGCAAGAAATATCTCCACGCCATGCTCAGCAGTTTCCCCCAAGATGTGACAACTCGCGTTTCCAAACATGAATACAAAAAAGCTGCAAAACATATTCATTTCCTGTTTGTTTTCAACTGAATCCCACTGTGTGTTACAGATCTGTTGAGTGTGATGAATGACATCAGCCATCGGGGGTCACCTCAGCCTTGTGCGCATCGCGATTGATATGTAGATCGACCGGCGAGCTCTATGTGACATCATTCCTGTCTCATCAGACTGTGATTGATGAAGCCAGTTGACCAAGGTCAGGATCGCGATATTTGACCTCCAATGTGAGTGTGCCAGAGAGAGAGATTAATACATCTTAATAAACCAGTCACAGCCACGCTGCCGTGGAGTCTGACGTACAGTTTCATAAATGGCAGAGGTTAACATGCATCTTTGCAAAGCTTTGCTCTTGCTGTTTATCACATGGCGGGGTTAGATGAGCAGAGCACACTAGAAAACTGAATTCAGTGAACATACAAGGACATTCCAGCTCTAAATCATGCCTTACAGTCACTTCATACACCATAAAAATACGCCGCTGATCCCCATGTGATTCCCCCTGTCACCAGGGTCTCCTTAGCATGGAGACTATTGCCCTTTTTCAGCAGAGTGTGACACACAGCGCAGCTCTACAAACTCAGAAATCAGGGAGGGATACACAAAGGTCACTGACTGACAGGACTAAGACATATTGTGCCCTGAGGAGATCCTCGAGGAGTGAGCAAGTTACTGATTTTACCCTGCACGGTTTGCACATCGGGGAAAAAAAAAATGCCATTAGTGTTCAAGGACAACAGTCATGCTTCAAAAGTCATTTGAATAGGGTAAGATTCCTTTGGCTTTTAGGCTTCGTTAATGAAAATTGCTACAGGCAAAAGCATATTATGAGTTTATTTCTGCATAGCATTAGAGTGCAGACAGTATTGTTAGTGCATACAGTGTGCTGCAGGACACTCAGGAAAAAAAAAGAAAAAACTGATATGAGTCGGTGGAAAGTATCAGTCACTTTTTCAAGTAAATGCCTTGATTTTCAATGAGTGGTAAAAAAGAAACCTTCCCTCAGCCATGAAAGAAGTATTCAGATCTTTTACTTTAGGTGAAGTAGCACTTTGTGATGAATCTAGAGTGAATGAATTACCAAACTCTCAAGTCTGCCTTGATGATGCAGAGCTTTAAAGTGATATTTAGGTCATTGTTGTGGTTTTATGGTTCTGTTGTGGTTGTTTCATCAACCACATTACATTACAGCAGTAGTAAACACCAGAGCACCAAACAGCAGACGAAATCACAGCCAGGTGAGAAAATAAAACACTAATATTTTTGACCTAAAGCCTTAAAAGGGAAAACCGCCAAAATGAAATAAATCCCATGGACTTGGAAAGTTAAATCAGTATCAGTATACGAGCTGCTCTCTTTCAAATCCAGAAACGAGAGAAGTAAGTCTAAAAATTGTGATGTCATCAAGTATAAAGTCCATAGATCATGGATAGGAGATTTTATGGACCCACTGAATGCAGCAGTAATATCAGTAGCAGTATATACCTCAATAAAATGTATTCTCTTGTAGTATTATCAGTTGTGGTTGTTTCCATATACTCAGATACCACCCATTTAGTTCCCAGTTCCACGCTATATACCCTATGACATCACAAGTTTGAGTTTTAGTGCTGTAGTTTTTAGTTTTGAGCATTGTTCATATTACCAATATTTTATTAGTACTGTCTAAGACCATAGGAGTAACATGTATAAATTCTGAAAATGGGCATAGATCCTCTTTAACTCTTAGAGTTCCAAGGACATATATTTACGTTCTTTAAAAACGCTTAAGTTCCATAAACGTACATATACATTTTTCCTTTTTTCAGCAGCAGGTTGCCAATCACGGTCTCCCATAGCCTGTGAGTAATGTTGGGGCTTCTGGGAGATAGTCGGGACATAAAGAGATCAAAGCAGGAAGTGCACTGCGTACTGTATAGAGAGCAAAACAGACAGATTCTGGACAAAAAGTGGTGATTTTGGTGAAAGTGTCCTCTACTCTACCTCTGATAAAACAAGAATGGAACAAGATAAAAACAACAACAAATATTTTTTCATGATGAAATAGAGTCTTTTCTTTCATTTGAGCTATTCAGTGTTTTCAGAGTCATATTACAAAATATTCTGTGCATCACATGAGGCAATATGATGAAAAAGGTATGTGTTTTTTTAATGGAACTGATCTGTCCCATGGTGTCCACAAAAAAACAAAAAAAACAAACAAAAAAAAAAAACGCGGTAATGCAACTATATCACTGTCTGAACATTTGTATTTTAGCCTGTTGTGGAGTTTCTTTCCCTTCAAGTGGAACTGCATGATCTGCCACTGTTATCAGTGTGATTACTACTTGGTTAGGGAAAAAACAGTTGTTGTTCAATCCAACATTGGCCATCTGTTGGTAGGGAATAATGTGCAAACAGTGGTTTCTTTCATATGTTGCCCCAAACAACAGAACTATTGTCACAATAGTCTGCTGTCAAGATTTGCATGAAACATAAATTTAAACACTGCCATTTTGATAAGGAAATTAAATACATGAAGTGAGAAAGTTAAATACTTCAAACTATACTTGTTAGTTTATTTATGAAATATTAATTTTCAGTCTGTGCAAAGTTTGTTGTTTGGCTCATTCAGCTGTGAATAGTTTTCTACGGTAGGGAAGGAACCATTCTTATACTGCAAGAATATCCAAACATGAGCGCTCAAATCACCTCATGTTCTACAGCATGTCATGATGATTAATAAGGAAGTACGACAGAAGCATACATGCTTCGGTGCCCATACAATATGTTCTCATTCATATACATTTCACACGTTGTAATAATTCAGTGATTCATGAACCCCTGTGCTAGCTGACTGCTAAGAAAGGAGAGGTGTGTCCTCACACAGCAGAGTTTCATCAGCTCCCTGATCAGCCACTATGTGCATGCTGCATGTCAGAGAGCCTCAGGGGGGAGCAAATGAGACGAGATGAGAATCCGACGCCATGTGTGAGGGATGTGTGGGGGTGTAAGGTGAGAGAGAGAAAACGACAAGCCAGAGAAGGTGAGATGTTGAAAGAGATGAGAGGAATACAGCAGGATGAGGTGAGAGATGGAAAATGGAGAACAGCGACAGGGCCAGGAGGGAGTCTCACACATGAATTGCTGTTAAGTGAGAGATTGCAATGCATGCACTATCCTGCACCAGATATGACATTTTGTGTTTTAAATGAAGGGCAGTACAGTGCTCAGTAGCACAGCTTTTACAAAAAGGAAAATGCCACGCATGTGGAAGTTGGGCTTCAGTGCTGCATATTTACAGCATGTGGAAGAAGAAGATCCATAGCTTGATAAAGATATTTCATGGCTCACAGTGAGGGATGATATATTCAGTCACCTGTGATAACTGATTGACCTTTGTGAAGTTGTGAACACTGCATTTACCAGTTTTTAAAGTTGCGATAAAGCTGATATCCAATAATCCCTTTTTAGCTCTGGTTTGGGTCACTACCAACTACTGAGGAAGATATCTGGCTACTGAATGCTTGACTATGTCAACCAGCGAGTATTTATCTGTAGTTATGCATCTAAGCGTAGCTATACAATGACCTGAAACTCACTATACAGCAGTATTAAAGCTGTAAAAATGGAACTTAAAGTTATATTTCCCACACCTTTCAATACATCAAACCATGTGTTTGAAAGTATTCATGACCACCATTTTTGCCAGCTATTCTAAGCATTTACCTTTGTAAATCTCAATATCTCCATTGTCAATATGACTTGCAGGAACTGCCACTTTTTGGGGATTCAAATTACACATGGAAATCACCACATAATGCACAGGAGTCAAAACAACACCCTGTTTACCAGAACAACATGAGATGAATGGTCTCAGGTTTGGTCTGTGCATCAGTTGTTCATCATGTTTTACATTTGCATTTGCCAGCAGTTGTCATTTTGAAAAGGACTGTTGGACCTGTACTATTATAGTGGCATTTCCATCTTTATTTATTATTATTTAAAAAGTATTGTGTGTGTATATGGGGAGGGATGTTATTGGATGATTATATGATGATTAGATGATTTATAAGTCAATAAAAACATTTGACTAATATAATGTTGTTGCCACCCAAGAGTCCATATATTTTATCAATGAAATGACATGAGAACTTGAGTGTCAAAATTATATTGCTCATTACTCACACTTCTTAATATCTGTATCATTATCACTAAAGCATTCATTTGCAAGCAGCATATTTATGGTGCAGCTGGTTGAGGTGGAGCTCATTTGAATTGCTTTATATACACTGTTAAGCAGTTTCTCATTTAGCTGATTATACGTTTTCCAGTAAAATCTTAATTAGGAATGTAACTACAGCATACATAGAGAAGTACACTCGGATATGTAGTGTAGACGTAAAATGGAAATACTTAAATAAAGTAGGTTAAAAGTACATCAAAAACATATTTCATTACAGTATTTTATTTTTGGACAAGCGATCAATGGAACATTGAGCAATTTATTGGCAACGTCTCACGCTCATTTCCATGTTCATGCTGCTATTTTGGGTTTCTACCAGAACATGTTTACATGCTGTATCTTGAGAAAAAGATATTATTTTTCCTCCTTCTGTCGGCCTGTATATGCCTGTATTTTAAAAAGCTCCATTTGAGAGCCTGTCTCTTCAAGAGACCCTCCTGAAAAAGCCTGCTCTGATTGGCTTGTTGAACCATCAAAATGACTGGACTGTCTTATTTCAGTGGTTGGCAGGCACTCCAGATGTATGCGCACAAGCACTGAAAAACTGTTTCATCATAGGTCCTCTTTAACTCTTTGAGTGCCATTGACGAGTTTTACCGTCAATTAAAATACAACGCTTGAGTGCCATTGATGAGTTCTGCCATCAAAATGGGTTTTTTTTGCAGAGGGTCTATTATCTCCTGCAGCCCGTGAGTAATTTCTGGGCTTCTGTGATTTGTAGTTGGACATAAAGGGTTAATATGGAGATCAAAGCAGAAAATTGAGAAAATCACATTTAGAGAGTAAAACAAATGGATTCTGGACAAAAAAAGTGTCGATTTTGGTGAAACTACTCTCCTCCAGACAAAACAAAACAAGGTAAAAACAAATGTTTTTTTCATGATGAAATAGAGAGTCTCTACTTTCATTTGAGCTATTCAGAGACATAGTACAAAATATTCTGTGGGTCTTGAAATATGACTCAAAATGGGCAAAAACGCTGGCACAAGACACTTTCAATTTTCAAAAACAGCTGGCACTCAAAGAGTTACAGTAACATTAATTACAGGAAATCCCGTCCCGTCCAACTTTTCTCATGTGCATGACTTCAGTTTAAGAATATCCTGCCGAAACATGTTGGCTACTCGTCATGTTTTCCACAAAGCACTGGAAGGAACAAGAGGAAAGCAGCAAACACTATCTTTGTGACACAAAACAAAAATGCTAAACATCACACTTTTAACTTATGTCCGCTACAACAATGTGAGCATGTGTCCTCTAATGCACCGCCAATGCACTGATGGAATATGGTGCTACAGCTTTAACAGTGATGTCAACACACCCATGCATGCATAAAGCTTTATTCAATAAGTAATGCCAAGAGCATTCTGTCTCTTCAGATACATTTAAACTGCAGGTCTTCATGCTCAATTCTGATCTGCTGCTTATGTGAGTAGGTGAGTTAGATTGACTGGTCATATCCTCTCTGGGTATCACACTACTAGGCATATATAAATACTGTGACAAGGAGCTGTCTCAAAATGACATCAATATGACATTTTGTAGGTTTATTGTCATACTGTCATATTAAACCAGACAAGTTCTTCCTCACATAAAATGATATGTCATAGTATTATATAGTAATACATTGGAAACTGCTCGTAGTGATCACAGTTACAGTTATCAAACATGTATGGATCAAAAAGTAGGGACAGAATCATTCCTTTACACATGCTGTTTAAATACTTTGCTCACAGTAATCAAATAGTCTCCTTACAGTGTTCATTTTGGGTCTTTTCAAACATGACATGGGAAAAATTGTAAAGCTACAGTAGTTCTATTTTTTTACTTAATCCCATGATATTTTTCCTCGCAGTAACAGGCTTCTCACTGGCTCCCATGATGGGAAAAAGAAAGTCTGTCTCTCAGAAAGCAGTCTTATCTCATCAGGAAGCATTTAAGTAGCACAGCATAATAACACATTTCAGATTTTTTGCATGTCATTTAATGTCACAGGGTGTCATGTGTCATGACATGGCATGACTGGTTTAAAATATGTATGTGAATAACAAAACATAAGTATCACTTTTGTAACCTATAGACTACATGGTGTGTAGTCTCTTCAAAGCACTGGTGCTTGGTCTGACCTCTTGGTGTCCCTTTCTAACACACCCTTTGTGACTATTTTCTGCATTCATGCTACATCATTACACTCCCAGAGCCTAATATTGACCTAGATGGGTTTTGTATTTATAAAAGCCTGGTGCGTCTCATACATATGCTAAAAGGTGCCTTATGTGTCGGCATAGTGTCAGTATTTGAAGCGTGGGACAGAGAATGCACTGATTCCTGTAGTCGACTCTAACATTGATAAACCGTCATGGCTGCTATGGTTATGGAGACAGACAACGACAGGGAAAGTACCTGTGGTCGTAGCCTTTCTTGTCAAGTGGATTGATAATGCCTTGATACAATATGAAATGTAGTAATATTTCACATGTAGGTAACATTTTGCTTTTACTGTACTATAGTTAAGGGACATATTTGTTTTGACCAACGGAACATATCAAGACCCCTAAATTATAGTTCTTAACTATAGATCACAGTGCAAGGGAAATTAAACTGCAAGTAACCATAGCAACAATACTTAACAATAGGCTGGAGACATAGACATTTAACTCAAAATCAATAACCTGACGAGTGAACCCTCCTATGGGTTAAACAAATGAAAAATAAACAAATGAAGAAAACTAATGATAAAATGAAGATTTGAATACAGTTTGTCTTTTTGCCTGTGTGACATCAGACATTAAATATATGGATAATTACACTATACACCATATGACAATTTGTGAAGCAATAGCTGCCATTTGTAAGGGATGTGAATATATTAAAATATTGCCAGGTTTTCCACAGGTGACATGTTTCTCCCTTGATATATTCACATATTCTTTGTTTACAGGCTGACGTGACCGTTCAGATGGTAGCACATCCTGTACTGTCGGCCCATCTTTGGGTCACATGCAGCAGCGATTTCGGCTGAAAACAGAGGAGTGAGTATTGTGACACTTTTAGTGGCAGGCTTTAGCAAACATACTCTCTTAGGTGAACCATCAACTGTGTCTGAAAAACATCACAGCAAGGAGACAGAAGGCGTCACTTGGCACCATTTCAGTGTATTTGTTCAACCATTGTGTATGTCACCTCATTAAGGCCTCAGCTATCTGGGATATTTACCGGCTCTGTGTTGGTGATTGTGTTTTCACTCAGTCACCGTCCTCCAGTCACAGTTTTCTCTCACACTGCATGAGCCAAGCCCAGCTGTGACAGTGATTTCCCAAATAGGATTTGTGTCACAGTTCCTGGGAGTCCTGTACCTCTCCAGAAACAGACATGACTCTCTTTTTCCAACACCCCTAATGGCCCCCCTGTTTTCTTCTTTCTTTGCAGCACTGCCAGTGGTCTTTACAAGTTCCTCTTTGGGGAATCTTTTCTTTTTTTAGTCTTTTCCCGCAGCAGGAACATGGCTCAGAGTTTTGCGTCTCGGGCTGTGATGGATGTCATGTTTCCTCTGGAGGTTTTTGTTTATGACAGTCACTATCCATTTCAGCGCGTATCACCACTGCACAGTATGCTGTTACGTAATGGACTTGTTGTTTTAGGCATAATTGATTCATACACCTTTCTGTAATGGAATTTTTCCATGTGTGTTGTGTTTTATCCGAGGCATTGCTTGTTCTCTGCTTGGATCTTAGCTTCCAGTGCAGAATGAGATGTTATCCCCAAACATAACGAAGTGGCCATTGCAGCTTGCCAACCTGCGATGCATTGGCGAAGGTTTACCCCGCTGGCGCAGAAAGCCACCCTGCAGAAATAGCCAGCTTTAGCAGACTTTTGATGTTTCAAAGACACGCCATTGTCCTTAAATAACGACAAATATTTGAGCGTATGAAAAACAAAATAACTCTGTGATGGCAGTGACCGCAGCACTCATCACATGCAATTATTAAGAGAGTGGCACACAAGCTGATTGCAATGAAAAAGGGGGAATGATTGGTAGTGCTTGAGATTTCAGCGTACTAATTATGGTCTTAATTATTTTGTAAATGTGGAAACAATTTCCAGGCACAGTGTTGTGGTGACCAGGGAGCTGAAATAATGGTGCGGTAACAACTTTACTTTTTACGATATTTGTTGTAGATTAACCCAGCTAATGGATATTTTGCCTTAGGTCCCTTTCAAGCTCCACATTCACCAACATCCATCAGTCATTACGTGTAAAAAAAACATGCAATTGTTTTGACGGCTGCTGTCCAGTCCAGTCTCCTGGTGTAGACCTTGTTGTCTTCAGGGTGCCCGAGGAAAACCAGTATTTGGCATGACTCTTTCTCCTGCCTTCCTGTGCCTGCAACCTTGTTTGCTTGGCTGTTGGTTTAGTTTTTACACTTGACAACACAGCATGACTACATTAGCATTTTTGATTGAAAAGGGACATTAGTAGCTCACTAGGTATTGTTATTTGGAGTGGAGCTTTGGCAGAATATTACCTCAACACATAAATTAGTAAATCTGACTATTAAAACATGAATAAATAACATTACTGATCAACATCTTTACTCCCTCCTTAACTCTTTGAGTGCCAGCTGTTTTTTTTAAAACAGAAAGTGCCTTGTGCCAGCATTTTTTGTCCATTTTGGGTCATATTTCAAGACCGCAGTATATTTTGTACTATGTCTCTGAAAACACAGAGTAGCTCAAATGAAAGAAGAGACTATTTCATCATGAAAAAAACCTTTACCTTGTTTTGTTTTGTCTGGAGAAGAGTAGAAGCCTCTTTCACCAAAATCGCCATCATTTGTTTTGCTCTCTCTAAACATGATCGTCTCCACTTCCTGCTTTGATCTCCATGGCACATATTAACCATTTGTGTCCCGCCTACAAATCATAGAAGCCCCTAAATTACTTACAGGCTGCTGGAGACCGTGACCAGTGACCCGCTGTAAAAAAAACACTTTGACGCCGTAACTCGTCATTGGCACTCAAAGAGTTAATCTCTTTAAGTTTTCCTTTGTGACCTGCACTGTGCAAATCAGCACTGGTGTTCTATAAAATATATTTTGTATTCTACAAATATCTTCTGTAGTTTTCTGGATGTGTTCCATCATAAAAAAACATGGCACAGTAGCATTATGTAAGCCATGTTTATATCATCTGTAAACAACAATGGTGAGTTGGATAACTGTGAGCATAAAATGCTCTCATCATAAAAAAGGTCCACATGTGTTCATGCTATCCAAGAGGCTACATGATCTCAGTATTGCTGCTTTGAACATGCACTTGTTTCAAGTGCACACTGAGAGGAAATAATAAATAGTGGAGGATGGGAGCTGATGCTGTCAGTGAGGAACAGTGTGGAAAGGTGTCACATTGACCATTAGGAGTAGGCCCAGTGGGTCAATTACAGAGCGGTGCAGTGATGAATATTCCCAGTACTGCTTGTGTATCACAGAGCAGTGAAACAGCAGTGTGTTGTTAACTCTGCTTGTCTAGTTAAACTGTTGTTTCCCCCAGTAGCCTTGCTTTTGCGTGAAAACAAGGAGACCCACATTCCCTCATCGACCCCATATATCCACGACGGACTTTGCAGACTTCTGGAGAACAGGCTGATGGAGTTGTCAGTCTCTACCGCACCACACTTGATACGGTTTGAATGCAGATGAGCCATTGACAAATTGCTTTTTACCAGGGGGTTCACCCAGAGGTAAGAGCCCCAGGTTCACTCCACAGCAGCAAGTGGGGGGGATGATTTATAAAGAGGCAAAGACACGTCTTTGTCGGGCTTCTGGCATTGACAGGCGCTTCATCAGCGTCCAGATTGGGTTTCATGGTCAACTAGAAGGCACTGATGCAGCAAGAAGAAATGTGCATCCTCTATATTCAGTGCCTTGGCATTAACTGTCTGAGGGCCTGTTTACACATCCACGGGTATTTGTAAAAACAGAGACTTTTCCCTTCGTTTGTACCTTTCAATTACACACAAACAACGATTTCTCCTCTGAATACATTTCTTTCGTGTTAGTTGTTGTTGTCGATGAGGCTTCTGATTGGCTTGCATGGCTTTCTCCTTCTTCCTACTCGCTCGTTGGCTTGCCGTCGTTATGATGGCTCTCGACAGCGTATTTATGCAGGTTAATGTAAGCGGAAACTATGATGTGTGCATGTTATTTTGGAAAACGGAGGGAAGGAAATATTTGTTTATCAAAATACCCTGCTATGTGTAAATGTAGCCTTAATGCCACTTTTGAGTGGCAAACACTTTGGCATGAGTAAAAAAGAAAACGGAGGACAGGCAAAGTCTTTGGTTAAGGGTGAGGTTGGCGTTATATCTAACAAACCCAATTAAGGCCCAAACTTTAGTAAAGAATAAATAATTCACCAGGCTTTCAGCTAACTTCAATGGTACATCTTTGCATCATTATAAGCAACTGACATAGTACAAATAGAGAGGACTCACTCAGGTTGATTTGTTGAGTTTTGTATTTTTGTCAGACTCCAAAGCAGAGACAAGTAGAAGGAAAGGTTTAAAGGATTTATGAAAGAACATGGCTGAACATGAGGAGCAAGGCAAGTATTCACTAGGTATTCACTTTAACTAGCAAAAAGTGATAAAAGCAACATGAGGGTTTGCTCAACTGTTAGTTACTGTATCGTCTGGATCACTGAAGAGACTGAGCTTTTATAGAATGTTGAACGAGTGAATTCAGGTGTGCCTCATCAGCTGTGCAGAGCTCAAACCAACAAACTTACACATCCTAACAACAGCAGTTACACTGAAAACTTATTTCACACCGAATGTTTATTTTAACCCAATCCACACAGCTGAAATTGACAGTAAGTAAACCTAAAAACCACACAAACCCACATCAAAAGTTTCGTAAAGACACTATAATGAGTGGAAACTCATTTTGGACCTTTGTTAAGCCTTTCACATTCAGCATCCACCTTTTTAGTTTCCTCTAAAGTAGCCTTACGCTATGAACAGTATCACATTTATTCTGTATGAGCTATATGACATTTATTCTCAGTCCAAGTTTCATCTCAGACTTTTTACCCCCTTGCAGCTACACTGTGCCATCAAATGGATATATAGGGACAATATTAGAGTTCTTTGCTATGGAAGCATAAGCTGGTAGTATAAATTAATTTGATTTGATTCATGGATAATGGAATGATTTTAAAAAAGAACACCAGCTTTGTCTTTCAAATTAGGAAATCTGTTCAATAATTTATTTTTGAAACTGGGGATTACAACAAAAAAATAAAACAGATCAGTATCAAAAAGACGTTAAACACAGTAGATGAGGGACATTTAGTGCCTGCGGTGCAAATCTTGAAAACCACACAGCGAGGGAGAGAAAAAATAACTAGCTTGCCCCGTTATAGCTGCACAACTGATTCCTCCCGCTGGCGATTTTTGAGCCATGTGTGATTGACTGAGATGTGAAGCCAGAGTCAAAGTGGGTTTGGAGACAGTATGAAAAGAGATAATTACAACAGAGATGGGGGTGATATCGAAAGTGAGTGTTCATTTGTCACTTATCATGTCGGCCTCCTATTGCGGGGGTGTTGACGTAAAAGAAGCACTTTAAGGATGCAGAAAACTTACATCTCCACACACCGGAAGAGCATATTAGCGTCCTTGTTAAATGGAAGAGTGTGGATCATAATGAACAAAGGGAAAATAATGATTATCATTAATGGGCTTGGGGGAGGAGGGTGAGTCAATGGGAATCCTTTTCATTTGCCTCTTTAGGGCCACTGAAGAGTGATGCGTCCCTCAGTAGACTGTTGTTAATGTGCCATCAGGGGCTCCTGCAAAGCTGCGGCAATGAATAATAAGTTTAATGATGTTTGTTCTCTGTGATGACACTTCTACAGTACTGGCTAACCACTGCAAAGCTACAGCAAAACCACCGCCGAACTGCACGCAGCCACTCACACTGCCCTCCTCATTTTGTTATTCATAATGGTGCGTTGGAATATATTTCACACGTCTGTCAGAAATTGATTCTTTTCCCTGCAAAATTATAGATGATTAGGAACGTTTTCTCTCTCTATTTTTCTTTTTTCTTTTGCTGTTACCTGGCAGTGTGAGAATAAATGGGTTCCCATTTCATTCAAAGTGCCTTGAATTTCAAATAATATGACCTTTTTAATATGCCCTCCTATTCCACTGCTTCATGATGGTCCAGCAGCTTTTTGAAAGGTGCAATTGACAGGTGGGCACAATACAGTATGCCCCAGTCTATTGAAATCACTATTTGAATGCCAATGGGTTTGAGAACCCAAAGGTCCAATTTACATCTCAAATGGTGATGGTGAAATGATCAGAGCCAATAATTATCTGGTGTTTACAGACCATTATCAGCGGTGGAATCTTGTTTTTCCTGACTATTTTTTACTTGATTTATTTGTTTGTTACATAATTATTTGTGTTATTCCAGGACTGATTTCTCTGTTGGTCTCTTCTTACAACACAAAAAACACATATTTTCATTCCAATTTGTCTCCTGCCACCACTTTGTCAGTTTTAGCCATCAAAGCCACTGCTGTATAGCTAGTTTTAGGAAAGACCTACCATGATTAGGCTTAAAACTACTGCTTTTGTGTCACAATAGGCATTGCTTTACTGTAAGCGGTCACATGATAAATATGTGACATATAGCATATTAGTTTTAGCTGATCATTTAGTAATGTAAATACCACTTTGACCATTAACTGAGAAATGTACAATGACTGAGATATCAGTAATGAGTTTTTCCTCGATAGAAAAGTCAATTATTGTGCAAAGGTCAACGTTAGGGAACGTTAAGTAATTTGTTAATGATGAACAAGCAGAAAACAAAATAAAGTTGCAAGACTTTCCATGAATAAGGAAGTGTATTTCTTGACTTCACTCCATTGTCACTGCACTACTGCACACCACTACTGTTTGTTTTAATTCATTTCGCCTTAGCTCTGATATTTAAAGGCAGACTGTTCCACAGGTCACTGTCGCCTCACAGCAAGAAGGTTCCAGGTTCGATTCCCGGCCTGGGGCCTTTCTGTGTGGAGTTTGCATGTTCTCCCTGTGTCTGCATGGGTTCTCTCCGGGTACTCCGGCTTCCTCCCACCATCCAAAAACATGCATGGGGATTAGGTTAATTGGTTAATTTAAATTGTCTGTAGGCGTGAATGTGAGTGTGAGTGGTTGTCTGTCTCTATGTGTCCTGTGATGAGGTGGCCACTTGTCCAGGGTGTACCCTGTCTTTCACCCTAAGACAGCTGGGATGACCCTATGAGAGGATAAGCGGTAGAAAATGGATGGATGATGGATGGATGGATGTTCCACAGGTTGGGAGCAGCCACGGCAAAAGCTCTGTCTCCTCTGGTTTTCAGCCTGCACCTTCAAACATCCGAGAGCATCTGGTGAGCTGACCTCATTGCTCTAGCTGGAGCATGTACTGTAGGTGCCACAATTCAGATAAATATGTCAGTGGCAGGGTATGCAGCGATTTAAAAACAAGTAATAAAAACTTAAATTTAATCCTAAAATTGAGAGAAAGCTAATAATGATAAGGTCAGGAGACATGCTGTATGAATGACCATCTGGAATTCAGTTTGAGGGAGATTCAGTAGGCCTCTACTGTACCTTTCCAGAGAGTCACAAATGGAAAAATCTTGTTTTGACAACTGAGTTATTTGTTTGTCACATTTAAAACAGCTGTCGAAAATAACGCCAAGGTTTTTGACAGAAGGGCGACTGTAGGAGGCTAGAGCGCCAGTTATGCCATCCAGGAATTCAAAATTGCCAAATGCAATGATCTCAGTTTTGTTTTCATTGAGAGTCAAGACATGGAATTCCATCCAGCATATATCACCCTATACATGCTGCATATAGACCATTTTTTCTACATGAGTAGTAGTTACAGCCAATCCAGAAATTAATGAGGTGTCTCTTCAGCATCAACAATTATAACATTGCTGTTATGCGGCCTTCAATGATGCTGTGCCAAATCAAGTATTTTCCCTATAGCTCCATCACCATGCTGACTGCTCACACATGACATCAGTGGTTCAAGGAAGGGAATGACAACAAGGAGAACAAAGGGTCAATGCAATTAACCTCATAGATGTGCTTACCATGCTGGAGTTGCTGCAAACACCACAACGACTGCTACCTTTAATTGGTCAAGGCAAGGGGCTCCATATAACATGCTGCTGTTAGAAGCTTAGAGGGCCACTGCAGAAGCCCTGTGTAAACATGGAATTACATGGCAATTAACTAATTGTGCTAATTTCAATTACACAAGGAAACTAGAGCCCAATGATAAGGCACTTTCTTTTCCAAGGCATTATGTTGGCAAGAGAAACTGACCACAGTCACACAAAAATACATATGCAACATCAGCAACAGTTTTTAACGAGTTTCAGGCACAATAGTTCAGCCAAAATGGATAATTCATAACTTTTTTGATGAGGAGATATTTACACTTCTGTGGTGACTACAGTACAGTCATCTACTGTCTACAGCTACATAATCTACTGATAAAAGCTCTTTGCATAAAACAATTCTATAATATTTTCCTTTTCATTAGTCTGGTTACTCTGCGTGTCGATGAAAACAAAACACTGCTGCTTGTTATATAAAAGTCCAGTTTATGCTGGTGTGTTTTGTAGTCTGTTAAATCTGTAACCATTCCAGTGCCGTTCATGATGAATCAGCCTTCTCCTGCTCACACAGTGTTTCCATGTTCTGTAGTCTGCACTGACCTGTGTGGTTCATGAAGTGGAACCAATAAAAACAGCCAAGCTCGAGGAGCGTTGACATGGCAGAAGTAACATAACAGGTCTGACTGCAAGGGTGCAATGCACAAAAGTAGGATTCAGACATCCAGGATCAGTGACTGAGCTGGGCTCAACCAATCCAAAACAAGAGAGTCCAGGCTCATTCAGTTGCACAAAGACTTAGCCAGGCTGAGCGGACACAGATTCTTCAAGCCAGGTGAAACCTATCCAGGATAAGTGCGCACACGCAACTTCCTCTAACAGACCCTGTCATCGATCACAGATTCACCGATTCACCATGGCAACAAGAAAGGCGTTCTTTTCCCCGTCGAAGGTGGAAATCCTCATGGAAGCTTACGAGGAGGTAAAGGACCAAATCTAAAGGAAAGGAAACACCACCACAGTTATAAAACAAGGAGAGAAAGAGAAGCAAAGTACTGCAGACCTCCTGAATATGTAACTAGTGCACAAATGGTGGATTATTTGTTTGCTGAATTGCAGGAGAAGCTTAGACAGAAAAAAAAGGTTAATCTAATTTATTAGTATTTTTGGCACGACTGCATTTTTCCTTGATTTTTTTGGATGGAGTTCTTCTTCATGGCCTGCTTTAATCTAGTTTAGCTGTTTCGCATTTCGGGCAGTTTGTCCAAATAGACTTACTGTAGCACACTCCACAGAAGATCGCGTTAAAGCGGAAGCAGCAGTAAATATAATATAATTGAATTTTATAATATAATTTGGACATGTTTGGCGGTTGGGATTAAAAAGCCCGTAGTTTGAATGTGAAAATATTGTGTAGTGGGCAGTGAAATGACTTGAGATAAGGGATGAGATAAATAAATAAAATAAATCCTGGAACATAGCGTGGTCTGGAGCAGGCGAGATCCACAGAATAAATCTCCATGGTAATTTATACCGAAACATATCCCTCTGTCCTCTTATTCTGCTTTTATGCAATGGGATCATGGATAAGTTGAGCCAGGATAACCAAGATAGCCGGGCTTTATCCCATATCCTAGTTTTGTGCAACGGGCCCCAGGTTTACACACCTCTTCATGATAATAAATAATAAAAATAAAAGGATTTGCATTTGACGTAAAGCTATCCCATGAACATATGGCATGATGTTGGATGCTATTAAATGATTTTGCACTCAAGAAGACTTCTACAGTACACTCTTACAAACCACAACAACCAAACTGCTACTATTGTGAGGTTGGGAAAGTGAAAGCGAAACAGACTTTTTTTTGTGACTGCCAGCAGCTACCAGCCAAAATAAAAAGGTACCCTGTGGAGTTTTCTTGTTCACACAGTTTTTACATTGACTGTTTCTCACCCAAATGCATTGTGCATATAGTTGTGATTTAACAAATGTGTTGCATTCCCCTTCTTAAAACATCCACAGAGCCAAGTTCTTCATCCTGTATTGTTTACATCCATGTTTGCTTAATAGCAGCAGATTTCTAAGCTCATTTACCACCAGCTGTCAATCAGTAGATTATTGACAAATCATTGGTGGGAATCAGTGTTGCATAACCATGTGTGCATTTGCTTCCTTTTTATACTAATAAAGAACATTGTTTACTGGTAGCTTAAAGGTTTTTGAGCAATTGGTGTTGGAACAATGGTGAACTATGTTGACTACAATCTATGAACTATGATACAATGAAGGGGAGTGTGTCTATGTTCCCTGGGTCCTATGTTCCCCTCTTTGTATGAGACTGGGGAACATAGGACCCTTCCCACTGAACGGCTATCCCCACCCGGTTTTCTTAACCTAAACCTAACCTCCCTTCCCCACTTTTTTACATCCCCCACTCTGCTCTCTCATTTTAAACATTTTTTCTAAAGAGTCAGAAAAGGACCCGGGGAACATGGGGATGACCCCCGATGAAGATGGTAATGTAGCCAGTATGCATTTGCTAACGTTTTATGTTGGTTACGAAGAGCCAGCCACAACAACTAATATTAGCATTAAAAAATAACGTAAATGTCAACGTTAGCCGCTAAGGCACTATGTCTCAATACCAGGTCTATTTTGGATGACATTCATTTATCAACTGGAATCAGTGTGTATAGTTATCCTGTGGAGAATTCACACCAGGCTTTTTTTCATATTCTGGCACCTCATCTTCACCTCACACTGGTGAAAAACACCTGCTGCCTTATATTATCGCAGGCAGTCATGAAAGAGCCTGAAATACTTGGTTCTACCTGGAGTGCTACCAAATGCTCTTTGGATCCATCATGAGACAAAAAAGAAAAAAGATTAGATTTGTACTCAGCTTTGTGATCAATAAGTCATAAAAAAAATAAAGTTACATCGCTCTGCAAAAATGAAAAAAAACTTTCATAAATGGGCTCATCAACTATGTTCTTTAACTCACAGTTGTCTCCAGGACATGTGAAAACAAGTGACAGCCCACAGACACACCAAGGCTGGTGTCAGCTTCCGGGCAGTACCAATCAATATAGCACTGGATCACTGACACAGGTGTAGTGAAGCAGGTAGGAAGATGTGCACATAATTAGGTCAACTTGAACAAGACATCAATATTACACACACACACACATTGCACACATGTGACATCACTGACGTACCTTTAAATACACACTATGCTGGTGCTCATGCATGCAGCTAACCTGCTGCAGGTCAGCCTGCTGCTGATCTTGACTCTGATAATACGTTGAAATATCAAATAATTTCTTTTATCCTTTGTGTCTGTATGAAAAGGGAAAGTTCCACACAAGCAGACTTTCATGAATCAACAACAAAGCTTTATTGTTGTACCAATTAATTAATACACTGAAGTAAAAGGCCATTGTACAGTGGAGTGCTGCCAAACACACAAACACATTTAGTGAGTGCTGTCTAATCTCTGAGACTCATAATGGCTGCTGGATGCTTTTAGTGGGGGATGAGATTAGTCAGGGTTGACATTCATTAACAGTGTTTCATCATCTAAAGCCAAACCGGACCAAGCTTTATGAACGCCAACACATTCAGGCCAACATCTAGACCAAAGCTTTTTCATGACGTTGGGTTCAGTTGAGCTCTGAAACATCTTGTCTGGCATGCCTCTTGTAATGTATCAAACAGATGCACGAACATGTTTGAGTTTTGATATTCAGCCTGTGTGCCTTGGCGCTCACTCAGCCACAGCGATGTGCTGATAGTGAGGCAGCACATGCAAAATGCATGATCTGTTTAATCAAAGCACACAAACTCCAGAGATAAGGCTGTCCATCAACATGCAGGCTCACAAAAAAAAACAAAAAACACCAGCTATACTTACTTGAAGAAAATATTTTCTCTGGTGTCTACTATTTCTGTTTTTTATGATTATGTTACCATTGAATCAATTTATGCAAGTTTGGGTCATGTTGTGCACTTCCTGTGAGAGCTGCATCACAGTATTTCACTGCTATGCTACTGATGACAGCATCACGATGATGACAGCAGCCCTGGTGAATCTGGCATTTTTTATAAACTCATACATGCTGTATTGTAATTTGTGTTCTTGCAAACTTATAGATCTCATACATAGTCATAAATGTTATGCATTTCCTTCTGTTATTCCTCCACGTCAGCTGTCAAAGTTCAAAGCCTTTGAAATATTTCCCAGAGTCTCTTTGAAGAAATTTTAATTTTACATGCCCTGTTGATTTAAATGCAATTGGACAGAATATGGCTGCGTTTGCACAACAAAGGCAGAGCTGTTATGTTCCAAGTAAATACAGTATACGTCCATAAAAACGGGAGAAGCAGGTTTAAATTATTTTATTTGAATTATTCATGATTTCGTAACACCTTGTGCATCTCTCATGGCCAGTGGTGAAACCTGGAGCTTTTTTGTGTCTGTTGTTGTTGTTTTCTTCAATTTTGAGTTGAAAAGCTGAGTGCTGACAGCTCAGGCATGATTGTTATTCCTCAGAATTGGTGCTCTAACAGCCTCCTCAACCATCATTGGCCCTTCATTTGTCAAAAGTTATTATCATTTAGACTCCAGTCTGTGCCATAGGCACTGCCTTTGTGAATTGTGAATTTTGGGGTTAATTTGTTGCAAAGTGATATCAAGACTGGTGTGGATAAAAATCCGGTGTTGTGACATGCAGAACAAACACATGTACACAGTACACATTGTCTGAAGGCTGCTTGCACCGTATGTTCTTCATTAAAATGTCTATGATCAAAGTGTGTCGCAGCTACATGTTACTGACGGCTACAGATGTGCAGTGTGAAGTGGTTACTGTAAAGATGCTCCTGGTTACTGAGTCCAAACTCATAATAAAGTGAAAGAGATGAGGAGGAACACACACACACAAACACACACGGACACATATCAAAGACCTGCACACAACCTTCAAAGAGAGAGCCAGACACACGCAAGCTGCAATCTCTGTCTCTTAGCCTGCTGTTGTTTTTTCTCTGAGATTTTTGGGGGTCTAAATGCTTGGGCCCATGTCGGTGGCAGATGGGGGGACACAGCTGGTGTTCCCCTGTGCTGCACAAGTAGCTCTAGTGGAGATGGATGTTGAAGCCTAATATATGCGGGCACACAAAAGGAATCAAACTCGCACTGAAAAAAAAGTGTTGGATGAATTTTCAGACTCATCCCTGGTGCCCTGTGGCTGTCCGTGTGAAGATTTGCACGGCTCAGGAGCCGTAGATTAGATTCCTGCTTTGTTCTGAAGCTTGTTTAATGACCAGTGGTGCTCATTGACTCGTATGAACATGTGTCCTTTCTGCTGTGGAAATCCATGTGGAAATGTTTTATTTTTTCCATACTCCTACTAGTCTATTTAAGTATACTATTTTATTTTTATAATATTTAAAAAAAAACACTGGGGTGCTAAGAAAATTCTCCTTTTTCATGACTACTGAATTGCCAAGGACGTTCTCATTATAGTAACACTATACACACACTATAAATTAGTTTCTAACTGATTTGGCCAAAGAATATCCAACAAAATAGCTCTAAGCCTAGTAAGCGACCCAATGACAAAAATATTGTTCACATATATCCAAAATCCCAAATGTTTGGATTTCTTTCCATGACTTATAACACTATTTATAATTTCTTATTTATTAAATATAATATACAGAACATTAAATGATTAACTTTGATTGAGTAAGACATGCTGTGCTGGTAATGCCTCTGAATCAAAAACAGAATGAAACAGAAGTCAGACTCAACAAAGAGTCATTTAAAATATCATTTCATGAAGTCTCAACATTAACACCCAACATTTTTGTTACATGGACCAGTGGACAATGGATGGATCAAAGCAGCACAGATGTTGGTTTCAAAGCAGACACGCTGTCATAGTAGAAAAGCCACAGGTGATTCTAAAACCATTACCGATGGCTCCCTTCTATGCCATCACAGCGTGACACTGAGACAACATGAACAACACCAATACCTGAAATCTGAGGCTGCTAAACTGAATTCAGCCACCATTATTTGTTTCTATTCTGCTCAGAGAATATCTCTCTTCTCTCTATGTAGACAATCTACAGAGGTCAGTCTGCTCCTTAAGGTCATTAGTTTCTGTAAGGCTCATTAGACAATCAGCTGTGACTGGCTGGTGGGTTCAGTGTCACTTGGACAAGCTCAGACAGGAGTTGTTAAGCTGCAACTACTGTACCAATGCACTCTCATGAAACGACTCGTATGATATCATACGAAAAGTAAGGCACAGACTTTCGTACATATGTTACGAATGACAGGCAACATGAGCGATCAGCGCATGCGCAAGCACCAAAGAAAACCCGGAGGCGACAGCCTTAAAAATGCCAGACATTCCTCTCACTGTCACAATATGCATTGAAATACGCCCTGACAACACTTCCAGTGATGGTTAGGTTTAGGGATAGGATTACAGGGTGAGGCTTATGCAAATAAAATGCATATTTCCCGCTAGAAATGTGATCAAAATGCACCCGAACTCATAAACTACTCCACTGAAAACGTAACGAATGTCTACTGAGAATCTAAGGAAAGTCCGACATGTTTTCACAGACAGAGCAGCCTGCATCAAACCTCACGTGATGTCCAAATGATGTGGGTTATATACAAATTATAGTGCAATATTTTTCATAGTAATTTGTACGAATATTTCACAAGACCAGGCTGACTGTATATGCTCACTGCATTACACCCAAATGTATGTGCACAAGCCCTGAAATGCATCTGCAGTTTCTACCAACCCATAAGACAAGCAGTTTGTCAAGTTCAGAAAACGTGCTTCAACAACCTTTTCAGATTAGCTTCCCCTTCTTATGTCACGTGCAGGCTCGTTAGAATCTATCACCCACAGCAGGAGAGGTTCATAAAGAGACAGGTGCTAAAACTGAGCATTTCTGGCAGATATTATGTTATATGTATATTCAGACAGACAGGAGACATGAGAAAAATAATGTGGGTTTTGAACATTAAAGTATATAATCATGTTTTAGTGGAAAATAAGCATGGCATGTCCCCTTTAAGATGGTAAAGATGCCTGATGCAGTCATACATACAAACACATGGTGTGGTAGAAAAGTGTTTTGATGGTATAAGGACATTAAATTACATGTGGAGACATGGTTTGGTAGTGTGAGGGGTTGCAGTGACCTTCACACATCTTGATGTGGGAAGAAGCAGGCTATCTAGTGGTTTAGAACAGAGGGTCCTCGGTGATGTGTTCCTGATATCCTGTGTAAGAAAACTGGTTCTGTCTGGTAAAGTGGAGACCCGGAGAATGACCCCATTAGCCATGCCTTTACAACTTGTTATACAAGGTTGTTGACAGTTAAGCTGGAGACAAAGTGTGAATCCTTCTTTGGTGTTAGATTAAACCCATGCGTTCTCACTGTACTAAAAGCTACTCAGTCCCTTTCAACACAAAAAAAAAAAGAAAAAAAAATCACACGTCATATACCATGTAAAATGTATGAAAACCAATGTACATGTACCAATATACTTTCAGAGGAGTTCAAATAAAGCATTTTTTCCATTTGAGCCAATAGAAAAAGGCCCAATTTGGCTGGAGTAACCCACTGTGAAGCAGGATCCTCACAATCACTATCCAGCAGAGAAGAACATCACAATCATATAACAGCATAAAGGACAGAGGAAGTGAGCACACTTGAACACATTCAAACTCCCAAAGCTCACTGGTTAGAGAAACTGGCCAGATGGTGGTTTGATCAGTGTCTGTACTGGCAGGACCAGTCTGGCAAGAAGTGGTCAGACCACAGTGTCAGTGTCCATAAACATTGAGGTTAAAGTGCATGTGTGTTACAGAATATTTTTGAGACTGCATTAACAATACACAAATAGTGAAATTTCTTCAACTTAAATACAATAAACAAATTTCTTTGACCAAAAGTAGACAAAAGTGTGCCATCACTATATTTTAACATACCTTATGTGCGGCTCGCAATTTTTCAGTACAACAGAAATGGTTTTAATTTAAAAAAATTCAGTGACAGCGTCTCTCAGTCCACTCTTGCCAGACTGGTGGAGTTGCCCCTTCCTAATGAGAGAGACATCAGAGTGTGCCAGCCTTGGCTGATGAAACTCCAGTGCTAAGTGTCCAGGTGAAATCACACTCTTTACTTGTGTGTGTGTGTGTGTGTGTGTGACCAGCTGGTGCCCTGTGAATCTGCCACTTCCCCTGGCCTCTCTCCCAGCCTCTTAGACCAGGGATGAGACTGGCGCAAGGCGCTCACACCTACCACCTCTTCTCCCCATCATGGCTGATGAGGCAAAACGCCTCTCCCTCTTTGATCAAGTCAAAGCCCAGCTGCCTCCCATCCACTGAAAATACCCAATTGATGTTAATCAGTTAATCGACACTGCGAGCAGATAGGGCAGCTTGACAGAGATTCGGTGTGACAGTATGTAAATATAGGGAAACACAAGATGACATAAGGTGTTAGTGGTAATAAGCAGCATCAGTGGATCCGGGGATGTTGTAGCAACACCATCAGAGGCTGGAACACATTGAGTTTTACCTGTATGAAAGTGCAAATAAAGTCAAGTGAAGTGAAGGTTTTAATCTCAAAATGGTGTGTTGATAGTGTTTATTTTTTTTTTTTTATTAGAGTTTATTTTGATTTTTTTTTACAGCCCAGTATCACAAATTCCAATTTTGCCTCAAAGTTCCTTACAATATGTATTTGGATGCATATGACCTTGTAATAATAACATTAGGCCTATATTATAATATATAGAGCGGAAGAGAATGGATGGATGGATGGATGGATATAATATTCAAAATGTGTGACACTTATTTTGTTATTTATCTTAGTTGTTTTTACCATGTCAAATTTTTTTGCCTTCCTTATTTGTCCTAATACAGATGATATGGTTCTCTTTAACTCTTTGAGTGCCATTGGTGTATGCTGTATATGTCAAAGTGTTTTTTGGTGGCTGGCACGAGGGGGTACTCTCACGCACCCTGTGAGTATTTTGGGGCTTCTGGGATACGTAGTCAGAACATAAAGAGATCGTATACGCCACAGAGATTGAAGCAGGAAGTGGAAGATGTTAGGATTAGAGAAAAAAATTGGAATCTGGACAAAAAGTGGTGACAAGAATTGGAACAAGGTTAAGAACTTTTTTTTTTCATTAAGAATTAGATAGTCTCTTCCTTCATTTGATCTATTCATTGTTTTCAGAGTCATAGTACAAAATTTTCTGTGGGTCTAAAAATATGACTCAAACTGGCCAAAAATGCTGGCACAAGCCACTTTCTGTTTTATAAAATGGCTGGCACTCAATGAGTTAATGATGATATCATGCATATTTTCAGGTTCACTGGACACAAGGCATGAGTGATTAACAAATGTCAGCAAACATCTTCAACTTTCATTTTCTTCTTTAAAAGACATCTTTTTCCACATTTGGTGTATTCCTCTGATTTCTATGAATCAGCCAAATCTGATTTGCTGGATGACCAAGGGTGTATGATAAAGAACACAAAGTGTCAGTCACTTGCTTCAGCACATAGTGAACACAGCCAAGGATTCCACGGCTTTCATTTGTCTGTCATGTATTCTTGTGCAGTATGATTTCATTTCTTTGAGTCAGATAATCCATCATAATGGCCATAAAAGCCTTTGTTTGGTTTTCCACTGTTTCAGTTTTATTGTCTTTTCAGCTGAGTGTTTTTCTAACAGTGCACACATTTCGTTACACTCTGCTTATTGTCAATCATCTGAGAGCCATGGGGGAATACAAAAAAAACAACCAGAAAGTCTCCACTTGGAAATAATCCCTCAGACAACAACATTTAAAAATATTTGCCACAGCGCAGTCTCTGTTTGTGGCATCTTGGGCTGCAGTTGAATTCAAGCTTAAATTTGGGATTTTAAATCTAGATTTTAATTAGATTAGATTTAAAACTATATATTGTAAAATTAAAGGGTAAAGTAGAATAAACAAATGAGCAGGCTCCAACTCTAACCCCTAATTTCCACTGGATGAGGAACGACGCCAACGTTTTGTTGGACCCGATAATTTCCATTCAAATCACTGAACGCGGCAGGTGGATCTGGTGCGTATTGCCATACGACGGAAGTCGGACTTTGATGGACTTTGGCGTCGTTCCACATCCAGTGGAATTTAATGGCATTTTATTCTGGAATAGGTTGTTTTCTCTGGTTTCTTGTACTGACTTGCTGTCACCTGTCCTTGAACTAAACTGGACCTGGTCCTAAAATCCTAAACTCTAGTCTATGATTCTCAGCTGGAGTCGGGACACCATGTTTCAGATTTCATTTTTTTTCAGTGCCAAAAGACACACAATAAGCAATTTAATCAGCCCTAAATATACTTCCTGTTGTATCATATGTTCAAACTAATACCAGCTTATAAATGTATTTCCATCATTATAGTAACCCCCCCCCCCCCCACACACTTTGAAGTGAGTCTTTGAAAGCCACTGTAATCTCTACTGATTTCAGCAAAGCATGTTTTACTGTGAGAAATAGCTGTGATAGAGGGGGCATACAGAACCCTTTGAAGCCCAGCTGACTAACACTTGGATTCATAAATAAATAAAAATCTTTTTTTTCTTCATTTTACTCTTTTTCCTTCTCCCTCTTTCTACAAAAACTTCATCTGGAGGACTGTTATCCAATACAGTAGCAGTTCAGATCAATGTGGGTCCAGACAAAGAAACTTTCTCTTCCATAGAACCAAACTGCTTTTGTCAATGAGGGAAACACATTTTCTCCCACATTATACTGGCAGTTTCAAACAGTATTAAACGTGGTTAACGCTGTAAATTGAAACAAAACATGCTTGGGCTTGTTAAGGCAACCAAACTAATGAAAGTCAGGGACACAGACAACATTTACAGAAAACTGGAAATTTTGAGCAATGTGGTATGCCTTTAGACTCAGGGAATCTTTAAGACATTCAGGTCTGATAACAAGAAATATTTGTAGGTAAAAACAAGTGACGATATGACTTTTGTCATGAGGAAAAACAATGAAAATCAATGCAATCATTGTACTATTGTTAATGTGATCTAAAACTGCTGTCAATTGGAAAATAATAACATTTTAATTAACTATTGAAATTCTGCAAAATTATTTTGATTTAAAAAAATTAATGAAAAAAAATAACATTCATTTTTAGAGTGTGTCATTATCCAGCACTTATGCCTCCTGACATTTCTTGAAAATGTGCTTGGGACATCAGAGGAGAGAAAGGCACAGGGCAGGGCAGAACATAAAAACATTACATTTCATGAGAACATAATTTCCTCTTAAGAGCAGACACAGTGGCTCTGTTGTAATTGGACTGGAGATTGGATCAGTATGAGGCTTTTCTGTCAAGAGTCTGTCATTCAGGCCTGGAGATGCCGACTAAAATATTCACAAGAGAACGGCTTGAGAATTGCATGCAGTAGCTTATAGTTCAAGCCTGATGGGTACGATGTGAGAAAAATATACTAATCTCACCAGGTGTAAATTATAAAATGACCAAGCCACACAGGTGTTTAACTTACTACCTAAGTGTCTCCACAGGTCTGTGTGGGGGGCACAGACTGACATCTCCTTCATAATATAAATGAATTACTTTTATTTAAACAAATGACAACCTCAAATTCTGATAACCAGTGTATGAAGACAGCAGAGTGTCAGTGACTCACTATGAATATAGTGAGGACTAGTTGCTTAAATTAGTGACCAACCTAATCAGCTATAGTTAAAAGGAAAGAATATTTGGACTTCGGAAGAGATGCTAACATTACCTTTGGATTTAGTACATACAGGCATTTAGATTCAGGCTGGTCCCACCAAATCTATGTCCAGTACACAAGCTCCTGAATTCTTTCAATGCATCAGTTGTTTGTTCATTGTAAATGACTGGTGTGAACAGACACTAGAATTACTAATGATGTTATAATCATTATAATCACCATTTGCTCACATCATTCGCCACACATGGACTTCAATTTCATTGTTACGCCGATGACACTCAACTCTACCTATCAACTAAAACAATCACCCCTGCCAGTCTCCACCCTCAAAAACTGCCTCTCCGCAATAAAATCATGGGTGACCACCAACTTCTTCAAACTCAACAGCAATAAATCTGAAATCGTCATCTTTGGTCCCAAATCCCTCCTCCCCTCCACCCAGGACTTCACACTCTCAATTGATGGTCACACAGTCACTCCCTCTCCTCAGATCAGAAACCTCAGATTCATTTTTGACCCCACCCTCTCCTTCCAACCCAACGCACCAAAACAGCCTTATTCCACCTTCATAACATCACCCGCCTTCATTCCGCCCTCTCCAAATCTGCAGCTGAAACTCTGATTCATGCCTTCATCTCCTCCAGACTGGATTATTGCAATAGTCTCCTTTATTGTCTTCCCTACAAAAACTCCAACATGTACAGAAATCAGCTGCCTGGTTTCCACCCACAACCGCTCTAGAGACCACATCACCCCTGTCCTCCAACAGCTCCACTGGCTCCCCATACAACAGTGCATCCATTTCAAGATCCTGCTCATCACCTACAAATCCCTCAATAACCTGGCCCCTGCCTCCAATCCTCTGACTCCAACCTCCTCACTCCAATCACCAAATCCAAGCATCGTACCATGGCCTTCGCCATATCCACCCCCAAACTCTGGAACTCTCTCCCCCCACAAATCCGTGCCTCCTAGTCACTACGCAGTTAAAAACATATCTCTGTAAACAAGCATTTAACTGCAACAACTTCTTTTTATCTGTTTCTTCTGTCTGTCTTTTGTGTCTTTCTTTGTAAAGCTTCTTTGAGTTTTAGTGAAAAGCGCTATATAAAACTGATGAATTATGATTATTATTATTCTATAAAACCATAAAAAGGTGCAATGTTATGGTCATCATTTTAGTTTAAAACTAAAATGGGGTTTGCAGTGGTTGAATTTCAGCTGCTGCATCTTGAAAAACTGAAGGTCAGTGGAGCTGGTTTCTTGTTTTTGTTTGCTTCTTTGGATTCAATTCAATAATCTAAGAGAAACAGTAACACAAAGATGGCTGACGTAAGCACATTGAGATTTTAAGAGTATTATCTTGACTGGTTTCAGTGATTCTTGTGTTCAGTTAGTCAGTAGAAACTGTTGACTGTAAATTTAGTTTGTATGTCCACAGTAGTGGAAGTGAAATACTGCCCTCCATTTGTATGGAGCAGGAGGCCAGATATTAGACGTTGTACCTTCAGCCCCCAAAAAACATCAAGTTTCATGTGTTATATCCATGTTAGTTTTGTTTACAATCATTATCATGTACTTGGACAGTTTGAACCTTGTCGATCCCACCCAAAAAAACAAAAAGTTTAAGAAGATAGAATTTTTTCCACTATGGTTCAGATCAAACAAGAGTAGTTCATGTGATCACACTTTGAAATACCTGGAAAAAAACTCAGTATATTTTTTCCCTTCCACACTGCAAAACTCTCATTTGGCTCAAGAACTGCATATCCATAAATCTGAGTACGTGATCTTGTGTGACAAGCTGGCATCACATTAAACTTATTAATCAAGGGAATGTTTTTAAGCTTAATTGCCCATCCCAGAACGTCTGTACAGTGGGTTTGAAAAATCATTACATTTATGAGATTATGCCTTGCTAATTTCATTGGGAGGGCTGGGCACAAACAAGCTTAGCTCAGCAGACTGACAAAAGAGGCAGATTACGAGAGCCGTGGAGGAAAAAAAAAAAAAAAAAAAAGTGCAGCATCAATGATTTGTAGTTGTGGTTTCAACAAGGCCAGGCTTGAGGTAAAAAGTTGTTTACTACATGCCATCCTTTCTAGATCTAATTCTCTGTCACTCATATACACTATTCATTTATGATAGAGATGTATTGAGGATGCACAGCGAAAAATTTGCATTTTAACCACTAATTTAATCTTGCATTGAGTCCTAAACTGTTAGGAGAGGAATGTCTTTGATGAAGTGGAAGTGGTCTGACACTCAGCAGCATCCCGCACACCAAGGCGCGTTGTTGTGACAGGTTCCATTTTTCATAATTCTGCCGTTTGATTACAACTGTGTTATGATTGATGAAGCCCACTGTTGACTTTAACACATCAGGCTGGGTCTCGAGGTGGTACAGTAGGTTGACATGAGGAAATGAGGGAAAATCTGAGCAACTCACTCTGGTTTTACGATTAGTGATTCAGGCTTTTATGGAAATGCTCAAGTCTTTCAAGTTTAATTGAGCCTGACAATTGAAATAATGACAAGAATATTTGATGCTACTTGGAACCAACAGTGACTTACATGTGCGTAGAAATGTTCTTACTTTCAAAATTATGAATGAGGCCAATTGTTTTGTGTCCAGTGGACTCAAAAGAGCATTTCTAATTGTACTCTGATATTTTTTGTGGTTTATTGGAGGGAGTCCAGGAGTGCTTTGGCAGGCAAAACTGCTCTGACCATGTGGTGCATGTCTGCTAAAAAAATATGTCTGACTGAATGTCTGAAAGCGTGGTTTTCAATAATTCTCCCTTTATCCCATAATGCAGGAAATGTTTGACAGGCACAGAGGAGGCAGGAAGGAGAAATGAGAGGCAGAAATATATTTCTTTTACTTTTATCTGCAGAGACAAAAGGTTGACTATCATTTATTTAAAATATGTGCAGTCACAAACATTAGTCAAATTTGTGGGTGCACCTGTTTGTTCAGTGGCAGCTCAGTGTCAGATTTGACAAATAAAATAGTATGTTAAAACCGTATATTAAAACATATTAAATCTTTTTATTGTATATAACTATAATATCGGTATATGTTATTGTTGATGCCAATGGAATGGATTGTGTTGAACAGGTTCTTAATTAGATAAGTCAAGTTTTTAAGGAGTTTTAATACTCAAAAATGCTGGCTCATAAAAGTAAAAGTAAAGCAAATGTTTGAAAATATGTTTAATTGTCTTATGTTTACCAGGAGTTAGTTAGAGAGCACTCTCATATCTGTGTGCTCAAGTTGAAATTAATTTGATATTTCTTTTTTTAATCTTTTTTAGAACACATTCTTGGCTACAGTGTGTACCAAAAATACAACAAAGTCCATGTCTATCAAAATCCAATTGCAATTCTTCCTGTAAAACAAAAGATTTAGTTTAAATTCACCAGTTTCAACTGATGAAATCATGACATCTATCTAAATATTTTAGCAATACGGGAGGTGTGTGTGGATTTATTTAAATGCTTTAAATCCACAGAACGAGAATCAAGAAGCAATTAATTTATAGCTAGCACGGCTAACCAGAACAGGCCGACACCTACCACCACGATTAAATGTAAAACCATTAAGGTGTGGTCTTAGCTGCTCCGCAGATCCATACTTAGGCTAAATGTATGAATGCAGTATAATTCTTCTCATTTAATCCTGAGCAACAATGCCAAAAAGGCACATTTACCAAAAATGTTAAGGGACTCTTTCAAACGTGAAATGATGAGTGTTGAACTGGTCCCATCTTCCATCAAAAGCTGAAAGTCATTGACATTGACATTTTTTCTGCTGATTTCAGGGTTGTCATGGCATTAATATTTTTACAGTGTCAGGGCATTTTGACCATGACCTTTATCCTTCTGACTACATGATTGCTTTCACTGCTGCAAAAATAATATTTTTCCTCCATTTTTTTAAAAATATATTCAATGTAAGGTTTTTAAAAAAACAGATACACAAGATACACAGATACAGATACAGTTTCTTTCAAAAACTACACAATGTTTTAACAGTACAAAACTGCACACTTACAATAGGTTTGGAAGAGGTGTATCCCAGCAGCTTTTCAGCCTTTCCTCTGCAGACAGGAAAGTCTTTGCAGGCTATGCAGGAGAATATCAGTGTCAACAGTGTTCAGTCACCCTGCCTGCTCTTATCAACTTACCCTTTTCCCATTTCCACCTTATCAAAAATAATTATCTTTATTCTCAGGGCCCCTCGCCCTTTAGATTTTTTTTATTCCCCACTATAACCTGTTATCGCATGTTGACTGGCATGCAGGATTTATGTCATTTATCGCCCTCCTAACATGCAGCCCAATATGGTTTATTTCTCAATCGCTCAACACGCTTCTGATCCCTGCCTTTGTTATCGAAGCCCCAAAAGGCTGCTGTGCAGATACCGCAGGACATTTGCTGTGGCTGCAGTTCAAAGGTGAAGAAGCCTCATGATTCATCGTGGGGGCTTCTCTCGAACTTGCTTTTCTAGGATGAAAGGCCACAATGCAACAAGCAGACAGAGGAAATTATGGTTTATGTCACCAAACAAACCACTTATTTCTAGTTTGCTCAGACCTTTGACATATATGCATAGCAAATCACCAGCTGTGCTTATATCTATTATATACAGCATATAATGTGGGACTTTTTTTTTCCCGCTAATAACCAGAATAACAGCTCTGAGGGGATAAAATATGCTGTGGAAAAACTCCAATCAGAAAGAACTTGGTCATTCGGAAACACATTTAACTAAATCTTTTACAATTTGTCAACATAAAAAAGTGGAATTCCCTCCTTACACTTTCTGTTTTAACATGCTCTTCCATCCACTTGCTCACCCACATGATGTGTAGTATTTTCCAGAAAATCCCTGGCAGGTGCTGCCAGTGGCTTCCCTTCAGTTCAGTAACGAATTCTTCAGTATAAACCAGGGCAGTTATCCAGTACTCAGATATGTTTTACTTTGACACAGCTCTTAGCTCCATGTCAAGCATTTCCTTCTGTCAGATTCATGGTGCAGTGCCTTCTCTCTGAGTATTGACTCATTACAGGAACCTGTGAACAGAATATCTTCAAGCTCATCATGTTCAGTGATCATGCATAATTGTTGGGAATAACCATCTATGTGCATGATAGCCCAGCTGTCATGTAAAAACACTGATTGAGAGTTGAAGGCTTGGTATTGCATGAACATTTAAGCCTCCATGGGTTTCTAGAAAAAATAGAGTGGCCAAGGTAGAAATGTATGGGGCCATTATTGTAGCAAAACTATTTGCAAATGTTTATCTCAAGCCGTGTGCTAAATCTGATTTATAAATGTGCAAAACAATCTGTAAATGTGTCATGACATTTGTGAATGTGCACATAAATCTGCAAATATGTCTTCAGAATTTGTGTGATCAGATTTGTAAATGTGGAAAAAGAAATCCGCAAATGTGTGCACTGATCTGTATGTAAATAATCTACAGAAGAATACTGTAAATTAATAGCTGAAAAGTATTTTGCTGCAAGAGCAGGAAATACAGACAAGTCATCAGTTACAACTCTCTACTCGTTGGCTTTCTACACGTGACTTTTGCTGTACAATTACATACCACCAGTTGGCGCTATCACCCAATAATTTTAAGTTTGCTGCCTCTTGGCTGGGCATAAATCACTCAGGGAGTCACAGAGGGGAATTAATCACAAGTCCAACAGTACGCTTGCATTTGCAGATTTGTCTACCCCAACAGATTAATGCACACATTTGTTGATTTTTTTAATGCATTTACAAATGTGATTACGCATACACAAATTCTGAACTGAATGAAAATGTGCAGATTTGTGTGCACATTCACAAATCACACTACACATTTGTTATACACATTTACAAATCAGATTACAAAGACACAGATTGAGGTATGCATTTGCACATAGTTTTGCTATAAATATTTTTTTTTTTCATAGGGCCTTGCTATTGTATTGCTTGCTAATATTACTATTGCTATTCCTCTTTCTTGGATTTCCTATGAACACGTAAGGAATCCAGATACAGAGTCATATTAAACATTGTGTCATCTCAGCTATGCAGGAATCACCGTGTTCAAATCAACATATACTTTCTGTATGATCTGCAAAATATTTCCTTATGTTGATTAAAAAAATTCAGGCATGAATCTCTTCAAACTGAAACATATCACACAAAAATAGTGAATAAATCAAAGTGAAGTTATTTACTTTAACAGAATTTAATTACATGAACAGTGCATCAACACAGTTAGCATCAAATTGTTATTGGCAGATAATCATGATAATGGTTCATTTTAATGAAATGAAATTACCATTATTTTTCCAACTCATTTGAGAAACTGTCTGCATGAACTGACCCCCGGCTGAGTGACAACATTTGGAGATCTCAAACTGTGAAGTGACAAAAGAGGAAGTAACCTTTTTTCCTCTCTCCCTCTCTCACTCTCTAGCGCCACTTCCTGTACATATAAAACAATCTGATGTATAGCTTTCTTTCACGCTCGACAAAAATCTGTCCAGGAAGCATACCATTACTATTGTCAAATTGGGACTGCAGTTTATAGCTCAATAATGTAGTCATCATTCATGCTGTCACTGACCATCACGTGTCCCACATTAGCTCAGAGTTTGACACTGATTTATTCCTCCTCTCCCTCAGCTGCAGAGGGGAGAAAACATCCAGTCAGCATCTGTTGTGCCAAACTGTCCTTTTCCAATATTGTATTTTTGTTTTAGTTTGAGGTCTCACAAACTTCACAGCTTTGATGTAGTGGTTCATCCTCTTTGTGTACTTTCCATAAATTTCCTCTTCTTACAGTTACAGTCTCGCCGTCGAGTAGGCTTGCACCTGTCTTGACCTGTGCTGAAATGCTTTTTGGCAGAGAGGGAACAGCCTTGCATTCTTATATCAATGATATGGCCCAGGCCTTTGCTGTGTCCATCTGTAGTGGAATACCCATAAATAATGTGTGACAAAAGACTGCTCGGGATACTCTTAGGCCTGTTCATTTGACCTTTCGACAAAGAGAAACTCAACAAAAACAAACAACTCCCCTTGACACAAGGACGCAATCTAATTTGGTGTAGAGGCTAAAACAGGGCTTTCCATTTCAGAGTCTTTCGGGGGAACTGATTCCAGCTCAGCACACCCACATCAGCACTGGAACATGGAGCCTGAAAAGAAATCAATGGCAAAGGGTTTAACGGGCTAACCATAATTGGGCTCATAGTCTAGAAACACTGTGGTCTTTGGGAGTTTTGTAAATACCAACAGAGAATAACAATCTGGGTGAAACAGCTTGTGTCTATCTAGATGTAGCTCATTGATTTTTTTTCTGTTTTTATTATTTATTTACTCTCTGCTTTGTGCATGCTTCAGAGAATCCTGCCAGACAAAAGCAACAGAGAGAGGGGCTTTGTCAGATGAAAATCCTTCCGTGCACATAGTTGAATATTATTAGTACATTATCTTACCTTAAAAAAAAAAAAAAAAAAGAAAAACCCATTGCAGTTAACATGGTCTTATCCACGGGAGCTGACAACCAGTGCTGCAGCTGAATGAGCACATACCTGCATGTGCATCAAACACTGCAGTGACCCTGTGATCATTATATATGATTTATTGCCGGAGTACGTTCTATAGAAATATAATATAAAGCTGGGATGAAAAGGCAGTAAAAATAGGCTATTTGTCTTAACATACTTAACAGTCTGAAAGTTGCTTTTACTCAAGTTTAAAGTCTGACAGTTGCACCAAAGGGAGTCAAAGCAGAACTAGAGGAGACTTTAAATACTGGACTGAATAAATATGTCTGAATGACTATAAGAGGAGGCCAGTGAGGTCGGTGTTAGTCATTTGGATGGCAAACTCGTTTACTGAACAGACATTTATTTATTTTTTTCTCCACCGGTTGGAAGGTCGAACAGGATGGGATTAAAATTACTTCTAAGGCTCAGAATACAGTTAGAGAAAGATATTTTAGCTTATTTGTCAGGCAACTTTCAAACAAGTGAGTCAATGTGCTTTACAATGAGAAAAGAGAGCACAAAGCCGTGTAAAAAGACATGAGCAGGATTTTAAAAGGAGCAAATAAAATAAAATGGTAGGTAAATAATAAATATAAGCTCAAATTATTATGTTGCTTGTAAAATATACCACACTTAGAATCCATCCCGACCTCCTCTCTCTCTGCAGACTTTGACTTTAATAACATGACACTATATCCTGGTGAAGGCATCACATCCATGCAAAAATCTATTTGCTAAAGCAAATTAGTTGTGTGAGAATTTTTCTCAAGGATATGGTGTTGTCTCCTGAAATGTAATTAATTAATCAGGTCATGACTTCTTTGTTGTGCTATAAATATTTTTATATGACTTATTGTACTTATTAAGTGCAATTTGAGCAATAAAACACAATGTGTTATCTGTTGCGGTTATATTTTGCAAATTATTAATTTGGAAATTGTGAAGAAGCCAGCAAATTGGGTTGAGACAGTAGTTAGGGCACTTTTTTCAGTTATGCCACATTCAGTGTCCTTAAACATTTAACAAAACTGTGGCTGTTATATTTGTTTTGTGGTCAAAATAGCATATTGGAAAGTGAGGACACTCTGTTAAAAGTGTCTGTGATTAAAAAATATTATTTAGTGTTCATAGAAAAGTGTATCAACTGACCCCGAATATAAATAATATGTACTGTACATGAATATATTTGAAACAAGTGAAATGAAGTAAATGATGGAGCTATATCATCAGTAAAACCTGTTCTTTCACTTTTCACTTTCACTTTTATTCCCTGACAATGTCTAATAATACTGCCAGATGGTTTACAGAAAGTGTTTCTGTCTGGCTCAGAGACACTGATACAGTGTTTCGCCATCCATCAGTAATTACTGTCACCACAATTTCCTGGTTTCTTAATTAAATATTTATGAACACGCTTTTCCTATTTTTGTCTGGAAACACTATTACAAAGATGAAATTATAATTAATTGTCTTACAGCAGCTCAGGAGACATCTCCAGTGATCACACAATAATTTGCTGTTGCAAATTACAAACCATCTTATATGATGTATATGGAAAATAAAGTTCTGTGAGAGCCCACTGTGAATTACTGCATAGACTACCATTTAAGATGTGGACACATCATGCCTCACAGGAAAACATAACAAGCTTTTCATCACACGATGTACTGTATTTACACACATCCTCTTCCTGTGAATAACAAGCCTGATGAATGAATCATCAATATTCATTTTGTGCAGTAATTACTCATTTCCAATGTCAAATTGGATTGCTTTTACTACATTAACAGTAAAATTGATTGGGAAAGTTTTGCTCGTATTTGATCAATGCTCAGAGACAAATTACTTTGAAAGAAGAGCAAAATTTGAATTCAGCAGCTGGTGTTAATCAGTTTTAGAGACAAAACCCAGAGGGAGGATGCACTATGTTGCTTCTCAATGTTTATATTGTTGCCCCGAAGATACATTAACACGAACAGACCATGTAATCATCATAAGACTCACCTATAAGAGGAGAAGGCTGACTGACACAAGGTTTATTTTGGTATCAAGGCAACTCATCACTCCTTGTAAAGCACACTGGGCAGCAAATGAGAGCACAGGGAGCGATCAATGTAAATTACCCATGAGGCTCTAGGAGAACAGAGTCCGCAGGTGGGATGCTGTGGTGGTGGGAGTGAAATGCATGCAGGGCAGCAATTCAGCAGCAGCGTTGGCAGCGATACAAACAGCTGCAGGAGAGTGAACAGGTAAGCATCAGCTGGCCTGTTAGAAAGATGCTGGGAGGACAGTTTCAGATGGTGATGGAGGACCACTCAGGCTGTCTTACTAAATGAGCGCACAGGTTTCTCAAAATGTATCAGAGCTTCACTGTGGCATCCAGAAAATTGCCTCCCCTGAGGTACCACTTGAATTATAATATGCCGAAAGATTATTAGGGAATTTTTGCCCAATGCTGTCCAAATTAAACTACCTACCCCAGCTTTAACCCCCGGCTTTCATGCAGCTTTCAAATGTATTGCCTACCTGCTTCCTCCAGCGTCTGATTTTGTGTTTAACGGCCCTGTGCTCCACACAGTTGTTATTCTGCTTGATTAGACCTCTGCTGAAGTTGAAGACAGGCAAACTCATGCAAGGAATTACAGTATGAGACATCATCAAACTTAATGCGCCAATATAATTACTAGGTAGGAGTTGACCCACCTTAAAGCTATAGTTAGTAATCCTGTTGAGAGGCACTTCTTATTATACTGGATGAAATGGTCCTTCCATCCTGAGAGCAGTCAATACATTGCACTGGGTTACAAAACTATTTTTTTTGCAAGTTGTCTATAGCTACGTTCAAGACTGCAACCTGAAGTGACCCAAAGCCGATTTTTTCGCCCCTATGCAACCTGAATCTGATCTTTATTTGCAGTCTGAATGACACAGATCTGATTTTTTCAAATGCGACCCAAGCCACTTAGATATGTGGTCCTAAAACTGATACATATCTGATCTTTTGACATGCGACTTCAGTCTAAACTGCCAGGTCACATTCATCCGACCTACACATCATCAACAAACGTCACTCTTCTCCACTGAGGTAGGTGGAAGAGGGAAGAAACGCCCATGTTTACTTCATTTTTGTTGTGTCCTCCAATATGCTGGACATTTTTGAGGCATTTAAAGTTCCCACTGGAACTGGACAAATCAACAAAAATAGAGTAAATCGACTGTCGAATTGATTTTGTGATTTTTGCCAAAATTTCTTGTCCGAAACAGTTTTTAATAGAAAAATAACAGTAAATCAGTGAAAAGAGTCAGAACTCTGTGGCAGCTGCAGGACTGTAAAAACTCTGACCAATCAACTGACATTTGGCTGAATGTAGAGAGAGGGGGCGTGGCTTTGAACAAAGCACTGACAGGAGGAGGAGGTGGAGCTTAGAGGAGGCTTAGAGGAGGTGCCACTTACAAATCTTGCTAGCTCTCTTGCTAGCCCTCCAATATCACTGACCGTATCTCTAACAGTTGTTGTCAATCAAACTCCATATCATCAAAGACCTTTCTTTAGCTATTTAGCTACTTAATTATCAATTAATGTTAGCATAACATGTTTGTATGTGATTCATGATTGATTAAAAAAACATTTGACTTTTGCAGGATATCCTGGATTCCTTGTAAAAATCCAGTAAGATGTTAAACCCCTTAACTCTGGTTGATCAGTGGACTAAATCTTAAGAGACATCACCAGCAATCTGCTGACAACATTTTTAGTGTGCTCAACCTGTTACCCTGTCAGATCCCAGCAGTCATTATTTGCACCTGCACATTATAACTTCCACACGTAGGACTCCATGCTGAGAAAACATCACTTCATTGAGCACCATGAGGCTGCCGACTGCAATATGTCACACAGCGACCTAACCATGCGTCGTAATGACTTTTTGTTTCTTTTTTTGGGATAAAGTTTCTTGCAGATAGCCCTTTAGCATGACAAGACACTTCAATATTGGCCACATGGAATACAGTGCATTATGAGCCGAGTCGAGTGCAGAGGATTCCTGACAGGTGCGAGCCACCAGTGAAGTATGAAATAAAACACCAGCGACTCAGAGTGAACGACTTGTTCTGAATGCTCAGATTATCTCTGTCTCGACAGAAACACAATTTGTTTTCTGTTAGAGAAAGTTTGAAAAGAAAAGAAAAAAACTGAAAATGAGAAGAATGCCGAACAGGAAGTCGGTGGCTCATGAGAATGCAAATGTGCTCCGTGGCTTAGATTTTGCATGCCGTTATCAGTAGCCATCAAGGTCTAAAAGAGTCACTGCTGTGACTCATTCAGGGAAACATGACATTTAGGAGATAATCGGTCTGTCTTTTTGGTGGTTCTTCAACTTTTCAGCAGTGTGGAAACCCTACACTCTGTCAGAGTCTTGTCCTCTGGCGAAGCTTTGTGTACGAGAAGGAAGGGGGTGCAGAATATGACCATGTGATGGAAATCTGTGTCAAAGTGGTTTCGGTTCCAGTGTGTGGATCTTTTGACGGTTTCCTTCGATTTTGAATTGAGGAAGTACATTGTATCATGTTGGCTAGTGATAATCAGCTAATCTGTACGCACAAAACAAGATGATGAGAAGACAGGCAGAGGTTATTTGGCCCAACTCTTCTCTGCTTTTGTGCTCATGGGAGATTTTTTTTGAGCAGTAGATGGTGTGGTAAATTTGGTTTATCACTGTGTCAAATACATTTCTGTGATGATTTTCCAGTCCAGTTGCAAAGTGTGACTTTTCTCCCATCACATAATGAAAGAGAGAGAGAGACAGAGAGAGTGAGAGAGAGAGAAAGAGGACTCTAAACACCCCCTCACTCTGCGAACATTATATCCAGACAGTTTGTGCTGCATAATTTAACTCCATCTGTGAAGAAATGTGCAGCTAGAGGAGAAGAAAGGCGTGAGGAATCTGGTTTCCTGTGTTCTAAGTACCACTTTTCATACCAAAGCTGGGTGGCAAAATAATATTTTCTATCAATAACAGACAGGCTTTTAATGTAAAAGTCTGTCTGATGATATGTATTTTTTCTGATCACATCTCCTCTCTGTCTTTACTTTACAGCAGTTTATTTTTTATTTGCTGTTCAAAACAAGAGAAATCTTTGTCTGGTCAGAAAGTGATATCCTTCCCTTGTTCAGAGCCAGTAACAGTGATATTTTGGAATGAAACTCTCAAACTTGAACCTGTATTGAAGAATGTCAACAAGATTTGTCATAAGAAAGACAGTCCCATATTTACCCTCAACAGCTGAGGCCCTGGGATTTACAGGTTTCAGACAGAAATGCTGTAGCTGTCACCAGTGTTGTGCTAGTGACTGAAAAAAATAACTAGTTACATTTACTAGTTACTTCGTTCAAAAAGTAACTCAATTGTTTCTCAATTCTGTTAACTCTTTGAGTGCCATTGACATATTAGTTATCCATTTAAAATCCAAGGCTTGAGCGCCATTGACATATAAATATAAAAGGCAGCTGGCACAAGAAGGCGCTCTCACACAGCCTGAGTAATATTGGGGCTTCTGGGATTTGTAGTCGGCACATGAAGAGCACAAAGATCAAAGCAGTGGAGACAATCACGATTAGAGAGCAAAGCAAACAAAGCAAAAGAATCTGGACAAAAAAAGATTTTTTTTATTTTCACCAAAATCACCACCTTTTGTCTATTTATTTTGCTCTCTAATCATGATTGTCTCCACTTCCTGCTTCAGGGTCATAGTGCGAAATATTCTGTGGATCTTAAAAGATTACTCAAAATGGCTGGAGCTCAAATGAGATAAAAGTAACACATTAGTTCCCATTTAGTTCTTTAGGACCCTGGGGAGTGAGGTTCCCTTAGCTCTAATCAACATAACGTCAAAGTTTATTGCTCCCAGCTCTTCCAGCCTTCCAGACGTACAGCAAAACATATAGCTACTGTTTACATCAGTAGTAGATAGCATGAATTTTATCTCGGGTTGGTGAGATTAATCTCATTTTCAGAGATGGAGAGCTGACTTGACAACTTGAAAGCACCATGAGATGAATCACACAAACACCCAGTGCTGCTGCAATAACATTAATCCTAAGTTTTACCGGAGATCTTTTTTGCCTTATGCTGGGAAAGTGGGGGGACAGATCAGTGTCCCTATGAATCTGAAGGGGACATGTCCCCTCCATCCCTACAGCCATCTGAGAGCATGAATGAACTCAATCTGAATTCATCAATCAGGAAAAGTAACTGATAAATGCACCATATTGTAACGGTAACTGCATTTATTTTTAAACAGTAATGTGTTAGAGCATTAGTTACTGTCAAAATTGAGTTACTGCCCAACACTGGTTGTCACAGTATCTGCAGTCACCGCAAGGTTTTATGCTACGTAGCAAGCTCTGAGACACGTCTTCTCCTTCATGTGATCTGATCCAGATGCAGCAAATTTTGTGTTTGCTTGCCAAACTGAAGTAATTGAGGGATTAATCTAAGATGAGCATCAAAAGCATTGAAAGAGAAAAAAGAGCTTTGAAAGAAATGAGGAAACACGTTGACCTTTTCTCTGAAAATCATGACCTTTCAGACCTGTCGCAGATCTCCCCCGCCGACATGATGGAGAGTGTGAGAGCTTTGTGAAACCCCAAGTCAACAAGACTTTTCATATGAGCCTCAAGTCTCCCTCAACAGCTCCTGATGGAGGACATTGAGTCCCTGAATGCTCCTCCTCCTGGTTTCCCAACAATACATCTTGTTTTTTTTTTTTTTAATTTAAGGATACATTCACTGAGCATCTTCACACATTTTTTCAGCGAGGCCATGAACACCCATCTGGAAACTGTCCAGGAAACCCACAGTCTGACCCTCCAGCTAGTGCGACGCTCCTCTGGGGATATTTGTTGATGAGTTGCTTTGCTCAGTGTCAGCAGTGGTGATGGGAACGCCTTCCTCTTTAAGCTTCAAGGACAGGTACAGCAAGGCCCACATTGACATGCAGTGCTTTTGTTTCCTTTCTTTTTCTGAACAATGAACGCACCATAGAAATAAGATATTATAATTTAATTACAGGAGCTAATCCCTCTGTTGATCATTATCTTTTTGAGCTTCATTCTTTGCAACCACCTGGGGATAACGAAAATGAAAGAAAAACAAACTAATAAAGTAACCATGAAATTAAACAATTTTTAAAGGATTTTTTATGGTAACGTCAAAGTTCCTCACGTATGTCACCAGTGAGCGACAGAAGCAGGGGAGCTTGGTGCAGAGCACTAATAGCTACACTAATTAAAGAGGGCTCGAATCCTCCTAACCTCCAGTTGGGCGTATGTGTAAAGGCCAGGGTTGCAGCTGGGGTTGAAGCCCAGTTAATGAGGTTTGCTGGGTGCAGCAGCACGGTGATGTTTCCCCCGGTTTTCTGCCTGCCGCCTCCTCTCCGTTAACCTCGGCTCATTACCGCGCATGAGAAGAGGTGATGGTGTCTCCGTGACCCTTGTGGTCCAATTCATTACCCTGTGTCCTGCAATCCTTCCTCCCCCAGGAACATGCCACTTCCACAGATTCAAGGTGAGGGGTAGAGAAAGAGCAATAAAACGAGTGGGAGAAGGGACACGAAATAAGGAAATGGCTTGTTCTCTGGGAAGGAGTCACACTTTAGCGAAGTTTTGTCTGATTAACAAATGGGCTTAATTTGAGATCCATTCATGCAATATTGCTGCTGTCTGTAGCCTGGCTAAGTCGCTGGAAGACATGAGGAAAAACAAACTTTGAGGACTACTACTTTGTCACCAGAACATCATGTGCAACACCCACATTGTATCTTCTAACCACAGTAAAATCAAGTGTAAAATTCAGTGTTGACAGGCCTGTGTTTAAAACCCTTTCAACACAAAGGATTAAAAAAATGCTGCAGGCTTGGAGCTGTCCTCATGTGTAATTACATCAGTGTTTTCATACAAAGCAGCACGGTGAGGAGCAGAAAACCCAGCACATCATCTCTCAGAAGCTAAATTAGCTTTCGGAAGTGCCATGTCAGAGTTGTTGGATTCGTCCACGGCAAGAATCCTTCCTTCTTTTTTTTCCACCCCCCTACCCTCGACCTGTCAATTCCGATATCGCTGCTGCTGTGTCAGACGAGGCCCCTCACCCTGCAGAGCATCGCCAGAGTCTTGTTCCTCTCTCCTTGTGGCAGCTTGTCACCTGCATACACCCCATTCCATCACTTCCTCCCTCTCCCTGTCTCTTTATTTCCCATTTCCCTCACATTTCCTCACCGTGTTTTTTAAACTAAGCCGAAAGTGAAAGCAGATGACCTACATGCGCTGGCCTGTGACTCGCTCACACAGCTTTATTTCCTCTCTTCCTCTATCCGAGGTCTCTTTCCTTGTCTGTTTCGTTTGATCCCACAGTCTGTTTCATTGTCCACATTGCAGAGTTGTCCTCACTTTGAGGTCACACAGTGAGATACCACCAATCCTGCTGGAAAGCTCTACTTTATCGCCCTTCTCTTGCCTCCGCTTACCCTGCTATGAGAGAGTCAGGAGATGTGGAGGGGCACTGAGAAGGGGGGATGGCATGTATGCAAATCACAGCATTTATATCACTTTTGATGCATCTTGCACATTGAGACCAGAAATGTCCCACAGGTACAACAAAGTCTGATAAAGTATTTACTCATGGATAAAGCCACTGGAAAACAAAGTTTTTTGTGAGTTCTTTATCATCAAGTTTCCATGTGTATACATATGTATGTATATAGCATGCTCCATCAAATCATAATTAATATACTGTATATAATCTGGCTCATAGATAAACATGTGGATCTATGGACACACTCCTCCAAAACCAAGAAAGGATCAGCAAACGGAAAAGGTAACAGCAGCTGAACTAGTGATCATTCACCACCTTGTGTAGTGTTCACAATCAAACAGATGAAATAAATTGGCTCTTGTAAAAATTCTGTAGATGCACACAAGCAAACTATCCCATAAAGAAATATGACTTTTGTTTCCACTGATAACCGTTTTCTTGGAAGTAGAATGGAAAAATCCATTCAAACCAAATACATTTGCCCAGTCTTTTGTTTCAAAATAAAAGCTCAATGCACAGCCTGCATTAGTATTTCATTGTATTGATATTCATAAGTTCATGGTTTACATTGTAATTGTCCCATGCAAACATCCTCTCTGACCCACATGTGGCAAGTTGGCATCTGTTCACCCAATCAATGAATGCAATGAAGACATACAAGACACATCTATATCACCTGACCGGAAAAAAAAAAAAAAAACATGACTGAACGATATTTTGATGGTAAATTATGTCTAGTGCTTTCGAAGGACATGTCAGGCCTTTTCACAAGTTGGGCATTTAGCAGAGTGACTTCATCTCTTCTTCATCTGTGCACTCAGTCTGAACAGTAGCGTCTGAGCAGAGCCACTGCTGTGCAGACCGTGGAAAGAGTTTGAGTCCTCTCTTTTTCTCTCCTTCCTGCTCTCGCTTCTGTTTTTCTCCTGTTCCTTGTTTGTCACTCTTGCAAACACCTCCTGATCACTACCGGTGGAGAAGTCAATGCCATGAACAAAGCATGCAGACGGTGGGGGTGCTAAACAAGTCTGCAGGTCGCTCTCTCTTTAATGGGCAGGCAGAATGCTCAGAGACGCTGCAGAAAGAGAAGTCATGCAGCATGATAGCTCACTTTCTCTTTCTCTAATGGGCTAGTGCATGGCAGGCAAACAAGCGTGCCCTGGCTGGCCAGGGTCCAGTCCCTCTCCAGCCACTGGCATAGTCATGCTCATTATCTTATTTAGCTCCCGGGTCAACACGAACAACACAATCCCTGCTTTTTGCCAGCACAGGGTTAATAAAGGCAATTCTTCTTGCACCTCTCCACTCTTTTTATGTCTCTCAGGGGATTCTATGCCATCTGGTATTGTTGGTGATGGTGAAATGGGGGTTATCAAGGGGGCCTGTCCTGCAGTTGATCAAGGGAGAAATCCTGCAGGTGGCTGGCTGCCTGTCTCAGGAGTAACATGGCCAGAGGCAAGGGATCCACACAGGAGGGGTGAGACGATCATCATTTCTGGGTGGAGCCTTGTACAATATGTGGATTTTTGTCTGGCTCTATATGAGTAATGCTATTATTAATGCATTGGGAGGGAAGACAGGAAGAGAAAGAGAGAGGCTTTCGTATTGGGCTTTAGATGTGGGCATATTTCCCCTGTGAAGACTTTCATATCCATTTCGTGAAGTGCCTGGCAGTCAGTGCCACAAATGGAGATCCCAGTCACTCTTTATCATAACTCTGACATTCAATATTAAAAATACATTCAAGCATGATTGAATGTTTGATGGTGTTATTCTATGAGTGATCTAAATGTCTGGAGGCTGCACATTTGGGGACCGGTGCATTTGAAGAGGCAAACAGAAAACGTAACCCTCAAGGATTTTTTCTCACCATTACTGCTGCATCTTTACAAACAAGGTAATTTGACACGTGTGTCATATCTCTGTTGGCAAAGAGAAGGCATGAGACATAAGTCTGAGCGTTGTGTGAACTGCATATCTTGTCCAGCAGTCTCACATTAATCTCCATTGTTCCCTGTTGTTATCTCTGCATCTAGCTATCTGATCATGGACTCCAGGGGCACAGGCATTCATGAACACTCACCCTGCATCCCCTCCACATCAAACAAGATAACTGCACACAGAACATCAGAAAATAAAGTGATGATGGTTGCTGACAAAGAATCTGATAGGAGGCGTCACTCATCCAGCACTTAGTCCCAATTGTGATCTACAGTATAAATTAACCATGGTGGGAAATGGCTGCAGCCCTGAAGCAACGTCCACCGCTAGCGAGTTTTCTGAGGGGACAGGCAACAAACTCTCTGGGGATTTAACTCTGCTTTCCAAGTCCAGATCAAATGAAAAATGAATCATACTGCAGAGGGAAAATATGATGTGTGACTAAAGGGGATGAAGGAGCTAGTGTTGGGGGAGGGAGGTACTGTAATGTAAACTGTAACTGTTGGAGAATGAAGCTGGACAAACATGTACTGGATCGTAAAGGCAGTAACATTTCAAGAGAACAGAATTTCTGATCAAAGCCTGAATCACAAGATCCTTTCAGATATCGAAGATGATCTCTAGCTTCATCAAAATATTGCAGCGCTCGTCTGGAAAGAACGGGCTGATTGATTGGCTCCCAGTATTGCTGTCAGGGGGGCGGGACCGCTCAGAGCCTGTGGCCGTCCAGCACGGGTCGATTGCTTGGCAGTGTTATCAAGAAGCACTCAGTGCTCAGTCACTGTGGTCACATGGTAGGATCGTACTGGGTTTTGCCAAATTCGATGTTGCAACTCATCTGGTGGTGGTCTGTCCCAAAATCCAAGTAAGCATGGAGTTTGTTTAATTTAGATAATGGTTATCTGGTCCTCATCCCTTCAAAGTTGAGTTGTTGATTTCTTTGAAGCCATGGTTTCATGTGACTTTTCCTGCAACACCATTACTATTTATGACGGTGTCGGCGCCTCCTTCCACTTCCGAAAACTACGTCGCACACTGACGAAGCGCCCCCACACTCTAAAGTGAATGATAGTTTGGTTTTAATGCTACTATATCTAGCTGACCAGCAGTCACTGAGCCACAGCCTGTGAAGAGTTTCATGGCCACTTGAACCAAATACAGAGTGTTTATCCAGGAGGCCACTTTGTGTCCCGCATCTTTACTTCTTTTTTAATTCACAAACATGCCAGTTTAAAGCCATGATGCTTTTCCGAAACCCAACAAAATGGTTTTGTTGTGTTATCCTAAGCATGCCAACAATGTGATTAATGCAACTGAAAAATGATGCAAAGGGGTCCTGACCGTTTTCTTAGGGGCAAAAAGACACATTTCATCCCTTTCCATCCATTTGTTCTGAATGACATAAAGAAAGTTTCCTAATTCTCTAACAGCCCAGTGTTTCTGGAGCTTTGTAGCTGAAAGCCATTTATGTGTTGTTTTTAATACGTCATTATTAAAAAAAAAAAAAAACAATCTTTTGTTGATAGTGTTATCCATTTTGCATGGAGCCAACAGAGGTTGAAAATATTAGTTGAATCGACTTTGTTGTGCTGCAATGAAAGCAACCTAAAGAAAAGACAAAAAAAAAAGAAAATCCTCAAATTCTATGTTTTGAAAAATGATGTAAAGCAATGTAAAACGACATGAGAAACATAAAAAGAGCATTTTTTATTACCGTAAAATTAGCTCATTAGCTATTTCTATTCCTTTGTGTACATGAACCATAATTAAATATTATATCTGGGCAGAGCATGAGAAAAGCATTTCATTAATAAAACATGCATGTTTCAATATTTAGACCATGACTTTGTGCCAACTCTAGAAGTGCACAGATTTGTTGAGTTGAAGAAGAAAGTGAGCTGGGGGGGTAATTCTGACGGTGACATTTACATTAACAGACATTATCAAACAGTGCATGTCTGAATGGCACCAAACATGAGACACCCTACTTTAATACTCCAGAGAGACACATGTTCTGATATTATAATATTACATCAATATTTAAAACTGTTTATGGGTTATTTTATGGATTTCAGACATTTAAGCAAGGAAGTTCCCAGATCACACACATTTATTAAAGATTATTTTTCTTCAAAAGTCTCTTGATCTCTTGAGTATGTAGCCAGTGTGTGGTGCATTCTTAAACATTTACCCTGACTTAAACTAAGGCTGTAGCTTAGACTGGAAACAGTGGCATGTTCAGACTTTTTTCACAGGGGTGGCCCAACTGGGGCACCAACTCATGCAGGGGTGGCCAGCAGACTTTGTTTTTTATGATTTATTTGACTACTAAAATTGCAATCTTAAATTTTAGTATAAATTGAAATTTAAATAGAACTTATAATCACAACATAAGTGACTGGGACAATAAAAGTGTAATACAAAGCCTGAACCATTTTTTTTATAAAAGGTGCCAAAATAAAGACAATGAAAAGATATGAAACATAATATAAAGTGCAGACCAAATCAAACCAAAGTAATAAATAAAAAAAGGTTGACTTTACAAATCCTGTAGTTTGTTTTGTGTAAACAAAGTCCGATCAGATCATCATGCAGCGTGGCACCTGGGGTGGCCAATCAGATTTCAGGGGCCACCCCCTAGACACGCCCCTGGATGTAAAGTGGCACAAGTTGAAAAAGGGCTGAGGAGGAAAATGCCCTGTTGTATAAAACCCCCAACCCTCTACATGCAAATGAAGCAGCACAGCATGACTGAGTATCTTAGATGCATCATTTAGGATTCAAGAGGAGCCGTCCTGTTGCCCCGTGTAGGACTCCTCGTATGCCACTATTATAATGACCACACTCCAACATGGCTGATGCTGTTGCCTCTTCCTCTGGCAGCAGCTGGAATAATGAGCCACTGATGAGTCACACCGTGACAGCACTGCAACTCAATTACCCAGCAACAACAAACACAGATGTGAAGAAGTGCAGTTTGATGATCCAGAGGAGAAACAAAGCACCTTGTTTGGCTGTCTGGTATATGCCCCTCCTTATCAACTCCACTGGTTTTCTACTGTAGCAACCACAGAGCTGTCTGCCACATTCATTTTGTATTTATGTGAATTTGTAGGGTTAAGTCACTCACTTGTGTCAGACTCTCACCGACATGCAAAGAACAAAGAGGGTGCGTTTAGCGAGTACCTTTTTACACACAATATGTCAACTGCATCGAGCAATCTGACATCCGATCATCCACACAACAAACAGACAACACAGTGCAGGGATTGTTTGCACATGAATACAGATCTTTTGAAAACGCTAAAAATTAAAAAAAATCAGATTAAATAAAAGAAGAAGAAGAAAAAATATCCAGGTTAGTGTTCGCACAAAGACATGCACACTGTAAATATCTATCATACTCATTTTGATGGAAGCCCTAATTGGAACATGTTTTAAAATTCTAAAAACACATTATTTTTTCGAATACTATCTGTCTGAATAAATCTGTATTCACTCTCTCTGAAACACTCAGTTTTAGCGCCTGTCTCTCTAGGACCCCTTCTTTAAAATCTGCTTTTTTTTGTTTGTGAGAAAATATTCCAAAGGTAGTTTTCTGTAGCTGTGGATGATATTAATGATTTTCTAATGAGCCTGCATGTGATATAGGAAGGAGAGAATAATCTGAGGGACTTGTTGAATCAAGGCAGCCCACAACAGCCCATTTTTCATGTTATGTCCCCTATAAAGTTAGTGGATACACTCTACACTAATTTGAAAGTGATTGCAGTACCAGTTTTGGCCAAAATCCTACAAACAGTTTCTTTAACAGTTTGAATAACAAATGTCAGAAAAGATTCAAATCAATTTTGTTCAGCTGAATCATTTTTAAATCTCACATTAACATGACAGAAGTTCATCCTAACTACAATATTAACCCCAGAAGGGTTAAAACAAACAAATGAATTAGTGCTTGCAACTATAACACTTTGTTGAAATATTCTCAACCTGAGAGTCTGAAACACTGGCTCAGTTACAGCAAAACGAGCCCATACACAAACATGCTTTCAGGTTATTTCCCAGTGAAGAGGGCGCTGGTGGCTCTCATACAAACAGAAAAGAATGGTAGGTGTTGATTAATACAGGGCATCAAATTCAAGTTGGCAGGTCCAGAAAAATAAACAGTCCACACTTTAATTAACTCCACAGAAGAAAAAGTATGACTGAGTCAATATTTATCACGTCTGGCGATGTGGGCCCACGCTGGCTCTCCCGACCAGGCCCAGCGCTAATTACCTGGAGGCCAACAAGAGCACTGCACAGAAATGATGAGGTGTACGGTGGACTGTTTCCTAAAATTTCCCCCAAATGCCAGGGGCAGAGCAATCACATTAGGGAAAACACAAACACATTTTATGGAAATTGGCTCTAAAATATGGACAGATGAAAAGATGTGTGATTAAAGACAAAAATAGTTGACAAAATTGTTGTGTTGCAACAAACAGAGGCGGTGTGGTCACACAGGACAGCTTCCTGTCTGTGTGACCACATGATCAGAGGGGCTCTGCGAGCCTGATTAGAAGCAACACCTCCAAGTGTTTGTCAAGAAAAATAGAAAATCCTGAAGGTTGTTCCTTGTTGTTTTCTCTCTCCGCTACATGCTGACTCTCTGATGCACATGATAGAGCGTACAATAAGCATACACAAGGGGGAATCGCGAGTACACTTTCTTTTGTAGGATGCATTCATCTTCCAAGTTTCACGTTTGCAGGGTCAAAGCGAGCCTGCTGTGAGGGCAATAAACCAAAAAGATATCATATTCCATTTTCACAGCATGAGGACTCGCTTTATCCAATACTTGGGGAAAAAAATCCATCTTTGAAGGAATAATTTTAATTAACTTCCCATTTAGACACTTTGTGTTCCGTATCTTTTGCTCACCGTTTTTCTCTGCTTCCTTGCTCTCTTCCTTTCCCTCTGATATGAAATGGTTTCGGGCACAGCTCGCTCGGTGTAATTGTCTCCAAAATGGTGCGATGAAGGTCGAAGCCGAGTAAGGGTCATTTGAATAATTTGATTACGGCACGTTTTTTAACCTGCAAAGCTCTTAATCCCACAGCGGTCAGGGAATGTTAATGAGTCACCTGCCTTGTTGTGGTCGCCGATAAGACAGAGGGAGGAAATGTTTTGATTTTCATTTTGTCTGGGGGAAAAAATAATACCTCCAACACAGCTGATATGACTCTAATGTAGCACTGAGCTCTTTAGGGTATTCTTTCCAACCAAATCGTAATGGCCCCCAGCTGTTTCACATATGTACAGCGATAATTCATAAGCAATTAATGAGACAATGTGACCCGAGTAGATAAAACGGGGTTCGCTCTCATCAGTTATCTACTTCCTAGCGCTCCGAAAAAAGCTGAAATGGAGCTCATATCACACGTGTGGGTATCCAATTTATAAGTATCAGAGCCTGAAATGCAGGAAGTACCTCCAAAAAGGGAGAAATTTGCATTTTCTGTGGAAAATTACAGTAGTTTTTTTGGTAGATGGAGTAAGTGCACTCCTTCAAGATGGCAAATTGGGGCAAGACCATGTTCAAGAAGGCCTATTGAATGTCCCAGTGGATGATGAGTATGGCCTGTTGGATTCATGCCCAGTTTTATTCTTTTTTTCTGCCTCTAATTCTCCTCCTGTAGCGCTCACTAACAGTATCTGAAGAATATCCTTCTTTTCTAACAAAAAACCCACCCTGGAGCCGCTTACTAGTTGGGCGTGCTCAGAAAACCCCTAAAGTGTGGCATCCTGGAGGTTTCTCAGTTGGCTCTTTTTGATGCAAAGGAGCTACGACTGTCCGATCTTGTCATCTACTCAGTAGTGATCAACAATCACAGCTTGCTGCTCATCCAGATGGATAGCACAAGCAGTGAAAGCAGTGGGCAACTGCTTTCCAGCGGTCAACTTCTCTAGTTGCAAAATAAAGTTGATGAGATATTATATCTCACTTAATTTCAACATTACTTTGAGTTTATGGTTTCATTCACTAGTTTCTAGTCTTCCATATAGCACGATGTTCATTTAAATGTTGTAAATTATGGTCCCATTTGGAGTCAAATAGACCATAAAGCAGCAGGTGCTTTAGTGTGTGGCTACCTTGAGATTGATAGGTAGAGTGACCAGGTGTCCCACTATGAGTGTTCCTGCACAGCATTTTCATCACTTTTGATGTGTCCCACAAATTAAGACAATGTCCAACATTCGATTAGCAGCTACAATAAAGTCACAAAGCCACTGGAAAAGTGAGAATTTTTTTTTCGTGTTCATTTTTATACAGCAGCTGAACTAATAACCATTCACCACTCTGTGCAGCATTCACAGTACAAACAGATAGAATAAGAAATAAGCAGCTCCGGTCATTTTTCAAGACTTGTGCATTTTTGCAAACTGTCCCATAAAGAAATATAACTTTTGCTTCGACTGACAAGCCAAACACATCTGTGAGGTCCTTTTGTATTCAAAATAAAGGTTTGATGCACAACCTGTATTAGCATTTCATTGTTTTAATATTGACAGGTTTAAAAGTTAATAGTTTCAATTGAAATGTTTATTTTTTAGGATTAGATGGACATTATATCAAACTCTAAACTACCCCCAGAATCACTGGCACCTGGTCACCCTACACTCAAAAAAGCCAAACTGGGTGCCTGCTACATTAACCATGAATCATGTAGCTTCCACCATATATAGTCATTTCTGGTGGTTGAACATCATTAAGTAATGTTATTTTAGCATGATGTGCAATAACTTAACATTGTGTAAATTAATTTATGCTGACAGAACCTAATGCATTTTGGGTAAGGTAGAAAACTGTGTGTACAACTCCAGAGCAGACGGTGGCAATAGTGTGCAAGTCGGGAGTTTTAAAAACTTTACTTCCTGAACTTCAGCAAACAGGTCAAAACACATGCTGTTCATTGTGGAAGACGGTAAGCTAAGGCCTTGACATGACTTAAAATAACTTTGACCTAAAAATAAACCATTGCACAGAAATGTCCCATAACTTGTTATTGTCCGCTCTTTAATTTTGATCAATTAATGGATGTTTTCGTAGTGTGCTCACTAATCATAGCATGAGCAGCTAACCATAGCAGCATTAGTTGCTATGGGTAGCTACTTAGCATTTGCATCGTTTGCTAAATGAATGCATTATTATAATTGGGTGGAACTACTTTCCATAATTTTTTTATGTTCACCCAACAAATGATTATTATGTTGGATTTTCCCCTCGTAATTAAGTCATATTAACTCCAACACCTTATGCTGACTCAGTATATTTACATTTATGTCACTCAACAAAACAATGTCTTGCTAAATTAGCATATTATAATTGGGTGGAAATACTTTCCACAATTTTTTCAGGTTCACCCAACAAATGATTATTTTGAGTGGACTGACAGCTTCTTACCATGGCATTGTCCTGTGTGGGAGTTCATGAAAGTTTGTTTTTGCCCAAATATGTCTTCTTCAACTCCACCCTCTCCTGTCACTTCTGGTTGCAAATAACCAAGATTGTGATGATCGAAATGCAAAGCTCAAGGCTTCAAGCAGCAGTCCACAAACCAGTGGATGACGTCACTGTAACTACGTCCACTTCTTGTGTCCAGTTTTTGTTTTGAATGTCACAATTTTATCGTTTAGTAGGCAGCAGTATTTCACACTTTGTTAATTTGTATTCATTGTGAGAGAGACAGAGCAGCACAGAAATGTCTTACTGAAATATTCATCAGAATCCTGCAGGGCTTGTACCATTGCGAAGCTGGCATAACAGAGAAAGCAAATAACATCCAAGCTAAATTCATTCAGGGTAAACACTTTGCCCTTCCAAACAAGTCACAATTACAACGATTTAAGAGACGCTTCTCCTGGTGTTGATTTCCCACCAGCAAAGTGAGGAAGAGAAACCGAGAGAAAGAAATCTTTCTTTTCAATTAGAAATCAGTTTTTATGACAGTCTGGCATGATGAAATGCATGCTAATGCCTGCTGTTAACACCAATGCATACTAATGGTCTCAGCCCACATTTAAAGATTCAAGATTGAATACTTTATTTTAAACTCAGTAAACTTGCACACAAAATACACAATGCGCCCACGATAAAAGGACGATTATTTTACCAGCATTACCAGCACACACAGAAAAAAGGGTCAAGCTGTGGATGCAAAAATGTCCTCACATTTCTTGGGCAGACCAAAACGCAGCTTTCTAGTAGAGGCAGTTAGTGCATACCATTTGTACCTTGTGCAAGCTGAGGATTTATCAGGATTTATTTGGCCCTAAAGGGCCACTATAACTTAAGTATTTTGAGTGTCTTTGCTCAAAAAATGAATGTTGGCTTTCTGATGTGTAATGTCAGACATGATGTGCAAGAAAAGATGCATGAGACACAGTCGTTTGTCTGCAGTTCTGATCTAAATGAGTGGTGCCAAGTAGGATTGTGAGGGACTCCAATCTGCCAATGTCTCCATGACGCTACATAAATCTCACATAATTAACCTGAGAAAAATGTCAGGATTTTTACACCCTTGGCAGCTTGGAGTGTTAACGTGAACTGCCAGAAGACAAACAGTGGAAGGAAACCAAAAAAGCTGAAATAATTGGTATTTGGGGAGATGCTTCAGCTCAGTCTGAACACCAAAGCACAGATTTTTTTTCCAAAACAAGCAACAAGAAGGATATTGAACTAGTCCATTAATTTAGTTTAGCATTCTGCACATCCACGTCTTTTGCAACAATTGTCTTTTCCCCCATAATTAAAAATAGCAAGATCGGGCCCTTAATCTGAAGAAAACAATATCAAATACTTAAGACATATCAGCCAGCCATGTGTAACTTCTTAGACAACAAATCAACTCAAGTCAAGCAGAAACACAATAATAATGTTTTGTTTTCTGTTAAATCGCCTTCAGTCGAGCAAAATCAGCAGGACCCAGTGACACAAAGAGTGATAAACATCTGGCTGTAGGGACCTCTCATGCACCATAATGACATGCTTGTAATGAATGCTTAGCTATAATCAATGACCAGCACTGATGTGTGGGTGGCAGAGCCCTGTAGGTCCCGCAGTGTTGAAAAATGATCCTTGACATTAACATCACATCTCCATACAGTATCTGTTTATTGTTCTAATAATTGGATAACCATAGTTGTGATCACACTGAGACTAGCTATCCCTAAATGAATGCATAATTTGCTGAGGCGAATTTAGCTCAGTATTTAGCTCTGTAGATTGCTCAGCAGGTTGCTGGCACTGTGTGACAAAGTGTGAAACAGCACTGCAGTCTAACATTAGCTCTATGCTGGCAAGCTCTCCCACAGTCATGCTGTGAAACCTTGTGTGAATTTCCTGGCCAGCAGCATGTATGAAGACAGCATCTTCGAATAATTTGTCTATTAAAGCAATTGAGTTGCCAAATATACAACAAAATATAGCCCTAATTACATTTTCAGATCGGTGAGATGTAGCACATTATTATGCACAATGGGAAGGCTGTAGAGCAGGGGTCTCCAACCATTTTCTCTGAGCATTGCTGCTAATAGCTGCTAATACCACCAATAGCAGACCTAACTTACTGTATGTCTTACTTTTATGGCCCTTTAACAACATTTTAGCTATCACCACAATCTCAACATAAGCGCAGGGATTTCTGTGTTTCATTAACTCTTTGAATGCCATTGACATATTTTAATGTCAAAGTGTTTTTTTCGGCAGCAGGTCGCTGTTCTCCTGTAGCCTGTGAGTAATTTTTGGGCTTCTGGGAGATGTAGTCAGGGCATAAAGAGACAGTATACACCACAGAAATCAAAGCAGGAAGTGATCGAGATTAGAGAGCAAAATGGATGGATTCTGGACAAAAAGTGGCCTCTACTTCTGATAAAACAGGAATGGAACAAGGTAAAAATAAAATTTATTTTTTCATGACGAAATAGATTGTCTCTTTCTTTCATTTGAGCTATTCAGTGTTTTCAGAGACTTAGTATAAAATATTCTGTGGGTCTTGAAATATGACTCTAAATGGGCAAAAACCCCAGCATAAGGCATTTTCTGTTTTATAAAATGGCTAGCACTCAATGAGTTAAGATGTCAATGAAAAGTCTGCTGACATTGCCTAATATTACAGCATGACTGGTGTAACCAATCAATGCATGATGTGGTGTTGACAGCTGATTTTTATTGTAACTAATGGTTTAACTTCTATCTATGCCAAATGTATGTTCATACTCTTTGAACCTTTACCAGCAACCAGAAAAGTGATATTTTTATTTGAATGAAAACCTCACCAACAAACAGTACTGACTTCATCTCTTAAACAGTAATTGTAGGATAGAAACTGTCAACAGCGGAAACTAAGATAGCACTGCATAACTTTGCAGGTTGTAACCCATGGTTCATGAGGGGATTTCGGAATGAGGTGACAAATATATTAGGTGGATTTTTTCTTCCTCAACCTCCTCTGAGGTTATCCTTTCCTGAAAAAATAATTTTAATGGTGTTTTTTAGCCTGTTGAGTCTTCAGAACAGAACAACCCCAGCATACAGAAGTAGTCACAACCATGAAACAACACTGGGAGAAAAAAAAAAGACCCTTTCCATTGTCTGAGAAGGATAAAAAGTAAAGTTTCCATCATTAAATTAAAGCTAAAAATGAAGTTAATCATGACTTACATTCCTCTGTGTTAGACAACACCACAGACGATTAGAGGTTTAAAATATCTAGCTTTTTTATGATAGCAGATTAGTCAAATGGTAGATTCATTGTGAACGTGTAACCAGAGGCATTGAAATTGAAATAGAGGCGAAACTACTGAAAATGACATCAAACTATTAAAAAATATTTCATTTTATAAGGCGAGGTATAAAGAAGTCATTGCCCCTGTCTGAGCTAAATTGTCCTACTGGCAAATATTACCTCAATATGGCATGCAAGATGTTTCTCATAATTAAATCATTACATTGTAGTTAAACCTCGAAATCATCACAGATGGCTGGTGCTGGGGTCACCGCAGACACCCAGTCAGTCAACCCAGGCGGAGACAAAGGGCTTGGTGTCTTGGCCCAACTGCTGTTTTCCAGTCTGTAATATTAAGGCTACCATACATTATATCAAACGTGAAGAAAAAGGTTGTGACCGCTGGTTTATGTGGTTCATGTCACACTGTCTTTCAATTGGTTTGACAGACAATAATTTTCTGATTTTTCCGCAGCTCCCAATTCTCTTTTTCATACCTCTGAGCTGCTCAGGAATACCACACACACCCATTTGTGCCACAGGGGCACGTTTTGTGTTACGTTTTATATCCATTTTTTCCAGGATTTGCCAAATCTTCCCTTACTTTTTCATTTCTCCAGTTACTGAGCTGCTGTCACTTGTAATACCTCAGAGTCAGCATATCAAACCCAGCACCTGGGGCTGAGAAACTCCTTGTCAAAGGAGAGACTGAGCTCAGATGGTCGTCTCAGTCAATTTGTGCACGAAAGATTTTGGTTTTGTTGTCACCTGTGCCTGCTTAAAATCTTGCATCTTTTGTCCTTCCGTACTGAAAATTAGGTCAGCAACATCATTTCATGACTTTTTTTTTTTGCTGAAGCATGACGAATAATGTGCCCTTTTAATTCACGGTGGTGGTGGCCTGTTCTTGCATGTACCTTGGCAGTGCCACTGACACTGGTTGGTATTATATAGAGATCTCATTTGATTAATGAATTACTCCCCAACCTCTGTGTTTTGTGAAACATTGGGCGATAAGGTAATCCAGTGCAATTCTTTGAGTGCTCCATTTACAAAGACTGCAGAGAAGTACAAATTAGATGTCTATCAGAGAAAGTGAAACTGAACCAATCAGGGGCTCAGTTCATTCTCAAGAGACATTTGTCTTTGCCAATACAAAGTGGGTAGCCAAGGCTGGAATTCCAAGCACACCTGATTTGTATTGGATTTGGAAACTTTCAACAATCTCAGCAGTCATTAGAAGTCACCACATGATCCCAGGTAGTTTGTAATTGGTCCAGTGAGATTAGAGCTTATGTCAAATAAGCTTACAGTAGCTAAAATCTCCAAATATCCCTGCTGCCAACTCCTGGATTCAGTCGCTCACTCCCTTTGGTGTGGCCAAATATCCACTGAGCTGCAGCATTGGCTCCGGCTTGCAATGTCAACGAGTCCTTTGCCAGGATAAGCAAGAAAATTTCCAAGAGCAGTCAGCTAAAGGGGCTGGGACTGAAGGAGAACTGTCTTCACCAGAGCATCATTTCTGACTTGCTGATGCACGTATACAATACATTGCCATCAATGTAAATTTGAACTAGTTGCATGACAGGTTTGAGGCTGTTTACAGCGTTGTTTTTTTCAGATTTCCCCCTGAAAATAATTAATACACACACAAAAAAATATACATCATAAAACTGAGTACAATAAAATCTGATTAAATCAGGTCAAACCCTCTGGTAATTACGTGGATAAAAAGACATCAAATACACAGTCTAATAAAACAAAACTTCAATGGTGTTTCTATTGCCCGATTTGAATTTATATTTATGGCAACCCAAATAGAAAAAAGGCTTTTTAGCAGATTTCTCAAGAGCCTTGGATCTTTCTTTTATCCACAGAAATCTCAATGACTTGTGAAGATGAGCATTTCTCTCTGTGCAGAAGCCGGCTTATCCAGTCTTCCATTTGAATAAGCAATTGTCAGATCCCTGTGTGTTCAGTGGAGTTTACAGAGTAAAGGTTTGCCAGTGTAAGGCAGATTTCAGAACTTTTAATGTAGACTCAGTCTTGGTGGTGAAGCTCGTCACAGAGCCGATGCTCAGCAATGTCCAACCTGAAGCTAATAAGGACGATCAACTCGTCGTGCTTGTTAGCCAGAGCCTGTGATGCTGAGAGGCAGTGAACAGCGGTGCTGAAGCCTGAAGCTGAAGTCATAGATGGGATACCTCAATCCCTGTGCTGTCAGTATCTCATGTATTCTAGTCCTGCAGAAAACTCAAAGGATATGAAGGATTTCAGTGTGAAGCATTTGTTCTGTGCAGTTTTTAAGTTTAAGAACATATTGTTCAGTGAGCAGGAATGTCTGGATAATCTGTCATTCAGACATGCTCACTATTTTAGAGAGTATGCATGTGCACAGAACTTTGGCAGTTTGCAGGTATAAAGTGGCTCTTTTTGGCATCTAGGGTACATTACAGTGCAATGAGTGTGCATCTTTTCTAATGCAACATGAGGCTGTTTTTGGGGGAAAGTCCTGAAATTCACTATATGCTTGTCCAGCACCAGCAAACAGACCAAGTAAATAGCTGGTCAACATATTGGAGCATTGAGCAAAAGCCAGATATACTAACACACTCTTATTCCCAGTTCACTTACTGAATTTCTCTCGTGATTAATAAATTATCTAGCTATCGATCATATCTCTCTAAATACTGATGCATGCAGAGCATCTGTTTAAAAATAAACTATCATGTTCACAAGAAATCTCCAGTTGAATGTAATGAATGCATCTTTCATGTGGATATTTTTTGTCTTTTATGCATCCAACTCACTTGGCTGTGTGTGTGCTCTCACCCCCCATAGTGTGTGATTGACGCCATGCCAACATCCATCATGAGTTTGCTTGCAGTTTTCCGATAGGTCCATTCAGTTAACCCATCTGGAATCAGAATCCCATTCGCATCCATCCAGATTGGTTTGTCACTCTTTCAACATTGATTAGAGTCTGTCAGTTTTTTCTTCCACAGACAACATTTTGATGTGTGTAAATAAAAAAATGAATGATGGCTGGATTTCATTTAGCTGCTCTGATTCCTGTATCCAGGTAGTGCATAGAGTGGCTCTCTCATTTGAACAGAGCTGTGCCATCATTTGTGTTTTTCATAACATCTGTGCTTTTCCTACTATGAAGTTGTATTCCTGTATGGCTCCAATGGCGCTTTTCCATAAGCGCAGTACGCTACGGGACGGCTCTGTATGGTTGTGGCAGTTTTCCACTAGATCCTGGTGCTAGGCACTTTTTCCGTACCTCCTCAGCCCTGGTTCCAAGTGATCCGAAGCGATACTAAAATGTGACGTCAGCCGACTGCCTTCCACTCATTGGCCAACGAGTGTCGTCATTGGATGCGTCCAACTAGCCTGTAAGAGCCAAACACAACTTTTTAATACCGGCAACTGCTTCAGTATTTTTACATTCCCTGGAGTCTTCTCTGTCTCTCTTCTTTCGCTCTGTGCGTGACAAAAAGCCACAGAGCAAACAACAAATACACGATCGCTTCGGTGTACTCCATTGTTTGTGTTGCTGTTCCTCTTCTTCCCGGTTTTCTGTGTTGCATGTAAATGACGTAATGGCAGTTTTGCGCTGCCGTATAACGACCCCACCCACGCTGAGGTGGTACTCAGTTGTAATGGTTGTAAAAGCACCAAAACTGGGCCGTGCCGTGCTGTGCCGTTACTGTGTAGTGGAAAAGCGCCAAAAGGTTACCCCAGTAAACCTCCTTTAAGCTTAAGAAATCTTAATGGCCAACTTTCACTGAGTATTGCTTGAGTGAAATAAAGTCATTTTCAAAATACTGTCAAAAGTAACGGATGGCATATGATTCACATAACCCTGACTGTGCAGCTATTCAACTGGTTCATATTTCCCTCTCTTGAGCCGGCAGTCAGCACATTTAAATTGGAGGGGCATACAAAAGAACACAAGCAGACAGACAGCAGCATGTTGCCACAGCAGGGCTCCATCCAGGAAGGGGAAGTGTTGAAAGCACTGCTGCCCTCATTCTGTTATAAGCAGTGAAAGGTACATGCTGGTGCCATTTGAATGTGAATTCCAATCCAAGGAGCACGGATCCCCCTCCCTTGTCGGCGCCAAGCCAGCCTTTGATGGTGATCATTTGCATCTTTTTCAACTAAGAATATTTTTGTTGTGAGCTTAGATTGCCTGTGCTGTGAAGCCCGAGATGCAGGTTGGGTGACAACTTGTTAAATGTCACAATTGACTCTCAGATGGCCCTAACACACCAAACCCGGTGCTGCCCTGGGCTGTAGCTGTCAAGCATGACACGTTGGACAAACGGCGCCATTTATGAAATGACAGTAGAGATAGGAGCATCCAGAGGCATTTAAAGGGTACTCTATCAGCGAGTTACCAATCTGAGGCAACCGTAATGTTCTCCTCTTTTCCGACTTTCCACGTTGAGATGACAATAAGATCATGTTAATTAATTCCTCCTATGTGCTGCTACAATGTGGTGTCATCTTTTCAGTGATATTGCCTTTCTGACAGCAGGGCTATCAGGCCGTGGACAAATCTCTCTGATGTACCACAAGGAACTAATGATGTTCCTCCTTCTAACCAGCTGTCATATCCCATTCTCTTGCTCACCACATGACTGATTTTATCATTTTTCCCACGGGTTCAATTGAGTATTTAAAGGTCGAATTGTATTTTCTGAAGAATAGAAACAGGAGAAATCATTGGTAAATGTCAAAGCCAAGCTATCAGGTTTTCTAATCATCTGATACTGATCTTGGTGGTGCGACAGTTTGTCACAACTAATGAAATGTTTTTGGTCAAACCCTGTCTTCACTCTTCCCTGTCTATCAATCTAATATACAGAACATGCTGTACATCCTAATCTGTGGCATAAGATCACAGACAACTTGTGAACTACTTCGTCAAGTTGTTAAAATGCACTCATTCACTTGCAGCAGATTAGGGTTGAAGCAGATTGCATCATTCATAATTGTTACATTAACTAGTCATCCTCACATGCTCACAAAAAAGAAGAGCTGTGAACATTTACATTTCAATGGCATTGCAGGTGCCATCTGCTACACAAAATCATGCGGTATGATTGAAAGACCCAGAACAGCTCCTAAACGGACTTAAGATGCCGTTTTCAAGGTTAAGAATAAAGCTCACCTGCTGTACACCCCCAGTTTGTGACTCATTCTCATTCATATTTGAAGTCTGCAATCCTCAACAGCCAAAATAATCCCGGTGACATCGCCAAGGTTATTTTTTCAAACTTGATGGAGCGCTTCAAGAGCCACAGGAGACATTACACAACTGTTTTCACAGACTGAGTGGAACTCCCAGAGACAAAACTCAGTGTGATTCACACAGTGGTGGAATACTAACCATTTTCATAAATATATTGACAGACAAGGCATAATAATATTCTTGACTGGCTAACCAACAAATATGTGTCTTTGTTGATGACCAAGTTTGAAGGTAGTTTAAAAAAAATTAGGAGGAAATATGCTAAGCATCAGCGGAGGCAATAATTAACTGGAAGAATTTACAGCCAGATATTGACTGTTACTTATGAAAAGTCTTTTGTTTCCCTAAAACTGGAACTATTCACTTTTTCCACCATATGTACTGTATATTTCCCTAAAATAAGAATTTAACTCTTTAACACCCGAGTCTTTTTTGCTGGTCCTGAAGACTTGGAAAATAGAATATCTGGGAATTATTTACAATTTGGTGCATGTTACAAGAGCGTAATACTAGTCTAAAATGACAAAAAAAACACAAAAATGAATTTGATTTTAGAGTTGTGTTTGGGAATAAACAATGCAATTGAACTTGAGCAATGGATTTCAAATTTTCAAGTTGAAATGTGAAAAGTATTTACAATTAATTTTCGTGAGTCTTTGTCTCTAAATGTGCAAAAATCTGCCATAAAAATGAAAACTATATATAGACATTATTCCATACTGAAATATATTCTTCCCTGATTCAAAGTGCTCCCATATGTAATTCCACCATACCTTATAGTTATCTTTTTATCTGCTTAGAAAATCACCACATTTTATTTTGTGCAACCATACTTGTGTCATGTAACTACACATGTAACATTATTTAAATAGGGAAACTGTGGAAGTGCTTAGTAGCTTCCAACTTCACCTCTGTTTGGATCCCAAGGAAAGTACTGGGCTATGCTAAATGCTAAAAAAAATAGCGCCGCATGCCAGAGCGACTGAGTGCACGCACAAAGACAAGAGAGGTATGTATCAACTCCTCTAAGATCAGGGAAGAACATATTTCATATGGAATAAAGGTGGAATGTTCCTTTAACCACAGGGAATAAAGAGGGCCTTTCACCAGCCTCCAAGAGAGGAATCATTAAAATATAATTACAATATATTGGCTGTCAAGCACAAAGTCTCAACTTTCAGAAACCATTGTTTTTTTTTCCCGCACAAACCCTTACGTAATTATGATAAGCCAAAGTGCGCATGTGCAATGTGTCGCCGCCGACATATTAGGTGTTTATAGGTCAATCATCAATTAATTTGAAATACACTATATTGTGCTGAAACTCAACAAAATATATCTCTGTCCAGATACATCTGGACTGCCTGAGCTTGAGAGCTGCTATGTTATGAATATGTGCACATTGCATTTTTATGACACTATAAGCCAGCAAACATTTCTCCCAGCATAATGAACATCACAATTTCACCCATAAAACTTTTTACCACATATTACATTTCAAAACACAGATTGAAATGCCACACACGGTTTCACGTCAGAAAAGTCTGAGAGGTATCATTTTATTTAATTTAAAGAAGTAAAGAGAGAGAGAGAGAAATGTGTTCTCGTAAATGCAGATGGCAGCAAAGAGAGTAGAAGAGCGTTGCTGTTAGCCAGTGGAAAACCCTGAGAACAAAAGCATGAGCATCCATCAGGCTGCTGTTGAATAGAGCTCCCTCTGGGGAGTCAGGGCAAACAGGCCTCTCTTCTCTCTGTCTCTGCTGTAGCACTTGCTACATAATAAGGATAAGCCCTCCGAGCTATTCGACTGTGCACATGGCGTAAACAATTACGTCTCTTTTTCATGCTAGGGAGACAGTTGGAAAGCTTCAGCTCAGTACCCAGCTCCCACCTGGTATTGCTGTGTTAAGAGAGAGTGTGTTGGAACGTCACCCCGACCTTGCTGGCAGAGATCTGTGGAGCTCTTTCATGTCTCACGACAGCAGGGACAGATATATCCACTGCACAAAGTCATAGGCTAATTGTAGATTTGAATCTTGAGCTTGACCGAATGACACTCGCTGCTAGGATTACCAATTAAGCAAGCAGCAAGGTCTGCAAAGGGAAGCGCGAGCAGGATGTGTTTGAGTAGCCTTTGCTGAGCAGCTGTGTGGAAATGTGTTTGTTTATGTAATGAATAAGTCATGAATGATGAATTTTCCAACTGGTCGCAGTGCAAAAACAATGTGGAGGTGGGTGATGGGGGTCCCTGAGACTTGTTGAGCTAGTGGCTGTAGAGTAACTCCTAATTTCAACCGGATGCGGAAACAACATCGTCCATCATCGGTCAATACCCACCAGATGCGCCTGCTGCGGCTTCGCCGGACAGTTGAAATCGCAAGAAAGATCTCACTAACTAATGAGATCTCGTGAATTCACGTATAATCACACGAAATAGCATGTTGTAGCAGAGCGTCAGTAAAAAGAGAACCACTCTGTGTCCACTGAGTAGAAGGAAATTGATTATACGATTCGGTGCGAACATGGATTATGTTATTTTGAAAATAGACCGGATGTTTAATTTGTAATCTGTACACAACTTCCTGTCCCACACAATCTGCCGTGTGCTGATGTCTGACAAAAACAGAAGCTCTGTCGAATTGTTTCGGCAGGCGTCGGCTCGGCGGCCAGCGTTCCGCATTCAGTGGAAATTGACACATTGATTTGAATGGAAACATATCTGCATTGTTCTGCATCCGGTGGAAATTAGGGGTGAGATGAACATGAGGAGCCTCAGCTGGATCATCTGTGTGAAGGATGGAAATGATATGAAAGGGTAAATTAAGTGGTTTATCTGTAAGGCCTGCTGTCTTACTCCTCTCTGCGGGGTGCTCCACAGTTCAGGGAGACTCTCTTAAGCAAAAGTTTGCAGGTTAAATCTATGCAGGGCCCCTCACCAGTCAGTCATCAGGTGCCCTTACTAAAGCACTCAGCTAGCTGCTTTCTCTAATTGTAATTCGCTCTCAGATAAGAACAGCGTCTAGCTGCTTAAAAGGAAAATCCCTTACACCGTTATAGTAGGCTTAGTGAGAGTTCAGTTGGGGAGACATCTTCATCATTGAGTTATCCCTCTCTCACTTTAATTTGCAACAAGAGGACAGAACTCCTTTAGCTTGCATCAGCCAATCAGCAAGTTTAAACATTTCCACTCCATCTCCCACGCCCACTGGGGAATTACACACAGATCAATGTCCTCTTTATTACTTTAAAAGAGGATTGTTCAATATGTGGCTGTCATTCTAGGTGTTGTTTGTGACCATAACTACCTGTTTATAGCTTCTAATTGGCTCCCACTGTGTAACTATATTAACCAGTACTTCTGGTGCACTCTAGATTTGTCAACTGACGAGTGGCTTTCTTTTCAGTTTAGATTATTTTTAATATAAAGAGGTCCTTAAATGTCCAGTGTGTTGCATTTCTCTATTAGCAGACAATATATTATAATAGTTTTCATTAGTGTATAACTACCTGAAACTAAGTCTTGATGTGATATTGTTAGCTTAGAATGAGCTCTTCATAGCTACATAAGGAGGGGCTTCTCTTCTTTAAATGTTCTCAATGTAGGATAAATATGTTTCCAATCAAACTACACTGCTATTATTTTGTCTAATATACTATAAATATGCACACATCATTCTATAACCTATACTCCTGCATATGTATATTCTTATTACATCTATGTAATATTATCATAATCATTTATACTGCTTTATAAATTCAATTATGTTCAATTTAGATTTTAATTTAAATTTACAACTGCAAAATACATAACTACTAAAGAAGCTTAAAGCAGGTCATGAAGCAGAACTCAACACACGAACGAACAACACAGTCATAACAAATTATCAAATCTGCTGATAAAATTAGATCAACCATCTTTTCTGAAACAGTCCAAGCTTCTCCTATAATTCAGCAAACAATCCACCAAAGAGCATCGTTAAAGTAGTAATTCGTAACGTGAACTTTAACACAGAATCTGACATTTACAGTGTATGGTTGAGACAAATAAAACATCAGCACAGGTGCAGTAGAAATTTTAGATGTTGCCATTCAAATTTGGCCAGCTACCAAGGGAAATACTTCAAATGATATATTGAGCAGGGTAGGTGACCAATAGTTATCCACTCTGTCTGTCTCATATCAGCAGATGTCTGTGTCATCTTCTCTATAGATAATAAAATATCAGTACCTTCTGTAGGTTACAGTTACCTCCAAAGACTTTATTGCAAGGCAAGTGGCAACTATGTGTGAGTGCCTCCTTTCTCTTCTGTCTGTTTGATGGCCTTGGAGCTCTGCTGAAAATATAAAAGAGAACAGTACATGTGCATTCTCACTAAAAGTCTGTAAGGCGCAGACTGCATTGTCTCCGGGCTTTGGCAGGACTCCCATGGGTTTCCCATTATCTTCACTGAAATGACGATTTCAAACTCAGTCAGTTCTCCAGCCAGGCAGCTGAGAGAAAGACAAGGGGCCCCAGTGCCAGAGGAGATGGGGTGAAATGTGATACCTTCAAGGATTTTCCTTCATTTAGTATTGAACACACTGACCTCTTTGACTTTGTCAGAGACCAGTCATTTAAGATATTATACTCGTGACTCTTGGGTGCTGTGGAAATCTGATGTTTTGTAGAAATGTTATTTTACAGGCGGGATGCTGTAAGACAGCGAATTATCTGCTCCTCTTGTTCCCCATCTACACAGAAAGAAATGTCTTTTTTGTGACTTTGAAAGTCATGTTGCGTGCTCACACCAGCAAGGTTGATTTACTTCTGTCAAAATAACAAGGCCTCAGGCCCCAGGCTCCATGTTTCCCTGTTAAAAAGAAAGGAAAGCTGTTTTTACTTAAGACCTCAACATCAGAGCGTTGTTACTGTGCACAGACCATGCTGAGAGACTGGGCACATTTCTCTGTTGGCATCCACAGCAGTGAGGTAACCTGCCATCAAGGAAATGATCTGCAGGCATTAACTGAGATCAAGCCACATGTTCGGTATCCATCCCAGTGGAAAGAGAATCGAGACATCCTGGGCTCTATTCAGTAAGGATTATTAATTATTCAAATGAGGACTGATATAAATGTAAACAGGTAGTCAAGTATATACAGCGTCAAAGAGGGTGGCATTAAGTCAGCTGAATTAGTCTGCATAATTCGTGAATATGTGATGATCTAACTTCATCTGTTGTACCTGGGCAATTTTTTGGTTTCAAATAAACTATTGTTACCTCCGCCAAGAAGGTTATGTTTTCACCAGGGTTTGTTTGTTAGTTGCAAAATTACTCAAATATTGGTGGACAGATTTTGACGAAATTTTCAGGGTTTGTCAGAAGTGGCCTAACTTAAAACTGATTAATTTTTGGTGGTGATCGTATCCGATTCAACGGCACCACCAAAAATTAATCAGTTTTAAGTTAGGCCACTTCCGGCCACTCCTGAAAAAATCGTCAAAAAACGTCCATAACTTTTTCAGTTTCTTTGCAAACCGACAAACAAACAAACAAACAAATAAACAAACAAAAAGCCCTGGTGAAAACATAGCCTCCTTGGTGGCGGGGGTAACTTTAAATAAAAAGCTGCCACCTTGGTAGAGGTCTGCACTCTCTCAATGTTTTTCTAATTTAAATTACTTTAAATATGCAGCCTTTACTATTGAAATATTAATAATTCTTTTCAGACTAACAGAATTATTAATATTTCAATAGTAAAGGCTGCATATTTAAATTACTTTAAATATGCAGCCTTTACTATTGAAATATTAATAATTCTTTTCAGACTAACAGAAACCCAAGAGATACTTGAACCATGGTCACTGTTGCCTTCACCGTGAATAATGTGTCAGAAATTTGGAAAACTGAATCTAGAAAATATGAATCACTTGTAATGACAAGCGATCAATTTTATCATTTATGTTAGAGGACCTGGGATTACCCATCCATCCATTCACACTCAACTGTCTTTGGATGGTGGGAGGAAGCCAGCTCCTTCTTGCTGTGAGGTGACAGTGCTAACCACCGCACCACTGTGCCACCCTACATGGAGTATGATCATGCAAAAAGAAGTGAAACAATGTATGCATGTTCCAACTCGTTTCCATCATCCCATCCCTGCTCTTATAATCAGGACACTGCAGTCAAAGACTGTCTGTCATCTCAAAGTTGGAGCATCTGGTGTCATCAGCAGCCTCATTTCTCATATAGAGATGAAGCAAAGCTCAAACTCTTACCTGTAAACTCATTTTTGGCACAGCATTGCCTTGGTATGGGACGTTTTTGAACGTACACAAGAATGATGTTGAGCAAGAGAGCTACACAACTTCATCAAGGCAAAGTTTGTTTACCCAAATCTCTAATTTTAACGTCTGTTGAGAGAGTCCCATTGGTCTCCACAAACAACGCCCAAGGTCTTAATTACTTTATTATATTACATAAATCCCTCTTGAACTAAATGTAACAAATTTGTTCAGATTTGACTTAAACTTTTATAGATTTGATCTTTTGGCAAATAATAGACTAAGTATGATCTGGTTACTTAGGCTGGCATTATTATTAATAAATGCATGTGAAGAGTTTCCTCTTTAAAGAGCCTTTTTAATTTTAAAGACTCTTTCTTTAACTAATTTTATATTTTTGTTTGTACTGTTCTTTTTTTAGTGTGCTTGTAGCACTTTTTTAAAATGAAAAGTGCACTATAAATGAAATTTATTTTTATTATTATTATTAAATTGTACCTCATCCTGCCTAGCAAGAATTATACATGTTTGTTACTTGTGTTCATGGAATCAGAGAGAATATTTCCTATTATTTCTTCTCTTGCTTAGCTCTTTATCTCCCAGCATCTGTCAGTGACAAATACTGTGACCCCAAACCATTGAGGATGGAACAAAGAGTATATTTTCTCCATTGCCTTAGGCCTTTTGACAATTTTTGCTTTTGCTTTTTCACTTCTATAATTACAGTATTATAATGTGTCTGCTGCCACGGGTTTTGCAGGGTTTAGTGAGATTGGACTTAAGTAATCTTTTGTGCTCCTGTCAATGCCTTTAGTGGACTTTTCCTGTGTCCCTTATGTTGTTATTGAGTGATATTGAGTAGGAGTGGTATGCAAAGTCTCACTGTCTAATTAGTAAATCTTTACACAATATCATTAATCTGAAAACAACATGAGGACCTGTGAGTGTCGCACATGCTTTCCTTCAGGTTAGAATGTGATCAAAATTCAATTATAGTCTAAGATAACTTCCAAGCAGACATTTCCAGAGGGCTCTGTTTACATAAGTGGTTTACATAATGTTGTTTACATTATTATAATAAAGCATTAGGGAGGAGAGAGAGAGAGGGGGATTTGTGAGTGCCTACTTCACAATAATAAGGCAGCATATTAAACTGGGGAACAAATGAATGAGATTCTAATAAATACAATTATTTACAAAAACAAAATAAGTGCAGACATAATGTGTTATTTTTTAAATGCAAGCAGCAAATAGCCAAAGGCATATGTGAGGATTTCAGGGGCAATCTGGCATCTAAATTAGGAAACTGATTCCTAAAATTGGAACATGTTCTCTTTGTCCAGAGAAGCTATGAACAACAGCATTAGCCTGCATATTTTAGTTTCAGACAAATGGGTTTGTAGTATAAGCATGGCAGAAACAGTATTAAGTGGAATAACATCACAGTAGAAGAGTACACAATTCCAAGACAGTAAACAGTGGCTTTTCTTTCACAGTTCCAGCTGCCTTTGCATTTTTTTCAAGCTATGATAAGGAATGTAAGCATGCATTCATGTTCTGATAGGTAGAAATGCATGTATTGAATGAATGTATGTATGAATGTATTGAACAATCTCATTGCAATTACAGACCCATCCTGCCATTCATAAACTCAGGCTTTTGAAGCCATACTACATATTTGATTTGTCTCATAGTCTCAAGTACCATACTTTAATCAGTTTTCAGGTCAATGCACAACCCATTACAGTTGCCTAAAACTATAAAATAAATTGACAAATGATATGATTGGACGACACCAAATAATCAGGATCCTCTGTTTTTCAAAGGTGCATCTTTTACAGGACCTAGTGGCCTCTAATGGTGAAGTTGCACTTGCAACCAAAAGTCCTCACATGTGCTGAACTCAGTCGTGGCAGATGACAAAATGCTAACGTCCCAGTGTAGAGAGCCAATGTTTGGTTTATTCGTTTTGGGCCACTGTGGAAAACTGACAGCAGGTCCAGACAGAGGACTCATTCTATATGTAAATATCGGACACATATTTCTTATTTTCTGGGGATGAAAGAATACACATTTGTTCATTTTAAGTCTCATTTCCCATTGCTGTCTGATGCCACTGTTCATTTAAATTTTAAACAAATGCAAAGACATTTTAACCCTTTCCTCCTGGAACTACACCCAGACTGTCTCTGTTTTGGAGGGTTCAATAATATGATGATAGAACACTGGAATTAGCAATGGGTTTAAATTGGAAATGTGAGCTTTTGAGGTGGTGGGTAACCAGGATGAAAGGTGACTGAGGTGTACAGTATGGTGGAGAATTAGAAGCAACAGAAAAAACAGGATTTTTCAGATTTTTCCAGTGTTTTCGGTGACACTAAACCTGACCCCCTCTTCATGTCTTTTACATATTGCACTACAGTATATCACCTTTTAGTCCATACCCAAACAGGACACATTTCCATAATACATTTAAATTAACATTCAATTTAACCTCAGTATTTGTATATACAAAAATAGTTGTAGAATACTGACTGAATAAAATGCATAATAAACATAAGAAATGTTAAACAAAAGCCAACTAAATTAATAAAAGAGATTCTTCACCTGATGGAGTTCAGAAAATTAACATCTCCTTGCGAGTCAGGGTTTGGTTATAATGCTGAGAGAGCAAATTGGCCAGTGACACCGTTAAACTGTTGTTGGCAACATTTTTAGTCATATTTGCTTGAACTGTCATGGGATTCTGGAAGTAGTATGTAAAATAGGCTATTTAGGAAAAATCCAGAATGCTCTAGCTCCCTCTAAAGCCTGTAATTGCGTTTGTAAAAAAGCCAGCGCTCCCTGTTTTGTTTAACAAATCATGCTGGGGGAGGAATAGCTGCCTGTCAATCACAGCTTGTGCAGACACTGCCCACCCCCTCCCACCCGGCACATTGATGCATACGAAAGTTCTTTCGGGCAGCTATCAGCTTCTCAAAAGAAATGGCGGAGCAGCCAAAAAACATAAAACTTCCAATTCCACCCTTGCCAACCACTGCCTACACATCCAAAATAACTAAGAAGAGAAAAGCAGATGTGGAAAAGGATGTGCGAAGAAAATAAGTTATAAAATAAATAAAACTTCTGTAAACATTGGAGTCACATTTGAGAGGTGGAGGGACCTAAGAGACCTGAAAGACTTAAAGTTAGACGCTGATTTGGCAATATTTTGTCTCGACAGGTAATTATATTACAACTATTTGATGAATCTCTTTATGGTAGACAACGGTTACACTCAGTAAATAGTTAGGTTGAGCTCTGGTGTCGTTGGCTGTGGCTAGTGTGTAACATTATGTGCTAATGTGGATAATGAGTGTTGAGGTTAACGTTAGTGGTTAGCATTAGTTTTATAGGTATATAAAAATCTGTGGTCCAGCGGTCGTCTTCATTTGCTGTCTTGATTTAACTCAAGTGCACAACCTCGTCTCCAGAGGGGGAGGGCTTTGGGGGACAGTTTTGGAGCTTAGAGGTTGGGGGAGGGACCTGAAAGTTGCATCAGTTTGAATTTTCCCATTTAGACTCGGAATTTCGAAGACTTGCCAACGGCAGCTTTAACTTCTACTTTCTTTCACCTTGTTGTTGAATTTCAACATTGGGACAATATAAATGCAGTGTTGCCAGCTAGATTAACATTGTGCTCTGAGCACAGGCTGCACATCATTGCTTAACCTCTTTGCGTCAGTATAATAGCCAAATCAATCCAGGAATACCAACACAAGGAGCAGTAACCACTTAAAATGTGAATGGAAACTCAGTCAAAGCTGCAGATGAATATACACATAATCACATCTTGCTACAGTGATTGAGAGCACAATGTTAACCTTAAAATGGAACACAAATAGAGGGTAACAAAAGTAAACAGATGTGAAATGTATGTCCCCCTTTCAGTATGTGATATATGTGGTTTTATTTTAAATCACCACTACCATTTTTTCAATTCAATTCAAATCTCACACTTTGATACTGGGCAAAATAAACACAACACAACCCGTGCATGAGCTGAGGTGTGTAAGCCAGGAGGAAATACACCTTTGACACAAAGCAATTTCAGGGAGATCACATCCCTGCAACCAATTCCCTCACACTAAATCTATTCGGGATGAATAGTTTGTGTTTGCCCAATTGGCGATGTTGTGTAAACTGGTCTAGTTTGAAAGCAGGAAACATTAGATTTCCTTCGTTGCCTCACCAAACAAACTCCTGTCCCAGTCTTCCATTGATCCACATGGTCAAAATCCCTCTCCAACTGAGATGTTTTCCTCCTGACTCTGGCTGCTCATCTGATGTGTTTTCACCAATATTTTTAGCTGGCCTGTAATTTCACTTCATCACAGCTTTGTGTTGTGCTTCGGTGAAAAACAAGATAATTTCCCCACCCAAGTAGAAAAAGTATAATTTCTCACATTAATGCATTACCATCTGAACTGTACTAAAATGCTAGTCTATTCTTATCATCATAATTACTCTTATGTGGATAATATATGTGTCCTTTGCCCTCTGACTTCATTGGATCATGAAGATCATGGATCACTCTCAGCTCTAATTGTGCATGCCATTTTTTTAATTAGCAGGTTATTAAAGGAGGTTGCACTGCAGATGTCTGCCGCTCTCACTCCGACACTGACAAGTGTGGTGACACCTCACACCCTCAGAGTGAATATCTATCTTTGTGAGTGGGCAATGAAGACACACCCCATGCAGAGTTACTCTTTGTTGAGCAGATGAGAGACCGTCGGACCGCTGTGGCTCACTAATCCACAAACTCACTTAAACAGGTTGAGAGATTGCCCTCTGCTATGATCTCATCTCAGCCAGTTCTAACTCTCACTTTTGCAGTGAGATTGCATGAAAATTATCTGGACTTGGATATGCTTTAGCACTTGCTTTCATTATTGTTTGTCCCTGAAAACTAATTTTGGAAGCAGCAAAAAAACATTGACTGAAATGAGCATGAACTCAGAAAGAACTGATGTGTGGGCACAATTAAAATATGAGAAGTCCTTACCAGGACATGAGTTTACAAAGACTGCAAGAATTATACACAAGGCTAAGTTTCACAACAAATAGGGTGCTCAATTCAAATTCTGCTGCTAATAACATTTGCATACATGCACAGTGTACCCTAGCGTTATTTTACATCCCTTAAAAAACATGATTCATCACAACCATTCATCAAGAGGAAAATATAAAATTCTTCCCATGCCTAGCTCTACGTTTTTATTTGACTAAAAAGTTTTCATGACTCATGTAGCATGTCAAAGTGAGTTTTTACGCATTTAACCCACGTTACAATGCAGCGAGAACCCTTTCACGGTGCATGAAAATACAGCATCAACCTGAGATTTTCGTGCAGTGTGAAAGGGGCTACAGACATCACCCACTCACCTTACAAACCATTGATCTTAAACACCAGCCTCCTGGTTGAAAGTCCTGTGTTTGTTTTATCACTTTCTTGTCAAACGTGCACAAGCAGTAGCATTAGGTTTGAAGTGGTGGGGATGCTAACTAGCCACCATTTTTAGCAGGTGTGGATTGGCCATTGGGAGTACCAGGAGTTTTCCCAGTAGGCCATTCAATAATGGGCTGCCAGTGGCTGCCTGTTTTGTTATTTTTTTGCTGCACCTTCACACATCCCATTATTTATAGAGGCCCAGGAGTCCCACCCATGCATGTTCTAGACCACCCCCACTTCTGTCCAATAACCTTTAATGATTAGCAATTATTATGAGAGGGAGGGAGACAAACAAACAAAATGGAGAAAAAAAAAGGCGGTGCTGAAAAACTGAGAGAAAAGGGAAAAGCACTTGCACATGATGCCGCTAACAGCAGAAATATCTTAAATATGTTTGCTGCGGGGATCGGCCTGGCCTCCGAGACTTCAGCTGCGCCTGCGGGTCCCTCTCAACAGCAGAAAGTGAGTCTTCACTAAGTGACCAGTTTGTCAATGCCATCATCAGTTTCGCCACATATGAGGGAGTTAAACACTCTTTCTATGGATGATGGATGTCCCCTTCAGATTTGTAGAGACGTTGATCTGTCCTCCTACTTTCTCAGCATAAGGAGACAAACATTGCCGGTAAAACAGAGGATTAATGTCATTGCAGCAGCATTAGGAGCCCAGCATTTTGTGTTTAGTGCATTCACTTGTACGTGAATGTTGGAATTTCCATGCTCTAAGTCAGAATTTCAATCAGAACCCCCGTGAAGTCAGATCTCCACCTCGGAAAGTCGGATTAATCTCACTAACCAGACTTAGAATGTATGTGTTTTTATAAGGCTGGAAGGGCTGGGAGCACGAAAGTGTAACAATAATACATTAACTCTTTGAGTGCCAATGATGAATTAATTGCCGTCAAGGTGTTTTTTTTTTGGTTTTTGTTTTTTGTTTTTACAGCGGGTTGCTGATCACAGTCTCTTGCAGGCTGTCAGTAATTTTAGGGCTTCTGTGATTTGTAGTTGGGACACAAATGGTTAAGATGCACTATGGAGATTAAAGCAGGAAGTGGAGATGATGGTAATTAGAGGACAACAAGTGGCGATTTTGGTGAATGTGGCTTCTACTCTCTTCCAGATAAAACAAGAATGGAACAAGGTAAAAACAAACTGTTTTTTTTTCATGATGAAATAGAGAGTCTCTTCTTTCATTTGACTACTCTGTGTTTTCAGAGACATGGTACAAAATATTCTGTGGTTCCTAAAAAATGACTCAAAATGGGCCAAAAAAAAAATGCTGGCACAAGGTACTTTCGATTTTAAAAAACGGCTGGCACTCAAAGAGTTAATATATTGATGATGACCATGATTAAAGCCTAAATTACACAAAAATAACTGATTGAGGTATCGAAAAAAGTATTGTTCAATAACTGGTATCAAAACAAAGGCAGCAAAATTGGCATTGTATCAAAAAATAATGAACAACACCCAGTCCGAGTTGGCATGGTATCTGCGCTTGGAATGTAGGTGGCCAGTCTGGACCAAAAAGTCCAGCGCTGAATTGGGCCTGACTTTTTGAAATGATAGGAACAGCATATTATCTCATAGCTGGTCCTCCGCTAGTTTCTGTCCACAGTGTAATTCAGCACAGTGCAGGCAAACTGAGCTCATATACGTACTTGAGCCTCAGCAGTTCTGTCTTCATGCCATCTGGCTGGTGCTGTTGTTGTTTCCACTTACACCATAATTATTTTGTTTGTGCATGAATAGGGTTAAGACAGGCAAGGTACAAAATAGAGGATGTGGATATATATTGCTTTTTTATTTTAAATTTAAGTAAAGGTAAAGTTCAGTTGAGGTTAAGTGTTCCAATAGAAGTGATGTGTGTGAAGTGATAAAACTAGGGATAGTGTAGTGCAGACAGGCTCCCATTGAACAAAAACCCCATGACACCTCGGAAAACGTCAATATAAAAGCTGCACTGAGGTTTGTCAGCTGGAAACCTGAGGGCGAGAGAAGACGCCTGTCACACTGGATTTTTGGAGACTTACTGTCACTGGACTCAAGGGACACACTGTCATGATTTAACAATGGCAAAACATGATGTTGCATTTTTCAGAAGAAAACTAGAGAAATGATGTGTTTGCTTTCACCAAAAGAACTTAATCAACCAACACAATTAAGAGAAGTAATTAAGGCATACAGCAACTACAGAGAGAGAAAATATAGAGGTCCTATTTTACTTACTGTCAGATTCATGCTTATATTTTGGGGTTCTACTAGAGTTGTATGTTTACATCCTTTAATGTTACAAAAAAAAAAAAAAAAACAACCCTCTTTATTATTCTCATACCAGCTCCAGTCCAGCTCTGCTGTAACTATCTTTATTTGAAACTAGCTACTTGGTGACACCACTACATTACACAGATAATAATTTTAAGCTATTTCATAATAAGGTGATAACTTCTTTCTTGGTTCTCAACAATCAATTATTACATTTTAAAAAGGTGAAAATTAACTTGTCACACCTGGCATAAAGATACATTAACACCTGTTGCACCAAATGGGCTCTGCAGAGGATGTAAAATCATTATTGATTAAATACTGTTTATTGCTAAAAAGCAATTGATTTTCCTCTTATTCGGTGAGTCGTCAAAATGTTGTGAACTCTGGAGCGTGAATCTGTGTCTATCTAATCTATCAGTTTAAGTTTTGATTCAATTCTAACTGTTTTATTGTTCTGAACTATGGGACCCTGATGACACCAGCTCATTGAAGCTTTCTGCTGCCCTTTAAAGGCCTGTCAAGCATGCAGCGGGGAGACTGAACCCTCCAATGGATAAATTAACCCTGTCGACTTCCAAACCAAAGCATCTCAATCTGGCCAGCTCGCTGCCCGTCTAAAGCCAGTGTTTACGTGATTCATGCTAAAGCCTAATGCTTGTTAATTCTTTTGAGGGAATTAAACAAAGATAACAAAATAGCACATTAATTATTCAGACATGCTTAATTGGTTAATTATAATGGCAGGCATCCATATCTGCCCTAAAGGAGTTTTTTTTCATAGCGCTCAAGTGTGTGTGAAAGTATTTAACTGCTCCTTGTGTAAGGAATCAACATCACCACGTCCATCCATGATTGAGAAATATTTCTATTAACTTCACTTTCATGCTTAAATGGTTTGAATGAAACACCTCTTCTCCTGCAGTTAGCTCCTGAGGTTTTATCTGCCTGTGGGGTTCAACAGTCCTGCAGTTTCAACAACACAGTACTGAAGAATCCCTAATCCCCTACATCCTGGACTCTTTAAGTGTGTTAAAACAAAACACACACAAAAAAAGCACATACTATTGCACAACTGTCTATTACACACTGTCATTTATAACTGCATTGTAACAATCAGACGCTTGTATTTCTGCTTTTTTTATTTTATGTTTTACCCTGCAATGAACTGGAGACTTGTCCAGGGTGTACCCTGCCTTTCGCCCTAAGACAGCTGGGATAGGCTCCAGGCCCCCCGTGACCCTATGAGGATAAGCGATATGGATGGATGGATTTTATGGTTTATCATAGTGCACCTCATATTATTATCTATTATCATATTTTATTATAATCTGCACCTTACATTCATCTCTTCGACTTTATTTTATCATAATCTGCACCTTGCATTCTTATTATGTATCTATTATAGTATTAGCCTGGCTAACACGACTACTTGCTCTGCGACTGTAGTCTGGCCAAGCTGCCTTGTAAACCGATTTCTCAGAGGGCGGGCTTGACCTACGTCTGTCAAATGCCTCCGTGTGCTACTGGACAAAGCTTCAACCAATCAGACCACTCTTTCCTCTGACGTATGTGTCGTTACGGTAACTGCTTGATCTGGTTCTGCAAGCGTCATTGCCTTAAACACGCCTCAACTTATTTTATTTTTTATCTTCCTGACCCCTGCATGTCCCTGTGTGTTTCCATCTTTCAAGCTGCTGGAACTGTGAATTTCTCTGTGAGATGAATAAAGTATCTATCTATCTATTTATCTATCTATCTATCTATCTAATGACATATTAAACTGTAGACTAGGCTGTAACCATGCCACACTCCAAGTATCAAGCAATTTGCAATCAGTCATGATGAACACCAGAGCATTTCTGACATTTAGCAATATGCTATATCTAATCCTTTGCATTATCAAATGGCCCATGTGCTGATGCTGAGTCATATTACCAGCTGTTAGTTGTCATGATCTGCAGCTGTGCAGTAAAAATTAATGATAAAAGCTGTTTTTTGTTAAGATCTCTCTGGTTGCTTTCACACCTGAGCTGTGCAATGTGTGTGCTCTTGTGATTTGATGTATTGGCTGTTATGACAGCTGTAATTCATACTCTGTTGTAGGCCAAGCAACAGTAAAAGCAATGCTGGTCTGTTTATGAGCACACCATGGCAGGGTTAATTGGTGTGAACACATGGAACACCAACCGACTATAGCAGACGTGACAATTGTATGTTTTAAAAGCATAACTATTTTAAAATATCTTATGTTTTCTTCTTGAATCTTCACTTGGATGTCTGAGCTCTGATCTGCTTAATGTTATCTAGCTCTACGATATGCTGAAATTCTTCACTGAAGGAGAAGAAGTGGATGTGATTTTTTTAAAAGATTTATCAGTAAGTGAACTTTTTTGTGGGAAAACCATTTCAGGCGGACATTATTATTCAAACCAGAATATATATTTTACTGTTAAAATATGGCTGGAGGACATCTTTCAATTTCTATAATTATGCAACATTTTTGCTAAGCTTGATAACAGCATACAACACTTCAATATAGCTATTTCTACTCATGAGGTGATAATTAAAACAGATGAATTTCAACAGATTAAATGTGTCGCTGTATAAAATGCTTAATTTTCATACATTTTTTTCAAGAGCTGTGTTGATTTTGTCTGCCCACCTCTGAATGTCTGGTTAGTCAGAGCTGATGTAGGCAGTTTTGATCACAAAAGTTTTTAAGGGAAAACACAACTACAGAGGCTCAGCTGTGTTTGGTGATTTTACGTGTTTGTGTCCATTTGGGCAATCAATCATGTACAGTTTATTATTGCCAGGGCTTTAAATAAACAACTGTGCACGAATCTGATCCCCCATCCAAAAGTGTACCTCAGGTTCAACTGATTCACTCTGCCACAGCTTCATTACCCATTGCGAAGGATTCCTTCTCTCTGGTGACTCACATCACCATCCCCTGATAGTCAGTGTTTGTATGTGTATGTGTGTGCATGTCACAGCTTTATTGTCCTCATAGCTCATTAAAGAGCTCCTCTGAGGGATGCAATGGCAATAAACACAACAGCAGAAGGCACAGCACTGCCTTCCCCCTGCTGACCACCACGACGGCAGGATCGATGGTCTGCATGGCCAGGGTGATGACCACAGGGTCACGCATCATCATATCAGACAGCTGATAATGTGGGCGGATGCAATTGTGGCTGGCTGAATGGCTTTTTAATTCAAGCTTCTTATTGGAAAGAGCACAGTGGTAAAGCCCTCCAGGAAGTGCTGCTCAGCCTGTTTTAGATTGACCTTGGCGCACAGGGGCTGAACTTTCTTCATGAAATCTTTTCCAATTTCTGCAGAGATACTCAGGATACACAGTAATTGTTTGCCCCATGAGTTATGAATCACATTTACAGAATTTAAATTTTAGCTGCCAGATCCACAGGGACAGTGAGACAGTGTGAGAGGGAGTGAACTCATAAACACATGCAGTGAAATACTAAAGTAAAGGAAACTCTCTCTAAAATTATAAACAAGGCCACAAGACAACAGCCATACTGGGGTCTCTGTGAGACTGTATCAGTTTTTAACATATTTGATCATATAAATCAAATTATTGGACAAAATAGAAGGTGATGCTGTTCTTCCAGAGGGAAAACTTTATGGCAGGTATTTTAAAATCACATATGTCAACGGGACCACCGTATAGAGTGCAAATAAGGACCATGAGAATACACACAGGTCAACGAGCAAGGGCTGTTCTTGAGTCAGGGATCAAAGCCATTCGGATTCCTCCTCTGGGGACCACGAAGGCACTCAATACCTATATCGATATATAGACAGATATTTTAGTCTGGAACAAAGTGGTGGACCAACAAATGGCTATTACATCCCTTGAGCCATGTCATCAGCATGGCTTGAATCCAAGGCAATGACGATCTTATGTGGGGTGTGATTACCGTACCTGTAGTTGTGAAAGTCCTTTGGGAAACTGGGCCCAGATCTGTTTTAAGCACAATGTCCCTCAAAATCTGCCGATTCCACAAGGAAGTGTAAAATGGAATATACAGTATATGCTTTGATTTTATGATATTTTAACTCAGCATTTTTGTGTTTTGAATGGTACAGACAGGTTAATAATCTCTACAGAAAAAAGTATTTGATGCAGAGCAGATTTTCTCTGCTGGCACAGCCCACGATAACAACAGCCAGCATGCTGAGAAATGTAAAGATCGCAACGCCATTGCTCAATATGCACGTCATGGTGCAAGCCAAATGGAAATGACCAAACAATAGACAGTAATTATCCTGTGCATGTGTACTGGATATGGGATTTGGTGGAACCCCTGCTAGAGCCCTGTTCCCTATAAAATTACATCCCCATACAACTAAACTCTCAGTCACACTTAAAAACATATTTCATATATGTATTGCATATATGCTTGCATATGTCTTTCCTTCTGGATTAGGGTCACAGTTTTGGATGAACAAAAGATGTTCATCCAGACTACTGTTCCTGTCCCTGCATCACATCACAATCAGCTGATTGTCTCTGTCCCATGTTCACAACGCTCAGTTTAGACCTAAAGTGACCCTAAGAAAAGTGTTTTTATGCTGAAAACTGTCAATTTGCAGGATGCCAAGGGGCAGACTTCCCTGCCTGCTCAGTTCAAAACTAAACTCAGACAAAAAAACTGACAAATCAAACTGATTAAAAGTAGTCACATATGAAAAAGTCAGACGAGTGAAGAAAATTATGAATTTCATGATGAACATTCAGTACATGCATCCATAGGTAAATCAACCACTTTCCTTCCATTCTGTCTAATGTCTCAGTAGAATGTCTGTACATTAAAACACCACAGTCTTAATTATCCAAGGTGATTAAGTACTGTGAAAGGCTTTCAAAACCCTGTCATTATGGCACATTCAAATTCAATCTACCAGCAGGCGACGGCTATTACAGCCAGCGTGGCTTTTGATTACTGATAATATGCTTAGATTACTTCATACATCTCCCATGTATATTACTTCACAATTCAAACAAAAGAAATCCACCTTTCTCAACCACACTTTCAATGCTGCTCCACTTTCACCTGCTGGACCAAATGTCTCCCGTCGACCTTCAACTTTGTGATAATGGCTTGCATGGGGTTGTGCTGTTCTTGCTTCAGGATGAGAGGAAAATATGTATGTATCAGTATCCTGCTCAGTAGAGCTTTCTTAATATGGAAATCATCCTATCATTGCATCTCCAGGCTGGACATGATGTGGCAGTCCTAGCACCTCATTGCTGACCTTATTACTTTAGATATTGGTGTGAAGCAAACATTGGCCTGACATGATAGAGTCGTGAGAGGAGGAAAGTCATGGTCAGCCACAGTATGTGCTCAGTAATAATCAACTGAGAAGTGTGGTTCATGGTCTCACCTCTATAGAACTATGTGAGTGATTTTATCCAAATGCCTTTTCTGCAGTGAGGCATATTTACACCTCACGATTCTTAGAAACTGTGTCAATTACATCTGATCAAGAATCAGAATCTAATCAAAAAGTTAGAGACTACCTTTCCTTTGGCTTGAAAAACCTTCCTGGGAGAATACATAAAGACCGAGCTCTTATCAGCCATATCTACTACACACTCACTCTGTAACTCAGGGGCCCCAGTTTGTCTTTGATGTGCTACAAGAAATAGGTTCTTAATCAAGGAATTTCATGCTCATATCTAATAACTCTTGTCCTCATCTGTAGTAAGGATATTTAAGGCCATATGTGATGAAGAGAAGAGGAAAAAAAGAAGGACAATGTCAGGGTGTTGTGTGCTTTCCTGTAGATCTTGGCTAGCAACACACCCCAGATCCATTTGTGATGCAGTCTAAGCATAAAAGCATCCTCTATCATTAGTGCCACTTTCTCCTGTCGGGACACACAATTACTGAGTAGCACTTGTGTGAGACAATGAGGTGCAGTGACAAAAACCTTGAGAAATCTATTGAGAGAGTAGTGGGTGGTAATTATTTGTTGAAATGTGTGTGTGTTCTGATCTTATGTAATCTATGCTGCAGCACTACGCAGCAGTTTTCTTTGTCCCAGGCTTTAGCGGGCCCATATTGTGTTGTCAGAATCACATGGAAACAAGGACTGGAGTGCACTGCGTTAATCCCAATTTTTTTTTTTTTTTTTTTTGCATTTAATTACCCACCACTACTTCAGAATGCTCACTGCACCCTGGCTGCAGAGCGCTTTGCAAAACCCAGGAACACCACTCTGCAGCACACTCTCCCCAAGGGAGAAGGGCTTGGCTGAGCAATTGTTCATACCCCTCACACACATGTCACATTAGCATATCTGGCTGCCTGCACAGACATTAAATACAGGTGAAGCACAGCCAGGGTATTATTACTTTGTTTATAACACAAAGGCAGTGTGTGCGAGCTCTTCCCCTAACTTCATTTAGACCACAGACAACATCAGGGAGCATGCTTTGCATACATTTTTTTTTAATTTCCTGCTATGCTTTCTGGATTCTGACCCATAATCTCTGTTCTCAGCTGCTTGTAAGCCTTTTTTGCCTTTTGTGCTCTCTTTTCTACAGACTTGTTGTTTTCAGTGTTGCTCATCAAAGCGCTTGCACAACACTATCCTCACAATGAACAGAGATGTTTATGTGCCAGGGCATCATATTCATTTCAATGGAATTGAATGAGTGATAAACAAATAGTCTTAATGGTGTGTGTCTATTCTAAAAACAGTCTTTCATCATGAGCACAAAACCACTAATAATGACAGTGTTATTCCAAAAACAGTATTTGCATCCTGGGAAAACAAAGTGATACGTCTCCATGGAAAGTCACCTTTATGGATCTGCATTTCATTGTAAGAATAAGCATGGCCTTGCTGCCGAAAAGCAAAAGCTGCCAAATTGTACCTGAGTTCAAAAAGTTCAAGGAGGGGAATTAAATAACAACTCAAAAGCCAGGAAATGGCAGGAGCATTATGGAAAACATTTCATATCACACAGCCAATAAAGTGAGGAGCAGTACTAAACTAGAGGCAATTAATGAAATAATTCAGGACAACATTTTAGGGGAAAATAGACTCCCTCTCTACACTGCATGTGTAAACAGCGAGCAAAATCCATCCATGCACAGAACAAAAAAAGGGAAATTTTTCTTCTTTCTCCTTAAAACTAACAGACATCCACAACATTAGCTCTGTCACTAGGCTATTTGCAATCCACAGCGATGGAGAATATACCAAAAATTGAAGTTGGAAATATCTAATTAGCGGTGACACCTCTAAACACACAGACTAAGAGATAGCAACACTGTTTACCATACCAGCACACACAAGCAGGCTTCAGGCTTCTCTCCTCTGCATACTGTGTTCCCTCACTTTGATGCTTACCTCATAAAGAGATGAGTCATTCATTCAGCCACAGTGACTGCTAACACATGTAAACACCAGGCCATTGCCATACATTTCCACCTCACTTACTCAGGTCTCACCCAGGTTTATCCACCAAGGGGTTTTGTTGAGAAGCTGAAGGCTTGTAATAGGATCTGGGAGAGCATCTGGATGAACAGGGTTAGCTCTGAACTTGTATGAAACAGGGCGTACCTCAGCAAATCGTCTTACGGATAATTCCGGATAAAGAAAGGGATTGGGTTTTTTTAAAGTAACACATACTGAAGGTAAAATTAAATTGGACAAGTTGCTGTATTTGATGTTAAAAGAAATTCCTCTGGATTATTCTAAGCACTTATACAGTCAATATCAATCTGAAATCCCAGAGAGCAAGGTGTATATACTGTATGAGGATGTGAAGTATCTTTACTGTAGGTCTGAAAAACTGAAAAAAAAACACACACCATAGACTGATTATATAATGAAGTTTGCAGAGTACCATTTTGAAGCCTCAAGTTTGGCATTTTGGTTGCTGCCATCTTTGTTTTTTTTTTTGCATCCACCACTGTGGTATTGACTTGTCAATCAGTCAATCAAGGCAGCAACACCCTAGAGCATACACAGCTTTACAGACTATTTGACTCAAAATGGGACCATAATTTACTAAATGAAAATCATCAATAACCTCATGTTTACTTGCATGTACCTTTGAGTTAAACCTTATTTATTATGGATTTGTGGCACAAAAAAAGAAATACTTGACTCAGAATAAAACCACTGAGTGTTTATTCAGGTAAATCATTTGCGGTTGACAGTACTTGTGATGTCATTTAATGTTTTGACAACATATAGACGGTGTTCCACCATTAGGTATGATCTTTGAAAGTTTTGATTATAGCACTTCAATTTAACATGTTGTTACAACCTACAATGAATGCATCATGAATGCACTTGCCACATAAATAAATTTTAAATGTTTATTTTTATAATAATAAAAGCCAAAGGCCTTTGGGAAATAAAATATTCTTTTCTAAAGTGATCATTTTACTTCATGGTTCATGCAGAGAACACTTTGGCCAGTGTAATAAATGGTATCTGTGATAAAGAAAATTTTTTGGGGAAATTTCTATTGCTGTGAAATATATTCACAAAAACTAGCATTGCCATTCAAAGCAGCCTTGCACACACATTCCTGTCCTTCTGTGTGCTCACCTAGCATTCAGCACAGCAACCTCTCCATCCACCAGTCTGTGTACACTCTAAGGACTGCAAAGTTTATCAATTACTGCAGGCTCAGGTAGCTGTCTGGAAGGGGCCAGTGGGGCACTGCAACATACCAACATTAACAATGTAATTATTCCTTAGATGGATAATGGTTTATTTACAAAACCCAGTCATTGGTGGGGTCACATTCATTCCCGATAAAGCAATTTGCCTTGATAGACGCTCAGAAGCTGCTTGTGCATGCAAATGGAAGCATTCATTAATATGTGACTGCTCTCTACGTGGCAGGAAGAGGCTATTACTACCAGACACTGGGTGCCATTACCAGACAGGACAAAGTGAGATGGATAGACCTTTGTTAATTTTATTAATTTGGGTCTTTGCCTGTGGGACTAGTGTGCTTTTCTTAACAACCCCCTCCCAGTTGGTAATTGGCTGGGACATCTACTGTAGATGACTTCCTCCACTGTGATGTTTAGACTGTGCAGCTGGCATAGATTAGGTAATGGGTGATGGAGTGCTATAGGAGCACGAGCACACACACAGTCAGCGTTTTTGACACAAGCTGGACACTATGACTCATTAATCATAGAGTGTGCTGAAAGAGGGATGCCAGACACATGCACATGCAGAATCAACAGTGTAATGACATGGATGTCACAGTAAAGCCTTGGCACTATATGCGTTGGTTGATAATGTAGCAGCTCGAGTGTTAACAAGCTGAAATCTACACAGTTGACAACATCAGCCAGCCCAGGTGTCACACTCTGTCACTAATTACAATGCACTCAGTATTCTGTCATTAAAGACCTTCTGAAAACATAGTGATACCATAAATGGCAGTCTAGAGGAGGATCCAAGTGCAGAGGTGAGTGTGGACTTAATTGACATGGCAATATAATATGCATTTCAGTCAATAGGGGAGTAGCAGCAGTCACTCCATGGTGCAAAAGCATGAATGAGATAAGGAAAAAGTGAATTTGTAGAGTTATTTCAGAAATAACAGATGGTTACACAATCATCTCAAGGCCTCAGATGGCCAGGCACTCAAGAGAAGCACATAAACAAACAGGTGAAGTCTGTGATTTGACTGCTGAGTAGCAGCATCAGGACCTTGGTCAGTTCATCAGTGTGTCGTCAAGGCACACAATCTTACCCTTAATTTTCAGTGGATGCGGAATGACGCTGACGTGCTGACACCTACCAAATAGACAGAACTTCTATTTTTGTCGGACGTCGACAGGAAGTCGTGTACAGACACAAAATAAAGCATGCAGTTTATTTTCAAAATGAAATAATCCATGTTCACAGCGGATCATATAATCGATTTCCTTCTACTCAGTGGACACAGGGTGGTTCTCTTTTACTGACACTCCGCTACAACCTGCTATATCACACAGTTATACAGTATGTGAATTTGCGGGATCTGGTTAGTCAGCGTGATCTTGTTCTCAAGATTGCAGCTGTCCAGCAGACGGATCAGGTGCATATTGACAGACGTTGGACTTCGACAGACGTCGCCATCGTTCCACATCCAGTGGAAATTAGGGGTTATAATACTCTATAAGATGCTGTTCTGTTTATGTATCTTTTAATATTTGAATGATGGCAAAGATTCAGATGATGTAGAATTGGTTAAACAGTATGTTGATTCATCTCTGGTGAATTTCTAAAGCTGAGTTCAGGCTGATCGTAGCATGCCTCTTGCATTTCAGTATGGAGATGTATACAGTAAGGGTTGTTTGTCATAAATATTAAAGCAATTCAGCATTTGATGCTGAATTGCTTTAACAGATTTTTTTGTTTTTTTAAATGTTTGCTATGATTCACTCGTACTACGTATGACATAAACAAATATTGCAACCAAATGTCCTGGGATTCATAAGCTGTTTGTTACTCTGTCATCCTGCCAGGCTACAGGTTTTTAGTTGGCAGGGGTGTGTCACAACCAATCTGACTGCAGCCTCTGTGTCTTCAGTGAAAAATAATGAAGTGTCGGCTGCTCTTGGCTGTAATTTACCTTCACTGGTGCTCATACTCAATTAAGAACACATTAATCAAAGCTATGTTTGACCTTGGTTAATTTCGCTATGAAGCCTTCCCAGTCATGAGCAAGTTTTCAATGTCATAACAAAAAAAAAAAAAAACTTAGTGGAGGACTTATTCTAGTCACATCTAAAACAAAAAAAAAAAACAAAAAAAATATAAATAATGCAATTTAGCTTTGAAACAGTCAAACACTGTTTTTGCCCTTTCCGAATCTAGTCTATAAGCATCTCCCCATGCTACATTCCATGGCAGAATACATACTGCACTGTAAGTCAGCAATCCCTCAGGACTGTGCAGGTGGGGAGCCAGATAGCCGGAGCTTCGCAGGAATGGTGATAGAGGATGTGTGTGTGTGTGTGTGTGGTAGAGACAGGGCGGAAGTACTTAAGAGGAAATGAGAGACGCTTGAATTGGAGGGGGTAGAAGAGACGGTTGCATCCAGACAGGAAGTCCAAGAGTGAATTGGGGCAGAAAAGCTACAAAATGTGGCAAAAGATAAGAGCCTGCAAAACTGTATATATATAACGATGGTCAGGGGGAAAAATAATAATGGGTAAAAATGGTGAGTCATTTCAAGTAAGGTCAATGGCAGTGGTTATATATAGCCCATCTATGAGTGTAGAGGGTAAAATAAAGCAGAGACAGGAGAGCATAAAGAGAGTAGAGAAAGTAGAGAGAGGCAGGTGAGACAGAATATCTGTTTTGGGGGAGATCACAGCACCAGACCTCGTCACAGCCAGTGTGCAGATGTTACAATGTACAGAAGGTCTTGGTCCCCCATGATCTCGAACAGCTTGACGATGGCCACCAGGAGTGGTCAGGTGGGTGAGAGATAGATATAATAAGATGGGCTATTGTGTTTGGATGGGACTGCGGCAAGCCAGGGCACTAAAGGTCTAATGAGGCATCGTGTTCCTACACTCACACATAAATACACTACAATGTGGCCACCTGATCGCTGCAGCTGCACGGCCTGCAGAAACTGTAGGAAATAATGGAGTGTGAAAACCTCTGCCCTTAGATATAAATAACAATAGAATAAAAATCAAAAACTGACACATGTAAAAAAAAAAAAAAAAAAAAAAAAAACCTTCTCATGTACCTGTATATCTATGGGGTTTGTGTGGTTTATGCCCAAATATGTGTCATGGGTTGAGTGGATTCTCCTGCAGAATTGTGAAGCTGCTATTAAAACAATATGGCAGACTGGCCTGTGCTGCTTCATGAGTTGTTGGATATTGCCTCAACATTTAACAATTTAAAGTTACTGCTCTGTTTATATCATAAATTGCAAAATTATTTTAATTTTATCCAACATATGGCAACAAAATATGGCATTGTGTTTGTGCCCAAACCTGTTAAATTCAGTAACATACCAGTGGCTAATAACAACCCATATATATTTTAATCACACTATGTTATACACAATGCTCTGCCCAGTTAACATTTAGCTGGATGTTTGTGGGTCAAAAGACAAGGTCAATAGATAACAGATGACTCTCCAGATAGCTTATGACACAGTACATTTTGAGATGCCTGTCTTGGACACTGTTAGTAATTCTTGGCAGGTGATTGGATGAACCATCACAGCTTTGTGAAAGCTTGTCAGGAAATAAGTGACATTTTTTCCATCATCTTTATTCTTCTTTCAATGATATAATACTTTCCAATTCTGGTATTACTGATGCTACATGCAGCCATAGCTATGCTAACCTCTTCAGAAGCCTTGTGACACTTCCATGATCTTGATGTGAACCCAAAAGCACAACTCCAGGAACAGTCTTTCACAATAAAGGTTTCTGTTTATGTACACAAGGCTGGTGTACAGGGAGGCACAGGTATAGCCTGGGCTCTTTCATACTTCCTGTGACGCTGCACAAAATTTTGTGACCAAGTCAGTCTGGCCAAGTTGCTGTTCTCTTCGATTTCAGATTCCCCCAGGAATGGGGACCAAGGAAAATTTAGCATTTCCAACAGCTCGGTTGAGGCGTGTTTAAGGCAATGGCACACTAGTTCTTTGGATCAAGCAGTTTTCGTTGCTATGCATATGTCAGAGGAAAGAGTGGTCTGACTGGTTGAAGCTACATCCAGTAGCACACAGAGGCATTTGATAGACGCTGAGAACTGGGTTTACAAGGCAGCTTGGCCAGACTACGCTCACAGAGCTTTGTAGTTGTGATAACCAGGCTAGTACAGGCATGTAAAAGGGGAAACTAACCAAAAGCGTGTTCAGGGGAGATAAGTGGAAAAAGGGAAAAAAACACAAATCTATACTAATTGACAAAATCTCACTCTCATGTAGATGAGGGAAACTAAGTAAATCTTCACTGAAGTAAGGTTGCTCAAAAAGAGGCATGGATATATAATCTAGATAGAGAAAAGGGCGCTCGTAAGGAGGAAAGGATTCTATCAAAAGGTACAAACAAAAGTCGCTCACAGGGAGATAAGTAATTCAAAATCCATTGCTACAAAGTACAAATAAAAAGTCATTCATTCCAGAAGCAGCAGATGACAACAAAAATACTAAGTATGTAAGTTGTGGATATCGAACCGCAGATTCAATCTGGTGCATGGGACAAGAGGAACTCACATAGGACAGGAGATCACAAGACTATGCAAAATGGTTGTCAACTACAGTTACTCTATAGTATCAACCAAGTCCTTAAAGAAAGCACCCTCTGAGGTTTCAAGCACTAATGATATTATTGAGCAATGTTTCGATGACATTGCTCATGTGTTGCACATACAAGTATGAGAGTGACGTAATGCACACAACATGATGTGTTACTGTCATGTGTGGTGGCAACATGCCAAGAAGCACAGCAACGCATCAGTTGGTGCATTGAACTGGTTATAGCCAGTTTTTTAAGAGGCCTCGATTGACTTATATGACTCGTGTATATAAACAGTTTTCTTGTGATAAACATTTGTAGATGAGCAGTATTCAGGAAATTCTTACATACTATATACCATCCGGCTCTTGGCTGTTGGTGATCTGTCATGCAATGATGAGTCTGGAAACAGAGGCTCAAATGTGCTCCACTCACACCTCTCATCATAACAGCACCATTAAGATGCTACATGTCACAAAGTGCGACCATAGGCCTTTTTATATTGAAGTGCCAGCCTCACAGTCACTGCTGATATTTTCAATCTTGCTGCAATGAGGGCCCATGGGTATTTGAACACATTAGTGCTTTGGAGGGTAGCTTGAAGCTGTTACCATGCCACTGTGTTTGAACTCAGCAGTGGTGAGGTATTTCTTTCTGGAGTCATTATTGGATCCATTTTTTGTAGATATGGTAATATTTCTGGACTGTACCGAGCTTTGATGGCTTCAAAGAGGTATGATGGAGTGTAAGGGTCAGGTATAATACACCCAGAGCTTAAAGGGTTTAGTGTTAGAGCTTAGGAAATGAAACACTATTTTGCATTGATGTCTTGCATTAATGCACTATATTTCTGTCATTCACAGGAACAGCCATTATTGTTACAGGCTGAGATTCACTGTTCATCTCTTTCACAAACAGCAGCTTGTTAGTTTAGTATCTTTACAATGAGAATAAAATCCTGCATGGCTCACAACTACGACATTCTTCCCACAAGGAACCTCATTTCAAGACACCAAAATGTTAGCTATACCTATGATTACAGGAGCAAATAACCTCAACTAAGCCAATTTATTTTTGTTTTTTATTAAGTTCTCTTCTTGGTGCTCCTCTAGTCACCATTTCACTCTTTTTTTATTGTTCCCAGCACTTTTCATTTGTTGTTAACTTCTGTTCCCAGCTGGTGTGTTTCTATCAGCGAGAGCACCACATGCCCAAAACACTGCTGCTTTTCACAGAGAATAGTGATTAGTTGATGCTTCTCAGGTTTGCTAATAACCTGGCGCTCCTCTCCTGCAGCTGACGGCTGAGTACACCTCCCTTCACAGTAAGAATACAAGGAAACGCCGAGTAGGAGATGAGGCTAAGCTGAATATAGCTGATGGTCATCTTAATTGACTGTAAACTAAATAGAATGAGAACAAAGAGCTACTGGTTTTTGAGTTCTTTTCCAGTAACATTACACTGTAGCAAAACATAATCTCACCCATTTCACTTTCGAGTCATTTGGAGTATTTCCAACGATATTGGATTCGATGATATCCATTTAACAGCAGTGAATGGGGGCACTGAAATGAAGCCAGTAAATGACACAAACTTGACCATTTCTGAAATATCAGACATTTAATAAGATGGGCTACACTATTACTATTCTCATTTGAGTCTGGAGTTGTGCGTAACTTGAGAAAATTCAATCTGTAAACCGACTGTACTTCCTGTGTATCATAGTGCCATAACTAAAATACAACACAGTGCCTGAACTAAAATACTTATTTGTGATGTTGTCACATGCACGTCATCACTGTGAAGGCCACATAGGTGGACACTCAAGGTCCTTAGTAAGCGATAATACACAGGGAGATATCCTGTTAAATGGATATCATCAAATCCAGTACCGTTGGAAATACTCCAGTGACCCCAAAGTAAATGACAGTATTTTGTCCCAGAAATAAGGTCCGATTTATGAAAAAAAACAAAAACAAAACATATTTGGGGAGCAGGATTCCTATTTTCAGAATACCTACTCAAGAGTGACAAGATACAAAACTCTACTAAGGTATAGAAGCTGAGTGCACTGTTGTATATCCCCCTTTACAGCCCGATGACATAAAGCCACTCTGAAAGGTTTTTGTGTTTTCTTGGTTTGTTTGTTTCTTTGATGCACTCACCCAACCATACTTAGTGTATAGCTGTCACCACTGAACACCAGCTGTGAAAGTGGATATTATTTATATAGCGCAGATGGCAAGGCATGGAACACTACCGGTCTTACTTAATGAATGTTGGCAGTAATAAATGAGTCAATTTTTCATGTTTTCAGCCAAGAGGAGGTGTGTCAGTATTGAAAAGGAATCGACATGTCTGATGGGAAAAATATATATATATATATATATATACTTATTTAGTACATCTAAGTAATGGGATCAGTCATAATGGTCCTGTAAGGTTAAGAAAAAAAAAAAAAACAACTCATCTGGCGATCATTACAGAGCAAACAGCCACCAGTATGGATTTAGCCTGCTGTGAGGAGTCACATGAAGGCCGGGGTTTACTTTCAGTTTACTGTTTTATCAAACACATGATGGGGGTGTTTGATTTGTCCTTTGTGAGTTGGCAGCCAATGTGATAACTCTTTTAACAGGACTGTAATCGACTTTGAAGCATTTTAGCAGGAATTAAAATGGTTTTATTGAATTTTAAAGGGTTTTAAACATATTTCAAGCATGTGGACACCCAAGCATTACACACATTTATGAGTCTTTGACTTTTAGGACAAGAGCTTTAGTCAAGTCACTTGTATTTATGTAGCCAAATATAAATCAATCATTTGCCTCTGTGGGCTTTACAATCTGTACATGATACAACGTCCTCTGACCTTTACAGAATGTCCCTATAATATGAAATGATGTGGTTGCATATTCATCCATTAGTTAGGTCAGGCATTGATGTTGGGGGAGAGATGTTTGCCTTACATTTTGTCAGTTGATCACAAAAGCTATGTTGATGGTACTGAGGTGAGGGACCTGTGCAGTGTAGTCTCCATCAAATACATCCATATAGCATACTTCTGATGATTAAGATTTGGTAAAGATTAAAAGCTATTAATGTCCTATTTAAGACCTTTATTAAATCAGAACGTACTCAACTAATGGAATTAGAATCATCAAAGTACTACAGTACTTTCTAATTATATGCATTCTTGTTTGGTAGAAACCAGCAGAAGGTGGTGTGTGATTGATTTGACCTGGGGCATCTTACTGGATTAATCTGGCTCTGGTTGCAGTTGAAACCTAGAAAAAGATAAAAATGTGGATATTTGTTTTCAAGAGAGGTTGTGCAACTTAATCTGCCATTACCCACATTTCTATAACTTTAATAAATGTAAATTTCTCTTTAAAGAAAAACAAAGATATCCAAATTATGTTTGGCTCCTGGAAAAACAACCTATGATGAATTAGTGCTTGGTTTAGATCAGGAAACTGACACAGACCCTACTGCAAATTGTAGTCTGCAGCAGTATACCGAAAGTATATAGGAGCTATACATATAAGACAGATTATTTATAATGTTTTAAATTGTTTGCATGGAGGCAAATCATTACACTTGTCTAATAAAAAAGATATCAGATGAACATTTTTGTGCATATCGCAAAGCTTGTGCACTCTGTGATGAATACACCAAATGTATGCCGTACGGATGTATTTCAGTCTGGATTAATTTCTCTACAATCTACGTGTAGGTGGGTTTCTAAGCCACTATTTCCCTGGTTGTGATATTGAACATCTTTTTGATATTGAACATCCACTGAATGATGCCGAAGGGACTACGCAGCCAAAACAGGTTTGCTTTTAGTGCTACAAAGAAGTAGCCCAGTCATATTTCCGGACTATGAGCCAGTATTTTTTTGTCAGTTTCTGCTCATAGTCAAACCCATCATTCCATCTCAATTGAGTCTTCATTTGGCCTGTGAATAGAGCTGAAAGTGCTGCCTTGCTGCATGTGTTTGACGACGCTCGATAGGAGATTAGTTTCTCAGATATGTTGAGTGGTGAAGAACTCTGAGTGGGAGGCCTCCATCCTGCAGTAGAGGTATCATACAGCAGAAAAAAAAGACTCAGCTTCCTAATGAAGTAATCAGACCAGGGATGATGTTTATTACCCCAGCAATCACAGTCTGAAATCCACTGAAAGCCAAATGAGCTACATGAAACAGCCAACTGTGTCAACAGCATTTAGATTGACTCTTCCTGGCTGCTTTTTATCATTCCAGGATGTCTTGCTCATCATGATTTGCTCATGTTGCTTTAAAAACACTTTGAAAAATCTTCACTCTTTATGATAGTCTTTTAAAAAAAATGTCCTTTTCTGATCTTACAAAATAGACCATAATCCACTGGGATGCGCCTCCTGGTCTCCAGTCAGTCACGATCTCCTGAACACGCTGCAATTCCCTGTTTCTATACTCCTCATCACTCACTGTGATGTTGTGATGTAAGAGGTGCTTAAGAGTAAAAAGATATTGAATTGTGTGTGTAGTGTGGTCTCAATAATCCTATCAGCCTTCACATGAACGCAGGTCAAGGACCAGAAGTTTGATAATGTTAGGTGCAGCTGTTGATTCTGAAGCAGTGCTGACGGGTGAACGTGTCATTCACGTACTAGCACAAGATTTCACTGAAAGGCTGAACTGCTCAGGAACTCCAGAACCTCTTAGCAGTAGCAGCAGTAGAGTAGATCCCCAGTATTAGGCTGACCAAACATCCTCTTTTCTCTGGACATGTCCACTTTTTATGTCCTGTCCAGGGCGTCTGGAGGGTTTTTATTAATTGACGATAATGTCCGGTTTTCCTTCTGTGTGTGCACGTGTGTGCCCCTTCTTCCCTGGTTGTCATTGTTTGGTTTAGTGTGTGTGACATAATTTATATCACACACACACACACACACATTCTATCCATACATATAAACTTTAAATATACAAAAACTATAAGGAATTTTTGATTTAACTGCAAGTATCATCTAAGTGTGCTCTTTTTTGGAAATCAAAATATGGTCACCCTACCCAGTAGCATCTATTTTCTGAATCAGAGCTTCTTGATCACATAGATTGCTTGCACATCACTGTGTTGCTCTCATCAGTTGATAATGTTGAAAATAATACCAGTGTCACAGAAGCGTAGAGCCCACCTTCCAGTTCTCCCCAGGCTAACACAGTTAGCGCCATCACCACTGTTGCTGTCACTTTTAGCGTTGTTAACACCTTCAGCTGTGAGCCATCACCTCAATCGTTGCCATGCTGAGAGCCTTGCAGAGGTGAAATGCATGCTTTAATTGATTGCAAGTGTTAACCACTTTAAACATTTACTTATCGCACCACTCAAACACTGCAATGAGGGTGACACTTGAGCTCAATGCCCAAATAGGCAAATTCATTTAGTTCACAATGTACTTATCTAATGTAAATTGTACTATCACAGTACTTCTTAATAAATGTATGCACCCTGCATAATGGTAGAAAGTAACAGGAGGTTAGTTTGTTATTGTCCCAAAAGTTTGGTAATAAACTTATATTTCCATTTTGCTGCAAACTTTGCTGTGCTTAATGAGAGCAGAGCCACACTGTCTGCATTCAGATTTTCAAAGACACAAAAGTTAAACGGTCGCATTGAAGTAGTTTTACTCTTTACTTTTTTGGACAGAATATCAGAGACAATCTGGAGAGGCTGACTGCTCTCATCATCAATTGGCTTCTTGTTTCTTTTGCCCCTTTTGTTGTTCTTGTTTTGGTTGCAAACACAGCCTTCACTGAGGGAATACGATTTAGTGGAAATGGTAATAAAAGTGTTGTGTAGCAGGGTTTCATTTATTTGTTTATTCCTGCTCAAGCATCATATTAAATAAACTTCCCTTGGAGATTTGCCTTGTCAGCTGGGACATGGTTGTGCTACGAGGCAGCCGCCGTGCAGGCTCCACATATTAGCTTTGGAGTAACTGGGACAAGATTCAACACCACCGTATGATTTCAATATGTCATGCACACATGTGGGTCGCAAACATTTCCCCAGAGCCTTGGAATTGGAGTGTGGAGAACCAGTTGTGTTCCTGACACAACACACATGATAATGAAAAATGATCTTGCCTGGTTCTCTGCAGGGAAATCTCCCTGTAATTCTTTGTCCACGTCTTTTTTTTTTTTTTTTGTGTACATTTTTGGTTGCTTTCTTGTGTTTTTAAAAAAAAATCTTCTCAGAAATGAACACTTGAAGCTGAGACGAGAGCATTGTTTGTGTGATGTTCCCTTCACAGATGCCTCAGGCAAAAGAAGAAAAAGGCCCACTGAACAAAATACTCAAAACTGTTTTGTCAACAATTTCTCAAAGTTCAACAGCAATCACCATTCCATTGCTACCCATTTGATGTTCCTTCTTTATCTCTGTATTTGCTGTGTTTTTCACCTTGTGAGGCTCTTCCTCATTTTGGTGTCAGTGAGGTACTGAGCTTGTGGAGCTTTTGAGTGCTGTCGCTGGATGGAAAGTCTGGAAAGCTGCGACAAACAGACATCCCTTGAGACGCTCTTATTTATTCCCATATCAATAACAGTACCAGATAATCTTGAGACGCCAACCTGATTATGCATAACCATAAAATTGCAAACAGCAATGAACACAGGGCGTTTGCATTACCTATGGCATGTGGTTGTTTCTCTCAGCAGGTTTTCACAGATCACTCTGCATGTCCACGCTACACTTCTGAACTTTACAAATAACGTCACAGCAGTGCAAACATCGCTATGGGGAATCTCCCAAAGGAATTCTTCCATGCATGTTTATATCAAATGCTGCTATCGATGTTCTACTTGTATGAAATGCTGTGCTCTTGGCCAACCAGTGTTCAAATAAAATGTGAGCTGTGCCTCAATCCCATTGAACTATCGTATTAAAACATACTGCTTTTACAGTTGTGCATTAAATTGTACTTGCATAAAAACAACAGTTTTTTTTTTTGTTGTTTTTTTTTTTTTGCTCCCCTCTCCAAAATGGGGATGAGGCAGTCGTTTACTTGGCGAGCCTGGGTCGTTAGGTGCAGCAGCAACAACAACAGCTTTTCTCTTTTTCACTACATCGTAGCACAAACAATCTGGAGGGCGGTATCCTGCTTCATGTCTGCAATAAGAAGCTCACATATTGACTGAGGTCCATTCAGCCACCTCTTGCTATTTCCTGGTTAAATGACCTTGAGCTATTTCCTGGTTTTCTAGTGCAAATGATTATGTCTAGAAAACGACCAGCAGCTTTTTTTTGACCAGGAATTAGCGAGAAGTAGCTGACTGGACCTCAGTGCGCGTTGTCAAGTAGGGCAGTCAGCTACAAGTGCAGATAGAGAATCATGTAGTTTGAACGCTCCCGTCACTGACCAGTCCTGTAGTGTGAACACCCCAAGACTCCTGACCAGAGAATAGAGAGTCCCGTACTGTGAACAGCATGGAGAGTCTACGACTCTGACAGTCATATAGTGTGAACAAGGCTTTAGCAGGAAGTGACATCATATTTGTCCTCACTACAGAAAACTACAATGAATCTGAAATTAATTATTATAACACTCCCAAGATTTTCCTGGTGCTTCCACCACCATACATGATTAGTTTTGAATTCTGGAAGGAACGCTCCGCTGGTGTTCCTTTGGAGTATGGTTAGCATTAATGATGGTTGCATACTATTTTAGGGAAAGATCAGCATCCCTGCTGCTCACTGATGTGGCTTACACAGCAGGACACTTGGAATGGAAAAATCATTTCCACCTGTTCCACCTGTGACTTTTTCTGCTGTGAAGTTTAAAGTGAGCATCAGTCCAACCAAACGCAGTTGTTCAGATTCAAAGTGGACCAGGGTGAGATCTGCATCTGAATGATGGAGCTTTATGGATACCTACAATATGTTGCATGATATAATGAATTTACTTTTCATCCATCTCAGGTCACATTCCCTTTATTTCTTTAGCACGCAGCCTGTTATCCTTAGACGGCTATGTACAGAGTTTGCCTGTCCACACAGAAAATGAATGAGAGCTGGTGGCTCGGCCTGTTTTCACCTTTAATGACAACCTGCTGCTTCTCATCAGTGGCTGATTTGCACTTTGGACAACAGGTGAAGGCAATTAACCGTTAACTAGCTGCAAGGGCACTGAGAGCCAATTCTTTGCTCTTTTGCCAGTTTTTTTTTTTAAAACGTCAGCATGGAAAATGTCATAATTCAAGAGATTAAGAAGGCAGGGAAGTCTTGCAGGGAAAGGGACTTTAGAATTAAAATATTGAATTAAGCCTGTTATCAAGTGCATTCTTTTGTCAGCCCATGTTGCTTGAAGACAAAGTCTATTCACTATACAGTGTACTGTACTAATTGACCATTCTGTATCTGTTATCATCTGTTATTGTTATCACAAGTGGAGCGCTGCAGAGCTCTCCTTTCACAAGCATCAGTTTGAGAAAACTCACTGGTTTTGTGTCTGTTGTGAACGCAAATCAAAGTCGTAGATCTATTCTGTCCCTCATTCAGCTGAATGTCAGATACACTCATTGCTGTCTCCCCAAAGACCTCATTATCCTCTTAATTTCCAATTATTTCAAAGACAAATGAGTACACCTGGCATCCAAGCAAACCTGTCAGTGATGAACACTGGAGACTGTGCCATCCTCGCTTCTCTCACTGGAGATAAATGGGCTGACGATCAAACCTTTTCATTATTATTTATTTTTTTTTTCATTTTCCAACTAGGCTACAATTCAAGATGGACTCCCTTCTCATTGCAGTGATTTTTCTTCTCTTTATACACAAACATGATTTTCTGCTGTCTGTCTTGTGGTTGACATTGAAGTGATTCCTAACGTGTATAAAGGTGTCCTCGTGGCTCACAGAATCCCCAAAATTACTCACGGGCATCGGAAGACCGCCATCAGTGACCCACTGCAGAAAAAAAAAAACAAAAAAAACACTTTGACGGTGAAAGCTGTCAATGGCACTCAAAGAGTTAAACATGACTTATTACCACTGTTTGTTGCCTAAACCTAAGATAGTCATTACTGTAGTTCTATTGCCTTGACATCTTAATGTAAATTGTTTTATCATGACACGCAGAATGCTCTCTAAGATGTTCTATTGATATGCCTTTCCATTAGATCGGGTTTTTTGACTGATGAATTTATTCTGATTCTAAGTCGGACTCTTTATGTCAAAATAATTTGATAAAATATAAAAAATATTGATGGAGTTAAATCCTGCCAGTGGATGATAGGGAGTACCAGGAGTGACTACCTAACCCTAAATCTCGTGACACACCTTGAGTAACCAACACACTAATCTACTGCAGTTTTCCTTAGAGGAGGCGCTGATTTACTCGGTTGGGATGCTATTCATATTTGATTAAGTTTTGATATGCTGTGCCTGTAGGGTACAGGAGTATGAGAATAATCATGCCTGCACACAAATTAGTAATTCATTCTTTTGCATGAATAATTCCTGGACAAACCGCAGGCTTCAAAACATCTCTCAAAACCTGGGTGTGATGTCATAGATTACCTACTGCTTGATTATTTTTTATTCACAGTATACATCATTTATTCAGTATGTTGTATTAAACTTTTACTTGGTGTTGCTTTTAAGGAATTTCAAGGGGTGGGTGAGAGATGGCATGTGTAGTCTACATTTGGGCATCAAGCGTGAATTTCCCATTAAAGATGTTTAATTGAATTCAGTCCTGATGAGACCTTGATGCACTCATACTGTGCTGACAGTGTTCTGGCATCCACTAAGTCCACAAGAGGCCGAATTATCATCTTCAAGTTAAAAGAAACACACCTCATTTGAAAACAGAGCAGTAAAGCATGATTCCACCCACTGAGTGCTGTGTGCAGTACATGGTTTATTTCACAATTAATCATTTAAGCCATTGTGATTTCTGACTGTCAGAACAGTGGGGTGTACCACAAATGTAAATGTGCGGAAAGCATCTGCAGCAATCATTTGTTTTCTTTATGGGGTTATTGATGGTGGGAAATTGTGAATATTACTCACTCAAATCACTCACATATCACCAGTTTTCATACCAAACATGCTCTCAAAGGATGATAAACTCAAGAAGTAAAAAAGAGCCAAAGGGACAAAACGTCATACTCCAGGTAGTAAAAAAAACAAAACAAAAAAAAAAACACATTTGAACAACTATTGGCAAACTGCATTCTCAACATGAGAGTGACAGTTTCCAAACTACTTCTTCAATGACAAAACAAAGCAAAACTTTTCTTTTCTGTAGAGAACCAATGGAAAGTCCTTTTTGTAGATGAATCAAAGTTTGCATTTTCAATTGGAGCGCTTGTGCGAGGAGAAATCCACTTCAGGGACTAATTAGTGTTTTAAGCTCTAATGCTAGTGGAATGAGTCAGGTATCTGAATGTTTTGCCTATGTTCTGTAAAAGTTAGACAGAATTGTCGCTATAAGGACAATCATGTCTACATTCTAAAGCTGTGTGTCTACAGTACAGCTGTGTGAAATAAGTTCATTCTCCAGCTGGACAGTGACTGTAAACCAAACTGAAGCACTGTATTGAGAGTCTAAGGAAGAGTAAGGGGTTCTGACTTGCATATCTTTCTTGTTGGATGTGTCTGGGGAACATGTCAAGCCAACATAAAATAACGGTGTCCAGTTGGAGAATAAAAACACTCCACAGCCACATGGTTTTATCCCCAGCTATGGTGCTTTGAGCCTGGCGCTCCATCAAAACAGACTGGCAGGGTTTGTGGGTGTGAAGTCACTGAGGATCCTTGCTGGAGTCTTAACAATTCTCCCAGGGCACCTGTAAGGTGAGGGATGGTAACTAGCATGAGTCTTTGAACACGCTATACCCTCGTGAAAAATCCTCAAACTCAGATTAAAAGACATGCTGCGTATCAGAGGAGGCACATGATGGTCTGCAGCCATCTCCGAGCAAACAGGCTTCAGATGCCAGACACTTTTCAAGCTGTAGCCTAATGAAGGAAAACTGTGAATGCATCACATGCCAAGACTCACTCTCATTAAATACTAAATGAACTGATTTAACTATTAAAAAAAAAGAGTACTTGTAAGTCAAAAAGCTGTATTTAGATAGCCTGCCTGTGGATTGCCCCCCGACTATACATTTGATGTTGTAGTCTGGCTTGTCAGGCTAATCTAAATGAAGCCTGTGGGTGGGATTAACCGTTGTCATTCAAACTGCCTCTGGACATAACAGGCCAGCACTATGACCAATCAGAGCAATGGACAATGTGACGTGACCAGCAGAGCCAGCTGGTATATTAGACTTTTGCCGTAGCCAGTCGGCAAAACAGCAAATACATCCTTCTTTAAAACGGATGACTTTAGTGCTTCTTTCTGCTCAACTTTCAAAGAAAAGCCCAAGCATCACACAGCCTGGTCGTCATCGTGCTACGCCCGTCCCAATGACTCGCTACGCAGATAGAGCGTTGTGATTGGTCCAACAGACTCCTTGCTGGAGCCAGGATTAGCTCCTATGGTGCACCACTAGACCATCCTGCTATGCAAAAAGATTTTCTGCCGCAAGGGTGCGTCTAGATTTCTAGGCTAATATTTAGACTGAACATGAAGGGAATTTTGAGGCAGTTCACATGCATGTAGAGTCAACGCATGTTTCCCTCAAAACCAAATTGACAGTGCCGTTCTGTTGAACCATTTAGAGACCAGGCTTCATTTGTATAGCTGATTATATTTAATACCATACATATAGATTTTTATATATAGGTACATGTAAAGAATCATCCAGGACCAAATTTGAAAATGTCAAGTTGTTTAAAAAGGATTTCCACTATTCATTTAACTTCTAGGGCTTTCTAAAATAAATGAATACAACTCTGTGGGCAAATGCAATTATCCAAGCCCAGCTAACATAGGGACTGAATCATATTTTGAGACAGATAATTTGTACTTCATTCCATATGTGTTAAGCAGCACAGGACTCCGTCACATATTCATGAAGAGGTTTCAATTTCATGATGTAGCTTTATATTAGTCACACACTGGTGAAGAAAGTCTGCAGCAGTCTGTCCCCCACTCCTCCCCTGCATAACTTTTCAAGGCTATGTAGGTCAGCTGTCTCACTGAATGGTGCTGCTTTGAACCATGATATTTTTTTTAAAGAAAAAAAAAATCTTCATTGTTTATTCTCTCATGTCATTGGAAATCATGTATTACTGAGGTGACGTGTCAGGGAGACAAATGTTCATAAACACATTTATAGCCTTATTTCCACTTTCCCTTGGAAGCAGTGGAGGCATATAAAATCCCCAGCAATCACAATTATGTAATTGTACTTTCTAAATAGACTCTTTTCAAAGCCTGAATTCACAGGCAGTACAGTGTTCCCATTATGGCCTCTCAGCCGCCACAAACATCAGTGGAAGAAGCTGTGACACTGATGAAGTCCTCTTGCATCTTAAAGTTGAAATCCCAACTTCTACAAAGAACTTTTCGAACAGCAAACAAACCTCTGCATGCTTCCCAGACTTTTTGGGTAAAACAACTTTAATGATCGTGAGCATGAATTTGAAAGGATTTTTAGTCCCTTTGATCTTTTATTTCCAATTCACCTTCGCATACTCCAGAGTCATGAACATTTATAATATGCAAAGCTCTCCTCCATTAAATCACACTCTATGTGAAAGCTTCAAACCTTCTTAGAAGCCTCTGACCTCAAACGGTATGAAAAGTAGCACCGGTTGGCTCTGCCTGCCCTGAGGTCTTAGCTTACACAACCCACTGGAAAAAAAAAAAAAAAAAAAAAAAGAACAAAAATTATGCTACACAAACTCCTTACCTTTCAGGCAGTCAGACACACAGTCATAAATGCACATCCATCCTTGACCTGATATGCAAAATGCAATTAAAGCTGTTTTGGTATTCAAGCATGCTCTGTAAACAAAGTGCATATGTATGATGCATGGCTGCTCATCTAAAAGATATGAGGGTGTGAAGGGTGAAGGAGGCAGTAAAACATCATCGGAAACCATCACCACTTGCAATTGGGCTGCTATTTTCTGAGATAATCCATTCTGCTGCTTTTGACAAAAGATAAAACCTCGGGAGCTATTTCCCCAACACATATCCTCACGCGCCTCTGAGATATTACCCTTGCCTTATCTGGGAAACATATGGGCAGAGCTTTGATAGATTGTGGCTCTAAAAGGAAGAAATCTTTATTCAGGGAGTGACGGTTTAATCCATGTAAACCCCTCTCGGTGTCTAAGTCTTATCTCACCATTCATTTTCTGTACAAGAGCGTAATTTGGCACCACTGAAACTTTACACCACTTTTTAATTAATTCATATTTTGGTTAGCCTGGCCGTAGCCCTCCGTAATCTTCCGCTCAATTATCATTTCCCTGCATACGACATCTGGGTTTGATTCCCTGATCAATTTCAAACTAATACTAAAACGAATAATAGACTAATACTGATAACAAGGAACACACTGAACCGAAATATAACAAACAAAAAATAAACTCATAAGAGTACAATAAATAAACAAAATTAGACAAAATTGAAAACAATCTCATTCTGAATTATTATATCATTATACCCTTTCTCAGTTTATTTTAAAACCTACTTTGCTGGTGATTGAGACTAAATGTTGTGGGGGTTTGTTCCAGTAGGTTGTTGCCCTATACATTACTGTTCTTTTTAAAGCATTGGTTTTGGGTTTAGACCATTTAAAAACACCAATCAAGGCTTGTCTGGTGCCATAATTGTGACCATCTCCAGCAAGCAGCAGCTGACGAGAGACAAGCAGTAGTTGGCTAAGTTAAAAATAGCAATTTCTTCTAATGATTGAAATACTCACAATGTTATTAGCATCAGTAGACCAAGAAAGTGTTTCATCCATTGTAATCCCGCCTCCTTAACTTGCTCTGTAATAGAGCTACTGTATTTTAAGTGACACAATTCAAAACCAGCAATAAATTACATGGTAGAATACTGCTTAGGTCTGTGCCATTCTCTGCAGAAGCATATATTGTTGTGTCATCTGCATAAAGTCCACTATCAGCAACCAAATGTTAGGTGTATTTTGGGTTTTCTACCTGAACAATTTACCCTCTGTTATAACTCTGTTTGTCCACTCTGTTGATCACTCAACCTAAGAAAACTCTTCAGACTCCACTCCAGCTCCGCTCTAACTGGCTTTGTTTAAGGGTGTGTCAAATTAACGTCAAAACAGGAATCATGCAAATGTTTGACTTGGTGACATCACTATGTTTCAAAGGAGGAACTTTGATCAGGCAGTTCAGAGCAGAGTTTTCTTTGATGAGGTATTTGCAGATTTTTATAAGCATTAAAAAAAAAAAAAAAAGTAAAACACAATGAAAGGAAAGCGCAACAGCAGAATGTGAAACAGGATAATAGGTCTGCTTTTACAATGCTGAAACTGAATGAATGAAAACTAGAATTGAAACAGAACAGAGACCTGTAGCAGTCAACCATTTTCTTGGGAATGTGTCTCCATTTCTTTGCATTCATTTTGGGTAAGTGGTGATGCAATTAGCAAATGATTCAAATCACCTGTGTGTGCAGAAGCTCCTGAGTGATCGCTGGGAGCAGCTGGGTGCATATTTCCCCTTTGGCCAGTGATTAAGGCAATAGGGTTTGTCCGCTACTGGGTATTAGGAAGTTGCCAAAGGCCAGGTTACCTACCATAAGGAAAAGTTGTTTATTGTTGCACAAGTACTGACAAACATTAGCCTGCAGGACCCTGCAGGGTTCAATTTTGTCCATTCATGCATTCCGAAATATTTTATACACACGCCCTTTGAGAATATTTAATTTGGGAAGAATAGATTTAAAGAGGGGGGAACTGAACACAAAAGAAAATGTTCTTTACTTAAATTAGTATTAAATAAAAAGTGATTTTGTTCATTAAAACTGAAGAAGCAAAAATTAAAAATAAGAGGCATCTTGTTCATTAACTTTTTGTCTGGTCAGTCAGTACTGCCTCAGACCCTAATGAATAAATTATAAAAAATAAAGAAGCTGTTTATAAAGTAGGTAAAATATCTGTTTTGTTCAAAAACAAAAAAAGAGATGTTACCCTTATGAGGTCCTTATGGTTGTTTCTCACATTTGACAAAAAACACAGAATACATCATACCACTTCTCAGTTTTCATCCAATAATGAGTAAATTGATTGAAATTTGTAAAATTGTTGAACTGACCCTTTTTAAATGCTTATTTTGTGATTGAGACCAGTAAGGAACTTAATAATAAATAATAATAAATGATGTCAGTCCTTTTGATTTAGGTCACATCAATTGAGCAGTTTTCTAGCTTACAGACACTTTAGCCATTTAGAGCAGCTGTTAAGAGACAGATCTGTCTTCCACAGTAAAGCATTATTAGTACAAATTTGTCTAAAAAAATTCCAATTTTCACTTGTTTACAAACACAGCCCTCCAGGGCAGCTGCTCATATCTTTATTGCCTGAGGGAAAAAAAAAAAAAAAAAAAAGCCTGAGAGTTGATGTTTCCATTGGCAACCAGACTGAGCAAGAAAGATTTAGTGAAGAATATGGGAAGAAATACTGGATGAAAGGGAGTGGATCATAGATTCTGAGGGTTTGATTGACTGCTGCTGCATCCCTCTGCTAATTAATTAATATAGATTCAAACCTAATTCTTGCACATTTAAAATAAATAGGTGCTGAATGTCAGTTTGAGAACTTCCACACTTGCCTTGGGCTACCTTATATGACCCTCGCTGTGGGCCAGCCCTCAGGCTCCTCGCACCCGTCAGAATTTCTATGCTCCTTGTTCCAATCCAATTGTGAAAAGGACAAAAACAGTCATTCTGTGAGCGCAGGGAAATAATGAACATGAAAACGAGGAAGAAGAATGAATGGAAGATTGGTATGGAGAAAAGACAGTTGTTACGTCAAGAGGCATGTGTGGAGGGTCGAAAATATTCAGCATCTGCACTTCGGCTTTCTTAACTCCTTGAGTGACATTGACGTATTTTGAAGGCATTTAAAATCAAATCCGATGTTTGAGTGCCATCGATGTAATAATACCTCAAAGTGGTTTTTCGGCAGTGGGTTGTCAATCGTGGTCTCCCCTAGCCTTTGAGTAATTTTGGGGCTTCTGTGAGATGTATTTGGAGCATGACTAGACAGCATAGCTCACGGAGATCAAAGCAGGAAGTGCAGACAATCGTGATTCAAGAGCAAAATGGATGGATTTGGGAATAAAGTGGAGTTTTTGGTGGGAGTGGCCTCTACCTCTGATAAAACCAGAATGGAACAAAGTTAAAAACAAATGTTTTTTTATGATGAAATAGAGAGTCTCTTCTTTCATTTGAGCTATTCAGTGTTTTCAGAGACATAGTACAAAATATTCTTCGGGTCTTGAAATATGACTCAAAATGGGCAAAAAAAACGTTGGAACAAGGCACTTTCTGTTTTATGAAATGACTGGCACTCAGTGAGTTAAGAACACAGTCAGCATTTCTGATGTCACCCACAGAGAAGGGAAGCATGACAGGACAGAGGACAACACCTAATCAGCTTGTACTAAACCACAACGTTTAAGCTAAGATACCGTGTCGGTAGGTAAGCACCCAAGCACTCCTTGTATCACGTCATTGTTGCACAGAGAGCTGGAGAGTTCTGCTGTAAAATGAGAAACCATTTGTGGCAGACACTGAACTTTCCAGTTGTGACCCCGTTTTGCAAACTGCTTAATGGCACAAAATGAAAGCACATTGTACCACTTGGAAGTGAACTGGCGACTTTTAACTTCCCGCTGAGAAAATTACAGCACTTTGAAGTTTTTAGTTTTCTTTTCTCTTCGACATTTTAAGTAATAAATGTGAGATGATTCTTTGTGCCCTAATGGATGTGAGGGATATAAAAGGCATATAAAGCATCATAAAGATGTCACTGAATGATATTTTGAAGATTTCCTATAGAAAAGAAATCAGTCACTTAAAATGTGATCAATTATATGAGTGATCTTTCTCACATTACTTGGCATGTACCAAAGTAAATTTTTTTTGTAATCAATCACTCGACAAATAAGCATAATCAGTGCTTTTATATTAACAGTGAGTCATCAATAATTGTGTGTGTAAGTTTAAAATTGTTACTCAACATTTTGAAACAGAATATCACCTTCTCTACAGAGCTTCATGACATCTTTCAGCTCATTGTTTTGGTATTATGGCCCACAAAAACCTATTGAATGTTGCCAGCACCTAATGGCAAACAGAAAACATAGTGGAGCATTGAGCAGTTTAAGTGCCAGATATTCCCCTCAGGAGCTGGTGGGGACCAAAACAGAGCTAAAAGATCATGAATATTGACCATATGCCAAATGGCCACCAGATGAATCATAATATTGCCCTTTATCTCCTAGATGTATGAATGGGGGAATTGCAATCATGTTTTCTGTATGAAGAGATGGTTAAAGTGTTCACTACTTGTTTCGGTGCACTAATAAATACTTATTTTGTGATTCAACCTGATATTATAGGACTGTCCTTGAATAGCGCAGCATTTTAACCTTTTTGTTTGTCATTTCATGCCACAGGGTTAATAATGAAAAACGTTTTATATGTAATTTAAACGCTACAATGTTACTGTGAAATTGTTGCAGTTACATTTGGGCAACAAAACTATGGTGACAGCCACACTTTTCTGAAAAACTTCATGGGAGGTCTTCAAATGAGTACATAAGCTAAATACAACCTGTATGAAAACAAACGTCAACGTAACTTCAACAATACTTTGGGATACAAATATTGGACCCATCCGTTCATCCCATATGCTAGAAATTATGGCACTACACTGATAAATGATCAGGTTGTGTGCTGACAGATGTGAAATTATTACTAGTCAACAGCATACTTCCAAAGGCAAGTTTAGCATGTATACTGAGTATATCACACCTGTCGCTTTGCCAACATCAACACGTCCCACTGAAAGCTCTGTTCAAATTAGTATGTAGTATTCAACTTGAGCCACAGCATTGTGAAGTTCCTGTGCACCATCTGTAGAGTGTATCTCCCCAAGTGGTCCGATTGCAAAAGCGTCACATATAAACAAATTAATGAGGCATAGCAGAGAGAGTGGCTCCTATAGAGGAGCTCACAGACACCTAATGAATGGGAGAGCTGACCATGAGGAGATCCTGGGGGAACTTCAGGTTACCGTGGTTATAATATCTATGTACTATGGCTCCAGAAGTCTGCTGTTTTTGAGAAGATGCAACATGTTTTGCAACTTGATGGGCTCGCCGGCTAAAATATTTTGGCTTTGGGAAAAAGTCAATTATAGCCACTCATTTCTTTGTCTTAAGTGAGTATAATGCTGTATTACATTAAAGATGCTAGTTGTAATAATCCACTTGATGTTTAAGGATTTCTGTCTTCCCACATATCAGTTCATATTACTTAGAAAATTATACATATGCAAACAAATATGGCTGATTTAAATGAGTATTTCAAAGATAATGGCAACATGGTGGAAATGACACAAAACATATTGCAAGACGGGAGGTGTTGTTATCGTACATATGGCTGGCTCAGCATCATCCTCTGCTTGGTGAATCATAAACACCTCTGGTACTGCCTCCCACCATGGTAATCTCAACCGCATGCTCCACTGTATATCCATTCTTGGAGGAAGTAGACAAACGTACAATTTTTTTTCCCCACATATCCACTCATATGGATTTCAGAACTTTATTGAGCAATAAAAAATATACACCAAGGAAAATATCATTCTCCTTTTTTCCTCATATCCTTGTTTTTCCATCTTAAAATCTGATTTAATACTTCCAGATGATCAACCCTTGATCCAAAGTGACAAAATGAAAAAAGAAAAAAAAAGAAAAATAAAAAATAGAGCAGTCTGTTTTAGTTCAACAGTAGTTGTAAACCACCAGGACGGTATGATAGCATCTGTTTTTATATTGTTCACTGGGAATTTAGAGAAAAAAAAACAAAAACAAAAAAAAAAAAAAACAGATTTGGTTGGAACGGGAGAAATCACAGACTAGGTTGTCACATCTGAATCTGCCTCTCCGTATAGTTCTGCCAGTTTCTGGAACTCAGGCCCCCAGTCGTCCAGGTAGGTATAATCCTGCTCTGATTGTGTAGCAGGAGTGTCTAAAGGGCTGATGGTTCCCGTAGGCGAACCCTGGCCCTCATAGGCGTAGGTCTGCAGCGAGTCGTAGGGCGGTACGCTGGTGTCCATGTCAGCCTCCACCAGTCTCTGCTTGATGAACTCGTGCACATCTACCTCATCCAGCTCCACCGACGCGCTCCGGCAGCTGCGGGTCTGGCCGCAGTGTTTCCTCGCCTCTGGGCGAACGTCCCGTCGAAACTTGAGCTCTTCGGCGGCGGCAGGGTTACGAAGGGCAATGATGTCGAAGGCCTCTGTGTCCTCTTCGCCACCGCCCTCGTCATCGTAGGTGACCACGTTCTCTCGGATGTCCTCTTCAGAGATAATAAGGGGCTCTTTCTTGCTTCGCCTCAGTGTGATGAAGAGGACCACAATGGCTGCAAAACAAAAGATTTCTTTTAATACCAAAGCTTAACAAATTGCCCTCAGTAATAATAAATAACTGGAAACTCATTTATTATAATTGCTGATATATTTCAAAGAGACAGTGTGTAGGATTTGGGGACATCTAGTGTTGTTGTTGAAACTGAACAATCTCCCACTCACTCCTCTTTTTCCAAAACATGGCCAACTCCCTGAATAGGACCACTCCCTATGTAGATACAGTACGAAGAGCTCATTCCAAGCTGATGAAAACAATAATTCTTTTCAGGTGATTATACACTAATGAAACCATTATATTATGTACCATTTCTGATAATAGATCCCCTGAAATGCTACACATTGGAGCTTTAAATAGCTGTTGATAATAAAAAAATATGTCTGTTATCAACAAACAATCCAACCATATGAACTCAATGAACATATTTATCCGATATCTAGTCGATTTCCCATCAGGACAATGAAATTAGCCAAGCGCTGGAGAGTTGTCAATCAATAATATGTGTTAGCCAACATTAGCATTGGCTATGATGTTACTTTGCATGCAAGCTATTGGAAAATAATGACAATATCAACATCATTTACAGCATATCTGATCTCGAATCCAGCCAAAATGCAAAATAGCATGTAAATATAAAGCATATGGAGATATCTCATAATTGTCACTCAGTGTTTAAGTCTTTCAGTGATAGAAAGAATGAGCCAGTTGTGCCACATTAAAGAAATATAGCATTATGTATCAAATCATATATCTCTGCACATCCAGTAGCTTCCAGTATGAAATATCCTTTCCAGCAGTGAAAGAAGTCATGAAGCAGAGTAATATTTGATGACATGCTTGCAGCTTGTTCCTACAACAAATGAGTTATACTGCTTTGGGTTAATGATGACTCCTCTGCACGATTTTAACACTAACATCTATTTAATAAAATGGCGCAAGTGAGGGGAGTGTAGTTGTGCAGCGGTGCAATATCTAGAAGGAGTTCATTATGCTGCATTAACAGAGACGAGCAAGCTAGAGTGTTCCTGGAGAGGCCTCTTTGCTTCACAATCAAATTGCATTGATTATTAGTTGAATAACCCATTTTCAAAGGCAATATAAATTCCACATCAAACTGTTACATGCTATATTTATCTGGCCAGCAGGTTTATAATGGTTTATAATGTCAAGGATGCAATCATGCATTTGGTTAATCTACTGTATTTACTCAAGCATTACAATTTTGTATACATATTGGGGTGACTACTGTGTTGTAGAAGGAACGTAAAATCATTTTAAATAAAGGATTTAAGCCTCAGCAGAGTGAAGGTGTGTTGACACCAAGCTCCAGCTGTTTAGTCAAACACTGGAGCCATTTCCCCTTCAGTTCACTTGGGTAAGTGGAAATAATCCCATTCAGAATAAAATAGATAGAAATAGACTGAAAAATCCAGACGATGCCTTTAATGTCATGGATCTGTTACTTGAAAAGTAAACCAAACCACACTCCAAGTGGAGTCTCCATGTGAACACACTTGAAAATTGAGGTGTGCTTCGTTGCATTTGTTGTATCACAGTCGTAGAGTATGCATCACTGCAGCAAGGTGGAAAGTGAAACCACTGGAGGTCATCAAAGATAAAACTTGCTTTCCAGTATCTATATATGTTTTATCATCATATCCCCAGCACTGAAACAACAAAAGACAGCCCCTTGTATTTTCTCTTGCAGAGCTTTTTTGAGATAGGATTCTGTACAAGACCGACCGCCAGATAATAACAAACCTTACAGGGGTAATTTGAGATTTTTTTTGGGGGAGGTGCTGAAGCACACCTCAATTTCATCTCAACACCTCCAAAAAATATTATCAAAACTAGTTGTCAATACAGAGGCTAAATATCACTCACAAGTCAGATAAAATTTTGGTGAAGTTAAGAGCCTCCCCGTCGTATACATGCTAACGTTACGCTAATCCTATGCATTTTGTGGCAAAAACAAACAGTTTATTTGCATGCAGTAAGAATGTATTATTTTCACCTATTCTAAAATTTTGTATTTGAATATGTCTGCATACTGGGGTCCCTAAACAATCAGTTATGTAGAAAATGCATAAATTAGGTATGAATAGTAAACTGAGGCACTTGTGGATCCAGTGAGTCTAAATGCATTTATGTTATTTTGCTAGTCCCCATAGTAGTCATTTCATATAGTGAGTAAATTGTTTTAAATTTGGTAAAATAATCTAAAAGTAATACAGAACCTTACCAATACAGAGAACTTTAGAGTGTACTGTATATTCATTATAATATGTATATTTTTTGTGATTAATTGGTGCATATTCTCCCCAGTTACACCCTGGACAAGTCTCCAGTTCATCACAGGACACAGAGACAGACAACCACTCCCACTCACACCTACGGACAATTTAAATTAACCAATTAACCTAATCCCCATACATGTTTTTGGATGGTGGGAGGAAGCCAGAGTAACCAGAGAGAACCCACGCAGACACGGAAAGAACATGCAAACTCCACACAGAAAGATCCCGGGCCAGGAATCGAACTCAGTACCTTCTTGTTGTGAGGCGACAGTGCTAACCACTACACCACTGAGTCACCCCAGATAAAAAAGTTGAAGTAGTAAATATAGACTATAATAGATACATAAGAGGAATGCAAGGTGCAAATTATGAAAAAATAAGAGATAACAAAAACATAGAAGTCTGACAGTTACAGTGCAGTGTTGTACAATGACAGTGTATGAGATAGAAATGGCAAAGATAATAAGGTGGGTCTGCAGCCAGCACTAAAGTCAAGCCCTGGGTATGAGCAGACGGATGGATTAACGCAACCTGGATTCATTCACTACAGCTATTTCTTGATCATGTTGCAACTAAAGGGTGGATTACTAAAACTTGTGACTCAACTCTTTGTGAGTCCATGCAGTTGGATAATGTGAAAGTCACTGTAGACTATAACGGTAAACTTTTCCATTATGGACTAAAATGTGCTTGTAAAACTAAAATAATTATGCATAGATTTCAGCTATCTACATATATTTCATTGTTGAGTGCAGTTCCTTGTCTGTGTTTTAATGAAGTGTCCCCTACGCTGTCATGTGATTAATTTATGTAAAAAAAAAAAAAAAAAAAAAAAAAACCCAAACCACTTTTACTTTACTCCACCTGGTGCACTGGCACTGTCCAAGTGGGGTTAGAGAGTGAAAAATGCAATTTGTGTGGGACAGTGCTTGACTTCTTTAAAGCAGCCAATTACACAATGCAAGGATGAGAGAGTGTGCAGGGTGAGCCCGGTCAGTTACTGTGAGCAGAACTAGGAATAAAATAATTGTGTCCCCCCCCCATTTACTGCCACATGGATATTTTTGTGCTGCGTCATTTTTGTCAAGTTGCATCTCACAGGTTAAGATGTCACTGTTACTTAGAGGTGAACAGCCCGAACATAATGACTCCGTTAATGCACCTTTTATTATTTACCAGCATTTCATACATTAGACTGCACTTTTGCAGTTCATAATCTACTTGTATCTTTATATCTCCATTCATTGTACACACCATATCGTATTACCCTCTCTACATTAATGCTCCCTCAATGGTCTATTCAGGTCATTTCATTTGCCTAGCCAAGACCAGCTGAGGTTTAGCTGTTGCTCACTCAGTGTGCTGCTTGTAGCATCAGGGAGCATTACAGTTGTCAACAGATATCTAACGTAACAGTTGAAGTCATTGCAGAAGTCTCATTTCTGCTTCATTCATCCCAGAATATTATGAAATATTGCGCTGGACGACAAGAAGACTGTATCATACTGTTACTTCCCCCCCCCAAACACAAAACTGGAAAACGGGTCCCTAACTGGGGATGCTGTAAAAATGCCATTAGTATTTTGGTCTGTGTTGATAACTTGAGTTCATTCTACATTAAGCAGGCTATGGCTGTATTTCTATTCCCTTTAACAATTAGTACTGTAATACTGAACCATTTTCTTGGAAACTAAAGAAGAAAATAAAATCCCCAAAATTATCTTCTTATGAATATTTTATCAAAGTGTAAAGGCCATAATCAACAGAGTCAGCTAAGGGATAGTTTGCTTTCTGGTTTTGCTGCAGGCTTAATTAGGATGGCTTATTAGAGGGCACAGAGATATGACATGGACATCTATCAGACGGACGGAAAACAATCAGACACAAACAAATTACACTGACAAGTAAAGATTAGAAAAATGTGAGTCATGACTGTGGTAGTGATAAAGACACTGAGGTGCTGGCTCCACTGCTTGTTGTCTTAAACCTAGTTTGTGTTTTCTATCACCAGTTTGGCATTCTTTCACGCTTTTGTTCAGCTTCCAGCAGTTTGCTTTTAAAGTTCATTTTGGTCAAAAGTGCTATTAAAACACAAACTCGTTCAAGATTTTGTGGGTATAGTGAGATGGATTTGGACAGTTCCTACAACTGTAGAGGCACTTTATGACAGTACATCACTCAAGTTCAAAGACCACCTATAACTTCGCTTCTTCCTGCCATAGCCTACATTTTTTATTTTTATTAATGACATGTAAATGCAAAAGCTTATGGATTGGATGGTATTATCCAGTCTAATATATGGGACTCGATACTAAGCCTGGGCGGCACAGTGTTGTAGTGGTTAGCACTGTTGCCTCACAGCAAGAAGGTACCGGGTTCGATTCTTTCTGTGTGGAGTTTGCATGTTCTCCCCGTGTCTGCGTGGGTTCTCTCTGGTACTCCGGCTTCCTCCCACCATCCAAAAACATGCATGGGGATTAGGTTAATTGGCTAATTTAATGTGAGTGTGAGTGTTGTCTGTCTCTATGTGTCTTGTGATGAACTGGAGACTTGTCCAGGGTGTACCCTGCCTTTCACCCTAAGACAGCTGGAATAGGCTCCAGCTCCCCCTGCGACCCGATGTGAGGATAAGTGGTAGAAAATGGATGGATGGATACTAAGCCTTACAACTCAGAGAGACAAACAGCAAAGGGAGAGAGGGGTAGCAACAAAAGTCTGGGTTACTTAGCATGCGTCTTAAAATGCTATTCCACCAGGACACCCACATTCAGCTATTTCTTCACCTGCTCTGAACACCAGAGCAGATAAGTCAAAGACCTTCTGTTAAGGACTGGAACATTTTTGGCCATGACCCATTGACAAAAAAAATCTCTAATCTCGGGGTGACAGGTTACCAAACCTGTCCGGTAGCTGAGCCATGTGCACTTCACTTGTAAAAGTGTGAAGCCAAAATGCAAAAAGATATATCTGTTTCTCACTTTCTCTCTCTTTCTCTCCCTCTAGTATCTGCCTCATGATTAAGGATTCAGCGGGTGTCTCTCACTCAAGCTCCAAACAGTGGTGATGGCCTTTTGTTCGCCTCAGCCAGAGGCTTTGGCGTGGAGGAGGAAGACAGCCAGCATGAATATGCATAACCTTCACGCGCTAATGTCCACAGACAATCACTGAAGAGAGAAGGGAAGAGCAGCAACAGTGAAGCTGTGTTATCAGACACTTTCGTCTAATCATACTCTGCTGCAGTTTGGTTTGTAGAGGACGGAATAGATCTCGGACACTAAGCTGTTAACATATTAGATATTCTATATATTAGATCTTAGATTTTTTTGCCAACATTTCCACAATCCAAATTGCAAGTTCATATATAATTGTGTGCTATCACTGCAAGGGCTGGTTGCTATAGTAACAAGACACGCATACTCATTGACTCAGGACATGTTCTCAGGGTGCAGCAATGAGCTGGCATCCTGGATGCAGCAATGTTTATTTTCACCTTATTTCAGACGGAGTTTTATATTGGAAGAGCAGAACACATCCGTTGCATATGGACTCAGTAAGAACGCTATCTATGTTGGCTGTCGCTACATTCCTCCACGCTTCTTCTATGCTCTTCTTATCACAACATGGGATGTCAGACATGTGCAGGGAGTGGTGGGGTACGATGCATAGTGAAAAGAGCAGATCAACAAATGTGATTTAGGTATGATGTGATTTTCTGCTCTCGGGCCCTAATGCACTCTCTCCAGTCTTTCTCAGTATTCTTCCAGTTGTGTAGTCCTCTCTGAATCACATTGACCCTGCAATCTTCATTCTGCTCTCCTTTGCTGTCTTTGTCCTCACCATCTCCTTTCTGGTCACCTCTCCTCCAGCCTCCCCCCTGTGTGCTCCCTCTTTCTGGCATTCATATTCTTTTTTCTTTATCTTCCAGCACTGCCCTCTCCAACTCTTTCCACACTCATTCTTAATTCTACCTGTGTCCTTGCATATCTTTTCATCCCATTCTGCCCATGTCAAACCCTTCCACCTTTCCCTGCTCCACTATGGTTCTCCTTTTATCTGTGCCCTCAGGGTATTTGCCCCTGGGCAGATCCCCCCCCCGCCACCATAGTCCCCATAGTGGCTGTCCCAACTTACCCAGCAGGATGACGATGCACAGCAGGATGGCAATCAGAGCCCCCGTGCTGAGACCCGCTGAGGAGAGGAATGCCTCGCCTTGACACACCCGGATCCTGCCGTGGCGCTGGCATGGGCACACCCGCAGCGTCAAGGTGCTGGTGCCGCTCAGAGACGGCTCCCCGCCGTCCCACACCACAATAGGCAGCTCGTACAGCTCCTGGGTCAGGTGGTTGAAACGCCGCCGCCTGGCAATGATGCTAGCTGTGCTGTCTATAATGACAAAAAAATGTTTAGGAAAATTAGACCTCTTGGCTCCAGAGACTAATTGATGGTTTCTTGTTTCTTCTCAATTGCTTCACACTTTCAGTAAAGCCTGCAATTACCTATTGATGCAAACATACATTTGGGTTAAGGGTATGAATTGTCAGCTAAACAGGAACAAAAAAAACAAAAAAAAAACAGCATTGTGAATTGGATCTTTGTCTTTTGTATCTCAAGCTGGTGCATTTCCTACAGCGTCTGACTGAGACTTCCTATGTGCCGAGGCTAATTAATATCAAAAGTGTTTGTTTAACATTTAAATGTGCTGCAAAAGAGCAGCTTACCTTGGCCTACAGAAACACTTCTGCTAATGGAACATGTCATGTAGATAAATAGAAATAAAAAGACTGAATTTGTGGAGAAGAAAAAGCAAACAAGAAAGACCTCAAGAGGAAGGTTGTACAAAAAAGGTTTAGCAAAAAGGAAACAAACACAGAAATGCAACAGTGTGTTACTTGTTTTATCAGTACGCTCTCAGCAGGAGCAGCTCCGCTCTGAAAAATTATGTGGAAAAACCTGCATTGTTTCTAGTAACCAGTAGGGGGCGACAGCTGGGGCAAAAAAAACAAACAATCTCATAGCAGTGAGAAAATTATCCTACTTCTCTCTTGATTTATTCTCGCAGTAACATTGTAAACATGAGTTCATGGTCTTGGTCACTAGTTTCTAGTCCTTTCTGATACACCATGATGTTCATTCAGTAAATGATGGTTTTTTTCTTTAAGAAACAAACAGACCATAAACGAGGGGATGCTTTAAGACAGGGCTGCCTTGTGATTGACAGGTTGCTACCATTGTGTCGTTTGGTCTAGAACTTTAACCCTGACATGCTGATTTTTTTGTTCATGACTATTAATTGTAACATTTTGGTCACCTAAAAATGTGTTATTTAGCATTTGGTTGTTGATGCAAGAAACCAGTGGCGGCTGCTGGTCTTTCAAAGAGGGGAAGCTCATTGTCGGCTTACATCATAAAATTTGATAAAACGATCTGACAAAACATTATTCAACTCGAACAAGGAAATGCTGAAATTATTTTAAACTGAAACAAGGAAATATTATGAGTGTGTTTTATTTACAGTGTAAGAAATGAACAAGTAATTTCACTGTGCAAATACCAACAAATGGGTTTCAGTTTGTCTTTCGACTTCGCTTACAAAATCCATGATGGGACTGAGCTGAGCTGTCAAGTGATGGTGTATATCTCAAAATACCTGTCAATCAAAACGGGATTCAGCCTTTCGACTGATCCTCCAAACATCATGCGGAAGCTCAATGTCCTGGTCAGCCAAGGCCCGCTCACAACTCCATTCACCACCAGAAATGCTGAGCGTCCAGGGGCGGGACAAGATCATGGCATTTATCCAATGACCGTTGAGTTTTGAGGCAATGAAAAAAGCTATTCCAAGCAACTTCTAATGGCAAATGCATTGACCATAGACCGTATAAGAAAACAGCACTATGGGAATGTGTGAGGAGTTAATGTCAACTCAGTCGATTTGTGATAAGTAGCTGATTTTGAACAAACTCGTCTTTGAGATGAACGTGTTCTAATGCATTTATAGTCAATGAAATGTTAACACAATCGTACATATTTTGACGGTACATACTCATTTCATTTTTTACACTTTAGGGGAAGCTGAGCTTCTTTGCATTCTTAGAGAAACCAAGATGGCAGCGTCCACAAAGCAGTGGGTGACGTTATGGTGACGATGTCCAGTCCATGGCTTCAACCTTTATCATGAATGACTTGTTGAACATGTCTAATTGGCTTGAAGTCATTGTTGCAGCAGACAGTTTGTGTATAACCACTTCACACCAATATTCTTGATGGCAAATGTTCTGAAGTCTTCAAAACATATTCCATGTGTTTATATGGAGGTATACAGAATTAGCACATAAAGAGGGCTACTTCAGTTGGTTATATTTTTGTAGCCAAATATATATATATATATTGCTGCTTTGATTATTTGGCCAAAATTATTTTCCCATCAATGCATTGTGGAACTACAGGGAGATTGTAGAAATAAGGGTGTGTATTAATACACGTAGAATAACAATCGAACAATGACAGGCACACAGAGCTCTGCAGCTCTCTCTATCGTGGACAGAGCAGCTATTAGACATGTGATCGTTTATGGCCCAGTTGCTGATTCATGGCATCTGGAACCTCAATTTACACCAACAGCCAAAATAATCCACGAAGTGATCATTTTTCAGAGCTTAGAAAGAGGAGTTCTCAATTCAGGAGAAAGCTTGATGCTTGAACACTTTACTGACATGACTAAATAGAGCTGACCGAACTTCAATACTTTTGTAGCACTGACCGAAAAGCTCTGATCCTATCGGGTATCACAAAATGAATAATATTGGGGCGCCAAATTCCAATGCCGAACTGTCTCTGAACCATGCTCTCAGATGTCACTATGGACGCTGGGGACGCTGTCCCCTTCAGATTCATAGAGACACTGATCTGTCCCCTGACTTTCCCATCATAAGGAGACAAATATCACAGCTAAAACAGAGGATTAATGTCACTGCAGAAGCATTGAGAGCCCGGCGTTTGTGGTCAGTGCGTTTACTTGTACGTGAATGTTTGAATTTCCATGCCCTAAGTTAGAATTTAAATCAGAACCGCCTGTGGAGTCGGATCTCCACCTCAGAAAGTCGGACTAAACTTTGAGGTTACGTTGAGCTGAGCTCCAAGTTCCGACTTCCAGTGAACACCATAACACCATAAGGCATAGTATGTCTACCATGATAAAGCCCAAATTACACAAAACAAATGATTGAGTTGATGATAATAATAATAATAATAATAATAATAATAATAATAAATTAATATATTGATGATGACCATGATTAAAGCCTAAATTACACGAAAATAATTTGGTGAGGTATTGAAAAAAGTATCGTTCAAGAACCAGTATAGAAATAAAGGTATTGAAATTGGCATTGTATCAAAAAATTTTGAATGATACCCAGCCCTATGACTAAATTAAGAAAAAAAAAAAGTTAGTTCTATATTTTCCATTTCCATTTCATTTAAGGAACTGCATTTCACTGCTCATGTAGCCTATGGATGCTAGCAAAAACTGACAAACGGACGTTCATAATTTCCTCCACACCTTTGGAACTGCACAAAAATAGCCGCTGCCTGGTTCTTTCCTTTTGCAGCGCAGACTAAGCTCATTTGACATTAGTTATGACTGTTAAACACTTCTTTTTCAAAAGCAAGCTAAGAAGCTTACACCAACACGTACTGTAGACTGTCACATGACCACTTCACACACTGGACTTGAGTGAGGGATTACCATTAAGCATCTAACATGCAATGCTTACTGGTGCAGGCTCTTTGAGTGGGCTTATATCAGCAGGAGGTCACCACTCTCTAATAGGAAGGTCGTCCAAATAGCCTTAGTTTTAATGACTACATAGAGCAAACCACAATGCACGGACTTCTCCTTTAGTAATTATAAGATAATGAATCACATAATGTTTACAGTATGACCATCCTTCCCTGTTCATCAGTATATGACTCAATGTGAATCAGGGTAGGGTAATTGACTTGGGCCTTACATGACTGACTAACAAGAAACTTGCAGATGACACATTGATATATATCCACAAGACATTCTAAGTTCCGAAAAATGCTGAATCTTGCACACTAGAGCAACCTTTTCCTTTCCACCCAGCAAAAAAACACCTCCGCCCCTGTGCTGTACTATCATGCTGCTGCTGCTCTGAGACCTCGCCTCCCACTCCAATCTCGGCTCCATCTATGAATAATTACAATGATCGACATTTGGAATGACAACACATACTTCAAGCTTTATTAAGTCAGACTCGCAGTATCACCGTATCAGCAAGCAGATGGGTGGTGGTGGGGGGGGAGGGGGGGGGGAGCATGAGAGATGCAAATAACATGGAAGCGAGATGGGGTTGAGAGGAGGGGCGGAGGCATAGAGAGACAAACAAGAAGTGTGCATGTGTGGCGTCCGCTGCCACAGCCTTCACAGTTTGAAGCACAGACCCACAGCAGCACGGGTCCTTGTGCAGACCAAGACGAGGAAGTGCACATCAATTATTTCATGCAAATTTCACGTTACAGCTCCCGTTCTCACAGTCAGGTGCAGGAGAGCTGTGCGTTTGTTGATTAACACCATGGCAAGATGGGTAATCTGCATCCACAAAATGCTCACATAAGAGGAGAGACTGCGGGAGCCAGCAGGCTAACTGTGTTGTGACAGCTCCGGCTTTGTGGCGTTACCTGCAGCGCGAGGCGGGCGACCACCCAGGAAACATGCTTTAAAGAGCATTTCACGTTTCATCGAAAACGACCCTGAAAAGTCTGATGTGTGTTATTTTGCATATCACTAGCGAGCTATTTTCTTTCCTTATGGTTTCTAAGGTTTCCAGGGTTCAAGGTTCTAAACAGAATTACCCCTACACTGGATTCATTAAGCCACAGTATTAACCACTAACTGGAAAATCTCCTAATTTATTCACTTTTCAAAAGAATTAGCATGATAGGCCATGTATCTATCTCAAGAAGTCACTCTAAACTCTTCTGGAGGTTTGTTTTCTTGATTTCTTGACATTAGACTTAATGCTTTTTAAATCCATGTGGAAAACTGCATGTAAAATCATAAAGCCCCTGGTTTACAGTACTATATAAATTGATACGATAAAAGGTGCCAAATTATATTCATATTTAAGATAGTTACCATAGTGAATGTAAATATTCACTATATTAAGTGTGATTAAGAAAAAAAACAGCAAACTGAAAATAGACATGCAATGCAACTACATCTCTGCAGACTTCACACTTGCCTACACATGCACTTAGCTGGATTCCTTGTGAACTTTAGTGGGTGTGTGTAGGTGCTGCTTATGGGATTCGGCACGAACCCTTTCCCTCGTTGCCACTTGGAGCACGACATCCATTGTGGTGGCAGGGGTGGAATATATATATATATATTTGGTCAAATTCTAAATGTTGGAGATGGTTCAAGATGATACAGCCTGCAAAATGTCAAACATAATATATGTATGTATATATATATATATATAGAGAGAGAGAGAGAGAGAGAGCGAGCGATAGATATATTGTTTAGGTGCTGCAGGTAGCTACATTTTTTTCCCTGCTGTTCTACTTGCAGAAAAGAGTCTTCTAGGGTTTGTGACTTTAAGGATTTGTTGCAAATTGTAAGTTGATTTGGGATCCTTTTGTACATCCGCAAGATCAGTAAACCCATCAGGCCTGAAAGCCAATAATAATGTAAAAATAATTTTGCTTCAGACATCATTTAGACATTAGCTTGTGTCAGTAGAATAAAACAAGCAATATCTGCACATGCTATGCACACTCAGTATGTGAATCATGCTATATCCTGCAATAGACCAAATAAGGTAATAATGCTGGTGGTAATGTCACTTTCTGTTTGATGACGCTATTTTAACTCTTTGAGTGCCAGCCGTATTATAAAACAGGTAGTGCCTTGTACCACCATTTTTATATATATATATATATATATATATATATATATATATATATATATATATATTTCAAGACCCACAGAATAACAAATGAAAGAAGAGACTTTCTATTTCATCATGATCTCTGTGGCGTATACCATCTCTTTATGCTCTGACTACATCTCCCAGAAGCCCCAACATTATTCACAGGCTGTGGGAGTCCGCGATCGGCGACCTGCTGCCGTAAAATCAATTTGCCGAATTATTACGTTGATGGCACTCAAGCGTCGGATTTTAAATGATGTTGAAATATGATGCTGGCACTCAAAATGTTAAAAGCGTAAACTGAGTGTTGAGTATAGTGGTGTGGTAAAGTACCGCCCCAAAATAAACAGATCAACATCTGGTAGTTCACCACCAACATACTGACGAAGCTTTCTGGGTGGAACATGCCAAGATACACACTGCAATTAGTCTAATAGACTAATTATATACAGTAAACAGTCGTAATAACAATATTGATAATACATAATTATGTACTTGATAGAGGCTTACAAATACAAAACACCACCAAACATGCAAATGCATGTCTATATTCTGGATATTATTATAGGATGGCTTTGAATATTGATTAATAGCTCAGTGTTGTTCAAACACTAATATCTTTTTGTGCAGACGTAATAGGCCTTTCATACAGAATAACAAACAGCAGATCAGGAGACAACCGTATCAATTTTCTTTTAAAGAGAAGCCCCTGCATTCAATATGGATTAGTCTGACTCAGTAAGGCTTAGCTTAACAAAACAAGGCTGCCACTGACTACAGATGGCAGTTAGCGATCCGGCTGCTTGTAAAAAACAAAATGTTTTCCCACTGTAATGGTTTCAACATCTTTGCACCATCACGCCATGGCATGTGTGCTCCATAAGGTTGTGTTTTGTTTGATTTGAGTTAATTGTGGGTTGGCCTGTACGTTTCAGTCGTAACAATCAAAGGGGGACTATGCAGAGTACTATTATTTTGTTCCTCTATTATGCAGGGACAAAGTGGTTCACAGCTGTGGCAGCAAAGGCTGCTGAGACCAAATACACACATATAAATAAATATGTAATATTAATATTAATTAATAAAAATCAGAACTTAAAGGAACAGTATGTAAGAAATGCATTTAAATTATTCATAAAACGGCCCTAATATGTCACCATACATTAAGAAATCATGTTCATTTCAAATACTTTACTGACAACAGTAGTCCAGCCAGGATATTCTCATTTAAAAAGCTAAGTTGCAGCCCTCAACAACGTTTATGTTGTCATGTTGTGTTTTGGTCTGATGCTCCACCCTCCACCTATCTCCCAGTCACCAAGTCAGTAGTGTGTCAGCATCCTGGTTGCCAGCTCTGCTCTAGTTACCACAGCTGCAGCTATGAACTTGTCGGCTAAATAACGTCTATCGTTACTAAACCTAAAAGACCTCGTTATGAATCCAAAATAAGTTGTGACAAAGTCTGAAATAAAACAAAGATTTGTATAGGAGATGCCTTTGAAAGATGGAGATGGCTGAAAGCGGACAGGCAGCAGCACTCTCACCGCATACCCCTGACCACCGCCCGGGAGCTCAGCTCTCTTTACCCCATCCCTCCACAGCTCTCCTCTGGCACATTTCACTCCTTCTAAGTGCCCATGGTGATGCCCAAGGTGGCTGCTTTTCATTCACTGTAACACTTTGAAACTTTGGACCTCCAGGTGGACCCCCGGTGCTACCCGCCGGCCTTGCAGCACTCCCGCTAAGTCACTATCACCTCATACATGGCTGCTGTTCATTCACTGTAACATTTTCCGTTCCTGTTGGATCCTGCAGTCTAGCTGGCAACCTCTAATCTACAGTAATAGTAATAGTAAATTATGTAAATATCTGATGGAATAATAGGAAACCTTACCAAATACTGTCATGTGAGGTTGTTAGAATTATTAAGCCGTTTGTTGTTTCAACAAAACCAGCGTGTGGTTAGCTGCCCTGACCTCTTTGCACAAATCACACTGTTTCAGCAGATTATGGTGTTTTGGGAACCTCGACGTACACTCCTTGCCAGTGAAGTTTGAATGACATAAAAGTTAATTAAACATCCCACATATCAATGGCTTGGCAGCACTTCTTTCAACTCAGCTGATTAACTGTAATATTATAATATAATAATTCTTCTGTATGCACACTAGAAGAAGATGCCTCCAGAAATCAATTGATCTATTTAAGAATGTGGGTTGTTTAGAGATCGTAGCCTCTATTTAATTGCCTTTTTGGAAGTAAATGTCATCACAATTTGACAGATAACGAGATCAGAGAGGCATTCAGGTTCCAGTTATTGTAAAGTAGACACAGTTAAGTTGAATAATATTTAAAAGGGCTTTTAGCTGAACAGGTTTGTCACAAAGTGCTTTTCTGGAGCAGCTGAGCAGAAGCACCCCCCTTGTTTTTTCAGCTTTAATGGTGCCAAATACACAGTAGGAATTTGACCTGCATTTAATGTTGCAAAGCTCTCAACTGCATCAGTATGTCTGCAAGATGAACTACGCAGCTTTGGCTTAAGAAAAAAAAAAAAAAAAAAAATCACAATTCAACATCAAGAGAACAGCCTTGATCTAAGGTTGAAGCTGTGCTTTCTCTTTCATTAAAATGTCACTGAGGGGTGATCTGACTTTGTTAAACAGAGCTGGAGCTTTTTCAACCAATTTTAAAAAGATAATAGGGTTTAAAAATCTGATTGGATTGCAAGTACGGAAATAGCTTGCTGAAGAATAACACTTTGGTTAATGGGCTCTTTTTAAATGTCATGATTGTGAAATTACCTAAAATGAGCAATAAATCAGCTGCAGATATCATTTGTTATTTAAACATGTCTCAAACTAATTCCCTTTCCCTTCTGTGAAAAACTCCACAGAAAAGAAAATCCAAGTTTCATGAGGATCCATTGAGAGTCAGCTGTAAGTGAGGAGGAAAGGAGGTCATGAGAGAGTTAGTTGTGTGAGTGACTGAGAGGGATTTTCGCCAGTCGCTCGACAGCAGAAGGAGGTATTAGGCGCTGGCACAGAGCAGCTACCAACTGTTGGTCTGCTACAACAGCAACGAGGAGAAGCTGCTTTGAGTGTGAAGAGCTTACTTTAATTATCAGACACAGGAGTCAACAGTATACGCTGCATTGTGCCTCTACCTTGCTTTCTCACAGGGATATCGTGAAAACAGAAAATAACCTCTAATGCGCACCACGGCTCCCGACATCTCTTTTGAGTGCGAGTTCAAATGCAGACTCCAAGTGACTAGAAATGACTGAAGCAGCATGAACTCCAGTGTGCAGCGGCTCAATATAAAGAGGGAGGCTGGCGATTTGAAAGTGTGGACAAGCTTGAAGGAGCTCACAAGGGGAGAAAAAAATAATATTCTAGGTGTACAAGGAATAAGATGAAATTAAATCACTATGCAAGTAAAATGACACAGCAGAAGAAATCAAAAAGGTGTCTTGTAATTTTGATGCCGAACACTGTAATATAATGGTTTGCTTTTTGAGTCTTTGGCCTGAGAATAACACTTTCCTTCAGTGATAAGCTTCTGAATATAACAGAGGATTTGTGCGTGTTTGGATTTTTGAGACAAGGCCCACTTTCCTTGTCTAAAAGCTATCTTAAATCTTAAAGAGTGCTCTTGATTGAGGCGTTTAACCGCTCCAGTGCAGCTTCTCTGTGGTCAACAGAACAAGTCAGAGGCTTTGTTGGGAGCTGCCTCCCTTTCATCTGGTCAACTACCCATCCAGGGTGCTGCTTCGAATCAGAGCACGCTTTTCAACAGCTTTTCTTGTTAAAGGGAACGAGCTGTACAAGGAAACAGAATCTGTTCCATCACCTATTTATCCTTTAGAGAATCATTATGATCAGTGTCCTTCACAAAGTTACATTTTCTGTAAAAGTTCTCTCACACAATTGATCAAAATATGAATTATTTCTTATTTCCATGTCATGACACATAATCGTCTCATCCCACATGGGATTATATCACAGATCTAGTTTGAGAAAAAACAAACAAGATCCTGTGGGATGGTACGCAGCATGAGCTAAATCCAAACTGAAAGGCACTATTACTCAAACAGCATGAACGAAAAAACTGCTATCAATCCTTCAGGAAAGAAAGGCTTTCCTTCGTGAATGCTGTGGGAATATTTTGCTGCAGATGGCTCTGTTGTAATAAATCTGACAACGTTTGAGAAAAATCGTTTTGCAAGACTGGAGAATATTTTTTCTAAATGGTGGGTATTTGGGTCACATGTCTCATGTTTTAAGAGTTTAATTTGCTCTATGCATATCAACCAGGCACTTGTCAAAAAAAGGCCTAGCTCCAGAAGGGTGCCCTGGTTTCCCTGATCCAAGCAGACCTTTGACAGAAGCAATTACTCCCCAAAAAAATCCTGCAAGCTCTGTGAGAATTGAGGACATGATGTAGGTTTTAGCATTCACAACTATATAATTATGCTTATAGACTGATGTAAGAAGTGGATCACTGTGATGTCACTCATTGGTTTGTGCATTAAAGTTTTAAAGCATTGAGTTTGGTATTTTGGTCACCTCCATCTTGGTACCAGCATCATCTTGTTTTTTTTGCAACTCGTAATGACACCAGAGAGTGGAGCTGAGTACAACGAACACTAAGTACCACATTTTAGAAAGTGTGTCGTCACTGTGTTGGATTACCATAGTTCCGTAAAGGTTTGTGCTATCGGTAAAAATCCGATGGTTTTTGAAAACTGAGACGTTGCACTTCACAGCCAACATGGTGTCATTACGGTAATTTCATTCATGTCTGTTCTGGAAGCCCATGAAGCAGCCCCTGTGAATATGCACACAGAGGCAGAGAAACACACTCAGCTTTCAGAAACAACTGAAATTCACGATTTGAGTGCAAATCCTTACGTAATAACAGTAATCCAAATTGTGCATGTGCAAACATTTCTCTGACAACACAGTGTTAGAGGATTAAAGTTGTAACAACTCACAGAACGGACAACACTGTGGCAGAGATCTGTCAATCACAAGGTAGCCCCTTGCTTGACTTGAAAAGGAACCATGATTTACTAAATGAACATCATGCTGTATTGAAAAAGACTAGAAACTACAGACTGAGACCATCAACTCATGTTTACAATGTTTACTGAGGTGATAAATGAAGAGAGAAGTAGGATCATTTTCTCACAGACTGATACAGTCCTTTAGCAACCTGAGGAGTCGCCCCCTGCTGGAAATAAAGAACACACTTAAGCACTTTAGCATTTCACAACACTTCACTTTTTACAATGGGATGTTGCTGCCTGGACATAGCTCACATTATCTGTGTGATAAAGTGCCCACCATCCCTTTTCACTGGCCCTAATTGCTAGGATTACCTGCAGCTGCGTTGTTAACAGGCTCAATCAGGCCTCTTGGTACACCTTGGTGCAGTCAGGTACAGGGTGCTTGGGGGTTCTCAATTATCTCCAGTGCATAGACTCAGGTGGTTGTTAATGCCCAAATTTAGGTTCATTTTTCAGGTTCTATTTTTTCTTTTTAGTTTACTCAGGATTTGTCTTTGTTGGTTTTTGTTCTTGGGCAATTTGCATTTTAAATGAAACATTTTTGCATTTCTATCGGCCTTTTCCTCAAACCACCACTTTATTGGCTAACTCCCGTACCAGACGGCCACACCAATATGCCAAAGTGACTGCAGGATCACAATGAGTGATGCTCCAATCTGGCAGACATCTTACTATACAGAAAGCAGAACATGCTGCAGTGGCAGCAACCAATGACTGCATTACTGTGACCAGCTTGTTGTCGGTTAATAAGTGATTTTTCAGTATTAGCTTTCATCGGCTTTCCACTGAGTCACACAGCATATGGCATAGCAGCAAGAGATGTTTTTTTTGCAGGCAATACTGAAGATGTTTCTCTGAAATACTGTAAAGATACACAGTGGGAATGTATAGTGGAAACAGCATAGTTACACTCAAAAATAGGTGCCAAAATAATCCTGGAAATGGATGAGATGGAAAGGGTGTCACTGTGGCTCCAGGTTTTACAACAAGTCCAACAATTTCCACTGTGGTGCCTCTGATTTTCAATGAGTTAACATTGTTTTGTTCCACATTGGGGAACGATCACTTGAGAACAGCATTATACAGTACTATGTATAATCACAGAAAAATAATGATGAAGCAAAAAAAAATTGTCTTCTCCCCTACTTCCACTTGTTTGTGTTCAGCAGTTGACTTCAAAGCCACTCTACTGGCTTGTGTAAAACAGGAGCATACTGCTGCTGTTGGACCATGTTTGCATGCTAAAAAAATTATAATGCATCACCCTTCAGGGGATTTGGGTCTTTGGAGCAGTGTTGCACTCGATCTTTCATTTGTTCGATTCATCCACCCCTTAGGAGTGGCGGTAGGCAGGAGTTCAGGGATGCCTTTAAGTGCCACTTACATGAATGCAGCAAAACTTTCCACTGTAACGCAGTGTAGTTGAAGTAGGCAAGGGAAGGCTTGTGGTGGGAAGCAACTGGACCAAGGGCTAAACAGACTTATCTCCTATTATCACATTGATTTTTTTGATCTCTCTTGCGCTCCCTCCCTCTGTTTTCTTGCCTCTCTCTGGCTCAGACATTCATCTGGAGTGCTGTGAACTCCTCCTCTCTGCAGGCAACTGTGAGATCTTCTGGCTGAGAGCTTTTAAAAAGCCTTATGATTGCAGACCAACCAAGCAGTAGGCAGTCACCTGAGATTTGAGACCGTTGCCGTGGTAACACCCACCTGTTCGCCCTGTGCTAGCCCAAAACAACACACAGGGGAGGGGGAAGAGGGAGTGCCAGAACGGGTAATCCATTTGACAACACAATGTGCAAACATGCCAAACCTCTATGACTCGCATGTTTATGAGACTGGTCTCAGAGGAGAGCTCGGTGCCATTTGGGTTTCTACATGGTTTCCTCACCCGGTTGACACAGCGTGCTATTTTCATCCCATCCAAGGTGTGAGGAATTCAGCTTATTGGGTCTTGGAATGTGACCAATAAGGACGGGTCCTACCCTGAACTCATAAGAAATGCAAACAAACATATTGATCACTTTAATTACCTTTATTGTCTGTCAGGGTGAAGTTGGGATTAGCTGGTAGCTGGCTCGGCAAAGCAAAGGAAAACCGCTGTCCATTGGCAAAGTCATCCTTATCCACTGCTGTGACAGTCTGGATCACCTGTTGTTCAGAAAACAAAACACATTCAATTTGCAATCACTTTCCACTGTTATTGTAGGAAAGTTGCTGATCTGGTTTCTTTTGTTGATCATAATCAGTCATAATAAAGAGGTCCCTGACCGACAGCATTTTCTCCTCTACCTATATGTGCTGCCGTAAAAAGAGCTGCTGGGATTTCAGAATATTTGACTTGTGCCATGAGGGGAGCTGGTATCTAACAATGACATGGGTGCTCTCATGGCAACCACACTGCCACTTTTGTCAGCTTGTTACCCCTAATTGGTACTGTAAAAAAACACAGCGAGAGTGAGGAGAGAGCCGGCTTAAGAGAAAAACGACCTGATAGCCCGTCACCACAGGGAGTTCTTATCTTCAGTGTGAGATTTGGGGTGTTATTCAGAGCAGGAATTTCACCAGCAGCCATGGCCTGGAATGAACCGCTGGAAAAGCGGGCAATTTACTATTATTTTTTTATATGTTTTTATTTCTCAAGAGAAAACCATTCATGTAAACATCCTGATAGTCGGTCTAACAGTTTGCAATTTTCTTTTGAGCAGTGTCCCCAGCCCCCCCACCTTTAAACATAAAAGTACAAATATAAATATAAATGAGTATAAGAGAATGAAGAAAAAAGAAAGAGAAAGTAAATAATATATCATAATAAAGGGAAAAAAAACAATAAAAGTAATAATAGCAATAGTAATAGTAATAGCATGGAGCAGCAATATGAATGTAAGCATCAGCAGAGTGATGCATACAGTAGCATACAAAATTTGGTGTACATATTTATGCTCTCGCCATGCTCAAGAGTATAGGGCAGAAAATTCTGTAAAGAGATGGCCACGATTATATTTCTCTAGAGTCAATTTTTCTACAGGCAAAAATGAAAAAAGCTGGTCAAGAAAAATCTTAAAAGATGGAAGGGAATCATTCCTCCAAAATAAAAGTATACATTTCTTTGCAAAATAAGCACAGCTCTTTGTTTCTGCTGGGACGTGGCTGCCGGAGTTGATCACAGTCATTCTACACAATGCTTGTGATTCCACCAAAGATGCAGGTAAAAATATGCTGCTATTTTATTTTTGACGAAGCTGCAGAGCATTGTGTCTTCTTTGCTGGTTTAGGGGATGCGCCCAAAATTGGTTCTTTCTTATATCACCCCCTCTGTTGCCTTTCAAGTAACAAAAGTCTTCTTTTCCTGTTAACAAGAACTCTTTGTGAAATATATTGTAAATACAAAATAATTATGAGGATGGATAAGTGCATTTTTGACAACTAAAACAGACACAAAGCCGTGCACTGCATAATTGGGCTTTTAATAGTATTAACTTTTAACATATTGGTCACTGGGAAATAGGCCAACAAATAAATTATTTTGTGAAAAAACAGCTTTTTATTTATTCATTTCTGTGATAGTTATGTTTTAATTGAAAATACAATAATACCTAAAGCTGAATTCAATACGCACATTGTTACACAGTACTGTATGTGATGGCTTTGCTGCCCTGACATTTGGCCTTTGTGCCCTCTTTACTAGTGTCAGTGGCTCCATAGTTGTGATGATTTTGTTTTCCATCAATGTGAAAAAGCACGTGCCTGCCACTTGATTACTCTTAAAAAATTAAGATCATGGGAAACCAGAGGAAGCAACACAAACGCCTATTAGCTGATAATTGCCAACCATCACACCTTGGTTAGTTTCTTTCTGGGTGCAAAGGCTCAAGCCTGTTGTTATGCTATTGTGTGTCCCTGCATTCATTTGGATTCCCTCAGAAATACATGGGAATGTCTAAGGTGCCATATCTGCAATAAAAAAGCATTTAGTAGTAAATAATTAGAAAACGTTGACCAGTGGACTGCTGCAGTTATTGACAAAATCCCTCCCTCACTGTTCACACATCTACATATTTTTGTATTTCCACACTCTTCAGATCCAAAAATCAGACCCTAAATCAGTTCATTTTATCAGTTATTGGCAGACACAGCAGACACCACCTGCTGTTCTCAACGCCATCCACTAATCTTGAACCTTGATTTTTGTTTTTTAATTTGAGAATGCCACCTGCTAAATTTGAATTAAGTCAAATAACGTGAATAATTATACTCCAACCCAGTGGTGCCTTTCAACAATTAATGTGTATGGGGACTAATGATACATGTTCATTTGGAGAACAGAGCACCCTGGTGTGTATCATTGTGTAATACCCAGGCCACTAACTAAAAACAAAGAGAAGCTGTGTTTGTGGTCATTTTAATTAATGCATAGATCCATTTTACTGGTGCTCTGTTGCCATGGCTGCCTGGAGTTTAATATGCCTCGAGCACTGATTTAATAAAAAGATTTAATTCTTGGTTAGCACTGTCGCCTCACAGCAAGAAGGCACGGGGTTCGATTCCTGGCCTGGGGCCTTTCTGTGAGGAGTTTGCATGTTCTCCCCGTGTCTGCGTGGGTTCCCTCCAGGTAGAGCTGTGCCATATGGACAAAATTCTATATCCCAGAATAGCCAAGTTTATATCCCAATAACGATATATATCCTGATATAATATTTTTTCTGATGTGTTTTTACTTTCCATTGTGCTCTCCTCCGTCTCCTCTGTGGCGTAATCCCCTATATGCTTTTATTCTGAAGGCTATGTTTGTCCGGCTATGTTTGCGTTGAATTTTAATATGCAGTTTGGCTGCTAATAAAGATGTGTTTTAAGCGATAATAAATCATTCACACCCAACACGACGTCCTCCATGCTGCTTTACTTCTGTTTACTCTCGAGCCACAACTGCTGCAAACAAGTCCTTATGGGTGACGTGAACATGCTTCCACAAAGCAGTAGCAGTGCTACAGTTACATTAGCCTTCATACCATCATGTGTATGCTTCATACAATACACTTTTTGAACTCACATGATACATTTGGATTATCCAGCGGTCATTCCAAAGTTCAGTTGTACTTTACACGGCGTATCTAAACCACAACTGCAATGTTAAAGTTAGTGTAGCATCAGAGCTAACTAAGTAGCTACATGTTAAAATTCCGATATAAACAACAGAGGGTTATATCGTACGGTAGACATTTTTATACCGCACTAACATATAATACATAATATCGCAAAGCCCTATCTCCAGGTGCCCCCCAGTGACCCTATATGAGGATAAGCGGTAGAAATTGGATGGATGTATGGATTTAATTCTTAATTGGACTGAAGTGTTTTGTTATTTTGATGGGCACCTGCCAGCTGATCAGAAACAAATGTCCGTGGTGTAAGAACAGATGCATATAGACCTTAAAACATTAATGAGCAGCTCCATTTTGCCATTTGAATGGTGGTGTGCCGCTGTCTCGTTCAACACATTATAATTCTTCCCACTTAATCCCCTAGGACAAGAGCCCTGAGGCTGTGATGCAACCTTATTTCAAATTTAATGCAAACCTTAATTCAAACTTTTCTTCCAATGACTTGAAACTATTAAAAATGTATTTAGTTGTGTCTTTACTCCATCATCCATTGCCGAACCGCCCTCTCAGCCGTTTCCATGCTGCTGATTGCTCTATATCTCAAAAAAGCTTCTTAATTTAAATGAATCAAACACCACTGAGAGCAAACTGGAATGAGCTTCGATTTCGAGCTGCCGTCGTTTGCTGCTGAAATACTCATTTTGAATGAAGGATGATTAAGCAACTCAGTGCCTTTGCTGTTTCTCACTGCTCAGCTCTCTATGAGTAACCCAAAATGCTGAAGGAAACAATATTCAGTGCAGAACGCGTGTAGTCAGGAAGGTGACTAGGGTTAATGCAAAGTCTGGCAGTGGGGTAGAAAGATTTAAATGAGTGAGGAGAGAGGAAGAGAAGGAACGCAAGGATGGGGGTCATACATACAACAAATCCGAGACACTCACCTGTGCAGGCCTTGAGCTCTCGCACACAATGATCTCCTCATCTGTAGCTATTTCCGGCGGATTGTCATTCACATCTAGCACCTGGACTGTAACAGGAACGTGGCTGAGGAGGCTTGGGTTGTCTGCAGCAAAGAGAGGGAACCAACGGCATGACAAAGCAGATGAAAGTGAAAAGGAAGCCCTAATAACAAAGTAAAGCGTCAAAAGTGTAATTTAAAACTAGGACACACTGTGCACTTCTTGTTAGACTGCTTGTGGGTTTTGTCTTGTGCTGCTGTGCCGCTATAAAAGCACTGAGGGATGCAACATTGCAGAAGGCAATTTTGTACATTAAAGCACATCTGATCATCTCTGTGCAGCATTTTCTCGTCCTAGTCGGTGTGCTCGGCTGTGACGCATTATTTGCCCCTTGCACTGCACAAGCAAAATAATGTAAGTAAAAAGTAGCAGTCTTTGTGGTAATATCCACCTAGGCACCTATGCCACGGAAATACATGATTTAGCACTTAAAATATGATTTGCACTATTGAATTAAGATTTTTTTTTGTGCTATTTAGGCCATGGGACTGTATCCATAAAACACAAGTGCCATGAGTGCAGACATGTTGCAGAAATTGCAGCTTTGTACATAAATCTGTGAACCATCACAGATTTATGTACAAAGCTGGGAATCCGCTGTAACCCCAACATTACTGCCTTTGAGAGACTTTAGCAGATGTAAATTTCATATGTATTTCTGTGTGATGATGTTAGTTACCATAGTAGCCATTTCATATTTTGAACATTGACATCACAGTATAAAATAAATGTTGTGACCTCTAGGATTATCACAGCCTCATAAAACTTTACCATAAATGTGTTTCTCAAGAACAGAGGTATCATAAAAAAATGCAATTCTTGCACAAATTAACTTGGCTGAAAACATTTGGGGTGGTTTTGCTTTCCCACATTATTTTCTCTTATTCTAGAAATATACCTGAACTGCCCCAGAGCAAGTCATTCAAGTCACAGCCCGTGTGGCATCGCCTCAGTCCCCTGAGAGCAGGATACTGGTTTAAATGTTGAGCTTCCAGGTGTGGGGATGTTTTACAGTATGACTGTGTAGCAGAACACTGCTGAAAAATAGCATGCTCGCTCAGCAAAAACCATCCTTGAACAGGAAAAAAAAAAAAAAAAATCACGCAGGTGTGGCAGTCTTTCTATTAAATTAATGTTTCCAGATTTTAGTTTACTTCATGTGTGCGTAAAAAAACTCCATATGTAGCATTTGTTCAGCACCTAAGGTGTGTCTAACATTGCACCTGCTGTATTATAAGACAGCTATTTATGCTTTTATATCTTAATTACCTGGTGATCCAAAAAGCAACACTTAAACTCTATGCGGTCTCTGTGGTCTGTCGACATTAGAAGGTGGGGTTGTCAGTGTGTGTCCTCACACACTCAGAGTGAATCATTCTGCTTTCTGACCGTGTCTTGGCATGTAACTGTATCCTTGAATACTAAGGAGAGGTGAGTAGATAAAGCAGCATTAGCATGCAGCACCTCTGTCTGTTGGCAATAGATTTGCCTAATTGTGATTACAAATTATCTGAGTTACCTGATAGCAATTCTTGAAGCTAGCAGGACCTGTATTGATTTAATTAATTTTCAATGTGGGGGGGGGCAATGAAACAATTGGGACTAATTTGATTTTGTAGTTAATTATAAGAAAAATACATTCTAATCAATATGCAAATGATCTCCTTTATCCTTGTTTTTGCCATACTTTGTTACTTTCATTATGAACCCATGGCATTGGGTTTTGTTTAGTACTGCTAGTGATTGTGATATTACTCTTAAAACATCTCGCTGCTGTGAAAACTGGATAATAAACGAATGTAATCACAAAAATAAAATACAAAACAAAAGCCAAAAAGAAAGTGTTTTAAAATTGCATATTTTCAAGCACTAACCAACATAAATAAGGTGTTTTACTACTAATTATAGAACAAGGAACTGAGTTTAACTGGTTTTCAGTCGATAAAATAAGCACAGACTGGGTGTCCACACTGTAATCCTTAAATACAACTTAACAGACTATTTAGAGTTTGAGAACAAAAACAACATGGTGACACTGAAGTGGTTAGATGAATAGCTGCAGGCACCAGCCACTTATTGCACTTGTTGTTGTTCATTCTTTCCAAATGTGTAACTTTTTTTAGGCTAAGACTAAGGGGTGGAATAACAAAAGAATGCTTACATGCTAACACTACATAAACACGACCAAAAGCCATGGGGTAGTTCTCAGAGGGTGAAATGGACCAATATGCACCAAATATGCCAAACACAAAGTGTCTATTTGTGCATATTTAAATAAGGAAATATGCATAAATTTGGTGTATATTTGTCCTCTTTTTAAGCAAATGAAATAATTTCAATACTGTCTATGCAGAGTTATTGAAGGGCCTGAAGAGCCTTACTACTGATATTAAATACTGGGATATTAAATCCCAAGTTTCCTCTCTGTCACGTTTAAATTCCTTGCTGCAGCAGCTTGTCCGTCAGGATCTGAAAATTGAATTTTTCCTTTATCTCTCTGCTATTGTTGTCCTACTGTTTTTTGTCACAAAGGCTACACGGATCATTGTGATCAGATGTAAAAAAGGGCAATATTGTTTGGAGAATAAGATGTACAGTACCTTATTGAAGCGTCTCTGATCGAAACATTGAAATAAACATCTCAATAAAAACTGCTCAGTGCTTGAATGTCTTGCTGGTTTCATTCTGTAGGTGAATGGAGAGTGTGCAGTGCAGATTCATATAGTTAATCCTTTTTATGGAACGTTAATTTTGTTGATATTGATTTTGACTCTAATTTTACGCGCATCATTTTGAACCTGGGCTGCTCTCAGACTATACGATCCCCTCAGGGTGTCTTGTTATCTTGTGGGAAAGGCCTCTGGCTAAAACTATAGCAACTACCATAATTTCAGAATTAATTTTCTTGAAATCGCTGTACAGAGCTCACCCGTGATTTCAGTGCAATTCTGATAACGATTTACAATGTCGCCTCTTAGCTGGAGGCTAAACGAGATGAGCGTGGAAAAAAAGGTGGAATCTCATTTAACTGATTCTTTCAGGAAACTGGATAATAACATTTTATGTTTACTACAGTGCTGAAGGTGTTAAACTTGGAGATATTCTCTAAATCCTGGTTATATAAATACGTGTATATATATATATATATATATATATATATATATATATATATATATACTGTATATGTAGATGAAGAGTATAGCATGTGCGTGCATCTCCATACAGTCCGTGCTCATCTTTCTACTGCATTGCACAAAATTGTAAATTTAATTTTGAATGTCTATATAGAAGCCAAAATCTCTATATTATTTAACGATAGCATGCCTCTAAACAGTGAAAAAGATTCTATAATGGCACAGGGACAGAACTAGAAGTGTCCGGATAAAAAATGAAATCTGTTTGTGCAACTGGAAGTAAGAACCACATCAACACGTTAAGACATTTCTTCTGCTCACTCCTGGACAGTCGCAGAGCAGACAGACGCAGCAGGTGCATTAGATTTTACTTGCCCACTAGTAAATATTCTTTTTATGGAAAGTAACCTGGGTACCTACCAACCTCCGAGGCCATCACAGTGATGTTGTGCCAAGCCACATCTTCCCTGTCCAGAGGCTGTGTTGTCCGAATGAGTCCACTGCTTTCATCGATTCTGAAGAGCCTTACTCCTTCCTCCTTGCTATCTAAGAAGTACCTATTAGGAAAGGAGCATATGCACGTATGTATTCACTTCAGACTGATACTTTATAAAAAACACAGTGATGGAAAGAGAGGGAAAAAAAAGTGGATAATCTGCTGGCTACAGGGCACAGTTATAAAGTATACATTAGTGCTTAGTAACAGCATTTAACAGCATTTTGTTACTTTTACAGGTGTGGTCAGTGGGTGATATGAGAGGGAATAAGCCAAAGTAAAATTAATGTCACCCCCGAAGTTTTCTTTTATTTGAATATGTTGGTTTATTCTGCCTAACTGACCTTTCATTATTATTTTTTTTTTATTTAGTCATTTATTTCGAATAAGAAGTTCAACTGACAAGAAAAATGCACAAAACTTCTTATCAACCTAAAAGAAGTGGGAGGAAGTAAAAAAATATTAATTCCCTCCCCTTGTCCAATAATTAATCCAGGCCAATGCAGCTCTTATTCACAAACAACTGTGTCCATGTATGTCCTTATCTTGCTGGGGCATTGCAAACAAACATTTCTCCATGAACAAAAACAATGCATTTTCAAAAACATAAAGATAATTATCCCTATTTCCAAATTGATTGGTTTTATGATATGATTTTATCAAGGTTTTTTTCCACACTCCACACTTGGAGTGTGGCTCTTTTTAGATCCACAAAGGACATTATGCAGAATTACTGCTCATTACAAGAAAATTGACCCTGATAATCAGTGGCTTGCCCCTTTAAGCCAAGCAGTATACTGTAGGTGCTTCAACCTAGGCTTAAGTTCAACAATTCTATTGGACACATAGAGTACTTACATACTTTTGTTTGATATATCAAACTAGAAAACCAAAACTTTCTTTAAATGATGAGAGATCCAGTCCACCGAATCCCATGCAGTAAAATGACTGAAGTGCAGACAGTGCAAGCCAAAGGGGATGTTCTTCTGCTTCTTTGATTTTCAGAGTCTCATAGCACACAGAGAGAACAACCCCTGCTGCTTTAAATGGACTTAAGGTCCTCAAAGAATGCGTTTCTGAGTCAAGAGCAATTATCTTCAATATTTAACAATGACAAAAGGCAATGTTCTGTGGGCAATGTTTACACTGTTGTAATGGCTTTCTAGCAACACTGTTATCAAACTAGAAGCAAAGCAGCATGTGGAATACAAAGCAGAACTGGGCTCAGCTGCTCCCTTCATGAGTTCAAGCACGAAATGAGCATTGACTGTGTTTTCCCTAATTTATCTCCTAATGACCTATTTACACCTTTAATCCACATTCATTCATTCTCCTGAGTAATATAGCCAAGTTGACAATTTTCTATTGGCACGGGAGATGGAAATGGTATAGAAATATTAATGCCAGGACTGCATTTATTTGAAACAATGAACTCTTTTCTTTTTTAGGCTTGGATTGCTTGCAAGTGTACGAGCAGCCTCAGTAGAAATGCTGTCATGATTTATTAAATGCTCGGGCTCATAAGAGCATGAAGGTTTTTCAGCAGTAACTGTATGAGTGTAGGCATTTGCATTGTCAGAATAAAAACTTATTTAATTCTTTTTTTAATGACATTTTATTGCTTGTACATGAAAAATATACTGAAAAAACGATTTTTAATTACTGCTGCTGGTGGTTTGTTATGAAGTTATTTTTTTTTTTTGCGGTTCTATTTTTTCTTCTTCCTAATTCCTAATTATTTTTCTCAAATCTTAACGTCAGATTTGGGTATCAGAACCCCTGAATCACAACAAGAGTTGCTGCGTATATATAGTGTATAGATATTGACACATGAATGTTAATATCCCAATCAGAACGAGAATCCAAAATTGTCAAATAGATTTCATTGAAATCACTTCAGTGTATTAGTGCATAACATAAACATCTTCTAAAAGAAAATTAGAACAATAAAAATGAGTAGAAAATTAAGGAAGCAAATGTAGAATATAAAAATTTAAAAAGGTATGTACTATATACCTGAATGAAGGCTGTGTGGAAGAGAATCATGGTGGAAACTAATACATAAAAGCATATACTGTATAATGTACCTGCATATAATGAAACAGTTGTGTTTATGGACTGGTATTCCAGGAAATCAAACTGATTTTGTGTTCATTGCCAAAGCCTCAGAGAGAACCAAACAACAACCAGACTAAAAGCTTTATGTACTGCCGCTCAGTGATGTGGTAACACGTAATACATAGACACTTATTAGATGGATAAAAAAACTTAAAAGCATCTTTGCTGTATCCTTTGAACTCTCAACAAAAACCATGCAGCCCTGCACGCATCAAACAAGCAGACTGGTTGATCTCACCTTCCGCTGGGAGGTGGCTGTAAGTGTAAATAGATATCACGCAGTAAAACTACTGATACAACCTTTAACCTTGATGTGAGGAAAACATTTACATCTTGGACAACATGTTGTTCAAAGCTGAACTTTCCCTTTAAGTGACCAGTATTTTAGGAGTATATTGTTATTATGAAATTAAGGAAATTATGTTTGTTTCCCTGCCAGCTCATTGTCATCTGTTCAAAACACTTACATGACATCAGAACTACTTCCAGAATATAAATGATCAGGCTAAGACGGAGCTGAAGTTCTCACTACTGCTCTGATGATAATGTCAACCAGAGGTAATGAACCATCACAGCTTTCTTTGACTATTGAGACATCATTTTCAGACCCAGCATTTGAGATGTCACTCCGGTGACGCTTATTTCATGTTTATTTCATCGCATGCATGGGCAGACTTCTGATGATCAAAGAGAGCCAAACACTGATGCCTGCTGCATCCTGCATTCTGATACCAGCACAGGGAGCAGTGGCACTGTTGTTTAGCCTTTTTCTTTTTTTGTCTGGGTTCAAGTGGCTGTCATGGAAACGCCTCCCGCTGCCTTCTTCTTTATGTGGTGAACACTGGGAGTGATGTACAGCAGGAATGGCCGAGGAGGAGGTATCCCACAAGGTGAGTAAGGAAGTTCTTTCATATGTAGATTACCTTCTTGTTTACAAAAAATCCTTCAGAGTCTCAAGAATCCGACATGAAACAAAGAATCATTGAACGTCTTTCTTCAAGAGCAGCAGAGTACACCTCTCCAAAATGGGGCAGACAATATTATTCGTCATAAGTCCCTGTGCTTAATGCTGCACTTTCTGCAAGGCTTTAACCCATGATCCTAAAGTATGTAACAGCAACAGATAATTGCCTCTATTGATACATCAGCAAAACTTGATCTCATGAGGCGATCCCTGTTTCCATCTACTCCATCATTTACACCAAGGCTATAGAGGGAATTGATGCAAGCAGCACAGTGTTGCTTGAGAGCAATGTCACGAAGTGAGGTACCTGCGCAGAGCTAAAACCTAGGATTAGTCCACTGCCTGAGGGTAACATCAATCTTTTTTTCAACACTTCACAAGCATGTGTTTAGAGTGCATACTAATGCGCTAAGCAGTTGTGTTGCCTCGGGTTACTTCAGAGACGTGCAGACAAAATAACCATCTACCTGATGATGCTGAAAAATGAGACAGATTCCAAAATGCATGTTGATGATTTTGAGAGGAGACATTGGACCATTAAGGGCGTGCATAGCAGCAGGAATACACGAGGGGCCACTAAACAACATGCAGTAAATCTTGCAATCTGTTTAACGTCAGGCTGTTAGTGTATACATAGTACAGTGTGAAGTCATAGCTTTTCTATAGTATCAGTATGGTACAGGGGGTAGAGACATATGACATGCAAATTGGAGTTTCAGTTAGACAAACATTTCTCAGAGGTAGAGATAATCTTATTAGTTAGACTTAAACTCTGGGGGGTAAATTTGAAGAACATAACCATTTTTTATGTTTTTGCAGCAAAAGGACATATGGTCCTTTCTGAACATGAATGACAAAAAAACTCTCATCAAAAGATGAATAAATAAACAAGGAATTCCTCATGAGCTGCAGCCAGTTTGGCAATAATGGCTTGATTCTTGTTATGGGTATAAGTATTTTTCTGAGGAATTTCAGGAAGTTTTTGGCAACCAATAATACAGGGTTCTTGCACCATTTTAAAGGTCAAATTTAATATTTTTAAGACCTTTTCCTAAGACCTCAACAAATATAATTTAAGACCCAAAAATGCCACAACAATTTCTTAGGTAGAAAAAAGTCAATTTATTGTAGAGTCCGACCAATATGGAGTTTTTGAGGCCAGTTCTGATATTGATGTTTAGCAGGGAAAATAATCTGATAACCGACTGATCTCTGATAATAATTTTTTACCATTTGTTTTATCCCTTTAACACTTGCAACAATGATATAAATTGAAGGTATAACACATTTTTTTTCTACAACTTTAATTTCACGACTTTCAAGGACAAAGACATGAACTTTGTGAACGACATAACATGCAACATTGCAGTATATCTTTGACTACTGTGTTTTCCGATTGGCATTAATGCACCATCTGAAAATTTAATACCTACAAAACAATTACGGTAAATTTAAGACAATTTAAGACCTTAATTACCTGGATTTTAATTTATGACATTTTAAAGACTTTTTAAGGAGCTGTGGGAACCCTTTAAGATGACAAAGTGACAGTTACATTGGCTGCCGGTCACATTTGAAAGAGCCTCGAATAAGCCTCATGATTTTAGCAAACACGTCTCTTACCCTTTGCTTTTTACAGTGTACCTGCAGGATATGTCTGAACAAGAGAAACCATAGATCTTCAATGGCATCCAATGGTGCAAAACCAATACCAGCCAGCATGCCTATAGAGGGCTTCTGCCTGTTTGTATCTGTTGCATGTTTGTAATCGTTTCTGCAGGTTGCACATGTAGGGGTGAATGCCGTCTTACCTGACTGGACTGTTCCTGCTGTCCGGATCTCGAGCCGTCACGACGCCCACCTCTGTGCCACTCGGCGAGTTCTCGTACACATCCATGATGTAATGATCTATAGAGAAGATGGGGGCCTCGTCCACATCCCCAACTGTGATTTTCAGCGTGGCGGTGTCTTTGAAAGAACCAAGATAGGAAAAGTGGGGATCCATGTGTGTATTCATGCCCTCAATGTGGAGAGTGTACGTCTTCTTTCTCTCGTAATTCAGAGGCTGTTGGGGGTGAAAAGTGACAGAAGGTGAGGGCGAGAGGCTCGCTTTAATACAGTGTTTGTTTCAGTTAGACAAACTTTGCAAGACATAAGCAGGCTATTTAGAACTCCGGTTATAGTTTTAAAGTTTTCCTCTGTTGAGAATGAGCCTTTCTTAATATATTTGAGCTAAAATACAAAAATGTTTAACTGCACATAGGCAGTTCAAATCCTGTGGAGTTCTCATTGTAAACAAAATGATTTGATTTAATCTGAACTGTAAGCCTCTTAAACATACATTTCAATTGCATTTCCAACCTCAGAAACCCCAACAAAGCCTTGTTTACGATTTATCGATTGTCCTCAAATCAGATGGCACTACTCTCCTTCTACTCCTTTTCCACTCCTCTTTTATTGGAGCATTGCTACCTTTTAAAAGTGCATTATTTCCACCAATTGTTAATGCTCTCTACAGCTGGCATACAAGTGTCATATGCTGGATAATTTATTTGATGCAAACAATATGTGGGGCTGGTTTACAGCACAACTTGTGGTCAAAATTCTCCATAGTTTCACCTTTAACTCTTTGAGTGACATTGACGTAATACGATGTGAAATTGTTTTTTCTCCTTTTCTCCAGCAGGTTGTTGATCGCGGTCTCCCGCAGCCGGTGAGTAATGTTGGGGCTTCTGTGATTTGTAGCCGGGACATAAAGAGTTAATACGCACCACAGAGATCAAAGCAGGAAGTGGAAACGAGAGTAAAACTAATGGATTCTGTACAAAAAGTGGTGATTTTAGTGAAAGTGGCCTCTACTCTCCTCCAGACAAAACAAGAACGGAACAAGGTAAAAATTAAATAGTTTATCTCTTCTTTCGTTTGAGCTACTCAGTGTTTTCAGAGACAAAATATTCTGTGGGTCTTGAAACATGACTGAAAAATGGGCAAAAACGCTGGAACAAGGCACTTTCGATTTTAAAAAAGGCTGGCACTCAAAGAGTTAAATGGGACACATCACGAAAAAATAGCGACATACTAATCACAAGCCAATGTGGAGCTTGAACTTTTTTTGAGACAGGGTCTTAAAGAGGCAGGCACTTTTGGAACATTAAAGCATGGAAATATCAAGTATGAACCTGTGAATGAGCATGATATGCCTCCTTTAATTCAGTTTCCACAAATGATATTTTGTGTTTGTTTCCACATGGATATATCCCCATATTTTCCTTCTTACCTTTTTGAGGCTGATGATCCCCTCTCTAGTGTCCCTATCTGTGGATATGGAGAACATGTTGGCCCCCTCTGAGTTAATGATGCTGTACTTGATGTCTGCATTGATGCCAAGGTCCTCATCGTTAGCTTTGATCTTCCCCACTGGTTTTCCTACTTGAGCTGATTCAGGTACGTACAGCTGGTAGTTTTCTGTGGATGACCATTGATGCATTTAGATACAGCAAAACAGTTAAACAGAAGCTGACCTGCACCACATCGCTGTCTGAATGTTCTCTTTAAAGAGCTTAGCTGAGCAATTTGAGTCCGTCATTATTTGTTTCTGAGGGAATGTCATTGAAACACGTTGCAGTGATTCAATTGACATTAAATGCTAAAGTGGATTCACAGCGCTGCAACAGAGAAGATCAAACCCTGAGGCAGAAGATTATTCAGACCATGTTGATGGTTTTGAAATAGTTTTTCAATGAAAAACTCCAGAGCCATGGGGGATTGTGCCTGATGAGGCAATTTCAAAGACAACAAATCTTTATCATTATTTAAATATACCATTAAATTGGAGAAATTTAGACTGCAAAACAGGCTTTGGATGAATGCTAGTCTAATTTAGCTAATTATGGAAAATGGAACTGCAGTATTAGACCACTAGTTCACACAATAATGAAGTATAATACATGATAGTGAGGGAAGCTGAACGGGTCTGTGAGGTGAAGCCAATAATCCACTATTTTCTCTATAAAAGATTTGTAGTTAATTATTGCACGCAATAACAAATTATTATGAGAGTACACTTAAATGTTTCTTATTTTCAAGCAACAAAAAGAATGAAGTCACTCCAAAGGATAATCCTCTCACCTTTCATGTGTGGATGCATTAGGACCTTTGCTCTACACTGTGAATGATTTCAAAACAGCATTTCTTACAGTTGCTTGCTATCTTTCCACTTCCACAAGGGAAATACAGTACGGGACTCCTTTTTAGAAATGCTGTTCAGGTAATGAAACTGCCTCAGGCATCTGTAGCGGAGGTCTTCTGCCCAAGGCCAAAAATGGCTGAGAATGGTGAATTCGATTTCCAACCACGGCTTCACCATTTAATGCAATATAAACTATGTATTCATGTTAGCAGTATACTGTAACACATTAACATTACTATTGTTAAATTAGGGATTAAAATGGCTACATTAGCCTCCTGGCTAGTTAAGAAGCAAAGAGCTGAAAGGCAACAATTTGCTTGCCGTAAAGAGGCTACAGCCAAACATTTTTTTTTTTTTTTTTTTTTAGTGTTTTAATAAATTCGTCTGCAAAATAATGAATGTAAGCGTGCATTTTGTTAACCAGGCATGTATACACACTTTGGGGAAACATGGGCGGGTTGTCGTTGACGTCAGTCAGGGTGATGTTGATGGTGGTGGTGCCGGAGAGGCCTCCGACCTGGCCTGCCATGTCTTTGGCTTGGATAACGACAGTGTAGTGTTCTCTGGCTTCCCGGTCCATTTCAGATAAGGCAGTCCGGATGATTCCTGCATGGATGGAGGAAATCGAGCCATTAGTGTACTAAATACATACAAAGCAAAATAGAAATCTGTCAAGAATGAGGGTAACAGGATGTTACTGACTCCTCAACCAGAGCCGTAACACACTATCCTCAGAGTAACACCATGAAGCTCTACTTATTATTTCCTCTTTGATTCTCCTGGTCTTGCACTTTTCATTATATCTCAAATGACTATGCAACCTTGGATCGAGGCAGAATGCAACTTTCTAAAGGCACTCCCCTCGATCACATTTATTACTACAATAACACAGCAAACACAGCCATGAACTTTCACTTTGCTAACTCAGTGATATATGACTGCACCCCTGTGAAACTGGACGCAGGTAAATTGCAACACAGTAAGAAGCCCAAAAAGTCAGGCAGAGTATTTTATTTGTGTAGGTGATTTATTGGATGTTATAGCCTGCATACATATATGTGATATCTGTCTATGTTAGTGTCTGTATCTGCGCTGGAGGGTTAATTCGCCACCATAGCTGCTGAAACGACATCACAGCTGATTTAATATGTTCTACCAGTAACATCAGTGTTTCATTGTAAATCTTGCTTGTCCCCAGAGAGCAGAGCCTCTGGCGACCATTGAACTTATGTTCTTGTGAACTTGTGAACCCTGCAACAGCACACAAAAGTGGCTGACCGGGAGCTAGGAGACCTGGGAGGAAATGGGCTGGTGTTGATCGTGATGGTAAATGGACGGCTGCTGCCTCACATTGTGAGTGCAAATCACAACAGCGGGCGTCATTTGATGAGATGGGCTTTGCAGAATGTTTCAAGGCGTCACTAACATCACTGAAGCCAGAGTGAAAACAGATTGCTGTGACCATTATTTACACCAAATCTGGTTTGTAGGACATTCTCCACTCCCACTGTGTACTCTGGGAAACTCGATGAATGTAAATAACTGCAACTGGATGTGTTTGCTTTACTTACTCTTTGCAGAATAAAGAGCACCCACTCGTAGTCCTTGTTTACATGCTACAAGCTTTTCTGTCACAGTCATTGCACCATTATGCTAATGTACACTATAAATAACTAATTTGAACTATTTTTGCAAGCAAATCTGTACTGAGTCATTTAGTACATATTGGAAATATATACAGTATATATAATAATACAATGTTATTATAATTAGTCGTAGTACTTACTCTATTGTTTCATTATTGTTGTTTTATTGTACTTCTTATTTATAGCTTGTTCATGTTGATGTAACAAGTGAATTCCCCCAATGGGGAAAAAAACATTATATTCTATTCTCTTTGGCATTTTTCAGAATCCAGACATATTATTCCTGTAGTTTAAGGCAGTACAAAAACGTTAGAAAACATGCGTAACTCTCTCCCTAATCCACTGCTAAAACTCAGATTTGTGATAAAGCACAGCACTGCTCTATAGATAATGAATTAGGAAGGATAGAGAGCAACCAGAGGAATGTTCTGGGTATATGGGGACATTTCCTGTTCTACATCTCAGAACGCTACAATGGAATAGAGGCTGGTTGGACATTAATGTCATGGTCTGCTTTAGCCTGTTTCCTGTTTTATTTTGAAAGTTCAGTGCAATTGTGTCATGTTTGATTTTACTTCCTGTCTGTGTCTGGCCTGCTCAAAAGTAGTTGTTGGAAATTTCCAAGAGGTGCATGATGGGAAATAATCTCAAGAGAATCTAGTTGTAGTCTTGCAATTAGTGAACCTATAAGCTTCCAAATTTTGTCTGTGACTAAAAACTTCTCAAAGTCTTAAGATGTGAGAGGGTGTCAGATGAGTCTTTTTATGAAAGTTTTATCAAAGTCCTCTAGTGTATGGGAGGCATTAAGGTCAATAAGTTAAGAAGAGTATGGATGAGAAACCTGTATTTAAAGTTACTGAAAGTGCTGCTGCAGTTCACTCACATTCTATATATCTTGAAATTTAATTTAAGTTCAGATCATTTATCACAAATAATCACTTCTCCCAAAAAGGTTTATGAGTTGTTAGTGAATTTTCATTCAGGGCTTTCATTAAAGTTTTATTTCTATGCATTTTGTTGTTACAAAATAAATATACACAGTTCTTATTGTTGAACATTTCAATCAAACTTTTAAATGAACTACTGAACACAGAAAACAAATCAAATTAATAAAACCTTTTTAACATTATGACACTTTCAAAAAAAGTCTTTGGTGCAGGTTTGTTGTTGACCCAGATATTTTTATTTTACAAATTCCACACTTAGAATTTTGGTTTCCAGTATCATTGAAATGCAGCCTAATGCTGCTTCCTTTCACTTTTTGCTATTTTTTTTACCTCTGTCAATCTGTGTGTACCTGGCATGTTCCACTAAATGTGCCGTCTGTCCCCTTGCCCTCTTCCACACAATGGTATGATCCTAGTCTGTCCTCACATGTGATTGGCTGCATGGTGTTCCCATTAACGTTCCGTCCCTGCTGAAGATTTGGTTCTCCCCGACGGGAGTCAACTCTTCTCATTCGTTAAAAAGAATTGGCTTTTAGATCCGGCATAAACAACACCTTACTAACTGAGAGTCAAGTCTGATGTCAACAGCTTCAATGAGTAGTTTTGGTTTATAGCATGCCCCATTGAATTGTTGGTAATAGTTATTAGATTACCTGTTACTGAAAAAATAATGCCGTTTAGTTATACTGTTTATTTTAATGCCATTATTCCCATCACTGGCTATACAATAGATCAATTTCTACTTCCTTTTTCCAAGACTCTAGACAGAACATAATCCACTTGCCTAAGGCAGAATAATCATTAAAAGTGGGTCAAGGAGCAAGGAAGCCAACAGTATTAAGATCCAGGGGATCTCAGGTTACACATCATCTGTCACACTCAGCTGTGGGTGAGGTCCCATGGACGACTGGCGAATCTGAACTCATCCTTTGTGAATCAACACTAATATGAATGACATTATAAACAGCATGATATACCAGGATGGAACAATGATATCTAACTACAGTTATACAACTAGAAGTTGTACAGGGATTTAGCGTTCTGCTGAAAATTACATTTGAGTCGACCCCAAAGCCAGATGATTTTGTAATCTCCACAATGCAACCTTTAGAAAAATAACCTTGACATGGTGATGGTGTTTCTATGAATAAGCTGTGAATAGAGTCAACCACTACACCCACAGTGACCTTACCCATTCCTCCTTATTTCTGTTATTTCAGTGAATGGTGCTTCTATACTTTTTTTCATAAAAATGTACAGAGTCAGTTGACTGGTGAAGAAAGAGTTTGTCAGTGTAAAATGTCAACTCACTGTGTTTCATCAAATTCCTCTTTAAGGCAACACAGACAGGATGTTATGACTTAAAGCAAAACAAGGTTGAGCCTCATTCTTTGGAGGTATTTTAAAATCACATTGCGGTGATTCATTCCTCTAGACCCCTAGGAGATTTTTTTTTTTTTTTTTTTTCAGTATTTCATTCCCACGAGTTACTAACTTGTTCGAGTGAGTTAGTAACTCATTCCCTTGAGATATGTATCTCGTTCTCTAGAGTTACATATCTCGTTCCCTCCAGATACGCAACTCATACGAACGGAGGTCACGGAAGACGGCAATCACTTTTTGCCAGGTGAAATATTGATTATGATCACATTTACAGTAATATCAGCTAGTAAAAATGACTGAGTGGGCTCTAATATAACAAATATAATCCCCATCAATGATATCATGTCATATTTAGACAGAAAAACTTTTCAGTGATATTATAATGAAGAGTCATAAATCCAAAAGAGATATATATTCTTTATTTTACATATAATCATACGATACATACGATCGTCTGCCAGACACTGATCGTCATCCACGGGAGCACACACCACTTTCCAAAGCCATATCGCTATGTTTATACAATAATAATAATAATAATAATAATAATAATAGCTTGGATTTATTTCGCACCTTTCATGACACTCAAAGCTGTTTTTATCTTGATCAAACAGTCTCATCGTGCAAATACACGTAAATTTATGTTGTTAGCAATAGCAAACGGATGTCTTTAAGGCTTCATGTAACCAAATAATTACTGGTGTAGCAACGGAAGTGATTATAATGAAATGGCATATTTACATGGGACAGTAAACGACAGTATTGTTTGTCAATGAACAGTTTTTCTGTCTAAAAATGACATGATATCATTGATGGAGATTATATTTGTTATATTAGAGCCCACTCCGCCATTTTTTACCAGCTGATATTACTGTAAATGTGATCATAATCGATATTTCGCCTGCCAAAAAGTGATTGCCTTCTTCTGTTTGTATGAGTTTCTTATCTCGAGGGAAAGAGATACATATCTCGAGGGAATGAGTTACTAACTAGTACAGATAAAAAAAAAAAAAAAAAAATCTCCTAGGGGTCTGGAGGGGCTCCATAATTCTGTTTTATGATGCAACTTTGATATTGTCTACTACTCGTGCGGTGTGATTTCATGTGCATTAGTGCTGCTCACAAAAGAACAACCATTAAGTGGGGCAGCAAGTTAGACAGACTCTAAAGTGCTGCAGGGCTTCATTCCAGGGGATACCAAAGCAAATATATTTACTTTGACTGCCAGGTAGATTCTTCTCTCACACAATATTAAAAATACTTTGCTCCCTATGTTCACACTTTTCATTTATTTTTTTTTTAATTAATCAATATTCTATTCAGTTCCTGATTCAAAAGTAGTAGCAGTGCTTATATGTTGAAACTGTAGTTCCAGTTGAATGATTAGACTCATTAAAAGGGAGCCAACTGAACAGTGAGTTGATATATATACATATATATATATATATATATATATATATATATATATATATATATACACATATATATATATATGTGTATATATATATATATATATATATATATATATATATATATATATATATTAAATTATGCATTTCAATAATAACCACTAGTTGCTGACTCTTCTCATTGAATGCCTTAAAGGGGAACTATGATGCACATTTTCAAGTTCATACATTTTAGGTTTCTACTAGAGCATATTTACTAGGGCTGACCTTTGAGCTCCTTTTTGACATTTGAAGCTGCGGTGCTATTTTCATGCTCAACATGTTCAAGTTTCTTTTTTTTTCTCACACGGGCTGTGGGAGGCTGCACCTCTTTACACCCACTGTCAAAAATGCTCTGTTTAGGCCCCCGCCCTCTTGAAAAGCCCACTCTGCTCTGATTGGTCAACTGGCCCACTGGTGTGACTGGTCATTCATCCCAACACTTAAGACTCTAATCCAAATCAGTTGCAACTTGCTTTTTGAGGGTATGCCAAACTAGTAACTATGTCAATGTGACACTTGCAATGCTGTTCAGTTCAGGAACAGAGTTTCTGTGAACATTTTACACACAAAAACACCATACAGCACAAGCATCATAGGTCCCCTTTAAAATAGTTTATACAAACAATAATAAAGATTCTTATCCTACATAACTGGCCTTTTACAAACAGGAAAATGTGAGCCAACTCATGGGTTCTCATTCCCAAGAATCCCCACCAGCATTTTATTTTTGCCATGCTTTTTCTTGCTCCTTTTCTTCTTTAAATGTCAAGTCTCAGCATGGATTCACTGCTTTTCTTGGTTTCTAAACTAATCAAAGTGCTCACAGCCACTTTCCTGTAATGATGTGCACTCTGCAAACTCGATTGGAACTCCTTTTGTTATTAACTGGAGTCTTTGCATTGCTTTACCTGGGGTCCTTCAGACACACCAGACCTTGGCAGGTGGCCACACTTTCCATTAAAACAACACCAAGAAAGACGAATTGACCTTTCAGCTCTCTTATTGTCTTTACTCATGAGGCGCATCACTTCTCAGCAGTATTTCACAGGGGCGGATTTAGGAACAATGAGTAGACATTAAAGTATGAGGCATGTTTTTCTTCTGCTTTGGAAAAACCACTGTTGTCCTTACCAGTGGGGATAATCCACAGTCAATCATGTATCATCAGACAAACAAATGAGGAGCCCTGCTGTGTCAAACCATTCAAAGGCAAAGAAGAGCAGGAAAGGAGATTTTTGACCATGTAGGAATGTGCACATTCACAGCTGATGCTCTGCAGTTACATGACAAACACAATCACATACTGCATTCATGCTTGAATGACACTTTTTAACAATACAGAAAATGCAACAGGGGTTTTCTCTGGCAGGTATCTTAGAGGTATGTCAGTACTCTGACATGAGGATCACACCCCTGAACTTCCCTTTCCTGACCATTTCTTAGCCGTAATACCTCAGATAGTCTTGGCTAAATCTCTATGGAGCTTGCGAGTTAATTTAGAAAATAATTGAGAAAGAGCTGACTTCCTTGAACCTGGGCCCATTTGACACGGTGAGGTGGCTGGCCTTTTCCTCAACCTCCCCAGTCTATTAGACTTGATACCATCACACTATCCATCTCTTTGTCTGGCTGAAAACTTCTAAAGGAGGACAATCTCCTGGGCGAACAAAAAGGATTATAAGAGATTACCAAAGCGCTCTTCAATCTCCAGCTTCAGGAATCTTGTTTTTTTGGGGGGCTCATCCAATACGATGTTATCCCTATGTGTCTGCACTCTTGCAGAGTTTCTGGAGAAAAGGTAGATAACCCTGACAAAGGCAGCCATAAAAATCACAGAAATCATAACGTGGCACTCTTCTTTTTTGCGTATGTATCAGATCATACATCTGTGAGGAATAATTGGTTGACTACGTGATGACTGATTGTGAAAAGCGAAAGCTCTCTCCTTGATTTAACCAAAAGTAAGACTTAATCCGTGAACAGCAAAAAAAAAAACCTGTCTTGATCTATGTCAGCTCCTTCAATAAACTCAAGCACTCCCAAATCCCAGATCAGCAGAGAAATTAGCCTATTTAGAATGCAAAAGGGACTGAGGGGTTGTGCAGTGTGGTGAGTCTTGTGTGTGTGTGTGTGTGTGTGTGTGAGGTTGTACAGATGTAAGGTGGGGTTGGGGAGAGCATTCGACTATGAGACTCCAGAGGAACAACCTTGATGTCACTGTGGGTAAGTGACAGATGCACAGTGGTGATGGGAAAGACAGGTGTTATGACCCGGCTATAAAAAGGATAAATGCAGTGCACCATCTAAGATGTACTTTCGCTGATATATGGAAATCTCTTATAAAAAATGCTGGCTGGCAGTTTTGAGATTTGCAAACCATGTAATCAGATAAAATCCATTACAGTGAATGGTTAGGACACAGTTAGCATGTCACATGGCTAATTTTAGCGGTCTGTTGTGATGTGGCAAGTTAATATTGTAAGGGTACTTTGACAGAAATGTGAAAAAAAGCCTTCCCAGTGCGGACCTGTCAAATACACATCTAGGCACCCTTATCTTGTGGGTTTTACATTCAGCGAGCAGATGGAGGTTCACTGTGTCACTCTAATACTCCGTCGTCCTTGTACATCCGCTCTTGTTATTGACCAAAATCCCCAGACAAGTCACAACATAAGCAGCAGGCAGGGGGCTCACGGTCCTCCTTAAAGGACACCTTGCTAGGATTTGTAGCTGGTGACTGGAACAAACATTGTTGCGCCATATTATGGATTAATGTAATAAATTTTCACATCATTATGTAATAATGCCACATTTGGAATAACGTGCCACATTTTGGAATAAAATTATTGAACGCAATATATAATAAAATTATTACAAAATGAGGCTGTTACACTTTTTTTTATGACGAAAATAATAATTAAAGTAATAATTTGATCGATTATGTAATAAACCACCAAAATTGATGTCATTGATTTTAAGCATTCTAGCTTGACTCATAATTAATTTTACAAAATTAGTAAGATGTTTCATTGGTCAAAACTTCAATCAATTACAAGTGTTTATGATATTTTTGTTAATGGCCAATTGTGAATAGCATTCTTTCTTATTTTAATAACATGAGTAGAAATCATTTTGATTTGAAAGATTGTTTAAACTGTGAAAGTGTAACAGCCTCATTTTGTAATAATTTTATTACATATTGCATTCAAGAATTACAAAATGCAGCAAGTTATTACAAAATGCTGCTTTAATACATAATCATGTGAAAATGTATTACATCATCAAGCTTCTTTGTAAAATGCAACACAAATGTAATGTAATGGAAGCGTTTCGGAGACATTTCGGGATATACACATTCATTTTTATGCAAAGTTAGCTGACAGGACTGAAACACTCTTAGCTGGGAGACATCTGTTTGTTACCTTTGGACAGAGCAAGGCCAGCAGTCCCCAGTCTTTCTGCTACACTAAGCTAATCGTATTTACTTCAAATTTAGCATATTAACATGGCAGGTTTACCCTCTAACCTTTGACAACAAAAGGAATAAACATATTTTCCCAAATGTTCTCCTCCTGCATGCATTTCTGGGAAACCACTCATGAATTCCTGTTTATTGGTCATGAATATTTAAAAAAAAAAAAAAAAACTGGGCCTACTGTACATGCAGTAAATCCGGTTAGAAAGGCAGTGCAGGGAATGGTCTTGGATAGAAAGCTTGGAAGTTTTTCCTCCAGCCACACACACTGCACCTGGTGATTTCACTGATTATTAAGCTCTCCACTCTTTCTGAATGCATAATAAGCAGCAGCCTTCATTTCAATGTGCAGCTAGAACAGAAACCTTCACAGTCTCTGTGCTTCACTGGCCAAGGTGTGGAAAATGCACACACTGAATTGCACTGCTAGTCTTTATATAATGCTATATTTTCTATCTCATTTTCAATTTCCACAAGTCTGCACATGACATGAGAGACATGAGAAATGTGGCCTTTTTAGCCCCTTTCCCACTCGTCAAAAACTAAGTTTCAATCAGCATTCACTCCTGGTACAAACAATCTATTGCCACTATCTATCCAACTGTCGCTCATACATACTTGCAGACTACCCCATGATTAGACGCACAACTTTAAAATGTCAAATTATTAAACTGCAGTGCAAAGCTGACATTTGTTTTCTTCTGCCCACATTTTCCCCCCTCAGGCCTTCCGTCATTATCAGCTGCATCAGTCACATTTCTGTATTTACAAACTCTGTGTCATGCTCATTTATTTCTTCAGCCAAGGAAATCTAATCCGAAATCCCTATCTCTCCTTGTTTGCATGCTGCATGACATCGCCATAGATGCATCAATTACAATTTTACATCCATGATTGAATCTTATTTCCAGCGGAGATGAGCAGCTGCCTTAATGTTATTCTCTGAGTTAATTAGTCGAGTTAAGAAGTATGAACTCTGTGTTATTTTTGCTTTGATCCATTAGCATGTCTGCCTCAGTTATTTGAAATGTAGAATGTCAGACAAAATTTGCCTGTGGTTTGGTCCAATATTTAAGAGTTATGGTGATTCAGTTTGGGCAACTAAACGTGAAAATCATCGTTGAGTTGTCATATCATATTTGTCTCTACAACCATGTAACCACCGTACATGAATCAACAGGATAAGGTCTGTTTAAATCTGATGGTAATTTCATGTTATAATAAACTACACTAAGAGGCATTAAAAATGCAACAAAGTCAATGTAAAATAAAATTGGATACAACTACTTTGTATACAAAAAATGTTTTGTTTACTACCACTCGTGGCTACTGAAACTATGGAGCCACATTTTTCAGCTCAAACAATAAATTAACATGGCAGACGGTACCAATCCCTGTTTTTGCATGTGTGATTCGTTAGGACATTGTTTAAAAGCTTTCAATGAGTTCTTTTGGTGATTTGCGCTCAACTGGTCAAGGCTTTAAAAACCCAGAGGAAAAATACAAGCTGTCACAGACGGTCACCATGCCACGCTTAACAGCAAACATGAGGGAGCAGGCCATTGGTATGCTGAGATCCGGAATGACCGAAGCGAGGGTAGCCTGGCATTTTGGCATCCACAGATGCACTATCTCACGCCTGCAGACACGTTATGCACAGACATAATGTGCAGGTTATGGACTGGCCGCCTTATTCCCCGGATATGAACACCTTTGGGACAATCTGAATCGCCGTGTACGGCGTCGTATTCCACTGCCGGTGACGGTTGCTGATCTCCGTACTGCACTCTTGGAAGAGTGGGAAGCGATTCCAGTGGCTGAAATCAATGCGCTCATCATGTCTATGTCACGACAATCACACAAGATACTGACATTTGTAATCCATGTCGATTAATTTTTCTATTGTTGCTTTTGTTCATTCATGTTCAGTATCGTACCAAGTGAAGTCGCCCAATAAATTATCAAAATTCAAATTAATATCGAAAAAAATACAACGTTGCATTTTCAATGCCTCTTAGTATATATGCCTATTTTTTTTTTTTTTCAAAATACACAAACACAAACCTAATTCAGCTATAGCGTAGTAATAAAGTTGCATACATTTGTTTAGGAACATTGTTTTAACCCTAACATCTATCACAGGTGCTGAAACACAAGTTCAAGATTGCTTTGCCAAGTCAGGCTGTCCTGTACATAAGCCCTTTGTCCTGTACTGGTCAATTTACCATTTAATACAATTTTCAAACAGTCAGACAGGCCTGTCATTCCAGTCTCTGGTGGGTTTGAAATTATGCTATCAAAGCCACTGAGCCAGGGGGAAGAAACAGGTATAAAGTGTTCACTTTGTTGCTTGCTGAGGATTTAGGTCAAGTCTGAGGCTGTCCTTTGGGGATTCCTTCTTCACCATATGTGTGCCAAATGCTATCATTACCTTCTCTCCTGAAACGATCTTCCCATCTACCTCATGGGTCTTGTAAAATCTGTCACTGCTGTATCAGGCTAAAGTCAAATGGAAAGAGGTGAATTTGTCCATTTGTGTGTGTGTGTTTAATCCTGCTAATAATATATGAATCCCCTAAGTTGGTGTCATACAGTTTAAGCACAGTGGGAGCTGGGTAAATGTGGATATAAGGAGGTGTAAGGAACCTAATGCACTGTGAGACAGATGCGGGAGCTCCCCAGTGCTGTGCTAAAATGTAGCAGCATGCTAAGACAGCTGTTTTAAGATTCGGACTTAGCACAATACAAATCACATGCGAGTGCAGCTTCCTCCATGTGCATGTCCATGTGCTCCATCTCCCACTGACCGCTAGAGTTCCTTGTCCTAATTTGAGGGAGGACCGTGGTTTGCCAGTGGCAAAAACAACAGTGCCTTGTTTAAATTAATTCATGTGGGTGGAACAGTTGAGCGCAGAGAGTGCAGCTGGATAGGCCTTCAATCACTCCCCACCACACGCCCCATGCTGAATTACAATGCACACAACATGCTGAGTCAGCTCAAACTAAACAAGCCATCTAAAGGAAAATGGAAAGGAAATAACTGCTGAATAATCATTTTCTCCGTCAAATCGTGATTTCAAATAGATTTCACCTAAAATAAGGACGGAGCTAAATATGTGCCATTAAATGAAAATGCCCAGTTTTCATTCAAAAAACTGGCATTGCCTCTGGCTCACCAAACCGCTCTGAAATTGCTCCATCAATCCACTGCTGCTTTCCCTCGAGGTAAAGTCAAAATATTCAGCAATTCATTTGTGTTGCTCATTCAGCAAAGAATTCATGTTTTACATAGGCGGTATAGTCTCAAAGGGGCCAGTAGTTGTTCCAGACAGCAATGAATCAATTCATACAAGTGGATTGTTGTTCAGTCTAAGCAGCAGCAGTGAGCATGCAAGCCTTCAGACACAAACGTGCAAGCAGAGACAAAGAGAGCCATGACAATAAACAAGACACGCACACGCTCACAACAACACATTTTTCACATCATATTAAAGTTATATGCCTGCACTTTTGAAGGTTTATAAACATTTAATAGATTCCTGCAGAGGGCTCTCAGAGAAAGGATGGAAATTGAAAACCTGCCTGTAGATACAAGATAGATACAATAACTTTCTGAAGGCATCTCTACAAATGTCTTCTTTGACCCCTGAGGAGTTAGTTATGGCCCACAAAGAGTGGGTTGCATTCTCAACGACAGAGCAGTCGTATGAGTAGTCCATAACTCTACCGTGGCTGCTTTAGCTTTTATGTCAGATGTGCTGCAGTAACAGAACTGGGTGTTCACTAAAAGAAGCACACAGTGCACATATTTCACAGCGTGATATGCACGCTACTTTTGGAGATCAACAACATACTGTAGGTATTACTCCTATTTATAGTCAGAGTTATGCTCTCTTTGAGCTCACATTATAATCCAAACATACAGAAATGACACACCTGTTTTGGGGTCGACGGAGAAATATGGCTGTCCTTGTAGAATACTGTAGACTATTCTGGCACTGTTTCCATATGTGGGATCGTCGGCATCAGATGCAGTGACTTGCAACACAGAAGTGCCTGAAAAAGAATAAAGCATGATTATTTCACAGTCATTCCTGTAACTATCCTTCATACAGCAACCTGTACTAGCACTAGTTAGTCATTACAATCATCATGCTTCACACAGTATATATACAGTAATATGTGCTAGTAGATACTATTCCTCTTGAATTACAACACGCTGAAAGGTTGATTTTTTTTGCCCAGTAACATTAAAATATAGTGAAAATACAGGCATTCAAATGTGAATAGAAGTACTTTGATGTAACCAGTGTATATTTGCTGAAAATCACGAAGCAACCATGTTTGGTGCCTTTCAATCCAAGGTTAATTATTGTGTACAAAATATAAATATATAATAACATGACCAGAAATAGAGTTTAACTTATGAGACATTAAATTGCTGGACACATCCTCACTAAAAAAACAGAAGAGTGAGTTGTAATCTTTATAGGATCACCTCATTCAACCCAAAGAAACAGCAATCAAACAAACATGATGATTTCGCATCCTTTAGCAAATACAACAGTGTTTCACTGGATTGCCAAGTTCACAACACATATCTCTTATCAGTGAGCAAATTACTGGTACAGAAATGAACTATATGCAGTTTACAGTCATGTAGAAAATGTGTTCAGTTATTCACAGTCACTGATGCAATTAAAGGAACTGTATGTAGGATGGTGGCCAAAACTGGTACTGCAATCACTTTCAAATTACGGTAGAGCGGTGTCTCCCCTCTCCCTCCCCCCCGACGAGAGGTTGCCAGCTAGGCTGCAGGATCCAGCAGGAACGGTCAGTGTTACAGTGAATGAAAAGCAGCCACCTTGGTAATCACCATGGACATTTAAAAGGAGTGAAATGTGCCAGAGGAGAGCTGTGGAGGGCTGGGGTAATGTGAGCGGAGCTCTGGGCGGGGCCGGGGGTCCGCGGGTCCGTGGTCAGAGTGGCCAATCAGGAGTGCTGCTGCACGGCCAAGGCCGGCGGATAGCACTGGGGGTCCGCCTGGAGGGCCAAAATTTCAGTGTTACAGTGAATGTAAAGCAGCCACCTTGGGCATCACCATGGACATTTAGAAGGAGTGAAATGTGCCAGAGGAGAGCTGTGGAGGGACGCGGTAAAGAGAGCGGAGCTCCGGGTCGGTGGCGGGGGTTATGCGGTGAGAGTGGATGATCGGGACTGCTGCTGCCTGTCCGCTTTCAGCCTTCTCCATCTTTCAAAGGCATGTCCTATACAAATCCTTGTTTTATTTCAGACTCTGTCACAATGTATTTCGGATTCATAACGAGGTCTTTTAGGTTTTGCAACGTTAGACATTATTTATGTGACACGTTTGTAGCTGCAGCTGTGGTAACCAGGATGCTGACACACTACTGACTTGGTGATTGGGAGATAGGTGGAGGGTGGAGCATCAGACCAAAACACAACATGACAACATTAACGTCGTTGAGGGCTGCAACTTGGCTTTTTAACTGAGAATATCCTGGCTGGACTACTGTTGTCAGTGATATAAGTATTTGAAATAACATGATTTCTTAATGTATGGTGACATATCAGGGCCATTTTATGAATAATTGAAATTATTTCTTACATATTGTTCCTTTAAGTGGCTTGCAGCGTATGTCAGTGGTGTCATACAATATGAAAGTTAAATTGCTGGACATTTTTCAGCTGGGTATGGGAAATATGAGTACAATCCCTGGTCTTAGTTTCCAAGCATTTGTCATTGCACAAGCTGACAGAAACAAAGACAAACAAATTGAAAACTTTAGACGGATGCCTCATTATTAACATTGTTACTTAAAAATCCGGTTTAAAAGACATTGTGGTTCAATTTAACACTTGAGGTGTTGCTCAAAGAGCATTACAAGCTTCATTAACTCATTATAATTGCACGATGAGTACAGTGCAGTTGCACTACAAGCTTACATAATGCATGAGTATATGTTACAATCATAATAAGATTGTGTTTTAGGAGTGATTTGATGCATCGTATGGCCTGGGAATCTTTCCTGTGGGAATAAAACTAAATTAAACAAGTGAAACTCCACAGTGTCTCAGCAGATATGACTTTTTTTTCTTGGAAAACCAGAAGGAACAGACTGAAATGCCACCCATAATGAACCATGTACTCCGCTGTATGCTTGAGCGCTCTCTCTCAATGTCTCTCAACCTTGCAGCAAAAATTGAACTGGGAATTATTTGTATTTAATCAGTTTTGGGATTGCTTTGGAAGTCGAGGTGGTTCCGAATCATCCATCTAAGAAAACATATTAGTTAGTACATCACTTAATTGATGAACCTTGAATTGTTCTGTGTTAGTGGCATAAGTAATATGCTCATCTGTGACCTTTGTATGATTAATATTTCTGGACAGAAATCTTCTAGTTTCTTTTAAGTGGTGCAAGCAGATTCATACCATTGTGTATTCTGAAAACGCGCTCATTATGAACTCCTAAATGACTCTACAATATGCTTCCCAATGCTTACAATGCACTTCAGCTTAAGTGTTTAAGGCGTACATATTTTGAGCGATTAAGGCGATGAGTGCAATATTAAAAAGTCTGACTGTACTCAGCACAGAGTGAACACTCCAGAGTCAGTGTGCAGTGTTTGCTCATACCAAAGTCAGGTTTTCAGGTCACAGAAGCTTGACAATACATCCACTATCAGACTAAGGCTCTCATAAAGGAAGCTTCACCTGACAAGACGTTCTTAGATGTGTCATCATTATGAAATTGTTGTTTTATCCCGTTAATACCCATCTATTTTCCAAGTGGTACCCCCAGAATGAAACAAACTGATGCGATGAATTTGACAGCCACAGTAATATATATATAAGGCAGCTTTAAATAGAGGGTGCATATGTATCAGGTTTCAGTGGTGCAGTATATTCCAATTTTGCATTGTAGCTTGATTATTTTTCCAATGGAGTGTCCTTTTTTTGAGTTCTTGCCCATGCATCAGGATTAGCATTAGGATTAGCAGGTGAATATTACTCAAGTATTCAACACATACTGCTCTCCCTTCCCATCAGGAACCTGGTCACATACTTTTTACATCTATACGTTCATCACCTCTTTTAGATTTTAATCCATCTCTCTCCAATGACCTCACTGGACTCATTGCTGTATTCACAAGATATAATGTCTTTTTAAAAGATCAAGGTTGGTTATCTGAGGAGTGGATTACAACCACCAAGTTCCATTCATCCTCCCTCAGTCTGAGTCAGAGGTTGTGTGCCATTTGCTTTACCCCATCTTTCATGAAGTGTAGTGTAACAAAGCACCAATTAGTTAGCAAGATCTTGTTTGAGGCTTAATTGGTTGGTAAGTAAGATGTCATCTTAATGGGATAAAAGTCAATACACAGCCAAGTTTAATATTTTTAGAGAGGTCTGCAATCAGGTATGGAAGCAGGTTTGAAAACAAAAATTGATCTTTGTTTTTGATGGATAGCAGCATCTACTGCAAACAACACCTGAGAGAGGCAAATAGGGGAAATAAATCAAAAGCATGAGTTTCTTGGTATGCAACATTGAATTACTTTTTTTACGTTTGACACTTACCTATGAGTTCTGTTTGGCCCCATTCCACATTGGTTCCAATAACACCTATGTAATCATAACTCGTCATCTAAACAAGCTACCACTACTATTAACCAGTGATTTTCCCAGAAGTGAAATGGTTGACAGGAAAGCAGAGATACCATCTCCAGTATCTCCATTTAGAAATCTCAAATGGGAGATGTACAGTAGATGGAAATTGATACTGCTTTCATCTTGCACTATATTATTCACCATGGAATGGAATGTATGAATCAGTAACGTTGGACTAGCTGGCACCGGCCCAGCTAATCAATTTAGACAGGAAAGAAGAACATCACAACCAATTAGTTGCCACACTCCCAGACAGCCCTTTCCCGCACTCTGAAGCACCAGTATTGACAAATGCTGTGGGATTAGTGCTCTGGAGTGTGAGGACAGTTGATTGTTACAGCCGATTTGATGCTGCAGATGCCTAAACCAAAGAGGAATTACTTTAATGGGCATGAGATAAAGAGGGGGTGGGAAAAAAGGCTAATTATTTTCCCCTTCACAGTCCTTGATTTCCTCCCTTGGGTCATCAATGGTGATTGATTCTTTTTGTGCAACCAATGATAAAGTTTGCAGGGTGCACTGAAACTTTAAAATGAGTAGTCTCAATAGAACTTAACAAAGAATGCCAATACACAGATTAGAGCTACTGGTATATTCTCATTACCTTATTATGCACTCATCTAGATATAAAGATTACAACAACTTGTTTCTCTGAAAAACATTTTATGTTGGCTGTAATGCATGATTTTATCTCAAAGAAGCAGTTTCTGGAAGTTCAGAACTTTGGAGGTAGGGCCTCATTTCCAAGTGAACCGGAGTGTTGGAGACTTGTGGAAACAGTTTTCAACAAATTTTATTCAGTCCTTCTAGCTGCAGAGTTCACTGGTGGTAGACTATGTCAGTGGTTCCAGTTTAACCTGCCATTAAAAACAGTCTAACCCACTTCACAGTGCACCCAAGACAAATCAGTTCTAACACCAGACTCAATGTAAATGTCTGTGTTGATAGAATAATCTTAGACATAAAACTAACCTTGCATTTGTGAAAACTGTCTCCACGAAACATTTAGTATGTGCCAATAAATATTATTGCACATACAAAGCATCTATACATCGGCATCTCTCAGAACAGATTAAGGGTCAGATCTACTAAGAACCCAACCTGTGTACACTAATTTGTGTGCATTTTGTATATGGGGTTGTACCGTGGTTTGATGGTGATTTAATAAGACTGATTCTGTACATGAAATGAAAAGTGCAAAAGTGTTGGAGATGCCTATTTAAATGAAGGTTTTGCATGTTTCATAGTTTGCAGCATGGTGAGTTTGGAGAGACAAAAGCGCAAAAATGAAATCCAATTCTATAAAGTAAAGGTGTTGGTAGATGAAGCCAATAAACAGATAAATGAACAACAGCAAAGAAGCTGTTTGGTCTCATTAAAGGACTACAGAGTGTGTGGAAACCTAATAAACTTAATAAAATGCTGGATGCAAAAAAAAAAGGAAAATATGTAGGGAGTTTTGTCATTTCAGGTATTGTTTGACTCCTTCTAGTGGCTCCAGATCCTCTGAGTTTCTCCAACAGCTCTAAAATGGAAAAGCTGGAGAGGTGATATGTTTTAATGAGTGTTTCCTCATTCATTCCAAAAATGTTCACACTAGGGTGAAAATGGTGTTCTCTGCATCTTCTTTCATCATTTCAGTGTCTCTTCTTGCGACAATAACTACAGCCATGTGTGTGCAACGACGCATACAAACCATTTGCACCTCCCTTTGAGACGTGTTAAATATGGCTAACTGCTTTCAGGTTTCATAAGTCACTGTGCATGTGCTAAATTAATGTATTTATATTTTCCCCTCCCAGCACAATTGCATGTAAACGCCCTGTATTGAATATTCATTGCTGCAAATGTACTAACTGGATGCAGACATGCTATTTTGCACTTTTGAATGACACAACTGTGCACACTGTAAGTAAATCAGTTTTGCGAGTGCAATGAGTTTGCATACATTTTATACATGCAAACCTTTAGGAGATCTGGCCCCTTAGACGTGTATTTGACGCATCTACTTTAGGAACAAATATAATGATGGTAAAGTTGTGTGTCAGTCCTGTCTGTATTCAATAGTATTCAAGAATACCACCAGGGAGATACTGCTTGTTTTTAAAGGGGGTGTCTACAGGTCTATTGGGTTTGCATATTGAATAAGTTTTACACATTTCCATCCTCTTGCTGCACTAAGCTGATAAAGCTGAATTTCTTTTTTTTCTCGAGCAGTGGCCATTCAAAATGTGCCTGCTGCAGAACCGCTAAACCAAATGACCACATACTCTGCAATCGCTCCTGAACGTTACACTTGTCATTCAGGTGTAAAAGCTCACATAACATTGTCAGAGAGCAGGTTACACCTAATTAGGGTCTCCTCTAAATAAACTACACAGTAAAGTTGGTCAATAAGTTAACATTTTCCGACCATCCAAACCCGGTGATCGCAGATATATTTGGGCAGGCGTGTGTGTGTGTGTGGGTCACGCATCATTCTAACAAAATAAAACTCACCACAATCATAGATTTCCCAACAATCACCAACTCTTGCCGCACCCTGCTACCACCGTTCAAAATTACGTGGGAGCCAATGAGAGTTGAGCTTCTACAATGAGGGGTATGAGCTCCCATGAAGTAAATCCTTCATCTGTGGGGTCTTGGCCAACATTTATTATTTTAATCACAGATACATTTTGCAATGTAATAAGAATTAGTTATACTAATGTGATAAATAGACTAAAATAAACATGGTTTCCAAAAGAAATGATAACACAAAATTAATTTGTTTTGGAAAGGCTTCTCAACACTTCCCTTCTCTATTTCCATAAAATGGTTCAGTCCAGTTGCTCCATCAGACAGCCTGCAGAGAGCTAACTTTTCACAGAGTGGAGGAGGAAACGGCAGGATGCCTCAAAAGTCAGGAAGGAAAAAAAGAAAAGAAAAAAAGCTCAGGCAGGACAAAGAAGTGAAGGGTGGACAGTTTGTCCATAGTTTTATGTAAAACAGGATCAAAATTTTCCGTCAGCCTCACGACCTTACAGACCCCCACAAAGCTCATATTATAATTCTAACCATGTCTGCTACACAGTGTGTAACCCACTGCTAATAAACATCTAAAGAGTCCCCACTCAGCAGTACACTTCCTTGGGTCCAGAGCAGTACATCTGCCAAGTGTGAAATAGAAAGGATGGACGGTTAGCGGGAATCGAAGGACAGACATAGTCGCATACATAAGAACAGTACTTAGAGACAGATATTTGCTAGTTCTATAGCTTTTCAACAGTTGACGGGAGAATTTCAGAGAGACTGGAATGATTTCAACAGTGTCAGTGCCACACTTTCACTACCTTATAGTACATTTGAGGGAAAAATCGCCCTGACAGCAGTTTGGCCACCATTTATGTTTGGCCACTGCTTACATATGTTTTGAAGGAGTGCTGTGAAATATTTGAGCACCATACTTTGGAGCCATTGTGCTGAGAGGCACAAACCACTGGAGCGAATAGAAGGGTGGCTTTTGTTCACCCGTGCTAAAAACAGAACGGCACAATGAAGGAATAAAAAATAGATGTTTGCCACATGATGCTGGGCAGGAGCAGCTGTCTCAGTGGAGGTGGATAGAGGCTTTTCTTTGCTCTGTGATGTGGAGGACTCCTCAGTCTCCATGGTAGGGATTGCTGTGGAAGCACTATTGAGTACTTTATAAAGATCTGCCCACCCGGGAAACCATCACAGCAACCAGAAAACAAAGATGAAAAAGAGGACTTGAGTGGCTTACAGAACATCAAACACTCTGGAGAACACTATCACAGAGAGGACGAACCACAGAGCCACAGAGGTTAACAGCATGTCTGATAGGGACCTTCTTTTAAACCAGTGTTGGTCATGAGACTTGAAACATGCAGGAAATGTAAATGTGAAAATGTTTTTTTTTTCTTTACCACAGAGATAAAAGGGATTATAAACATGAATATCTAAAAAGCAACAGAAATAACACTCACGTCACCTTTAAACCCATCCAAACAAACGCTTACTGCTGCTTACAATCATGTGAAGGTCCAGTTTATTGTGCAGCACTACTCACCCACTTCAGACATCTCAGGCACCGTAGCTACAAAGGGTCCATCTGGAAATTTGGGTGCATTGTCATTGATGTCCTGCACTTTGATGATGAATTCCGACTTTGGTTCCAGCGCCTCCTCTGTGTTGCGATCCAAGGCTTGTGCATGCAGGACATAATGTGTTTTCCTCTCGCGATCCAGACTCTTAGTGGCATGAATATCTCCCGTCACTTCATCGATGATAAATATAGTCCCAGCTCCTTCTCCGCTCAGAATGTACCTGACGGATCCATCGCCTTTATCTGAGTTTGAGTGAAGCTGCAAGGAAAACCAGACACAGGGTGTGTGAATACAGAGAAGAGAACATTGCAAAAATCATTTCTCATGGTTGTTTTTTGATTCAATGTTTCAAAAATATGATTCACGGTTGGTAAATGTTCAATAGCCACAGTGTGCTACAGAACAACACCATTAGGAGGGACGACTATAGTATACATATTAGTGCTGCAATGATTGCCTCATTAGTTGAGTCAAGATTCAATCGTCTTTACATTGATTATGCATGCATAACAAAATTTTGTCTCTCAGCTTAAAGGAACACATAAATAAGAAATAAAAATAAAGATAATAAAAATAAAAGATACAAATATAAAAAAAAAATAAAACACCACCTGTATTTGCAGAAAATAAGCAATATTTGCAGCAGAAGATTTGATTTGTCAATTTATATGTCTTCATTAACACTGGTAAATATTGAAGAAATAAATAGTATCTCATTTCATTGTCTGCAATGTAATATTTTTTCTCATTTATCGGTTTTGTATCATTGTAAATTGAAAAAAAATGGTACTGGATAGACAAAAAATGTTTCATTACTATTTGATATTTCAAATAGATTATAAGATTAAGATTATACCTTTAAAAAAACAATAAATGGAGCAATCAACAAATAACTACAATATTGAAGATGGTCAATAGTCGGAGCCCTAGTCCATATGAAGACATGGATAGGGGCATCAAACTCTAAACATTAAACTCTGATATTCCATTATTCTCTCTCAGCCTTGTCTGTACCCGAGTTAGAAATTCATCTTTAGAGATTAAAGTTTTGAGGGAAACCCTTGCAAGACTGTTGAAGGCAGGAGAGGGGAATAAGGGAAAACCTAGCCACTTGTTCAGCCATAATTGATACCAAGAGGATTAATACTTTCATGCCGATTACTCAGCTGGGTTTGTAATTTTAGTTTTAGCCTTTATAAATATATTTTACAACACTGCTAAATTTCCAAACCAAGGCACCATGGTAACATCATCATTTAAAGAACTTAATTTTCCAACCATGAATAAAACATGTTAACACAGACTATTTTTTGCCTTTTGTTCCTGGGGGAAGTGCCACAGCTAAAGATAACAGAACAATCCATTTTCACTGTGTGTCTGCAATGCTTTACATACTGGTGGTACTGGTACTGGTATTTTTATATTTCACATTACACAACCTTTAGAATTCCTACTCGCACTAGACTTATGCAAGTTTTTGAAGACACACCACATACATACAAATAAATAATGCGAGCTCTGTTTGTACGGAGGTAATGCTACTCTTCCTCACATTGTTTATAGACACGTGGATACACATGGATCTCATAAATAAAAATCTGTGTGTAAAGCACATTTGCAAAATAAATAAACCAAAAAAAAACGGCATAAGAGGGGACTTTGAAGTGATAAATCACAATTACAACCCAACTACAAAGGTGGGCCATGGTCTGTTTAATGCCAATTAGCAGTGTTTGTCAGATAAAACAGCTGTGGCACTCAGCACTTTGATATGTGCTTTTTCCAAACAACATCACATAATTAGCATAGCTCAACCACGACCAGCCTGAATCAGTCAGTCAAAATTAATAATACTCAATTTAAACTTATGAGTAGTTTAAAAATTGAAAACGAAAAGGGACAAATAGGAACAGCTGTCCCACGTGGAGATAATCAACAGGGACATGTTTGACTGCACTGGTGAATGGAATTACTGTATTATATAATACAGTACGTTCATACCAGTTAAAAGCTAACGCACTGTCTGAACGCCTCATTGAAGGTGTAGGTGTTTCGTATCTAAGTGACATTTTAAATCTTTAAAAATTAGACCCCTGACCATAAGGACTGTCACAACAAATAGTGAATACAAGAGTGAATACTTTAACAGTGACCCACATTTAGAAATTATCATCACACCGTTAAACGTATGTTCACCCAGTATTGGCTTGAATTGATTTGTTCGACAGTAGATACTTTCTCAATTCCGAGGGAAATTCAAGTGTGCAGATATGCAGTAGATAAATATAGCAGGTGTTGATGATGAAGATAAAATAATGAACTGAACTGATGATAAAGACATTCTCCAGAAACTGCATGTGACCCCTCAGGTCACTAAGTAAAGGCTTAGTTCATGACTGGCCTCTCATACAACAAGCCATACCTCTGTCTGAACATTTGACTGGTTTATGATTCCTCCCAAAGAGTGGGAGAAGACCAGACCATTAAGGACTGGATGTCTTAGAGAGCCACTGATGGAGGACAGCGACTCAAGTCAAAGTCTCCTCCGTGGGAACCAGCAGATCCAAAAGGCCGAGGTCCAGTCAGAACCTGCAGCCTCCTCAGCAACACCTTCTTAAACTCAAACTGTACTCAACAATACCAAACAAAATGTAGTGTAACTGTTGATTTATGTTAATTTGCTTAATAGATGTCAATCAGTGTGTCCACCTGATCACACTGAATTCATGTCATTAATTCATTCATCAGATTCCTTGTGTTCAATCATTTATTCAGTTATTTTTTGTTCTGTTGTATGTCCTGTGGGACAAAGGACTTCCTCAGTGTGTAAGTGGAGCAGCATGGAAACAGCAATCTGGACCTGAACATAGTCCTCTATCTGCTGATGGAGCTGCACAGGGTGGAGACCATTGTCCATGATGGAGTGCACACTGATGTGAAAGTATCCAGCTCTGTCCACACCACAGAGTCTGCTTTCTTCACCAGCATGTCCAAACGTGTGGCGTTGTTGATTGAATGTCTGTTTTCTTTTACATGAAATAATTATTATTTCAGCACTGTTGACATCCATCAGACATCCCTGCAAGGGGAATTGGACATAACTAGACAGCCTTAATACTAGAAGAGTGCATTGGAATAAACATCCAGTGGAAAAGTCAGTAACTTAGCTTCTGTCAGCTCTCTGAGACTGAGACTTAGTTCTGACCAACACAGTTGTCCTTACCAAGCATGTAAAGGGGACATATAAGTTAAAACTCACTTTTTTCAGGGCCTATGTTCACATATTTGGGTATGTCCCCTTTAACAATGAGAACAACCAGAGGCACACAGTTATATAAAAAAAAAAAAACTAAAAAAAAACTGCGTGACTCGTAAAAATGGACAGCCATTAACAGAGACAAGTTATTTAACAAGTTCAACTGGGGGAGGTCTTCAGGCCACATCTAATCAAAACCTGGACCAGCGAATAAATTACTAATTAGAAAGCTGCTGTTGATTGCAGGCCTGACTCTTGATGAGAGCTGCGTGTCCTTCCTGTGGTAAATATCAAGCCTATAATTAGATAAGGAGTCAAAGATCCTGTTGAATCAGGTAGTTAATCAGTTGTTAGATTGTACTAACACAACCTCCAAGGCAAGAAATGAGAACACGTTTAAACATCAATGGCAGTGTGGACTAAAACACGTACTGTTCAGTTCATCCTTTGAATTTGAAAAGTCGTGAAAGGCAAATAAATAGTAGACTCCAGAGCAGACTCTAGTTTAATAACTAAATCCTATACACAAATTACCAGGAGTGATTTATTAAGGATAGATAACCTATATAGCAAATATAAGGACATATCAACTTCTGTCCAGCAGTTCTCTACAACTCAATCTCATAAATGTAATTTTACAGTCAGAGCGCTCATTTAGCCATTGACTTCCTTTGCGGGAGCTAATAAGTCATGCTTGCCAAAGTGCAAACTAATGATGCATATGGTGACTCCCGCCCTCCAAAAATCTATGGGTGATATAAGTGTCAACAGGTTGTGGGTCATTAAACAAACACCACAAGCTAAAAGTAGAGCAGTGTCAGGCCAGGTGGGAGTGAAACATACATGAGGATCCTGAACATTCAAATCAAGAAGAGCGATGAGGATTCATCTTCCATAAAACTCCATCATGGTGCACTTTGTACTCTTGACAGATGATTACATAATGTATGAATGATATAACGTATAGTGCTGTCAAAAGATTAAAAAAACTGAGAGATTAATTAATTATGTTTAATTAATCTCGTTTTAATCTTACCCCAAAAATGCTGAGAAAAGCCCTCAACTTGAGGTGTTTTCATTTCAATTCGTTACATTATTTTGGCAGATCAAAAAATTGATAAATGACAAAAAAGTGGCTTTCTGAAGGTTGTTTTGAACAGATGTAGTCCATTTATATTCTGCTGAATTTGACACTAGTCCCAAGTGCTGCCTGCAACCTCTAGTTTCGAACTTTTGTCAATCGCCAAATAATTAGAAAATAAAAATAAAATAATAAAACATCAGATCCATAAAGTGCTGCAAGTTAACACTTAAAGAAAAGTACATTCCTATGGGGATGGCTAGTCGCGACGTCACAAATCACTTCCAGGTCCAAACCCCGGCTGTGAATGTAAACATAAGGCCTAATGGTTGCAGCATATCTATACCGCTGGATTGTAAAACACCTGGTAAGACATATGAAGACATAGAATACACCATTTGAAAGGCAAAATTGTGAGGATTCGTCCACATTTTAAGGTCAGTTGACTGGACTTTTATATCTCACCCGCGACGTTATTGCAAGGCACCGGCACGAATATCAACAGAGATGGATACAGCTACTGTAAAGAGACAGTCATCTTTTTCACGGTCACTTCATACTACACCAGTTTCCCCAACTCTGTCAAAAAGGAGCCTATCAGCTTATGCTAAACCATCCCAAACACAATGACAGCCAATCAATGTCCACTTCAGGGAAGAAGCCCAACGCATAAAAACAGATTTTATAAAAAGGACAACTCGCATACAGAGACAGTAAAATTAGAGATAAAAAATTATATTAACGCTATCAAAAAACATAACACGCTAAATATGACTGTAATTAATTAATCGCAATTAACACAATAATTTGACACCCCTAGTAAAGTATACCCCAATAAGTCTCCACATGTCCTCAATAGAAAAGTATGCACTTTCTCAATTTAACAGTTATCTCTTTCAAAGATATAGACTTAACAGTTGAGTGTTCTGCCAAACAAATCTATAACCAACAAACTAAACCACTAGACTCTCTACAGTATGAAGTGGTTTTCCACTGGTCATCATCTAAATATGGAACTCTAAGTTCTCATTTAGGTCACTTTGAATTTTTACTATACACTCACATCAATGAGGTCCAAGGAGCCTGATCTTTTCGACCCGTGATTTGGCTGACAAGCTACATTCATGCCACAGGAGAAAAGAATATTCACTGCAATCTTCCTTGCATGTAGAAAGTCATCATTTAATCCTTTCTTTGATGGCTAAATACAACCACTATAGTAAACAAATCAAACATACACACTTGCAGTAATACATGGCTTAAAATGCACAACTTTCTCATGTTTACTAACCATCAGCGACTGCTTGATGATACCAAAGAACAGAGACCTCCCTCACTGCTGTTGATAGGGGACAGTTTGTATTTCACATTTTCTCTTCTAAGTCAAAATGATTGTACAAAACTGGACTCGGGGCAAATTTCTGTCACATGGTTTCAAACACAGGGCTCCATTTCTCTGCAGAGGGTGCAGCTTCTGCACTCTGATTTCAGTATTGGGATATTTTTATATTCGTACGTTATTCATTTTGATCACACAGAACATTTCATGATAACTTGTTTTAATGTAATCAGTGTCAAGTATTAATGAGTCTGATACAAGCTTTACAAGCTCTATGTGTGGTAATCTGGAAGAGGAGTGAAAATGAAAGTAATGTCAAGACCATGCAATTAGGGATGTCACCATACAAAACATTTAGTAGACCAATATGATATATTTGTTAGCAAAACAATAAATAAAAAAATAGGCCATAATTTCTATGTCCAGTTTTGATTTTCTGTTGCTGTCAAAATGTCTTCACTTCAGGATCTTTATTTATTTTCTTATTTCTTCTTATATTATTTCTTGCCAAAAAAATATATGGCTTAAATTAACTGAGTAATTGACAATATTACTTGTGAACACATGATAACAGTACAATTCACCTTTGCTAAAAGGGATAGTTCAGGATTTTGGACATAGGGCCTCATTTCCAAGTTAGTTTTATGTCTAAAATTATTCTATCAACACAGACATTTACATCAATAGTCTGGCATTATAAGTGATTTGTCTCAGGTGCACTGTGGAGTGGGTAAGACTGTTTTTAATGGCAGGCTAAAGTAGAACCATTGACTTGCATTAGCCGAGCACCAGTGAACTCTGCAACTAGAAGGACTGTGTGAAATTTTTTGAAAACTGTCTCCACACGTCTGCAACACTTGGAAATGAGGTCCTATGTCCAAAATCCTGAACTATCAATTTAATACCCATTTTTTTTGACAAGTAATTGAACACATCATAATGTAACTCAGTGTATTCTCTGTTCACATTAGCTATTAGCTCCTCATTAGCTATTAGGACTATGTTGCCAACCTGCTACTAACTATGAACCTTAACTAGTTCCTGCAGATTTCAACACAGACTGACTGTTCACAATGTAAAAATATATTAAATCTGCTGTTTATATCTATTTCTGTCATAAATAGCTTATGCATTTTTTGGTTATTTTTTTTTTGTTATTTTGTGGTAACAGGTAACTAACCACCACAATCAAATCAGTTCATTCTTCGTTCAAATGGACACTGTGACAAATATGAAATATTACAATCACAAGAATGGTCTGGACAGACGTATAACCTGAAAACATAAAGCCTCTGGTCATGGCTATTGTTGGGTGCATAAAAATAGGGTGCCTCACCACAGATGTGTCAGTAGGGAGTTAACTGTATCCTTCCGCCCAGTGCTACTGCAGAAAAAACAGTAGCATCACATTTTCTCTTGACATCCCTACATGCAATATACCACATAATGAATGGAAATGCATGGAAATCTCATTCACAATGATCGGTGGAGACACCCTGATAAAGGTATAAATTATGACCTCTGCAACCTTGTTGTTTTGTCGTTTCCCCACAAAGACTTACTGTAGAGGAATCCTTTTCCTCCACAGGTCATCAAAACAAGGGATTGCGTTTATCTCTCTGTCTCTACGGGCGACTTTATTAAAGACTGGAGGAATAGATGACTTGACTGGCATGTGGCTGGCGGCTGGCAGCTGGCAATGCATTTCTGAGGAATTTAAAAAGATCAACAGAGTCTGTGGCTCTGAAGTTGCTGGTGAAAAAGGAAAAAAAAAATTTAAAAAAACACTTCAATCTCAAGGAGAAGCTCACTTAAGATTTCATCATATGCCCAGAGGAGCAACCCGAGAGAAAGTGTATCGTCACTTTCTTTTGTCAACAAGCTGCGTGTTTCCACTGTCTGGGCTCTGCATATGTCAAGAAGAGCCTTAACTTGTTTGTGTTTTCAAGCTAATTGGTGCTCACAGTCAGTCAAACAGTGTACTTTTGCTCTGTCGTATGCCGCTCGTCAGATGTCTCACTCAATTAAGGGGGATTTGAGAGAAGAAAACAATCCTCTTACCTGACAGATATCTGCACCTGCAACAGCATTAAATGTTTTTTTCTACTCATGTAGTAATGCTGGGTAATATAATCATTTACAAGATCAATGGGGAACAAATATAATGTAATAAAACTGGAGCTATAAACTATTCTTTTACTTATTCACGCTCTCATTCTAGTCTGTCAGTGTTGATAAAAAGTCCCATAATGAGTTATCAGAGCACGGGGTGAAAATTGCACCAGTGAGTAAAACAAGAAGCTGTGACCAACACTGTTGTCAAAATTTTAAGCAATTCATTTAAGGGTTTCTTACTGATGGACTGACGTGTCTCCTCACCTCTTGAAGATTAAAACATGTTAAAAGCTTCCAGACAGTTAAGGTTATTTTATTATTTTAAAATAATAAGCCCTCTGATAATCACTCACTGTGACATATTTAATGTGATATATTTTTTATATAAAATCCTAATACATTATTGGTTGACAATATTTCATAATCATCAATGAAAGCTCTGAGGCAATGCCGATAAAGCAATAAGTAGATTGTAGAGCTTGAGCATTAGATAATAATTATTTCTGTACATTTACATTTACTGTGGTCCCTATTATTGTCTGTGATATGATTTCATCCTGTCCCATCTAATATTGTGATGGTAATGTATATACATTAGGTATTACAGTGTACACATAAGTACACTGATAGAGCTTCAATGAAACCAACTATATGCAACAAACGATTAGAAGAGATTAGCACAAGCCTTCTGAAATGATAATGATTTACCACCAACAACCAATAAACCTGTTCAACCACAGCAGATGAAAGATTTCAAATGTTCAAATTCTCCATTTCTGGGCAACATGTGCCATCACAGTATTCAGTCTTGGTTTTCTAGACCCACAGTAGCTGCCATGCCAATTATTCTATTCATGCCAATTTCTCGCCTGAACAAATATAAAAACTGAATGGCCACATGGTGCTGCGATAATCAGCCAAAAAACGCTTACAAGTGGCTGCAATTCAAGCATACATAAATCATGTCCCATATCAGGTAGAGTCAAGAAAACGACTTAGTCTCCTCATGTAAGTTTAATGAAGCATGGGAAATATCAACTTTTTGGAAAGGGGACACAAGACATGGAATGCAATCTTACATATTACACAGGCAGGGCGGAGCGGGGGGATTCGCTCTACTGAGTGCCATCCTGATCCGTTATGAGACGCTCCACAGCTTGACCTTCATCTATTTCGCTCCTCCACTTCTTTTCTTTTCTGAACCAGCTTTGTCCTTTTTCACTGTGCAGATCCTGATAATGTATGTGCGTGGTTGGATTGCATTATTGGTGAATGCCATTTGTAAATGGCTTGGTCGCTTTAGGTGTACAGAGCCACATAATGTATGCGCCCAGCTCAGCTTTTTTTCACTCTCTGCTTGTATAACAAGGATGCTGCTTTACTGCTGTTATGTCCACTCATTATGAACTGTGTGGAACCAGAACAAGGAGGCGACTAAGAAGAATGTCTCTCTGGTGCAGGTGGAAAAAAGGAATAATAAAACAGGATGTGACTATAAAATCCTAGATCTGATTTTTATATGTTAAAATACATCAAATGCATGTTATATGTTAAAAAAAGGTTGCATTATTTAGATTTATAATTGATTTAAGACATCAGTGGACTTGTACAGATGGCTAAAAGTGGCAGTGCTGCTCAATATATTTGTTTATCTGTATGTTCTTCTAATCAGACAGGTGCTGGACAAACATATACTTCATGTTGGTTCATGAAGACATTGCGTGAATTGCATGACTTTCATGTTGAAAACAAATGTTAAAGGTGGCAGTCAGGTTGTGGAGCGTTAATTCTATCCACAGTGTGCATGACGAGAGAGAAGAGAAGGAGAAATGAGCAGGCTGCATGCCCTATAGCTAATGATCCGTGCCTTGGCGTCATATTTGCAATTAGTGAATGGGGGTGGGTTCGTTTTTGATTAAATCTCGCCTCTTATACTTCACTCAAGAGGACTTAATCACTTTCTCTGTGGGCGTGCTTGATTGTCTGATTATCACTACGTTTTGACCGCGCTCCCTCCCAATCAACTCCTCTGAGCGCCCCACTTCTCTTTCGATTGATTTGTAACAGTCACAGTAAACTCTGATGATGGAGCGACGGCCTAATGACCATATATCAAGAGACAGTGATGTGGGGTGTGATGGAGACGTGCCTTCAATGCACATCATAAAGATCCACCCCCATAGTTGTCCTCTATTTTGACATCTGCAGGGAGACGCAGAATGAATCGTTGTCTTCCCAGCAGGGTGGTTGACTTCTTCATGTATAGTAATGAAATTATTAGAGTCCCGGAAGCAACTCTGACACTCGTTTAATGGCTCTGCCTCTAACTGCTGCGAAAATATGACATTTGGATAGGACAGAAATGAAACCGTCAGCCGATCGGCTCTGGAAAACATGACGTTTCTGCCTTGTGCTCTGCCAGTGAGCGAGGGCAAAGTGTCTTGAGTGTCTAAATGGTGCTAATATGTTTGAACATTTCAGCCAGAGGACAGGGGAATGCACTTAGGATATTAGGCATGCCTGCACAGACAGCAGACATAAGCTTCAAGGGTTATTTTCGCCAGTTGGTGAATCATTGGAAGTTAAACTATAATTCACTGGGTTAACTTAATTTATTATGTTTTGCAAGGCAAAAATGTGGCAACATCAAGGACACAGCACCACAGATCCATTTCTAGGTCTGACCACATAACAAAGGGCCTTTCAACACCTTTTAGGGGAGCTATAATGTTTATTTTCTAAAAAAAAAAAAAAAAACCCTTAATGACACTTATTTTTCTCTTACCGTGTATCTGATCTGTTTCTTTAAGTCTGTGAGAAAAATATGGTGCAACATTGGAAAGGCAGTTTTGGTGGAAACTACTGCTACTTTACTGTTTACTGCTCAGTTTGGCTTCATCAGACTCCCTTCCAGATGCAGCAGGCAGCTATTTTCAGTAAAAACTAACAGTCCAGCAAAGTTAGCAACTAGATAGATAGATAGATAATTAGCATTATTTCTGTCATGGGATGTTTCTCTTTCCAACAACGCAGAGTAATAATGTGTGATCGGCTGTGAAATGTTTCTTGTTATTTCATGTAACACCTCACTGGTTTAATACAGAAAAACATCCTAATCTGCATGCTCTTGCTTCCATTTCAAAGAGTGGGTGAAAAGCAATATGTATGTTAAGACTTTCCCCATCGTTGAGCTGTTACTGCACATGCAACAAGCCTGATTCTGTCACAGCATGAGCCATTTTTAGATGTATGAATAAAACATTTAGACACCTTTGTTATAGGTATGCTCTGCAAATAAGACAGGGGGTATTCTTCACAGTCGTGGCTGAAGCACAGATTCTGCCAAACCTCATGCTATTTACTGTATATTTTAGCAGCGGGCAGACACCAATGATGGGTCTATTCAAGGATTTCTGAGTTTGATTTTATCCAACAGCTGCACCGCGTCTTCTGATGAAGACAGTTCACAGCATTTCATTCATTGCACAGTCTTCCAAAAATTACCATGCAGTCTGAAACCTGTGCAACGACTTCAAAGCGCCATGCTGAGCTGATTGACATGAAGAAATTCACACCTCCCACTGGGAGAATGGGTTGTATCCCTCCTCATATCTGGACAAGCCCTGTCCCTTACCATGCATTTGCTTTTCACTCATGTACAAAGCTGTCATTTCCTAAAATGCATCAGCCCCCCAGAAAGGTGTCACTGGGGATTACGGGATACCTCAGGGGGATTAAAATGTTCTTGACAGACTGGCCGCTTCACTTATTCCCAGAAGTCTCTCCACTAAACTGTCCTTTGTGTGAAAGTGGTAGGGGCTTTGACATTTCGTTACAAAATGAAAAATTTCATTTAAAAAAAAAAAAGATATTCAAACAAATATTAGGCAGCCCTTAATATTCGAACCTGATATGAGCATTATTTTTTGTAAAAGTGTTTCCTTGTTAAACATTGTTTTCAGTTTAGACTCCGAGGCTTTTTCATGCCTGGTGAAGTTATGAATCAAGAGCTCATTAGCAAGGCTATTATTGGTCATCTGGGCTCCTGTAGGTGACGTTAGCGTCCTGGTTAGTGCCTATTTTACATATCAGAACAATGGCCGTGACAATGCCTACAACAATTACGTCTGAGGAGTCCAGACCATCTGAAAAGCAACGTGTGGAGCAACTTTGGGTTCCAAAAGGAACAGGGAAAAATCATGACTAAGGACAAAGTGATATGTAAAATATGTAGGACCAAACTCACATACCACACGACAACCAGCAACTTGAGAGCCCACGGAGCGGGAGCGAGGCAGGCCAGAAACAACTGCTGTGCTATCTCCTTCACGACGCCTCCCGTATGCCCGTCAAAACAGAGCGACACATTTCCTGACACGGTTCATTTGCGAAGATATGAGGCCGATTACCGTGATATATGGGAGCAGGTTTCAAGCTTTCATTCACAAACTAGTTTGATGCCAATATAGGGCTTACTGAAGGCATTTGATGGTCAAAATATTATTAATAAATATTCAAATATATTCAAATATTAATAAACAAAGGAACTTTGAATATGATTTTGTGGCCAAATGTCAAAGCCCTAGAAAGTGTTAAAAAGTACACACAACATTACCATCACCATGATTGTGTAATGTTTTGACCTTGCAGATTTCTCATTTTTTTTTTATGTTGACCTCGCAATAATTACAATTATATTTAAAAAAAAAAATCCTATTTCTCGATGAAAGCAATCATCGACAAAGACTGTCTGCAATTCCCAGGTGAAAATGCTCACTTGGTGCTCGTTAATGTCCGGGGTTTTTAATCAAGCAAAGGAAGGGGGGAAAAAAAACACAATACGGAGCACGGAGTACGTGCCGAGTGCATTAATCCTCCTCCTCCTCGTCCTCCTCTCCTGTCTTCGTCTAATTAAGGGTCATTCTGTCTCCTGGCCACATTAGGACACTGCACACCAGTCCCAACCCACATAATTAAATGTTTTTTTGTGCTAACCATCTGGAGACCTCATCTCTTTAAACATGCATGTCAAATTGATTCCTTAATAATGTTTATGCGTCTTCGCAGTGCTTTATTATCAGTCAGGATTAGCTGTTTATGTTTGTTTTGCTTTCATCAGCGGCACCCGCCACACACACACACACACACACACACACACACACATTAATACAGAACAACAACACCCTTAAGGTAGCAGTGGAACTAGCACATCAGCCAGCCAGCAAAGCAAACAATCATGAACTTCAAAGCACTGGATGAATTTAATGTGTAAATGAGGAACCATGTCATCGTGTGGTTAACGCATCGACAAACTAATGTTTTGAATGTGCCGCAAAATATCTTTCGGTGGGACACAATGCCCCGTAAATACTGAGGCATTGTTTTTGTTGGCACAGTGGGATTTTATGGTCCATTCATGCGTCAAATAATATTAGCTAAAACATGTTTCACCAATAAATAACCTTTCTTTCCTGCTTTTCTGGCTTGGCAAGGACATTTGTGGTTAAAACCCCGGGTTTATTCAATAAACACAGGTGGAAAATGATATTTGTGATATTGTGTTGTTTTAGTGTTGGTGTTGTCTCCCCCCCCTCCTTCACCTTATTTCTCCCCGAGCATGTCATCCCACTTCTCTTTCATTTTGCTTTCAAATGGCACAGAAATACAGACATATGTGCGGTCAGAGGAGCGTTGTCCCTTTCTCATTCTTTTTCTCTCGGAGTGCAGTTGAGGGGATTAGTCTGTGCCTGAGTGCCTAGAATAATGATCACTGCAGCGGAGAAAACACATTTTAACATTTCAGGAGATAAGGGCATGCAATCTGCAAGCAGAGGACTTCACCAGCTCCCTGTGGCTTATTGTGGAGCTAACAGAAAAGTCACCACCAACAACCAGGCTACACCACACCCTATATGCACAATACCCACTACTATCTTTCCCACTGTAAGGGACATCAGTCACTCGGAAATTACATTCATAAAAATGCTCCAGCTATGAGACGCCCTGGATTACTATGTCCCCATGGCACTGCCGTTCAATTTCTCACTGTGGTGGTTCCTTCCCCTGCAAGAGATCAAATCTGGGTTCAATTCCCACAGTGAGGCCAAATCTGATATTTCACTTCAAAGACAGCTTCATGCAGAGAGGGTGATTCTCACTCCCTGACTTCATCCACTCTTGCACATAGCTGGTTCCCTGAGTGGCAGACGTGCTGAGAAGCACTCCTTAATTACAGAAAACAGTCCATTTTTTGGACATTATCATGAGAGCGATTGTGTCCCACATCATAAAGACAGGAAAAAAATCCACACACCTTCACAAATGAGGCCTGAATTTACACATCAGAAGATAAATAAAGAGTGTGAACAATGCCGACGTGGCAATCTGCCTCGATAGAACAGCTTGGTCCTGCGCTAACCCACTTCTCAATAAACAAGAGGAGGCAGAAAAATGCCAAGTAAGCTGTTCAAAACTAACTTCCCTAGGATCAAAAGATTTCTTTTTTTTGTTTTACAGTTGCAGACAGTGTTCAGAAATACGAAAATCCTACCTTTCCCACATACTGTGCTTCTGGTCCCAAGTGTTCTTCTAAAACAAAGAACTGGTTCCAGATCCAGCCACGCTTCGGCCGGTGGTGCACCTCCGTCTCCCCGTTGGCCAGTTTTGTCTGGTTCTTGGAGGGCACTTTAGCTGAGATGTGATGACCCGTCCCGTAGCACCTCTGGATGAAACAGAGGCAGACCAGAAAGGGACAGAGACAGGAGCTGGTGGACACCCTCATGGTGGTGTGTGCTTAAGTAAATTTATCCCTGTGTTCCAAGATGGTAAGGTCCTCCCACCGCTGCCGCCGCAGCTGCCACAACTAGCCACTGCTGCAGGCTCGTGCTGTAGTCCCAGCAAAAGAGGAGACTAAATCCAGACAAAAGAAACAGCGGTCCCGGTAGATCCTCTATGGGTCATGGCCCAAAGCCAAAGGTTTAATGAAAAAAAAGGGCAAGATAAATTTACATTATGGAATTTCCTCGGCTGTGAGACGTTGTGCAAACGGACATGAACTTCTGGGTAGTTCTACCAAGAGCAGAGGTTAATCCAGGAAGCTATTCTGGATTTCCTGGGAGAGAGAGGAGAAGGGGAGAGAAACACAGAGTTAGAGATTCATTTGATGGATATTAGAAGCTAAATGTCCACTAATTCCCTCCAATTAAATTGGAACTCACAAATCCTCATAGATGAGGACATGCACTCCAAACTGGTCGACTGTGAAAAAGTACAAAAACAGGCAACAAGGAATCTAATTTCAGGATTCCATTTTTGCCATTATGCAGATGACAACAAGTTTGGACTTAAGGAGTCACGATGCTATTAGAAGGTTGTCCATGCCTATGATGTCAGAGCGCTGTGTGGTGACTGATATAGCACTGTGAGGTCAGAGCTGTGTATCTGAGCAGAGCAGCACTGTGACTCCAAGGGTGAGCTGGCTTTATTAAGAAAAAAAGGTTTGACTTGGATATTTTAACACGACCGGCTTACTGTGTGCCTCAGCGCTGTGAATAATAAGTGTGGCAGGAAAAAGAAACACATTGACTATGATAAGGACAGACATCAAACCACTCAGATGTAAGGCACAGGGTTTTTATAAAAGGCAGTGGAATGGAAAAGACAGAAGAAAACAGTTTTTTTAATCAGAATGACTGTATATATTGAAGATAGAAGTCAAAAAACAAGCTTTGTTGAATTTCTATGTTACTGAGCGCACTGAAGCTCTGCTCGTCCTTTTAAAGAATGAGCATTACACCTGCATGTCCAACTCTTTGGTCTTTAAAGAGGAGGTATTGTGGAGAATCATCTAGTCTTGGGTGGATTTTAAAGTTCGATGTATTATTTAAGAGCCGCTCAAGCATGAAATCTGTTCTCGCTTCTCACAGTTTTTTTAAGATGAGAGGAAATTGCAGAATTTGACCTTGCTATTCTGAGATGCCCTTCAGTCTGATGCCACAACTGTCAGAATCTCACTTCCTATACAGTAGCCCCACTAATGGAGTACTTTAAGTTGGACCTTGCAGCGGGAGAATGGGAGGGTGCCGAATGCCCAATTTGCAAACGGGACAAAAGTGTTTGTGCCTAGATCACCACCTCTGACAGGCTCCAGTGAATTTACACTAAATCACCCCCATTCACACCTGCTGTGTCTCAAAACATTCAGATTCTCTTCAAAGGTTGACTCAACTAGCTCTTTTTGTAGATTTGAACTCTGTTAACTGCATGGTCAACAGACAGTATCATATTGGAATTATTAGTAGCATTATTATCACTGCAAAGCACTATTTACCTGTATGGATTTTGCCAAAATTTTCAGGATTGGTCAGAAGTGGCCTAACTTAAAACTGATTTATTTTTGGTGGTGACGTTGATTCGGATCCGATCACCACCAAAAAATAATCAGTTTTAAGTTAGGCCACTTCGGAACAATCCTGAAAATTTCGTTAAAATCCGTCCATAACTTTTTGAGTTATTTTGCAAACCAACCAACAAACATACAAATAAATAAACAAACCGCAGTGAAAATATAACCTCCTTGGCGGAGGTAATGAAAACCAGAGGCAGCAGTACTGTACTGTCATCAGCTTAATTCAACATGAGCATTAACTCTTTGCTTGCCAGCCGTTTTATCAAAGTGCCTTGTTCCAGTGTTTTTGCCCAATTTGAGTCATATTTCAAGATATTTTGTACTATGACTCTGAAAACACAGAACAGCTCAAATGAAAGAAGAGACTCTCTATTTCATCATGGAAATTTTTTTTTACCTTGTTCTGTTCTTGTTTTATCAGAGGTAGAGGCCACTTTCACCAAAATCATCACTTTTTCTCCAGATTCTGTTTGTTTTGCTCTCTAATCTCAATCGTCTCCACTTCCTGCTTTGATCTGTGTGGCGTATACCGTCTCTTTATGTCCCGACTACAAATCCCAGAAGCCCCAAAATTACTCACAGGCTGTGTGAGGGCACCCTCTTGTGCCTGCTGCCAAAAAAAATACTTTGACGTATATATTCACCAATGGCACTCAAGCGTTTGATTTTAAATGGCGCATCAATACGTCAAAGGTACTCAAAGAGTTAAAACCTGAGGCCAAAACAATCTGCCCAGCATAAAAACCAACATTAAGACACTAATATTGCCTTAGTCTCTCTTAAATGTATTATACCATATGTTTAAAAGACAATAGAGACACCACTACTCCCGATAAATTCTCCAAGGGCTTGTCAAGGTAAAATATAAAACATTAAGGCAAGTATTCTATGTATTCTTTTCTCATAAATAAAAAGTGTTACTTTCCATCCTCAGTCTGAAAACAAAATGTGACATGGTAAAAGTTATCATTGGGTTATTGACAAATATATGCAGCTTTGAATCTTATCAGCTGATTAATTGTTCGTTATCAGTGGTTATCAGCTAGCAGCGCGCCTGCTATACCTACTTGTAGGACAATACAATGGAAAAACACATAAAAAAATTTAAAAAAACAAGTTTAGGCATTTCCCCATGAATAATAATAATAAGAAGAAGATGTACCAAAGTTTCAAAAACTGACTTAAAGCAGGAGAGTTGGTGCATCATTCACTCAAAATGCCCCAGTAGAATAGCAGCTTTGTGGGGATTATCATGGCGACAAACACATGTATTTGATATTTAATAGGATATAGGAGCTGACAGACTTCAAAGTCTGCTGCTCTCTATCTCTTACAATGCATGTGACAACATTAGAGAGAAGCGCTAAAACGAGACATTAATGCAACTTAACGACTGTCACAAACTTTGAAGGATAATCACTGATTTATTTTTTAAATACATATATTTTTTTTACATATATATGGATTAAGATTTTCTTAGAAACCCTGACTAATCCCCATGTTTCAAATATCTCTACATGCAAATTACGCAGCTCAACTATAGTTATTGGTGATGCTGACTGTGAGTGCAGTGGTTGTAAGTAACACTGTAATACAGCCTCAGCAATGAAAGGGAAGGCAAAGTCTGTTCCACGTCGACTTGGAATAAAGCAGCGGAGGATAAATACAGAAAGTAAACATGTGTAATCTGGGAAAAGATTCTCATCTGCACAGGCATATACGCCCAAATCCTATGTCCCATACTCTTTTCCCATAGCTAAGAAAATTGTGTCAAACCCTGCAGAGACTATCAATAGAGTTTTTTCGGAGGTTATACCTTTATTTCTCTTCTTAGTTCAAGGTGACTCAATAATGCCATGGTTCACCCACACTGTAGCGATCTCCCAACATGGGCAATCGTGGTACCGGAGTTAGAATGAGAATATATTTTCCAGTGGTTTCACTTTCACCTCCTGGGGCTCTATTCAATCAGTCCTTTAATTGTCTGATTATCACGCTGATTCCCAAGCAAAAGAAAAAAAACAAAAAACATTTCAGGGAACCATGAAATCAACAGCATCTGGCTCCTTCAATGGAAATAATTTCACCATTTTTACAATGATGACGCTGTTTTGTGCAGCCTTCTGCCCATGGCATTTATACAGTATATGCTGCATATGAGTTATGCACAGCAGCAGCTACCGAAATTTTGGCAGGATGCATGATGCAAATGTGACCATGTTTACACTCACATGCAATTATGTTATGATGTAGTTTTTATTAATAGGCCACATCGTTGCACTGGATGGCACGCTAAATAACAAGTAACTTGTACTTTCTATGCTCTTATTAGAGCAGCAAAAGCATATTAGTGTGCCGCTACAAACAGATCCCAACAAATGCACTATTTACTCCTGTTAAAGGAACATTCACTAAAAACTGAAATTACATATTTCTGTTCAAAGGTTTACATCTACAAGAGAAATATATGACATTGAGAGTCACAAACAAGATCAGAAAATCAGAAAATATTCATGTTCTGCCTGCTTTTCAGTGATTTTTCTCATTATTATCATAAGTATTTATCAACTCAACAACAGGGACTGAACCGGTCATGAAAAATAAGTCACCAGTTCTTAGCAGGAGTATGGCCATCAGGTCTTGCATATAACCCCAGCCACTGATGACACGGCAGGAGATGAAAAGCTTATATACAATATGATGACAGAGAGATGTGGAGAGATGTTGAGAGAGCAACAGAGATACACCTGCAATTCAAAAAACTAGCTCCTGTCGCTTGCCGCTAATAGCTACCGTTTGGGGATCCTGCTGACAGCACACCCACTGCATTCGATTTCACAGAATCAGCTTTGTGCTGGTGTCAAACACCAGATACAGCAGAAGACTGGGGCAGGTCAAAAAACATATCACTGGATCACTGTTCTATCCTCAGAAAACTAAGAGGGCCAGCCAGCTGGAGGGAGACCACAGCGAAAGAGCCTCTTGACTTTTCACCCCACCTGTGAAAGGAACAATTGCAAACATGTTCCACCTGTTTATAGGGTTTGCTGCCTGTAGGCTAAGACAGCGTTTCACTGAGCTGAGGGTGAGAGTAAGACACCGAGGAAACTATTAGCGACACAGCAACATGTTTATGTGAAACCAGTCTGCAACACTGTTGTGAAATATTCCCGAGACGTGAAGAACGGGAATTTATTTTTCTTCTCTGTTGTTTCTGCTAATACATGCAATGTGTACTTTAACCTCTTGTCTAAAATCACTGATCCATATTGCTTGTAGCATGTGGCGTTATACTGTTGGCTGCACTATAATTAACAATAATAATCTTATTGTCAATAAGAAGGCTGATACACATACAGTGAGACAATAAATGGGACATGTATGGACATGTCTTTATATAGATGTTCCTCACACCACTCAAAACACTTTACTGTACATGTCATTCACCCATTCACACACATTCATACAGTGATGGCAGAGGCTGCTGGCTGGAAAGGCTCTTTATGAGTGACTATGAACATGTGTGCTCCCTCCCTGTTTACGCTCTTCTTCCATCTGTTCGCTCTAAAGTGCTCAGGCTTTGTCAGCTCCAGCTTCTTGTTCTTCTCGGGGAGGACCACATTCTCTACTGCTGCAGAGGCTGGGCATAGTGGTACAAATATACATTAGTCTAGATCAAATATTGGTGGCTATTAGTTCTGTATGTGTATGTTGTTATTGCAGGAAGGGTAATGTTGAAAACTACTATGTGGGCCTTATGGAAGAATTAGATTTGAATGTGATTACGGTACTGCATCAATGTACTCTACACTTCCAGGTACTAGCCAATATAAGTAGACACACTGGAAGTGTATTTCTCCCATATATCCCACTCCTATGAGGCAAAACTTCTGGGATCTTAGACAAGTTTATATGCAGGGGCGTTTGTTCAATATATGTAAGAGCTGTGTTGTGTAAGACGGAGGAATCTCAGAGTGCGTTACATAATTAGTCTTAAAAGACCTAACCTTTTTTCTGTTCTTTTATTCTGACATCTTGTGACATCACCCATTCATTATCAGACTGCTGTTTTGAAGCCTTTAGTTCAGCCTTTTGTCATCTAATTTTTGATTCATTTTCATGAACTGAAAAGGTTTAAGTCAAAAAACATGGACATCACACAGACTGGACAGCTCTGTTGTAGTGGCCTGCCAATCAGCTGGTAGCCCCATCCTAAATCATCCCCTGCTTTACAGGCTGATTGACTCTAAATGGGACCATAACTCATTAAATGTACATCTTGCTGTATGGAAAAAGACTTGAAACTAGAGATTGTGACCGTAAATTCATGTTTACAATGTTTTCTGATGGAATAAATCAAGAGAGAAATAGGATCATTTTCTCATAGACTTCTGTACTTTTAGCATCAAGAAGAGTCGCCCCCTGTTGGATAGAAAGAATGGAAGTTTAAGACACTTCCACACTGGCACTCATTTTCAGAACCAGTCTGTTTCTAAGCAATGTCCTGTTGACTGCCTTCCAGCTGTCCTCCTTCATCTAACTTATTTACATTACATACAAGTTAAGCACAAAACTTTCTCTTGGATTTCCATTCAGGACAATAACAATCACAACTCACATGGTTTGGCTTTCTGATAGCATCAAACAGCGTTCTACTATCACACACTCCATTAACTATAAAAGCAGCTTTACCTGTGATGTACCTCAAGTGTAGAACTGTGCACCACATCCATCATGAAATGTACTTTTGAGCTAAATGCTGTATAAAACAGTACATTCAGAGTCATAAGCTATGCGATAACAGTCACTTTTGTCAAAACCACAAAAATGCATTTGACTGATGTGTACCTGTTTTAAAACGAAGAGCTTTTTGCCTTGAGCCTGGTGGGTGATTTGACCCAGCTCATTGTTTGTGAAAGGAAGCAGATTAGTCTGATCTTCACAAGCGGGGCAATGCTCTGAATGTGCGGCACACCCTGGAGGTTCTACGAAATTGGAGGAGACAAATAGGTTGGAGGAGGTGCCAGGAATTCAGGGATTTAGCCAAGCAGGCTGTAGTATTTCCACAAAGCCTGAGTGACTTGTTTTAGTGGTTTGTTTTGTGAGCCCATTTCCACTCTAAGGTTTGTGTACATGACATTAGAATCTTTGTTTTTTTGGCAATTAGCACTACGCTGTCTTGACATTATCATGCTGCAGCAACATAACAAATGTAAACTGTCAGGAATATCACAGTTTTTCAGCTGGAGAAGCGTTAAATGTCTATCTCACCTTGAGAGTGGTTGCTGAGCCAGAAATGTTTCCTCAGATTTCGACACAACATGGTCACAACTTTCCAAACCTTCTGGCTTCCAAAGCCCAAAAATAACAGCGCTCATCTACACCACAACTATATTGCTTGGAGTTAAAAATCACATTTATTTGATGACTTTTTTTTGGAAGATCCAAAGGTTGAATGAACTCACTTCCTGCCTTAAGTGATGAGGCTGAGAGTAATTTAGTGTACAGCCAGTACAGATGTCTGACGCTGAGTAACATTTTAAAAGACGACGTGAGCTGTGAAAAACAGAAAGAAAATAATTGACTGTCAAATGCACTTGTGCTGTAGAGAACGAGGACAGTAAAAGCCCTCAGTGTAAACAGCCCAGGATATACAGGATGACAATGATGCTACAATTAGCTATCTGAAGCTTGGAAATATGGCATGCTGTAATAATTCCGGCATCTATTTTCGCTCCCTCAAATGTAGCACACGAAAACAAATGCTCCAACTTTGCATCTCAATCTTTCTTTTCCAACACGTGTGGGTAATTAAAAGCAACAAGCAGCAGGTATTTAAACACAGATTAGGCCTGAAGGTAATTAGGCCCATTGCAATAATGACTCCCACTGACTCATGTGGGCTGGATGGTATGTCAGTCACCCCCTCCCACCACGTCTCCCAGAGTCAACAGCGACTTGTCCTTCCAGTACACTACCCTCCAAACACCATCTGTCCTAACCCTCAAATTTGATTACCTCAAAAACCCACTGTCACTGTTCGGCGAGGCAAAAGGTTGGTGAGTAGAGAGCAGGGAATCCTCCCATGGTTTATTGTCACGTTTCCATGTCAAGTTAAACAACCTTAATTATATCTGTGAAGGAGGAGATCCTTTCTTGGTGTCAAATTAGAAAACATGTCGACACTACTCAACCCCACTATATGTTGTTTGGCTGCTTAATGAGTGCTGGGTGGAAGATGGAAAATGTCCCATCTGTCATGTGTTTAATGGCTGGATTCTTGAGCTCTAATCATACAGCAGGAGTGCCAGGATGGAGCAGACAGAACCCATCTGCTGGCCACTGCAGGGGGAAAACACTGTTTTTCAGCTCTCATCATCATCATCATCTCGCTCTTCTTTCACTGCACAACATCTAAACAAGGGTCCATCAGCATTATGCACATAGTATACAGGAGTCTAACAAATGCCTGGCTGTAGGGCTCCAACTCATGATTATTCATTATTTATTGATTCATCTGTTGGTTGTTTTTCCTAATGAACAAAATCATTAGTTAACATATTGGCTTGATAAATGACCTGATGGATTCATCAATTCTTGATACATTTTTCCATCAGTCAACTAATCTGTGAATTGCTAGTAATTTCAACCTCACTTGGATGAGCGTTTAAAGCCAAGAGGATTCAAGTCATGCTCTGAAAATAGAACAAGAGAAAAAGATAGGAGAATGACAATGGAAATATAATCATATCACCTTCAGCACTTGGTTCTCTTCATGTCTGAGAGGTCTAAATTCAGGTTGAGGCTACTGGGGTTTGGCGGGCTCCACCATTTCACACATGCTAAAACACACAAGAGCAGGTGGGTTTTACAACAAGGAGAGAGATCCTGTGTGTTCCCATCCACAAAGTAGGGCTGGGGCTACTCACATTAGCATTTCATACACAAGATAAGCTTGCTTCCTCGCTGCCAGGTAGATTCCCCTGTGAGAGGATGAAGTGTGAAAGATTTGGGGGGTTTCGCAGATGCTCGCCACACTGTTTTTCAAGTGCCCACAGAGACTCGTGGGGGGTGTTAGGAGCCGCAGCAGACAAATATGCCACCTCACCGTCCAAATAAAGAATAAGCTGCTGGTGTAGACCGCAGAGTCGGGAGTGTCTGTGTAAGGAGGGTGGTGAACAGTGTGTTGTGTGGGCTAAGGGTACAATCGTGTTTTCACACTGACATTGTTTTGTTTTTTTTATTCCTTTTTCCAACATTACAAAGGCTGTTAAAAGCTAAATCTACTGCAGAACCATAAAAGCAAAGAAATGGGAATCACAACTTCCTCACTTGAATTGAAATTATATGTTTGCTCTGGTGTGCTCCCATCGCAGGATGGTCTCTATTTTTTCTTTCACAGTTACCTTGAGAAGTCCATTTGTGAATCTGACCAAGAGCATAACACAGCTTTTAATATTCAGTCACTTTCTGTACACAATCCATCCCCGTCTAGAGTGACATGGTTTCAATACATGGAAAGCTTTGGCACACACTTTGACAGTTTGGCAACAGTGCACTTGCTTACAAGCACAGTCCTCAGGGCGAGGAGGTGGGCAGATGTTGCTACAAAGTGAATGGTTCAATCACAGTTCTGGAGACAGTTCTAAGAATATGTGCTTACACATTACTGCAACAGTGTACAGTCAATACTGACAGACAGAATGAAATGGACAATGTTTTTTTAAAATATTTTATGAAAAATAGCCTTTTACGGCACATTCTTGTGTAAAACTAGAAAATGCCCCTATGTCTGCTCTGATTTCCATCCATATATTTTCTACCGCTAATCCTCACATAGGGTCACGGGGGGACTGGAGCCTATCCCAGCTGTCTTAGGGTGAAAGGCAGGGTACACCCTGGACAAGTCTCCAGTTCATCACAGGACACATAGAGACAGACAACCACTCACACTCACATTCACACCTACGGGCAATTTAAATTAACCAATTAACCTAATCCCCATGCATGTTTTTGGATGGTGGGAGGAAGCCGGAGTACCAGAGAGAACCCACACAGACACGGGGAGAACATGCAAACTCCACATAGGCTGGGCCGGGAATCGAACCCGGTACCTTCATGCTGTGAGGCGACAGTGCTAACCGCTGCACCCCTGCTCTAATTTCCACATGTGCAACACTGATGGGATGAACAGACTATCTTGTTTATGAAACATAAACATGAATTCAACCTTTTGCAGAGGTAGTCAAGCAGCATTAAAATTCCAGCTGTCGTCTCCACTCTGGCGGACAGCCCCCCCGCGGCTCGCCTCTCATCCACCTCAGATCTGTGAATCAGTAGGGACGCCCTGTCCATCTCCCACCCCCACACCCCACACTCTCACTCTCATGAAGAGTTGGTCCAATTAACATCTCTCTCACATGTCAGCGTGCTGGCGTTGCATGTGAAAGGTGAGCTGGTCTGACAGCCTTGCAGCACACTAATGTTTTATCAGTGCTACACATCAGGGTTTCCCATTGCAATGACGTGACTGTCCTTTTCTCTCTGTCACGACACTACATGGGTTTTGGGTTAGAGTACATCCATAATCTACCAAAAGCAACAGTAAAACGAGTGGAAACTGCCCCATCACCTGTTTTATCTCAATATTGCAAACTATCACACTTATATTCTGCAGAGCTCCACTTTATTCTGTATACTCTGTTTAGTGTAGAAGTGTTAGTGAAATGCCTGAAGCTCAGAATGTAAATCTAGGGGGGATAAGTATGATAAAGGATGTGTGCCCAGGTGAACAAAACAGGCTCTCCCTTGAAGAAACCTGAAACCTCCCGAATGTGACCGAAGGCATACCCACCACCCTGATGCTTTTTAGCAGGGAACAAAATAAAATACTCGCAGGATGCCCCCAGGACCCCAGGCAGAAACGCGCAGCGATTATATAACAACAGCTCATCCTTAAGAGCTATTTAAAAAATGGGAAAGTCTCTGAGCAAACACGAGCAGGCGGGAGATGGAAAATCAACCCCTGAATAGTACATTAACTATTCATGCAGAATATTGACAATCTAGAAACCTTCTTGGCATAAAATGGTGGAATATAGTTTTACATGCAACATTTTCTGTTATTTTTTGTCCTACTTCACATGTTAAAGCCGTGTCTACATTTCAATCAGACTTAAATTCTGACAAAATTCCCATTTATATGTAGCCTGGGCCCGTCCATACTTCCTATGAAGCTGCACAAAATTTAGTGACCAAGTCAATCTGGCCAAGTTGCCGTTCTCTTCAATTTCAGGTTCCCCCAGAAATGGGGACCAATAAAAATCTAGCATTTCCCACGGGTGGATTGAGGCGTGTTTAAGGCAATGATGCACTAGTTCTTTAGATTGAGCAGTTTTCATCGCTACACATACGTCAAAGGAAAGAGTGGTCTGATTGGTTGAAGCTTCGTCCAGTAGCACACAGAGGCATTTGATAGACGTGGGTTAAGCCCGCCCTCTGAGAACTCCGTTTACAAGGCAGCTTGGCCAGATGACGCTCACAGAGCTTTGTAGTCGTGATAGCCAGGCTAATTTATATGCTCAATCAAACTCATCCCAAAGTCGTCATGTCAGAGTTAGGGTTACCAGAGCAAAGTGTCTATTAAATCCTTAAACAGTAATACTTTTTAGCATACATTTAGCCTACATTCAAAGCAGGTGTGGCAAAAACACCATGCCTTTCATTAACTCTTTGAGTGCAATTGACGTAACAGGACGTCAAAGTGTTTTTTCTGCAGCAGGTCGCTGATCACAGTCTCCCGCAGCCTGTGCGTAATGTTGGGGCTTCTGTGATTTGTAGTCAGGATATAAAGAGTTAATATATGCCACGGAGATCAAAGCAGGAAGTGGAAACGATCAGGATTAGAGTGCAGACAAAACAAGAACGGAACAAGGTAAAACAGACTTTTTTTTTCATGATGAAATAGAGAGTCTCTTCTTTCAGCTACTCGGTGCAAAATATTGTGTGGGTCTTGATATATGACTCAAATTGGGCAAAAACACTGGAACAAGGCACTTTAGATTTAAAAAAAAAAAAAAAAAAATGGCACTAAAAAGATTTAATGTTGAATGGGGCTACTATGTTTGGGCTACGGAAATGGGGGTGCCAAAAAAAAAATAAGCAGCAGAAATGTTGTCACTTAATTATCTTTTGGAGAACACAACATGACCTCACCTCAATCTTGGAAAACACAGAAATATTATCTCATGAAATGCCATTAAAATAGAAAGCTCATGACACAAAACATTTGTATTTTAGTCAATTAGAGACAACTTTGTGGTTTGTTTTCCTTTTATATATATGCTCTGACACGATCAAACTGAAAGAATCAAATCAAACATCAGACTTCCTCCAGCAGTGCTGAGTGTTCTTTGAGGAAATGCTTTGGTGCCCGTTCGTCAGTGACAGCAAGAGCAGGAGATGAATCATTCTAATGTTGCTCTCAGAGTGCAATAATGTCAGCATGATGCAGACTACTCTGTGTCCCACAGTAAGAAATGAAAGTCTAAATAAAAAAAGGACACGCTAGATGAGACACGGTGAGTTAAACGTGCATGACCTTGATGTTTTTCTCTTCCTGCTGGTATTGATGAACCATGTTGCAATCAAGAAAAAAAAAACCCTTCCTGAATGACTTGTTTTCCTCAGAGGAATACAAGTCAAATGCCTCCAGGTGTTTTCACTTTCATGATTACTAAACAGGCCTCTTGACCAGCCCTATCCAGCTGATGAGTTCATGGAAAACACCTGCTACCTTTTGCCACCTGTTACCTGTTAAGTCTCTATTAGGCCATGGACTGTAAGCTGGGCAGCTAATGGTCTCATGACAAGAGCTTTTCAGTTTTTACACTGTGACTTCTACAAACTCACGTTTAAAAAGCCATTTCTGTTGTGTTTTGCCAGAGAGCAGGCTTTTATCCAATGTGATGGGGCTCAAAGGCAATAGTGCAAAACCCTGAACAGGAAGCTAGAAAACTGAATCCATCATTTGACCTATGAAAAATTTTTCCAGTGGAAATAAATACTTATTTCTGTTGATGATCTCTATCTCTAACTGGACAGCAGACCACCGCAGTATTCGGCAGGATTTGCTACAGTAAGATCAATGTAGGCAATACACTCAAAACAATAATGGCACAGAAAAAAAAAATCTTTACTGGAATCAGTTTAAGTGGACGCCCAGTCATGTGGATTATATAGAAAGTGCACACAAGAGAATAATATCATAAAAGAGGGCAGAAAATTGGACTTGAATGTCAACACCATTGAATCTTTAAGTCTTAAATGGCGAGGTACAGCAATTTTATCCATTTATACTATTCCCTAAGATATGCTCAAAGAGAAATAATGCCTTTCAAGATGGGATTGGTGAGTACTGTCTAAAGCCATATTCACACAAGACTAATTTTACAGGGGTGTGATTCAGACATTACCTTACCAACTCTGTATTTTGTGCAGAGCACTCACACAGATAAGCAAAGTGAAATCCCTCAGACACTGTATGGCAGCTTATAGTCAAACATTCACTATTATCTTTAAGATTGGAAATAATGCATCATATTTGCCTATTTTTAAAGGCCTCCTGCTACACTGCCTGTGCAAATGGGTCTCCATTATATCAGTACTTAGAAAAGTTTCAAAACATATTCATACAGTTGACGTTCAAATTGTTATTAATTCCAGATATTGCTTGCAATAGTCCGCCAGCTTGCACTTTCTGTAATCATCTACTTCTGTGTACAAAAGCCTAACATGTTTTTACTGAAGGGAATATTCTCCTTCAGCAGCAGAAACAGCATTTATATGACCACAATAACTCAAAATTTCATTTTCTTTTGAAATAAATGCAGTTAATGTTATAAATTGAATCCAACAAATGACATTAGTTGTCGTTAGAAATGTAATTATGAAACAAACAACATGACAAAATATGTTTCCCTTGAAACATAATTCACATTTGCAGTGACAGTGTATGGGAAACTAGTCTTTGAATTTAACATTTGATAAAGATCACAGACGATTTCCTGCAATAATGACAAATTACCTTATGTCCCCAGGCAATACTAGTCTCATCTGAATAAAACTTTTCTCGCAGACACTTTATTCCACCTCGATCAGCCCTGCTCACACTAGCTTTTGGTCTCTCGTAAATTTCCCTGCATATTTAAAGGAACACTCTTTTTTTGTGAGAGAGTGTGTATACATTCCCAACAGGGACGATGTCTGATAAGAAATGTAATGACACAATTCGTCCATCTTTTCTCTTTGTAAACCACACAATAACATCACTCTGTAGCATCAAATGTAGGGGATTATTTTTACCTTGTCGCCTTCTGGATTTAAAGGAGATGGCGTCAGTGACAAGGCCCATCTAAAACATGCCTCTTCAGTTCTTACGTGCAGAGAAACCCCTACATTGTCAGTGTGGTTTGGCAGACAGCGTGAATGACCACTCTTTGTTTGCTATCTGTGAAGAGACTGTTAATGTTTGGAGGAAGGCATGATTCATCTTTTGAATGGCCCTTCTACTGTGCTGTTGGAACAATAATCCACTCTTCCTTCCTGTCTAGTCTGCTTGCCACTGTGGTGGCTACCATACTGTAATCCCCTGGGGTGAATAATTTCTGCACAGACTTCTTGATGCATCTTTAAAGATTGATTTGGCACGATTTAGAGAAAGCGTTACCACAGGGTCCTCTGGCGAGTTAAGTACTCCGCTTGCATGATGCTTCTTGTGTGAGAAATCCAAGCATCATATGCAGATGCCTTGACATTTAATCCTTTGTATGGATCAAGCACCAAAAATACTGGGTCCCACAATTCCCAAAATGCAACCTCATAGCATCTTTTCTTAGTGCCTCCCCACACCCAACACCTCCAGACAGAGGGTTACTGTTAGTCATCAAGCCTAAGGCGAGATATAGAATAACCCTGATGACATCATCTTCAGACTCCTCCAGAGCCAAAGAAATGATATGTGTGAGTAAAACTAGTGAAGCATACCTTTAATATGAACCTGTGTTCATTTTGAATATTTAAAGGAGCAACATTTGACAAATATATGACGTTACTGCACCTTGCCACCATCCAAGTGAGTACTCTTCTCTAAGCAGTGTCAAGGGTGACTGATAATTGCACAATTCACAGTTGAGTTCCCACAATACTTCAGGGTGAGGTTGCTGTTACTGGTGTCAAATTATAAATTGACGTTTAATCTTAATGCACCTAACATGATCTTGTGACACATGGTGTAGTTTGACTCCAACCTTACTCTTTGAGTGCCATTGATGAGTTACACCATCAAAGTGGTTTTTTTGTTTTTTTTTACAGCTGATCACGGTCTCCCGCAGCCTGTTAGTAATTTCGTGGCTTCTGTGATTTGTAGCTGGGACACAAACGGTTAATATATGCCACGGAGATCAAAGCAGGAAGTAGCGATGATAGTAATTAGAGAGCAAAACAAATGGATTCTGGACAAAAAGTGGTGATTTTGGTGAAACTGGTTTCTACTCTCCTCCAAACAAGACAAGAATGGAACAAAGTAAAAACTGTTTTTTTAATGATGAAACAGAGAGTCTCTTCTTTCATTTGAGCTTTTCAGTGTTTTCAGAGACACAGTACAAATATTCTGTGGGTCTTGAAATATGACTCAAAATGGTAAAAAAAACGCTGGCACAGGGCACTTTCTGTTTAAAAAAAACGGCTGGCACTCAAAGAGTTAAACTTGACAACTTATTCTAAATGGGCGTTCATGCAGCAGATGACAGGAAATAAACTTCGACCAAAGATGTTGCTCTAGCAACAGAACGGCAATGCAAAGGTCTGTAAGCCTGCTATTGGCTATCACACAGAACTCTCCTCCCCTTCTGCTATGTAGAAAAGGACAGCACAGCAGCATCCTTTGCTTCCCACCAAAGATGAGGTGATTGATTTAGAGAAATACAAACAAGCCAGAGTGTTCCCCCCCTATACAGAACAATAATGGGTGCAGACTTTTCTTTAGCGCTGACACAGCACTTTGGAGATGTGTCTGGCGAGGTTAGACGATACACAGGGTGATATTTAAACAGTCTGTTAGGAAGTAAAAGAGACATTTTTCCTGTGTTGCTGTCTCCAGTTAGACTAACGATAGTTTAATTAGCTCAGTGCCTTATTCAAACGATGTAACTTGAACAGGAGAATCACACATCATGCCAACAGAATATCTAATAAAGGGAAGTGAGGCCACCTTTGTCTTTTCAGAACATTTGCAGGAGGCTCTGGATCGCTTGCAGGTAGGTGCTGACCTGTGTGGAGTGGGAACGTCTGCAGGAAGGAAGTGGAAAATCCACAAAATCTCCCACAGATTAATTGAGCATGAGGTCTTGTTTTTGCTGGGATGACTGAGATGTTTGGCAAACCCACTTCAGCATAGAGCTAGTTAATCACTCTATTGACTGAGTTCCCAGAAATCAATGAATTCCAATTACTAATTTTTTAACAAGTACATCAATTACCAACTATGAGAGGGTTTTCTCTTTAATTACAGTTCTATTATTGTAACTGAATGTTACTAACTATTCCATAGCTTTTGATTTTCAGATTACTCACAGCTAATAATGAAAGCAATCATGCGTAAAGGTGGTGTTTTTTTTCTATATGAATGAATTAAGCAATTTCATGACCAGAAAATCTCAAATTCATCCACTAACTTTGGCATCTTTGGACTCCTCATTTTGTTTTAACATCCATGGGAGCGATGACAGTGGGACGGCTTCCAAAGTGTGCCTTTAAATTTTACATGACTCGGCTTTGTTCATGTGTCAGCAGTTGTGATGGTTAATTCAGAGTTTTGGTCAGTAATTATGTAGTGCTATTGCTACAGTCCATTGTCCATCCCAGCACATTTAAAATATGGGGAAAGTGAGTGATGATGGCTTGAATATTGGAACTGAAAGGATGCATGATGCAGCCGGGGGCAATCTGAGGTTTTCAGTGCATTACATGCTACATAAGCCTACGTGATGCATTGCATAATATACAGTGTATGCCATTCTCTTTCCCAATCACCAATGATGAATGACTGCTCAATAATTTAAGATGATTATTGAAAAAGATGCAAACATTTCTTGGGGAAAAAAAATCTCAAATGTTACAGGTTTTTATAGTAGAATCTGGAACACTGTGATGGACATAGTTACTAATTTATGATGCTTGGTTGAGTATGACACCAGGCCCCAATTACAGACAAAAAAATAAATTAAAGTCCTCCCTTAGCACAATGTTTCTCATCATACACATCAATAAGACTGCATGAGTGTCAGAGCCCAGCAGGCAGGTGAGTCTGTAAAGCTAAATGCCGAAAATAACACATATAACACACTGCAGCCCAACAACATGCCAGTGATTCACGTGACACTTGACATCCTTGTACCAATTTTTTGCAAACACATCATCTAGGTGACCACTCTGTAAAAAAGCAATGTTGGAGATTGCCAGTCACACAGCTCACCAGAAGTCAATCAATGCAACATTAACATGGGCAGCTAAGCATCTGGCACCTGGCTGGCGCATCTTTCTCCACACAACTGTGAAAGCATTCAGATGACTAGGGCTTCCAACACAAAGCCCGTCTTTATGTTGTTTTTTCCTCCCTCTACAGAGAGACGGGATCTATATGGGGGTGCGGAGAGAGAGAGAGAGATAGAGGAGACTCGACTTACAGAGAGGCTGCAGTCAGAGTGGACTCCTGTTTCCTGCAGTGCGCGTAAATGTCAAGTCTGGCTACACTGGTGCGGCACGCACATCACAAGGATCGGATGGACCTAAACTCCCACTCTGTCATAGCAGCCTGTCTGTCATTCAGTATGCTACAACACCCCGAGGGGGAAGACAGAGGCGCGCGCGAGGCAAATCCACTCATTATATCTGGGAAATGAGTGCGTGAAAGTGCGCGCTCGTCTGCTTCTATCCCCTCTCCTGCCTCTCTCTCTCTCTCTCTCTCTCTCAGTGCCATAAATGCCCCATTTCCAATCCGCACACAGTCAAAAACTCACCGCTTGCGAGCACGCGCACATGCTCTGCTCAGCACTCCTATCTATCATCAGCTCACAGACACAGGACGGTGTCCATAGGCGGAGGCATACGCCCGCGCCTCTGTAACGGTACAAACTTGCACGGATAGACGGACAAACTTGTTTCTCCCTCTTACCTGTCCGCGTGAACTCCCCTGGACACACATGTCAGCGGACTGACGGCGAAAAGGACGCACGCGTCTTAGTTAGTTCCTCATGTTTTTCCTTTCTCTTTTCCTTCGTCTCTCCTTCAGTTGTGGAGTAACGCTGCCATCCTCTCCAGGGCAGAGCTTGACTGCGCGGTTTGCGGACAGCCAATGCTCTCCCTCTCTCCCTGTGTGTGTGCAGGCGACGGGACGAGCGAGCCGAGTCAGTTCATGTGTGCGCATCTCTCCCCCCCCCCGAAGCATCCTCCAATCCTGTCCGGCTACTGCGGCAACTCGCGCCGAGGGAGGCGCCTGATTGGTCTGTTTTCAAATCAATCCAAGAGTTCAGTTCGGCCTCTCAGTGCCTCCTGTCTACCTCTCTCCATTATCTCTCTCTCCTCTTCTCATCTCTTCATCTGTTAACACGTGATTATATAAGATAGTGATCAGGAAGCGATATGTTATCCCTATCTCATTTCCTTTCACACACACAGTGTTAGACACAGCCTGAGCACACCTTCTCTGTCCCAGTAGGATAGAGTTACACAGGTGGAGAAAACTGTGTGTAAACAAAATCAGGCAAAATTAGGACCACCTGTGTTGGCCTCTGACCTGTGACCCCTGAAGGTGTGCTGTGGTATCTGCCTCCTTTCTATCTTCAGCAGCATTAACTACTCTGGTCTGTTGGATCAGACCACCAGGACCAGCCTTCACTCCCCACCTGCATCAATGATCCTTGTCCTCTCATGACCCTGTCTCTGGTTCACCACTGGTCCAAGGAAGGACCACTTTTGATAGATCCTGACCACTGCAGACCAGGAACAGACCACAGGAGCTGCAGTTCTGGAGATGCTCTGATCCAGTCCTCTAGACATCACTGTTTGCTTCTTGACGTCAAACTCGTGAAAAATCCTGACGCTGGAACATTTTTCCTGCTTCTAACTTCAACTATAGTGGTTAGCACTGTCGCCTCACAGCATGAAGGTACCGGGTTCGATTCCTGGCCCGGCCTGTGTGGAGTTTGCATGTTCTCCCTGTGTCTGCGTGGGTTCTCTCCAGGTACTCCAGCTTCCTCCCACCATCCAAAAACATGCATGGAGATTAGGTTAATTGGTTAATTTAAATTGACCGTAGGTGTGAATGTGAGTGTGAGTGGTTGTCTGTCTCCATGTGTCCTGTGATAAACTGGAGACTTGTGTAGGGTGATTGGTGTATATGCAGGCTCAATGTTTGCACTGCAGAGTAACCTGTCTTGTTGATTCAAATTGTTCAAAAAAACCCTCTGGAGTGATTAAAAGTGAATAATGAGTTTATGAATTATTGCATTCAAAATACATGATGTAATGTCAAATTCTGGCCTTATACGAGTCACAGGTCAACATCTAGGCTGTAAATGGTTAACAATAAGTATTAAAACAATTATATAACACTAGCAATTATGGAAGTCATGTTGCATGGATCTCCATAAGAATATACAAGGAGAGATATAACGAAATAATAAGGGATTAGCAAGTGGAAGGGATGTTATTTTTCATTGATATGTTTAAAAACATGTACCAAAAAAGAAGAATGTGGAACAAAATAATTGGGCTGAGATAATTTCCACAGCCATTATTTTTGTATCCCTTTAAAATCTCCATCTATCAGTTTGAGGCAGTGTTTTCTACATTTTCTTATGTTTTTTTTTTTTTTTCCGAACACAGATGGAGATCGAGCATTCTATTAGAAAAGTTTAAACATAACCACATATAAATAGTCTCCAATATTTTTTTTTTAAAAAATCATGAAGTGTCTTTTAGGTTATCTGGTTGAGATTTTGCGATCATGAAGAGTTGAGAGAGTTACTTTCATCCCCCAGAATCTTAATAGCAGCATCAGCAAAGCACCGCTACCAATTACTCCAGTGAGTTCAGAGGCGTTAGGAGAGCGAGGTCAATATCGGAGCAGTGGAAATTCAGGAAAATAAAATAGTCTGAAGATTCAGAGGGTTTCATTTGCTCGTCTAGCCCTTGCCCAAGAAAAGTGTCTCGCTTTTAAATTTTGCATACTAATTTGAGTTTGAGAGGCTGAGACAAAGGAAAGAGAATGTCCTAATGCTCCAACACAACTTTAACTGGAATGATTTGAGCACAGAAAGCTCTTGATCAGGTCAAAGTTATTACTTGTATAGACATAAAACACAGAGATGTTAGTGGAGAGCCTGCATTGAGCGATCTGTTCCAGTTCTTTTGTCCATTTACTTTTCATTGCCATGCAAAGCTGAAAATAGTAAAACAGCTATTAAAAGAAAGAAACTAATAAGCTCTGCATAGATTATAACATTTACCTCTAGTGTCCAGTTGTCGTGGAACTACAGTATCCCTCTATTAAATTTTCACATCTGCCTACAACACAGTCTCTGGTTACAGACAACAAGGTGCATCAGTGGTGTGCTGCTTCTGAGGTGTATAAGTAATGCACTGAGGCGTCCAGTAAAGAATGACATTCTGTTTTGAACCATGTTTCAAAAATGCTTTGCACAGTTCTGTGAAATCAAAAGCTGCAACTGCAACCATGTATGCATCTATAAAAACACTTTGCTTCTCAAGTGTGTACACATCTGGTGTCACTGAGTCCATCACAGGGTGTGTGTCCCCCCGGGGCTGGTTTGATAGAGTTCTGTGTCTGCCGATAACCTGACCAGGCATGGACGAGCAGCAATACCACAGTATCCAAACCTTGTTTTTAAACAACACAGATGTATTTCTGCAGGCAAAAACATAAAGACGTGATCCACAATACTGTTGGCCACAGACTCCCAAAACAACAAATATGTAATGCAAATATGTGCGTTTGGAGAGTACTAACAGATGCATGATGTGAAAAACACATGACTAACACTGCTAAAATAAAGCTGAGGTTAGGTTTAGGAAAAGCTCATGGTTTGGTTCAAATTAGTTTGTTACATATATAAGCTAAGTGTTATGTGCTTTGTTATGTATGTGGCATAAGTTTTTTTTATTTATTTATTTATAATGTGTTGTTTACTTATGTTTAGTTCTTGTCTTGTTTGTTAGTGCTTTAATACACACTGTTTGTTTGTTAATTATCGGTTAGTTACTTGACTCAGGGACACGCACAAGAATTCCAATGTACCTATTTTGAACCTGCTTTTTTAACTTGTACAAATGACAATAAAACTCTATTCTATTCCATTCTAATTGGCTTTCTTAAGTTAGAATAAGTCATGTTACACACATGGGGCACAAACGGTGCTCTGATGTAAGTTATTATTCAAGTCAACTACTGTCAGTGTTGTCAATGAATGGCATTCACTGAACACTTTCATATTTTTGGTGAACTGAATGGTTCAGTTTTCAAATCATGAACAGGAATGGGGTTCACTCTGGCGAGCATGAATGGCACGCACCGTTCACATTCATTTGAAAACTCTTGCGATTGAAAGTGGTTTTTAGGTTTTACAACACTGTTGATGGCAAACACTAAGACGGTCACTGTGACAGTCCAGTATGGCTGATGCTGAAGCCAGTGTTGCAGAGCACTTGGCGGAGTTTTATGAAGCTACGCCACGTAGACAGTCCCGTGCCTCAGAGTCAGCCCAATGTCTGAAGTCTGGTGTCCAAGTCATCATTGTAAATGAGAATTAGTTCTCAACTGACTTACCGAGTAAAATAAAGGTTAAATAAAATGATAAAGTGTCGCGGAGCCAGCTGGTACTGCTGAGGTAGTCTGGTGTTAGCACAGAAGCAGCCCGGTTCTGCCTGTGATTATTGATATGATAATTTGATTAGTTTTAGACTGGCAGTAATTTACAACTGGTGAATGGTTAAGAAGAGGTTGAGTGACATGCTGTAGTGTCTGATTTATTTTTTTTTTAAAAAAAGAAAAAATGAGTGTAAACGAGTTGATGTTTTAGACTGTGAACTTAGTTCTTTTTTAAAAAAAAGTAAACTATGAATGTGAACTAGTTCATTTTCATATGTATGAGCTGAACTTTGAGCTAGTTGTTTTTATGAACTGGCACAACACTGACTAGCGTACATAAGTTGCAATAAGTCCTGCTGCACATGGAACACAAGCAGCCGTATAAAGTCCTGTATTTACTTGATCCTCTGCCCATACCCTCTCTTCTATTACAATACCTGACTTCTCTGCTTTGCTTCCATCATAAATACTACGACCACTAGAGGTAACAACAAATGTAAATATGGCTCATAATTACCTTCTTGCACAAACGGGGGCAGGACAGTCTGATAAATGCAGATGTCAGTTAGTGGAGATTACGATGCAATTATACCATAGCTATTAAAATAGTTGTTGGCTGGTTTCCAGGAAATTGTATAACAGGACCACTGAATAGTCTTCTTTATGCTATGTTGTATATTAACTGATTAACTGGTGAGGCAAATCAAACCATGATGACAAGATGGAATAATGATAGCATCATGATTGGTGCCATGACGTCATGAGCTGTGGCACACTTAGTCATCCACAAAACATGACTTTTCTCATATCCTCTTGTACTGTCCACCTCTCAGCCTTTCTTTGGTTTTCCAAATACAATCTCCTCCTGCAAACAGCACCTCTCAGCTTGGCTGCTCTGTGCTTCCTGGTTTCAAAGCCCAGTTGCACTGTTTTTTCTGCCGATTTTTTTCAGTAGGACACTCTTATTCTTTGACTTTCACTCTTTCTTTTTCTTTCTATTTGCTTCTGTCAATCAATTAGTTAGTCTGTCTGTCAGTCATTCTCTTTCGACCTCTCTCTCCCACTCTCTTCCTTCCTCTCCCCCACATGCACATTAATTTCGCTCAGGTACCCTTGGGCCGGCTGTTGAGTCTGCCCATGAATTCAGTCGTGCTTTTGCTCTCTCTGGATCCAAAGGAAACTTAATGAATAATGAACAGAGCAGTGAAAGAGGTGGGTGAGGGTGTAGGATGAGGAGATGGACAGCACGAGAGAGAGAGGCCCTTCAGGACCAGGACACGATGGAGAGATGGAGGGAGGGCAACTTGTTAGTGTTCACCCATCAATTAGGCCACAGAGGAGACATGAAGAAAATGGAGGGTGATGCGTCATGGAGGAGGGGAGGAACGGGGGGGTGGTGAAGGTCTATAAACTAAAGAGTGTGCTTGCTGAGGAGACAGATTAGGCATCAGGCACAAGGAGACGAGTAGCAGGATGAAAGGTAGACGGAAGTGGACACGGAGAGGCAGGGGTCTCAATGACGTCAGAGGCTGCTCAGTACACTGCCTCCAGCTTCATCTATCATCCAGGCCTAGTTCCTCCTGCCAACACAACTGTGTCTCTGGTCCACGTCCAGTGTTGGCAAACAGCTTCAAACATGTTCTAAAGTGAATGTGCTCAGTTTATTAAAAAAGTAATGACTCTCCTTGAAACTGCAGTGTTTTCATTCTACGGCACGATGACGCTTGTCGCAACGTTGCCAGAAGTATTTCTGTCTACATGGCAATGCGATAACCAGTGGCAACGAGTGACAATGATGTAATACTTATACCACGCCGATAGGTGGCGCTGCAAAGAAACACAGAAAGAATGCAATGAGCATGCACATGAAGTCCTTGTTTACTACTACTTCCGGTCACGTGATGATGTGATATCATCGTTAGCAACAACACCGGGTACACACTGCAACTCTGAAACGGCATCATCAGATCTTCTCACTCTGGAACCCGCCAGAAAATACCTTTATCATGTGGATGGCACCTAATGTGAAAAAGAACCACACTTAACTTCCTGTGCCTGACGCTATTCACTGGGACAGCATTTTATTTCAGTTTGTGTATGATGCAGAATATATGAATTTCAAAATGATTTGGAGGGAAAAATGTTGCAGTAAACAGGTTTTAAACCAGTGTGACACTGGTAAAAAGTGCATAGACTTCCCTCTTGGTCTGTTAATGAAGAGCAGGAGAGCCTTCCTGCATATACGGTATATGAATGTGAAACACTGTAAACACGAATGCTTCCCTAACGACAAGCTACACAGTGCTTTAAGGGTTACTCTGGTATCGATCCACCAGGCCATTTCTCTGCATGATGTCTATTTCCTTGACGTGTTTTTAATGACAGGTCAGTGAATCAGTTTGCCGGAGGGGCTAATTGCTGAAGAACCTTTCACAATACCTTGAGATTACAATGTGTTCCCTGGACAAGCTTGCAGGGGCTGTAACTTGTAAGGACATTTTTGTGGTGTGCGGAATACTCATTTTGTGGGTTTTTTTTGTTTTGTTTTTTTCACAAATGGTGCAAGTTGGTTCTGTGGACCCTCCATATATAAGAGATATTTGGTCAATTAATCACAGCTAAGCAGAACTGAGGGATTACGCACTTGAGTGAACCTCATTTCAAGCTGCTGGTTCGGGTGGGTGTGTGCACAGGAAGTGCTGTGGACACAGACAAATGGTGGAGGGAGAGGCTCTGCTGGTACTGGGAGACACATATCTGCATGGTACTGGGAATTTGTTTTCCTCGTGCAACATATCTCGTTTCTATTTGTTCTGATGAGCATCAAGGTTGTGCCACACCCTGCCATTAAAAATCCATATCGTATTCTTCCCTCAGTGCAGAAGACAGTAACTTCTGTTACACATAAGTATTTACCCAGCCAAAACAAATTGTTGCTCACAAATCAAACAAATAGTTTTTTGTTTTTGTTTTTTTTGCAGTCAGGGGGAGGCAGTCTCTCTAATGCACAATGGTTCATGCAGCACTTACAGTTAGAGGTGAACACTGAGTGTTTCTAGTTTAGCTTAGACTTCCTATTTCAGTTTCAGTTTCATATTCCCCATCTACATTTTATACTCACATTAATTATGTATTCACAAAATCTGATTTACAGTACAACAACAGACAGTGCCTGGTGGGAAGTTAAGAGTCAATCCGGTTTACACAGTGGGTCTTTTACAAAGCTTATTAACATCTGGCTCATATGCACAGTGGAAAGAGTCAAACTGCAAATCATATCTGACACGAAATAATTGGAAATTGGAAATATGACAATGAGAAAAAGTGACCAAAAGAGAAAACAAATCAGCGCTATGACAGAACAATCATTGACTTTCATATCTATGTGTCTTTGCACTCATGTATCTAGAGGCAGCATGCAGCTCGACTCCGTTGCTCTGAGTGAAAACTAAACACAGGAAACGGTGTGAGCAGGGAGAGCCCGTCAAGAGCTACAACTCCTAATGGGCCGAGTGCACTATGACTGAACGATAGAGCTGATGCTAATGAAAACAAGAGGTACCATTAATGAAGTAGGTCAATACATTTAATTCCTTATCAAAGCAAAAGGAAAAGTGTACCCAGTAAAGTGCAGATCTCTGCTGAGTCTGTGATGACTACTGTTATAATGTTTGATGAAATGAATGCAAACCACAACTGACCTTAGTCTAGACTGTTTTTCACTCGCACATCCCAAACAATGGATATGCTCTCATTTTAATCTCTGCAGCTGTCTGCACTGGCTCTATGCAGCTAAAATTCAGTCTTAGTATTCTCACACTTCCTCGGAACAAAATTGTCAACCAAACTATGATTTTGAACCAGTTTATTTTAATCAGCGAACTGAAATCTGAGCTGGTCCTTTGCTAGCTCTCATTCTAGTTTAATGAAAAGGCCAAATGTCTCATGTGTCTATGTCTATTGAGCTTTTTTGCATCATAAAAAAAACTTGAATGAATAAACAATACTGAAAAACAGTTGATGGTCTGTAGCCCTTATATAATATATCCTAAACTCTCCTATACATGTGTACTATATACACTATATGTCAAGTTTATGATGCAGAGGGGATACAGATACTACTACTACTGCGGTTTACAACAACCTTGAAAACCCTCAAGAATGCACACGTCAGCCTCCAGCTGATTCACTCTCATCATTTCTGAAGACTTAACTGAATGGTCATAGGTCTCTCTATTGGATACTGGCATCCCAACCTGAGAAATGCTCTGATGACCTTGATGAGTGCCTTTGAGCTGTTCAAGAACAGCAGATATTCCTGGAAGGCTGCATTCTTCCTCCTCTCTTCTTTTCACATTATGTGAAGCTCCAGTCAGTGGAGTCCTGTGTAAAGATGTGAAGATGTCTACTATTACTGTTGGGGCAGCAGGAATACCAGTGTGAAAGTGTGTGGATGCCCCAGCCACATACTTTTGTGCTTTTGGTTTTGGCCCTTTAATTCCAGTGTTACAGCATACAATATTATTCTAGGCAGTGGTCTGATAGTTACTAGTTACATCATTTAAAGAGTAACTCAATTACTTTGTTACACCAAACAGTCACGTGTTACAGTTGCTTTATCATGGTAGACACAATGGTTTGATGATGATCAACAGGCACAGGCTGCTACAATATCCTCTTTAAGAGTGACAGTTGGCCTTATGGTGTGTTCACTGGAAGTCAGAACTTAGAGCTCAAAATAATATAACCTCAAAGTTTAGTGCTCCCAGCTCTTCCAGCCTTACAGACATACAACACAACATGTAGCTGCTGTTTAGTCAGTAGCAGATAGCATGAATTCTATGTCGAGTTGGTGAGATTAATCCAACTTTCTGAGTTGAAGATCTGGGGGTTCTGACTTGGAGCTTGGAAATTCTGATATTCGTGTACAACATGAAAGCACCATGAGTCGAAAGACACAAACGCCATGCTGTCATTGCTGCAGCAAAGATATTAATCCTGTTTTACCTGCGATGTTTGTCGCCTTATGCTGTTGGGGGATGGATCAGTGTCACTATAAATCTGTGTGCCATCTTTTTGCACGAATCCCACAATGCATCGCCAGTGTAAACAGGAATTAATTTACTCATTATTTAAGTAACGGACAAACGCATCATATTGTAACGGTAAATGCTTTATTTAAAAAGTAATGCATTACTGTTTAACACCTTCTGGACTATCCTTTGCTTGTGGGCCTTCCCCAAAACTGATGCCAGAGCTTTCTCATGATGTAGAAGATCATTACTGGCTCACACACTATTTCAGCCTCAACTACAAATGCTTGGAATGAACTAGAATGCAGACTGCCAGCCAGATCTTATCGCAGACAGTGGCTGACCTCATGAATTTATAGATGAATGAGATCTAATCCCTGCAGCCAGGTTTCCAAAAATGTTGTTGAATGACTTCCCAGAGGAGTGGAGACTGCTGAATGCAACATTTTTAATGGAACGTTCAAGAATCACATGTACGTGCAACAGTCTTGCTTTGTTTTAGTGTCAACATACTTTTGTCCATTAAGAATACTGCTGTATGTAACTACCTGAAAGGGTTAAATCTGCACAATAAATGTTTTTGCAAGTACTATATATTTTTCTGATAATACATGTACACTTTCCACCACTTTTTTGTTTACATCATGTCTTGTGGTGTTTTACTGTGCCTTAGTCCACTGAAAGGTCACACTGTTATTTCTGTAACATGGTATCTCAAACCCTTACCCATTGATTTGTTGAAAAAAAAAAACACCTACCCTTCCCAGTTATAGTTTCTGTCTGACAAGACTGAAATGTAGCCGAGAATGAATTATTTAACGTTTTACATGGTGAGGGATACACCATTAGATATGCACTGTTGTGTGAAGCATGTTTGTGTGACATGGCAGGCGGGAGCGACTTACTTTCTTGAATCCGTGCTTACAAGGCAGTGAATGATGGTACGTTTTTGCTGCCAGATGATGAAATTATAACGGTATGTCACAAAGTATACATGTTTTGCAGGTTAATGTTGGAAACTCCACTGCTGTGTGCTCGTGCCTGTGGCATCGCCCCGAGGAGCTCTGTCCTCCCATGCATAGAGATCTCATTTATGGACCCAGAGTAACCAATCAGGACTGACTCAAACACTTTTGTTTCCTCACTGAGATGCTGAACGTGAAAACAGTGACATGTGTAAGAAATAATGAAAATCCTGGGACGTTTTAGAGGACATGTGACAATGTATGTGCTTATTTGACAAAATTCCCAAAGTTATCAGTCTGCATACATATTAACACACTTAAAGGGGAAGTGCCATTTTTTTTTACAAATTGGACCTTATTTCTAAGATAAAATACTGCCGTTTACTCACCCATTTCACTTTGGAGTCATTTGAAGTATTTCTGACAATATTGGATTCAACAATATCCATTTAAGGAGTGAAGCGGGAACTGAAATGCAGCCAGTAAATGACACAAACTTGACCATTTCTCAAATAACAGACATTTAATAAGATGGGATATACTATTACTATTCTCATTTGAGTTGTCCGTAACTTGAGAAAATCTGTAAACAGACTCGCCTTCCTGTGTATTATCGTTTACCAAAGACCCCTAGTGGCTACCTATGTGGCTTTCACAGTGCCTGAACTAAAACAAAACATGTGATGAAACACAAAGTTTCTTTTTTCATTTGAGCTATTCAGTGTTTTTAGAGTCATTGTACAAAATATTCTGCGGGTCTTGAAAGATGACTCAAAATGGCCAAAAATGCTGGTACAAGACACGTTGATAAAAGGGCTTGCCCTTAATAAGTTAGAGGTTTAAATAATGAATAAATTATATTATATATGATATTCTGATCAATACAATACAAAATAAACATGAATGCAATATATAAATGTCACTGGCATGAATATAGCTTTTTCTTTTTCAAAAATACAAAGTGGTCCAAAGACAGCAACAACTGAAAAACTGTTTTATGATCAAAAACCAATGGGCTTCGAAACGACCAAAAATGCAATCAACGCTCAGTGTCACAGCTTCAACACAGTTAGCAGCGGAGTTTGTCATCGAGACAAATGTACAATTAATGAGGAACTCTTTATATTATGCATGAAAAACCTTTTTCTCCTCAACAATTGAGGATAAAACTGTTGATAAGTAGCTAATTTTCCAACAAATGGTCTGTATAAGACCAAAATCAACTTATCATCTCTCTGTCGCTAACACTCTGATGAGCATGGTTGTGGATTTGTATTGGTATGGCCCTTATTCTTATGGGCTTCATTATATCCAAAGTAATGAGTCTGAATGGTCATAAGGTACCCTAACCACAATATTACAGTGTGACAACCATGGAATGAGAGACCAATTTTCACAACGTAAGCACCCCATTGTGCAAACAGTGCTGCCTCGCAGTGTTCCCATATGCTAGAAATGTGTCCACTTACAGTAAATACCAGACTGGCACAGTAGTAAGTGTTAAAAACACAATTAACAAGCAAGTCTATGGGATTACATTTTTATATTTTTACATTTTAGTTTTGTGGTCAAAACTGACTATTTTATGCTCATAACAGGAGATCATTTAGCAGGATAAAAAGGACTTACACCTCCATCTCAGATATTGTGGGTAGTGTTTTTTTGTGGGTCAGTTATCTTCCAAAAGCACACAGAACTTACTTGAGCTACTCAAGGACAGTTGACACTGTTGTTTGCTCTGTTTGTTATTTGAGGAAAGATGAAATTCAAACTTGTTGTTTGGACAAAGACAGTCACTTTTCCTGAGAAGTCACAACCCCAGCAAACTGCACAAAACCCTATTTAGCCTTTACACTGATCCACTTCACTCCAATTAATCCTCTTGTGGGCTAAGTGCGACGGTGTATAGATATTTTGCCATTGCTGACAGCTCCAAATTAAAAATAAAGGGCTCCCTACATTTAAATACTATAAATAATAATATGTTTGTTTGTTACTGTCATTCAATGGCTTGCTGGTGACTCACTTTGCCCTTTGAATCATTGATGTGATCAATACTAGGTCTGGGCACAGCAGCTGCGGATGAAATCCAAGTCGGAACTTTAATATCAGGGCAGGCACCGAGACCACAAGGCATTGAATCATCCATAATAATAGCTGGATGAGAGACTGCATGGCGGATGATGGTCAACATGTGATGCATTAGGAAGGATGCTGCAGATGAAGTTGAGGCTCGAAACAGGGATTAATTTAATCTTTTCAGGTCATTGTGGTGCAGCCAGTCATAGTGGATATCTACAACTAAGTGACTGCGTTGTTCAAATTCATCAATTATTGCTTAGCCTGATGCTGCACCTCCAAAACAAATCAGAGCAGTGTATTAGTGCTAAAGAGTGAGCAGGGAGGAAAAGAGAATTTCTGACCAAATACACAAAAACTGAAATCAGACATTGGAATAATAAACTCACACAGATAAAGGTGACAGATTTACAGAATGAAATTTAGTTTTACAGAGAGCTGCTAAGGCTGCACATTGAACCAGGAAGATGGTGTTATACATCACCAGAACTATGCCTGTGTAAGTGTGGTTCTGGCACACATTATGTACAATAAGATTAGATGGTAACTCAGACAATCCCTATAGGCACAGACGGGAAAGTCGCACTTATCTTGCATGCTTGCCTGAGAACATTTGGGATTGATGATGTCATTTATGACAGAACTGGATATTATGTAAATGGCAAATTGCTTGGTTTGAGCACTTAATTAGAACAGTCGAGGCAGACTATTCTATATAAGAATTTAGGACTCAAATGTTGGAGAGATTTGTCTGGCAAATAAGTTATGTGCTTGTCTGAGCTACAGCATGAATCAGTTCTATCATTGACTGTTAGGAACATATTGAGAATAGAACTAACATTTGGAGAAGTGTATTATTAGAGTTTATTGGAATTAATGGGAATAACATACAATAATACAACTTTTAATATGTTTTATTTAAGACCTATTTAAGACACTTTCTGTTACTATAGGTAAAAATTGAATGGCAGACTATAAATGTTTGAAATGTCCTACATCTTTCAGATTTTCAGTTGGGAGTTAAGAAAGTTCTTCAGAGTCTTATTTGAAGAAAAGGGTCCAGTGATATTTATGGATGGATTTATGGATGGTGGAAAGTCATGGGTCAAAAGGTTTCACTCTCTGGCAGACAGTTTTTGCCACAGGCTCTGTCTGCAGATCAGCTTTACGAGGCTATACTGTTTCTTAACCCTTAACCTTGCTTCATAGATATATATAAGTTTGGTGATTTGATGTGATATTGCAACTAACATTACAGACCATTTTACTCTTCATGAAACATGGTGTAACTCAACAACAGCATGTAGAAATGGACCAGTTTTAGGCAAGGATGGCAGAAAACCAACTCTTACTGTACTGTGTCATACTGATCATTACAATAAAACATATTTTGCTGTACTGTAAATGGGAAGACATGCAGAGAATAGTGCCTTTGGAAAAGCACATCTCCTCTCTAAAGCTATTAGTGGACGTTGTGTACCATTTAAAAATATGAATGTGACATTAAGTGACAGTTGAATTTGCAATATTTTCTTAGAATTGCAGGGATACATGGGGTTGTAACGTTCTAGGGACCGATTACAATAATGTTCTTTTACTGCTGAAGTCCCAGTCAGTCTCTGTCTCAGTTTGTGTCCCACATGCAGCAACAAACCAATACGAATGCTGATAGGCCTGAGGATCTTTTTCTTTTTATCTTTCACACCCTCTCAGATGGTTAAACACAGTTAGTTCGAAGGCATTACTGGCATGGATACAAGTTATATTTTTGTTGCGGCTCTAAGAGCTTCCTTCATTATGCCGAGTCAACAGCATTTGACAAAACGTGAAGTGACAAGTGCTCTTTCCACAGCGATGCCACCTAAATGTCTGAAAGGGATTTGTTGCAGACAAGATGAGTAGAAAGGTGCCTGAAGCCTCAACCACGCTGCCGAGTGGAAATTGACACTGTCAGATGTCATTCACATGAAGAGGAGGTGATGTAGAGACACCTGCGTCACTCAACTCCAGGACTACAGGGGCCGCAGACAGGAAACAGCAACAGGAAGTGAACACACAGAATCTCACACAATGCTGGAAAGCACTCAAATGAGCAGAGTTTTCTGTCTTGGGCAGTGTAGACGGAAACGCCACGGCGGAGCATATTCAAGTTTTCCACTCTAAATGAAAGACACTTCCGATAAAGTATTTTGTCGTTTTTACCCACAAGCATTCTCGTGTAAATAGCGCCTAAGACTCACATTTCTGTTGCTTAGAAATGCAGGAATAAAGCCCCCCCCCTCCAAAAAAAAAAAACAGGAACAAAAGTAATGAACTGGAAAAAATGTCATCTAATAAGTTTGCTGTTTGACCAGTGGCTGCCAGGAGTTATGATTGAAAAAAGTCTCAAACATTAATTTTCAAATTAATATGTTTATGAGAGTTCCTGCTTTCAAATTTGTTGAATAACAAATTCAACTAATTTAATTATTCTGCCAAGCGAGCAGCTCTGCCTCTATGAAATGTTCGTTTTAAACCAGCCTGCCTCATTTGCAGTACACATTGCACAAGCTCAAACTGTTTTAAAATAATCTCTTGAGTCTGCTGGGATAGAACTTAGCACACCTGTGTGTGAGCATTTCAGCAGATGTAACATGTTTGACGTGTAAACTGTGGCACAAGAAAGCAAAAGACTGTCATCAGTTGAGCTTAAAATAGCGTCCATTTGGTTTTCCATCATGAAAGGGTCACTTTTGGCTTAATTTTATTGCAAGAAAATTTTACAGGTCTATAGGTGAGCACTTCAATACTCATGAGACGAAAACAATTTGCGGGTAAAAATAAATTTACTGTAATGATAGAAGAGTCTATTAAAGCTAGTTCAGATATGAAAAATAATGTCCCATCATCATCACAGTTGGCCAGTTCCTGAGATCATAGCAGTGTGAAGAAACAGACGCTACTCAGCAACAAAAGAAACACGTTTTTTTAAGCAGCCCCAAACTACCTATAAATGGAACAGAAAAAACAGAACATCCGATCATTGTTGATGTGTCCAGTAATGATGGACATCACCCCATTTGCAACGGCAGCATATTGGAGTTAACGGTAGACCAAAGAATGGCCTGCATGCTCGTAGATCAGCCTCTCTGAGCCGCCTACACACTGTTTGAGCACTGATATGGGGTTGGTGACGTCCAGGTGTCTCAGCAGCAGTAACGGTTTTATGCAGGTTGGGTAGACAAACAAAAGTGCAGATTCCATTTTCATACACCAGTGCTCTAGTCGTCTGGGTCGACCACACCTCAGTTAATCAGGCCATTGAAATACAGCGTCACAACACACACTTATTGTATTTTTGGCACATGTTACCATTCATGTGCAACCTTTTGTCCAAACAACCATTTTCACATTGCTGCTGAGACAAATGGCAACAACTAGAATTCACTTGATAAAACTTGTGTTACTTTTGTTGTTGAGTATATATGTAACTCCTGTTTCAATCATAAAAATACACTTAAACTACATGGCAGCAACTCTTTGTCTTCATATAGTGACGACACATTTGCATTTTGAGCAAATGTCTGGATCCAAGAAAACACAATGTGTAAAAGTTATCTTTTAAAAGAAAAGTTTACTTCGTTCGGCAACATTTACAGTGTAAATCAGGCGTGGTTTAAATCTGCATTGTAACCGCATCACCACAAAGAATCCCTTTCTCCTTCAGTCATGGTTGCTTTGGCACAATACATCAAGCTTTTCCTTTGAGAGTAAGGCTCCATAATCTTGGAGCAACAAGATGCTCTCCCACTGAGAAGTGAGACTGTTCACAAATGTTTCAAGCCTCTTGATCTGTTCAGTTCCTGCTTTAGTTCTCGTCTCCCACACAGTGTGTTCCTCAGGAGGCGGCACTCATTATGCTTTATAACGCTAAAATATCATTCTAAATGCATGGAACGTGTCACATTTCCAAGCAAAACTAACACATTAGCCGTGACTGTGTGGTGTCGAGGAAAATGTAAAAACAATGATGCAACGAACCATTTTAAACAATGTTAATAGTACATACTGTTTATTTATATTCAAAGTAGGATGTAATACTTGCCAAACCAATGAGATTATTCATGCATGAGGATCGGCTTTTCCCTCCATGAATGCATCTTTAACAGCAAGATATTATAACCATTCTAGGAGTATTTTAGCAACTTAAGTGACGTGCCACCTCTATTGTTCAGGTCTGGTTAAACATCTCAAAGGACATAGAACTGTTCCCTGCTATTCACAGTGCTGCAGAGGAGAATGCTGAACACAATCCTGTATCCTCACACACTGTGTTGGTTTGTGATGTAGCCTAGAATCCATGTTGTGAGTTGGTGATCCACCTGAGATTCACACTTTAATCTCAACGCTCCATCACATCCTCCTCCTTTAGACATTTTTGTGATAATTCAACATGATACCTTACTTCTCAACAATAGGCTTGACATATCTCACAACAGACAATATACAGTATGTAAGCCAGTCACAGCTTGAAAAGACTCATGCACACCTTCTATTTCTTGCGAGTAGGAGAAAATATCCATAAGCAAGAGAAGAAAGCGCTCCCACACACTGCCTTATTACTTATAATGAACTTAATTAGACATTCAATCCTTTCATCAGGTAAAGATGTAGACCACAGCTCATTCCAGATGGATATAGTTTTCCCCTCTTCAGGTGAGGCCAATCATGGGTAATAAGCTGTCAGGCATTCAGTCCCACAGTCTAAATGCAATTGAACCAACTGAGACAGGTAATTTTCCCTGATTGGCCGCACCTGAGGAAGGGTATGCTACATGTCTGAAATGTTCTTTGTTCCTCCTGATGGAGGTCTAAGGACTACAACACTGTATTTGTAATGACAAATCCAGAAGACACAATGTAAGCCTGATCCCACAGATGTCAGGTGATGAGAACATACATTAGAGTTGGGTGCTACAATTGTGTAAACGTGGGAGACAGAAAATGGCATGTGGTACAGCTCATGAAAAAAATGTGGAAAAGAATTTCACCTCTCTACAAGTTTGAGTGTTCGGTAACATCAGCAGGAGCCTCTTCATGCACAATTGTAGTCATGATGGAGAAAAAGAAAGGATTAGGATTTGTGTGTATGTCACCATCTTTTTACAGACTGAGAAGGAAAAGGGCAGAGCCTTGGGAATGGTTCAAGCTTATTAAACCATGATGTTGTTGCTGGTCCTCTCAGATCTGAACACATTTAAATAACATTAAACAGAAATTAATTAAACACTGTCAAAAATACTGTGTAGTATGAAAAATGTACCTGGTGATGTATGTGCAATGGAGTGCATAATATTAAAAAAGGTCTTAAATGATAATGAAAACTAAGGTGTGTGCACTGCAAAAAAGAGGTTTCTAAAAACAACATAAATTAAACTAAATCGAAGAAAAAGGTCATCAAAACAAGTGAAATTATCTGTCCATGCAGCACGATGATTTCACTCAACAAGATTTCTTAAATTAAGATTGTTAAATTTAGAAATAAGATGTATTTAGAAGGTTTAGAATAAGCAGAAATTACTGGTTTAATAATAGTAATCAGCTTTATTTGCCATATTCACTAAGTTTATAAATGTACACTCATGCCATACCATACATTTTTGTTTTATGTTAAAGTAAAAGACATTGCATGGATCAGCAGCTGAAGCAAAGAAAATGACATGTCCATGGTGTTTATATGCAACCCAACAATAACATTCCTCCTTCCTTTGCTCGTGGGAAAAATCATTATCGAATGAGAGCAATGTTTGGGGAAGCTGGAAATAGCTCAATGAATATTTTAAAGCCATTGACTCCAGCAGCTATTTACTAAGAGCTAGTTTCACTTCAAGAAAAAAAAAACAATATTAACAAACATGGGGGTGCGGGGGATGTTAGTGGCAGGGGTGGCTGTTACAGCGAGTCACTTCTTTGCCTTGCATTTGGTTGATTTCCTCAGTGCTAATCTTTGCGGGACAGATCTGGGATTAGAGAATCAGCAGCGTATAACCCAGGTAATCCAGCTTGTGTGTCTCGCTGGCAGAGGTCAGGCATGTCAGCGTCTGCTGCTAAATATGGCCTCCAGCCGGCGTGCAGAATGGCGGCGAGGATCCAGTCAGATAAGCTTCTCACCCATCCTAACAAGCAGTATTTGTAAGTCAGGTCAGTGGTCCACCAGTGGATTTATGAATATCCTGTACACAGCGCACATACATGTTGTGTTACGCTGCCAGTTGAACCTGTGGGAATTCCATAAATCTGAACACGAGTGCTTCACGGGCAAGGGTTGAATACATTTAATAACATATAATCACTGTGGTATAGTTTATAAGGTCAAATGCAGCCCTTCCTGCTCTCTACATGAAGGAGAGCAGTGCTGTCAAACACTGATTCTAAAAGGTCACTCTTTGTATCACCAGAAAGATCAAGAGTTGTGTCACACCTAAGGAAGTGTCATCCCCCATCCAAGAAAATCAGGCTCCCAGACATCGCACTTTACAACTAGAGGCTCTCTACAGAGATTGGAGAATTACAGTATCTTGGTTGTGAACTCCATGCCAGTTGCCTAACACCCACCCAGATCAATACTACCCACCCGTAACAACCCTTCAGCGCTATGATGCAACACAGACACTGGATAGCATCCTGACCTGAGGAGGCTGAGGCCTTACCTTCCAGGTTAATACAGAAGCTGAAATAAATCCTTTTCTCCAGTTGGCAGCCACAGCTCTGGGAAAGCATGCTTTCTACTCACGACACCTCTGAGCTCTCAACTGCACCAAGAAAAAAAACATGAGTATTATCAGTATTTAGTGCTGTTAAGAAAGGTCATTTTTCAATGATTGGCATGTCTTTTAGTCCAAGTTGGAAGGCTTATTTTTATAGATGAAACTGAAAGTCCCAGAGGTAATCAGAAAAAGATGAAAAACCACTGACAATGATAATATGAATAGTAATACAGTAGCAAATACTCCTTAAAAACTCTGCTTACAATGCAACCAGAAATGTAATCGTATTGGTATGCATATGTGAGAATGGTGGACTGCACCACCAAAAGCTGTACAGAGAGGTAATTATAAAATGTACATTGTACGGTAAAGGGCAAAAGAAAGCTCTTCTAGTACTACAGGAAGGTTGAATACAGCAACCAGCACATCAGCATAGTCTAATTACATCATGCAATAACCCCCGATTTAAATCAAATGAAAACTGTCTGGCCGACCTGCGAGGCCAACAGAAATCCCTGTCTGCTAACTCCAAATTCCACGGCTAGAAATTACATCCAAATTAGACATTTGTGGAGTAATCACCAACTACTCCATCACTCTCACCCCAAACAAAGCCTCAAGAGGTAGCTGCAGAGCAGAGTCATTTTCAATCTAGTGTGCTGATACAACCTTTGCTATGAGAGGGCAACATCTTAATCTCTTACCTCATTAAGCTGTTTTATGTGTAATAAAATCCTCATTCCAGGCACAGAAGCAGAAAGCGTTGACTTCGCAGGCCAGTGTTACTGCCAGTAGCAGTGATGGTGAAATCCCACATGGGCAGTAGAAGCAGAAGCAGCAGCAAGTTTATTGTATGAAAAGCGGCACGCCAAGACCAGTTTTACCAGGGCGTCCTGTTAATGCCTGGATAATCCCTCATTATAAGTCTAGATAAATAACTGCATGCTGAGTTTTATTTTTTTTTTTTTTATCATTTAATAAACAGAAAGTATAAATAAATAAATTAATTTTTTTAACATTTCTGACAGACACTCTTTGTGCTCTGCTGGTTCCAGGAAAATGTCTTTGATAATTTGTCTGTTATTACCTTTACTGTATAAATGGAGGCTTTTCCATTGACACAACTCTCACAAAAAACCCCAAAACACTCTCTGTTCGTCCATTCATTTAATTGTGAAATAATATCCTTTATAACGAATAATTTGTATTTATATAAATGAACAATTATCACAGTCATAAGATTAGAGCTTGAAATTATTTTTCATGTCATTGCGTCTTAAAAGATAATTAGCATCAGCTGCTGCTGTCAAAACCTATTTAACAGATATAATTAATACACAAAAAACAATTTTTGTCCTGCAATTTCAAGCTTCCCTACATCCCATATGATCACTTGAAACAAAACCCTTGGCGTTTCCAATTACTAATGTGTGTTTTCGTTATTGTATTGCTACAAAAAGAATACTTTTTTGTGAGACAATAAAAATCTGAGCTGATTCAGTCAGTGAAGTCAGAACTCATGGAAGTGGAACTTGGAATATGTTGGTAATAATGCCAAAGAGGGGACTCAACACATCACAGTCTGTTTCCTCACCAAATGTCATTTCACAGGTGGTTGTGATTAAATCTCAAAGCATATTTGTATGTGTTAACACATGTTGAATTATCTTTTAGTTGATTTTCTTGCAGTCTAACACAGAGGGATCAACATATCAAATGGAATATTAAAATGCCTTGTGGAGGGTGCCACAATGTCAGAACTTATTTAAAGACTTTTTTTTCCCCCTTGGTAATGGAATGATTTTCCCATCACGTCAAACAGCAGCCCTGCGTCGGTCACAGAGTAACAATCCATCCTGAGATATGGAATCACTTGTCAAATATAATGCATCAGGACACAAACGGGCCGTCTCATCGATCCAGTCCCAAGGGTGCTTTAAATTGTTCCTCCACCACTATACATTAAAGTGGGAACAGTGAGAGAGAAAGCATCCAATCCAGAGCCTCCAGTCACCATCCTTATCAGTGAAACATCCTTAATGTACCCCAGTGATGGTAACTAAGCTGCATTTTGAATCTCAGAGAGACTGTTTAGGATCCTGCAGACAGCCTTTGGTCCAGATGCCTCAGATTTCCTCCCGCTTGCATTGCCAAAACACTCCCCAGGGCTTTGCTTGCTCCAGAAATTTCTGTAGGAATGCCCACGCTTCTGCTCTGTCAGTCCCGGTGATCTTCAGGAGGAATGGCCCCGAAGAGATAAGGCAGCCGGACAATGAGCATGTCCACCTGGCAAGGCGAGATGCTCCATCACAGAGCCCAGGGTTACTAAGGTGTCACTAGCTCTCCCGGTCCGCTACATTGAAGAAGTGCCATATCCTCAATGGTCCCTGGCAGATACAGAAGACCTCCTGGCATAGTAAACACTGCTGACTGCACCGGCTGCAATGTCTGACTTTATTCTAAACTCTGTGTCCAAAATTAAAGCTGCACTAAGCAAGAATGTTGTGTAACAAGGACACAGTGTCATGATGTGAAGCACCTGACACTGGGCCCAGGAGAGCTCTGCACTGCAAACACTTCTGTGGTCTGTGGTTTATGGATAAACCCACTGGCAAAAAAACAGCAACACCAGTTTGGAATTGCAGATATGTCAAAGGACCATAATAGCTTCTGCAACTTTGACATTACATGAAATAATGGTGTGTGTGTGGTCATTAGGCGAAAGAATGGGTACAGACAGGAGGTCCACTTTTTGATAGGTAGGCATTGTGCAATTTCTTTAAAATTGATTAAAAGGTACAGTTTTATTAACATTATGGTGAAACACCTCAAAAGTAAATTATAAATTCTATTTTTGTTTTTTCAAACTGACCCGAAACAGAAGTCCACACGTGGCAGTTTAGCCTGACAGTGCCCTGTTGGTGGTGTTGGTATGAATGTGTGTGTGTTTATGTGCTAGTGTGTTTGAGGTTTTAGGTGGGATATATAGTTGTGTTCACTGAACCACAGATCTACACAGTCACAACCTCAATCCTGGTGTCAGGTATACGACCAAAGGCATCTCAATGCAAACTCTCCTGAGTGAGCAAATGATCAGTCCGGTTATCTTGATGTCCAAACTATTACCCTCTCAGTGTTTGTCTTTCATCGGCTAGTAAAAGCTACTAACTTGTAAATAAAATTTCTGCTATCATGATGCTAGTCATCTGTCCAGATGGAGGAGAGACAGAAGATCAGGTACAATTTTGTGTCGAGCCAGTTTGATACTGAGCCATTGGTCTTCTTTCTGATTTCACTGGCTCATCATCAGAGTGTACAGTAGTAGTCAGGGGGTGAATTTCAATAGAGGCACACCTGCAACTAGGCCATTCGCAGAATACCCTTCAAAAAGTTTGCAGTGAAAAATTGCTCTGAAGACTGCACATTGTGAAAACAAATGTCAACAAATTGTATCCTAAATTTAATTCAAAATTCCACATCTGTGTCAAACTTCATTAGCCCACCTCAGCCTTACCGTACAGTATAATATACCCATATACAGTCTGTATATGCTGCTGTGCTTTATATGTGACAAAATGTTTTAAATATGGTTCCATGTGGCAAACAGTCCAGTGCATTTTGACAGTGCATCCTCTTCTTTTCTTCTCTGATACAATGAAAAATCTACAATAAAAAGACTATTCTAAAAATTTCCTTGGAGCAATTTTAATATATTGAATTCACAACATATGCTCCACAAACAACTGAATAAAAAGTAAAATCTAGGGAGCATAGTCTATTACTAACAGAGTTTTTGCTATTTTTTTTACTTGACTGAAGTTATGGCCAAGTCATTCTGGAGCCGTTGCCATCCTTTTCTCTGGTCTGCGATGAATATAGCGTTGCCCACTGCTTAAATCACACCAGATGGCTCAAGAAGCGACACAAGAAGTAGGTAATCTGGATTTATGACCTCACACATATGCTGAGTGCAGGGGCATCTGCTGTGATGAAAATGGCAGCTATTTTAATGAAAGCAGGAACTTTGTGCTACGATGTCGTAGAGAATAGGGGGACAGTAAAATTACACAGCGCATTACACCAAGGTTACTCCTGAAACAGCCCTGTGGTCGGCCTCGCAAATCACAGAGCGCCCAAAAGGGGATGTCGTCACGCTGCTTACCTGGAGCCCTTTAAGACACGCATGTGGTGGAAGATGCAAGTCACAATAAGAAAAATCATCATTGTGGAAATGCTCTTTATGGCTGGTGTCTAGCTAAGGCTCTACCACGGCTCTCTCACTGCTGCCGCTTCTCTTCTCAGGCACGAATAAACGACTGTCAGGTGCTGTTAAAAGAGGGAGGAGGGGATGATGGAGAGACAAATGAGATGTGTTTTGTTGAGGCCGCAGGAACAAAATGTCATTGGCTGTGAAAAACAGAGAAGTCATTTAATCTTGCAGTGGCGCTTAAGAAAAAACGCTTCATCTCGCAGAGTTGGCAGAGTCAATTGCCACTTTTTCAGCAATTTTCTTCAAACAAGAAATATTGTCAAATAAAGCAAATCTTCCAACTGGAGTCATCTTTGATTATTGTTATTTCCTTGTTTCAGACATTATCTGCGCTCAGTGTCAGGTCACGATGGATGGATCCAGCTGTTTCAGCAAAATTTACTTGAGTTACACAAAAGCTCCTCCTGCCACAGGAGCAAGTTGAACTGATTTATTTCTCTCTGTCACCTAAACGTTGCTCATGCTCTTTTTCTCTCCACAAAGTTGCAATTTGCTATGACAGCCATAGCACTTAATCCTCACAGGAAGATGACGAGGGAGTGCAAATTGTGTCACATTGATGCTGAAATAGAAACTGAATCATTCAGTTCCCTGATGAGGGTCTTGCATGTGCAATAACAACTACAGAGAAGTGACAACCATGCTGCTTATGATATGTACACTACTTGCCCATGTGGGAGGACTTAAGTCTTTTTTCACACCTGATGCTAATGTTATTTTGGTTCAAAACAAGAGAATTGGAAGTTCAACAGCTCTTTTATTGGAGCCTGGCGTGAAGGACTGTGAACTCTCATTTTGTCCATTCAAATTGTGCATAAAGCTTGAGTTTTATGACTAATTGGTTGTTTAACGACTCAAACACAAACAGATTCGGTTGTTTTCCTGCCCCCTCATCAGGGGAAGCGACAAGCGCAAATAACATCCTCCATTTGATCTGTGATTGTTAGACTCAGAGTGGGAGTGCCTGAATCAGAACAAAGCCAAATTCTCATTAGTGATCAGAGCTGTCAGCCTCAACAAAGTCATTCCCCACATTAACTTGTAAAACAGTCTGTTAACTCCGGGCTGCTAGGTAAATCGAAATAACATTTTTTTTTTTTTTTTATCTATATTCACACAATCCAATACAATGTCTTTGTTATAGATTCTCTGCAAAATGAATTACCCCTATGAACTGTTGCACATTATCAAATATAGGTAGCAGGTAAACTAATCGCTCCTTGAACTGGTATACTCTGGGTGCGAGCGCAGCTTACACAGGGAATGATGAATGAATGAAAAGGATGCTGATAAGACACCTGAAATGATTTTCTGAGCAAAGGGCCACACTCTGTGCAATAACTTTGCTAACCTTTCCAATTTTCTTTAACAATAATTTTTCTTTCCCTTGTCATCGATTCTGCACCTTTTTCACTGCATAAGGGATTACTGTCACATTTGCATGCGTACCACTAAACAGTAATTTACATACAATGAACTTTAAGGGTAGACTCCCCATGTCGACAGGATGAAAAATAACTATGAAAGATAAACTTGCATTGAGGCATTCATTTATTACTATATTAACTCTTTGAGTGTCAGCCATTTTTTTTCCAAACAGAAAGTGCCTTGTGCCAGCATCTTTTGCCCATTTTGAGTCATATTTAAAAACCCACAGAATATTTACTATACTATGTCTCTCAAAACACTGAATAGCTCAAATGAAAGAAGAGACTCTCTTTTTAATCATGAAAAAAAAATGTTTTTACCTTGTTCCGTTCTTGTTTTGTCTGGACGAGAGCAGAGGCCATTTTCACCAAATTTGCCACTTTATGTCCAGAAACTGTTTTGCTCTCTAAACGCGATCGTCGCCACTTCCTGTTTTGATCTCCGTGCCGTATATTAACCTTTATGTCCCGAAATTACTCCCGAGCTGCGGGAGACCATGATCTGCGACCCGCATACTAAGTATGTTTAAATATGTAAATAATCTTATTGTATGTATGCTAATTTGCATATATTTCATACATTCATTCTTTTGACAGGTTAGAGTCTAAAGTTTTTACTGAAAGAAATTTAGGATCTCTTTTCAACAGAATTGTATTGTTTTTTTAGGAATGAAATGTTCTGTAAGTCAGGCTGTGAATGATATCTGAATAAATTGCTCAGTAAAACCCCTCAGAATATAGATGGGAAGAAAACTGGAAAGTGTGGTGGATGTAAGCACTGCTGAAGTGGAGATTTCTGCCTCAGAGAATGAAATCTCATTTTTCAGAAAATTGTCCCGATGTGAACTGTAAAATCCATACATTTTGGGCTATTTCCATGTCAGCGCAAGGCCCGCTGTGCATGTTTGCCAATTTGGTAGACCACTCTGCACCAAGAATGATGGATCAACGCCTGCTCAGACCATGTCTAATTTATGTTTACACATACACAGGTACTTGTAAAAACAGAGACTTTTCCCTTCATTAGTGCTTTTCATTTTCACACACACGCCGATTTTGCCTCTGAATATGATTCTAAAAAGTCCAGCAAAGTGGAGATTTAGGAAAACTCCAGTTTCGCATTTGAATGTAAATTCAGCGTCGTCGATTTTGGTCGACGTGATCAGGTGCACAGGCGGACAGATGCCAAAGTTTGCTGACAGGTCTGGTGGATGTCAGATGTATTTCATTCATAAATATGTGATCAATGGTCATCAAACTCTTGGAATCATTGTAGAATTAAATTTCTAGAATGGAATATTAACTTGGCCCCAGCACCAGTCTTTGTTCAATATAAATTGAATTCCACCCTGAGCGGTGCCTTTAAGGTAATGAGAGGAGCCAACATGATTGACCATGATTGAAGTCAGCTGTGATCACAGCCACAGTGGTGTAGCCCCTCCCCCTCTCAGATCCACCATCCTCCACCAAGCTGTGCTAGTTACGAAATCTGATCTAACCCCACCTCTGACACAGCTATGGCACACTTACTTAGACGTATTGCATCTTATGGAAGCAAAACTCTAAAATTTCTAAATTGACCAAATAATGTTTTTGTCTGTAGTTTCTCCCATTAACCCCTAAAAATGTGATACTGTTAACATTTACAGCAGGTGTTTCATAGTTAGGTCTGAGTATTCAGTCACAAAAGTTTTTGAATTTTGTCCCCTATGGCCCTGAGGCTGCATACTTAAAAACCATCAGGATTTACAACACATCAGAAATATTGGTAACATTTCTCTTGTGCAATGCAGTGTGCTGAAGCAGTGTAAATTCAGAGAGCACCGCCCGCTACACCTTAACCCTGAAAAGTGATCCACAGATGGCAGGTTGTGAATCTTGACCGATAAATACCCTTGGCTCTATCAACCCAACCCTCTCCAGTCAGATGTAGTTTATGTGGAGCTACTATGTGAACAACAAACTTGGAAAGGAGACAGAGTGTTATCCTGACATAGAAAGGACCCCATTGCCATCCCTTGAAATGGCAAAGCTGAGTCATAAAGCTCTCAGATACAGCTATCCATCTTCTATTTTGCAGAGCTCGAGAATATAATTGAGATGCTTCTAATTCACTGTGTCCAAATGGCAGCCAAGTGTTTTAGCATTTTGTCATTTTTTTTCCCCCAAAAAGCTGGCTTGTTAAGATTGCGTTAACCACTTAGAGCCTGTCAGATACGCCTCTTTCTCTGTCTGATGATGAATGTGTGTGAGTGTGAAACCAGATTTTTAGCCTCATCTGCATCAATGCTGTGTGTGTGTTTTTTTCCCCTTTTGCTCCCCACTACTGCATTTTGCATACTTAGTTACTACTCATGTCCCGAGCTGTCATAGCACATCATGGCACATCCTTCACTCTTTTACCATCTTTGAAGTGAAATTGCTGTTGATAAAGATCCAATACAAGCTCAGTGTAAACACCAGAGCAAAGTCAATTTGACTTAATTGGTTAAAAAATAAACATGGAACGGGTGTTTCAAGGCACTCCCATTGTGGCATTTCCTCCTCTCAGTTAAATCCACATGCTTTAATTGATTGTGGGACAGTCACTTTCAGGAGACTGTCTGCTGTTAATTCTCAGCATGGATTTGCATGCTGACTGTGGAGGTAATGGCAGAGAGATACTGCTGTAGAGCATACGTTTGGAAATTTGCTGTAAAAGGGGTGAACAAGCTGGCAAACCCATATGACCCAGTGCCCCCCTGCTGCCTCTACAAGCTGCGTTGGATACCAGACAGCTAAATTAGAGCATGATACGACTCGATGCAGCCTCCCTAAAGAGCCTGACTTTGTATTGACAATTTGCTAATCAAATTAGAGGATGGATTACGAGTCGAACATCTGCTCTTTGTAATAACGCTCATTATTAAGCCCCACTGTGTAGTGAAGAGCAGACTGTTCAAGCACCTGCATCGCTTGCAATCACATCCCAGTGTACTGCACGTGCTCAGTGCTCATGATGTACAACACAAGGAATCCATGTGCTCGTCTGCCACTTTGACCCTATGATTTAATTTACTGTAACATATGCTTCAGCAAAAAACAAATGGAATATCTCCTTCCTCATATAGTGGGAGAAGGCATGCTTCAATCTTGTGGCTGGTGAGACACTCGCCTCTCAGAGAGAGCTCATCATCAGTGATGTATAAACTTCAGCGTAATGTAATGAAAGCCATTTTTTTTCCTGTTGTGCAGCATGTTCAACTTAACCTCAGAGTTGCAGTGTCCTCCAATCAAGCCTGTCTGTCCCTTCCAGGGGAGCAGTAACTCTCCATAAGACAGTCTGTGTTCCCTTCTTCCAAATAGCCATTAACCTCTTAGCATCCATATTCTTTAAGAATGGAGGATTTTTATTCAATAATATGATTTACCACCCATGATTTATTTGTTTGGTTATTTTCTATTTTGTGGCCAACAACAACAACAACAACAACAAAAACATGACACATATTTTTAAAAGTGTCTCTGTAATTGCTCTCTAGCAGTAACAGTGGCATTTCTATTGCAGGCACAACGTTACTAATCGTGCAATTGATTATGGTTAGCAGGCACTGCTAAGCCCTTAAATGTACAGTAAACATTTCAGAATGGTGGCATAAAAATACATCCTCCCAAGGTTGTAATGTTACATTTCTAATTGCCTCCAAATTGAGTAATTACATTTCTACCGCTCTGCTCTCTTATTTAGCATCAGGAGCGCACGCTGGCAGTCATAAGGGGACTTACAGCTGGGATTACCAAAGTAAATCAGAAAGCTTCTTAGCTCCAGGAGCTACGACAACATGAGCACTCTGAACATTTGTGTTTGCTTGCATGTGTGTGTGTGTGTGTGTGTGTGTGAGAGGGATTGTTTGTGCTGCAGAGATGCATGCTATGAGCTCAGTAGGACGTCTCTAAATGAGAGCAGTTGTTCTGTGGGATTGTTCTATTAATTCAGCTCCTACTGATAGATGTCAACTCGTGCCACAAGCTGCTGTGTTTACGTTTTGTTAAATGGAGAGCTCTCCTCATGGTTTGCTCTACAAACATTTTGGCTCTTGTCTCCAGTGTTGCTAATGGCTTTACTGTTAGTGTCTGTAATATTATCTTGCTTTCAACGGGAGTCTTTTGGTATTATGATAAAGGGAGGCTTCAATACAAGAGGTGTTATGAAAGAACAGTACTTTCTAGATGGTGTACAATTTGAACTGAACCTTTCAAATGATTTTTTTTTTTTTTTCAGAAAACAAGCATCACTTGAGTAGGACAGTGGGTTCCTTTAGTGCCAGTGATGTCATATTCAAATCCTTATCCCTAATTTCCGTCTACCAATACCTGCCAGATCCGTATGTCGCAGCTCTTTTGAACATCTGTTGAGATCACAGTTAATAGTATGTTATTATAATATTATTCTGGATCTCGACAATCAGCATCTCCTCGTCCATGGTGTTAAAACAGTTAAACACCCTCTAAAAATGTTTTTACCCAGTCTCTTCCTCTTGATTATACGAACCACCGTGAACACAGATTATTTTATTTTGAAAATTAACTGCATGTCCTGCATGATCTGCTCTGTCACTGTGTTCCATCGTTGACAAAAATAGGTCTGTCTATTTCAGCAGACGTGGACATGTCGGAGTCCTTCCGCATTTTGTGGAAATTATGGGTTACTCACTGAGTGTCTTTTCACAATAAACTTTGGTTTTCACAGTACACAAAATAAACCTCCAAAATAGATCTATTTACACAAAAAGTACTTGGTTAGGTTTAGGAACACACAGTGATTTGGGTTAAAAGAGCTTTGTCTGTTATGTAACAAAGCTATGATAAAATAAATCAGCATTCAGGTGGTTTCACCTGTGCTTGTTTGACCTGCCTAATGTCTCCTAACGCCTACCCTGTACAGACATCCTCACAGTTTATACTCGGTCAGTTGCTCTGACTTCTGTAGTTGAAATGCTGCTCATGTCTCAGGGTGTCGGCTTCAGACATTGAGCGGTGGTATTTGAAGAGTTGGATTCTCATTGCTGTCAAAAAAATATGCATTGTATGTGGAACATTTTTTTCATGCACCAGTTCCCATCATGTTTTGAGTGAGGCAAAATTGTGGTCATCACCTGGTGTTATTTCTTTTTGTTTAAGTGGACGACATTATGATTTGATGGTTTATGACTGAAGAAGAGGTGCAATGTTTGATGACTCATTTGGTCAATAAGGGAAGCAAGACCTTCAAGCTAACCTCAAACAAAACCAATCATAAAGACTGGAATGGAATGAAAAGTAGTGATAATAATGTGCAATAAACAAAATAGCCAATCAAGAAACCAACTTATATTTGTAAATGCTCACAGGCCACCGTACCGAGGAGGTTGGATTACTCAACCTCCATAGCAGTATATAGTGAAAAATGAGAAAATTAGTGTCTTGCAGATGTGACCCCTACTTGCGTTGTGGGGCATAGGGGATGAACCCCATCATCGGTCTCCTGTTAGGGTAATAGGAGTCGGTGAGTAGCTCTGCATCGATTTGTCCTTTTGTGAGCAGTGTCTGCACCATAAAAAGGTCTGGAAGGCAAACAGGCCCTCTGTCTCTCTGACTGTCTGAAAAATAACCCGTTAAATCATCTGAGCGACCACCATTCGCTGTCATTTTGTCAGCATGTAATGATTTAGCTCTGTGGCGCCACTCTGGTGAAATGAGCTTTCAAAGTCATCCTAATCTGTCTGATTCTGCACACAAACCACACAACTGCAGAGGCAATCCAAAACCAGAGCACATCTGCATGTGCTGCTGAGGTTTTCCTCTGGCCCCACTGTGGTCTGATGAGACTTACATTCTGGCAGTCTGGGGCCTCAAAGCTGAGCTGAGGTCCTACTGACATGGAGCTCGGCGGCAGAGCTGATCCACTGACCCTGTTGAAGAACACAGCAGGGGGCAGAGGTGGAGGGAATAAAGTAGAGCCAGAGAGTGAAAGAGAAATCATTTGAATTGAGAAAGAGACAGAAGCCAATTCAGATAACTTCGAAAATCTATGGGCATCCGACTTTCATCGCACGGAACAAAAGAGAGCTCATACAGACTCCAATCTTTCTCGACTTCAATGGAACAACATTTGCAGCTCTGACCATGGCTAATGTTTGACTCTCCAACACACAAAGACATATTTGATGTCACCCATTGGAAGTCAAAGAGCAAAAAGAGAGAGGAGGTGTGCCAGCATAAGAAAATAAATGTGAAAAAACCCTGCACAGCATGGTGGATGTTCTGCAGTCCAGCTTTGCCTTGAGTGACAAACACATTCTGAGCTGTGATCAGGAAATGCTGCCATGAAAGAAACGCAGAATGAGCTATAGGGAAATTGAACAGGTTCTTTGCCTGCTGTGGCTTAATTGGTTGATATCTCTGGATAATAGTTAGCAATTGCATGTCTTTGGTGTTACTATGCCAACTGGTGATGTAATGTCTGCCAATGAATTTACAGGCAATATAGAAAGGGCATGATTGACATGTGATTGTATAAACATGAAAAGTGGTCAGTATTTTAGCCCAGTGCTTTCTGTCTACTGTTTTCTTGGCCATTAGCTGGACCGGCGGTATGTGCAAACAAAGGGCATGACCTAATGAGAGTGGGATGATGTAGAGAAGAAATGTAAGTTTGTGAAACAGTGTGAGATGTTATCACAGGCTGAGATAATTATGATTTCAAGACTTCCTTCATATTGATTTTTGCAACGCTTGGTGCTAGAAAATGATCAACCCTTTTCCCTGTGGAAGTTAATATTATTATTCCATCCACAAATAATTCACTTGCTTGGTTAATTGCTTGATTCATTTGATTCCAGCTAAACAAATATGCTCACTGTTGCTGTGAGGAAAAACAACATTAGTATTGACTGTGTGAGAAATATGGTATTAAAAAGGCAACTTATCGTTTCACATCTCACATTTTATATTCAGTCCTTATAACAGGGCTTTGCTGAATCTCTTTGCATGTCAGTAGAGCTCTTACACACTGTCTGAATGAATAAAATTCTATCTTCACTTTGTTGTCGCTACGTGTGAAGGAAATATTCACAATAAGACACGGAATGGGATGGAGAGCAAGCAATGCTTTGTAGCACTAAGTCAGGCAAAAGAGAAAAACAGATTAAAAGAGGCAGAACGTCAGAAGTCTTGATAGAGCAAAATGCAATGAAAAGACGTATTGTGTTGCATTTTACATTCTTCTCCGAAACGTATAAAGCTGCCTTGACATGATAAGGAAGTTACTCTTTGCTCACAGTGAGGCAGGTATAATATGTCATCAAAAAGAACACAAGGGATACCATTCAACATTTCTGGAAGTTGGTTGTGCTTTCAAAGGTTAGCCGCAACCAAAGTCAGACTTTAAATAATGCTGCACTGCTCGGTGGTAATTTCAAGGGGAGTGCGTCCACATTGTGTTGTCTTGTAGCTTTGCTCTTTTCATATGAAATAACAGCACTGCCAATGTAGAGCACTTATATCTCTGATCATGTGTGACCAGTATGTGAAATACAGAGGAGTCCAGGGGGGTGTGACCGCCCCCCCGATTAGCCCATGAAAGCCTCAAAAGCAAACTTTTGAGGGGGTTCACAAATTTTGTAAAAAAAATTGCAATAATATATATATACTACTGTCACTTTTGTTCACTGAAATTTTTTCTAAGCTCATAATGTCCAATATTCAGAGTTCAATATTCACAAAATATTTTCGCCAAGTAGAGCTAGCCAATCCTGTGCAGTATGCAAATTAGCCATATGTTTTTATTTTTTGTTTTATTATGTAACATGCAACACACACTCACCACATTACATACACCCGTCTGCACCTCACCACTGAATACTGATTCCCTCCCATGTACACCTTAGTCTAGTTTTGTTATTAAGTATTTCCACATTGTTTCAAAATAAATTGTACAAATGTATAATGTATTGCACCATACGCACATCTCTCTCCCCAGTTATTGTGTTGGGAACCCTAGTCCTTGACTGAGGTGCATTGATTGCTGACATTCACTCATTTCCTTGCATTGTAATGCACAACTTTGCATAGGCTACTTCATGTTGAGAAAATATATCTGTATATCTGTATCACGCAACAGATGGACGAATGACCCCCCGAATATTGATGGGTATTTCCCACCCACATCTGAACATATGGTGTCACACAATGATTCTTATGATAGCTTCAGAAAATAAGTGCCAATTGGTGCTCACAGGTATCAACTTGGTTAGGTTTTGACAGTAGCCCAGAACAGACAACAGTTACCTAGAGGTCACCAAGTTCTCTGGCCTGCTTGTAACTGCAGAGTACAAAACTGTGTCCCCCGCTGCCTGCTGGTTTCTTTGGTGTTATTACAGCATAGATGGTTTTCCATGGTTTTGCAGCTCATGTTAGAATTAAAATTAGAATTAGTTTATGAGAACAGCTAGTCAATTCAAGGGGCAGCTCCAACGCAAATCACAAAGAGGTTGAAGGGAAGTGGGGACACAACAACTTGTGTAAAAATATCCAAGGGCGAGGTGTTCGTCAGATGCTTGCTGAGTTATTCAAATGACCCATAGTCAGATAAGAATAGTGAGAGAAAGTGGAGCAAAGTCTGTGTTTGTCCCAGCAAGGCTTTTAAATTCACTTCTACTTGCTATTAATTGCACAGCAGGGCTGCAACAACATCTGAGAGCACAAAGGATCAGGAGGACGCGTCTCTTTTCAAACGACTGCCGTGAAAATCATTTCATAATCCATTTCATCTGCTTTTATATTCAGATCAGCAATAACATTTGTCCACATGTTTAGTCAATTCAGACTGAGTGATTGCATGGATTTTGTGGTCATACAGAAGACTCTGATGTGCTAAAATGATGACAGCGCCTTTCTGCCTGTCGAGAGGAGCAACATTTCCCATTAAACTGTGCTGGCTCTGTTTCACTTAATTTGATTCAATATGCAAAGGCCCTTTGAGAAATCAGACAGGCTTTAGGGTGTGTGCCATGGTAATGTGGCCCTGAATGAAAAGCATGATTACGAAGAGGGTAATACACACCAAACAGTACATGATGATCTCTATCTATCTATCTCTCTATCTGTCTATCTATCTATACATGTATCTATCCATCCCTCTCCTCTTTGCTTTGCCCTCCACCCTGTCACTTTTATACCATTTATAGAATCCTTATTAACAGCATTGATTGGCCTTGAACAACAACAGCTGCTCCTGGAACAGTTGTACCTGCAGGGTGCCATCTTTTAGCCAGTAGTGCCAATAGTTTATATGTGGGAAGCCATGGTTATTGCTCTTGTTGCAGCTAAGCGACTATAGAAAACACTTTTGATGCATGCCACTCTTTTACGTAAAACTTTTTATCGCTTTTGGTAATTGACATTGTTTTCAACCCAGATATGCTGTAAATGACACTCCTTCATATGTTCAGACAGGTGGCTCAGATGTGATAGTCATGTTCATATATTCTCATTATGTATTCAGATAAAAAACAGAAGGAAACCAAGTCTATAAAATTGCAGGTAGTTGTAATTTCAAGTCATTATAGTCATAGTCTACCTAATACTGTTGCATATTTGACATCACAGAGTCACATATGTTGAAACATGAAAACAAGAGCCACAGTGAGCAGTGATACTGGGAGAATTATGAGTTTTTGAGAACTTCTGTTTTTTTTTTTTTTTTTTAACCAAACCATGATGATCTTTTCTGTAGTGGTTTTGATGTCTGATGCAAATCAAGATACTATGCAAACTGCTGAGGCCTCTGTAAAATACGACTAAAGATGAACATCACAGGATAACCAGCAACTACAAAATACTCTCTTCTTCAGGCAGACCAGTTATATAACATAAAATGTAATTGCACACTTATACATGTACAATATGTTATTGTGGCGATGTCAGCAATAGACCCAATTTGGTCACTTGTAAAACACAGTGTGGATGATCAAATATAATTGTCAGATCTGACTCAACAAATGCTCGCTGCTCCGGCTGCATTCAAAATAAGAGGGAAATCCACGATCCCAGCAGGCCCTTAAACTGTAAATGTTTTCACACCACACCAGCTGAACCAGCAGTGGGCGGCCAAAGTGTGACGTGCATTCTCACACAGTCACACAGCGTTACACCGCAATCAGTGATACGTGGTAGTCAGGTGAGCAGGTCCTTAACCCTCACACCAGTGGAAGATGAATGGTGTTGTGAAAGGCTGCGACTCAGCAAGTCATGCACCTGTGGCAGGTGGGAAATGCTACAATAAAAAAAAAAAAAAACACATCCTGCCATCCTCCATGGCGGATATTAATATGGTCGTTTCGGCTAATTAAGTACAGAGGTGTAATACACAATAGCTTGAAGCTCAAACATACAGCTAATTGCAGGTGTCCACGTGGATCCTTTTGAAATTTAAAGTGGTTTCATTTAACTGCCACAGTGACTTTCCTTCGTCTTTGCTGTTAAATAGATAAAGTGGAATAAATGAGTAATGCTGCCATCTGTTAACGTCAGCTCAAACAGCCAGACAGTCGAGTCCTTAGGTGCTAAACAGCAGAATTCCTGCATCACTGTGGCATTACTTTTGGGGAAATCAGATGCACTATTTCATATATAGAATGTGTATATGGTTAACTGCCTCTTCGCTGTTGATTGCTCCCTTTGTCACCCTCCATCCCATTATTGTTTTTAAAATGGTCCACATATTATTCCCACCTGTATCAAAACAGGAATTTAAGTGACCACATCATATATAAAGATCCATACAACCTTTTCATATCATTCATATTAGTCTCCCTAAAGCTATTTATTTTGGGATTTTCAGGAGGACTTAAAGAGACAGGCACTAAACAGTATTAGAAGAATTATTTTGTTTTTGAAAAATAAAACATGTTCTAGTAGAAACCCAAATACAAGGATGAACCTGGAAATGAGTAGGATATGTCTCCTTTAATAAACTCTACTATGGAACTAAAGGCAATTCACATGACATGCAAAATTAAATTAAAGTAAACTGGGAACGCTGCAAGCTTATTTTCTCTCTCCGCCATTAAAATGAAATTCACCATCTGGTCCCTCAGGCTACTTTGAGACATCACTTCAGAAATACTCATATGTGTGAAATTTGGATTACTAAACTCTCTTTAATCACTCATTTAATGCCTAAGACCATCATAGTATGCTTGCTAATGTCTTGTAACTCTACAAGGGCTGAAGTGCAATGGCTTAAGTCTATGCTGACATGTTGTTGGGTATTTCTACTTTATATGCTGCAACAGTAGAGGAACGTTACTTAAACAGGTGGATGTGGCTCAGTGGAAGAGCAGATCGGCCAGCAATCAGAAGGACAGCAGATCCATTCCTGCTGTCATGTGCCATGGTGTCCTTCAGCTAGATACATAACCACACGTTGCTCCCAGTGCTGTGAAAAAACTCAGTGGTTATCTGCCACTGTCAGTATGAATGGTTTTGTGAATGGGTAAATGTGGTATGTAGTATAACGCGCTTTGAGTGGTCAGATGACTAGAAAGGCGCTACATAAGTATGGTCCATTTACATTCACATCAGGGTAGAATTAGAAACCATTACAAGTCATTTGAACATATGGCACCAATAGCTCAATTTTGTTTCCCGGATCTAAACTTGTACCAACAGATTTCTGACAATAAACATTTTTGACACAATCTCATATTATCTAAAGTACTAAGCAATGCTACATTGATTCCCCTGCAATAAACAAGAAAAAAGACTTCATTCCGACAATGTAACATTTGTTGATAAGTCACCCCTTTATAGATAAGAAACCATTCAAAGGAGAAACCAGACAGAATAATAAAAAAAACCCCTCTATGTAGCTGTAAACACATTTGTAAGAAAAATAAATAAAATAAGCAACAAAATTCTTACCCTCAGTTTAAAAGAAAACAAAATGGATGATGTGTTGAAAGTTTGGTTATGAAATTAGAGAAAGCAGTAAGCAACATTTGAAGAAATATCCTATGTAAACAGAACTAAAGAACAGCAATAACTGCAACAGTGGGCACAATGATCATAATTACAGTATATAACATTGATATTTTTTTTATTGCTCTGCATGTACCTATGTATATACGTGTGCATGTTTATAGTGCATATAGAATATATCTGTGCACATCACTGAGTCTACTGACTTACTTTTTTAATAAATAATTATTTCCCTGAATTTATTTATTTTTTTTAAACATCATTTTCTTTATTCCCTAAAAACATCCTTTTCATGCAAGCAAAGAGGCAAAAACCCATTTGCTTCTGCTTTGGGTAACTTTTAGGCCACATTTACATGTGTGTGGCCATGCCTTGATGTGCTTACGGGAAAATAATAGCAGACAGGTGTGGTGTTTTGAGTATTTAAGACCTTGATAAGCAGTTCGCTACACACACTACACTACTGCTGCTTTTACAGCCTCACCTTTTGTTTGTTAATTCATGAAATCAATGCTACCTCTTGAATAATTAAGAGCATTGTGACTTGCAGGGGAAATGAGTGTGGATTTGTGTGCATGAATGGCCACATCACATGCAACATAATACTCCAAAGCACCTTGACTGTGTGAGAATCAGCATACACTCGAAGCCACTTTACAGAACGAATGCTTGAACATGTTCACAGAGAAATGCATATCATTATCATAAATGAAACAGTAACATACTAGTGTAGACCTGAATATTTATGATGACACCACTGAAAGTATATAAGCTGTAAAAAGATTCTACAGACAGGTACATATTGTAATTTCACACACAAACACACAAACACCCACACTGAGGGTAAGGCTGTGTTAGTAGATTATTAGATTGTAGTCGAAAAGCAACACAGATATCTCCAAGGATCTGAAGACAAACATTGTACACATTTAAGGCTCCCATTTGACATCAGAGCCATTCACTTCAATGGGCAAATAAACCTCAGTTCACCTTGGTTTGCAGGGAACCTTCACATGGATCCATAAAACTGTCAGCAACTGGCTTTCCAGTGGTCTGTAATATGCACCCCCAGCAGTGAAATAAAGCCTGTCTTTCCGTCTGCAGTATGATATCGTTATGCATCTTGCAAGTAACTGAAACAAGCAGCAGGACAAGGAGATGGCTTCAACATTCTGCATGCGTTTAAAGGTACACGCCATCGTATTTCCATACTGAAATACGATGGCATATAGGGAAACCGTGGAAGCGCTTGGTTGCTTCTAACTTCACCTCTGTTTGGATCCCAATGAAAGTACTGGGCTATGCTAAATTCTAACAAAATAGCGCTGCGCACCAGAGCGATTGAGTGCACGCACAAAGATGAGAGAGGTATGAATCAACTCGTATAAGATCAGGGAAGAACATATTTCAGAAATATGGTGGCGTGTTCCCTTAAAGCTTCTGAAACATATGGAGGCAAGATCAACTTTCTTCCATACTTTTTTGATACATCATGCTGCATCTCATCTTGATTATGAAATAGATGCATAGCAGAATAAATTAACAAACACACATGATGTCTTTGTCACACAATTTCTTTGTCTCTATGGATAAAAACTATGCTGTAATTACCTTGCTGTTGATTCACAGGGCCCACTAAGCTGGAGCGCATTAATTTTCATTATTAAACCACATAAATTATATTGCCTAATATAGGAATGAAGAATCTAATAATATTCTTTGGTCTCCGAGGATACACTTTCCTGGACAACAAGCCTGGAGCTTATTGATTTTTATATATTCATCAATGCAGTATAAACACAGAACCTTGACTTTGAATCACGAATATTAATATGTATTTATATCTTTACACAAGATGGCGGAGACTTGAATTTTCACCTTTTGTGGGAAAAGGGAAGTATCCAAATGAAAACCAAGCAGCCACTTGTCCTATCAAATATGTTGACATTGGCCTAGGTAACCAAAATACTTTGTTGCACATGGATGCTATCAGCCCAGTCTTTTCCTCTTTCTTTCTCTTTTCTCCCTTCAATTTGGGTAAAAATCAAGGCTAGAGTTTGGACCTGGATATTAGTCAATGTGGTGACAGATGGCAAGCCCGAGATTTATTTTCATGGTTGAGCTGGTGCTGCCACTTTGTGACTGAGATTTCAAAGGAGTGGCATCAATCTTCCCCGTGTCTCGCAGTGGACCAAGGAACCAGTTCAAGGTGGAACCAATATAAGACAAAAGTCCCAGAAATTGATGAACCAGCAGAGGCAACATTAACATTCTTCAAAGGGACACCTCAGACTAGCTCTGTGAGGGGACAACCACAGTGAAATACAAGGTTGGATGGGAAAAGGCTCTATCCATTTTGTGGGGTAACAAAAAAAAAAACAAAAAAAAAAAACAACAAATGTCATAAGCCATTCTACTCCATCTTTAAAAAGCATCAAGAGGAACAAACTAACTGCAATACTTTTAAAGTTTCTTTCATTTTGAGCTATTAATCACTTAGAATGTGGCATTTGTTTCTCCTAATACAAACAGCTCAAATGCACTCTTGCTTAAAGAGAGAGTCTGAATGTGCATAGGGCTAATATTCCCTGAGGTGATCCAGTGTGTTATAATAATCACACAGAGTTGACAAGTGTGATGAGTTTGCCCTGATAATACTCATCCTATGCAAATGCTTGATCATTTCATCCATCTATTGTTTGGCTTTTTTTCAGTCTGGATGTGAGATTCAGATTCTGTCAAGGAATATTCTGAATTTCTGACATGCCCCTATGGAAGTATCGCCATGGAAACATAGCTGAAATCTTTTTACACAAAAATGTCTGATGAATATTAATGAAATAATGATAATGTCATAAAATCAAATGAATAAAATAACACAGCATATACAATGCTGTGTTAAATGGCTGGGTGTGGAGCAGCAGCACTGTGATGGTTTTAACAAGCTCTAATTGACTGGTTTGTGAAATTGCCAACCTCCAGCTGATGAAAGGCTGATAAAAGTCTTTGATGTTCTCTTTTTTCAGACAACTAAATTTTCACTTGAAGTTGGAGGTGGGGAGAGAAGTCACGGACATCACTCAGCCGCCTGGAATCTCCTCTGAAATGCCTGATCCAGACCTTCATCTGATCCTAATGAGCCGCACTAATGAAATACGATAAAATGGCCCCACACTGAATACCAGGGCGCTTAGCCATTAGCTATCTAAAATGTCAACAGTAAACAAAACACAAACAGACATTTTTCTTTGAGTTTGAGTTTGGTGAGTGGATGATACAGGTCTAATATACAATTTTACCCCCTCCAAACTTGAAAGTTTCTTGTGAAGCTTAGAGTAAATCGGAACTTTCAAACTTTCTATCTTTTGGTATTTCATAACCCGTGTGTCTGTATCATCACTGTTCCCAGTCACAAAGTTGTCCCTTGTTCAAAATAAGCAGGGCATGGTGTTCCCTGCCACTTTCGCTTAGACTCGTCTCTCCCTCCCCGCAATGATTTCAGACACCTGAGTGAGACATTCACAATTCAAGTATCCTTTGGCGAAACCTTGGGGCCCGCACTGATGTAGCCTTTGCTGACAATGATGGATGCAGCCGTCAAGGAGACTGACATGGCGGGCTAAATTGCATTACAGTCAAACTTTTTTTTTTGTCCTTTTCGAGGCTAATGTTGTGACGAGATGAGGCACGTGTCGTGGATATAGTCACATCTCTAAGAGGGAAGGTGACGGCTGCAGCAGTGAGCAGAGAGCAGTTTGTCATTTGCCACTGGGAATTGATTTAGTTAATAATTGACTCTTAATATTGTTGCTTCAGCTCCTGATTGAATTTAGGCCTGGAGCTGCTCATGGCTTATATTTTGTGCTCAATCAAACTCTTCGCCTCGTCAGTCCTCAAAGGTCAGACTTTTATCCTAAGAAAAAAAACATAATGTGGGACCTCTATTGAAACCATCCATAATCCATAGTGAATACTATTATTTTAGCTTGGGTCAACAGCTTCCTAAGGTGAAGTAAAATGGGTTTCACTAAATGTTTAAGTAACTATATCCTCTATGCTTCCAAAACGCCAACAGGCAGCATTGAAGGATGGATTACTGAGCAGGTCAAAGGGGTCAAAGCGTAGGGACCTCTAACCATGGGGTCTCAACCTTGGCTGACCTGAAGGTGAGGCCTCTGGTGGTCAGAGGCTCTTAGCTCGATACAGAGGAAGCTTTCAAAAAACAGTCAATACAGCCCTTTAATCTGAACACATAAATGGCGGTGCATTTAAAAATAAGTAAGGAATGACATAAGGATTATTGGCAAAAGGATGCAGAGAACAAGGTTGCTCATTCTGCAAGACAACTTTTAAAATGTACACAGCTCCAAGAATTTCTTAAATAAATAATGCATGAAACAGGAAAAAAAAAAAAAAAAATGTTGACTTTGTTGTTACGTAATGCTGCTGCATCAAAGAAAGTCCAGGAGACCAGGTACAGCAACAGTTGTTACATTGTTATTTTAACACAAACTGTGATATTTTTCATAGTTTTATCGTCCTAAACCTAAACCTGAATCAACAACATGACTCACTTGGCATTGTGTGTTTCTCCAAGTATGATACAACGCTGATAAAAAAAATATCTTTGGTTCAGAAACTACATACAACATACTCAGTGGTCTGCAGAAATGTACTGTGCCAACATTTTTTCTGGCAAAGAAGTGTACAATAGTGTCAAGTGTCCAAAGTTGTTTGGATGAGTGGATCTCCAGGAAGCTGTAAGGCCAAGCAATCGGCTGAAAGGACACTGCACTAGCCACAGTGCAGAATCAGCGTCAGCCTGCCGAGGTACATTTTGACCCAATTAGGAGCGGATTAATTGTCAGTGTGGATTCCTTTCTTTTCATTTTCCTCTAGTCTGAAAGTGCACCAAGTCACCACACGTGACTGTTCTGTCTCTATGCTCCTCTTTTCAAGGGCTCATTCTCCAAAGAGCTGTGGTCAGCAGCAGACAAGGCTGCCCTGATATATGTACAAAGCTACAAGGAGTATGGATGCAATTTGAGAGCAAGTAAGAGGTTCAGAGGGAAGAGAGAATTCACTGTGTTATATTATTATCAGTCCCTTTTCTGTATTATTATGCAAGAGCAAGCAGCAATGTTTTGGTGGCCTTTAACACTGCCAGCATATCTGATTAGACTGGCTACTGCAGCAGAAGAATGGAACTCTGAAAGTGTCCAGCAACGCCCCTTCTCTCCCAGCAACATCACTCACACTTAGGTAATATTTCACTATCTATTATCCATGCAACTCAAATCTCTCCAATCAGCCAGTCCTGTAATTTACAAACATTACTCACGCACATACATTGGCGTGGGCCGTTCCGTGATACAGTTTAGTATCACAGACCGGTGGGCAGGAATCACACGCAGTGTTGCTCATACATAAGCGAGTCCACAGACTATTTAACAGGCTACGAAGTTGAGCATGGTCACTACATTTCATTAAACAAGACAAGGTCAGCAGCCTGGGCAGAGGGATCTGTTTTACTGGCATTCGAGGAACGCTGCATCACTAAATGGCAGTTGACCTTGTTGTATCCTGACAGACAGCGGCTCCCATTCCCATCATACTGCTCCACTAAGGGAGGAGCTGACATGCTGCTTAGCCACGATAGGGGATGGGATCCCACTGTGCATGCATAATTTCACAGTTTTGACACTTGATTACAATATTATTAATACCCCCACTCTGGCTCTGTTCTGGTCAGGCATTTCAGACATCCACATGGCCATGTCTGGGGTCTGCACCTGGCTAATACAGGCAATTATGGGGGGGCGTATGTTAGGTCATTCGCTAATCATGTCACAGTGGTGCTGAGGACTCTGTCAAGTCTGGACTGGGAGAATTTGGGAGGTGTAAATTAGCATCAACTCGATTCAAAAGAAGAAACTCAAATAATAAATCACTTTACATTTTGTTTGTTAGTTTATCTATTTGTCTGTTGGTGGAGCAGATAGCTCAAGTTGGGCTATTTACAACCAAATTTTGATGACACCTGCACTTCAGTCAACTCCAACTTGAAATGTTTACACAGTTTAACTTTGTAAAAAGCCTTAAATTCCCAGGATTTAGGTATTCTACCAAAACATCATCATGATTGAGTTTGACATTTTTATTATTGACCTTGGGGACAACAGATACAATCCACTTAGTCTCTTGTTCTTCAGTTTTTTTTAAACCAAAATGGATTAAAACTTCTTAAACTCCCCCAGGATGTAGATGTCCTCTGCCAACATTTCTGTCTTTCAGAGGCTGAAGCAGACTTTTAAAGCTAGAGTGAATACATTGATAGAATAAAAAACAAGATAACCTGAGGTATCCATTGGCACCAACAATGTCATGCTAGCTTCATAAGCCATATTCACTAAGGATGGTGGGAATCACCGATTCATATCGGTGGTCCGATCCAAACGTTTGAGGTGCGACTGCACTGGTAAATTTTGGGTGCATTGGATGTAATTTTCGAGTGAATTTGCGGTGCATCGCTTCTAGCCGGTCTATATCAATAAAATCTGTGGTTACAGTAAATTGATTATATCATGTTCTATTTCCTGCCTATGGTGTTTCCAAGACAACCTGAATCCTAGACATAGAAGAGGACCTGAATGTACCATTGCTTCCTCGTGCACACACGGAAGCTGATATGTATATGTTGCATTCCATTGAACACAAATGTCATAATTTACAAAATCCAAGTCATAATTTAAATCAGAATCCCCATGAAATCGCATCATCAAAACGGAAAGTCGGATTAATCTCACCAACCAGACATAAAATTCATGCTATCTGCTACTGACATAAAGAGTAGCTCCATATTTTGCTGTACGTCTGTAAGGCTGGAAGAGCTAGGAGCACTTAACTTTTAGGTTATGTTGATCTGACCTCCAAGTTCTGACTTCCAGCGAACACACCATAAGGCAAACTCTCACTCCCCAGGGTCCTAAAAAGCGACCTTTAAGCCTGTGCCTGTTGATCATCATCAGACCATTTGTCTATTATGTCCACCTTGATAAATCCCAAACTTATGAAGAACAACTTGGTCATTTTTTTGCTCCATGCACATTGTTAATACTGTGTTTTCTGAAACTGTTCAACTGTAAAGTTTTATGTCTTGGACAATTATTAGATAATTACAATAATTACATGCCTAATATAAATTAAATTTGAACACTCAGTCTGTACATATAAGATTTAATGATTTGTTTCATAAAAATCAACCGAATATTAAATCAATTCCTCAAATTGATTCAGACAGTAATGCAGAATTGTCCTATTGAGGTAAGAAACTTGATTTAATAAACTCTCTATGTCGAACTGGATCACATTATGCCAAACCGAATCTCTTGTAATTAAGTCATATTGTTATCAAATCATTTTTGAATCACACAGGAGTGAATCGTGTCACACCGTATCGATAGGAGAGGTCAGTCAATGCATTGTATCATTGGCAGTGTATCGAGCTAGGTACTGAATCAGCCTCAGTGGTGGAGATTCACAGATGACTTCAAGGTATCTGACTGAAGAATGGGTTCTGTGGGTACCCACAAGGATCATCTTTACAGACGTGCTTGTTTTATAATAATAATATGCAGTGAATGACTAGAAAGCTGAGACACCAGTGGATACAATGAGCCCCACTGTATTCATGATGTTAGTCCCCATATTAGCCATTATACTGTACATGGTGAGGCCATCTTTTGAAACTTGGTTAAAATGAGCTGTGACCTCTATGAGGATCACAGCCTCTTGAAACTTTACAACCTCAAACTAGAAACCTTGGGTCTTCAGAATCCTTTCCTCTCCTTTGTTTGGGGTTTCTCAGATGTCTAGAGACTTTTGATGATTTGAGTTTTGCTGCAACAACATAATGTCCATCATATACTTCTATCAACATGTTCAAATCTCTGATAGATGTTAAACTTTCAACATTTGTGGTACCTGACCAAAGCACAATGTTTATTAGAAGGTTATACTTAAATTAGCCTGGGCTTAGTGCTGAGCTCCATCTCAAATTAATATCCAGGCCACCTTGATGATGTACACCACACTTATGTGGCATACAAGTGATTTGCTATCTCCCTCTAAAGACACAAAATGAGTCTATGGATGGGGGTCACATGCTGTCTGACCACATTCATTCATTTGTCTTTGGTTTCATTTCTCCAATCTGCAGTCTTCTGAACTCCTCTTATCTCCCTGCTCTTTTCACTTCTTCTTTCTGCCAGTAGCTGAAGAAGCTAGCAGACTCGCTCCCGTATAAAAGCAGAGTAACTGAACGTTCATTACTTCTGGGTCATGTGAGAGGATTAATAACCTTATTACTCATATTGGACATGCATAAAATAGAGGGTTGACCTTCTTTTAACCTCTCTTCAGCGATAGATGGAGGGTGTCTATTAATTGAATAAAGAGGAGCTTCAGTGGTCTGTAGACTTTTGCATTTACATTAGCCTTGCTGTAAATGTAACCATATCCCCAGTTAGTAATAGAAATATTCTTGCTTTTTGTGTGGGCACCAATTCATTTATGTCCCCTAAGTACAAGCTGCAATACCGGGCTTATGATGATGAAAGGCACTGGATCCCCTCAGCCTGGAATGTCTGCCTACTATTAAACCTGTACAGACACAGCTTCCAGCCAAAGTGAAGACTCATACTTAAATAGACATGTGAAGCTCACTTTGACAAAATAATTGCTGTTATGAATATAGAGCATCGGGTGTCCTGATATCCATCCATCCTGAGTTATTCAGGGGGAGACATACAGTAGGAAGAATAGGATAAACATGTAAACAATGACTCCTTCCAGATGGTTTCTTATATAAAATACCCTCTTCTTAAAATTATTTTTTGTCATACATATTCTGAAGTTTATATTGAGGGGTTCGTTCATATATCATTCATAGCTTGACTCAGAGAAAATATATATTTTTTTAATGGATGTTGATATCACATGAAATCATATGACATGATATGCTTGTTCTGATAGGAAGAGTGATGAGAGAGATTGAAAATTCCCTCTGTAGAAACCTTTGACTCTGATTTGTCAAGAAAATGAAACCAGAATTTTGAACGAGACTTTATGCTCAATGTTCAGACTTCAGAAAACCTAGAATACAGAAACAATTATACTAATCATAAATAATAATTGCTTTTAAAGATATGGGTAGTATAATGCGATATATTGCAAAATTAACTAACAGATGACACGTTTTTGTTAAAATTCATTTTTTTAATTTGTGCTTGAATATGCAAATGATGCATTATCTAATAGGAACTTTTGGTAAATGAAGGAAAAAGAAAGTGACACACACTGTAATAGTCTGACAGAAGACAATGTGATGGAAGCAGAATAGCCCAAAGTGTGTCTCGTTATCAGTTATCATGGGATGTTTACACAAAACAATGACACTTCAGGTAATATTATGATCTGTATGGATATGGAATATGGTGACAGCAAATGTAATTCTGTACCATCTCTCAGAGGGAAACATTCAATCCACACACTGGCTTGTCTCCATGAATAAAATCCACTGTTGATTTAGGGGCGTTTATCCTGAACTCCATGTTTTCTTTCTCTCCACCCTGCGTCTAAAATGTTATGGTCACTTCCTTCCACTGCTTTCCCCTCTTTCAGCAGAGGTTATATTTTATCTACACGAGAGCCATTATTTAGCATCTCCATCTCTGCTGTCCTCCTCCCTACAGCTCTCCCGACTCAGTGCCATTCTCCTTTGTCATTCTAATCTTTTCCTCTGGCGTAACTACTTTGTTTTGACCTCCAGTCTGCACGCGTGCATGTTTGTGCATGTGTGTGTATTTGCATTTAGTTTGTGGATTTTGCTTTCATGGGCGTCGGTTAAAGCCAATGGATGAGCCAGGAGAGGCAAAGGAAGCACAATTTGTGTTCCTATTCATAGCTGTTCCCCTTCCTTATCTCTATAAAGGATGTGGATCAGAACACACAGAGGGCACATGGCTTGCTCAATTAATGTGTTAGGATTTGTCTTTACCAAATCATCACTGAGCAATGTGTTCAATATATAATTTCACAGAATCCAATATGGGTGTTAGATAGTGCAGTGGCTGGGTGTTTGCAATCTTGGCCAATAAGTTGGCAATTTCATAGTGACATGCTGTGTAATGAAAAGCATATTTGAGGTTCTTTCAACTTAAATGCAATTTAAGACCAAGATAAGACACCTGGCATGTAAAATATGAAAATTATCAGTATCACATAAAGAAAAAATGGAGGCATCCATCCACTGTTTATTGCCTAAGCATCACATCTGTAAAATTTAGAAAATTCTCATACTGGAATTCATCCCCCCATTATGATCCAAACATTCCCTTTTTTCAAGATAATACTAATAATATGCTAAATGCTTGTTACCTGTAGACATACTGTATGTGGTAGTTTATCATATTGTTACCAAAATATTACTATTAATAAATTGATGTATTAAGGAATATTCTAATTTCTAGCATGCATAATCCAGTGCTACTCCGGTGTTACCACTGATTGTTTTGCATAAAGAACATGTTTCTAATCTGAACCCATTTTTAACACTCAATTAAAGTATAGGTATAAAAAAGAGCACTGGGTGAATTTAGTACGAGAGGGAATCGATTCAAAGTGAGAAGACATTGAAAACAGAGCCGTCAGCCACTTCATTGTGAGGAAATAGGAAAGCAATTACAAACCAATTTCACCACACTGTTTTAATTAACAATTCTGTGGGGGGAGTGCAGCGTAAAATCACCAAAAGTTGTACCCACTACTTCTTTCAGAATATCACTGTGTTATTGGCTGCAGCATGCAAAGTAACAAGTTGTCACCCAAATCACACTGACATCCACGATATCCTGGTGTGGTCACCGGCAACAGCAGATAATTGGCATCAATATTTCACGTAGACTGTGACAGTAGGGCACGACCTGATGCAGCCGAGGAAAAATCAAAATTTCTCGGCTCTGACAGATCATAAGTCAGGTGCTACAATCCATCACGGTAAAAGGTGAGACCCCAGGAGGAAAGTTCCTGAAAGGGATTTGACTTATCGCTGTTTGTACGTCAGCTTGTTGAGTTTGAGCCATTAGAAAGAGGATGCTTTTCATTCAGGTCAAATGTACTCTCTATTTTTGTGACATCTTTGGTGCAGAATTGCTCAGTTGGCATTCAGTAGGATCAGCGTCAGTGAAATGACCCAGACTGGAATGATAAAACCCGTGAAGTACTTTGAGTTTCTGTAGCACTATGGCTATCATTGCTCATGCTAACAGCACAGTTCTTTTGTTCCAAAGAAAAGGCTGATGCCTCATGGGGGCGACCAGTCAATATCAATGTATATGCTTAAAGTTTGTAGACAACCAAGTCAAGTATGCCTCAGGGCTTTGCTCCCATTCAGCTACAAGAACATTAGGAAGGAATTGGCTTTTTACACATATTGAAGCAGGGGGACTCCTCCAGGATGCATGTGCAAAAGAACAGCCAATATTTATGGTAGGAAAGAGAAACATGTCCACTTTTAAACATTATGACAGACTTGATCAAGTAGGAAGGTGGTGAATGGAATGAGAGAACGAAGCCAATCATGTTACATTTGTTGGAGTATGCGATTATATGATTGCATATTAATGGGAATATTAGTAGAATGTTAACTCTTTGAGTGCCAAAGACATATATTTACGTCCTACAAAATAGAAGGCTTGAGTGCCATAAACATATATGTCTTTCCTTTTTTCAGCAGCACATTGCCGATTGCAGTCTCCTGCAGCCTGTGAGTAATACTGAGGCTTCTGGGATTTGTAGTCAGTACATAAAGAGATGGTATACAGCACAGAGATCAAAGAAGGAAGTGGAGATGATCACGAGTAGAGAGCAAAACAGACTGATTCTGGAGAAAAAGTAGTGATTTTGGCAAAAGTGGCCTCTATTCTACCTCTGACAAAACAAGAATGGAACAAGGTAAAAACAGTTTTTTCATGATGAAATAGAGAGTCTCTTCTTTCATTTGAGCTATTCGGTATTTTCAGAGTCAAAGTACAAAAGATTCTGTGCATCATGAAAGATGATTTAAAATGGCCAAAGCCCCTGGAACAAGGCACTGTTCGGGCTGGCATTCAATTAGTTACTTTCTGTAAACAGCTTAGTAGGAATATTGCCTTTTCAGAAAAGGGAAGAAAAAACACAATATATTGTTTGTGGAGAGAAAGTCCATTATATGGACTCATCATCTAATCAATCTGACAAGAAATCTTTCCTGCCACATGCCATTGCACTTTACAAGAAGACCTCTTCCTGATGTTGTAACATAACATACTGTACATCTTTACTTCACTTACTGTTTATTTGCATTGTTAATAATCACCACGAGTGATAAATTTACTGCTTCTTTCCTATACTTGATAATGTAAATAGTAAAACTTTTTTTCCGTTGTGATATTGCTTTTTAATATTGTGATTTAATTTCTTGCTGTTGCTGCAATGTAATTTCCCAGGTTGGGATCAATAAAGTATTTCTATTGTATTCTACTCTATTCTATCAGTTTCATGGCAGACCACTGGCTGCTTTGGAGATAGGAAGTTGGATCTCTGCTTTGACCAGTGGCCCTGCATGTTGCCACATTAGGAATGAACAATGAAGTGCACCAGAGTACACTGCAAACATCCAATAATACCACTGCTGCAATTTTTTTGAAGTCAGTATTGTACCAAATGTGCGATTAGCATCCCATATGTTCAACCACTAAACATTTCCTTCACAGCTTACTCCATTTGTACACTGTTTATTGTACACTTACACAGAGGATGCTGTGTTAATACATGCACAATGCACTACATTTAAACATACAGAGCCAACTGTCTTGTTCTTACTCTGGTCGAAATGTGCTATATATCTTTTTATGTTTTCTTTTCTTATTTTGAGCCTATGGGGAAATAAATGCAACTGGCTGAGTGATTGTCACTCATCACATACTGAACTCCAGCAGTCAAGAGGCTCCCGAGTGGAATGAATCAACAAACAGAGTGATTGTTCATGCAGATGAATATGCTTTTGTCCCTGCTTTGTTTTTTTTTCCTTCCTCGTCCCACGAGTTGATGTGATTTCTAGTTCTTCAGTCATCCACCACTCTATGTGCATAATGTATATTATTGATTGTTGCACACTGACAGGTTTAATTTTTAAGACTGCCTCTATAGAATTAGATGTAAATATTGCTATAGCAGCAAAATCATTTAATTATCACTACAATACAACTGCAATTAAAAGGAACAGTAGCTTTTTTTTTTTTTTTTAACAAACTAGCTCTGCTGGAGCCATCATTCCTGTATGTGTTGATCAGATTTTAGTATTCCAAACTTGTTTTTTCATGAATTGGATTCTCCTGGATCTTCCTACGTTACTGAAGAAGTGTTAAACTATGAAGCGGTCTACTTAATTCTTAAAATGTTATTTTGTAAAATTTTGACAATTTTGAAATTTACACCTTGTAGCACCGCATTATGTAATAATTTAATCAATTTTCACATCATTATGTAATAACGCCACATTTTGTAATAACTTGCCGCATTCTGTAATAAAATTCTTGAATACAATGCAGACACTTTTTCATGAACAAAATGTAATAATTTGGTGCATTATGTAATAAACCACCAAAACTGATGTCTTAATTTGAAAAAAAAAAGAAAAAACATGACAATGTCAGAGCAATATTGATTTTAAGAATTCTAGCATGACTGATAACTAAGAATTAATTTTCAAAGTTTAATTAGTCAAAACTTAATCAAATATAACTCAGTTAAAATAAAAGAAATGTGTTTACATTAAACACATATTACGGACACTGAAAATACACTGAGATATCAAGAGACATACAGCAATCTGGATGATGTTATGCATAAATACATGCTGGAAAGCAGACGAAAGACAAAAACAAATATGAAATAGAAAAAATAAATCCTTTTCTATAGGGTTAACAATAATAGTTTAAACAATCTTTCAAATCAAAATGAGCTTAAAAAACTAGGTACAACAGTTACATACTGTTCAAGGTTCCTTCCTTCCTTCCTTCCTTCCTTTCCAAAAAATGTCTCCTGACATTTCAGTGCTATGATAATGTTTGTGCCTGTAACACGTGCAGTTTTTGTCTCTGAACTTTCAAACACATTCTCTATGAATATAATCAACAATTATAATTGATTAAGTTTTGACTCATGAAAAAATGTAAAATTAATTATGAGTCCAGCTAGAATGCTTAAAATCAATGTGTTCTGATATTTTCAAATTAAGACAAATTTTGGTGGTTTATTACATAATCGACCAAATTATTACTTATTCTTCAAAAAAGTGGAACAGCCTCATTTTGTAAGAACCAGTGCAATATGTAACAACTTATTACAAAATGTGGCACATTACATATTGCATTCAAGAAGTTTATTACAAAATGCAGCACATTATTACGAAACGTGGCGTTATCACATAATGATGTGAAAATTTATTACATTATTACACATTGCGGCTTTATTACATAATGTGGTGCTATATATCTGTTGCTTAAACTAATGCTGAGTTCAAAGAAAGCACTGTGTGAGAAACAGTCCAAAGTAAATAAATAACTGTGTTAAAATATGATGCTGTTGTCCTTATGGCCACAGAGATTACCTATTAACAGCAAAGGTTTACACTCAAGGGAAAATCAATGGCACTGAAACTCACTGTAGGTGTTCACTAATGTGTGTGCCACTATGGGGGGAAACACAATTAGACACTGTGGTTCCCACAACACCAGCTACAAAAAAACATGTTGCACAATTGAGAATCCAGCGAGGTGCATATTCAATGCAAGGTGTTCATGGAGCTCAGCCCAGGAGGTGTTTGCACACAATGGACTCTACAGCTCGATAGCATCTTTCATTAGACCTTCCATGCTGGGTAAATGACCACATCTTTCAAACACCACATGCCAAGATGCAATGCAAAAATAATGTTTTGTAGCCCAAGCTGAAATACTCCGGTGATTTCACTTGAGTTATGGTCTCAGACTTTTAAGTTACTGTTCAGTTTAATATTGAGCCTTTATATCACCTAAATAAACAAGATCATCAGCGAGAAGATCATGATCCACTGGGATCGATTCCACACAAATCATGCCGGTTCACCAGAAATAGCTTCAGCAGTAAGCAGTCTGTGGTATACAGACCCACATGTGGCTTCACTGCCGTCTTTGAGCTGCAGTCAGAGCTCCAGGAGGTGGAGAGCAGATTCTCCTCCGGCTAGGTGCAGAGCTGATGGAGAGCCAGGGAGCAGGGGTGTAGTCTACGTGATACACAGGTATATGCAGTATACCCACTAGAAAACCTGCTGAATTACAGTATAACTGCTACAAATGATCAAAGATACCTATCATGGATTCCAGGAGTCTAGAGAGGACCCTATTACAATTATAATACTGACAAAATAATATGACAATCAGTAATAAAAAAAAAAAGTGTTTTCCCTCCTTGTCCCATGGGAATGGAAAAAGCTCTGTTTAATTTGAAATTCCATTATTGTGAAATAATCAGTAAAACAGTCAAGACCCACAAGGTGAAACAGAAAGAGAAAAGAGTGTTTTCTCAACTGCTGCTGAAAGGAACATAAGACAGATTGAATGTTTACTACGCCAACAGTTTCAGCAACTGCGAGGTCTGTATTTTCCACAAACACATTTTCCCCTTCAGATTTGCGAAGTAGCATATCTTTTTTTTATATATGATGCAAAGTTTTTTTTCCTTTCATTTTTGTTTTCATTTCCTGTGCCAGTCGTAAGATGACAATCTGCAAACGTTTCTCCACTAGAGTCCTGTGAGGCCACTAAATTTGAATCAAAATAAAATATATTTGAACACAGTAAAATAATAAAGTACTGTTTCTGCCTCAGAGTGCAGGGAATTACATGTTGCTGTTTTCCACATCTCTAATGTGAACTATAGTAACCGAAAAGTAAATCATGCTGCATTGTATTACCATCTAATATAGTACAATAGACCGCTGCAAAATGCAAAAATATAGACCTTATATAAATATTATTCTGATGCAATACTTAATTTGATGGTGTGACATCTGATCGTGACAAATACACGCACTAAAACAGAGTGTAGACAGGGTGAGTACAGTGATATTCAGACAGTATGAGAACAATAATGTATTTTTAACGTTAGCTCATGGAACTATGTTCTAGTAGAAACCCAGAATCTATATATGAACCTGAAAATGAGCATATGTGCTGTTTAATTCAAGCACCATGGCCATATCACTACATGCATTTTATGTTAGCTTTAATGAGAAAGTTTAACCATGGAGAATGAGCTGAGAGCTCAGACCGTCAGTGCTGCTCCTCTTCAGGATGTAATGACAGCAGAGACCTGTCAATCACACGGTAGCCACTCCCCAAAGTAGCTCCTGATTTATGTTTTTTTTCACCATATATTTGACCACAATTCAATAAATGGACATCCTGTTGTATTTCATAATTAGATAAACTAAGCATTCAGATCATAAACTCATGTTTACACTGCTTATAGAGGTAATAAAGCAGGAGAGAAAATGGTCATTTTCCCATCGACTTCAATACAAACAGACTTATTTTTGAAACCGCCAGTATTGCCCCTTTCTGGCTGTTGTTCACAAACCAATGGGTGACGTCACCATAACTCTGTCCACTATTTATACACAGTCTATGGTCTGGTCTGCAGGTATTATTAGGGAATGTTTCAAACATAGCTGACTTCATCCTCATGACAATGGGAGCAGATCCTATCTCATCCTGGGAACATTGTTGCTTGCCTAACACTGCACTGCCTTTTAAAACATGATTTTACTGAGACTCTTCAATATTTCCTGTAGAAAATAAGGACACTTTTTTCTTCTCAGACATGAAACTGTGAGTAGAGGCCAGGGGTTCTGTGGTGCTTTAAAGTTAGTACTGAGTGAATGAGAAAAGGTGTATTCATTGGCATTTGCTGAACTCACTTCATTAGTGAGTTGAAACATTGCCACTGGGGCTTCATTTAGTTTTGATCACAGCTAGGATTCATGGTCAAAGTCTTGACTTGACGTATTTATCAAGGAACAATGAGACTAATCCTCTTCAAATCTTAAAATGATGCCACTGGCTTTTTAGGCTAAAAGCTACTGATGGGGTCCCTACACATGGTTGCACACATGCAGACAGGCACTTGCTAACATAGGGCTTTTTGAGGACACAGCACCATGAGGAGTGACAGTTGGAGCTGAAATAAATTAAACCTTTCAGAAAGCTTTCATTTACTGTAGTAACCACCCACTGTTTGCTGGGCCGTTCAGGGGGAGAAATCCTCTGGTGTGCAGGAAATGATTAACAGCAATGATCATGAATGTTTAGAGTAACTAAAAGAAGAACTGGATTGTCACTAAACTGCCAACTCTGAGCAAAGGAAATACCACTATTTACAAAGACTGGGATATCAGCTTCATCAAATCAAAGGGAAATAAGCTGCAGTTCTGGTCTTAACTGTTTGATCAACAAATGTTGTTTGGGAAGTGCAGCGAGTGCTGCAACAGCTTCTGTCAGTGAGATAAATAAGATGATGGGAACTTTCGAGATGCTGCAGCCTGTAGGGTACAAAACACATGGTCTCCGCTTCACAAGGCACAACTTTCTCAAACCAGTGGGCTGGTAGCAGTCCACACCTCCCAGCAACCCCACAGCAGCTGTCGTTGTTAAAAATCAACATTTTTATATTTAGACATTCCAGGCCTACGAAATGTCCAAATTCCATATAATATATGATTTTATCTCATGGTCTTTCAGACAGAAAGACATAGAAAGAACACTCACCATGTTGCCTCCTATCTGACAGTACTTTTCAAAAACATACTAAATATGCATTTTTGTTTAATAAAGACATGAGGTTTTTGGCTTTGAATATGAAAAAGACAATCCTGAAGATCTTTGATTCCTTCTCTGTGGCAGCGTCATTGGTGATTAGCATTAATTTCATTTGTGTTTTCGGATCTTCGCCAGGAAGGCCGCCAATGTGTGTTGCCTTATTCAGTGATAGATGGTGACTTACCAGACATTTATTTAATTAAATGGCATCTGGATGCCATTAAGCCATGTTACTAACTAGACTTCTTCCCCAGAGTCCTTGTGCTTTTTCATCTCCCAGGTATCCATGGGCTGAGGGTGCTTGGTGGGAAGGAGGTTGTGTCATTCAGACCTCATCTGTTTGGTGAGGTGGAGAAGAGGCGATGCTGTTTAGGCCCTATCTGTTGAAGGAGTGGAGAGGAGGTGTTTCTTTTTTTTTTATTAAAACTTTACTAAATAGAAGTACATCCCATTAGGTGGTGTAGTGGTTAGCAAGAAGGTACCGGGTTCGAATCTCGGGCCTGGGGCCTTTCTGTGTGGAGTTTGCATGTTCTGCCCGTGTCTGTGTGGGTTCTCTCCGGGTACTTCGCCTTCCTCCCACCATCCAAAAACATGCATGGGGATTAGGTTAATTTATTAATTTAAATTGACCGTAGGTGTGAATGTGAGTGTGACTGGTTGTCTGTCTCTATGTGCCCTGCGATGAGGTGGAGACTTGTCCAGGGTGTACCCTGCCTTCCGCCCTAAGACAGCTGGGATAGGCTCCAGCCCCCCGTGACCCTATGAGGATAAGCGGTAGATAATGGATGGATGGATGGATGCATCCCATTAACCCATGTTACTAATTAGCTTTCTGCCTCAGAGTCCCTGTGCCTTCTAGTCTCACAGGTATCCATGGATCCAGTTAACATGGTTAGGCTTCTGCTGTTTGGCGTGGTGGAGAGGAGGATGTGTTGCTCAGAATCCATTGCCAACAGCTCATTATCTCCTTGGACATTTTTTATACAATTTCATATGTATTAACTGTTGTTATATAGCCTGGTTATCGCGACTACTTGCTCTGCGGGCGTAGTCTGGCCAAGCTGCCTTGTAAACCGAGTTCTCAGAGGGCAGGCTTAACCCACATCTATCAAATACCTCTCTGTGCTACTGGATGAAGCTTCAACCAATCAGACCACTCTTTCCCCTGACATATGTGTAGCAACGACAGTTTGCTGCTGCTCCATGTTTGTCATGTTAACAGGGAGATAGCTAGGTTTCCAGTCGCAGAACTGGTGCGTCATTGCCTTAAATGCTAGCTTTTCATTGGTCTGCATTCCTGGGGAGATTTTTTGAAATTTAAATTTGCCAGACTGACTTGGTCGCGAAATTTTGTGCAACATCACGGGAAGTATGGGCGGACTCAGGGTAGTTGTGATATGGAGTGTCTGTGTGTTTTCATTGTTGTTACTCTGTGCAAATGGCATCTATTATGTCTATCCATCCAACTGTTCCTGAGGTTTCCACCAATTCTTTTCCTCTGTTGAAAGGACAAAGGATGTCATATCCAGTAGAGATTTTACAGCCTCCTGAGGCAAATTTGTGATACTGTTATACAAATAAAACTGACTTGACTTGAAATGAAAATCTAATTAAAAAATAGCTGATGATTTCATACAATGAGGATTCAGAAATTAAATGGAAAGGTGAAAACTGCATGTCGAGATAAACAAAAAAATCCCCAAAAAAACAAAAACAAAAGAGACATTATTCAATGATGCACTCAGCCAAGGAGTGAAAATTTAGATTATTCACCATACACTGCAAACCTCACTGGAGATGCATGTGTCATCAGGCTGAGAAGATGCTGACAATTTCAATCATAAAGAGAACAGTTCCTTAAAACAACCTTGCAACATCCAGGGCTGGATGAATAAGAATGCATCGATTCGTTAGGAGGAGATCAATCAGCGAGTCGTTCTGGTTTAAGGTGACACAAGGTGATATCTTTGGACACCAGCAAAATACAGCTTCAGTCTCCTTTCAGCTCTTGACAACACAAAGGACAACGCACTGTCAGATATTGTGTCAGACTGAATCAAACTCCAGACACATAATCAGTTAAGCTGTTAAAATCAATCTGCTGATCTTTGCTGCTATTGAACTAAAATGAAGGCTGCTGGGATTGAATGATCAAAGGTGTGGCTTATTTGTTCAGTCTGTCTGTGACATAAATGATTTTCTCTTGAACAACCAATAACATTATGCTTTGTGAAATATCACATAGGTGTTGTGTTCATACTCTTTTTTTTTTCTGGAAATGGTTGCCATTTTTTTTAACCTATGTGGGAATAATTCCGTCTAACTGCTGTGTATACGTAGGTTATGTTAAGTTTTCACATATGGTTATGCTGTTGACTAAGATGTGTCCTTTGTGCCAGTTTTCCACGTTACTGTGAATTGCATCCTCTGGCATAGAGCTCTGGTCGTGCTTCTTTCCCCTCCCAGCCAAGGCAGGGCTTACTTTAACCCAGCCAGGACTGTACAGTCATACGAGCACAGGTTGGTGTGAGAGCAAATGAGGCTTGCCGACAGTTTTCAAAATGCCAAAAATCTGCCTGGCAGTGAAGGCAACTTTCTATCCTGAGGGACATCTAGCATGGCAGGCTTTCAGCCATCTGTGAATCTGCGATCAGCCTTTTTATTTATTTATTTTTTTTTAATTAGGGCCCCTCTCCCTGTTCTCAGCCAGCACTTTTCAACTGTCCAAACTATACAAACTGCCCCTGCCTTCCATTAGAGCTCCCATACAGCCATTACACACTATGTGATATTGTTTAACACCACAGTATGTACACATGCCAAGATATAAAACACGTATAAAGGCAGCATTTTTTACACTATGGTGTTTAATAATTCTGTGAAATGTTCACTGTCGAGGGGTTTCAATGTGAAACAACTATCAGCATGTTTGCAGTGCTCTCAGTCTGAATGAAACACTTAGTCTGCATGAATAGGACCGCTTAAAGCAATGTATTCAATCCTCAGAATCCCTTGTATAAAATATTCCATCTGTTTTTTTTTTTTTTTAATCATAGGAGCGTTTGCTGAGCATGCATGTTCCTTTTCAGCAATGACCTGTTTTGCATTCATGCAGTGGCGGACATTTGCATAAACCACAATCCTCTGCTTATGGCCACTGAATAACATTCAGATACAGCTGCCTTGCTCAGGAGCATAGAGGTAACATTGTTACAGAAGGAGGGCGTTATCTATTAGTCTATTTTTGTCTCCTGCTGTGACTTTATTCAATCCATATAGATGTCTCCATTTTCCATTTTTGTGCTTCCTTTTGCTCACCTTAAATGCAAACATAATATCCATTTTATGCAGATGATACTCAGCTCTATCTCAGCTGTGACTCTGCAAAAAACACCAGAACTCTGTCTGTGGGAACAAGAGCAAGGAGTAGAACTGTGTTGAAAAAGAAATGAATTGTTGCTGGACATTTTATGGTGCAACCACAAATGTTGGAATGTTGGGGAACGAAACCCACAAGTTTACCATTAGAGTAACCGGTGCTTGTCAACCTAACCACTGCTCTAGGCACTTCCTTATTCCTGCAACGGTGCAAATGCAATGGACTGAACCATCCAGTAGAGGGGTGTTCCCCTTAATTATTTTTAAGATTTATGTACTTTTGTTGACTTAATTTATATTCTTTTGTTTGGTTAGTCCATACTGGGAGGATCCACAGGTATATGTACCTGTTACAGGGTACAGGGAGTGAGTAGAGCTTTGGCCTCTGAGGTGAGAGGTTGCTTAATTGTTTTCTAACTATTTGACTGATTTCTGTTTATTGTTAAATGTTATAGGTGTTATGTTTCGTCTTGTCTGTCCACCTGTTGACAGCCTAAAATAAATTTTGGCATTTTTTTTGAATACCACCTCCATGCTGGTCACTGTCTCTGCTGCTCAAACACCCTACAGTACCTTCACAATGTCAACCTGCTAAACTGATTCAATATTTGGTGCACTTAAATACTCATAAAAACCTTGAAACTGTTAGCTACACCTTCATAACTAGTTAATGCAATTCTTTCCTCACCTCTCTGATATCAGAAAAAAAAAAAAAAAAAATCAGACCAGACCAGACTGAGGTTATCTTAACTTGGTCATGAATTGGTTACCAAGTTATTCATTTTTATTTTGGTGTATGCATATCATTGGAGATATTGCATATTTTAATTTACTTATAAATGCAAATGAAACACAAAGTAAAAAAAGTATTTGAAAGTAAAATGTTAAATTCACATTTCAGTCCACTGTGCTATTATTCACAGCACACTGTGCATAGCAGACATTTTCAACTTTGTGTCCCAGATATTAAAAACAGTTTCACGTATAAGCAAATAGCAGTTCTAAATTGTTTTATTTTAAATGAAGAATGCACAGTTAATGGCTGCCACTGTCACACTTCATCATCGCCATTCAGCGGGCGGTCAGTTATGATTCTTGATGTGTGAATACACAAGGTCCTGTACAGAATAATTCATTATACAGCTCAAATGACTTTCAGGTACGCCATTTGTCTCCACAACTACGAATGTAGATGTCCGCTTTTAAAAGGGGGGGTCAAAAAGTCATTACTATGGTAATGCAATGCAAAGGCCAGAGGCAAGGAGGCAACAATTGATCTTGAAATTGACATGCTGTCACCATGACTGGTCCCCCACTCCATTGAGATAAACAAATGCACTGCTTAAAAAAGAATAATCAATCCTGCATTTTCAGGCTTGAAAGTTGGTAAAATTCTTATTTTCCATGAAGTTATCAGATTGAAAAGTTACCTGGAAAATGCTGGGACTACAGTGACATTTCATAAGTGAACGAGTAGGGAGAGTATAGGAAAGACAGCACATCATCCTGACAAGTTAAAACATTGCTATTTATTTAGTTTCTCAGAGGTCACACTGGGTCAGTCATCACAGCAAGCACTGGTCTGAAGACAGGCGGAAGTAACTATTTAAAGTTATGAAAATTCATTTTTATTTTGCCCACTGTCAATCACAGAAAGTTTTCTCTAATGTATTTGGCTTCAAGCTGTTTCAAGGTCAATACGATGAAGCTGTAATCTCAAGGGATTGTAAATTAATTAGACACATTTGTTTACATAGAGTCCTTAAAACACCTCTTGATGTTTCCCTTGCTGTTAAAAATCACACTTTTTTTCATGAAAATGTATCAAATGTAACCTATCTAGATGTGTGAACGCTGTATTAAATCTGTGCTCACACAAATTTGTTAGTATGCTCCTTCCATTGTTGATACAGAAAAGCTCATTAGTTCTGCTGTTGACGATAGCTTGAGCAAATTGTAATATTCAAAAAAGCCCAGCTGTGTGTGGCATCAGCCGTCTGACAGAAAAAATATTTCAGGAACCGTGGAATTTACCAATAGGATTGGATATTGCAATCCTTTGTGCAATGTGAGCATTCAAACAGAAGTCCAATTCATATGTCAAAAGAATGATGATGCTAACCCACAAATGTTGACTGTAGAGGATATGAAGAACCATACTACAGCTACGTCATTTCAAATTTTAGTCTGCAAACATTTATCAAAGCTTGTCCAATTGAGACATAACCTTAGTATGCAGGGTGGAGGTCATCAAGAAAAAAAAAAGCCTATTGATGGGTCACACAGTGCTGATTTAATCCCTGCATCAGACACGCTGAATTTTAACTCTTATTGCAACCTAGTTGCATCATGTTGGAGAATAATGCCAGGTCACCGCTGTCTACTTTATTCGATATCAGTTCCGGTACTCCTACATTTGCATTTTACATTCAAAGATTCAAGTCAACGCTCTTAACCACAGAAACTGAGTGTAATATGCTTGAATTTGTTTTATATTAGCGACAAGCAACGAGTGAAGGGGTCATGTCTGAGGAATAGATGTAATAAGTACTCCTCCTTTACAGGCATGTATGACAGAAATGTTCTTGATAATGAATGATGGCATCGGGGACCTTGGAGTTAGCTCTTGCAATTACAACTTTTATAATAGCATTATTTGACAGCAATGTGTGACACAAGGCAAATGTCTGAAACTATAAATGCTAATTTATAATGCTAATAAATTAAAGTAATAACTAAGTAAGAGGAAGCTAGCACACAATATCGTCAGTAGTTTTCATGTGTAGTTTGATATGCATGGTAAATACAGTATAATCTCTGTCTTTTAGACACATTGCTCTGTCATCACAGTTTCCCGTGTTGCACTCGTCAAACAAGCTGAGTCACATTGTACACTTGTTGGCCTGATTCAACCAGTACAGCTCATCTGCAACAACTCAGCAATGACCTGAGTCACACCCTGAAATATTTTAATTTCTCTTGACAATTTTTTTTTTTTTTAATTTTTATTAAGAACTTTGCTTTGATGGAACTTAATCTAGAAATTACTGACTCGGGTCAAAACCTGCCACTTTCAGTCATTTGAGATGTCTGGGCTTTTGACTCATTTATTGCTCGTGGCATGTCAAATTAAGGCACCTCACAGTAAGGGTTTTGGGAAAAATGAAGATTCATTAAAGTCCATTCTATGGCCTCAAGGGAAATCAACAGTGATAGAGTCAAAGGCTTTACCATAATCCAATCTGCCCGGATAAGACTAATACAATCGGCAGTGCTTTATGAGTAATGTAGTGAAAAATATTTAGGCTCCTCAAAGACTTTGAGGGGGAGTCATTGAACTGGGAAATGACTCAAATTGTCTGAGTCGTCACGTACATCTTGAAGCTCCTGGGTGCATCACGTAGGAATATGGCTGACTGTGATTTTTAATTACATCAGAGAGGAAATAACATTATATCAACAACATCCAGTCAATAGTGCATTGTGTGCATTTGATTTGTTAGACACAATGAATGTATGACTCATATAATGTAGAGCATTAAGTGAACTTCCACTGAAAGGTGACAGAGCATTGTGCCTGAGACTGGCTGTTAATCAGACCTAACGTAACCTTGACTTTCATGTTCGTACGCCTGTAACAGACATTCATCCGAGACCACTAATAATGACACCATTTTATGTCCAAATAATTAAAGTGTGGCTCATCACATTCATTTTCCACCCAAGGTCCCTGAACCCCAGAAGGATAGTTTCGGTGTGGGCAGATGCATTATCAGCACTTAAAGGGCAATGCCGCTGATTTATAATGTTTTCAAGATTTCAGTTAGAAAGAAGCCATAAAGCTTCCAGTTAGTTCTACTGTGCTCAGAGCTTATTAAAGAGTTTTGCATGAGAGACCTCTTTTGCATTTTTTTTACCAACAGCAGTAATACTTTCTCTTTCAATGAGTATTAATATTATGAAAGTTTAAACATGGGATTCATGTGTAATTATTAATTTAGAGAATTTATCTAATGTATTATTCTGTCTGTCAAGAGGTTTATTGCTTCATTAAGGAAAAGCTACCACTTCCACTTAAAGGGCTTTCAAGTGGATGTTGCTGTCTTTTATTATTACTTTTTTATTCAAGAGTAGATTTAGCTTGAAAGAAAGGAAGAGTTTGTGAAGTGTTAGTATGAGCCAAATTTGATAAGTGTATGTGCCATTTAAATTATAGGAGAAATACTCTAGGCCTGTGAAAATGAGCTACATTCAGTACATATCATGCCAAATGATGCACAAAATCAGAATTTGTTTAATCTGTCACGAAAATAAAACTTTCCCCTCAAAGTTAAAATCTGTCATTAAGAAAGTGACAATCATTAGACTCCTCCAATATTCTTACAAATTACTACGATAAGTATTGCACTATAATTTGAATATAACCCACGTTATTGGGAGCCAGAGTTGTGATCACATGATATTCGTTACAGGCTACTCTTTCTGTGAAAACGTGGTGGACATTCTTTACATTCTCAGTGGAAAATGCAATATTTTAAGACAGCTTATGAGTTCATGACTGCATAAACTTTATTAAAATATTGCAGTTTCCACTGGGAATGAAAGGAATAGCCACCATTTTTAGGCTCTCGCTTACCGTAGAGGGGCGCTCGCTGATCGCACATGTTGCGGTCATTTGTAGAGATATGCACGAAAATCTGTGCCTAACTTTCCATATGATATCATACGAACCGTTTCATGAGACTACGTTGCAATCACAGGTTGTCCATTATACCCTGCTCAGGCTGAGGAACAAACTGCAAGTGTAGGTAGGCTTTTTCACAAAGAAGTTCAGCAGGCTGCCAAGCACATTTTTTTTTTCCTGTTTTCCTGGAAGGTTTGTAACATTTGTAAACATTTACTTGAAATCCCACAGGCTCCAGATGCCCTCTGCCCAGCAGCAGTTTCACAGAGCGGTAATAATTTTACCACACTATAAAAAAACTATACGTTTTTCCTTTTTGTTTGTTCCAGAAGAATTCCTTTATTTGATCCCTCGATGAGGGAAATTACATTTTCACTCTATTAGTATGTTTTTTTTTTTTTGTTGCACATTACACACACAAGTTATGAAACAAACACATGCACATGCATTGGAGGAGAGGTGCCAGAGTGAGGGGGCTACCCCTTATCCAGGCACACCGAGCAGTTGGGGGGGTTCAGTGCCTTGCTCAAGGGCACCTCAGCAGTGCCCAGGAGGAGGAACTGGCAGCTACCAGTCCACTCTCCAGACTTGGTCCGACCTGGATTTGAACCCTCCGATTTCCAGCCCAAGTCACTACAGACTGAGCTACTACTGCCCCCAATTCATGTCTATGTCTTTAATAACATTACATTTCAAATCAATAGTAATAATATGAATAATAATAACAATAATAATAATATCCTAATTAATGTTATAATACAATCTTACAACATGGATAGGACATGGACAGAGAAATTGAGCGTTGCAGCATATAAACCCGAGAGAGAGGGGGTACAGAAAATAAATAAACAGATGATTACTCATTAATATTACATAGAAAACGATGCTGTCTTGATTCTTGACCTGCTTTTTTTTTGCACGATATTCCGACAGCAGATAATAACAACAATTGATGGAAGCCTTCAAAAATCTTTACGATGCAGTAAAATCCTTAAATGTTCATAGCTACTACATAAACAACACGCCTTGTACGTGATCACACTATGATGAGAGCAAACAGTGAAGCCATAAAAACAGGCTCTAACTTCATGGCCCATATAATACGGTTAAAACATGCATGTCGTCCGACAGATGGACCAGGGTTTTCTGTACATTAGAGCAACATGTACACCTTTTTACACATCAGGGTGCCCACTCTCACATCTGCTCAGCAGCACACAGCCTTTGCAGATACAAAGTACTTATACTTAGGAGTCAATGATGTGTGGCGCGGGATACGCTTAAACGTATGGGTCATAAATAAGATGCTGATTATGGAAAAAAAAAACATGAATGAATATTTGCCAGCCATAAATGCAAAGTAAAGAACAATGAATTCAATTCAATAAACTGAAAAAAATAGTTTGATCTATATTTCAATTAATACACACCACAAAGACAAGATATTCAATGTTCAAATAAAAAAAAAAAAATAATAATAATTTTAAGTGATTTGATGACTTCAATAAATTCATGGGGGGTCACCCATTGCTGGTTTTTGGCCTTCCGTGAAGAGATGACTAATTCACTTTCTGAATCTTTAAAATTTATTGGGAACAGAAGATGCTGAAATACTTAGAATTCCTGCAATTTCACATCATTTCAAAACTCTTGTGATGAACTTCCCCATGAGACACCCCAACGCAGTAATATTTATTAATCTGGTGTTGGTTTGCTGAGTTGGCATTCCTGTTTTACAGCTGTGCCCTGCTTCATGATCACACATGCACTGTACTCCTAAGCTCTTTAGTGAAATCACAGTCATCCATACTATGAATTCCCAGTGCACGAATTTAAGTTAGAAATCCCTTGTCTCTACTCTTTGTACTCAGCACCCTGCTATCAGAGTCATTCTGCTGAGTGGCACTATTGGAATACTTTTGCTTTGCTCAAAGTACAGAGGAACAGAAAGAGAATACGGTCAATGACTTTTTTGGCAAATAGTTTTTGAAGCTCACACCACATGCATGGTGGCAACAAACTCCATTGCCCCAGTGGCTCTGCAGCAAGCAAAGCCGAAGCTAAGCTGCTGTAGTCAGCCTGCTGGCAGCAACACAGGGGCTGCCAGTCACTGGAGAAATGGCTGAGCCTGCACAGAAATGACTGGTCCATTCATTCAAAAGAGAGGGAGACTGATGTCCCTTGATGATGGTCGGCCTCTGTCTGAGCATGTGCTGATCTCTCCAGCTCAACAGTCACCATCACCAGAGTGACTGATTCCTCCTTCTCCGGACCTGCTAGACATTTTCTGAACAGCTTCTGACTGACATTTTCTCAGAGATAGCTCAGCAGGCCGCTACAGCCGCAGATATGTGCTTCTACAGGTATGGTGTTCAGCCACCTCAGCTCAACCACACTTTGACCAGGGTCACAATTTTGAAAGTGCTATCATCCAGGAACTGTGTAATTTCTATGGCATTAAGAAGTCCAGAACCACTCTCCGCCATCCTCAGGGAAATAGCCAGTGTGAGCATGTCAACCCCTCCTCGACCTTCTGTGCACCCGGTCAGCTGAGCAGAAGAAGTGATGGCCTGACTATTTTCCACAGGCTTTGTTCAGCAAAAATATTACTCCACATCAAACCACAGAGCCCTCTGCCTTCCCTCTGATGCTTTAACCTGACACAACAGATGGTTTGTTCCACAGAGCCACCTGTGAAAAAGTCATTGAACACTGTTAGAAAAGGGCAGGCACTTTCAAATAATACTAAGTAATTGGATGAACCATCTGTCAGTCAAACTTTCGCCTAAGCCAGTCAGCAGAAAAGCAAAACATCTTTTCCATCAGTGCATTTTTTGCTCTTCTTTTCACACTTTATACTCTCTAGTTCTGATAAAATTGATGCAATTGCAGCAGCTATGGTAACCCTTTTCCAACCATTGTTGTTTTGAACATATAGTTGCATGTTAGGTGTTGCAACACTGCTGCCAGAAGCTCCTGACACTATGATAAGTGGTCTGGACCACTGTTATCCAGACACAAACGCATTACTTGAAGCCATATCAGACAGATTCTGCTGTGATGATGTGATCACGAGAATCCAGCTGCCCTCCAAGGTAAATGAAACCCAGCTTACTAACAATTTCTATCCTATGAATAGATGTTTCCCTTACCTGCACTTTTCAGCCCAATAACTTTCATCGACTACCAAATGTGTCATCACTGTCATAGCCACCCATGGCTAAATTCGACCTTACCTCAGCCTAGTCACAATTTCAATCAAGCCTATATTTGAAGCTGCCATCTATGCAGTCACTCCCTGTCCCTCTGCATTTCCTGGTTGTCTAGATGAAGTCACAGCTGTATTTTATGTGCATAAACATTGAGCGACAGATGCAATAGGGGCTACTGGCATATTTAAAGGTGCTAAAGGTGCAATAAGTGAGATTTTAAGATCCTGCAGCACAGAAATGGCAATGATATATCTGCAGGGTTTGATAAGGTTGTTGATCACTACCAGTGAGTCACCCGCCAGGAACTGAAATTTCTCACGTTCAAAACTCTCTGCCTGTACTGTATTTTTAGCGGCTCAGTGATGGATGATGCTGTGGTTGCCACAAGAAATCTTACTCCCTGGCCAAAAAAGCAAAAGATTATTAGAGTATTTAGCATCTGATGTATTTCCTCTTCACTTGATATTTCTGTTAACAGCTCTTCCTGATGTGACTTTAATATTTCTGTTAGGTGCAGGTCACTGTGCTGTAAACTGGCATTGTTGGAAACATTACTGGAGTGTTTTTAAAATTATTTCATATTTAACAAGCTTTAATAAGTCATTCACTCATTTAATTTTTTGTATCACAGGTCTGTTTTCCACAGCGTTTTTTTGATCCAGGACAAATGACCTAATTATGAGGTTAATGATTCTGTAATTCCATTTAACAACTACAACAAACTAGTTGATATTTATCAAAAAATAAAGGGCCAAATAAGTCATCAAGGGAAATGTCACAGCGAACTGTAACCTTTCAGCGGGGCTAACCTTTGAGGCTCAGTGGCAAGATATGGAGTCGTTTGCTGGAGAATGATTCGTGCTGAGTCATAATAAGGGCTGCCAGGGCGTTTGTAATAGGAATTAACTTTAGGTTAATGATCAAAGGGTGTCATCTGGGAGCTCCCGAGCACACATGAGCAAGTACGAACAGAAACAGGCTCGTATAGAAGCACAGGCACTTGGAGACAGAGCGATGGCGTTTTGTAAATAGTATAATAGCGATCTTGTGGTTTCGTCAATTAAACCCTTGAGTCTCTCCATGGTTATTTAGTCAGCAGCTTCTCCACAGTATGAAGCAGCCACTCACATCAGACAATGGAGGACAATTTTGAGGTATTTTAACCTGTTCTGTCACTACAGCCTGTGATGCAATTAGCCTGTTTTGTTGTCCACACAACAATCCACAGGAGGCTTTACCATCCTATCCAAACAGCTTGATGGTAAACACTTTATCAGTGCTATGTTTGGGCTTCACCACATGCTGTCTGTGAGGTCTGCATGCAGGCTTTGCTTGCATGATGAAGCATCTTGCCCCAGGTTTAAGTCATAAAAGTGAAGCTGCTGGGCCAGAAAACCACATTTTCTGAGTAGGTAATCATGACCATTAATCATGCTGGCACACTTCTCTTTCCCATTGGCCAAAAAGAATAGGTCATGGCTAAAGACTGTACCTCCACACTGGTGGTGAATATGCATCCCCCCTCCACCAACTCAAGGCCATTTGGGCTGATTTGTAGCACCAGTCCTGTGAAATTACCTGAGTTGTGGTTGTCAAAAGTAAAAAAAATAATGATAAAGTGACCAAGTAAGAGTCAAGGCTTCCCCAGCACCCGAACACTGTTATGATTATGTCGATAGCAGCTCAATTTTAATGTCCCTAATGTGAAATACTCTCCAGATATAAACTGGAAGGGTGAGAAAAATGAATTTTATGAGTATTATCTCTATTCTGTGTTACTCAAGTCTCTCCATTCATCATAGTTTTATACATTATCCAAAGAATAGCACTTCAATTTTAGACAATTTTACACTATCTAGATGGAAAAAAAAAATAAAAAATAAAATAATAAATAATAAATAAAACATAACATGTCATATTACTCATAAAATTTAGTAAGGTTTATAGCTGGGAAAATTGCGTTAAAGTTTCTGCCATTTTGGTGCTTTTCGAAAGCGGAAAAATTAGCGTTAGTCAGAAATAAGAATATTTCTTTGCTTATTTTTGTTCTAGAAACAACAAAACAAAATCCTAATATAATCTCAATGCTGCAGGTGAACCATTTTTTTTCATGTAAATTTGTAGCAGTAACCATCAAATTTTCGTTTTCCCAGGACGTATTAGCAGATTGTGAAAGAGAGATTTATGGACAGTCGAGCTAAATGCCAATGGTTTCATTATTCTATAGCCATTATACTGTGCATTCAAGTTCAACAGTTACTTTGCAATGACAAGTGTCTATAGTCACTTTAACTAAGTAGAAAAATATCACTTGACCATTCAAATATCAGAATCAATCAAGGGAAAGTTAATCATTTTTCAAAGACAAAATATTTTACTGTTAAGTGGAAAACAGGCATTTTCTTTTTTTACAGTGTGGTGATTTCTATCTTGATTTCCATCTCACAAAAAAAAAAAAAAAACACCAATCGCTCCACGAGAATGCTTTATTCAAGTTAAATAGCCTTGGAAAGCAGCAACATTCTGCTTCACTATGAGTCACTCAAGAGTCATATTTCAAGACAAGACAAAGATGAACGTTTTTTTGACACCTTCAGTGTGGCTGCCTTTCAATTTCAGTGTTTACAGATGCAGTTATTCCATGGTGTTTTTTGGGAACTGGCTTAGCACAGGGCAGATTATGATAAAATTAGGTCACACACACATTCTGTAGCTGCTGCTGTTTGTTGCTTGCTGCACTCTGCAACATTTTGGAGCCAGAACAAGTTGTGAAAATACCCCTGTGGGTCCTTTTAATCTTTAAAAGAGTAAACTGATAGCTGACAAGCCCAGATGCCATCAAAAAGTCTCTGACCTGATACCAAACTGCTGCATCGCTACAGCTGGCAATATTGCTGACATGCTGTGCTGACACGGGATAATGACTTTTATCATGTGGAGAAAAGAAATCATGGAAGCAGTTATTAGATTCAGAGCTAATTTAGAATTGGAGGCAATTTTAAATGGAGGCTTTATCTCGCCAGTGCAGCATTTGAGATGTCAGTGGAGTACGTAAAATCACCTTATGCTGTCAAGGTCTATCATGACAGCTTTTCTGTCTGTCTGTCAGGGTTAAGCACCACATGCTCACCCTATTCCTCTTTTTTAATGCAATATCCACATGTGTTATTTAGTGAGTAGTTTTATGTCACATCAATGTATATGACCCACTTAGAAATCTACACGTGGTGTCACTGAAGTGCTTAAAGGTACACTGTGTAATTTGTTCTCCCATCTATTGGTTAAATTTGATTTTGCATTCACTGTCTAGTGCCACATTTTTCAACTGTGCATGCAACATGGTTGGAACTACGGTAGGTGGGTCGACTCCTGGGTGGCCACTATCACCACGGATCGCCAGTCCCCAGCCCGGAGCTCCGGTCATGTTACCCCGGCCTTCCACTGGTTCGGAGGACTCATGGCGGGCCTTGGCCGGGCATGGGGCGCTCCTGGGCGGCCACTCACTCTGGATCCCCGCCCTGGAGCTCCGGCCTTTTTATGGTCCTTTTGCGCTTTTTTGGTAATGAGGATTCTTTCTCCTTCGGCGCGGCATAAGTAAGGTTTCAGTTCAGTGCCGGAGTAAGACCATTGTCTCCACGTTGCTTCACCGTGAAACATGAATCGCAAAAACATGTTTTGTCCTATGGGTACCAGGTATTGTCCCTCTCTGCAGTTCGTAGTTATTTACAGACCAGAAAGACATGGAAGCCTCCGTATGAACGACCCGCTCTATGTAAAGACAGATAACTGATTCTTCGCCCAGGAGGATGAGTCAGATTGTTGGCATATGTTATTACACCAATGAGGACATATTTATGAATAAAGCTGTTGATTTGGTGTAATAAAATACCTAAAACCTTACACTCTGTCCCTTTAAACAGTGTTTGGCTGTTTTTATTTATCTACTGTTAAAAAAATAACTGAAGGCTTGTTGCCATCACTGTCTCGCGTTGGAGTCATTGGAAATATTTTAAACCCCACGCATCTATCACTCTCATCAGTTTTGAATTGAATAATTTGATGTTATGATGGATAGCTATTTTATCATACTGATGGAGAAACATTACAAACTATCGTTGTGAATTTTTACTCTTTAATAAAATCCCTCATGAACTGGATATTAACTTTCTATGGGCGCATGTTCAACTTGTTTGAGTGTGAGTGGAGTCCCCACTGAGGTCTCCAGCAGTCACTTTCATACTGTAGAAAACCAACATGACTTTGTGGTGCATGTGTTTATAGATGAGCCCAATCTGCCAATTTTGAATGTTTTTTTTGTGAAATGTTAATGGAATAAACAGGCTGAGATCAAAATATTTTCATCCTATTATGTTGATGCACTTCCTCTTTCTCCCTATTTTCTCTCCCTCTCTTTATAGTCTTTTTGTTGTTTTGTTTTCATCCCCAACACCCCATTGCAGATATGAAGAATCTCTCCACAGATCAATGATGGGAAAACAGCCACCACAGGACTGTCTGGAAACCATCCCCTCGCCTGGCTACATTAGGGCACTGCAGCCTATAGTGGCATTTGTTCCACCCATAGTGTTCATTGCAGAACACCTCAAATACTGAAACAACTTGACTTGTTTTACATGACATCTGTTAGAGAATCATCTTCTTAATAGTGTCCATCTTCATGAGAATAACTGGACTGTGGCAGGAAAAGCAAAATGGCGAGAAAGAAACTGAAAGAACAACAGGAAGAAAAGAGCCTTAGCCTCTAGAACTAAGAGATTAGTATCCAAGCAATATCTTATCACCTTTGGGCCATACGAGGAGATTAGTATGGACTTGCTGAAGTGGGAGAAAGATAGTAGAAATTTGTATTTACCCATTAGACCCATTGATCAAAGCAAACACACTCTGAGAGAAGCCCCATGTGGAATGAATCAATGGGATCAATGAAATCAGACCAACCAGGCCACAGCCTGTAAATATCAAAGGTTGATTTGCCTGGCCACAAATGTATCACAGAGAATAATAAGCAGATGAAATTCATCAAAAAAAGGAGAAATGGTACCCAGTTGCAGAGTCACTGCGAATGTGTAGATTATAAATGTGTAGACTATAGTTTAAATGGTGAATAATCTAATCTTGTATGAATCAGTGAGGCTCAGCTGCAGGTGTCGACAAAATAAAGGCAGCATCTCGGTCCTGTCTGGAACCAGTGTATTTTTTTTTACATCCTCTTCATTTGTTCTTTTCACTTCCAGCTGACTAATGATGAAGAAATGCCATCAAAGAAATGTTTTAAAGGGCACTCCCCCAGACACATTCAGTAGTTTCAGTGCCATGATGTTCCTCGGGAGACCGTTTTTATCTGCCCTTAAAGTAAGCAAAACTTCAAACACACAATGCAGGGCTGCAAACTTCTTTTCATTTCAGAAGCTTTAACACATTTCTATGACTTTAAATACATCTTATTTCAAAAATAAAAAGTGGGAATGGGGTAATAACTGAATGATTGTATGGAGGAGAAAAAAAAAAACATTTATTTGGCCTTAACTTAATATAAACTACCCTGTTTAGGAAAGACTATGTTTTGACTATTGTAAAAATATCAGAAAATCAACACAGTTTGCTCATATTTTTGCTTGAATTTTCAAACTAAATAGGTCTTGACCTTCTAAGATGAAGATGTATTGTTTAAAGTTATTGACCTTAATTTGTGAGCCAAAGGAAGAAAAAGAGAAAGTTATTTGACCACACAGCTTTGCCAGCATTATGCTTATTGTATTCCAGTATCAGGTAGCAGCTGGGTAATCACACACATCTGCTAGAGGCATTTTTAATATATATGGAAAGTGCAATAATGGAATCCTGTTAAGTCTGAAACCCAGATGCAGACCATCCGTTGCTAATAGCCCCATTCAAACAAAGGCTGCATTATGGTTAATATTAATGAATTACGCCTCAGCCTCTGTGTCCCATGATTTCGCATAATGAAATTTCCTGAACCTCTTGTGGCTTGGATACAATTGTAAGGTCAATATTTAATAATGTATCAATGTCTAATTAAGCAAAGCAGACCATGTTTTGTCAGATCCAAATGTTGTTGCACATTTCCCCGCCAACAAAGACCCATAAGACTCTTATGAGCGTGCTCTCTGATCTAAAGTAAACTCCAATAAACAACACAAGTAAACACTTTGGTCCGAAAGCTTGTGTGACTGTATGAGAGCCTTAAACTGGAGTTATGTGGAGCACATGTTAATGAATAATTAATAGTTATAATAATAATAACAATCTATGTTTCGAGAAGAAATAAGTTAATATTTTTCTATGTTTTTTTCTATGCAGTAGTTTATTCTCTGGTCAGCATATTAAATATGTTGGTTGGATGACAGCCAAACAATATTTGTTTATCATGGACAGCACTGTTTGCTGTCTAGTGTGTGTTTGTGTGTGTGTGTGGCGCTGTCCATAGTGAAAGGACATCCATGAAGGGTTTCCTGGGGGTGCCTCTCAAAAAGGGTTCACTCGTTTTATTCAGAAGTAACACAATGGCAGAATTTATCACTATTTAGTCACTGGTTTCATATATTTCTGTGTAGTAAAACATCAAAAATAAAAACTCAGATTGGGGTTTGAGGTGTAATTATTTCAGTTGTGTTGTTCACAGTTGTGTGAAGAAAGTTGTAGAACCACTATGACCTGTTTAATTTTTGTGAGACTCTTGAAGTGCTCTGATTAATAAATGTTTCCTTCATTTCAAAACCATAGCCTTAAGATATTTATGTGATTAAGCCTTTCAAAATAAAATGCTGTGACTCAGGAGGTAGAGTCGATCATCCACTCCAAACAGCATGCCAAAGTGGCCACTGGCACCTTGTATGGCCCTGGAATAAGTGACACTGTACATGGATTCAGCTGGTGGGAGGACTGGGAAAGGTCCTTTATAAATAGACACATTTTTAAGGCTATTGCATGGAAAAACTGCCCGGTTGCTATCAGCCACTTCATCCTTGTGTATAGTCTGGGTGTTGCATAGAAAAAGTGTGCTGTAACTATTAAATACTACAACTCAGTGTTTTCTTCAGTGCATATACACCCAACCTGCCTGTAAATTATGTGTCCCACCACCCTACATCATGTGTCCACATCCTGGACATAATCTCCCCAACATGGGGTTTCAGGCAACAGGGGCCATTTGTGGCTGAATTGACAAAAATTATATTTGTGTCAGAAATTTAGGTGACGCCTCAACATCAACAAGGTGCAACAGGCTTTATTCCACTACAGAAAACAACAAAAATTGGAACCTAGAAAGACAGCTCGTCACACTGATTGATTGGCAGGTGATCCACTGGAAGAGCAGGACTCTGTACAGTCCGATTAGCAGCCCAGCTGTGATGACTTAACACTAAAATATCACCAGAAAGAAGAGAAAAATCTTTATTTCTGTTGCCTAGCTCATTGAAAACCTGTCAAATGCAGCAGATACAAATACTTGCTATGTTTAATTCCCAAGAGCTGAATGCTTTCAATCCAATACTGCCATTTTCACATCAAAGCACCTTTTTTTGTAAATGTGAAGAAGCCAAGGTAACATTTTCCCACTCTACACCTGGACTCACATTATCATCATCATCATCATCATCATCATCTATCAAAAAGCATGAGCATCTCAGCCTTTTACAATGCACTTCACCAGCAGTGGAAATCTTGTTACAGTAAGGTGCAGTTAGCGTGGGCACACATGTCACCTAAGCAAGGACATGAACATGTTTGATTGTATAAAACCAATATGAGAAAGAGTCCAAATCTATTACTGTGAGAGAGGTTACATCTGCTGTCTTGGGAGCCTCTTTATGCAGTAAACATCAGTTTGAGATACTTTTGTCCTGTCTCGCCCAGTAGCAAAATTTCAACAGCATCCCACTCTAAACCAGCCTTTCTGAAATCCAGTTGTGTTGACAATCTTGCATCAGACTTTGAGCTTCAGTGCACCTCAACTCCCTCTCATGTGCCAGTGCATCAGCAGCCAGTCTCTCTGACATATTACACATCTCCTGTCTCTCCTCCTTTTCTTTTTTCTACACTCTCCAGCATCCTGTTGTACACCTGCTGCTGAATTATAAAACAGAAGTGCAACACTAAAAATAATGTAAAGGTATGCCTCAGTACATAAAATCAATTCACTTCCCTCCGGCAAGGTTCACTTATCAGTCTCTCGCCACGTGTACCTGTACACGTATGGATGAGACATGGTCAGAAATATGCACAGCATTCCCTTGGAAAATAATACTCATATATTTATATATGACCATTATATTTATTTATTTATATATATATATATATATATATATATATATATATATATATATATATATATATATGTATGTATAAAACTTTTTTCAAGAAGACATACATATATATATATATATATATATATATATATATACAGACCCCCCCCCACACACACACACACTGCAGCTACTGCACAGACATCATTAAGCCAACCACGCTGTGTCCATGCAGCATAACCCATGAAACAGCAGGTATTTCTCTGTATGATACAACAACACAGTCCGGTTTCCTTTGAGCTCCACCAAGAGTCCTGTAAATGAACTCACATGATAAGCAGCATTGTTTCACGACATGAGTGGAGAAATGTGGAGCAGCCTGCAGAATGGACAAATGTTTTGTGTGAGTGGAGGTGTATGGCTTGAATGGGGGAATCAGTGTCTCGCATGGGGACATTAAACTTTATTGCATGCCAACGACCAACGCTCCAACAATTTCCAATGTACCCCCTCATGTGTTACCACAGACTTTTTCGCTTCTTCACTTAGCTACCATGGCAACAGTTTCACCTTTCACCAAGTCTTTGCTCCAAAAATCATCTTGTTGCAAAAAAAGGTAAATTATGTAGTAAATTAGGAAGCGAATCAGCCAGAAGACTTTGAAAGATGCAGCCGTCATACATTTCACACACCACAGACTGTGGATCTCATGTAGGAAAAGTAGCACTTGCTCTCACCTTGCCTGTGCCGCCTGACGTACTGTTCCAGATGGGTGGATTACAGACGACTGATACTTTATGTTGTGGATGCTGTGCTGGAGTGCACACAGCGTTGAGTAGCAGCAGCGAGGAAGAAGACAGGAGGGGGGGGGAGGGTGGAGGACGAAGGCGCAAATGCTGAATTATGGATGTGGATATGGGGAGGGAGGGGGATCCCTTTGCTGCTCTTACTCCCCAGATGCGTGAATCATATTCCGCATGGATCAAATGGCACAGTCCACTGAAGGGCTGGGTCGGTACAGTGAACAGAACAGAGGGTATCTGCCAAGGCTGGGATGAGATGGGGGCGGGGTATGCTATATGAGAAGCACAGGAGTGTTACAGATGGTATGGGGAGCTCCAACGCTCATCACACGAAACAGTTTTCTCTTCCTGCTCCTCCTCTACGACACACATGCGGATTCAATCTCAGTCTGCCTAATCAGTTTAAGCTTTGACTGTAGCTAACACCTCTCTTTAACCAAGTAATCAATACCTGCGCTTCTTTATGGCAACTGCCTTTCAATATCCTGCCTCTCCTTCTTAAACGATTTATTCTCTCCTCTTCCAGACTCTTTAAATCAGTCCATTCCGGCATATTTCTTTGGTCCTGTTGATAATATTGTTCTCAGCAAGTTTAATAGATTTTTTTTTTAACTCATTGAGTGCCAACCTTTATTTAAAATAATTAAAGTGCCCTTTGCCAGTGTTTTTGGCCATTTTGAGTTATCTTTCGTGATGCACAGAATATTTTGTACGCTCTGAAAACACTGAATAGCTCGAAAGAAGAGACTAATTCATCATGGGAAAAGTTTTTTTACTTTGTTCCATTTTTTGTTTCATCTGGAGAAGAGGAGGGGCCACTTTTACCAAAATCACCACTTTTTGTATAGAATCTGTTTGTTTTGCTCTCTAATAGTGATCATTTCCACCTCCTGGTTTGATCTCTGTGGCATATACCGTCTCTTTATGCTCCGACTACAAATCCCAGAAGCCCCAATATTACTCACAGGCTCTATGCTGAAAAAAGGAAAGACAAGGTTTATGGCAATCAAGTGTTCTATTTTAAAAGACATACGTACTTGTCTTTAGCACTCAAAGAGTTAATAGATGTCTGACATTTGGTTGTGTTCTTGCTGTGTTGGAGTTGGCATGTACTCATGTCAAGACTCAACGTAGTCTCATGAAACGGTTCGTATGATATCATACGAAAAGTTAGGCACAGATTTTCGTGCATATCTCACGAATGACCTGCAACATGAGCGATCAGCGCATGCCTGAGCTCCGAAGTGAGAGCCTTAAAAATGCCTGACATTCCTCTCACTCTCAGCGGAAACCGTAACATTACAATACAGCTCACGCATTGAGAAACGCCCTGACAACACTTCCAGTGATGGTTATGGTTGGGAATAGGCTTACAGGGTTAGGCTTATGGAAATAAAATGCACCTGAACTCATAAACTATTCCACTGACAATGTAAGGAATGTTTGCCGAGAATGTAAGGAATGACTGCCATGATTTCACAGACAGAGCAGCCGACATCGAACGTCATGTGATCACCTCTGGCTCCGAATTACATGGGCTATATATATGAATTATAGTGCAATACTTTTTGTAGTAATTTGTACGTATATTTCATGAGACCAGCCTGCAAGACTGGGTCATGTGTATCACAGTACCATTACAGTACCAGAATCTTCCGTAGATTATCTGTCACACACCTGTCCTGCCTCTTCCCCCATACGGAAAAGAAACAGAAAAAAAACTTCTTAAAAATGTACTGAAATTCATGGTGTATGATTTACTGTGGCTGTATCATTACCGTCATATACTGTTCTGATAAATACCCAAATCATACAAGTTTCATTTTGTTTAAATTTACTTAGGATCTTATATCCAGATTCACTGTTGTATGCTTTACATGCATGTATGTAAAGCATACAACAGTGAATGACACATACAATATCCTTATACTTCTTTTTATTATCTTGTATGGAAAGAATGCAAAAGTGGCCACTTTCAAGAGTAAATCATATACTATTCATTAATTTCAGCACATTTTTAATATTTTTTTCTGTTTCTTTTCCGTATGAGCCTGATTACTCCTCAGCTCCTTCTAATTACCTTAGCATTTAATTTAAAGTCTTTCTTCCTCGATTGTCATTATTCCTTATTGTTCATCTTCCCATTTGGCCAGACACAATGCTTCTTGTTAAATTCCATGTGGTGTCTTTCCCAAAAGTTAGCCTCGGGGCCACCAGCACTTATGACATGACATCCCACTATTAAGCTGATATGGAGTTGTTTCCAATGAATGTCCATCCAATATTCCTTCTCATGACTAGCTTTGGTTGCTTCCACCAACTCCTGCTGCAGTAGCTTATATTACATCAAATGAAGGGATTTAGCACTTCTTTCTCTCTTCTGTTTGCAAGTCCACATCTGATATATTTGGTTCCTAAACAACATTGGGCACATTTCCATTAAAACCTCTCCAAAAATCATATTTTTATTCTATTTAGTTATCTTTTATTTGACCAGGAAATCTCTTGAGATAAGATCCCTAGTCAGAGGCAGACCTGGGGAGGACAGTCCAGCAGCTAGAGTTAGACAGAAAAAGGAAAACAACAGAAAGCAAATACAAGCAAGGAACTAAATCTGGTTGAAATAAAACAGTTGCATTTTTCAGTTGACTGTCTACAATCCAGCAAACTGTCAGTTAAGTCTCTCTTAAATACTGGTGGAGATCCTTGAGACAGATCTATGTTTAACAGCATCATGAATGGTGACTCGAACTGCATCACCACAACATCCAAGATAAAGATATCTTCAGCTCTGCCCAGCCCAGACTAAAGCGTATGTGGTTTGCAACATGAAGCCACTCTCTTCTTCCATTCCAGTGTTGGTCACATGACGTTACATTGCATTATCACACAGCTTTCTGTGCTCAGTGTGAAAGCACAGTAGAATAGACTGGCTCAAGCGAGCATTTCCTGCATTGATTGAATGTCTCAACAAACTCAACACTGCATTATAGCATTGCATTGTGAGCATTGCAGCTTTCTGTCTTCCAGCTCAGAGCAATATTCAGCTCTGAGAGCACAATATATTATATGTGATGGACAAGTGATTTCTGGGAAGTGCAGCACAAGGACAGCACAGCGGTGGCTGCTGTGGCGCAAGAATGGAGTTTAATGAAAAATTGTGATCCACTTGAATTGAATGTTTAGTGCTTCACTGTCAGTAATGGTTGTGTTTTAGTGTCTACCAGGAATAATGTTAATATCAGACATCTGAAGCTAAGGTTGGTAATCTTCAAAATCTATTATTAAATATTGTTGAATTTGTTGAAATTATCAGAAATGAATAAATCAAATGCTCTGAAATGAGCAGAAAATCTGGTACGTGTATCTGTAGATTTAGTGACTAATGCTGCAATCTATTTGACAACACTGGACTGGGTTTCTAAGTTGGATAACTGCTTGCTGGTTTCTTTAAATTACCAACCCTAGCTTCAAGAAATATTTTTCTTTACACTTCTCCAATACCATCCATATACCTGGATTCCTTGCTATAGTGATGATGCATTATCTGATTTAATAACACGTTGCTGCATAAGTCACAAAACCAGGCAACATTTTCCAAGCTTCAAATCACGTTTGTGTTATTGACCATAAGATGTAAGTGATTGAGTTGATTGCAGCCTAAGAGATAGTTGGACACGTGCCTATTGAATACCAATAGGCAGAAAGAGTCGCTCCATATCAACACTCCATCCAGAAGAAGACATTGATGCAAATGGTTCTATCTTTACCACATTCTATATGATCAGCTGCGGTGCCTCTCCAAGTGTGTGTCATTATATTGACGGCACTGAGGAGCAATTCCCTCCCTCGAAGCATGTCCTCAGCTCTGAGATTGAGTTTTGCACCTGTGTTTTCATCCTTGTTAGTTTCTGCCTTGTTGAACCTATCCTCTGCTTGTGCTGTGCTGCCTGCCACAGCTCCTTCTCCTATCAATGTCAGGCTGTCACAGAGGAGGGAGCCAGCGAGCCGCTAGGCTTAGCCATGCGTCTGTAATCATTCTGGCTGTTGCAGTGCTGATTGGTGCTCCTGTGTCGGGCCCTGCTGTAGGTGAGCGATCAGCTGTTCTCTGTGATACACAAGTCTGCCGTTGATCAATTGCCCCATTAATCCAGCAGCAGAATGGATAATGCACCGCTAGCAGGGATAAACAGTCGAGCACAGTGACACAGGCACGTGTTCTCACTTTGCAGCCCTTGTTAAACAACCCCTGAGGTTGTTTTAGGAAAAAAGCACATTCCACGGTTGATGTCCTCTTTGACCATTTGCATAATGTGGTACCTATGTTTGAGCTAAGCATTTCCTCGCAAATCTCTCGTTCTGACGGTGCACCGTCTTGCTGAGGTTGAAGATAAGTTTTCAGTAAATCTGGAAAATGATCAACCTGGAACCATATCAATTTTCATCAAGCTGTTTATCTTCACCATCAATGTTTATTTATCCCTAGGGTATTTAGGATCAATCAGTTCCCATTTTCAACACCGATCCAAAATAATGTAATTATATGATATAATAATAGTGCTGATGACTTATTTAGAAATGATTTTTCCAGCTCTGTGTCTGCTCATACAGTAACAAAATAAAGTATCTGATAAAATATCTGACAGTGAAGCTGTGCCAATCATCAATATGGGATGTGAACTAACTTGACAAAGATCGGCTGCCTACTATGCACAATGTTTGGAGCGGCTAATATTTCTACAGCAACACTGGAACACACTGGAACTGCAGTTGGGAACTTACTAAAGTTTGTGGGCAGTGGAAAACTTTAACAACCAATCAGACCTGATTTAGCTTGTTGAATTCTATTTTATCATTGTTCCTCTTTACAGTGTTCCCTCACAGTGTGACAGCGGATGGACAGGTGCCTGGACCAAAAGTTACACTGCAACTCTCGCCTGCTCACTGTCACCCACTATTTTATGATTTATTCATGGAACAGCCATGTTTATTGTTTATCCATTGCAATAAATCACAATACATTTTAATGTACTGTTGACAGAAAAACAACAGCTGGCCACTTTATATGTTGAGGAAATCTTCACCTCGGTAACTATATTAAAATAAAGATGACACATCACTAAAATGACTCCCTCTGTTCATATATTCATTCTTTTCCTCATTCGCAGTCACTCTCTGAGTTTCTCTCCCTCATTCATTTTGGTGCTAAAATTAAGGCCTGCAATTCAGCACTTCCAATACATAACTACTTTGTATATTATGTTTTTATTTATGTTACACTCCATCGTTCTCAGAGGCATCCCACACAAAATACCAGTTTCATAGCCTAGTCAAAATGGATCGAATGGCTTCCTTCACTTCCGTCTCTGTCATTGCCAAACTACAGCCAACTAGACTACAAGGCAAATGCTGCGCATTCAACGTCATCCTTAACACCTGCCTCCCCCCATCCCCCACCATTCGCTGACCGGCCTGGTTGGAATTCATCCTGAGAAATCAAGTCCAAGGGGATCAAACCCAGATGTAATCTGCAGGGAAATGATAATTGAGTGGAAGATTACAGAGGGCTACGGCCAGGCAAAGTGTGAACTCCATACTGGAATATAAACAATAACTGGAACTGGATTTGGTCTTCTTGGATGTATAAATCTGATGCATCTCGTATTAGTTACATAGTAATATAATAAATAAGATCCTTGAGAGTTCACGGTTTCCCTTCCACAAAAGTGGTAGTATTTCCATAAATTGGACTGCCTTTAGAAAACCTCTCATTTTGCTGCAGCAGGGTCGGACAGTCTACCCTGTACTGTTCTGGTTCCTCCCTTCTCTCCAGTGGTATGGTGTCAGTGTTGGTTCCAGTGGAAACAAGCAGTGAGTTGAAGCTTGTTTGCTGGCTGGAGGAGGAGCTGCTACTGCTGGGTGCAGAGCTCTCCACCTCCCAGAGCTCTGACTGCAGGTCAAAGGCAACAGTAAAGGTGGATCAGTGTCTGTCTGTGGCGGTCTGGTCCCTGCTGGAGGCCCTGTCTGAGGCGACAAGGTCAAGTGAAGCCAAGGCTCATTGATGCAGGTGGTGAGTGAAGGCTGGTCCTGGTGGTCCGATCCAACAGACCAAGATAGATAGATGATAGGAAGGAGTCATAACCAGTTCCTCGCAATAAATTTAATGAACTAGATACAAAAATACAGATTTTGTAATAACTCAAACATTTTTAATCAAGTCACTTCTTTATTTTTGCAACCTCTCACCTGATAATTGCTTTTTGTTTCCAAATTATACTCCCTCAGGAGTCCCTGTTCTGTTCAGCGTTAACATCCCCGCAGAGCTGACGCATATATATACTGGAGGGACTGACGAGTCACGTCTCAATCATTAATTAAGAAGATAAAGCTGAGCAATGCACTTGCTCATTAGCTGCAGAGTGACTGGGTGTGTTGTGCATTCTGCTTGCCCGCACTGTCTCCCTGGACAATTTCAAGGTCACTGTCTGCACTCGCTCTGCTCTGTTAGCATCATTTTGTGTGCTGCTTGTATTCCATCAGGCATGCAACCACTTTGTTCTAAAAAATTAGCCGATCATTACAGGACAGTTTAAACATAATGACCAAAATGTGGCACTCTTTGAGGTAGTTACTGAGGTTGCCATGCCCAGTAAATCCTGACTCTCTATGTACTTTATTGCTCCTCTCGGTATAGACTACACTGCATTTATACTACACTACTCTAACACAACAAAAAGCAAACTAAATTGCTTTTTGTATGCCGGCATCTATACGTCCACTTACGCTATTCAGTACACTGAATGTCCCTAACACAAATAAATGAATCTATACGAGGCGGAGGAATGATGAGTGAGGAAGAAGTGCGACACCGTCCTGCAAAGCCCTTCATCATCCTGTACCCCAATCACCCACAATGATTGAGGCCAATCAGTGGCATCAGGGCCCACCTCTTTGCTCTCCCCTCTCTTCCATTTGTGACCCATTGAAAAAAGCATTAGCCCTCCACGGCGAATGCAATTCCCCCCACAGAATCACCTCACACACTACACCCGCACCTAATTGAGGTTTTCTAAATCCTCTCCATCTTACCTATGGTTCACTCATGCCAAGATTGTATCATCCATAAACAGCATTGCTTTTATGTGTGTGTGTGAGTGTGAGAGCACGTGAATGCCTGCAGGAGTGCCTTTTAAAGGAAACACCTTTGAGATTACAGCTAGATGTAAAAAGGAAAACCTGGGCATGCAGAGCCTGAACTTTAAGCTTCGTGGTTAATTGATTTTCATGACATTTCCATTTTGTGTTGTTTTTTTTTTTTCCAATCTTATCACTATAACACAATACAGGGTGAACCTAAATCCACAATGGAAAGCTTTTTAAGTTTCCTGTTCTTAACATGTGTCCTTCAAAAGGTCATTGTTGCTTCTTTCCCTCACCCAGAAATTGATGTCCGGAGATTGTTGCTTGTTGCTGCTGAAAATATAATTAGTTTTGTGAGTATTTGGTCGTGAACCTGAAGTGTTAGAGCAATTGAACTTTTAACCAAATGATGGCGTTAGTTGATGAGGCAGTGATGAGACAGAGTTATTACCTCCACCAAGGAGGTTATGTTTTCGCCAGGATTTGTTTGTTTGTTTGTTTGTTCGTTTATTGGTTTACAAAATAACTCAAAAAGTTATTGACAGATTTTAATGAAATTTTCAGGGTTGGTCAGGCGTGGTCTAACTTAAAACTAATTAATTTTTGGTGGTGATCGACTCTGATTCAACGCTGCCCCTGCCTTTGCGGAGGTCTGTGCTCTCTGAGTGCTTTTCTAGTTACCACTGATTATGTGGGCTATAATTAAAACAAACTGTGTCAGTGAAGTTCACGTAGCAATCACTAGTTATCAACAAAGCTGCTGGATTTTACAATTTTGAACAGTGTAGAATGCATAGAACAGTGTGGGGGAACATTAATGCTCTTTGCACATCCAGCTTACTCACAGTGAAGACTTTTGGATTCAATGACACACTTCTGCCCCGAAGATATAGCGCAACTTCTGAACCATTAGTCACCAGTGAGAGGGCTAAGAGCCCTCTCTCAGCTCTTGGCCATATATCGGCCTGCAGAGACTCATCTGGTTCAAATGGTAGCAAGGCGTGAGCTCATGGACATTTCCTGCTTCACCTGTGACCCTTGTGTATCTTTAGAAATGGGCAACGGGTGACTCGTGAACTGCATTGTGCTCTCTCTCCCCTCTTCGAGAAAAGTTTACGTTTTTTACAGTCCATTTGCCACAATATCTGTAATATACGTATGGGTGCATTTGATGGGGTCGATGATCTATGACCTGCTGCAGCCAACTGCTTGGATAGAGGAAAAGTAGTCATGTTGTTCTCAAGTCAAAAAGGTTTATGGCAAAGCAGCACGAATGTAAATACTAATATGATTTATATTCACCTTGAAAATACTCACACACATACACAGTATATATGTGTTTGTGTGCTAGTTTATTTACAGTAAACAGCCAAAGGCCATGTTCACCTAAATTACATCCATTTGTGGAAGCAATAAATGTACAATGTGTATGCAATGACCAGAACAAAGAAATGAACTAACATTATCAACAAGAATCAAGAATGTGAAAAGGTTGAAATTATGTAAAAGATATGTTGTCTTAAATTAGCATGCTATCCACAGAACCCCAGCTCATGCTGTCTTGTAATGCTAATTGTTTTTCAAGAGGTGATAGTGAGTCACTGCAGAGTCCAGACTCTGTGTGTTTGTTACCTCCGCCAAGGAGGACATGTTTTCACCAGGGTTTGTTTGTTTATTTATTTGTTGGTTTGCAAAATAACTCAAAAAGTCACGGACGGATTTTGGTGAAATTTTCAGGGTTGGTCAGAAGTGGCCTAACTTAAAACTGATGAATTTTTCGTGGTGATTGGATCTGATTCAAGGTCATCAAAGTCATGCCATAGTAATGGGAGATTTTGCATATTTCTGAACACTCCAGGGTGTACAATTTTCAACCAATCATCACCTAATTTGGTAAATAAACTAATATAGTAATCCAGAAGTCAAAGATTCAGTTTGGTCAAAATCAGTAAAAGATCAAGGTCACCAAGGTCAAATATGCATTTTTAACCATGACTTCATGTAGGAAGAAGCTAGAGCAATGCACCTGGTCTCAAAATATCTGGAAAAGAATTCTCAAATTATGTTTGTAAAGTTTTACTGGTATTTTGGTACATGATATTAATGTGAATACAATGTAAAATTTGGGTTTCAAGGTGCATCAAAGTCAACACATTCACTCTTGGGCGCTGTGGGCTTGCAGGAGTATACGCTCTCTCAGAGAATGCTGCCTTGGCGGAGGTCTGCACTCTCTGAGTGCTTTTCTAGTTTGCAGTATTTCACACATTACATTTTTTTCTAAGATCTGTCAATGGACAGAATAGTAAAGAGCAGCTGTTATATTATAAACTGTCTTCGTTATATTTGTAAAGTCCAGCTATTGTTGTCATTAGAGATTAAAGTGCTAGTCTTGTGATTCATGGCTGACTCTATCAGCTGAGTTGTAGCTGGCCTACATACAGTTGTATTTATTTATAGCACCATTGTTTTCAAAGAATCATCAAATATACCTGTAAACCATCACTGCCAGTGATATGACAATCACCATCAAGCATCAGAAATTAATGATGTAGCTTTGTGGTCATATCAAAACAGACCGTAGAAAGCAGATGGAATGAGAATGCAGATAAATAAAAATATATCTTCAATATAAATATCAATCATTAAATTGAGAGCACAACAGTCTTTTTACTGCAGAAATAAACAAACAATCACACCTTTATTTAGGTTGATATGTGTTCAACTCAGCAGACAAGTCTTTGCCTCTGTTTTTTGTGCTGAATCACAATATGACAGCCCTTCCCCCTGTTTAGGTGTGCTTGTTGGCTTGTTCCTGTCGTTTCGCAGGTTATTGGTGGGTGGGGCTGTCAACTCAGTGCAACTGGGAGCACCTGGGCCCAGTTCTCCTCAGGCAAAATAAAAGCTGCAACAGTTTAGTCATCGAGGATTTTTCCATGTACCGTATTTGTTGTTTTTACTCAACAAGAGCTATGCATCTGTAACATGTTATTTCTCAACAAACCACAATCACAAGCAGCTTTTAAAAACTCTGGCTTAAGTAACACCAATGTTGCCTTTAAACTTTGACTGCCATTGACAAATATACTATATTGTACGTCAGTGTTTTTCTGGCAGCTAGCAGAACAGGGTGCTCTCACACAGCCTGTGAATAATGTTGTGGCTTCTGGGATTTGTAGTCAGGACATAAAGAGATGGTATACGCCACAGAGATCAAAGCAGGAAGTGGAGATGAATGCTATTAGAGAGCAAAGCAAACAAAATCTGGATAAAAAGTGGTGATTTTGGCAAAAGTGGCCTCTATTCTGCCTCTGATAAAACAAGAACGACAAGAACAACATGATGAAATAAAGTCTGTTCTTTCATTTGAGCCCATATGTGTTTTCAGAGACATAGTACAAAATATTCTGTTCATCATGAAAGATGACTCAAAATGCCCAAAGGCACAAGGCACTGTTTCATAAAACTGCTGGCATTCAATGGGTTAAAGTGTGATTGTGAATGGACTATGGGTAACTGACTTTCATAAGGGTGTGTTTTTCAGGTAAAAATTCACCAATTTGCGTCAGGCCGTGAACCTTACATTATATGATTCTGCCAATCATAAACTACAGAGAAAGAAGCTGCTAAGTATTTTCCATCTTAAAGGCGCAGTTGGCAACATTTTTTTTTTTTATTCATATTTGCTTGAACTGTTATGGGATTCTGGAAGTAGTATATAAAATAGGCTGTTTAGGAAAAATCCTGAATTCTCTAGCTCCCTCTAAAGCCTGTAATAGTGTTTTCAAAAATTCAGCGCTCCCTGTTTTGTTTAACCAATCACGTTAGGAGGAAGGAATAGCTGCCTGTCAATCACAGCTTGTGTACAAGCTGCTAAGAAGTCCGCCCCTTCACCCCTGCTGAGTTGCAGGTATGCCAGCTTCCAACTTGTGTGCACACACTGGCATGCACTCATGTGCACAACCTCGTCTCCAGAGGGGGAGGGCTTTGGGGGAAGGTTTTGGAGCTTAGTAGAGGTTGGGGGAGGGACCTGAAAGTTGTATCAGTTTGAATTTTCCCACTTAGACTCGGACTTTCAAAGACTTGCCAACTGCAGCTTTAATGTTGTGTTATCATTTGATGAATGACTTTAGTTTTTTGTCGAAAAAGGGGAAAGAGAGAGATTTGGCACAATATTCCCAAACCAATACCTGTTTGGGATACAGTACTTGAACCTTTAGTTCACTTAGTATTTTTTTCTGCTTGAAAACACCAATTATTGCTGTCTGGAAAATTGCCCAGTGAGGAAATAAATAAAAGAAAAACAGATGTATCAGTACTCTGCATTGTGCATTTGTGTGTCTTGTTTGACTTGGTCAGTTGGGAGGATCTCAGACTTTATGGAACTGCAGCATTTGTTGGCCAGCATCACTAGTGCCCGATGACAATGTCTGCTGGATCTGCATTCATGTATTTTCATGCATCCCTGACAATATTGACTTTTACACCTCATTGAATTCTTCGTCCTTTCTTTCTTCGTTCTTCGTTTGTTTTGAACACTTTTACACAAGTCTCCCTCGTTTTCCGTGTTTAGAGAACAGAATGGTCTGGCTTGAAATCATGTTTTGCATTGTTTATGGTACAGTATGGACAGAAATTAAAATAAGTGAATGTTGACTTTAACTCCTAAATTCCACTCGATGACATGCAGACTCACGGGTGAAAGTCCTGTGTTTGGTCTCATTCATCCAAACCTCCTCTGTCTGTCATTATAAATAATAATAATAATAATAATAATAATAGTAATATTTAATACTCCAAACACAATTAACTTTTTCTTTTAAATCCTTGTGATCTGCAACAAACTGTGTTTCTCCCAAAACATAGTTCACAGTACACTTTTTCTTTATGGGAATGGTTACAATGTGTAAATAAACAACCAGATGACTTTTGGATGTCTGAAAATTAGTGTAATTGCACCCAAATCATTAATCTGGTTTGTTTGCATTGAATGTTTTTAAATCCTATGTGGGTATTATCCAATAGGACACAATAAATGACGTGTAAATGATCACACCCAGAGCAGTGTTTTAGCTAATTTTCTATCCTGCCGGGTAGCTGATTACAGATAATTGCATTCACCTTGCACCCCTGGAGTAAATCAGTCCCTGATCAGAAGGCTGGAGTGTAAACCAGCAGGCTGCCAGACCCATGTAGACCCAGAATCTAAATAACTTGCTCTTGAAACGTCTTACCTTTTAAACATGTTTACGAGTCAAGTATATTTCATCGCTTACAGTACGTTGGCATTTTAAATCAACGATCACATTTATTGAGGAGAAATTCAGTTTTTTCATCACAAGAAACCAGGGGCCTAATATATCAATACATGCATGGATTTCATACTGTAATCCAGAAAGTGGCGTACACCATCAAAAATCTGGATGTATCAAACGAATGCCAGAATCCATGCAGCTTCCCTTGATACATTAGGGAATCACTGCAAATTGCACAGGAATGTGTGCCTGTTCAAATGCATTGTAAGGGAATTTTATACATCTGGCAAACGTGGATGATCCAGTACACAGGTGGCATGACCAGACTTAGGGTCGACTAGCTCACTCCAGATTGGTCGGCCAGCTACCGTAGCCAAAAAGCCCAGTGTGATCAGCACCTGTGTGGACACTGGCAGCACCCGGCTCCTCCTGTGGTGCTCCAAGACCCCTCATAGCTGTTTACCTACTAGTTACAGCTTCCCAGCATCCACTCTAAGTGTCGCCAATGGACCAAACGCATCAGAACCTGGCGTACGGCAGCTATGAAGTTGACGTGAAGCAGTGCTAGTTTCCACGCTTGTGAACGTGAGCGTGGATTCTGGCATACACCACGCTACTTTGATACAGATTTATTTTTTACAAGAGCTTCTTGGGACCCCAGGTCAGATATTTGCTGGCTTGTGTTTGAATTGCAATGAGTAGCAGCTTTCTGACATTGCACAGGAGAGTCTGCATGAACTTGTGTTAGGGGTTCTGTCTGTGACATTGTGTTAGAAGTGTGGATGGGATTCTTAGCTGCGGAGAAGCTCCCTTTGTTTTTGTCTTCCCCAACTACTACTTTGAATTTTGATTCATACTAGCTGGTCATTATTGTGAGTGGAAAGAATGGAGGAGTCACACAAAATGTTATGTCTTGGTTTTCCCTGGACCGAGGGCATAACAACCTGACTGAACAGTAATTGTTTTTCTTCACTAAAGCAGTAATTTACAGTCTTTCATCCCATTTATTTTCTGTTCTTGTCAACTGTTACGTGAAAAAAGAAACAAACAAAAAAACCTGGCAGAGCTTAGCAGGGGTTGTCTGCGTTTAATGCTACAGCTTCCACAGACCATGATATTGAGCAAGAAGAATGTGGTCCTGAAAATTAAGTTCTTTGTTGTTTCCGAACCTTTTTTCCTTGACCTGAATGGATAACATCATGAGGTCAAGGAGAAATCACAAGGGCTTAGAGTGCTCTATACAATGCTAAGAGGAGCTGCACTTACATAACAGTTGACAGAAGTGTGTGTTTCTTATGCTAAAGTAAATAAGAAAGCTTTGAACCGCCTGCTGTGCATTTGCAGAATGTGGCCAGCTCTTATCATGGTTACCACTAGGCCATTTGAATAGACTACTTTTCAGCAGCTAAGGTTGCATGAGAATGACTTTAATCGAAAATGACATGGAAACACTGCACTAAGCCCGTTTGTTGCACCGAGGTACTGTGAGCCATTGTAGCTCCTTCCTTAGTGAAGTCTGCTCACATAATACAGTATGATGTCCACTTTATTAGCATGAAATGGCACACTAAAACATAAAACTAGAAACATTGGAATTTATCGGAAGGATAGTGAACAACAAGTATATCTTTGTGCAAAATGATCATCATTTTGTCAATGAACTCTTACAGTGGGTACACTATCATCAACACAATCAGAGGCAACCAGTTCATTAAATTGCATTTGTTGGAATTACTTTGTATGTCTTACCTATTTTCATGTGGCTGTGTTGGATTTTATTTCTTTATGTGAGAAGCCAAACTTGAAAGATGGTATTCTCTCACTCACAGCTCACACCAATTAGCTGGCAAGATTTGGATTCCCAAACGAGTCTAATGATCTTCTCTTCATATGTCTCGAGCATCTACAGACGTGCCTGAATTATATAATCTAGTCAAAAGGTGTGTGCTGACATTATTCACTGATTGGTTTCAAGATGGATGATATGTAAAATATTTGATTTATTTTGATCTATCCAATAATTTCTCACTTTAAACTCGTCAGACACCACAGCTTGGACAGTTGCCTCTGTCTGACGCTCTAGATAGGCTACACCTCTAGTCCAGTGTTTGGATGTTTCAGGGACAACATGTACACAGGAACATGCATCTAGTCTCTTTTCACTTTGTGATCGTTTGTAACATCAACAAGCATGACTAAACACATATTACATGACACCAGTATAGTCATCTGGGATTTCTCCCGGTGAAAGATCTTGACCCAGCTGTACCCAGTCAGTCATGTAGTAAGAAAAACACAATGAGTTCAAGACAACACAGCAGAGTATGTTGTGTGAGCAGTTAGGAATGTGACGATACACTCAGCCCACGAGATGAGACGATATACGATATTTGATTTTCAAGGACAAGACAATATTTTCACATTACTTTTAAGAAAACTAAAATCTCTCTCTCTATACATATCTTTATCTTCACTCAACAAAAATATAAACGTAACACTTTTGTTTTTGCTCCCACATTTTTATGAGATGAATAAATGCCCTTTTATTGTGGGCAGTCTAAGGCACACCTGTGCACTAATCATGGTGTCTAATCAGCATCTTGATATGGCACACCTGTGAGGTGGGATGGATTATCTCAGCAAAGGAGAAGTGCTCACTATCACAGATTTAGACTGGTTTGTGAACAATATTTGAGAGAAATGGTGATATTGTGTATGTGGAAAACGTTTTAGAGCTTTGAGTTCATCTGATAAAAAATGGGAGCAAAAACAAAAGTGTCCTCCCACAGTTGATCACCATCACTTTATACTGTATTTCACAACTACTGGCATGCACTGTACTGACTATGTGAATACATAAGATGCAGGATCTGAATTTGGAAAACAATATATTATTTAATTAAACAGTTTTTTCAAAATCCTTAACATGATACTTTTTTCCCCTTTTCCTCCTGGTATAAAAGAGCCATGATTCTTTAAAGATTTTTGATACAGTTTATCAGTTTATATGAGTGGGTATACAGCTTGGGAATATTACATATGAGAACAACTTCCACATAAACCTACGCCAGCTTAGTGATTAGAAAATTAACATAATTTCTTCAAAAATGTTAACATTTGGAAAGTACTGTATTTTCATTTATTTCATATTTCAGTTCTTCACCAAAAACTGATTCAGTGGTAAATTATAATGGAACCACAGACACAGATGATGTTAAACATTTGGCTTTTCAGACATTTAGTTCTCCCATGATTTCAACAATAGCACCTCATATTTGGAAGAAGGTTATGGCCTTGGGAATTGGAAAAAAACTAATTAAAGGGTTTGAAATATGACATGTGTTCATGAAATATACCAGAACAAGTTTAACTACAACTACAGCAGCCCAAATTCTACTACACGTAGAAAGTTTGTCCCATAATTGAAATGTTAATTTCAGCACTTCCATGGTCATAATCCAGACTTTTTATTGTCTAACTAGATTCTGAGTTGTTTTTTTAATGCTGAATTTTGACGCTAAACTTTTCTAAAGTCATTGCCTAAACTATTCCATTAGCTTAACTCTGTACACGGAAAGGTTTTGCATAAAATTAATTCTAACGCCACAATGCAAGACTGTGTATATCACTACACAATGGCCCGGGTGATTGGGAAAGAAACATTTTAATAAACTTTCATAATGGTACAATGTGTAATGTCTGGCCTCATCCCCCAAACAATTGGGAGGCAACATTTCACCTCTGCAGCTGGGTTCAAACAATCTAGATTTACAGTCATCATAACAAGAATAACAAAAAAAAAAGCCAGTAGGGCAGAGATATATAAATTCTGACACTGTACATTTACATGCATATTTAAGACGAGCTTGGCAATAACCAAGCTAAGGATTTAACTGGAGTTTCCGATAAACCTGAGTATACGTATGCGGCAAGACAATGGAATTACTGAGTAAAGTACATTCGCCTCTGAGACACTAGGTGGCGCTACATGCCCTTTTGCAATGGCATTCCTCCGGTTCTTCTGCTGATGTGTTGTTCATCCCGCTTCCGTGGTCTCGTCACTTCCGGAAGGGAGCGTGCCGCGAGCTAATAGCCCGGCTAACCGCGGTTTGCATATACAGTACATGTCGGCAAAGCTTGATTTAGAACTGCTTTATCTGGCACAAATAGTACGATTATAAAAACTCCAGTTCGGTTCGTCTACAGTCCGAATAAGGTGTATATATGGCTTTTAAAATTTTGATATAGCCGGACTAAGGTGATAAGTCAAATTTCTCTAAGTGCATGTAAACGTACTTATTGATGACACTGAGGCAGTCAAATTAACACTGCTATCATATAATGTTAACATTTGCCACTAACCAAGAGCTCTCCAGTCAGTGTTCGATTTGATAATTTTTTGGATTATACCCAAAGTGTCAGGAACAAGAAAACTCAAATGTTTTTTGAGTTTTTGAGTCATTTGTTTTATTTCATCCACCTTGCCAGCAAAGGAGTTTTCTGTGAGGAGAGTGGGCAGGAGACAAACCTTTAGTTTGTGGAGATGCGGTATTATGTACATTTCGGAACAAAAATTCCTGTCAGATTTCACCTTTACACAGAGAACCTGTACTGTCATGCACAGCACGGCAAACAGCGAACTCACCTGAGGAAAAAATTATGTATCCTCCAGCAGAAAAGGTTTTAACAGACACCTATTCTCCATTTAAAATTACGTTAAAACTGCATTGTCCCTGTAACTACAAACTGTTTGAATGAGCAAATACATTTAAACAGATTCTATTAACTGTAAGCTTTACCCTTGCATCAAGAATAATTCCCTACTTTTTTACTGCTCTGCAGTTTTCTCATATTGTGATATAAAACACTAGACAGCCAGAGAGAGCTGCAGAGAACAAGTTGGCGTCTCTCTCTCCCTGAGGGATATACAAGGTGAAACTTGCTTCCTCTGTATAATTCTTTGGTGTTTACATTGTGATTTCAGTTCCTTTTCATTTTATTTCACAGAGCCGGTTTATGACACACTTGTTTGAGCTGAGCATTAAAGTGTCAAGGCACTAATAAGCTTTCATTTTCGAATTGGCTGACATTTTTAGAGCTGCAGTGCAGAATCCATGTCCACCTTTTAGAGCTGCTATTTTTCTGCACAGCAGGCTTCTTTTCAGAGAGGAACATTAGATAGGACTTTGAGCTAGTTGCTGGTTATTAGTGATGACAAAGATGGAATTGAATTGGAAGTATAATTGGACATATAATTGTTCAAAGTTACACACAATGTGCCCACCTGACAAGAACAATTTCATTTCAAGTATTCAATGTATTCTTAATCGTCTTAGATCAAGGCACACTCTTCTTTTATGCACTGAGTTGGCCCTTGTTAAACATTTAAGATATATTTTTATCCACTTCAGCTGATATAGTGTTGTGTGGTATAAATTTAAATGACTTTTATGAAGCCATCTTTTTCACTTTCTATCATAGGACACATTCTGAAAAGACCTGGAGAGAAAAGGACAAATCATGCATTTTAACATATCTGATGTAAATGATCTGAGAGTGGCAGTAAAAGGAAGGTCAGTGGTCATCTCATTTATTAATCGTCACCTAAGGAACAATAATAAATAGAACTAGAAAAGCACTCAGAGAGCGCAGACCTCGGCCAAGGCAGCATTCTGAGAGAGTGTATACTCGCCTAGGAGTGAATGTGTTTATTTTAATGCACCTTGGAACCCACATTTAACATTGTATTCACTATAATATCATGTAGTTTTTAATGTTTTTTTCTCATTTCATATTTTGTCACATTTGAATTTGAATTTTAAAAAAAGAATAAAAAACCTCAGCAAAAGTAAAACTAAGCAAATACAATTTGAGAATTCTTTTCCAGACATTTTGAGACCAGTTGCATTGCTCTAGCTCCTTCCTACATGAAGTTATGGTTAAAAATGCATATTTGACCTTGACCTTTTACTGATCTTGACCAAATCAAATGAATCAGTGACTTCTGGATTTCTATTTTATTTTATTTACCAAATTAGGTGATGATTGGCTGAAAACTGTCACCCTGGAGCGTTCAGAACTATACGAAATCTCCCATACATTACTATGGCATGACCTTTCATTTAACCTTGATCACCTTGATCCAGCTGCAAGCAAAAATGAATCAGTTTTAAGCTAAGTCACTTCTGACCAATCCTGAAAATTTTGTCAAAATCTGTCCATAACTTTTTGAGTTAATTTGCAAACCAACATACAAACAAATAAACAAACCCCGGTGAAAACATAACCTCCTTGGCGGAGGTAAAAATTCCTGAAGAAACTTTATGTGCCTGCCTCCATGACGCTGGACCCACATGGCCCCGCCTTATGCTTGTTTACCCTCTCCTGCACAGAAGCACTCACTAGGTGTATGCCTGCCCCACATTTATGTTGCAAACAAACTCTGAGGCACATGTTATGTGCTTATTATTTCTCTTTGTTTCCTGTTAATACACAATCAGAGTTAGGGGCTTTTATTTTGAAAAACAAGTCTGAGCCAGAGCTTTCTGTTGGGAAACAGTTATTACATCATTTGAAAAATTCCACCAGTTGTACCAATATGTTGTCTGATTCTGCACTTTCTAATTTTATTGATTTAAATAATTAAATAACAAGTAAACAAAATTGCAAAATAAATGAAAATGTAAGTTGAAATTTATTGAAATAATCATATGAACCACAGTGATGGGTAATAAATTATATAAGAGTAAAATAAGAAGTAACAAATTAAATGGTAGCTGAAAGCTGACATTGATTTACTATTAGGAAAAATGGACTTTGGGCCTTTTTACTGTGACATATTCACCACCATCACATCAAGTTGTGTGGATGAGAGACTGCGAGGCTACATGAGACCCTAAAGACAGGCCTTCACAGCTCAGGGATATCAAAAGAAAGAATAAAGAGTACAAACATTTTGCAATTTAATCAGTGAGGTCTTCACCTTAAGCAAAATTCAGCAGAAAGCCCACAATTCATGGACTTCTTTGCCCTGTAAGGATGCTAAAATGCAATAGCTTTGGATATGAACTCACTACTAAACTTCTTAACCTCATAAGACCAGCCTTTATGTAAAACATGGATTCACAATTTGAACAGTACATGCTTCTTTTTCAACTTGGTATCTTGACCTTTATTTAGTCAAAATAATTCTACGTCATATGTTGAATGATGATGAATCTATGAAAACTTCTCTTCTTCACAACATTTTCTTTATAAAGCTGCTAACAGGTATTACAAGGTTATCTATTCACAACAGAGTGCAAAATAACTCTTAAGATGATGAACTCAAAGCTCTACCTGTGTTTTTTATTTTTTATTTTTTTTATTTTTTTTTTTTACAGAAGATGTAAAAATGAGTCATTATTATTTTATTTGTAATATCACTGAACCTTTCTCATCATAATGTCATGGTTTCATGGTGTTGTCGAAGTGAATCACACATTTCAGTGACTGACGAATGTAATTTCGCTTCCGAGTGTCTCCTTCTGCACTATTATCCTTCAATAAAGCGTTGCACTCTAATTTGCTGAGCTAAATGCAGCCTGCGGAGCTACATATCCAGCAGTCAAGTCAAATTAGGTCAAATCCAATTCTAAAGCACTCAAACACATTTGCCGAGAATTGTTTTAAAGGAAATAAAAGACTGGGATGCTTAAAACCAAGATAAAAAAAAATAAATAATGGATATTAAAACAAGGGACAAAAAGAAGAGGAGACTGAATGAATACATCACAAGCTCACACTTGTGTGTGATGAGTAAGAGAGCACCAATAATACAATTCAGCAACTCAGTACTGTGCATATAATTTTGCTCGCAGAAAAAGAAAATCAGCAGGTTAACCTGACCTCCTCTTAACTTAACATTAATATCACAGGGCTGAACACAGACTCTCCACTATTTTACATCCAGTGTACAATGAGACTCAGCGTTTAATATGTAAGCCGTATGAATTAACTGTCACATCAGTTTCTTGCAGAGCAAGCACTGTGCTTAGTCGTACAGTTTCAGCAGCTTGATGTTTCAATAAATTTAAAGGGGACTTTTATCCCGCAGCACCATAGCTAATGCATCTCTCGCAGCACTAAAGAAATGGATATTTGGGTGATGAATCATCCCGCGCTTTTATTTTTTTTTTTGTGCCCATTTCAATTTTCTCTTTATTGTACAATCAAGAGAGGATAATTAGTTTAGCAGTGTGCAAAGTTGGCTATAGCTTATCCTGTGCATAAATCACTCTGCTGTTACTCTAAAGTGGTTTGATCAGCATATTTTGAGACGTATACTTCATATTATGATAAACCAAATTACTACAACGTCTTAGTTTAAGCTACCCTAGGCACATTTTTATGTATTATACTGAAGTGGAAAAGAATTTTTATAGGTTTAGTCCTTTGTTTTTCATATTCTTTATTTTCTTACAAGCCACAGTGTTTTTAAAATCATCCAATCCCTTCAAATTTGCTCAAATTATTATTATTATTTTTTTTTTATGGATACGGTCATTATATTTGTTCCATCCATCTCAAGTCTTTTTCCTCTCTTGTCCTTTTTCCATAAACATGATCACAAGAGTAAATATGTAAATAAATTTCATAATAATATTTTCGAACAATAACCTCTGTGAAATGCTGCCAACCCCTTCACACGGATTAAGCTGTGCTAATTAGTCAAGAAAAGTAAAGCTGTATTACTATATATATTTAATGAGGTAGATTTGTCGGATAATTATTAACGATACGACTCATGTTGCAGTTCAGAGATGCTTCAAGCAAAAAGAAACAAATGAGCTGTTAATATTTACATATTTTCCTTTTTTCTTCACTTGAGTTTTACGAATAAGATAACATTATTAGTGCTGAAGTGAGTGTCACTCTTTGGCCTTGTTGCCCCATGTAGTATGGTCCCCATCCTGTTTCTTTATCACATTTAGCAACTCTCCTCATTTTTCCCTCCAGCAGAATAAAATGAGAATTGAAAATGAGAATCAAATAATTAGCATATATCTATCTGTAAATGTCTAAAGCATGGGAGTATTCTTGAAAGGAATTATGCATGGGTTGCATTTGTGTCTCTGGGGCTACATTTTCCTCATATGTGATATAATATACACAACAGTATGCAGTGTGCAACATTTTTAAGTGTCACCATACAATAAAGTGAAAATCAAATTAGCAACATTTGCAGTAAATGTGCATGTCACAGGCTTGTTTTACATAGTGAAGTTTAGTCTATGACTTTTCTGCAGATTTGAACAAAAAAAATGTGTTTTCTAGCTGCCAGTGAGAGCCAGTATGGGAGCTGTGGAGACGTTCCAGTCTGCTTGAACGTCCCTGTTGGTTCATCGATGGCATGGCAAAGAAACAAGTGGGGGAATAAATGGCATGCAGCAGCTACAATTCCCACAAAGATGTAAATTACACTGTTTCTGCACACACTTCTGCAGCCAAATCATAACACATTATTTTGTCATGTAGTTATGTAAACCAAGGAGATAAACAGCCACTGTTTCCTGAATGAGGGGTCAGCACAACTTTATGTGGTAACAATGTTTGTGTCTCTCCCACCCTCCCAGGTGTCAGACAAAATGTTGATATTTCATGGTTTTACTGCAGAGGGTTTTTAAATCATCATTTATATAATACAAGATTGAAACTACTGGACCTGTTTCTCAAAAAGGGCGGTGATCATGGTTAGATACTGAAAAAAGCTTGAGATGATTGGTGGTTTCAGATGATGCCTCAGGTGGCTGTGGTGGCTGAATTTTAACCCTATATGAACCCACACTGGATGTCTAATGTATACTTCTGAGTCTTGAACAAACATTGTATGACAACATTGGACTGTTCGCTTATTAAATCATAAAAATTATCATGAGTGTTAACGGTCTGTCATGAGTGTTAACGCCCGTCTGTGTCATCAGGACAGTTCAGATGCTTCTTGTGGCAGACAGACTTACTTGCTTGAATAAGAATGCTTCACATTTTCCTAATCAACCACATTTCCTTTAAAGACTCATACCTGCTTATTAATTCCATATTTCTGCACAAGTGGTGAGCTAGATGCTTGAAATATAAATGCACTGAGATGAAAGATCTCGCTCCCAAGCAGCCAACAACTGGAAGCACAAGCCACAGAGACAGGCAGCATGGAGATGAATTACATTTCTCTCTAATGGTTGTAAGTTGGTAGAGATGTTTATACGGCTCCACACTACTGTCTCACTCTCTCTCATTTTGAATTTATTTTTGTTTGTATTTAATTTTTTTTTTAACCTCAATATTTGCACCATCATAAATCTGGCTATGGGGAGAGACATGCTCTGAATATGCTGCTTGCCATGTAAATCAATCATTCCTGTAAGGGGTACAAACCAACACATTATCAATGCAGCAGCTGCAAACTGAGCTGGTGTGCAGCTCTCAACTACCAAGCTCTGAAATGGGTTCAGGAGCAACAAAGCCTGCTAACCCTGTACATATATGTTTATGCAAAAATTTATTAAATACATCAGGAAGTGATGTTTATATGCAAGACATATGGTTTGTAAATGTGTGCTGAATAATGAATGTAGTACGTTATCAGAATTTAAAATTCAAAATCCTCCTGAAACAACGACTCCACTCTAAAATAATCAACCTTTTCAACACTTTTTGTTCAGAATCTGCGTTTTGCTCTCTGATTGCGATCGTCTCCACTTCCTGCTTTGATATCAACAAATATGTCCTTGTCAGGAAATGTGAGGAAGTCTGTTTAAAGATTGAGTCATCGATCATGATTGTTCAGTGAATGTTTACTGTTTTTTTTTTTTTTTTTTTTTTACAGTTGTTTTAATACTGTAAAATTGCAGAGATTAACCTGAAATGTATCAATTTTTATATTTTTTTCCACATAGGCTACAGCATATGTAAAAATAATAACATACATTATATGTATATTATTTAACAGAGTAATGCGCATTTATAAACTATAATCTGCCATATTGTAATTAATTTTCACAATTCTGTATTTTTATTGTTATTGTAGCTTTGTGATGCTTTTATTTACTGTAATTTTACAGAATATGTAGCTTTACCATTTTTTATTCCTTCCTTTTATTAGTTATTCCTTCTTTTTTATAGGTTTATTTTGAAATGCTGTTATTTCCTATGAGAAGCAGAAACTGACATTTCTCTGAAATCCCAGGCTTCACCTGCAGTTGTTCATTATAGCTAGCTGAGAGTCTCACTGAAAGCTATTAAACTTTTGTCCTTTTAGTCGTCCTTCCAGATTTTCATTTTATGAGTCTTTATTATATGAAAATTTTCATTCACTGAAATGTTACAGTTACTACTATTATTGTAAGATCTTATTAAAGTTAGTGTCAAGGTTGAATTTGGTGGGATGTTCAAGGTTCATTTATTTAATCACAGGGGCTAATGCAGATCAAGCTGCTGCAAACCAACCAAATCAGTAAATACTGTTTATTATGATATTGACAATATTGTTTCCTTGTTGCTGTTATTTTACATAGTAGAAAAAAACTGTTCCTGCCAAAGACACATTTAGTCTTCAGAGTTGGCATGGATTTCCTCCTCTAACTAAAATGAGAATGAGCTTTTCACCTTGTTTCTTTGTCTGTGAATAAAGAGGATGTAAGCTGTTATTCATACTTGATTTAATAAGCAATTACTGTGCTATATTTTTGCCTGAAATCACATTCATAAGACCATTTAGTTCCTAATTGGTTCTTTCTAACAGTTAATAACAGAATGTGTTTGGTGAGGTGGTAAGTGTACTCTCTGGCCCCAGTAATTGTTGGGGTGACAAATATTAAGCTACTCCGGCAGAGATTTAATGCAAATGTTACAGTAATTTTTAAATAAGAAATGTAGTTTTTATGGCTTGTTAAAGAAAAGTATTTACACACTTGTGTCATTTTGGACCTCATTTCTTGGGATAAGCTTTACAATATTCGGCGAGAAGAATAAAAATGCATCAGCAAAGTGAGAAGCAAGAGTAACTGTGGTTTAAATCAATGTTTTGGAGTTTTCTTTAGGAATTTAGTTTTAGCTGGCTGCATGAACATTCCCCACTGCTATTGGAAACAGTGTATTATGTTCAGGGGGCAAACTCAACGGCATCCATGTCTGCAGTTTTTCAAGTTGGGCTACTGTAATACACAGAGGCTGTAAGTACCACCGACCATCTGTCTGATTTCCAACTGCTGGTGCAATGCAACATAAGCCTGCATACTGTAGCTGAGATACAAGCCCTTAACCAATGTAGAGTATAACAGAAATGGTGGCTGTGGATGTTTTTTTGTTGAGAATATTGAAAATAGTGGCACTATGAGTGTTTTACAGCAGTCTCTCAGCATTACAGGGCACTTGTTACGGTGCATCCCGTCCTTTCATAATAACAGTAAGAGCTCCTGAAGGACGCAGGCTGTTAACTGTGAGTGACAGAGAGGACAGCAGGTCATCCTTTCATTTGAAACATGTTTCTAGAACTGAATGACAGATTGACAACAGAATAGCCAGGTAGTTTTCCCATGTTGATACAACACATGAACAATTTTCTGCCTTCACAATACAAAAGATGTGGTGACACCGCTGCTGAAGAAAAGAACGACTATGGCTTGAAACTCTGCAGGAGGTGGCCAAAATAAGAAAACATTGCACAATACTGGAGTGCAAAACGATACCTCTGCACTAGCATTCTTATTTTTGTGAAGCTTGTGATATGAGATTTACATCAGAGAGTATTATGTAACAACATCATTTCTGTTTTTTACTTGAGGACTATATTTTTTTTTTTGTCTGTGATATTGTGATGTCCCAAGGGGGGAATTAATCTTTTAAAAGGTCATATATTTCCACACAGATATGCGACCCTACAGAACCAAACACACTGATCGCTCCTCTTAGGGATTTAGTGTCCAGCTCAAGGACACTCCAGCTGGGACTTTGCTGTCATGATGCTTGAATGTGGGCCGTCTGAGTGAGGAATGGTCGCACCGATTTCAAGTATTCTTTTTTTCTCTCCTTAGTATCCTCACCAGTGTGCCTCTCTCTCTGTTACTAGTTTTAAAAAAGAATTTGGGTTATGCAAGGGCTCAAAGTAGAAACATCTGGTGTAAAGGTGGAACAGAGGTACACGAGATGGCAAAGAAATTAATACCTTTTAATATCCTCCTTATGCTACAACAAAGAATCAGCTAAAATTATAAAGCAAAGTTGATGCCTAATTAACAATAATATACAATTAACATGAAATATATCATCTTGAATTGTGCCCACACAATTATAATAAGAGGACTAGAAGTGTATATATATACAGTATATATATATATATATATATATATATATATATATATATATATATATGTATGATCTGATGTCCAGCTCAACTTCTTCCCCTTTTCTTTTTATATTTCACTTCATCAAATAAACATACACCTGTCAAGTCTCTGAAGAACAAAGGACCTCTGCTTTCTTTTAATCCACCTCATTTTATTGCTCTTTCAAGTCCAAATTCACACACCATTATAATTTCCATTACAATTAAAAATCCCTCTTGTTATAATAGCATCAAGAACTCAAAGTAGAACCATTCCAGCATTAGGTGAGGCTCGACTCCCACTGTAGTGCAAATACAGTGTATAAACAATTCTGACTTCAATTCCGACTGACGCCTGAAAATCAGTTTCACCATCTCTCCATAGCAACACAACACAGAGAATACTGTCAGATGATGTTTAGACGCATGAATCAGGATTTTGGGTTGCTTTGTAAAGTCTGCTGTGACTGTGTGTGTGTTAATCTTTGGGCTGGAGCCAGAACTCTGAGTCTTTGTGAAGCTGGGCTGTATCTTTATCTCCTTTTTATCACAGTGGAACAGACCATGAGATGAGCTTCCACTGCCAGGAACAGATGCAACATCTGTATACTGTATGTCTGCATCCATTCTGCTCCCACTTTATTATGCAACAGACATCATACAGCATTTGCAGTATTTCACAGCTCAGCTATATTGACTAATCATGTGAGGATGAACTGCAGAACACGCTGGACTACTGACACTAGGACGCTTAAGTATGGCTGCCTCCTCTTAGGTGATGAGTCAACTTGGTTGTTTTTTTTAATTGACTGAAAGTTTGTTGTTTTGTTTCTTTGATTTTTTTTCATTTTTCATGCTGAAATTAAATCAATTAATTAATTAGTTCAAATCCAATTGTTTACTCCAACCTCCAGACTGATGGCAGAAAATGCCATTCTAATATGCACAAGTTATATTTGACAAAGAACAAATGCAGCTAATAATTACCTAATGCAGAACAATTTGGGACAATTAAAAAGACAGTGGATCCAACAAAAAAAAATTACACACCACAGTAGGTGATGTGTCACAGGTGAAACGAAGTAGAAAAGGGGAAGAGTTAGATAGGGCAGTCGGTTAGGGTTTGTAATTGTGTGGGTGGCCCTGCTACCATTTGGGACATGTTATCTCATTTTTTTTAATTTTTTTTTTCCAAAACAGGCCCTAGTTTCATTCTTTTTCGTTACTTTAAACAACACAATTAGAAGTACCTATAGAATTTGCCAGACACCCAGTAACACTCTTTTTAAAGATAACTGTGGAGAATTAAGTGTTTTGTTTTTTTTTTTATATAAAGTAGATTTTTTTTTAATCTGCTTTTTGTTCTTCACATGATGCAGGTTAAAATGCATGGCATGATGTGTTTCATTATGCATTGCAGTCTCAGGATGTTGAATCAAGTAGGTTATACTGGAGCCTTCTGGAAAGCACTGACCGGTCTAGTGGTTATTCACCTCAGCAGATATACTTCCATCCTCACCTCCAGCCGTCGATGACCTAAGAGCGATCCATAGTCTGGTCCCCTGATCCTGCATTCCCACACCTCACTGGACATTATAATTGTATTTGTCCTGGTTCTTGTTGGCTCTCTGTACTGCCTCTAGAGAGAACGCTCACTGACCTGGACCAGAGTGTGGCACTGGGTCGTTCTGTGACAACTGCTTATGAAAGTAAGTAGGGCAGGTTGTTTGAGTTGCAACTGACTTAGCTCTGCTTATCGAGCAGTGATGTACCAAAAACCAGTGTGTGTACAAGTGGCCCCTTCATACAAAAAGGCATATGAATGCCATGGTAGCGCTCAAGGAATTTAGCTTGCAATAAAAGCAGATTTTTGGGTTCCAGTTCTTGTTTCCTGTATTAAACACGTCCATTTAAATAATATGGCAACAGCTGATGTCGCAGAAGAATTAAGAATGACTTACGGTGGCTGGGTGGTGAGACGGATGGTTCAACAAACACCAGACTTTTAGCAGATCGAGATTGCAATTTGTTTTTTTTTGTGATGTTTGCTTTCTGTCACTATTTTAAGCCAAACCATATTATTTTTTTTCTAAACCTAAGTGGTTTTCATGCCTGAAACTGAATTATTGTTTTTGTTGCCTAAACCTAATGGCACTTTTCCACTATACAGTAACGTCACGGCACACTACAGTACGGCACGGCTCAGTTTTGGTGCTTTTCCAATACAACTGAGTACCTCATAGTACTGTATCTCCTCAGTGTGATTGCTGTACGGCAGTGCGAAACTGCATTTACATGCGACACAGAAAACCGAGAAGAGGAAGAAGAACAACAACACTACTGTCATTCAATAGAGGACACTGAAGCGATCATGTAAGCAATCAAAAGCAATACCACAACAATACTGAAGCGGGTTCAAAAATGGCGGGGTCGAGTTGTGTTTGGCTTTTATAGTCTAGTCGGATACTTCCAATGACGACACTCGTTGGCCAAGCAGTAGACGGCAGTCGGCTAACGTCACATTTTAGTATCGTTTCAGCTGAGGAGGTATGAAAAAAGTAACTAGTACCAGGTACTAGTGGAAAAGCGCCACAAACATGTTACAGCCATGCCATACCGCACCATACCGGGCCTATGGAAAAGCGCCATAATTGTGGCCATTTGCATGATTTACAAATGGCACATGGAAAAAAAAAATAAATAAAATGCATACTCATGACACATGGAATATCTTTGTAATGTCATATAAATACATAACTTTTATTAGGGATTCTCACAGTCTCACATATAATATTAAATGCCAACTTTACTTCCAAATCAAAGTATGTAGAATGTGGTCAACTTCTAACTTTTGTTGATTAGAAAGTCCGTCCATACAGTATGTTCTTTCTTTTGACAGGCAGGGTGATGTTTTATTACAATGATATGTTGTCCAAGATTGATGAAGAAGAATTTAACATGCAGGTGATCCTCCCCCAGGAGGAAGGTTTGGCACCCAGTGGGGCTCTGGCAGCAGTGTCAGGATGACATGATAAAGTTATGAAGGATTAAAGGTGCTCTATGCCATAGCCACAGCATCAGTATAGCAGAAAACAACTATTTGCTGTGTTAAGATATAGAGGAGTGATGCAGCAGACTGTCAAGAAATACTTTGTGTGGTTCTTCTAACATACTTTATGTCCTGGAAAAATGTTACTGGATGTCTGCCATCATCTTCCAAGTCATATTCCCAAATGAGACACTAGGTGACCAAAGTTCATTGCAAACACTTTAGAAAATATTGCAAATAATATGGAACGTGCTAAACAAATAAAGGTATATATAGATTACCATAAAACTCAACTTCTTTTTTTTATTTCAATGAATCAAACAGCACTGTGGGTGTTTTATTCCAGAAAATCATTTTCAAGGCATCCTCTATGATTTGGGCAGACAAGATTGACTTAATCTCCTTCTCAAATACTGAGTTGATTATTGGCTGGGCAGTAGAACAGTAGAGTCAGTAGAGTCTTAAAGTCATTATTGCTTATTTCTGAATTCATATGAAAAAAAAATGAATAATAGAGGGAGAGTCAGGGCACAGAGTGTTACAGTGGTCCTGCGTACAAAGTCCATCGTCCCCCTGTTTTCAGGTAGTTCCAGCACTTTTACTTGCAACATTTCAGCATTTTTGAAAAGTACATTGAACAAATATCAGCCATTACAGAAAGTGTTAACACAGAGAAAACCCCTGTGCACAGATTATCACTTAAATGAAGCATGCAGTCCCTTAACAGAAAGTGTTTTAGAGCGAAACACTTAACTGTAACTGATTATGTAAATGCTTCTTTATATAACCCACAGCAGAGCCTGTATAAATATGTATAAATTTAACTTGTGATAAATCCTTTTTAAAAAATGTGCTACAAATGATTTGTAATTCATCAAACAATAATTATATGCCCCGTGTTTAAGTCATGGACAATTTACTGTAATTTGGATAAGGATTTATCCACTCATAAGCGAGGAGATAATGCATCATAGGGTAAAAGTACTACAACAATAATACTTGTGTGTAAATTCCCCTATTGTCTTGAGAATTAAATCTTCTGAGACGCTTGCCAGAGGGTGAAGACAGGGATTATCTTGAAGAGGTAGTGGAAGGGAAGTTTGTGCTCCAAAATATAAGACATCATCACCCACTGAGGTAATTGTTCATTCATTGGTAATGATTGTAGATAATCAGGGTCATCATCATGGTTTTAGAAACACTGAGATTTTGAGTGGCTTCCAAAACCAAAAAGGTCTCTTAACTCTTTGAGTGCCAGCCGTTTTTTTAAAACAGAAAGTGCCTTGTGTCAGCGTTTTTTGGCCATTTTGAGTCATATTTCAAGACCTACAATATATTTTTTGTACTATGTCTCTGAAAACACAGAATAGTTCAAATGAAAGAAGAGACTCTATTTCATCATGAAAAAAAAATGTTTTTACCTTGTTCCATTCTTGTTTTATCAGAGGTAGAGTACAGGACACTTTCACCAAAATCACCACTTTTTGTCCAAATTTTGTTTTGCTCTCTAATCTCGATCATCTCCACTTCCTGCTTTGATCTCTGTGGCGTATAATGTCTCTTTACGCTCCAACTACAAATCCCAGAAGCCCTAATATTACTCACAGGCTGTGTGAGACCATGATCGGCAACAGAAAAAAACACTTATTACGTATTACGTTATGATGTATTACGTTGATGGCATTCAAGCGTTGGATTTTAAATGACGTCAAAAGCCGTCAATGGCACTCAAAGAATTAATAGTTTTAATTTAACATTTTTTTTTTATTATTTTCTGTTCAATTACAATTTCTGTAAATGTGATATATCAATGAAGATCTGGGCACCTGAAAATGTTGTTGGGGATACATAAAGAGGCTTTATTGGCTTTATTGTGAAATTGCCCACATGGGCTAGTGTATGCCATAGATCAGGACTGAGTTTCTTCAAATCCTCTTCAAAAGAAATTTAGATTAACATTTTTATTAATTGCTGATATTTCTGCATGTGTTACGTATATACAGCAAACCCCTCAGTGAAAAGAGCACCATATCATTATAACATCTGGTCCATATTAACGCATGGGGGTTATAGGATGCAGCTGGAAGTTGCTGATGCGTCTCCTGGTTTCTTGGTTCAAATCCACATTCTGCTTGGATGATATTCCCTGGGATCCATCTTCAGATTACTGCATGACTCACTGGGATGTCCTCTGAAGCAGCCGACACTAGAAATCCAGGCTCTACACTGCCTGTCCATGACATAAGATAACACCCAAAGTGAATAATGCACCTCTACCAAGGAGCCTCTCATCTATATTCACCTCAGCTATCTCAAACTGTTCAGGGCTCCATATGACACCTGTGCTTTGTTGTTTGGCACTGATGAGAAATTCTAAACCTCATGCTCTGGAAATCCCAGGTATGTATAATGGTACGTGTTATATAGCCAAATCTTGATAAGCTATGGGGGATGTGTTTCTACAGAGAGCCTCTCTCTGCAGGGGTCAAAGGTCAGATGTGAAGTTCAAGTGCCTCAGCCTGCCATGGATGTATCTGCTGTACAGTCCTTCCTCCTCAATGACTTTGCCGTCTCATTTACTAGTTGACCTCACGGGAACCACAGGAGCATCCTTCTATCTGTATGCTGAGAATGAGTATAGTTGCAGAGAAAACACAGACACATACATATTCACTCAATTTTTTTTGGAATATTGAGATATTGATATTCAGCTAGGATAGTGTGCTTTTTCTTTGGCGCTTTATCCTGCCTCACTTTAATCAAAAATTCGCATGCATTAGTAAAACAAATTACATGATTCACATTAGATTTCAAGCTTTGCAAACACAGAATACATTACTTTTTAACTTATTTCTGAGTGGATATTCATATTGGTAGTTTATAAAATAGCAACAGCATTTTAGCTGTTTTTTTACCTCTATTTTTTCCTCCCAGCACAAGAAAGTCTTCTGGTTTAAAGACCCTTATTATGTTCCCGATAGCCCACACTTACTGTTTAAGCAACACTGAGCTTAAAACAAAATAATAATTTTAAAAAAATAAAATGACATAACTCTGGATCATTTCCCAAAAATATTTAAAAATAATATTAATCTGATCTCTTTATCATCCATCCCTCAAACCCACACAACAGATCTCTGCATCTTGTTTTTTATGTAAATAAGCAAAGAAAATTACAAAAACAGCCCAAGGATATTCATCAAGGTTGTGCTGAAATGGTGCCAGCGAGTGAGGGGGAACATTTCTTGACATAATTTGAGACAGCAAAGAGAAAGAAAGGCTGAGTCTCCTGAGGTGCTGACGTGTGTCATTTGCAGGTTTTATGTGAAGCTGTTTTTTTTCCCCTCACCAGCTGCAGTAAATGAAGAACGTTTCCTGTGTTGATTTTGCAGGTTAATTGAGAGACAGTAACTCAGCACTGGCAGTACTGAACCCTGTCTCTCCACTCGAGCAGCTTTACTCTCCTCAATGAAGGAAGTCCTTCATGATTCACTCTCTATTCTGGATGTCACATTTCAGATTTACACTCACAATATCTACATTTTTCTCCCTCTTTATTGAAAAAATATGCACTTTTGACTGTCTTGACAATATTAGATTGTGCAGCTGGACAAGCACATGGTGTCAGTCTGACACACTGTCACTGTAAAATGAGAGGCTCTTGTGAAGGACGATTCCTCCGTTACCACTTTCCCTTGACTGAACTAAAGAAAGAGGTGAAACACACCTTGACAGGTATTTGAGGTTTAAACCCTATGGAGCTGTGGAAGACCATGTTCTTTTTTTTTCTTACTAAATGATAAGTGATAGCTTTGTGCAACCACACCACCATCACAATGAGTTACTACTGTGTCTCTATAGGTTTACACCCTGCAAACGTGTGCATGGTTATTGAATGTGCTCATTCATCGACCCTTTCACCTGAAATGAGGCTCAAATAGATATATGATATTATATTCAGGAAAATATTTCATCACACAAAGAAATAAAAATATGGTATACATTATTTATTGATAACTTTCAATTAAAATCATTGCTCTACAATAACATCTATGGTAATTTTTGAGGACACAGGAGGAAATTGTAAGCCAAACAAAAGCCATGAGATGCGATTCATTTATTTTGTCTTACAGAATTTAGCACATATATTCTCTTACTTAGGGGAGATTATGTCCTACATAGATAATATACTTTTAGCCATCCATGCATCCTTCCATCCAGCGTAGGTTTTGGCCAACCTGGCCTGCAAAAAAAGCTTCTCTGGGCTTCTGTTATGTCATGCATTGCATATTTTAAAAGAAAAATGCTGGTTATGGTATTTACTAGGGATGTAACTATGCATCATGAGATAGTTAAAAATCAGAACAAATGTGTGATGTTTCAAATCGGTGGAGATGAAAAATGAATTACAATGCCCGTTTTAAACAGGGGAGGGTATTCAGACAGAACGAAAGTCATGATGGCGGTTGCAAGTGATTTTGAAATAGAGGATGCACAGACCAGTTTCAAGTTTCAACTGTATAATTTATGTCTGTTGTTTAAGGTCGCTTTCACACCTAACCAAGGGGACTCGGTTCGCTTCGGGGCTGAAAGGTGCAACATTGTTGCATTTATCACTTGGTTCAGTTCCGCTTTCACGCTGCAATTCCTGAACCGCACCAAACTTTCTGAACGTCAACAGCCAGTTCTATGTAAACTCACAGACTACAAACTGGACTGGCAGTTTTGTATTGTGCTTCGTTACATTATTTGAGGGAATGCTACAATGTTAATTATATGTAAATATGTAAAATTGTGAATTTATGGGTTATGTTGTTCAGACGATTGAGCTAAGCTAGCTAACTGCTAACGGTGGTCACTCGTTGTTTGTTTTGGTCTGGAGTGCGTACTGTACTTGCTGTCCATGCACTACATACATTTGGTCCTGTGTTAGGCCCGGTGAGCTTTCACACTGCATACAAACCGCACCAGGGTTCACTTGTAAATGAACCAAGACCCCCATTTTCAAGCGGACCAGAGTTCATTTGTTTGGTCCGCACCTGAGTTGATATGAGCTTTTACACCTGTATTGTAATTGTAAATCGTATCAAATCGTGAGTTGAGTGTATCGTTACATCCCTAGTATTTGCTTATTCAACTTAAATTAAAATTGTAAAACATATATTAGACTGCAGACACAAAGCATTGATTTTATTGTGAGGAAAGAATAATAAATGCATGAATCTGTCCAAGACCTAGCATTGATGATATTCATTGCCTCCGGGTACACAACGTCACGTAAATACTGGAGAGCAGGCCAGCACCTGTTCATGCATTGAAATACAATTGATTGATCCATTCTAAATGGGAAGAGGGATGTTTTTTATTCTGGTCAGTGTGTTGAAACTAGTCCAAACCTTAATGCCTCTGGCCAATTAAACCTTCCTCATGAATGTTCAAAAGTCTAACTGCATTTGATATTTTCAGAAACAGGAAACCAGACTGGAACCTGCTTTGACTTCACAAACTGAGGTGCATACAAAAATAGTTTCTTTCAAAGGAGAGTAATTTGTTTTGTTTAGACACCCAGCTGCTGCAGGAAAAATGAATCATATGAAAAATGTATGGACCTTAGGTCTCTTAGAATTACCTGCCAAAATGTTTCATGACTCATAATATGCAAACAGCTGAAGGGTAGGTATATTCCATATTAGGCAGCTTCCTTGCATACAGTCGATGAACTAATGCAAGAAATTTTTTTTTTTTTTTCCTTTTAGGTAATATCAGTCATCAAACAATCACAGTCACCGATGTGAAATATTCTAGTGAGATGTTTTCTCTTTTCACAGTAAGTCTCTTAACATCTCCCATCCATGACTAATTAGCATACCCTTGTGCTCCTGCTGTAGTGCCATCCAATTTGGGAGTTTGTGAGTGCACATGCTCATGCATCTTTGTACAAAGACTGTCCATGAAGTGCTTGGGCCACGTTACCCACCATATTCACTGGTTATTATGACTATCTCTACCAGGGCCACCCCTGACCAAATTGGGGCCCGAAGCAAAATTTTATTTGGAGGCCCCCCGACCCCCGAGCCCTGCCTCCTCATCGTCCCACATGTATCATAGGTATGAAATGACTGAACAACGACATGCTATTTCACCTGACCAACCTTTATTAGTAATAACAAATGTAAAGAGAGTTTGGCTGTATGAGACAAATAAATTCAACCAGAAATAAATCAATAAATAAATATAAAAAATAACTTCAAAAGCCATCTATTCTCTGCACATGCTGTATGAGACACATGCCTCACAGTAGTGCATATGCACATCCTCAATAAAATTAAAATGCAATTAATGGAAATACTAGAACTAATGGTCTGATTTCAGGTCTTTTTTTTCTCCTTCCTTGAGCTGATTTGATGCTGTACAGTAAACGCATAAGTGCATCACCTCGCACAAAATGTGGCCCCTCATGAAGGCTGAGGCCCTACGCAGGGCACGTGTTCTGCATTTCGGGAGGGGGCACTGATCTCAAGTGTAAGCCCTCCTCCACCAGGCAGCAGAAATGAGATTTAAACAGCAGAGAGCTCCAGGGTTGCATAGCTGTGCTGAACTCCTCCATCAGACTCTATAAAGTAAAAGAAATACAAAAGACAGAAAGGAAATCGGTTTCTAGTAAAATTCAATGAGCGAGATGAGATGATATAGTGGCTAAAAGCTCATGGCGCATGAATAAAACTCAGACCTTATATGAATTAAATCTTGTATTGTTTATTATTAATGCACATTTCCACGCCATAAACTGCAATCATTTCAGATTCTTGAACCCAGGGTAGACACGTGGGAAGGGAGGAAATCGTGGTATGAAATATAAATACCTTATCATCCAGAGAGAGATCGCTTTATAGTCATTTGAAAGACAAATCAATAACTAATCTCATGGACAGTGATCAGGTTTAATTTCACTGGGTGCATTTGGTTTCATTTTGCAATAGTTGAGCAAGCTTTAGCCAACTTTTTTTTCCATCGCAACTTGAGGAGGAACATCTTGTGGCCTTTCAGGTAAAAGGAGGAAAAGCGGAGGAGATTCCGCTTTGATGTCTCTGACTGTCTCTGACAGTCTTTTTCTTTAAGCGGATTCTTGAGGTTATGCGGCTTGAGACAGATCTGATCTTCTCCCAGAGATTTCACTTATTTCTCCCCCAACGACAACAATATCTTTTTTTTTTTTGCTGATATCTCATTGCAACACCTTGATCTCGCTGAACTCTTCCCTGCAGTTGTCTGCAAAATAGTTTACCACATCCCTTGGCAGCACAAAAAAGAACGGGGCAGCGAATAGATGAGTGCTTATCAATGAAGAAGAGATTGTGAACAAAACCCTGACATATGTCATATTAGTCCATAGCTTATGTGGATAATAATATGTGACTACATGATGCAGGTCTACGTGTATACTATACAGATAAGGGGAGACATCGTGGACTGCAGGCAAGCTTGGGGAGATTTTCATTAGCTTGCGCCTCAGCTTTAAGGTGCTACTAAACAAGAACAGATCGAACAACAATTACCAAGCATGCTGTGCTATTAATGCAAAGCATGCACACTGCGCCTCTCTATTTTCTACTTCCAGCTCATGTTAAGGGTTTTGATTCTTTTATTGTGGTCATTTCTAATGTGACATTCAGTGAATTAGTTATGAATATCCTGAGCAACAATCTAGCACAAAATGCAGCACTTCCACCATTGTCTTTATTTCCTCGAAGGAAACACAGGGTGAATATCCCCCTTAGCTGTTCTGTGGGGGATTACAAAAGTAAACTGCTGCTTTGCAGGGACAGGAGAGGTCACCACAGCACCCCATGCTCTATCTCCCTCCCCTCCATCCTCTCATGCACCTCCCTTCCATTCCTCCAGCCCTTTCCTTCCCTCGCGCTTCATCACTCTATTGCACAAATGCATCCTGCCACTGATGGCCTCACCTGGGACTCGTGTGTGACCTCCCCCTCCTTGTCTTGGTGTGCAAGGACAGAGCCAATAGAGTGCAGGCAGCCACCAGAAAGCCAACAACACAGCATCTGTCCTACATACATAAAGCAGACAGAGGAAAAGTGTCCCGACATTTAGTCATACTGCTTGATGGATATAATTCACAGATTACATTGAACTGCATGTAAAGTAGTAGAGGCAGTAGTAGCATACAATTTATCAAAAAGTCCATCCATCCATTATCTACCGCTTATCCTCATAGGGTCGCGGGGGAGCTGGAGCCTATCCCAGCTGTCTTAGGGCGGAAGGCAGGGTACACCCTGGACAAGTTGTCACCTCATCACAGGGCACATAGAAACAGACAACCACTCACACTCACATTCACACCTATACGGTCAATTTAAATTAGCCAATTAACCTAATCCCCATGCATGTTTTTGGATGGTAGGAGGAAGCCGGAGTACCCGGAGAGAACCCAGACACGGGGAGAACATGCAAACTCCACACAGAAAGGCCCCGGGCCGGATTCGAGCCCAGTACCTTCTTGCTGTGAGGCGACAATGCTAACCACTACACCACCGTGCCGCCCACTTATCAAAAAGTCAATATTCATACTAATAAAGAACAGTTGATTTATATGTTATATGGGCATGACCCATATAACATATAAATAACATAACATACCCCATGATAAGAACACTAATGTTGAAATTAGTAACGCCATCACTAACGTCTGGTATATTTTACCCGATATAATATCCTGGATAAAATACAGTTCATCAATTTATATAAAAATACAACACTGTATGCCAAATTGTAGTATTCTTATTTAATTTCCCAGTATACAGTATTACATAAAATAAAAAGGGTACCATGGGGGACCCTTTAAAAAGGCAGGAGGTAATCAGGTAATCCTTAATGAAAAATTTCCAAAAAAAAAAAAAAAATGGAGCTGGTAACTTGTTTTTCAGTCTACCCATTCCTGGGACATACACTATATTGCCAAAAGTATTCGCCCACCTGCCTTGACTTGCATATTAACTTAAGTGACATCCCATTCCTAATCCATAGGGTTCAATATGACGTTGGTCCACCATTTGCAGCTATAACAGCTTCAACTCTTCTGGGAAGACTGTCCACAAGGTTTCGGAGTGTGTTTATGGGAATTTTTGACCATTCTTCCAGAAGCGTATTTGTGAGGTCACACACTGATGTTGGATGAGAAGGCCTGTCTCTCAGTCTCTGCTCTAATTCATCCCAAAGGTGTTCTATCAGGTTGAGGTCAGGACTCTGTGCAGGCCAGTCAAGTTCATCCACACCAGACTCTGTCATCCATGTCTTTATGGACCTTGCTTTGTGCACTGGTGCACAGTCATGTTGGAAGAGGAAGGGGCCAGCTCCAAACTGTTCCCACAAAGTTGGGAGCATGGAATTGTCCAAAATGTCTTGGTATGCTGAAGCATTCAGAGTTCCTTTCACTGGAACTAAGGGGCCAAGCCCAGCTCCAGAAAAACAACCCCACACCATAATCCCCCCTCCACCAAACTTTACACTTGGCACAATGCAGTCCGACAACTATCGCTCTCCTGGCAACCACCAAACCCAGACTCGCCCATCAGATTGCCAGATCCGACGCTTTGCATTGCACTTGATGACGTATGGCTTGGATGCAGCTGCTCGGCCATGGAAACCCATTCCATGAAGCTCTCTGTGCTCTGTTCTTGAGCTAATCTGAAGGCCACATGAAGTTTGGAAGTCTGTAGCGATTGACTCTGCAGAAAGTTGGTGACCTCTTCACACTATGCGCCTCAGCATCCTCTGACCCCGCTCTGTCAGTTTACGTGGTCTACCACTTCGTGGCTGAGTTGCTGTCGTTCCCAAACACTTCCATGTTCTTATAATACAGCTGACAGTTGAATGTGGAATATTTAGGAGCGAGGAAATTTCACGACTGGATTTGTTGCACAGGTGGCATCCTATCACAGTTCCACGCTGGAATTCACTGAGCTCCTGAGAGCGACCCATTCTTTCACAAATGTTTGTAAAAGCAGTCTGCATGCCTAGGTGCTTGATTTTACACACCTGTGGCCATGGAAGTGGAACACCTGATTTTGATTATTTGGATGGGTGAGTGAATACTTTTGGCAATATAGTGTATGAGCCTTGTCTGGTGAATGCACAGTCTTCCTGCATCACTGACAATTGTGGGAGAGAGACAAAAAAAAAATGGCATTTTTTGAGAGGGGAAAAAAATTACCAATTTTTTTGACTATATGAATGTCCTTGTAAATTACCCTTAAGTGATGTTTATTCATAGCCATACTAATTAAGCAATAACATGCAAATTCTGGGACAACTCTAACTTACTTTAGTTTTACATGCAGTAGGTACAGGCAGGGTTGTAATGTAAAGTAAAACATGTTACTCTCTATCACTAACGTTGGGTGAAAGTCACCTGGACACATGCCTCTTGAAAAAAACATAGATGGGAGGAGGGGAACAAACATACCATTAATGACATCAGTGAGCAGCCTGAAGCTACCCAAAAACCCATGCAACTCAGACAGCAGCAACAAAATGCAAATCACAAAATGACAAAATTGTGTGGGTGAAAATTAGCCAACGTTAGTGTTCCTGGGTTAACCCTGTTAACTCTGTTAGACCTCTTATAAAAAGTGCAGTATGTAGAATTTGGTGACATTGAGTGGTGAGATTTTAGATTTCAATCAACTGAAATTTCTCTCAAGCGCCAAGTGAGAATAACCCTTGTTGTCACTGACACTGTGAAAAAGTCATTACTTTTTCCCTGGCCGTAATTCCCAAGATTACCTGCAGCTGCGCTTGTTAACAGGCTCAATCAGGCCAATTGGTTCACCTGTGTGTAGTCAGGTAGAGGGTGAAACCATCAGTGAGCTTGGGGGTTCTCAATTATCTCTGGTGCATAGATTCAGGATACTAAATGGTGGTCATTTTGCTCAGACCCCTGTAATGGTTTGGTCTGATTGGGGTTGGGCCAGGAAGCTATATGAGGCCACTTTTGCAGAGGCCATCTGGGGAGATATTGACAGTTTGCTGAGAGGCTGTTTTTTTTTTTTTTTTGTTTTGTTTTCTGTTTTAGTGTATCTCAGACATTATTTTTGTCTTTGCTGATTTGCATTTTTGTTTCATTTTTACATTTCTGCTCCCTGAGCCTTTTTCTCAAACCACCACCTTACTGACACAGTAGTGCCAGACGGCCACACCAAAATCCCAAAGTGACTGCGGCATCATAACTGGTCATGCTACAGATACTGTTAAGTGTGTGTATGTGAGATCCCTTTTTCATTATCTGCCAACCTCAATATTTCTCACAAGAACAAGTTTTCATAAAAAACTCTCAGAGTCACCCTGTCACCCCAATTCAATGAAACTGAATAATAACACACTAAATACACCATCACCAGCTTGTGTTCATTGATTCAAATTGATTCTTCTCTTGCAAAACAAATTTGCTCAAGGGGATAGAAATAACCTTTTTAACTACAAGTGATTGGGCTTTCTCACAGAAGTGACATTTACAAAGAAATAATAAAGATATACTGTGATGAAAAACCGTTAATAAACCTTGCTTCAAAAAAAGGGTGCTGCTACAGATCAAGTTGTGCTGGTTCTACTTAACAATACAATAGTTTGAAAAGCTAAGAACGCAACAGCTCAGAGTCTGTTGGGTGACGCTCTCCCATGTGTACCAATAAAACATCAATTGTGTTTCTTTGAGGCGCTCAGGGAAATAAACACCTTGAGGCAAATTGGGATGCTCAGAGATTATGTAATTTTATGATGTCATAAAAGCTCAACCTGTCTTTTCCGCTTCTATTTTTTATTCCAGGTTAATGAGCCTTGATTCTTAAATGTTTCTGCTAAAGTCTGCTGCTTCTGGCAATCATATGTAATTGCAGCTACCTTGGAGCCATAGAAAGAGGTCGCCTGATCCACTAATCAATTATTTGCAACCTGTTTTGGAAATAACTTATTGAGTGCCAGCTGTTTTTTATAATCTGTGGGGGTCTGGTTTCTGCAAGAAACCAAACGCAGACAAGCAGGTAGATGAAAATGAAGCAAACAGTTTTTTTCTCCAGATTCCATTTGTTTTGCTCTATAATCGTGATCGTCTCCATTTCCTGCTTTGATCTCTGTGGTGTATGCCATGTCTTTAAGCCCCAATATTACTCACAGGCTGTGTGAGAGTGCTCTCTTGTGCCAGCTGTCAAAAAACACTTGATAATGGCATGGAAGCGTTTGATTTTGACCGACGTATCAATACATCAATGGCACTCAAAGAGTTAATGGCTGTTGTCACCCAAGATATGTAATTCAAAACCAAAAATATGCTGCATATGCTGTAATGCTTGGATCTAGTGTTCAGAATGAGGCTTCACTGACAAGCTGAATTCTCATAGATGTATGCTTTGCATACTTATAAGCCTATTCATATTCTGCCCATACAGCAACCCCACTGACACCGTGTTAGAGATTCAGCGGAGTACAGTTAGTTCTTAATATACTGTCCAGTATACATATATACTGCACTGTATACTGTACATAAGAATCAGGTTCGAGAAAGATGTGCACAGGGCAGTTCAGCATGAAATAGAAATGTGAATGGAGAAATGTTGGAGGCACTTCTAACTTATGTTGCCCTTGCTCAGACAACACCCATCTTGAAAGTCTGCCTTTATTTTGCACTAATCTACACAAGAGTTGCTGTTCCATATTGCTGGGTAAACATACTGTATGTCCATAGACAAAGACAAACATTGAGCAAAATGGCTTCCGTGGTGGCTCCTGGACCACAGTGTGCTATAATGATACACAGACTCACAAGGTGAAAACAGTGCCAGCCTCGCTGTCGAGGCTGGTAACAAGCAAATTCTGGTGGCCGTGTAAAATCAGGCTGTCACAGGAAAAGGAAGCACAATGCTGCTGCTCTACTCCTGTTAAACCTTGTGGGGGTGGATGGTAAGGCCTAAAGAGCCCATGACTCTGACACAGGAGCTTGTTGTTTGCGTCCTGTTTCCCACCAATGTGTTATATTTTGTTGATACCATGACTAGAGTGGATTCCTGACTTGAGTTTTGTAAGAAACAAACCTTTAAAAATAGCAGTGTGGGTCATTTATGTAATATGTAGATGAGTTTTGGAAAGCACTGACAAGCAAAAAGTTATCCTGACTTGACAAAATGTGTGTTAGCAGGAATGTGTCAAGGCCGTCTGCATATTCACAGTCACTTTTTGAGGTTTTTTTCACTCTGGTTGTGTGAGAGTGTATTATACTGTAAGTCTGATAAAAGCTCACTTAAGAGAAAAAGTTTGATCTCTAATCATCTGCTGGTCCAACCCAGTAATTATCACTGTAGCCTTGAGTCAGTCATTAAAAATAAGGGCTGCTTGTTAACACTTCCTTTTAAGGGTGCTTCTTCTACATCCACATCCTACACTGCTATCCCAAACCAACAGATTATCTACCAAGGTGTGATGCTAAAAGCACTGGGGGGCAGGTGGAGGCTGTGGCTGTGAGTCAAATATCCATTAAAGTGGAAACATTTCTCCACAACTTTCCAGGGACCATGCAGTTCGTTGAGCAGACAGCTTGGAGAGTGTGGGCTCACGATTGTCTTTGGTTCATGTGATGTGTATCACTCTACTTGACGATGAGAGAACAGTGTTTTAGCTCATTTAGTGGTTGGCTGAATAATTAAAAGTGCATTTAATTTCTCAGCCCACCATTTCCTTTTCATTAAGCACTTAGGAATTCTTGATTAGCCTATGCTGTGCATTTGAAGTGTAATTGTGTAGTTGTTGTAGTAGTTTCTGAACATATGCAGTTATCAATATACTGAACTGTTATTTGTGTTTATTCCATTAAACTTTGTTTAAAAAAAAAAAAAAAGTTGCATTTATTCCAGTGTTAGAAACACAAGCATTTGTCCCCTTCAAAAACACACTATTGAATCGGTTCAATCAGCAGCTCTGCAATTTATCACACCAGCGGTAAACTGACGTCGCAACAACACACAGGCGCATTCTGAGAGATCTGGAGAAAATTAAGTTAGGGGCCACTGTGTGGGGCACAAGGATGCAATTGGATTGGCTACAAGTTTGAGGGGAAAAAAGTTTTTCAAGCACTCCCACGGAGGAGGCTCCTTTGGTTTGTTTATTAGACTGGACAGGGCAAGTTCTCAATTATTACAATGCAATCTGCAGCAGTGTACACAGAGCTGCCAGTGTGACTGAAAACAGGTGAACTTTGAATCCAGTCTGGATTCTGGGGTTGGCTCTATTTTGCTTGTTATAGCAGATACAGAGCAGTATAGATCACCTTCACACTGAGATGCTGCAAACAGGCGGGCATACATCCGCAAAGCATGACTGATAGTCTACCGTATGAATCTATATCACTAGAATTTTATCCTCTCATATCAGTAATGCTGGATCAGTTTGTTATTGATAAATGTAAAATGAATCAAAATGTTGAGAGGAAAAACATACTGAATAATTTGTGTGTTGGTTTAGAGGCAGGTTTATGATTAGCAAATATCACAAGGATGATTTCTACTTTACAACTTTATTCCTGAGAGAAAATGGTGGGGGGGCACTGTAGCCTCACAGCAAGAAGGTACCGGGTTCGATTCCCAGCCCGGGGCCTTTCTGTGTGGAGTTTGCATGTTCTCCTCGTGTCTGTGTGGGGTCTCTCCGGGTACTCCGGCTTCCTCCCACCATCCAAAAACATGCATGGGGATTAGGTTAATTGGATAATTTAAATTGTCCAGGGTGTACCCTGCTTCTCGCCCTAAGACAGCTGGGATAGGCTCCCTGATTTGTCACATGCCGCACATATGGGTTGCCTAATGCACTTGGGTAATCTTGTTTAGACAAAATGTGGAAACTGACAACCACGAGATTGATGTTGGTTCCATCAAAGCGACTGCTGAATTATTTAATGAAATTAATGAAAGTTCATAAAAAATGTATACGTCTTTGACATGGTGCCGCCTTTCTGGCAGACGTGTCTCAGTGAAATTAACTATGAAAATGCTTCTTTGAAATAATGAGAGGTCCTTCATTATTAAAGATCTCTGGGGTTTGTCTTTTGAAACAAAGAATTACCAAGTCTAAGTGAGGGACACATGAAGTCATGTTCCAGTCTGGTCTAACAAAAAATTTGTCGCAGGACAGTTGTCACTATATCTAAAAACAAGCTCCAACAAGACAGGGATAATAACACTTTAGTGTACATGATGCATTTGAAGTATCATTTGTCCTGAAATTAACTCTCTGTTTTAAAGTAAGCTGTTAGTTTGGTGCATCCAAATCAAGTCTTCCTCTTCCTCCTATCCCTCAGATGCTGTATCTCCTGTAAGAAGTTCAAACAGCAGCATTTACTGCCAAATATCCCCCCCGTCCCCCTCCTAACCCTTTCATCATTCAAATGTTTTTGTAAAATTCCTTTACTGAGATTCAGCCACTCATGTGATGCCCATAAACTCTCAGGTCTGATAGGGTTAGTCAACACAATCTAAGTGCGTGTGTTAGTAACTGACTGTTATGAGGATTATTTATGTTTTCAACATTTTATGGATGAACTACATAACTTGAAGTGATGATGTCTAGTTTAACATTTAAACACCTGTCCAGCCATATTTTTGTCAGAATATTTGCTATTTAAACAGTCAAAAAATGAATGATAATGTCAACTCTTTGAGTGCCATTGACAGCTTTCATCATCAAAGTGTTTTTTTTTCTACACCTCGTTGCCGATCGTGGTCTCCCGCAGCCTGTGAGTAATTTTGGGGCCCTGGGATTTGTAGTCAGGACATAAAGATTCGGTATACGCTACAGAGATCAAAGCAGGAAGTGGAAACAATCACAATTAGAGAGCAAAACGTAGGGATTCTGGACAAAAAGTGGTGATTTCGGTGAACATGGCCTCTACTCTACCTCTGATAAAACAAGAATGGAACAAGGTAAAAACAAGCATTTTGATTCATGATGAAATGGAATATCTTCTTCTTTGTCAATCTGAGCTATTCAGTGTTTTCAGAGACATGGTACAAAATATTCTGTGGGTCTAGAAATATGACTCAAAATGGGCAAAAATGCTGGCACAAGGCGCTTTCAATTTAAAAAAAAAAAAAAAAAACAGCTGCGGTTAATCAGAATCAGAATCAGAATACTTAATCCCCAAGGGGAAATTGTTTTCGTTCCAGTGCAAAAGAAGGAGAGCACACAGCAGTGGAAACAAGAGATAAAATAGAAATATAAGTAAACTCTAAAACAGGCAAAAGTAGACACTAAAATACAAATAAATAAAATCAAATATGAAAGTAAACAGTAAATAATAAAGATAAAGATAAATACTAACTGCACATAATAAAGAAAAAATAAATACTAACTGCACAAGATGAAATGAAATGAAATGGGTATTTACATGATGAAATGGATATGTACATGATGAAATGGATATTTACATGATGAAATGGATATTTACATAATAAAATAAAATGGATATTTACACTGCACTATATTCAGTCAGAGGGAGGAGTTATACAGTTTGATGGCCACAGGTAAGAATGACTTCCTGTGGCGCTCAGTGGTGCATTTAGGAGCAATGAGTCTCTTGCTGAAGGAGCTCCTGACCAGAGTGTTGTGGAGAGGGTGGGAGGCATGCTGCAGTATCACCCTCAGTTTAGACAGCATCCTCCTGTCAGACACTGCTGTCAGAGTGTCCAGCTCCATCCCCACAACATCACTGGCCTTCCTAATCAGTTTGTCGAGTCTGTTGGCATCGGCTGCTCTCAGTCTGCTGCTCCAGCACACCAGCAAACAGAACAGCACTGGCCACCACAGACTCGTAAAACATTTTCCAGCATAGTCCGGTAGATGCTGAAGGGCGGAACCTCCTCAGGAAGTAGAAGCGGCTCTGTCCTTCTTGTAAAGGACTTCAGTGTTTTTAGTCCAGTCCAGTTTATTGTCTATGAACACTCCCAGATATTTATAGTGTTCAACAATGTCCACATTATGTCCCAGGATGGAAACTGGGGTTACAGGTGTCCTGGTTTCCTCAAGTCCACCACCAGCTCTTTGGTCTTAGTTGTGTTGGGCTGCAGGTGGTTTAACTCACACCATGAGACAAAGTTGTCCACCACAGCTCTGTACTCAGCCTCCTCACCCTTGCTGATACAACCAACTACAGCAGAGTCGTCAGAAAACTACAGAAGATGGCAAGACTCTGTCTGGTAGTTGAAGTCCGTGGTGTAAAGGGTGAAGAGGAGAAAGGAGAGGGTCCTTGTGGGGCCTGTGTTACTGACCACTGTGTCAGATACACAGTGCCTCAAGCGCCACGAACTGTGGTCGGCCAGGTGAGGTAATCCACAATCCAGGACACAAGGGGATCCACCAGCATCGCCGTCAGCTTGTCACCCAGCAGAGCAGGTCTGATGGTATTGAAAGCACTGGAGAAGTCAAAGAAGGTGACCCTCACAGTGCTCCCTGAAAGCAATCCAGGTGGATGTAAACACGGTTCAGCAGGTAGATGATGGCTTTCTCAACTCCAATCCAGGGGCTGGTAGCGAACTGGAGGGATCCAGGTGAGGCCTGACCATAGAGCCTGAGCAGCTCAGGGCGAGTCTCTCTAGAGTCTTCATAATATGTGAGCGTCAGTGCCACGGTCTGTAGTCGAGAGACTGCTGGGCTGCGGTGTTTTTCGGCACTGGGACGAGGCATGGCGTCTTCCATATCAGAGGACTCTCTGGAGACTCAGGCTCATGTTGAAGACATGGTGCAGCACTCCACAGAGCTGTTCAGCACAGGCTTTGGGACCGTGGGCTGACACCATCAGGGCCAGCAGCCTTACCAGCGGGAGTTTGCTCAACTGTCTCCGAACGTGACGAGGTGTGAACAATGCAGGTTGTGGAGGGGGGGAGGGGCTGATGTCCAAAGAGAGAGGGGGCAGATAACATGGGAGCCTGAAGAGGTGTGAGAGTGGGGATGGGGTGAGGTCCACACGTTGGAAGAGCTGCCATCAGGAGGAAGAAGGGGGGTTGGAGACGATGATGGCTGGAGACAGCCAGCAGTACAGTCAGTAGGGGCTGAGGCTGCAGTGTCAAACCTGTTGAAGAATAGGTTAAACTCATTGGCCTCAGCCACAGTCCCAACAACTCCACCGCCAGCTGGTCTGAAGCGGTGATGGTCCTCATACCACTCCAGACCTCCCTCAAGTTGTTCATCTGGAGTTTCCTCTCCAGCTTCCTCCTGTAGCTGTCCTTGGCCTCTCTGATCCTGGCATTCAGGACCCTCTGAATGTCCCTCAACTCCTCCCTGTTACCACCTCTGAAGGCCCTCTTCTTTTGATTCAGTATGGCTTTGATGTCTTTTGTTACCCAATGCTTGTTGTTTGGGTAAAAGACCACAGTCCTTGCAGGGACAATGCTGTCCACACAGAAATTGATGTAATCGGTGATGCACTCTGTAAGCCCATCAATATCCTCTCCATGTGGCTCACAGAGTACATTCCAGTCAGTCATCTCAAAACAGCCCTGCAGGTCCCATAGCAGTCCTCTGACCACGTCCTCACAGTCTTTGTGGTCACAGGCAGCCTCTTCACCAGAGGCACATAGCAGGGGGTGAGAAGCACCAAGTTGTGATCTGATCTTCCCAGCGGGGAGAGATGTGTATGTGTATCGTCCTTTACATTAGCATACAGCAGATCCAGGGTCCTCTCCTCTCTGGTATTACAGGTCCACATACTGGGTAAATTTAGAGTGTCTTTTAATGGAGACATGGTTGAAGTCACCGAGACTATAATGACAGCTCGGGTGTGCAGTCTGTAGTCCAGCTATGGTTAGTGGATCACATCACATGCGATGTCGGGTTAGCGGACGGGGGAATATACACTGCCACCACAATGACATGTGAGAATTCACGAGGTACATAATATGGGTGAAGGCCCACAGCTAAAGTTCAATAACCGGGCTGCAGATGCGGTCCTTGGTGGTAATGTGACCTGGGTGGCACCACTTGTTGTTCACATACACAGCAAGCCCCCCTTTGCGCTTACCGCTCGTGGTGCAGTCCCTGTCAGCCCGGACAGTGTGAAAACCCTCAATGGAAACATTGTGGTCAGGAATATCCGCATGTAGCCATGACTCCGAGAAAACCATTAAGCTACTCTCCGGTATTCCTGGTGACTGCGGGTTAGCGCTGTTAGTTCATCCATCTTATTCCCAGTGATCTCACGTTGCCCATGATGACAGAAGGAGTGCGGCTTAAATATCTTCCCCTCCTAAGTCTCGGTGTTTCGCTCCTCTCCTTCGCCCGTAGCGACCTTTTCCTCTGCATCCCGGTGTGTTTTCTCCGTAGTTCAGCGGGGATATCCTCGACCACTACGGCCAAGCTAGCCGGCTTCAGCTCCAACAGCTGATCCACGGAGTAGACCAAGCGGTGCTGCAGAGCGTCCGTCCAATGGCAGAGTAAAAGTAGTGATTCCACCACCAGCGAGACAACAAAAACTCTCCAAACAAGCATAGTTAGAGAGGCCGTAACTTATAGATTACTAAACTTAAAAAAATAGAACAATAAGATAGTAAAGAAAGGAAAAAGTTAAAAACAAAGTTAAAGTAAGCAGGAGCGACTGGAACAGGCTGCATACACCGCGGCGCATGCGCACAAACAGACTCAGACAGACTCAGTCTTAGTTTCCCAAATACCCTGTCCTTACTTGACCAAATATTTTAATGCAATTTGCAAAGTGCAAAATTTGCTGTTTTAATCTTCTATGAGGAACAGATTCTGCCTTGCACTCTTGTTTGTGTCTGCAGTCTTGTCCCTCCAGCGGGCCCAGCAGTACTACCTGGGCCTCAAGCAGTTTGCTGTTGCTCCAGTGGGACCGACGGGGCAACAAGGTGAAGCTCTGCTCTGAGGCTGGAGGAGAAGCTGCTGCTGCCAGAGGATTCAGTTGACGGTGGGCAGGTCATTGCTGAATGCCTCACTGGAGTCTGAGCTGAAGGAGTTTCCTCTTATCTTCTAGGTAGGTCATAAAGAAGAATCTGTTTTAACTTAAAACTGTTCCATAACCAATTAAAACAGTCTTACAGTGGAGAAAAACAATGATTGCATATGCTTCTGTACCACATGATGCTTTACTACGTGTCTGAAATGGCTGTGAAGGCCATCTGGATCCAAACTCAAAGTGACTTCAGTTGCGGGTTAATTTCTAGAGCACAGATGTCAGAAATTTCAGCCAAAGACTGCTCAACATGCTCAATAACATCAGTTATTTAAAGAAATCTGAGGAGGATTTAAAAAAAAAACAAAAAAACTGTGTTTATTACCATAATGCCAAATGCACTTTCAAATGGTATTCTCTAAAGGCAAGTCTAAAAGCTGGTATTAGAAAAGCACCTTTCCAACATTGCTATATTTTATAAAACAATCTATATGATCTATATGATTATTTTTTTTTTTATTTTCATCTGACTTGCATCTGAGACTAATTTACAGAAAAGTAAGATATAGATAAAGTAAGATATTGAGTGAATTTGAACTCCATGGAGCCCCTTCTACAACATGCTCCAATTAAAATTAAAATCTAATTATGACACCAACATATGGCTTCAAAATGTTCACATGTGATATAATTGTGTATTTATGTGTACACATGTAATACAGAAACTTGGAGAGAGTCTCAGAGCTGCAGACCCTAGAGGAAAGCAGGGAGGATCTCATTAACTGTGATCCCACTACCCCAGACAGCTACATGAGGATACTGCAGCTGAGAACACATCAACCAATAATGCTAAATTAGTAGCTGGTATTGTAGCATATTATACAGTGAGGAAGGTGCATTTCACTGATGCTATTATTAACCATGCTTTCACAGTGCAGACAGTGTTGTCAGGTGATATACTGTTTCATGTTTATCAGAAACCTAAATCCTAAACCCAGGGGCGGGGCTTGTCGACAGGCAAGACAAGGGGCCAGAGCGTTCCCCTAGGGCTGCCAAAATGTACCCCACAGTTGTGTGCACGAGTGGTGTGTGGGCCCCAAGGAGTCCCAAGAGACCCTAACAACACCACTGCTTAAGCCTTGAGCCCATGACCTACTGGTTACAAGTCAACAACTGAAATGAGCTAATAATAACTATCACCAACAGCATGATTTAAACGAAGTTTACTGGAATATATAAAGGGTGACACCACAACACCAATCCAAGACCTCGGAGTTCCAACATTCAGTCCTCTGTTAGGAAACTTAGTTTAATTTTTGACAGCCATTTTAAATTTGATATGCAGAGCAGTGCGGTTGTAAAAAAAAAAAAAAAAAAAAAAAAAAAAAAAAAGATTCTTCCAACTCCATCTTTTGGAGTTTCCAAAAAATGTAATTTCCCTCATTGAGGGATTAATAAAGGAATTCTTCTTCTTCTTCTTCTTCTTCTTTTAGCCAAGACCAACGGTTACTTTCAGAAGGTGGATCTTGAAAAGATCAGCCATACCTTTGTTACTGCAACTCTCTGTACGTTGACTTGGACAAGTTGGCCTTCATGAAGTCTCGCTGCGGCGGGGCCCTTGTGAAGTCTAGAGGGGACAGGTCCTTCATGGCAGCTGCCCCTAGACTCTGCAACAGTCTCCCCGTCTCCATAACAACCTCCCAAACCATAAAGACCTTTAAATCCTCCCTGAAAACTCACCTCTTTTCCCTTGCATTTCATCAATAAGTACACACTAATCATAGGCACCATAGTTTTTTTTTTTTTTTTTTTTTTTTTTTACTGCTCTTACTTTGTTTTTCTCTCAATCTGATCTATTCATTTACTTCATTTTTTGTATCCTGTGTGCAGCATTTTGATTGACTGCAGTCATCTTAAAGGTGTACTGTAAATAAACTTGAGCTTGGTTGACCTGACACAACTCAACACAAATCATGATTCTTTACCCATGTGTCCTGATATACAGGAAATGTGAGATGGGTTTGTTTGGTTGAGCAGATATACTGTACACACCTCCTTTCAACAGACATTAATGCTGTCAGTTTTAGTGCCTGTCATGTTTAGGTTCCTCAGAGCTTTGTGTTATGAAGTGGCCATGTGTTGGCACATGCTGCACACGACTCTGCTGGATCCAAATGCTCAGGTACAGGATATTATTTCTCAACCAGATCCTCCACACTATACTGTAAATGTTGAAAACATTTGACGATGAAACCGGTTTCTAATGCTCATGTCAGGGGAATTAGCTAATCCAATCTAGATATGCTTTGTGGATCTCAAAGCGCTGATGTGTTCCCCGAGGTGTTCTGTGGGTGGTACTGTATGCAGGACTCAGGATCAGTAGCCACGTCCACCTCCACAGCATGGACAACAACTTGCAATATATAATGCGATCCAATACAACAACTTTTATATGTTATCATGTCCACCCTGTATGTACTTTTCTTGAATGTATTGAAACAAGGCTTCAGATGAAGCGCGCTAAGCCTGTTTTCCAGCTTACAGTAAGACACCCTTTAGCATATATCTCACAAATGTTCTTCATAACACATTTTCCCATGAATCCATTTTAATTCATGCCACATGTGCAGTGGCATTCATTGAAAACCCCCTCAGTGAATGACTGTTGTCCTTAGTGAGGCAAATTTTAATTTTGTTCGCTTTGGAAAAACAGCTCTATAGAGAGTTTAACGATTCTATTAGATGTTTTACACATCCCAAAGAAAAGTCAAGGGTTGGAATAGAAAAGGGCTGAATTGCAAAGTAAAAATTTCCAAATGTGTAATTTTTGTTGTATATGCTATAATATACTGTAGGAGCAAGTTTTCATGCACATGCATAATTTGAGAAGGAGAAGATGAGAGACTGATTTAATAGGATGTGAAGCTCCACACTATCAACTCCTCCTCCTTTTTCTGACCTAATTTTACATTGATTGTTGTATTGCAGCTATATTATATATTAATAAGTTGACAGCTAGTTGTTATAATGTTCCCATTGTTGTTGTTTTTTTTTTTTTTTTTTTTTTTTTTAATCCACTCATGTTCAGGTCTGTGAATTCATCCAGACACCCAAGGGAATTTAACATAAAAGTGTAAATCTAAAAAGTACTTCATAGACAATACAGCAAAAGTATTTTTTTTAAATGTCGATTATTTGACTAATTAGACATCAAATAGTGGAAAAAAAGAAAAGATTAAAAGGTAGCAAATTGTTTTTTGATAAGAATCTAGAAGCTAATAACTTCCCATGGGGTGTGAAATATATTGTTTTCATTTAAAACATATTCTAAAAGTATCTCAAAGAAGTTTGAGTAAATAAGCAGCGACAGATGCAACATACAGACGCACGTATTTCTGTGTGGCATCTGTGTGATGGTAGAGTTATCTGACGTCCTTTTAAGTGTAAGAGGAGATGATGAAACACCACTTTGTGCTTAAATAAAACACTTTTGCATTATTGACATTCAGACACCACAAATAGCAATATCTGTCTGTGTGGCACACAAAACAAGTGACAGGTGCTGCATCATCACGACATGCAAACCACAAGATGAGAAACCATGAAGGCCTTAACGTTTTCTTTGAAAAAACTACAGCTCATCAGGGTATGAGGCTTGCAGTGAAGCAATTTTCTGGCCCCACCAAAAAAACGGCCTCTACAGCACCTGTGGGAGAGTTCAGCCCATTACCAACATCCCATTAGCTGCATCACCGCATGTTGGTGTTGCATGCATGCTCACTAACTTTCCTTTTAATTATTCATTGTTTGCAAAGAAGTGTTCTGGTATATCCAGTGAGGAAGATGGTGGAGTTTAAATGAGCTTTTCTTTTCTTGCATCTTCCCCAGATCGAGGATTGGAAGGATAGTGCAGTACTTCAGAAGCTGCTGTTGGTATTTATTTTATGTAAATGCTCAGTGCTGCAAGGTTGTCTGCTAATATACGAAATTTCTTTACCTATTATTGAGGGTTCCAGTTGGATTTCACTGATGTTTGCCTTTGTAAGAGAACCTGAGCATTCAATTCTCACAGGTACACAAGTTATTTGACCATGTCCAAATGAAGTCTTGACTTTTTTTTTTTTTTTTTTTTACTTTTGCCTCTAAGAATAGGACTGTCAGTTTGTTCATGAAGTGTCCACCACCATTGGTCCAATCTGCACTCTCTCAACTATTGGATGGATTGTTGTTAGAGTCTATGCAGATATTTATGGAGCCCAGAGGATACATCCTAAAGACCAAGGGTGATCCCTTGAAGATTTCCACATGATGAGGTTGACATTTATAGTTCAGAGTGAAAGTCTGGGGAATTATTCAGTGGCTTGTTGTGAGGTTGTCATTATTCAATAGCACTGTGTTGTTGACATCTGGGATTTGAGGGAAATGGCTGTGCCACTGTTGGATGTTGGATGGGTTACTATGACAGTTCATCTAGTACCATCAGCAGGTCAACGTCTCCTTAGACAGCAGTGATTGCTAAATATAAATGTAGCAGAAAATAATCTGTAATGAACAAAAGTTGCATGTTAGCAGTTGTTTTTCCACACAGATCTATTTGTCCTTTACATTTGAACTAAAAAAAATGTGGTATTCTAAAAGAAAACAGTTCTTTAGATGATCTAAAAAAGGGAGCACTGACACTTCTGACACTTCCATCTGTAATGGAACCAAGGAAAGTTAAGTGATTATCTCAGGTGCTGGTTGCCTTGGCATTTAAATGGTACAGTTTTCTCAAGTGAACTTTGCCTGAAAAACTGTTGGGTGATTAAACACATCACCACCCTGTTTGTGAAAACACAAACATCGTACTCTGTTATGTGATTCTTTTCTGCTTGTAGACAGAAAATGTCTAACTAGTATCTAGTATCATGTCGAGGCTGACATTTACTCATGCATGAAGCAGTTTATAAGCAGTGTCTCAGATTTCTTATTTCTTCCCTGTAATGTCAGAAGCAGGGATGGAAAATATAATTTCACCAATCTAAAATAATTATCATAATGGAAAATAAAATCCTGCTCCACATTGACTACATCAATCATTTTTTGTCCTACTGGAATCCATCCTTTGGTGGTGATTTGCAGATTAAAACTACTTTAAGAAACATGAAAATCAATGTTATATTCCATCTCATATTCAATGTGGTTTCCACTGGAGAAAACCAGCCCTGTTTATGGTCTTTCTGCTTAGCTCAGCTCATCAGTTGGTGGCTCCTGACAACTTTTTACCATAAAATATCATCAATACTCTAAATCTAACTCTCAACAAGAGAGATAATATGTGTACTCATTGATTAATCAATTGATTCATTAAATATCAAACATGATTATGACATTATAGCGACAGGCCATGTTGCCCTGCCTGACAGCAATTAACAAAAAAGTCAGCTGTTTCTGACAGGGCAGGTTATGTTCATATAAAGGACCGGATCTACAGTATGAAAGGTTTACTTGTATAAAAATATGTACAAACTCATTGCACACGTAAAAAATGTACAAACTGATTTTCTAACAGTGCGCACTAGGGATTGTGCCCTTCAAAGGTGCAAAATAATGCATCTGCATCCAGTTAATGTTTACTGCAATGAATATGAAATACAGGGAGTTTACATGCAATTTCACTGGGAGGGGAAAATATAAATAAATTAATTTAACACACACAGTGATTGATCAAACCTGAAATCAATTTAGCAAATAGAAACTGTGTCCATATTTAACACATGTCAAAGAAGACACAGAGAATGACTTTTTTACTCAAGTGTTTTGGAATGAATGAGGAAACACTCATTAAAACATATCACCTATCCAGCTTTTCCATTTTGGAGCTGCTGGAGGAACTCAGAGGATCTGGAGCCACTAGAAGGAGTCAAACAATACCTGAAATGACAAAACTCCTTACATGTTTACTTTTTTTTTTTTTCCCATCCAGCGTACGGTAGCTATGACAGCTCGGATCTCCCTCTGTTTTTCACGTGTGCTGTCTGAAGTCCTAAATGCCATGTTGCTCTGGATGACCAATTTATTAGGTTTCCACACACTCTGGACTCCTTTAATGAGACCAAACAGCTTCTTTGCTGTCGTTCATTTAACTGTTTGACTTCATCTACCAACACTTTTGACTTTATAGGATTGAATTTCGTTGTTGCGCTTTTGTCTCCCCAAACTCTCCATGCTGCAAAGTATGAAACACGCAAAACCCTAATTTAAATGTCTCCAACAAGTTTGTGGCTGATATCATTTACACAATCACTCATAATAAATCACCTGCAAACTGTGCTTCAACCCCACACGCAAAATTCTAGATTGTGCACGTAAGTCATTCCCTGCAAATTGGGCTTTTTTTTTTTGTAAATTTTGAATTGAAGATTTTTTGTTAACCATCAATCTTATTTATGCGTTAAAAAGCTAAATTAGGTTAAAACATTATGTATTACACACCCTCTTACCATCTTATTTGTGCACCAATAGAACATTTTGTTTTCAGAGTGCGACTTTACAATACATGGCTGAAATCAAAACAAAATCAGCTAAATCACACATTGACATTCAGCCAATCAAATGACTCATGGGTCACTCACAGTGAGAGATTTTCTCTGCAGCTTTCACCAAAAAAGCTGCAGCTAAATTACTAAAAGAGGCTTTTTGGTTATTCAACACATTTACTGTGTCATTCTGTCTACTCTCATCATCCCTCTTTCCAATGGAAGCAGGAAAATAAGCTCTGATTAACTCACCGAACGTTAGCCAAAAGTCATACATATCAAGCATCCAGCTAAAGACATACTGTAGGAGCAAGTGTTTATATATATATATCTATATATATATATATATATATATATATATATATATATATATATATATATATATATATATATATATATATATATCATTTTTTTGTCCTGAGGCGGAGAGGAGAGATTTTGGAAATTCATCAGGTACAACAGAGGAGAGCAATTGCTAATGTTGCCCTCAGGTCTGCTTTGTCCACACATCAACACATACAAATACAGCTTACAGGTGGTGGGTAGGTGAGAACCCAAAATATGAAAAACAAACAGACAAAGCAGCCATTACTAATATGATTTAAATAAACAGGTTGTTCATGTGCAAATGCATATAAATGATATGTTTACAGTATACAATTTGGGATATAGTTATTGTACTTGGAGACAAAATAAAAATAAAAGTCTTCAGGGGTTCACTAGATTATGAAACCACTGCAGCACATTGGCTTCATTTTCATGTGTTGCGTAAGAGAGAGAAACTGAGGTCACACTGCTTTGTAGCCTGAGCAGACTTCACAAAGAGAGCACTCTGCCCTTGGCTCACACCTCCATCGATAATTACTTGGCTTTGAAACTTCCCATTGGAGTGTGAGTGTGTGTGTGTGTGCACGCTGTTAATTTCATCCTGCACGAGGAGAGTGTCAGCGGGTGGCCTGTGGTGAGATTCACTGTAATAAGGTGATTTTCAGACAAGACTAATATGGGGGTTGAGCAGGGTGAAGGTTTTGGAGAGGACAGTGATGACACATCAGAAAATGGCTTTACTGTCGTCTCAGTCTGCTTTGTTTGCTTTCAAACAGCTTCCAAAGCTTTTTTTTGTGTATCCCTCGCCATGCGGGAATGTTTGGCAGAGTCGCACTGAATGATATCGCAGTTTAAGTAGCCACCAATGGAGAGGAATAAGAAGCTCACTCTCAAAGATTGCCTTTTGAGTGAAGGGATTCCTTATTGACGCCTAAACTTTGTTGAAGCTCAGCTTTGTAGAACTGTGAGTGAATCCACTCTCTCACACTCACAGCCCACGGAGAAAAAAAAAAAAAAAACAGTATGGAGAGTATCTCTGCCGGGGATCGTTGTTTTTGAGTAGGATACTGCTCCCTTGTCTGTCTTGTCACTGAAATAGGGCAGCATCAGCCTGAGTTGCTTTGAACACTCTGACATGATTTCAGGAGGCATCTTAAGGGAACAGAAATAAAAGAAATGATCTCTCAAAGGTGTCGGAACAAAAGCAAAAAAAAAAAAAAAAAAAAACAGTTGAGGACTGTTTAAAGTGTGTTGCTCCGGAGCCAAAATGAGACTATTTTGGGCTGTTGTCAGTAGTTAACAGAGTTATACAGGCCTGCCCACAAGCATGCATGACATGATGGACACTAACTGCATCAGGTGTTGTTTTGCTTCCTGTATGTCGTGAAGGGTTGGAGTGGACTTTAAGGGATAATATTTTCAACTAAAGTGTACTATATTACTGTTCTTAATGGTTGGTACAGCTCATATACTGTAGTGTGACCACATTCATGTGCTACAAATTGACAGTTATTGCTAATTCTAATGCTTTCTGGCTTATTATATACTACATATGTTCATGTTTGTGTTTTCATCCAATGATAATACTGAGATCTAATCTAATTGTCATGGAGGAATATGTTTTTTGGGAAGCAGTGAGGTGAAACAGTTGTGTTCAATTTAGTCGATCCAGTCTATTGAGAAAGCACCCACTTCCACCAATCGTCTCACCATATATATGTGTGCGAATGACCAGTGTTGGGCATTACTAGTAATTACGGTAATGTCGTTGGCTCTTACTGTTGTGTGTGTCTGTTATTTGGTAAATGATTTCTGGGGACAGTCCCTGTTTTGAATGATCAGTCTCCAAAATGTCCCTGATTTTAACTTTTATGATTGAGAAAAAAATTTTGCCTGGGTGATTAGATCAGTGCACTGAAATTAAGCTATAAGGACATAAATGGAGCATTATAGAAGGTACCTTTTAAAAAAAAGAGAAACTAAAAAGTAACTTTTAACAGTAACACTTTTACTTTTTGGTGTCAGTAATCAACAAAGTAACTGAGTTACTTTTTAAATGAAGTAACTAGCAACTGTAACTAGCACAACACTGCAAATGACACGGCAATTTTTAATTTTTTTTTTTTACATATACATATGACAATGCTGTTCTTGCTTTTGCCATGTCATTTCCATGTATTAAAAAAAAAAAAAAAAAAAAAAGTTATGCACAGAGCCAGTGATGTCAAATAAAACATAATAAGAACAACCGGGCAGCTTATGGACAGTGGGTCAAACAAACACAGGGCTTCAACCCCAAAATATTTGGTTAGTTATTTTGAGGTTGAAGGTAGTGACATGTTTATATCATATAGTCGTCATACAGTATGTTTTTTTTATTTGTCACAGAATGCATGAAAATATATATTTATGCCATCTAAATGTGAAATACAAAAGGCAGTTGCTGCTGTTCTCTGTACTGTTTTACACCTACAACATACAGTACTTGGCACTGACTATAATGGCAGTACTGTGTCAGCAGTATTTTTATGTATTACATGGTTGAGCTTTTCCTTTAAACGTATTGAATATATTGGCAGGGGGGTTAGAGTCTTAGCCGTTATGATATTTCAAGACATTTCAACAAATGTTAACATGCAAAAGCTTCTAATAATTTGGGTGCAGATCTTAAATAAAGTTAATTCCTCATATGCGTCTTGGTGAAAGCTAAAACCATGACTGTAATCCTGGATAAATAGTTCCCTTTATTAGGCAAATAACCATCTGTGTATGAATAACTTGCCACTTAGTAATGGTAGAGATAAAACTGTACTGTAAATGTGTGAATGCTTTGTGGGGATGCTGTGCAGCCTATCTTGAATGTTGCAGTAAAAATGGAATTGGAAAAAAGATGGTGAGTAAAGTAAGAGACTGGCGGTCATGGATGACCACGCTGATCTCCATATCTTCCAAACACAGCCTTGTTCTCTGGGGTCACCTTGTCTGCACTGCCTTGCTGCAAGGGGCTTCATGCATAATCCGCCATTTACTCCCATACTCAAAAAGCACTGGCTTATGGACAAGCAGAGCTCCAGTTCTGCCTGCAGAGCTTGTTTTCCTGCGCTGATCCACACCTAAAACACCCAGGTGGCAGACTGAACATGGAGGGGGTGCATGCATGCAGATAAAGCTGGAATTGCTTGTTGTCTTACAATGGAATGATTTGCATGACGCCTTGCAAGAGAGAGAATCTAACAATGTGGATTATAATTGAGTAAAATCTTTATCTGTTGGTTAAGTGGTTTAGCATAAACATATACAATTCCTGCTGGGATGAGCTTTGCTGATGCAACTTGTTTTACAGGTTTACACATTGCAGGAGCTTAAAACACCAGTTAATACAGTATGTTTGAGTATTGCTGAGGATATGCATTTAGGAGATTAGGTACCCTGCAATTTAATTTCAATTAAAACCTTGACTCTGGATAATTTTACTGAGTATGAAGGCCTGTAATAACCATCTGCAAAAGCATTTGCTTTCACTTAGGGAGGATGCGGTGATTAGTAATTATTCTTTCAGGACCCTGTGAAATGTGTTGCTGAAGGAACAAACTCAGCTGTAAAACAAATAGCGTCGTTTGAGCTATCGCAGATGTTTGATCGGGTTAAAATGTATCTCTGTCCTGATTATGATCTAGTAAATATATTCACTCATGCCCATTGTATTATCATCATTAATGGTTGTTAATATATATATATATATATATATATATATATATATATATATATATATATATATATATTTTTAGCCATAATAGCAGCTGGTCTCTAAAGATCGACTGCTGTTTTTATGTTTTTAGCGTTCTGGTCCAGGAGATTTCTCACAGACATCCAAAAGATGAATCTAAATGCGATTTGTATGTGAGCTCCAGTGTGAACTTTTAATGCCCCAAAAGTGTCCCGCATGCACATTGGAGGACACGATGACATCACATGCAGCGAGCGCGCTCAGTGTTTACAGAAGTAAACTTGGATGCTAGTGCCTACTTCAGCGCAGAATAGTGACATTTGTCACTTATTGGTGACTTGTAGGTCTTATGAATGCGACCTGGCCATTCAGACTGAATCACATGTTAAAAGATCAGACATGTATCAGTTTTAGGAGCACATATCCAAGTGGCCTGGGTCACTGGATCTGTGTCGTTCAGACTGTAAATAAAAGATCAGATACAGGTCGCATAGGGGCGAAAAAATTGGATTTGGGTCACTTCAGGCTGAGGCTGAAGGTAGCCATATTGATACTGTATTCAATTCCTGCTAATATATACCCTAAACACTACACCCTGTTCCTTTAAAGTCAGCAAAATTCCCTGTCGCTGACTTTCATTTTATTCCCATAAGTTGCTCTCTGGAATGACAAAATGTCCCAGGAAATGTGACCCAGTCCAGCCCTTTTAAAATAACCCACACATAATCCACCCCATGCCCCAATTTTCATAATGTGTACACATGTAGGACAAAGTATTATGAAGGATTAAACCTTTAGTGGGGGGCACTAAAAGAAATCAGGGATTTCATAATAAACACTGTGGGAACGAAGTGATCACAGGAAAGCTGGACCGTCCACATACTGTACCTGTTTGCTTGACTCAAGCCAGTCAATCAGTCAGCCAGTGTTAGCTTGGTTTAGGAAAGTAGGAACTCACAAGATAAAAAATGTATACCCCCACACACAATTCACACCACAGTAAGGAGCAGATGGTCAGTGTAGTGCAGGATCAAATAACATGAGACATTTTTATCTTTTCCTGTCAGTATTGGTGGACTCAAAACTGGCAAAGAGAAACTCAGAAAAATACCAATGGTATCACTTACTTTTCCGAAATGTAATTTTTCCAAAATCAATCTATTCATATTTAGTTTATTCCACATATTTTCCAATGTATAATGTAATTTTCACATCTGGCATTCAGCTATACTGTATGTTCATCTCCGGTCTCATACCAACAGTCAACAGCTGTTTGTTCCACGTCTTTTAAAATCCCAGAACATACATTTGTTCTACACCAACATACACACAATGTAACTTGACCGCCAATAGTTGAGTTGGAGGTTTGTGTTATGCTGGAAGTGGTTAATGTGGCTTTGAGTTGTTGTTGTCAAGTAGAGATGAGGAAGTCCTGGAAGATCTCTTCTTTCTCTCCACACCCCCAGATTATTGATTTATTTTCAAATTTTGAAATCAAGTGACATCACTTTTGGACATTTATCTGACTTTGATTACAGACAAAAATCCATCCATCCATTTTCTACCGCTTATCCTCATAGGGTCGCAGGGGGCTGGAGCCTATCCCATCTGTCTTAGGGAGAGAGGCAGGGGGAGAGACAAAAATACGTTATATATTTTGTATGTAGTAGTGTTCCCCAAGTAAACGCATTCTGATGAATAAAATGAGTACAGTAACTACTACTAGTACAAAAGTATTTAGTTGTCTAAAAAGCTTTGAGCAAAACATCTTGAGCAGAAAGGTGGCATAAAATGCTCATATGAGTTGTTTTTGAACCATCATATGGGTCAGTTTGGAAGACAGTAACCTAGTTTTTATTTCAGGTCGGAGGGAAAGAAGACACTTTAAGACACAGTTCCCAGCTGTTTTTTTTTTCTGTCTGTCAGAGAGCCTCAGAGAACAGTACAGCACAGTGTTCAATCTTTTCCTCTTGGGCTCAACATGATAAAACAATTCAATAAAAAGAAAAAAAATGTATACTTATAAGTGTTGACCACGTATTGTGTGTTGCTAACAGTGCATCTGGAGGGTAGATACAAGTTGCACAGATTACACCTTTGTTTTTGTTTTTTTTTGTCTTTGTTTTAGTCTGTATGTCACACAGATGACATTCTGTCAATCTTTTTCCTGGCACTGATCAAATCAACTTTCTTCCAGCCTTTTTCCTAATCTGGCCAGTTTCTCTATCTAACCTTTTATAGCATTATGATATTATTGATATGTAATCTATACTTTGGGGGCATATTATGTGTTTAAGTATGAAACCACTATCAATTTAAACATTCAATTGGTTTGAGCAAAGTCAAGACACACATCACTTATCTAGGCGTACAGCTCCTGCGACAGCCAGCCTTTCCACAAAACTGCCTCATACAGTCATGAAAAATATATGAGGTCACACTGTACTCAATGAACGCCATCATGCATTATTCAGTTAAGCTTTAACCACATTTTTTTCTCTGTTTCAATATAACTGCATGACTTGACCACAATTAGATCCCGATTTATGACACGTTCATGTTTTTCACCTTGCTCGTTTCCACTTCCTAGACAGTCTGCATCACCGATCCAGGGAATCTAAAAACCCACAAACTGCTGCTCTGTTCTCCACAGCCTGCCACAGTCACGTAAATGAGAAGATTATTTTGAAATTGACGTTCAGAGGCAACCAATGAACCTCCACCCAGAACAAATTTAACTTTGGATGCTCCCTGTTGTTCATCTCCTCATAAGAAAGGTGCTCAGTGCTTATTGCCTGGGTCCTGACTTCATTAACTGGAAAGGGATAAGAGAAGCAGTCGCTCAGTTCCACTTGTTCACTGATATTATACTGTAGACGCACAACTGTGTTTTCCATCTTGAAATCTGAACTTCAATAAAACTCTTGTGCTCATTATAAACTGTGTTGCGCTCCCATTTTCACAATCAAACTTCAATAAAACTCCTGCGCTCATTTACATGATTGTTCTCAACAGAATCATGTCAGAATAATGACTACTGTGGAGGAGCGTCTGTCAGTGTTTGGACGTTTAGTTGTGTTCTTTTGGGATATTAATGTTCGCCAGAAATTAGTTTTGAACTGCATACATGTGAGTGTTGTTACTATTTAGCTACAAACTTTAATTTGGTATGACATGAGCTATGGTTTAGACTTAATACAATTAGACTTGACTTATATGTACACATACATATTTGCATAATATGCAAAATATTAATGTAAATTGTCATTATCAATCAATCAAATTTATTTGTATAGCTCTTTACAATAACCGAACGGTTTTACAACAAAGCCATAAAACAGCATATATGTTTACAAATGGCAATGTTACCAATGTTAATGTGAGACCAACACTCATACCAAAAAATAGCTTTCAATGTAAATGGATTGATTGTAATTATATTCTTGCACCTTTCTTGTCATCTGACCACTCAATGTGCTTTAAACTACACGCCACATTTACCCATTCACACACAAACACATTCATTCTGATGGTGGGAGACAACATCAAAAGTATTTCACATTCAAACTTCCGATTGGTGGTTGACCTGCTCTACCATTGAGCCACAGCTGCCCCAGTGCTTTCAGTGGTTATAATCCTCAAGGGTATGGGTCAAAAGATGCCTACTTTGGGATGTAACCAGTAGTAACCGGACTGGATAAAAACAAACAGTTTGGTGCTTCACTTTTTTTTAACCACCCCTTTGTTTGGGTGTAAACATGCGCAATGTCAGTGACGCTACTCACTCGCTACTCAATCAGTGTGATAAGTTTTGATAATTAAATGAAACGGCTGACACAGACTTGTGTGTGCTCTGTTTACTCTGCCATCTTGAATCACGTAAAACCCCACACATTCTCGCCTGAGTTGTTACTTCACTCAACTACGGTGGCCCGAGTAGCCGGAATGTTACAGTCAGCAGGCTTGTTTGAATACTAATGGTGAGAGGATGCCGAAGGCAGGGTGGCCATTTCCACAACACCAAAAGGAAGACACAGTTCTGCAGGGGACACCTTGTCATCTTTACACGATGTTCCTTCTCAAAAAAACAACCAGAGGGAGGAGGTGCTTGAGGTGCCATATGTTGCTTTTATGTTTCTCCGTGCTTGCATGCCTTTCAATGGCCGTCTTTCCTCGTGTGCTAACGTCCACATCACAGCGACAAAGTGTACAATACGCATGCAAATTATCTTTGCTACTGTTGCTGACAAACTTGTGGTCTTTTGACCATTAGGCATTGAATGACGTCTTTTCGGCATGCTAACGTTCCGATGAGATGCCGGCACAGCTAGCACATGGGAAAAGAGGGTGGCTTGTTTACATTTTTAACCAATGAGATATCAGAGAAATGAGTGACACCGTTTTTAGCCAGTCATTTTTTTTAACCAGCCTTACACCATCGGACGATATGCAGCATTGCGTTCAAGTGCAACTCCAAAAATGAGCGCACAAGACGCCGGATCAGGCATTAAAATTTCGGACTGTCCGGCCTAAATCCGGATGTATGGCCACCCTAAGGCAAAACGATCAAAAGTTTGGCTGCATTTCACAAACAAGGATGTTGACTCGGCAACATGTAACAAGTGTAATACAGTAATTGCAAGCAAAGGAGGTAATACTTGCAATTTATATTGGTTTTTATATTGGTTTATATATTATTACCATATGTTACTTGTATTTATATTGTCTAAAGATTTACTGTAAGTTAATATTGTGTTCAATTTGGCCCTGGAAATAAAAAGGGTATTTTTTTTTGACAAAGTGTATGTAGTTTTGTTTTTCTAAGTACTGGTTTAAGAACCGTTTAAGCACCATTTCAAAAGTACAGAGTAGGAACAGGTATCAGATAAAACCCAACCAATACCCAACCCTAGTCATCATCCTTTGTAGTTGTCTTTGTGTTTACAGCCTTAAGCAGAGGACAAATTTCATGTATGTACTAGTATATATATGACAATAAAGGCTGTTTAATGTTTAGTATAAAACTTAGGAAATTAATAATGAATATTTAATGAACTGACAATAATCGGCTTGTGTGGAACAAAGATGACATGACATGACCTGATTCAGAAATATTCTAAACGGCAGTCACTGGACTAATATTCTCCTGTATAAAATAGTTTACAATTGTGTAAAAATTCAGTGAAATAGGAAATGATATCCAGCCCATTGGTTTTGATGGGACAACAGATGCAAATTAGCTTCTTGCTAACTGGCACAATTAGTTTTAATTGTGTGCTGTCCCTGCAAAAATAAACTATAAAAAATGGATGACATTGTACATGTACTTCAGATGAAAAGGCCTATTGGTATGTTAATTAATTTCATTGGATATGCGTCAAAACCATGGCTACATTCCAAATTGCATGCATTTTACTTTTACTATCTGCCCTGTGTACTTTAGCATGCAGTATGAATACAAGTGGGATAGCTCCACCTTGAGCTTTTGACATTTAACACACAGTATTACTTAATACATTATCAGTTGCATAAATCCAATCCTAATCTTTCAGTTTAAATTGAGACATGCACATAACATTTATTGTACAGCAAATCTCAGATGTACATGATGCAGTTAACAAAAATAAGCTGTGTGAAAACAGATATCCGAAGCTAAAGTAAACGTATTCACTGACGACCCTTGAGAAGGACTGTAGAGCAGGATACTGATATTTTGAATTAGATGGGAACAACTAATTAGCTATAGTGTGAAATGTCTACAACATATCTGACAAAGATAGTACAGATAAACATTAATCAGGACAAATTAAGAACAAAACAATCTTATGAATATCTTGCAGGGAACTGTGCAATTAAACTGCATAATTATAAGTGAAGAATTCCTCTTGACCTGAGATATTGAAAGAAATGAAACACTGTTAGTGCAGACAATGATGTCTTCACTCTTCAGTGAACCAGACCTACAACTATACAAGTGGTAATTAATTACATTAATTATTTAAAGGTGCAATGTGAAAGATTTATGGCCAGGCCATTTAAGTTTGAAGTTAAAAAAAAAACAAAAACAAAGTTAGAGTGTTAATGTTATTTCAAAGATGTGTATGTATTGTGCTGCAACGATATCTAGTGAAATGAGAATGCTAACCAGTTACCTAGAAATGACTGTATATTTGTTTAGTTCGCCTCACCACCAGGACATAAACACAGAGGTGGCCAACATGAACTACATGGTGATCCTTCATACTACACAATGGTGACCATATTTTGATTTTCTAAAAAGAGGACCGTCAATTACTATCAATTAATAAAAACTTCCCCGGACGCCCGGGACATAAAAAGTGGACATGTCCAGGGAAAAGAGGATGTTTGGTCAGTCTACCCTTCACACCCGCCCTCTGTTTGCTCGTTCTCCTGGAGGCTCCTCCATATTACACCTTGTAGGGTGGAGGGCGAACGAGGGTCCTTAAATAGCCAGTCTGCATCGATGCACGCTTATAATGGCTTTTGCAGGAAGTGAGATAGCAAAAACTGGAGGAGGAAACAACATACAAATTTAAGTTCTACATGTGTCCAGTTTGTCCCCTCACACCTTTGTCAGACTGAAGGTACATGAAGGTACCGGGTTCGGTTCCCGGCCCGGAGCCTTTCTGTGTGGAGTTTGCATGTTCTCCCCGTGTCTGCGTGGGTTCTCTCTGGTACTCCAGCTTCCTCCCACTATCCAAAAACATTTATGGGCATTAGGTTAATTGGCTAATTTAAATTGACTGTAGGTGTGAATGTGAGTGTGAGTGGTTGTCTGTCTCTATGTCCTGTGATGAACTGGAGACTTGTCCAGGGTGTACCCTGCCTTTCACCCTAAGACAGCTGGGATAGGCTCCAGCCCCCCCGTGACCTTATGTGAGGATAAGCAGTAGAAAATGGATGGATGGATGTTGCGCCTCCTGCACGGGAGGCATCTTTCTGTTACCATGGTGACGAGTGCTTCCTTTTCCAATGGTGTGAGGAGGGCGTGCCATACCAGGTCACCCTATTTATACCCTCCCCCTCAGTTAAAGTGCCTCCACAGCTGTGGTCTTGTGGTGGTTTGGGGTTGGGCCATAGCTTCAGCAGTTTGGTTGCCCTGCGGTGAGGTAGTAGAGATAAAATACTGCCCCCTATTTGTTAGGCCTGAAATTACATATTGCACCTTTAAATGAGCAAGCTACAAACCTAAATGAGTGTTTATTTAGTGCAATATCATTTTGTAGATTGTTTGGACTTCAACAAGTCAGCAATGAAAGCACACTCACTGCATAAACTGCATATTTCTTTTTTCAGTCTGGTGTCAAGTTGTTTGCACAGAGCACCCTCTTTGATTACTATCTAGGTTGAGCATCAAGAATAAGTTCCATCCTTTTTTTGCTGGAGAGATAATGAGTTTCATCATGCAGAACAAAATTACACTGTAAATGTCTGCACTTACACCTGAATACAGTGGCCAATTTGGGTGTTACTATATTCTTTTTTTTTCTATTCCCTCTCCCCCTGGCAGTTGTTGAGTTAGAATAGTGTGCTTCTCATCAGTGAATAAAACTGACATGGGTAATGAGTTTCCTCATTTGCTATTGCTGCGTTTCTATTTCGGCGATGTAGGTGCTGTTGGCAAAGTCATTAGAGTTGAACTTGTGCCGCTGTCTGCTGGTATTTTCTGCACCAGTTACAGTGAAGTTTCAAGTATGTCAAGCAGTTCGCCAGGCGAATGCTCTATTGTTTCAAGTTAAGCTACAAAATACTTATTAAGCTAACGACTGATACAGCCTGATAATTTTTTTATGTTATTATCATGATCACTTAGTAGCTCTTTGTTTCTTTCAGTCAACATTATAATATTCTCTGGTATGCAGTATACTGCTCCTTTCTGCAGAAAAAAATGTACCACCTTTCATTTTTAACTTGTTTACCCTCTAATCAGCCAACTTCTGGGGGAAAAACAGCTTTCAAACACACAAGGTTTGTGTATGATGCTAATTATTAGCAGAGCAGTGACACAAAATAGCAATTATCTCTCCCGGCAGAGGTGGTGAACTGCATTTTCATCGATATGTTGCAGCAAAGACTGCCACTGCAGGTGTCTCAGGTGAATCAGTTGTCAGAAATGTGAGGACACCCAAGTGTGTATTTGCAGTAGGGTAGACAATGATGATACGTACGGGGAAGAACTTAAAACAACTGATATTAAAGTGGGATGATGAACAAATCACAAAATCATGGTAAGCAGACCAAAGATGAGGATTAAACTAAACGACAAGAGTAACAACAGATTCATCAAACTGCAATAGGGATTAAATGGGCCTAAATGAATACACATGGCCTCTCTGAAAGAGAAATAGTCCCCCTTTGGTGCACAGGAATATGAGCTGTGCTGTTGAATCTTGTTACAGTGAACAATGTGAGGCATCACAAATCCTGAAGCACAAATCTTAAGACTCTGAAGGTCAAATAGATCTTACATCCTCATCGTAGGAGTGTGGAATAATTCAGATTAAAATCTGCAGCACTCTCACCCCAAGACTGGCTCATCCCTGGAGTTCCAGACAGATATAAATAAATGTTAAAGTTACCTTTCAGAGATATGCATAACATGGCAGATAAATCAAGGTAATAAACACTAGACTCTGAGATGAGTGCAGATATTGAAATTGGACAGAAAAATACAAAAAAAGAAAATCCTCTTCAGAAGTCATTAAATCAAAACAAAACAAAAGAAGGAAAAAATCAAATGGAAAAAATACTACAAAAGAAACACACCAGAGTGCTCCTTGTTTCTACTAGTTAATATAATACATGCTCATATTTATTAAAAGATGAAACATTAAATTATCTGATTGAAGGAACAAATTTCCCGCTCCCGTGTGAGTGATGATATAATTACTATCATCAAGTTGTCTGAACAGCACATCATATGTCAAGCAGCCAGTACATGAAAACAAACCTGACATGTCTTTGTGAGGACCCTGGAGAAGGCAGCCATGAGCAGCAACATGTAACAAGAGGAACTGACATAGCTTTCCTTTTCCTTTTTTTTTTTTTTTTTTTTTTTTTTTTTTTTTTCCCATTACATATGTTTGAGAGAAATGAGAGAAATACTGATGTGGTCGCACACAGAGAGATATAGTGGTATTAGGTCTCACTGGAGCACTAAACAACAGAGTTATTATTATTATTATTATATTTGTATATAGTCAAATATGTGCTATAGTCGTACGCTGTGTATTTAATAATTAATTACAAGTGAAAGTTCTGCAATCAAAGTAATAAACATTATTTTCAAAATGTATTTAAGCATGCACAAAATTAAAATGAAAGTAACTATATAGTGTAGTGTTGTCCCTTCCAGGGTGTTATTATTAATCGATGTATGCTATATTTTGGGGACTATTATTGATGGTTTTTGATTGTCATTTGTAAGTGGCATTTAAATGTATGAAATATGTAATCTATAATGGTGCATCATCATTTTATTATCTCATCTGAGTAAAGCTCTCAAATAAATATGAATATATTTATATATTATTATATTTGCCTCTTTGTGGGGTGAAATCAAATAAAGTACAAGTACCTGAAAAGTTACAATATAGGCATTATCTAGCACTTCAGTGAAAGTATAATATTTACTTCCTCTACTTATTTGCTACCCATGAGCTCAGAGCCTCAGACTGAATGCTTGTGTTTCACCCTGGAGCTGAGCAGAGTTGGCCAAGGTGCCACTCCACAGAGCACAATAATAATCACAGGCATCGTTACACTGGATTATATGTTTGGGATTGTATTATTTTTATTGTTATTTTTCAGTAGAATGTAGTGTTTTTTAAATGTCCAGTGACCCCTGTGGATGTAGCATGAAATTATCAGATTAGCCCTATGTTATTATCAGTAACAATTTCCCTCCAGGTGAGCAGTTACTGTAGGTTGTCATGGTGATAATTAAAATCAGTCTTCATTTTCATTTTGCTACAACAACATGTACCCAGCCTTTAAATAGACTCCATCACTTGCTTTTCAGCAGCTACACGTAATATATCATCTGCATGTTAAAACTAATTTAAATCTTCTAGTTTTTATCTGCCAGAGCAGGTAACGACAGCAACATTTTCACGTGTTCTGATAAGGTCATTAGGGTGCACGCACATTCAGTCACAAATGGACAGCAAATAGACTTTTCTTGACGGGGTGCCAGTAATTCAATAGAGCGTTTCAGACAGAGGGTGCTGCAGCACAGCCTGATATGAGAATAAGACTGTTTTTTTTTTTTTTTTTCGATCATGAAAGCGTGTAAATATGTTGAAGTATAAACCCAAAATATAAGTATCTACCCAATGACCACATTAGGACCTCTTTAAAATAACTACTTGGTAAAGGTGAAAGAATAATGCTCCATGGTGAAAAGAAAGCAACTGTCAGTTGGAGACAGGAAGGGGACAGTGGTGGTCCCATGTCCCAGGCAGCCTTATTATAATAACAGATTTAGAAGATTGTGCACTCTCTCTAGTGTTAATCAGTATTTTGTCCAATTTCACAGATGTGTGGTCACATCATTTACTGTTCTGGTAGTGCATAGAAACCTTCAGGCAGGGATGCTCTGCTAAATTCAATAATCTAGAAGCTCTCACTCTCAGCAGGCTCGGATCCAATTGGGTGGCATGGTACAGTAACAAGGTGAATTCACACACAAAACAAAGACACAGAAAACAAACTGCCGCTCATGACAGTTACAGCTGCAGTTCATTTTCTAAGCATGAGTCAGAGCTGGCCACTGCAATAGTTACCCAGTTTTTAATGGCTGCTAAACCTTGCATCTTGGGTTTGTTTGGTGATCATTTGTACTGAAGCACCACTGGAGTAAACGTGACAAGTGCTTTTCAAATCATCTTGCTGTGTTTCTTCTGTGCCCCAAGAGTTTTAATAGAACAGACTAAACAGTTGAAATAAACTGCTTCATGCATGCTAAATGTGTACGTCCTTATTTCAGGGTATTTAAACTGTGACTACAAAAAATATATTCATAAATTCTTAAATATACTGAAAGAAGATGACTGCAGACAAGAGCACCCATGACCAATACTCCAGTAGATCACACTCATTATTCTTAAGTAGAAGTTGTCTTTGAAAAGCATGCATGTTTGTATCTCACCAGGCAGCTCAACCTCTTATGTTTTGGGCTTTAAAAATAGCTCACACCCCCCATGGGACAGTCACTGCGTAAATGGTCTGTGTCTGTTAGTGTTAGTAAAGCACACAAGCAGCTGACTGCATGGGTAAGAAGAATGGCTTTAAGACTGGAGAGAGCACAGAGCATATTGCCCTTAACTCAGTCAGCAGTGAACAGTGAAGCTGTTTGCTCCCTAGTTAATGAACTGGTAAAGACAATAGTGTCTAAAAGACGACCATTTGGGGATTCCTGGTGTTATGGGCACATTTCCTGGTTCAGAACATAAAGAGTACAATAAAGCATTGAAGTCTCTTTCTGGCACTGTTTGCAGCGATGGAACTGATTTATTCCAATAGAAGGAGAAAGAATAACATGCAAATTGGCATCAAGTCCCCTTGCTATTAGTCATTTGCAAAAATGAATGGATCGGCAATCAGATTAAGTGGTGCCCTGTCAAACTCTCAACACTTAAAGGGAATGTCATTATTACTTTAGAAATGTGAAGAGGGCTTAACTAAGCAGTGTCTGTGCTTTGATTCACAGTTTAACATGTAGGAGTCATGAATGTGATGCTTGTGTTTGTCTTAGGCAAGCATGAGTGAAAAGAAGTTTTTTTTTCCTCTTTTTTTTTTGTTTGTATTGTGTGTCATTGCTGTATTAAAGCATGAGAGAATGAGTGTGGGCTGGAGTACAAGCTGCACAGTGCTGGGTTATTGTGGCATTTAATGTTCAAAGCTTTTGTTTCCACCCTGAAGCGGTAATATCCAGGACTTTCTGGAGTACAGACAAGTCAGTGATTGAGGTAAAGATCAGAAACTGATGCAGGACTTACTGTTCTTCTACATGTTGCTTGTTGAATGCCACAAGAAAACTTTTGATACATTACATTTGTTTTCATAGAAAGGTTCTATTTTATTTCATTTTTCTCCATCTCCATGTTTTAATCCTTTTTTTCCTGACCCTGTAAGTACTTTGTAGACCAACAGCTGTTATGTGGTGTGCTTTTCAGGCTGACCGAGAAAGTTTGATGAGATGAGGTGCGAGATTTTAGGAAATGCTGTGCTATACTATCAACTAAAACTATATGTATTATAGCTTATGGATTATTTGCGTGTTCATTTGCTCAGTGTTGTTCTGGATTTTGAATGTCACTTTTCCTTCTCGCACCTGATGCATGCAAAAAATGCAGTGATTTCTTTTCATTTTTATAGATTACAGCTCTACAGGAACAAGGCACTACATAAGAGAAGAATTTGGAGGGTTTCACATATTCCTCAGAAATGTGTGGATGGAAATACAATGCTGACTTTTTCACCCCGTTCTTTTTAGCCCTGTCTTCAGTGTAATACCGGAGATAGGGCTGTGTTTGGCGGCTGAGACGTCTTAAGTGATTTCCAAGTGAATGAGCTGTACGTGTATCTTGACTTTACAGCAACAGTGGCTGTGCACAAGGCATCCTTACTCTTTTTAAATAAAGTCTGACACCAACACAGTGCTATAGTTAAACACGCACTATGGCTCCCAAAAACAGCATCTGGCTTGTGTTAAAATCTGTCCAAATTTCTGAGATACCACTTTAACAATATCCAACAATAAACAGACCAACATAGTTAGGTTTAGGAAAAACATCATAGCTGTGCTAAAAATGACTACTTTAGGGAAACTTAACATTCCCATACGGAAAAGATATTGATAAATCTTATAAAATTTGTATCTCCTTTGTATGTAAAGTATACAACAATGAATCTGGATATAAGATCCTTAGCAAATTTAAACAAAATGAAACTTGCATGATTTGGGTATTTATCAGAATAGTGTGTATATATATATATATATATATATATATATATATATATTATTATTATATATGATATTATAATATAATATCCTTTCTTCTTTGTATTATCTTGTATGAAATAATGCAAAAGTGTTCACTTTCAAGAGTAAATCATATAAGTTAGTCATACGTTTTTTTTTTTTTGTTTGTTTGTTTTCATTGCACGCAAATTATCAGCAAACTGATAAATAAGAGGCAAAACCTAATTCATGACACATAACCAGTAGTCTGCTGGATGAATGCCTGTTTAACCTTTGTAGCCACAGTCCCAGAGTGCGGATGAAATTACATTTCTTACAGGTACTACAATGTTTACGCCTGACTAGTACTTTCTACCTTTGTTGGTTGGATTTGATATGTTTACATCGGGAAGGAGGTTGGTCAGGGCTTGGGTAAGAGAATATCAAGGTAAGCCAATCCAAGGCAGAGTTGGGAGGGGGTCATGCCTTCTGTTTGTATGGGACATAAAAATGGACTGAGAGACCACACACACACTCCTGAATACCTTGTAGAAATTTGCTGTTGGATTTTTTTTTTTTTTTTTAAGATTTACACCACCTTAGGTGTACCTAATAAAGGTCTCTGGTGTAAATTGCCCATGCAACAGCTGTGTTTGTTCCATCAGTTAATATCTTAATTATTGCTCAAGTAAACATGTTCTTAAAGTGTTATAATGACTGCTCTATTTACTTACATGACACCATCTCAAGGTTAGTCGCCACTGCTGCTGCATATTTAAAAAGGTTAACAAAGGTTAGTTGCCACAAACATATGCGCACCAAGATCAGCACAAACCTGTAAGCTGACAGCTTAGAAAGCAGCCGGCAGCAGTGGTGACAGCTTTATTTCCATATGCATAAACACTCAGAAAATACCCTTAGATGCAGAATAATTCAAAGTGACTGGTATTAATTAAAGCACCCAAACGCATCAGTACCACAGTCCCTAACTGCAGAAATATGCAATGCATGGGTTCATTATAAACCAGCGCTTATTTCCGCAGCAAACTGAGAAGTAATAACAGAGAGAGGTTTCTGAGGATTCATTTATTTCAGTCTAAGCAAATTTGGTGCCTACAACAATAGATGAGTTGTTTCAAAAGGTACAGTGGCAACTTGTCTTTGTCGAATCATGACAGCTGTGCTTGCACAGACTTGCATGACTCAGACATTGAAATGCTGTAAACACCTTGATTCATAACCAAACAATGCTGCCATCATTTGAAAGCCATTGTGGTTTGTCATATTTTCCTGCTGCAAAGTCAAATGATTGTCATGTCTTTCCTTTGGCAAATGAAGTTTGCTGCTGTTCTGAAATGACTGAAAAATGATGATTTGGAAGACGGAGGATATTTTGATTCCGTGGAGTTTCTCTACTCATGTTGGAGTTCTGGCAGGAGAGGAAACTGAACAATGAGACTGGGCAGTGCTGTTCACTGGGACACAGAGGGTTGAAACTGATCCAACACAAACAGTATCAATGCCATCACGTCTTTTTGCCTTGGCTTGTGGTAATTGTAGCTCTGGCTTTTGTGTGGAGTGTGCCAGTTCTCTTATGTTTATGCATGGCAGCCCCCTAATTCCCACACCTCCTCTCGTCCTCCTCATCCTACCGCTGATGTCTCTGTTTGGTCTGTCTTTGCTGCCTAGCACTATGGTGAGTCATAGTATGGAGATGGTGTGCTTTGGGAAACAGCAGCAGGAATGTGGTATTTAGTGATCACTGCCTGTCGATTTACATTTAAAGAAATCTTTCACCAAACTCACAACTCAATATTTTCATCACTGATTTATCTCGTGATTTTTCAATTAATCAGTGAATCATTGTGTCTGTGTCACCCGTAACACCTGTACCAAATTTGGAGCTAATTCATCATAGTGAGCTAATTCACAGATAAGTATGGCTAAAATCCCAAAGTAAGCTGGAGCTTATGAAGTAATAATAAAGAACTGCTGTAGGTAGTACAAATGACCACAGTGCAGATCACAGACTGCCGTAACTCACACGGATAGCATGGGTGTAGAAGTTCAGTTATGTCAGTGTTGTTGTAATTCCTGCTGCCTGCAAGGGTCATAGATTACTTAATGTCTATCCAAACACTTCATTGCGCATTTACTGAAGCTCAGCCTTGAGGGATGCCTATTGGATGTGATAGAGAGAGACAGGAAGGGGAATCGCTTCACAGTCTCTGCATTGTATGTCACTGACTGCTCTGGCTTTCATCCAGACCTTCCATTATGCCATCACCAGACCATGGAAAGGAAGGTCTGAGCTACTCCACTCAATGACTGGGGGAATAGTCCCATTTTGATACTTAACTGAAGCTTTGGTGTGACTTGTAATTCTTGCAACTTGATTGCCTTTCCTTGACTTGGCGAGATTTAGCCGAATCTGGAAACATTCCTTTTAAATGGGTGTTTGTTGATTTGTCTGAAGAAACCCGGTCAGCTGTGAAACAAACCTTTCTTCCACGAAGGTTGTGCTGTCTCGTTGGTGCAATTTGGGATAGAAGTTCATATGGAACACATGCATTATGTAATTTTAATGTCTACACTGGGAACCATAAATGTATGTGCTAACCCATGTAGCAGCTGTAATGATATTTAAGTCATTAAGTGCCAGCCGTTTTATAAAATCGAAAGTGCCTTGTGCCAGCGTTTTTGCCCATTTTGAGTCATATTCCAAAACCTGACTGAATATTTTGTACCATGTCTCTGAAAAGACAGAATAGCTCAAATGAAAGAAGAGACTCTATTTGATGTTTTTACCTTGTTCCATTCTTGTTTTATTTGGAGGAGAGTAGAGGCCAGTTTCACCATAATCACCACTTTTTTCCAGAATCTGTCTGTTTTGCTCTCTAATCCCGATCGTTTCCACTTCCTGCTTTGATCTCTGATGACAGACAATTATTGCCAGTCCTAGCCCCACCACTAGCCTGCAATTTGAACTGATCTTTATTGAGATTTGTTGTTGTAAGCCTGAATGTTCTGTTTTCTGCTTCAAGAAGTATATATCATCATCATGTGACAGCTTTGTCCAGGAATATTGTTTTATTGTTTCTATAATTCCAGTTGAGGTACATATCAGATCTGGACTGCTATGGAGCATTGTAGCCAGCCTACTCTTATACAGTGCTGCTTTTTTAAAATCAAGTTGTGACTGAACTTTAAATATTAATAGCTCACACATACTGTGAGCCAAATAAATGAACGCAGGAAGGGAGTTTGTCCAAGTGTGGTTTATTTAAGAAAACTGTGTTTATTACATGACTGAACTGCAGTATTTAGCCCTAATATTTTTTTACAACTCTAGTACAAGTCTATTCACAGGACCCACCTAACAGAAACATACATTTTCATGTGGGCCATTTAATTACAAAATTCCTCGAGTGTCTCCAAAAATAAAAAATACAGATTGATGACTGAGATAAATAGATAAATACACAAAAATTAAATCCAACTCAATCAGCCAATAAATAAATAGAACAATAAATAACATTCAAAACATCTTTGGCCAGACTCGGGCCACTTCATTGTCCCCACAGAGTTGACATTGGGCTTGATGGATGCCTCAGCCGGTCAGAGTACAGACTGATTCAGTGTAACCTATGGAGCTCTATACAACAACACTGGCTATGTGGCATGAAATAGCAAGTGAAAGAACAATTATATTGAGGCACTTTTAAGGATGTTCTTAGAAATGACAACATTTCAGTGTGTATGCGGCTTCCCCAAGAGGAAACAAAATGAAAGACAAGAACATTCAATTAAAGGTAATTGAATGGCAGCTTGGCTCATCAAATCATGTTACCGTATGTTCCCTCATTTTCTTTTTTTACAATTCTGGGACTGAAGTGGTATTTTATGATAAAATTACCACATAAAATAGAAAACAGTGAGCTGAAAAGAGATAACACAGGAGGAAAACAATGGTTAGGTGTGTGTGTGTGTGTCACATTGTTACATATTTGCTTTTTGAGTCTGTGAATAACATCAATGTGTGTTCTCTGTGGTGGTTAAGTCCGACTGAGTTTCTGACTGTTCCCCAAATATCCCCGCCAGTGTCTTAAAGTGGGGCCCCCAGTCATTGAGGTAATTGTAGTCCTCCTCGAGGTCTATGGTGAGGGACTCGATGGAGCTCAGTGATTCGGCCACTGAGCCGTCGCCCTCGTAGGCGTAGGTGGCCAGGGAGTCGTAGGGCGGCGCTGAGTTGTCCATGTCATGCTCTGTCAGGCGCTGGTTGATGAAATCGCGGATGTCGGCGCTGTCCTGAGAGACAGGCGGCCTGGGACCTCTCTTCATCTCAGGTTTGACGTCCCTGCGGAACAGGTTCTCTTTGACAACCTTGGGATTGCGAAGTGTTCCCATGTCAAAGGCATGCGTGTCCTCCTCCCCTCCGCCTTCATCGTCATAGTGGATCACATTATCCCGGATGTCCTCTTTGGATGACATGAGGGTATCCTTTTTCTTCTGTCGTCTCAAGCCCACATAGAGGACCACGATAACTGGGGGAACAAATTGAGAGCATTACTTGCTAGTCCACTGTCAACACACCCACATTACTGAGTCTTAACATACTTCCTGTCAGGAAAAAGAGATTATAAGGAATTTGTGTTAAACCTGGACTGTATTTCGTTGGTGTTTTTTTTTTTTTTTTTTTTTTAACCATGTTAGCAGTACAGCAGTAAGGGAGGGCAATGCCACTCTGTCAGTCAGTCCAGGATAAGCCCATGTGAATTGTCATATGGTGCCTTCACATACTGCACACTTCTGGATATCTGTGAAATTTTCCAGTCATCTTTAAGGGCGGATTGCCATTGTTACATATATCCATGTCCCCCTCAGCATGATTTTTAATAACTTTGGTTATGCCCTGACATTTCAGGTGGCACCCTAAGCAGCTCTAAATGTGACTTCGACAAATAAATACTTTGGCTCCATATCTACAAAATTGATGAAATCCCACCAGTCTCATCTGTACTGAATTATTTGCTTCAACATAAGACAAGCATGTCAGCATTATTATTGCGATCATGTTAACATGCTGATGTTGATATTAAGCTCAAAGCGTGCTGCACGCCTCACTGTAGCTGTGCTGTATTTTAGATGTCTGGTTCACATGTAACATGCAGTATGATTAAGCATGAGATAAATTAGTGACTCTGTGCTTCACACTGTCATATAGTATCGGTTATCAGTAACCTTAATACTGAAAACACCGTTTTCATCCCAGTTTGACCTGCAGATCAAGGCCTTCTGGGAATTAAATTGCCTTTGTGGCTCAAAGCAAATAGCACATGCTGTCAGTATTACATACCTATCACAGATAGCACAAGAAGTGTATGCACTCTGGAGTGAAATTGCACCTCTGAGGATATACCCAAAGCACACCGTTTGCCGTTTTGCACATGACCATTCAGAAGCTGCTTGAGGTTCTGCACATCTTAGATACCGTAGTGCTGGGGCGCGATTTTCAACACATAATGTTACAATAAATTTCCTTCTCTCCCTTTCTCCTGTCACTGCAATCTGTCTTCCTCTGTGTACCTCTCGCTCTGTCTGTCTCCTCAGTGAAGTATGCAGTAAAATATGTGTTTTCCTTTGGGTTTTTAACATACACTTGCATCCAGGCAGAAGAGCAATGACCGGATAAAACTGGAATCACGTGAAAGAGTCCAATAAATACATTCAGACTGGGAAAAAAAAGGCTAAAGTAGGTCTCTTCCTTTCATCCTCGTTCTATCTCTCTTCCTTTCAACCTCCCTTCACTCATGTGATTTTTAGCTACCTGTGTATAGTGTGCCAGCTCCCCCCAGTGGCTCTCATGTAGACTTCAACAACAGTCACTTACTGTAGGACACCCTGGTTGAACACCGCTTGTCACAGGATGGGAGAAACAGCACTGCAGATGAAAGTCTCTGTCCTGGTCGGTTTAATTTACCTCATCATTTCTTCCCACAGGACAACTGGGTCATCCTGACAAATCCTGCACAGGAACTAAGTGGCTCTATGGAAATGTTCTCAGTGTGAGTTCTGATTTTCTCTGCCACTTTCCTTCTTGGGGACAGCATGACAGTTTGGCGTCAGCCTCAGCCTGGGGGGTGAGTCGACTTGGAGCTTTGAAGACATTCCTCTCAGAAGAAAGGAACACACCGACACAGCTCTACAGCACACTAATGCAAACGGCTGTGTGCTTTTATGTCCCCTTACAAATAAAACAATGACATTCAAGCTGATATATTCACAAAGGTAATGAAGGAGGATTGATGATGATGAGACGTAGCTAAAATTTAACAGTGGATTCTCTGCAGGACCGTATGTCACAGAGAGCAGGAGAAAAGTAAATACAGCTCAATTCAAAGGTCATGGCTACCCTTGACTTCCACTGTAAAATAGGAACTTCCTCAGCAACCATCCATCTCATATTCATAATTCTGAAAATGATCCCATAAACCCACATTTACTTCCTCCCTGTTATGTAGATGAGTCTGGACATTAATGGCAGAGACAGAAGGAGGAGTTTTACAACCATGACCTTGTGGGGAATGTAAAAGCTTCAGTCCAGGAAGCAGCCACAGGGCAGCAAGATTGGATTTGGTTTATGGAGCCAAGTATCCCTCCCTCCAATTTTGAATGTCTCATTGAATGACCAAATTCATATGCGTTCTGTAATTAACTGCAGACACTCCTGGAGAGATGCCAGACCGAGTCTGATGGTCAGTTCAGCATGCATGGATTCAGGTGTCTTCAAAAATGGCAAATAGATTGATAGATATCAGGAAAAATGAAATTGAAATCATATATTTGCCTGTCTGTTCTGGACAGTCCACTGTACCAACAATCCAGTCATTTTATCTCATTAGGGTACTACATCACCCACAGCTGGAGAACCACCCTACTAAATTTTTCTCACAAGCCAATCAGAGCAGACTGTGTTTTCAGGAGGGCGCTAAAATGAAATATTTCAGACAGTTTTTTTTTTTTTTTTGAGAACATTGAACATGAACCTAGAAATGAGCTTGTTTTGTCCCCTTTAACTTGGACACCACAAGCCAATCAGTATCTAAAAACTGCACCAAGGCAGATTTTAAAGGTCAAAATTGACCTGTCAATAAAATTTCTGGATTCTCCTTCATTGAGACACCACAGATTTGCTGTTTTGGATGCTTTCAGAAAGGAACTGATTTTATTGTACATATGTTTTCGTCTGAATTTGAGAGAAAGACCAAATCACTGGCAAAAGTTAACAGCAAAAAAGTAGAAAGCACACTGCTTACTGTGATGAACAATCCTAACCTTAATGAGGAGATGTCCTGATTTGGACATCATACATATATAACAACTCCCTGTATCCTTCATGCTTATTAGTGATGCAGTGCTACAGGAAAATGTTTACAAGCCAGAAGACAACAGGTCTCACCTAACAGGATGACGATACACAGAAGGATGGCGACCAGAGCTCCTGTGCTGAGACCCACAGGGAGAAAGATGGCCTCAGCGCTGCAGGTTAGCAGTGAACCGTTTGATTCGCAGCCACACACACGGATGGTCAGGGTGCCGGTGCTACTCTTAGGAGGGTAGCCATTGTCGTCGATCACCACAGGAAGGAAGTAGATCTCCTGCAAACGCCGCCTAAAGCCACTCCTCTTTGTCACAATTCCAGCTGTGTTGTCTAGACGCAGGGAAAAAAATAAAAAGGATTGATTGTTGATTTTTTTTATCAAAGGTCTTAGATTAAACAAATCTTTTGAATTTAGATGGAGATGCCTGAAGGTGTGCAGCAAATGCCTATTTCTTGGTCTATGCAGGCTAGATCAGGGGTGTCACTAGGTTTCAAGGATATAATTTGGCTAGCATATAGCCAAAGTAGCCTCCCAGAAGGGCACTTAAGCACATTTTTGCCTCCCAAGAAGGCACTCAATCCTGTTTCAACCAGCCAACAGGGCAGTCTAGCATGTTATGCCAAGCAGGGGAGCACTTTAATGCATGTTTTTGCCTCCCAAGAGGGGAGTGTATGTTAGTGCGCATTTTTCAACAATCAGACCACAGAGGGGGGTTATATAATTATTTATCTAGACTCATATTCTGGCCATTCAATATTGAATTTGTTGGCACTTTTTTGTAAAAAAAAAATAAAATAAAATAAAATAAAGAAATTAAATAAATTTAACAAAACCAATTATTAAGAATGTTTTAGGGGGGCTTCAGTCCCCCAAAAAAGGCTTAATGATGCCACTGGTTCTGACCAAAGAATGAGAAAATTGCCCCCATAAAAAGCTCACATCAATCAGAAAAATCGTCTGAGCTACAGTGAGACTGGAGGTCCAAGTACGAGAAAGATAAAAACTTTTCAGTATGTCATACAGTAGCTCCTCATGTTTCATCAAATCCTCTCCAAACGTGCCTCCCTGAATACGATGAGGAACTGTAACGCATCAAAGGGTTATCTTATCAAAACTCTCAGCGTTTTACACTGCGATAGATCCTAACCACACCCAGTACATCATTCCCCTGAAACACTGCAAAGCGTCCCGCCTGCCTTCACCATGAGAACTGTGGGGATCAGTTATTTTGTTATCTCTGTGTGCAGGCGCCATCACTCCAGAGAAACAGCACATCAGCAATGAGAGATAATAGGGACCAAAAAATAAAAAAGCACACAAGAGGGAACAAGTTGGAGGTGTGAAGGTGGCGAGTGGAATAAAGGTTGACCATGCATATATGACGAAGAAGGGACATGTCAGGTTGGACCTGCCCGGTGCTGCTAAAGCTAGATTATCTGACCCCTGTCAAGCTGGGTTTGTTATACTGACAAAGCCTGGCGCTTCCTCTTGACAGGAGGTCAGGCATTTTAGCACACCTTGCATGTCGTGCAAGTGTGATCGTGTTTGTGTTCTCTTTCTCTGTCTGTCTTGCCGAACCTGGCGGTGCCTGTGGCGTTAGTGTTTCCTGTCCCTGCCGATCAGATCACACTCTGTGTCTGGAGAGTGTGCTTGCAGGGCCCAGGGCAGTCAGGAAACGGCAAGACAGTGTGTCCAAAAGGTAAAAGTGGATCAGAGGATCGGACCTGGGCTTGTCAGGGATGGTGAATGCATTCGTTTTCCTGGCTTCACCCTGCCGTGCTCCACTTTTCATTACCTTTCTTTCTGACTGGACTTCAAAGGGCTTTGTCAGGTGTCATATATGCCCTTATCATTAGGATTTAACCTATTTTTAGCACTGAGACACATCACTCTAGTAAGCTCTGAGCAGCTGCCTTTTCAAATGACTGATAATGTCCCGACGTAGTTTATTTACATTGTCATTACTATAAAGGCCACTTTTAATATCCCTTATGGATGTTTTAAAGCTGTTTGTTGTTTCTTTAATGACAGTTAATTTACTTTATTCCTGACATTTCTTTATGTTTTTTTTTTACTACTGAAACACACATATAAAGAGCAATGTGGTTTCCTTCATAGCTGCATGCATAAATGTGATTTAAAAATGTGATACATTCTCATTCTTTGATGTAATTTGTCATTTGTTTTAAATATTTTCTATATTACATCCTGAGCATTAATGTAGCAAACAGCTACTGAACAATGAAAGAAGTTGCTCTCCCTCTTTGTGTGTTGTAATCAGAGCTTCTCAGTGCTTTGTTGACAGTTGGTCCCACTTCCTAGCTTATCGGCACTCTCCACCCATGGCATCATCACGTAACTGTAGCACCCAGTGCCACCCCTCCCTAAACACAGAACATGCACTGTGTGTAGGGTCTCATCCTTCATGAGGGGCCACATAGTTTGCATTAATTGCATTTTAATTTTATTGTGGATGCACATATGTAAGGCTTACAGCTCATTCAGCATGCACAGAGAATAGATGGCTTTTTAAGTTATTTTTATATTTATTAATTTATTTCAGGTTGACTCATACAGCCAAACTACCTTTGCATTTGTTTCTGATAATAAAGGTTGGTCAGGTGAAATGGTTGTTTTATGGTCATGGGGGGCAGGGCCTCCAAATAAAATTTTGCATCGGGCCCCAATTTAGTCAGGTGCAGCCCTGACCAAATTGCTGCAATCTCAACTGTCACATTATGACAGCCATCTGGTGGCAAATGAGTCTATATTGTTCGTGCTTTTACGTGAAATGTTTTATGCAAAATGCTTTATGCTAATGCCTTAATCACACTGTCAAAAAAACAAAAAAGATCGTCAAAATGAATAAAAAAAGAAAACTTTAAACAATATAGTCACAAATCTATCCACTGTTTCATACTGTACTAACTAAACAGACAAACTTACTGCCAAAGTCCCGGATGGTGAAGTTCTTGTTTTTCGTGTCTTCCTTTGGTGATTTGAAGGAGAACTGTTGTCCAGCAGCTGGTAGATCTTGGTCTTTTGCACTGAATGTCTGAATTACCTGTTAAAATTAATAATAATAAAAAAAAAGCATATTGTGTGATTTTGAAAAGGAAGGCACTCATCTCTTGCTTTTGATTTTAGTTCTGATTTGTATGGCTGACAGAAAACCATCTGTGGATTTGCACAGTTGGGAGGTTTTGTTTTGAGTCGTTGTTTCGATGTCAGATGTTTCTTTTTGATGGAAAATAAAACTCCTACAGGTCAAACCATTCTGGCAGAAAATGTGAAATTATTCAACACTGAACAGAAGTGTCAACTACTCCGGCATGTCAGAGCTGTCAGCACTGAAACAAGGCAGTGAATTGTTCTCTCTGTAGTCTTGGATTCAGTCGCTGAGCTCTTGATTGATAACTTGTTAAAATTTCTGGATCACCTCAACACAAATTGTGATGGATTAAGTTAATTCAAAGCCACTGGAGCTGTTCAAAGGTTATGAGCAGGAACCACTTGTTTCATATTGTACTTATGCTGCAGTACATTTTCTCTGATCCAACAACAAATGCCTTCCCAAGATAAGCCACAGAGAAACAAGACACTTTTTGATGAATACAACACCCAATCATATCTTCAACAAACTGGATGACTTGTGTGAAAATGTATAACTGAAACAACATCCAGCCAAACAACCACTAACTTTTCCACCCTGCTGAACACAGACTGCTGATTCAGCTGCCTCTGTACCAGACTGCTGACGGCTTTCTGCTTGCTTCTGTTCCCCGAACGCCTCAGAGCTTTGTCTGAAACAGCTGTGCTACCAGTCTGCTCTGTGGGCTCGACCTGCTGCAGACCCGGTGCCTCAGCCCTGGATCCCCCACATGCAGGAGGAGCCACTAATCGGCCTTCCTGGCCGGTGATTTACATCACCCCGACCATGTTGCCTTTCCTCTCTTTTCCCTTTCACTATTTGAATAAAATTCCCCCCAGAGGTGTAAGGCTGACACCAGGTGTGATGAATGCTCTGCTGTAGTGCCCACAGCAGCTGTACACTTCACACTATTGATCTCCAGCAACCAAATTAGCTTGGTGATGAATAAATCTAAAGCTGCAACTATGACTTGCATTTAATCTATAACTCTTTTTTTCCCCAGTAAATCAGTTATGTCAGAAGTAATGGCTGATGTCCATCAAAACTGACCACAAAGTGAAGTCTTGAAATTGCATGTTGTGCTGGGAGTCCCACAGGAAGAGTATTTTAATCGCACTGTAAAGCTACGGTGTACCTGGTTCAATTCCAGCCAGACTGCCTGTGTAACTATCCATCCATCCATCCATACATCCATTTTCTACCGCTTATCCTCATAGGGTCAGGGGGGCTGGAGCCTATCCCAGCTGTCTTAGGGCGGAAGGCAGGGTACACCTTGGACAAGTCTCCACCTCATCGCAGGACACATAGAGACAGACAACCACTCACACTCACCTAATCCCCATGCATGTTTTTGGATGGTGGGAGGAAGAGAGAACCCATGCAGACACAGGGAGAACATGCAAACTCCACACAGAAAGGCCCTGGGCCCGGGATTCAAACCTGGTACCTTCTTGCTGTGAGGCGCCTGTTTAACTATAGATGTTTTATTTCCTGTTGCAGTGTATGTACAATACAACCCATATATATTCAGTTTACAATGGCAGGAAAAAGACAACAGTAACAAATTTTGGAATTTTAGACAGTTGCAGTCTGGCATATTTACACTTATATGTCCATTAATATGCACTGTCCCTTCTTAAATAAATAAAAGTAAATTAAATGAAATACTGAAAATGCAAAAAATATATATTATCTGCCCGACTGTTCAATTTAAAAAAAATAAAAATAAAAAAAAAATAATTAAACTCCCAATAAAATCAACAATATTAAATATTAGCCAGTCTCATACTTGTTCCATCAATATAATGGTACAGGAAATCACTCTGTAAAACTACAATAGAGCTTTGTTTGTTTTTGTAATTATGTATGGATTGAAGGCTATGCATATGGAAATATATGGAGTATAATGACACACTGTCAGTCATCAGCTAAAGAACAAGAAGAAGGAAGAAGGCACACATTTTATTATCCCTCAAGAGGAGAGTTCAATTTCATCATGAGTATTTGTCATTAGCTTTTAAGAGCCATACGTTTTAATTTATTTTCTAATTACACATTAATAATAATCTTGAAATGCTCCTTTTCTTGGACACAAAAGTGCTTCCCACCTCTGCTCAATTATAAGTGGAGCCGTGGCTGCTGTAACTGCTGTATATGTCAAATGGCTTTAAGGGTATTCAGCTTTTACACTCAGCTGCATTGTAAATTAAGCTAGATAAGAGTGCACATTAAATGCTGTAAATATAAATGCAATTATGCCAACATAACAAACTGACTTGGTGGGTTAGCATTTCAGTGGCATTATAAGACACCTGTGAAAGAAGAGCGAGGAACACATTGAATGTCTCTACAGAAAAACAATAAATATTCTTGTTTCCTTTGTGCTGGCTTTTGCTCATTTAATACATGACCAGTTGACCAGTCAGGACTCTGTGTGCAATAAATAATAAAATAAGGATGCATCCTGCTGTTCTACTTCTCCACAGCCATTTGAATTTGTGAGTCCATGTCATGCACGCTCCCTCCTGCTCTTCCTACACATTTACATGAGAATGGTCGGCCGCTTCTGATCAGATACATCCTGCTTACAGATGATTTTCCTTGGGAGGTCACGCCACAGCATGAGACACGCCAAAATAGGAGGCTTGTATGTTTTTTTTTTTTCCAGCAGTGTAAGTGCAGATAATTATCTGGGGAGACATGTGATGGATTTTACAAGAGAGGATCTGCAATTCTTTATCATCCACCAGCTGTGCACAACACCTGGTGGAATCATGCTGAGGAAACACTGGAGGAAAGTGTATATTCTGCACTGGAGGGCACGGAGGAGAGAGGTGATGCCTTCTGAATACAGGGAGGGCACATATTGCATGATGATTGCAGCTGATCTGAATATAAGGCTGTGGGCTGTCAAGTTCTGCACTTGTTTTCTGCTTTCTCATTTAATATTCAAAGTGTAACTTTGGTAGAAAATGGTGCTTTCATGTATGGGGTCATGTTCGTGAGCAGCTGATTGAAATAAAAGGTTTTCAGGCAATTTGAAAAAAAAAACTTCTGTTTGCGTTTGGGATTTGATTTGCTTAGAATCCAGCTGCTATTTCTCAGTGTCTTGACTTGATCTTATGCTGAAAACATGACAACAATCACAGCCAACTTCATGTCAGGAAGATAGTGATGCCTTCAAATGCAGGGCACAGCCGTTGTTTTGATTGCAATGGGCCCGAGGACTAGCAAAAAACATCGTCAATGATGAGGAGTCTACGGCAATTTGATAGACTGCCAAAGAAGCTGTTCCCTCCGAACGCTAACTGCATAGAGATGCTGCTTAATGGGCTAATTTGCAAGCGCAGGTGGTTTACAATGCGCACAGGCAAATTCTCCACTGCATCTCAAATATATCATCTGAAATGTACTCTTGGTTGCTGATATGCAAAGTGCCGCCGTGCTTTATGATTGCTTCTCCTGCTGAATCGAACTCCACGACACAATTAGTTCAAGATTTAGCACGCTCTGTGCTGAAGGCTTCTGTGCAAACCCTTCCCTTGAAATAAAAAAAAAAAGGTTTTATTTAATTGACCTTGAGTAAAACACTGGAAATCAACCTTCTGAGGGTGAGAATTAAATATGTGTTTATTATACCAATATGGTGCTTATGTCCACACACCTCAAGATCAATGTTTATTTCTGCCTGAGAGTTAACGCTGACTCTTTTCAAGCTTTAATAGAAACCCTCAGCATTTATATTCAATGTAACACTCTCCAGCAACCACCTTGAAGCTATATCAGCTTTACAGGAGGACAAACAACACTCCAATTAACAGTTCAACACGTTGAAACCAAGACATCTTGATACTAAGTGTGCCGTGTTAGATGTCATGAACGCACAGAGGTTGAAGGTTGAAGGGAAAAAAGGAAATGTGAAAGTACCTGTCCCAGTTTGGCGTTTTCACATACAAAGGTCTCATAGGGACTGGCTAGTTCAGGTGGGAACTCATTGATGTCCAGCACATGGACGGTGACGGCCACCCGACTGGTCAGAACTGGACTGTCTGGAGAAGAAACACACACACACACACACACACACATAAATCACACTGTTTTATGAATGCAGAAAAATACAATAAATGGGAGTTCTTGTTTTTTCACAGCACTGACATCATGTGGATATTGAAAGTACTACCATGAGCAAAAGAATAGAGGTTTATCACTGTTGCAGTAGGTGGTTAGAGGAGCTGCCATGCCCCAGTGTCCTTGAGCAGATGCTAAACCCATCTAACTGCTCGCTCACTATAAGCCACTCTGCTTCAGTGCGTCTGCTGGAAAACCTTTGATGTGTCTGAAACATGTTGATGCATAAATTTCACCCAGATGTTGCTGTTTTGTGGCGCTTTTGATTTACAATGTAAAGGAGAATTAAGTAAAAACACACAGCAAATACATCTCATGTGCTGCCTACAAATAAAGCACGCCTCACATTATGGAATATGGCTCCATGGAGAGATTATTTTCTTTACAAGCTTTTCCTCCCCAGGTTTTGTTATTGGTTTTCGCCATAAGATGTGCAGCCCATATTAATTATAACGTGAAAGCCCCCTTGAGAGGACCCACTTGAATCCGGGGCTGATTGTTACAATGTTTTCTCGCTGCAGGGGCACAACAGGGGAAATGTTCTTTTTGTGTGAAAGCCCCAGTAAGGTAAACTTTATGGATTTGATGTGGGAATAGTCTTTACTCTGCAGTGGGGAGTGCGGGCTTAGTGTGCACTTTTTGTGTATAAGTGGCAGTGCATGGGTGCGTACATGCATGGGTTTGTGTGTAGGTGGGTGGTTTAGAAGAATGCAGGAGAGGGGGATCAGTGGAGTCGTCTCAAGGGGATTTGAGACGCAGCCACAGCTCAGTTAGTAACCTGTCTCTGACCTTGATGGAAAAAGCAATCTTCCCACTGAGGTAAAAATGACACAGAGCATGGGATTTGCTGCTTTGCACTGACTGAACTACCAACACTGATGCTCAGCCAGCAAAAATAGTGATCTCCTCTGTCATCAAGGTCCTGGATTCTGTGGCCCCTAAAAAGTGTGAACAACTTCAAAACCAGATCAATGAAATCTGTAAAAAACACATCTTAAGTCCCAGGCTTTTGGATACAAGAGTTTATCGTTTCTCCCTCATCTCATCTCAAAAACTAATCTCCATAACTGTTGACTGCCTCTCAGTATGTCATCAGTGATGTATCTTTCAGCCCACTAGATGGAGCAATGGTATAATGGCTACATTCAATCTCATCAGAGTCAGCATTTCAGCCCACTGACAAATGCTCTATTTATTTTTATTGAAAGAGAATTCTGTATTGCTACAGACTGCTTCGTTGGTCAGCCGTAAAGTTTCCTACTTCCTACTGCTTTTCCACTATGTATTCCTTTTTTGATTAAGCTCATTTTAATACAAAACCAATCAACCGTGCAAGCAAGCAGTCAACCACAAATCCATAAAATATGCAGCAAAAACAGATTGATAGAAACATTCCTTGTGGTTATAAGTGCAAATGTGGACAAAATAAATAAGCAAACTTGGCAAACAAACTCTATTTTGCGTGTGAAACTGCTCTATTGCTGTTAATAGATAGAACGTGTGCTACCTCATTGCCTCCTGCCAAGGTTATTATTGCATTTAATAGCACTTCCTCTCTCTTTGACTCCTAAAAATTGCCACTGGGCTTAAATGCCAAAACCGTTAATTTAACCCCAGCTCTTATTTAGCGGGGCTTGTGCTGTGCACTGTGTCTCAGGAGAGCAGCAGAGACTCTGCTCTCATTTTGCTGCATGACTGCAGTGTCTAGCAGCGACCGGACAAATCTCTGAGGCTTTTTGAAGTCTCCAACTCAGGTGTTGCAGTGATCAGCACAGAGTTCACTTGCATTTTTAGTCAAAGAAAAAAGTCCTACCCTACCCTACAAATCATATTGGTGGACATGTGAGAGTGCTACAGACTGTAGAGAAGTCATTTTTTTCTGTGCATGACCTCTCGTCACACAATGCCTTGCTACTGTGGATTTTCAAGGTATCTCGCTTCGGTATTTATTGCTGTTCTTCATGGTTTAAAACCCAAGGAACAGACAGTATCCTGACAACGCTAATAGAATGCCTCTCAGAGGAGCTGTAACAGCAACCCGATACTCACATCACAAAGTTCTGCCGAACCTCACTCAAGGTCAAAAACACATTTGAACTCACAACTTTGAACACAAACTGAGGAGTGCTGGGTTTATCTCTTTCCCTATCGGCTCAACCAATGTATTTTTTAACACTGGCTTTGGTTGTGAATTTAGTTTCTTGTCTCTTTTGTCTTGTTCTGGTGAAAATGAGAGCTTGGTATTATTTAAAAATGTCTCAGTATCATACCACTAACATGCACCACCCATCAACTTTCTGCTGCAAATATTACATTTCCACTGTAAATTTCAGCTGTAAATATTAAATTTCTGCTGCAAATATTACATTTCCACTGTAGATATTAAATTTCTGTTGTAAATATTACATTTCCACTATAAATTTCTGCTGTAAATACTGCATTTCCACTGAAAATATTAAATTTCTGCTGCAAATAGTACATTTCCACTGTAAATATTAAATTTCTGCTGCCTGCAAATATTACATTTCCATTGTAAATTTCAGCTGTAAATATTAAATTTCACTGCAAATATTACATTTCTGCTGCAACTAGTTAATTGCTGCTGTAAATATAGCATCTCCTCTGTAAATATGGGTGTTTCTAAATTTCTATATCTTTTATGTCTTTATCTTTGTTTCTTTATGTATGCCTTTAAGCAGAGATACTCTACAAAATTGCATTATATGTGCATAATGAAAATAAAGACTTGAATCTTGAATCAACTGAATGGAAGCTGTGTGTGTCCTACTGAGTAACTAATGTATAAAGTATAACATTCACCCTCCAGTTTCCTCTCAGGTTGAAACTGTAAGCACTGGTGCCAATGTTCACACCATTAGCTGCCAGTGTACTCTGCCTGGCCGTACAAAAAACACCTGAAATATTCAATTGCAGGTGTTTTTAATAACTGACTCGGGTTAAAGTGAAAAGAAAAGAGTGAATCACGAGCAGAAATAGTCCTTGATTCCTGCATCAGGTATGATATTCTGAACATGCAACTCCCTCCCCCACCATCCCATAGTCTTTCAGTCTACTTCATCCTCCAGTTCCTTGACATTTATTCACACAAGCCACACAAAAGAGCACACAGTCACACACACACAAACACACACACACACATTGAAACCAGAATTAGCATGTCACTGCCATGACCTTGAAGGGAAGTGAGTAATATCAGTTTCCAAGGCGACAATGACTCAGATTTTAACAGCCCATATTTCACAGTCTGTCCTAATGAATATACAGCGTGTGTAATTTTGATTGAGCACCAGCCTGCCTCTGGGATAATGACTTTGACGGTTCTCAGCAGATTTGATGACTTGATGACGATGGATTTGCTTATTTATCCGGAAATTTGCCCCACTTCCTTCATAAAAACATAATTAGCTTGACGGCATGTCTTAAAGCAACAGCTCCACACTATTTCCTTCTTTCAGAGCATGCTGCGATGCAATGGCATCTGCTTGCTGTTTTAAAAAAAAAAAAAAAAAAAAAAAAACTCTCGAAGGTTCAAATTTTACTGTGGTGTAAGTAAAAGCTAACGCTGGTAAGCTCTATTCCAAAGCCAATGTCATCAAGATGTGTTTAAAGAAAAGACAAAAATGAAAACAGAGTTGAGGAGGATATGCTAGAGAAGACAATGTCCTGAAGATACATCCCACCATCATGGTTTATAGTCTCCAATAAACCTTTCCAGCAAAATAGAATTGAGTATTGACTTGAGTAAAAGTGTGTTAAATCCTTCACACAGATTATGGCAGGGAAGGGCGACGACACCTGCATGAATCACAATCGATCTTGTTGTCATACTTACTAAGTTTGGTCGCCACGATGGAGATATTGTGCTGGGCGATGCTTTCCCTGTCAAGGAGTTCGTTTGTGGAAATGGTTCCTTCCACTGGATCAATGTCAAAGTAGCTGTCCAAGTCACTTTTCCAGTCAATGGAATACCTGGAAGATAATGTTTGTTTAATGGCATCCATTTCCAACACAAACCAGAGAATTAAACCACAGTGATTTTCTCTCTGGGCTCATGTATATGAGTTAGGTGTAATATAATGTTGGCGTATAGCCTTCATTACTCATTCTGAATGGTCATTTCCAGAAAAAGTGCTGAGGATCGCATGTGCATTCCAATCTTGCAATGCGGCACATACTTCGGCCATGCTGAGCAAAGGCTTTTCTTAGGAATGTAGATGGATTTTAGGGACTGTTGCACCCGTATCAATCTCATAGAGCCAGTGTACAAAAAAGGTACAAAATATTGGTTTGGTGTTTGAGAATAGAGGGTACTATGCCGTCTCTGAGAAACATGTATTTGGTCTTTCCAAGTCGCTCTGAATGCTAAGGGACACAAAAGAGATCTGAAACTGAACAGCATGCCACTGACAGCACCATTCATCATGCCATGCTATTTGATCTTAAAAGGCTATTTTTCATTAATAATTTTGTGATCGTCAGTGGAGTTCCCCGAGGAGAAAATATGTTGTCATCCTTTATTCCTCTTCACAAGGAAGTCAGAGGTTGAAAGCTCAACCGACGATTGCAAAGCTGCCTTGCTCATGGGCATTTTGACTAATTAAATCTCATGAGCTTGAGTATGGACTTTCCATGTGAAGGACAGGCCCTCCATGCCATCATTCTGCCTTTTTTTCCTGATCTTAAAAGGGTATTTCCCATTAATATTTATCATACTTACCATGTTTTTACACTAGAGAGCCTCAAACTGGACTTGAGTCATTAATAGAAAGAGGCCTAGCATGCATTCAAACCCCCAAGACTTTTACTGTAATGAGAATGATAACAAGATTTCTTTTTTTTTACAAGATCTGGCTCTATCCCAATTTCTGTTGCAGATTTGTCCACGTTAACGCTGTGTGCCTCACGGCCTTGAAGTGAGCATGGTCGTGTCCAAAATAGTTTAGGGTGAATCCCTTTGATAAATATTACAGCCGGACTCCCATCAAGAGTTCAAAAGATCAATGGTTCACAAGTTTTTCCTCAGGGCTCAAGCGTTTTTTGGGAGGCGGTGTTTCTGGAGTCAAGCTGGCACTGAAGCATACCTTTCAGTGTCAGTGTGGCCCAGTGGTGAAACAGCATGCCTCGTACCCTGAATAATACAATTTAAATCACACAGCACGAGCGTTTTGAAATTTCCTTGAGCAAGAAAACACACCCACACCACTTTTGCAATCTTTAAAGATAAATAGCAAAAAAGGGTTTCAAAAACTACATTTTTTGGTGTTCCTGTGAAATAGAAAACATCAAACATGTTTCACTTCTACTGGCTTCAATCTGAGAGTTATCTTTAAGGAGAATAGAGCTCATCAACAGGAGTGAGACAGAAATCACAGATCTAAAGTGTCTACTTAGGCTCTATTCTGTACTGAGAACTGCAGATATGAAAATTAATTACAGCATTATCTCTGATTTTCCTGCAAGGTTGATTCAGTCCAGAGAAGATTACACATGATACACAAGATGATTTAAGAAATGTAAAGGCACTGTTAGTGTTTGTTTTCCAGTTATTTACTACCATTTTAGACAGAGGCCAAAAGTTCAATCTTTAAAGTCATTTAAACTTCAGGAAGCTCTTTGGAATCTGCCAACAATGCAGTATTCATGATGTCCCTTTGTTTCCCAGCCGAGAGATAGCTCAGCTCTCTACAGCTAAATAGCAGAGTCTAAAGTCTAAAAGCATAATTCCCTATGCATGATGGGTCAGTAGGTCTATTATTTTGAAGAGAAGAATGCAAGGGTGCTCTCTGAAGGCACAAAAATGAACAATGTCAGCTGTGGTATTGATGAATTTTTAAAGTGATGGAGACAAATACATTGTTATTTTTTGTACAAATCTCTACGTCTTTCATTCTTTTGTTTTCTCCAGAATAAAATATTCATAATAAAACAACTTCAGTCTGTGCAACAGGTATTTTTTTTTTTTTTTTTCAATCTGTGTTATGCTTGAGTGATACATCTTCGAAGAACCATTACAGCAATATGCTTGAACAAAGGTGGCTCCTGTGATAGAGTTAAAAAACAAAAGGGTTCTCATACATTTTTAAGAGTGCACTTCTTTTGTCTTAGCCAACAGTCTATTGTTATCTACCACTCAAGTGTTATGGTAGGACGTGTGTGTGTGTGTGTGTCAATGGGTGCACAGCGAGATGGAGAGAGAAAGAAGAGAAACGACTCGCCTTGAGTATGAAACGGGAATGTGAGTCAAGCATGTCAGATCTATAAAAATGAGCGGTGACGGTTAAATGTGCCACCTGATAATTACCAAGGAGAGAGAGCAGCGGTCCACAGCACACTGCCTTATAAAGTGATTTAGGACCCTGGGGACACTTTGTTAGGCAGTGAGTTTTGGGGGGATGAGGATTTAGGTTAGAGCTCCTATTGATTTTAACATGTGAATTAAAACTATGCAGGAGAGGAAGTTTGCATTTATATTACATTTATTTGCTCCTGTGGAGCAGTACTGACATTACATGTATATGTATATAGTTTTGTTTCTATGTCATGCACCAAACCACCCTGTTTGTGCAAACTTACTTGACAATAAACTTATTTATGATATATATATATATATATATATATATATATATATATATATATATATATATATATACAGACACAATGCAACTGTACATATATTAAGCATTAAGTTTATGGCCAAGTAAGTTTGCACAAACAAGGAATTTAACTTGGTGGATGACATAAACATAAACGTATATACATATAAACATGTGAACAGAGTTAAGAACCAAAGATGATAAAGGGACTAAGAATAAATATGCAAAAACTCTGATTGTATGGTAAAAACAGACAAAAAAATAAGAACTGCATAGAAGGTGCAAAATATTCAGAAAAGTGCAGAATGTTCTCACTTGCCTTAACCCACTCTAGCTGTTTCTTGAGTGGTTTTAAGCCTAGGTGGATGTAGGATGTTTGATCTCATTGAAACAGGTGTCTGTGTATCTAATCGGTCTGACGCAAAAAAAAAAAAAAATAGAAGAACTCCATTTGATGCTAACTCACTTTTTAACCTAATGAGCTGCAGTTTTAGGGATTCTGGATGTGTGAATATGAGGCCACTAAATAAAGTTATAATATGGCTTCTGTTACATAAACGCTGCCAGGAGATGATGCGAGCAGGATTTTACATGACAATGTCAAACGTTCTACATAGATTGATTAGTCTTCTGATGAGAAAAGCTGACAATACTCTCAAGATTAAAGCCATGATGACATTGATGAATGGAGACGGGAGACATTGATGAATGGATTAGAGTTCTAAAACCTTCAATCACTGGCTGCAGTATCACAGTACTTCTAGTTTTACCTCTTTTATCCTTGCAGGAGTAACGAGGGATATTTAGTTCAACAGTAAAGCCTCTCATGATGAAGCTGTGCCGTTCACAGTAAGATCTGGGCGTTAGGGTTAATAGAGCATTACATAATGCCATAAAGTCACACTGACTTTGTCTCTTTATTTATGGATTATATTGACCCCAATCTAAAGCAAATAAGTATTGTTTAACCTAAAGATAAACCCTATACCACACGTTAGATCATGGAATTTGCAATATTAGCAATGTTTAATGTATACTTAAACCACATAACCTAAAACTAACCATAAAATTTACAAATGTGACTTTTGAGCTCAATTGGAGCAAAGCCACTGACAACATGAAGATCTTTCGAAGATCGTTTAAGTTAACGCTTTCATGAAGAATTTGCAATAAGTTACTTCAATAAATGTATTTTGACATAACACCAAAGCACATCACAAACTATTACCACCAAATAACTTTCTTTGTGCTCATACAACTCCAACAGTCCCAAGACTCATCATCACTATCGTCAACTGACAGGCCAGAAAAATTGGAGTTGGTGGAATAACTAAAAAACAGGGGTGTGTAGTGGTTAGCACTGTAACCTCACAGCAAGAAGATACCGGGTTCGATTCCCGGCCCGGTGCCTTTCTGTGTGGAGTTTGCATGTTCTCCCAGTGTCTGCGTGGGTTTTCTCTGGGTACTCCACCTTCCTCCCACCATCCAAAAACATGCATCAGGTTTAATCTGATGTGAGTTTGAGTGGTTGTCTGTGGTGCCGTCCACACGAAAACAGAATTCTGTGAATCCGACAAACTTTGATACAGATTCCGCCTTGTGTACACCCTTGTGTACATGACTCTGGTGTTGTCAGAGACCCATAACAGGATTTTCTGGCAACGGGTTCCAGAGTTAGGAGATCTGACAATGCCATTTCAGAGTTGCAGTGTGTACCAGGCATTGTTTGCTAAGGATGACATCACATCATCACGTGACCAGAAGTCATAGTACACTAAACAAGGACTTCATGCACATTGCATTCTCTGTTTTTCTTTGCAGCACCACCTATCGGCGTGGCATTTACTATTCCATCCTTGTCACTCGTCACTCATTATCGTGTTGCTATGTAGACGGAAAAATGTCCGGAAATGTTGCAACAAGCGTTATCGTGCCATTGTCGTGTGGATGCAGCCACACTACAATGGCGGACCCTGTGAGGAAATGGAGAATTGTACAGGGTGTCCCCTGCCTTTCAACCTATGACAGCTGGGATAGGCTCCAGCCCCCAAGACCCCAGGTAGGATAAGTGGTTACTATGAATGAATGAACGAACTAAAAACAGTATGACTGAAGAAAAATCACATAAGAGCCAAACATTTCCTTCCAAACTGTATGTTTCAGGAACAGTCAAAGGTTAAAGTTAAGAGTGTATATGGCTATGTGTGAGTATGGTAAATGACATTGAAGCTGCTTTCTAACCTCCTAAGAAGCTAAGAAGGCCCTGTCCCAACTGAACCCGCTCTCCCCTACTAAAACTCACAAGTGAAGTGTAAATTGTGGTAGACAGAAGAGTTTAACTTTACCTGACTGGACTGCTGCTGGCATCTAAATCCTGAGCAGTCACCGCTCCGATAATGGTGCCCGCGGGTGTGTCCTCATACACATCCATCACATAGGAGGGCTTATTGAACACCGGGGGCTCATCCACATCCAAAACGTTAATCTTCACTGTTGCCGTGTCTTTGAAGGCCCCAAAGCTTTGAAATCGTGGATCCAAATAAGCGTTGGACGCATCTACCTTAAACGTGTATGCCTTCTTGCTTTCATAGTCCAGAGGCTACAGAAAGAAAGAAAACAGAAAAGAGTCCATTTAAAGTTACTTTCACAGTTAAATCATAATTGTGTCATGGTATAGAGTGCGTCAGCGCTCCTGCTGTAATTGACTTTCTCTGCAGCATTCATCCTGTGAGAGCCAAGAGTACTCAAAGAAACTCACAAACTGAATATGAGGATCAGTGTTGACAGCAAGTTTGTCCTCCATTTATTTTGTTAGTCTAGCCTTTTCAAGGATGAGTAACTGGTATCAACTGTCAATATCAGCCTCCTCATATTCAACACAATTCAGTATTTGGAGGATTTACAATATTTATGTTCAGATCTGACACATTCAAATGATATTGTTCTCAATGCCTGCATGGCAGGAACTAAAGGAGAAAACAAACAGGCTATGTACTATTGTTTAAAATGACAGCTTAGTCAGCAGGAGGGTGAAACACAGTAGGTCCCGACCAGGTTAATGTCTCACCCCAGTCAGAGTGAGTAAGTCAAGCTGCACTTTCTTAGTTCAGCAGCATTACAGAGATCTCCCAACAACAGCTTCAGAGTTCATATGTTCTACCTCCTCAAGCCTCTGACATGTCAGCTCAGGGTCAATTAGTCAAAGGGGAGGAGTGGAATCTGCATCCATGGCATGTCTGCAGCTGAGGTGTAAACATCCGACAGCAGTGACACCCGTGTTCGTGCTCCTGCCCGTCTCCTGCCCTCTCATGTGTGACCAACCGAGGTCGGCGAGCTCGCAGTCGGTTACGCTCTGCTGGCCTGGAGTCACATGAGAGACATTCATTTCTGTGTATTTCAAATCGACTAGCATGTACCCACTACAGCAGCAATGCTATCTTCCTACCCCAGGACTCAAGCTCCGCTGCCATGTTGCTCCAAAGGACACCGAGTGAAAACAGCTGGTAATGGCTTAGTGAAATGTAACGGGACAGTCAGTGTGAGAGGGGAGGCGCACCGGAGGATGAAGACACAAAACCGTTCTGATGCAAGAGAAATATGGCTAGTTATCTGTCCATATTAAATAGCAGCAGATGCTACTCGAGCCCTCTGTCTCTCCTCCTCCATCTCCATGGTTTCACAGTCTTGATGCTACAGCAGGTGTCCGTAAAAAGAAAAAAAAAAAAAAAGAGAGGGAGAGCTATGTGAAGGCAAGCCAATCTGAAAGCAATCATTGACCATCAACCACCGTGATTGGTTTGATTACAGTGCACCAGATGCAACTGGTTGGGCACAGCTATAAGATCTTTCAACAGGAAATACACTCTGTCCCTTTCAATCTCCCTCAAGAAGTGACAACACTGTGAGAAGACCAAGCTCCCCGAAGCAACAGTCACGTAGAAAAATGGAATTCATTTCAGGTGTCATTCAAATGCTCATCCCTACAATCACACTGAAAGACTTCCTGCCAACTTACATTTCTAAAGTAGCAGTGATTATTTCACTTTACTGAGGCCCCTGTTGGTTCCTGACAATCACTGCAAATCAGCATAAAATGGAACTCATTGTACTTTGCTTCAAAGTATCAATAATGTAATTAAATATTCTGATTATTGTGGATTTACATGATTCTAAGCCAGTATGAAAGAAATTAAGTAAATACCTTGAGACAACATACATGAAATTGTGCCTGAACAAACACATATAGACAGCCATGCGTAGCTCAGCTGAAATGAACTACACATGCAGGAGGAGGAGGAGGGCGATGATGGGGAGGTGGACAGCAGGAGGTGTACACCAGGCCTCATTAGCCAGAGTCTCACAGGGATGAGGAGAAGCGTTGCTTTCCATCTCAACATGCTGCAGCATTCACACTTTGGCTCAAGGCCCAAACTCTGAACCTTTATAACCGTCAAATTTTCATGTAATCCTCTACCACCCAAAGACGGAGTGAGAGTGATGTGGTGCTTTGCAGTTTTGACACAAGTACAACCGACATCCTGGAGTTGTATTTGACAAAACTGTGCATAAATAATGTTCTAAGTATAAAATAAATATTATCAAGGTGCAGGTGGGTTCAGTGGTGGTGTTAAAAGTGACTGGTTTGATAAGCTATTTCACATTTTCAATTTGTCTCCTCGGACTCAGGCAGTAATCTTGTTACAACTAGAAATTGCCATAAAGCTTCAAGCACTCTCTGTCGCAGAGGGGCGACCAATCAGACAGCTACAACTAGAAGACTAGCCACTGAAAGCTGGCTGGTGACATCCTGAGCCTCATCTTAGCTCATTGAAACTCAGTTCAAGTTATCCAAAGCAGAAACACATTACCACAGAGAGCACTGGCTAGGCAAGGGGCAATAAAACTACCTGCTTAAGGTCAAAAAATAGATCACGGTTTGTGCTCCAATAATAATCTACATAACAACATAACGTGCAGGAAAACCGGTGTTTTGTTTTAGTTAGGTTTAGGAAACAACATGGTTGGGCTTCAAACTACTATGCTTCAAACTGTCTCCTGGATAAAAGCCCTGTGTTTCTTCCTGTGTTATCTGTGATTGGACAATATCCATTTTAATCCCTTTTGGTTGTATAATAATTGAGAAATCATCAGTTACATTGCTAGTGGAAGCAAAGTGTAAAAAAGAAAACAGACACTTTTGTTACAATTAACTCTGGCCTGGCAATAATAAAAATGAGGTTTTCTAATAGAAAGCTAAAAGGACAAATTTTATTAGTAGGTGCATTTAAAGTTGCTGCATTTTCAAGACAGATTGCAGTAGCATATAGATATACAATCATCTGTGTTACACGGTTTTCCAGATGGCTTGCAGACTTCAAACCTTTTAACTTAACTTCATTGTTTCTGTAGTCACGTTTACCCCACTGAATGATCTTAATATTAACGTGCAACAGGAAGCCACCAATAAATGTTATGAGATGCTGTCACTACTGTGCTAAACATATGCCATCGTTCTGATAACAGCTTTATTTGTGAGAGCTATTCTTGGATGAGCAGACGCTTTGATTGGCTGTAACTAAGCTAACAGTGTCAGCACATTCAAAGTGATTATTATATATATTTCTAAGAGTTGAATGCCTCCAATTTCGTCACAAGAGGGCATGTTACACGACCGAGAAGTATATGTGCTAAGTATGTGTGTCAAATGATTTTACATCATTTAGAAAAACATTCAACTCAAATGTGAAATATGTATCGATTGTAGTACACACTGTAGTATTTAAAGTGGATTGAAAGGTTTTTCTAGACGAAGGTAGTCATTAAGAGATGACGCTGGAGGAACAAATAGCAGCTCATTTCCTCAGCAGCTGGAGGAGAGCGAGGCCTCGCTGACACCAATGGAACAATGCATGGACGGGCATATGATTAACTGTCAAGCCAATCTCACACATTAATTTACATATTTGTGTTTGGGTATAGAAGTGTAACATAGAGAGCTCTGCTGCCTTTTTAATGTGTCTGAGACTCACGATGTGCAAGTAGTCTGGGATATCTGTTGTTAAATAGGAATAAAATGGGGCCAGGAGGGGGTAATGAGAAACTCTGAGTTAATGAGAAGATGTGCTAATGTGTCAACGCTTGACTTGGGGAGAATCAAATCAGATCTGGAGGCCATGAGGGAAATTTCTCAGGAAGGAAAAACGGCCGTTCACTCTCTGCATGTATCATTTCGCGTTTCTTCCCCCTTTCCTCAAAGATGACCTACTTATGCACTTGGAACCAGTGCTGTATCACCAGTATCCACACATACATTATCATTAAGCAGGTGCATACAACTGTGCATGTTCAATTACATGTTTGAAGTGCATCATTATGGCTTCAGGTGTGATGCACTTTTTTACTGGTTAATGTGGACACAACAAGGAAGCGTATCAGCGGAGGAATTTGTGAGGAGGACAGACCGAGTTCCTCTCGTGTCAGTGCTGCTGCTCTTCAACATCACAACAGAACACACTTGAAATTCTAGACATGGTGCTGCGCCCTTTGATATGTAAATGTGCACCTTCATTGCACTGGCAGTGATACTGAATGAAGGAACTTTTTTTTCCTCTTACCAATTGAACCTGTTATGTTCCAAGGGAATTTGTTAATTTAGAACAGGGTGCTATAATCAAGGTATCACATCCTCACAGGTACGGTATCACACTTCAAACACAATAAAAAAAGAGTCCTTACATCGTCAGATTTGCATATGTGAATACTGAACAATGGTTATGCTAGTTGAAAATCTATTGAGAAATTAGGAGGAAACCCAGTCCATGAACGGGAATCTGTTCCTTACTTGATGCTTGGGTCTGGTTCTGGACCCCTCCCCCACAGCCTGCTAACTGCACAGTGCAAACTGTAAACTGTTAGTTGCAGCTGTTCTTTTTTATTTTTTATTTTTTTTTAAGCTTGCTGGTTATTTTGGGGGATGGCAGAGACAGGATATATGCATATTGAATAGGTTCTTAGTTTCTTCACCTGTTCAGTTGAGTATTACGATTGCAGGGTTCAATACTCTTCTCAAACCACGGCTATTTGCTCTCTTAATAACATCGGGGCAGTCTTCTGCCAACACCAGTGGGTGAATGTAGCCTTTCCCCTGCAAGACTCATTATCACAGCATAGTGAGTCATTAGCATGCTGTATTTATTTGTTTGTGCTGAACACAGGTATTACTAAAGAGGCCCTAGATTAAATAAGGTGAAAAATAAATGTGTAATTTACCATATGATATGCAGAGCAGTCTTAAATCCATTTACCACGGTATTATGTATTTACAATATCACGTATGAATCATTAACACCTACTAATATGATTTGCGTGCTGGGAGTAACTCAAAGCTGGGCCAGACATGCCTAGAATAACACATATTTCTATTTGCAGCCAACACATTCCTCCAGACAATGTTAGCAAGGGTAAAAACACTTCCTGACCCTACATGACAACACCCATCATCTAAAAGCAAACGATGTGCCTGTCGGGGTTTCAGCAAGTGATAATAGCTCCAACAAAAGCTCAATAAGCTAAACACATTACTTCTGGGACGTGAAACCGCTCCAAGGTGAGACGTTCTGCTGAGATTATGAGATACGCAATTATGACTCAGTGGTTTGACTGTGGTCTAGCATCTCTGTTGCAAGTGTGCGTCCTCTTTATAAGGTCACAGTGACAGTTCAGCAAGGTTCTGCCATGCAGAAGAACACTAAGGACCTCTAGCCACTACTGTGACATAAGCAGTCAACCAACCATAGAGCACAATGAGCTTATCATCAGCAGAGAAAGCCTACATGCCCCAGAGAGCAATTCATTGTCCCTCTGAATACTGGTGGGGGGGTCCTAACACTGCGGAGAGGAGATGCTCACTTTATTGCGTTGCCATCAGTCACATCAGTTCGCGTCCTCGGCTGCCTCGAAGCATCTCCATCCCCGGAGTGCTCACAACAGTGGAGTGCCATCTGAGAGCCTTGCCAGCAGCCCTGTCCACACTGCAGAGGAGTGGAGTGACTGTGAAAGACTCGCACTGCCACTCTTAATAGGACAGGGCTAGCTGTGGGATGAGCCCCGAGACACTGCTTTAATCTATTACACCCACGCCTCCCCAGGCCACCAGAGAGAAGACACTCTTCATCGACTCCTCGCACCACCTCAGCCGCCTCTTTGTCTCTCTCTATTTTTCTCCTCTTTGTATCATATCATTCACACACACACATCATGTGCATACGCAGACCTACACACACACACACAGGGCTCCCTGCTTGGTTGCTTGGTGAGCTGTTACTCATCCGTGCCGGGCACCTGGATCTCCTGTTGTTCTCAGGCATTGTTTCCTTCTCTTCTCCTTCTTTTGACTCTCAGCTTAAAATAACTCATCTCACCTCCCACTGGAACATTCAGCACTACAATCAATAGATTAGTCGCAACTCCTGTCTGTGAGCAAGGCTCAGTTGGTATCACCTCGGCGGATGAGCTCTTAATACTATCAGCTACAGTATCTGTAGTGAAATAATATAATATAATGCAATGTAATATATTGCAAACACACTGTGGCAATTTCGAGATTACATACTGCAGACACTTTCACAAGAGGACATTTCTAATGTTACAATGCATGATGTCCTTGTATAAACTGCCAACCATGTCAGACCACATCCCATTATGTTCTTTAGCATTCAACCAATATCCCTGGCTGCTTTCTGGCCCTCAGTCCAGTTTGCGGTTTGTTCTTTACTTTTGACCATCATTTCATTTTTACTGCTTACTAGTGGCTCATCAAGACTGAAAGGCAGTAACCCACTTCCATTCTCTGAAATGATTTAATGTTCAAACAGCCCAGTAATGACATTTCTGATAGAGAAATTAGACCACAGTCACTGTCTGACTTTAGTGAAATTAAGTTCTTAATTGATGGCAGGAAGGATGAAAAGAGTGTTTTGCCTCAACACTGCCAGTGGCTGTGACTAAATAGGGTCACGTCTGAGCTAATGCCGTCCAGGCAATTACTGTTTTTTTTTTTTTTTTTTGTATGGATGCAAATGTCTGTCAGTGTTGCATGCTGATGGTGGCCAACTCTTTTATTGAATGCCATGGCACCCTGTGACATTTATTACTTGAATATGGTGCACTTTGGAAGGAGGAAAAGATGTCACCTGGTGCAAGCAGAGTGATCTCTTTCTATAGTGCAGCCTGATTAGAGCAAAATCTTAAAAAAAAAGTTTGCAATAGTAAACCAATTGCACTTGTATAATGCCTCAAATCATCAAACTGGTCTGGATCATTGTGTTAGGACTAGAGTCAGTGATTTTTTTTTTTTTTTTTTAACTAAGCTTCACTTGCAGGAAGTTGTCTTCCTCCATTGTTCTGAACCATTCAACCAGTCACTTTTGATGCTTTTCCACTACACAGTAACAGCACAGTACGGCACGGCTCAATTTTGGTGCTTTTCCATTACATCTGAGTACCTCATGGTACCTCCTCGGTGTGGACGAGGTCATCATATGGAGCTTGAAACTGCATTTACATGTGACAGAAAACTGGGAACAAGAACAACACTACTATCACAATCAATGGAGGACACCGTACCGATCATGTAAGCAATCAAAAGTGATGTCTTTTTCTCGTGTAACAATAGTGAAGCAGTTGCCAGTTTTAAAAATGGTGGGGTCGAGTTGTGTTTGGCTTTTACACTCTAGTCAGATGCTTCTAATGACGACACTTGTTGGCCAGTCAGTGGAAGGTAGTCGGGCGATGTTACGTTTAGTATTGCTTCGGCTGGCTTGGAACCAGGGCTGAGGAGGTACGAAAAGAGTACCTAGTACCAGGTACCATGGAAAAGTGCCACAACCGTGTAGAGCCGTGCTGTACTGTGCCACGTCTGCAGAAAAGCACCATTTGTCTCTGTCTCTCTCCATAGTGCTGAAACATTTAACTGAAAACACTCACTTCAGTGCTTAGAGTTCCTTCCAACACACAAATACTATAATAATCTGGCCACTGTCAGGGATAAAACCACAACACATTCTAGTTCTTTTCTATGATCACTTCCATCACATATTGTACCACTGAACACTAGATTAAAGCAGTGGAAGAAGTGTACATGTACTTCACAAGTCACTTGCACTTCTCTACAATGTGTTTTCAACCTCCCTTACACTCTGGGGCAATGGATTTGGAGACAGTGCCAAAGGTCTGCGGCAAATGCTTTTTTATTCAATGTGCTGTAGCCGCTGGGGGCATCCAGTTTGTTCAGAGAGGAGATCCTGTTCAGTGAATGTGAGCCAGCAAATATTGTGCCACACATGCAGCCATTAAACAATGCCGCTCCTCCAGGCTTAGAACAGAACAGCACATTTCAATTACGCATATCTGCACGTATCTTTTCCTCTCCCAGGAGGCAAATGAACATGCAAATGGACAAAAGGCATTTAATCTGACTAAATATTCATAGAGCAACAGAAACTCTTGAAACTCTCTATACACTGTGTATACAGTAGTTTTTGTATACAGTAGTGCCCTTCTTCCACAGGCTTTTTCATGTATAGCGTGTCTCTCTGTGCACACATTTGTATTTACACATTTGTCTGCACGTTGCCCTGGGAATTCATTGGTGGATTTACCTATTGTCTCCCATAATCCCATGTTTTACAGATGGGATGTAAAAACCCCCTCCATGCCCCGGTGCCTCTTTTTTCCCTCTCCCCTTGTATCGTCAGACTGGGAAACAGATGATCATCCTTTGAACCCATTACTCAGCCTGATCCTCTTATCATAACCAACCTTCCTGAGTCTCTAATTTGAGGTCTGCCAAACTCTGCTCTGTGTACAATGCAGCTTTCGTCTCTGCCCTGCTGTGTTTTTTTTTTTTTTTTTTAACATTGGTGCATGGGAGGGAACTCAAAAGACAGAGACGAGAGGGGGAGAGGGTTAGAGAGATGGATTGTCTACACACATTTGCACACCTGTCTCTGGGGATATTCCACCAATCTGAAATAAGACAAGTCTGTGGGTGGGTCAGTATTCTGGGAACACAGTGAACAACTCATAAAGGCTTCATCTCGAGCTACCTACTCCCCACACCTTTCCAAGCTCATCCTTTCTCCTCTCTCTGCAGTATCTCACTCTGTCCATGTCCTGTTATATCACAATGCCACACATGTTGTTTGGTAAATTACGCTGTTGGGGGGCCTTGGTCAGTCTAGGGAGCTCAGGATGTCCCTCATCAGCAATGCCTTTGTGCAGTAGCTTACCGCTGTAGGGAATACATCACACTGCCTCGCTGTTATGTGGCAACATATCAAAGACTGTAAGCAAAACAATTGGAGGAAAGATGCATCTTCACCATGCAATGAGGGTATACAAGATGTAAACAAATAGCTATCTTCATTTACATCATAATTGCTTTCTGTCGCATTCTGTTATTCCATTACAGTCAATGAGACAGCCACTGTGCAATGATCTATAGCCATGCATATGAGAATATTAACTACATACGATATATGTGCACAAGAGAATGTGATTTACACACAGTTTGTGCATGTTCATATACATGCACATGGCATCCTGCTCCTTATACTGAGCAGGGAATCAATTACTCCCTCAGCTGCAGAGTTTTTGGGGATCAAAGGGGATCATACACCTTTGTGTGCCGGGGCATGTACTAAAAATGTCCCAGCTAACGAACACCACCGTCTGATACATCAGGAAAAACAAATGCGGATTTGCATTCCCTCAAAGAGCATTTTAGACACTTACATCAGAAATGCCCTGAAAGGCAGAGAAACGAATAGAGTTGGCTACTTTTGCAATCAGAGGCAATGTATGCTGTATGCCCTAAATGTGTATGACGGAAAAAAAGATATATTACTGCTCCTTAAAAGTAGTTTGTTGAGCTGCATTTGGATGGAAGAGGCAGGATTTAATGAGAAATACATATTTTTAATCTTTTAGAAGTGCAGTTCCGTGTAATGCTGCAAAGTTTGAAGGACTGTTTTCATCGAGAGAGTTGAAGGTTTGGTGATAAATAAAATGTATGTTTTTTTGTTATTCAACTATTTGTGACTAAAACTAAAAAAGAAGACATATCTTGCTAATATCCAGGTTCATACTTGTTTTTTAGGTTTCTACTAGAATGTGTTTTAATGTTCAAAGAACACATTACTGTCAAAATGCGTTACAAAACTATTGCTGTCATCAGTGCTTAGTAGTCATTAATCTGTTAATGTATTCAGTGGAAGTAGCTTCTGTGTTTGGGAAATGATAAGACAAATCACAGCTGCCAACATGTGCTAAAATATGAAGAGAAGTCATTCCAGAAAAAGAAATCCATCTCATTCACGCATCGGAGCATTGCCTCCCAAAACGTTCACTTTTCTGACATTTACATTTTTCTCCTTTCCTGTATGGCAGGTACATTTTGTGTCTGTTCCATTATGCAAACTTAGCATTGCTCTGCAGTTCTTTCTTCCAATTGAACCTCAAAATCTCTGACATCAGATGGCATTTAAACTCACCACAGGGGTCGGCTGCATCCTGCCAAAGGGAAACGCAGTTTGTTGTGTGAAGAGTGTGAAGGAATCTGTGTATGCAACATGACGAGTCTGCACCTGTGTAGTTCAGCGTGTGGGCGAGACTGACTAACTTCAACACTATTCAGAAGATTATGCTTCTTTAACTGTTTCGTGGCACATTCACAGACTCCGAGCCAGACATTTACCAGCTGTTCACATGATACTGACTTGATATATTTGTCTGTTGGCTGAAGTGTGGAAGCATGAGCAGCTCTGCTATTCAGAGGCAGCTCTAAATAGCAGACAGAAATTATCATTTGTAAATTGCATTGTGTTGTTTTCTAACCTGGCTAACCTGCAATGCTTATTACCACAAAGATTATTGAGGCAAACAAAGCAGTGTTTGTGAGCCCAGGTTCCTCTGTAAGGAGCACTTAACACACTTAATGTGACCAGATGTGGGCCTTTATGCGGTATTGACACTTACCACAATCTCATAAATAGGTGTGTCTTTGGAGAGTAGTCTCCTGAAACCTTAATGGCACTCTTTCATTTCCCACTCACGCAGCACTCATAAATGCATATTATCACCCGCTGTCCACCAGCTGCTTTCAATGTCCAAGGAGAAATAATACCACTGAAGTCTGTGGATGGAAGAAAAAACTTATTTCTTAGCTTGGTTATTACAGATCTTCACGTCTTTAGCCAGGTTAAAGAGAGAGCTGAGAATATCCACAAATAAGGGACAACTTTTAATGGACAAATTTTCACTTCATAAACACAAACAACGTGAATACATAATGAAAGCTGCCGTTAGGATTAATAAAGGAATTCTCTGACGGGAATTTCAATAGTGCAGCTGTGGTGGTCTGTTATTATTTGCCCTATTAAGTTTAAAATTGGTAATGGAATTGTTTTGAGAAAACTGCACTGTGGTCTATTTGAAATTAAATGACATTATATATATTATTATTATTATTAATATTTGTATGAATGAACAGAATTTTGGGACAGATCTTTTCATTTCGTATAAATATAGTTCATAAAGTTAATAATTGATTGCATAATACGTCTTTATATTAGCACTGGCTCACTCTATTTCTCCATCTAATTTTAGACTTAGGCTGTAATGTCCTTTTTCTTTCACCTCTGGCAGCTGTGGGTCCCCTTGAAAATGAGATCTCTTTGAGATCTCAAAGGGTTTATGCGAGGAATAATAAATGTCTCTAATATCACTGGTGCTGCTTTTGTGCCACTTACCATTTTGTGCTGTGATATCATGGCCCCCACGAAAGCCGCATGTGGTAAAAGTTGCTGTTAAATGAGATACTTGTGCTCTGTGGCTCAGAGAAAGTGCAACCAAAGGCCAGGGCCTCTAGCTGTGGGTCAATACAGTATATGCACTGGATATGTGACTCCATTACTCCATTTAGAAAAAAAATATACTAAAGAGCACACTAAATGAGCCCTGACATGCTGAGTGAACGCTTTATATAGCAGCAGGGGCTCAGAGGGAGCGGTGGCTTTGCTCTGAGCTGTGCTTTAAGACGTGGGCAGCAAGGAGACAAACAGTTAGAGAGCAACAGGAAGGATCACAGGCTCAAGTGTCCTGCTTGTACATTATTATGTAACACTTTTTTTCAATTTCTTTATTTTTTTTAAAATTTTATTATTTATTATTTTATGATATTGATTTTCCTTCCTCTATTGTTTTATCCTGGTGGTGTTGGTGTTTGTGTATCTGTTACTGATATTAACATGATATGGTGCTGTCAAGATGTGATGTGATTTCCGATGCTGCTTGAACCCCATAGGATCCTCTTTAGCATATATACTGTATCTCGCTGTGAGCTTGAATATAAAAACAACATGAAAAAACACCCCCTACTCAAAATATATTCCATAGCCACATCATTGACATTCCTGAATATTAAGTTAGGAAAAATAAAATAAAAACAGGTTGCATTTTTCATCCATTACCTTATGACGTCATAAATCATAGTTAAAATTACTCACTCGCATTTGTTGAATCAATAATTGCATTATAAAGCATTTCATAATGAATTAAATCAACCTGACATTTTTAGTCATTATTTCCTTTATATAATACTGTATAATCACTGTTATAATGTGATTATAAGTTAATCTAAGTGGTCGTATGAAAACAATAATGAAAAGAAAGCAATGATGTGTTGTTCTTGCATAGATTTAGTGACATTTTGCCTTAGCTTCTGAGAGTCCTTACCCGTCTGAGAATGATGATCCCCTCTTGGTTGTGTTCATTTGTGGTGATGTCAAACATGGCGCCGCCGTCACCTGGCACGATGGTGTACTCTACTTCTGCATTTTTTCCGATGTCCAAGTCATGAGCTTTGATTCTACCGACGGCAGACCCCACAGCAGAGGACTCTGGGACTCGTAGGTGAAAGAAACCTGTCAAAGAAACAAACATCAGACTGGACTATCATCACTTCACATCTGATGAATGGTAAATTCTGAACTCTTTACATCCTCTGTCCTGTGTAGTCCTTTACACGCGAGTCTTATCCACCACCAAGGGAGCAGTTGATACGCTCTGTCTGAAGTTATCCCTGTTGCAATGGGCATGACATTATTCAGTTTTGACATGCTTGGACATCAAGGCGGCTCAGCTCCTTGTAATTGGCTCAACCTGGACCAAAAAAAAAAAAACAGGAGCCTGGAGGCTTTGATACTCCCAACAGCAGAATCACTGCTGAGCACTTGGGAAAGAAATCTACAAGCAAGCAAAGAAATGGTGGATTGATTGATTATCACTAACACCTGACAATAGATCTTTTTCTGCACATCACTCTCTGCAAATGCTAGATGTTTGAACAATACCATCTGCTTATGCCAGAGACATTACAACTCTGCTGCTGCATTACAAATCTAATGTGAACACCTGGTGAGATCATGGAGGTGCCACCGGCAATTCAGTATTGCAACAATAGTGTTGACATTATTCTGAGGGCTTGTACACCTCTCATTCTATACTCTAAATCTTGTCAGTTCAATAACTCAATGTGGCATCCACTCTGAAGCAGAAGCTCATGTCAGAGGGTTCACAACAGTTATTTGGGAGTATTCACCGTGACCAAATGTGAATGAAATTCCACGACCGAGTCTTTTGCGATGGCTTCTCTGCATTGTTAACATTCATTTTCAGGAATTCTCAATTCATCACTGTGTTTGATTAAACTTGACACATGTCTCTGTTGCAACAAGAGGAAGGTTCTTTGAAAAAAAAAAGACGTGATTTTTGCCTCTTTAAATTTTATTTATTTGACCCTTATATGACAAATAAACCCAAAGAACGGGCAAAGCAATGTGTAGGAGAGAAAGGCATGCCTAAGTCTCCCAGCAGCTCCTTCTGAGGATAGTGCTACTTGACACACAGTGGCATCGGACTTGGAGATTGAAGACTGAACATAAATGTCCACAATAAAGCAGAGTGTCAGACAATCGAAAGGTGAAAAGGAGACTAAATGGAAGAGATTTTTTTTTTTTTCTTGGAGAAATATCAGAATAAACGGACTCACACACATCAACAAGGTTATAGGAAATTGTTGAATTAAATGTTGCTGTAATTTTAACTTTTATTTTATTCCTTAGCATTGATCCAGGGATTTCAAGAGGAGAGCTGTGGCATATGGATGAATTTAGTCACTGTAATTTCAATAAATAATCAAGTACTTTCAAGGGCATGCATTCATTCTGAAAGTCCTTTTGAGGTGCATGCCGTTTGAAGGACAGGGCATAGCGCTAGTGCCAGAGCAGGTTAACAACCAGCTGTTAAATACGCAGTGTCAGTGGGTTCACAAGCTTCTATGATAATTCAAGGCCACATGCAGTTACAATATATTCAGCCCTATTAGTCATGACCGTAGCAGGCACTGCTATAGCAACCACATCTGGTGCCATCACTGAGGCTCATTCAAGGGATTGTCGGTTTACAAATATTTAATCTATAATAACTAAAAGGGCAAAAGACAGATGTGGGATGGAGCCATGCAGCAATATTATAAGTAAACTGAATCATCTGATGCACATTTTTTTTTAAAACCTGTAAGCCCTCTGTAGATAGAAGAGAGGGGACAACAAAGAGAGGATTTGGGACATGGCAGAGGAGCCTCCATACTTGGCCCACACCTCTGTGCTGTGACAGCATTATGGAAATATCATCTTTTCCCTGCAGCCAAAGGAGCTTGACCGCCTGACTGCCTGTATTTACATTCAGGGGAGGCCACTCGGTGTCGCCTCACAATACCTGAAGAGACTGCATCACTACAGAACAGTATTTCTGCTTTCTTGTTGTACGCTTGCTGGTTTGGAATAGAATACATTTGGCACATAATTTAACATTCATGCTTAGTATAAGCAGAGAAGCTTTCACAGATCAACGTATTTACAGTAATGACTTTTTTTTTCCCAGCTTGGCTTTTAATGTGACCTGGTGAACGGTACAATCGAATTAATCTGGTTTAGCAGCTTATTTCAAATACCGGATGAAATGCAGTGTTTAAATACTGCAGCACTATAAAGCCCCAACTGCATCTAAATATAGAAGGATATGCCCCCATGAGCAAAAGAACACCAATTCCATACTTTATTTGCCAGGAGTATGTAGATGCAATCATAGATAAACAGGCCTTTGCTTACGACAGCACATAATGACAAATAATGAAAAGCAATTACAGAGAGTAGACATGATGAGCACCCCCTGCCCTGGTGTAATTGCACAGTGTTTATTTTGTGATCGTAAAAAGTGTGAACCTGTTTAAGGTCATCTGCATTATTACTGCTTTAAAAGATGAAAATCAAACAGCTATTTTTTTCAATCATAAATGAAGGGCACTCACTTTTCGAGAACCTGGGTGGATTATCGTTGACGTCGCTGAGGGTGATATTAATGGTGGTGGTCCCGGCCAGCCCCCCCAGCTGGCCCCCCATGTCCTTGGCCTGGATTAATACCTGGTACTCTTCCTTCACCTCTCTGTCCATATTAGACAAGGCTGTTTTTATAACACCTGGCACACAGCGAGATTAATAGGAAGAACAAATAGTATAGGGAGGAATAGAGGAAAAGATGGGAGTGAGCGATAGAGATAGTGAGAGATAAAAAAAAGACAAAAGACAAAAGGTGGTAAATATAAAACGCTCTGAAATACGTTTCACGCTACACGCACAATTTATCTCACAATGCACAATATATTTCCACCTAAAAGAGCTCACTAACCAGGAGGAAGCTGCTTGCACGGTTGTGGCCAAGGCTGAAATAGAGGTCATTTGACAAACTGGAGACACTTGACATTCAATAGGGTACTCTGGTGAAGCCATATAATGATTCACTTGAGGATCAGAGACCCTGAGATCAGAGAGCGTTTGTACAGCAGATTAATAGCTAGGTCAGTGGGAGGTTGGCAGGCTGAAGGGAAGTGGGCAGTCAGGTGGGCCTGCACTTTTTCCCACCTCTCCCTCCATTTAATATGGCGAGGATGTACCATTTGATCCACAGTCCCCCAATGTGTATGAATACAAAATCAATGACCATTTTGTTCTGTTATTTGGAAAAGGGGGATGTCTGTGACATGCAGGGATTCCTTGCTCACCTTGTTATTCCTCCCAGTGTTTGCTTCCGTTGTTGATGTGCATTTTGCCCAGCAGGGTAAACATTGACTCTAACAGTCTGATTTTTTTTGTGACATACAGCCACAGTATGCATTCTGTAAAGCTCTGGGATGAGCAGCTTAATCAGCAACACATTCCACCATATCTGCTTGTGTGATATGTATGAACCTGTTTTTGTATGCCTTGAACTGACCCAGATGGCAGCCGAACGCTGGTGGTATGAAGGTATTTCAGATATGGAGCAGTCATTTGCCATAACCTGCTGAGCTGCTGCTGCCAATTTCCTTCTCTGACACCAACCACCTACACCAGCAAAATGCAGGTGTGTGTGGAAATACCTAAATAATGCTTCAGCATGAAATGATATTTTGTTATTTGTCTTTTTCAGTTGGCTAGTTAACTCGACTCGATGCTGACTATGCAGCATCCTTGCAGCAAAGAGTCATAAAGTCACTGGTGGTTTTAAGATCAGAGTGTATTTCCTCATGCTGAGACTGTCAGTTTGTGAGTTCACCTAAAATTTTCATATGTTGCAAAAAATGTGACAGTGTTCCTCCTTCCCAGCAAGCAAGCAGATACCACATTTATTCATCTGTCTTTGAAGCACATCTGGAAGTTTACATTATGGTTTAATGCTGTAAAATAATTTCAAAAGCTTGATATGAATTCTGCTTGACTTAAATGCAGTGTTTGATAAAATTGTCCCTTACTTTGTTCCTGTCAAATACATAATTCACTGTATTTACTAGAGAGCATGTGTCATTTTATGGCTTGTGGAGTGGCTTGGGGTCAATTGTGGTACCAGTTTTATTCTCATGATATATGCTTGCACTGGTCCACACTGCAGTATATGGCATACAGTGTGTCAAGACACTCAATCATACATAACATTCAGTACTAATGGCCTAGATGACCTTATTTCACTGTAAGATTGACACATTATATGTTCACGCACATATACAACAAAAGTAACACAAGTTTTATAAAGTGAATTCTAGTTGTTGCTGTTTGTCTCAGCAGTAATGTGAAAATGCTTGTTTGGACAAAAGGTTGCGCATGAATGGTAACATGTGCCAAAAATTTTATAAATGTGTGTTGTGACACCGTATTCTGATGGCCAGATTAACGGAGGTGTGCTCGACCCAGACGACTAAAACACTCGCGTATGAAAATGGGATCTGCACTTTTGTTTGTCAACCCAAAATAAAATGGGAAAAAATTATTTTCTCTACATGTGAGTGCTTTTGTAATGATGCTGCGACTGACGTAAATCCAACGTGAACGTGTTATTGGAATGCAGAGTGCTGGCATGAGTGTGTGAGATGTTTCAAGGTCAATGAACTTTAATTAATCAACACTTATCAATTAACAATTATCAACATCTCAGAACCAGATTCCATGCCACGAACAGCACTTCAGATCGTACACGTAGCAGCAGACCATGTGTGACGACCAACATTCAGGATCTCCATATCTGTCTTCACCATCTCAGAGACCGGACACTTCCCACCACCGTTACTGCTGCTGAGACACCTGGAGGTCACCAACTCTGTATCAGTGCTCAAACAGTGTGCAGGCGGCTCAGAGAGGCTGACCTGCGAGCACACAGGCCATACTTTGGTCTACCGTTAACTCCAATACGCCACTGTCACCACTGCGAACGGGGTAACGTCCATCGTTAGTGGACACATCAACAGTGGTCGGATGTTCTGTTTTCAGATGAGTCACGTTTCTGTTCCTTTTATAGGTAGTTTGGGGCTGCTTAAAAAAAAACTTGTCTCTTTTGTTGCTGAGTATATCTAAAGTGACAATGAGGGAGTTAAGTATTGTGTTTAATTTAGCATTCTTATCAAGCACCAAAGTCCCTTAGAAAACCTCTCATTTTACGGCAGCAGGACCTGATGACCTGGTCCTGGTTCTGGTCCTGGCACGCTAGAATCAGAGCTGAAAGAGTTTACAGTGAACCTGCACAATTTGGTCTGATGTGGGCGGAATGCATCTACTTGCTAATGGCCTCGTGCTTATGTCGGTCATGTCGAGGCATCAATATTAAATTGAAACTGTCTGATAACCAGTTATTTGCATATGTATACTTTAAATGGACTGAATAATTATTTTGTCATAAGGTTAAGTACTTTACCTGTTTTAGGGTCAACAGAGAAGTATGGCTGGCCATGAAGAATGCTGTATACCACTCTGGCGCTGTTCCCATATGTCGGGTCATCTGCATCTGTGGCTGTCACCTGGGTCACATATGTCCCTGCACGGGGAGGAAAGAGTGGGAAGACATATTGACTTTGACTTCATTTGTTTCCTCATGGGACTTCAATCCAAACTCTTTGAAGTTCATCAGTTTACTGAACGATCTCCCCTGACACGAAAGAATGATGAATCACAACTGAGGAAGCTGCAGCTAACATTGAGCAGTCAAAGATGCTGATTGAGTGCAATGAGGAGGAGTGTGCTAGAAAAAGGAGGGGGGTGTTGCACATTTGTAGCATTACTAAGTGGGCATTACTTTAAAAAAAATAAAGAAAAAAAACTTGTGTGCGACCATTCATTAAACACTGCTACCATTAAGAAAACAAAGGGCCATGACACACGTAGTATTAGGATGGCAACATTCCAAACTGCTGCAGTAAGAGGACAGAATAATTACTTGTTGGAGGTTTGGCTCATCCTCATTAACAAGCTGGCATTGAACACTTATTTACCACATATTCAAATTCAGCACATTCGATCCAGCATTTCCAGTTTGAGGACGGTAACCAACAAAAAAAAATGCCTTGTCAACCTGACGTCAATATAACTACTAGACACATGCTTGGTGTTTCTTGGGCAGATGGGGTGGTTCTTCAGAAAGACTATTTGTAGACAGGTTGACATGGATGCCTTCACAGGCAGACAGCTCAGTGCACACACTCCATACATCAATCACATACCCACATCTGTACATCTTAAAAAACATGCTGTGTGAAAATTTTTTCCACTGCAGGATTTAAACCCTCTGTTTAAATTAGCGTTGCACACTAATTTGACCAGAATGATGCCATTCACACGGTCATTTTAAATTCTGGTAAGCTCCTAGTTGTCTCCAAAGAACTTGCTGTATATTAAATAGGCTTTGCAGTCTGAGCAGCTTGTGACAACGGCGTTAAAACATTAGGTGAGGGAGATTAGTGTCTCAATCCTTTCTAACAAAGCCACACATGTCTGATTAAACATGCCGTGGAAGGGCAGCATCATGTTCCAATATGAATGTGCAATAGTTGAGATAATGCACAAACACATTTTCAATTCAGCGAGGAAGAGAATAACCGCAGTTCCACTGAAAGTTTGAAAGCCTTTAAAGAGTGCAGACACCTACGCATTTCCAGGCGACAAAAGGCAATAGCCCTTTACCCTGGATGTGAGACAATAAACAAGCCGATTAAATTCTACTCCTGCAATTATGGAAATTCAGGAGTGTGAGTAAGAACTAGGTGGAAGAAATGGCCTTAAAGGTCACTGCTGATAAAGACGGGAGAAAAATGTAAATGCAAAAAATAGATTATCTATCTGACTTGATTAAATATGGTTTATATCAAAATATTCCACAAATGACTTTACTGTAACGCAGAGAAAACCAATTAACATAGCATAATAGACAATGTATACTGATAACAAGAGAAGAATTAAGATGAACAAAAGATTATCAGATAATGAAAGGACTTCTGCAGAGCGACATGTCAAAATCTCATTTTAACTCTTCGAAATGTTTGGACACAAGGACGGAATCAACAAATTCATCAAGCCTAAGACATTTTGTGGTAATTACATTTTTTCACTGTTATTTAAATCTGTCACTTTCTGAATGATTACAGGATAAGCTAATTGCTTAAATCTGTAAGGAAGTCTGCAGATTATTGGCATGAGTGATTTCATATCTCTCGCCATAGATTGGTCAATTTACCAACCATTATTGCATTTTTATGTTCAGCATTTCTCTCTTTCATTTTTTGTTTCTCTCTGCAAACATCAAGAACACTTCCAGAGGGGATGTTAGCCAAAGACAAGAAGGAGGATGTAACAGTTAATGTTAATGGACTCACTGATCACACAAGTCTGGCTGGTAAAAAAATTGTGGCTTCTCACACACATTGTGGAGGGGTTGGTTGAAAATCTCAGCTAAGCTATTTCTGTTAGCGCTGTCGCGCTGCATAACCTGGCAACAATTATCACTGCTACTTGGGACTTTTATGGCTTCAACTGTAATGAGTGAGAGTGAATTCAGATTATCCACTTCCAGCACACAAAAGCATGGCAGGATGTTGCAGTTAAACTGATTTAATATTGTACCCAAGATGTTGATTACATTCACAAATGTTGAAATTACTTTTGAATATTCTCTCATTAACTGATACGTGAAGTTCAGTTTGTTGTAACTCATTTTAAAAATGTGGACTTTTATGAGACGCGCTCATAATAGGGACTAAAATTAATGATGCGATTTTGATCATTTTTTTTGTTTTACTCTTACAAGATAAACAATTTTCTTAACAAAATCAATCACTAGAGTGCCTCTTCAAAAGGACATTTTAAAATAACATTTGTATACTAAAATGAAACTATAATAATGACAAGGAAAGTATATCTTACAATTATAGGAAGAAGACTTGTTTGTTTGCTCAAGATGATGACAGAATTCATGCCATTATCGAAATGAAAGTGAGTTATTTTCTGTCAGTTAGCTAATTGTTGATGTACCTTTGAAGCTGCTCTCAGCTTCCATGGTCACACTAGATGTTTTTGATCAACTTGAAAGTGTCTCTGATTCTCAAGTAAACTGTTGCAGAGCAGCATATGATATGAGTGTTCGCTGGGGCTACGCTATGTTGCTTCTGCTTTCTACCCATACTCTAGAGACTGCTGAGTTTGCAGTTTTGAGGGATTCGTTGCCATTCAGATCAAGATTAACCATTCTCCTGGCGAATTACCTTGATGTTCTCCCTGGAGGAGGGTGTGTGAAGACAAAGCTGTGAAATATACTCAGGGCACACCAAGAATAACTGCTTCTGTGAAATATCAAAATCTGGGGGGAACAGCTTTGCCCCTCTGGTTGTACCTGTGACACTCCTGAAACTTTTGCATTGTGTTGCTCAAAAACAGAAAACTTTTAGTGCAAATGAGTCACTTCAGCAAAGTAGTGACAGAACAAATGGTCACTGACCTACTGGTGACATCTCAGGGACACTGGCCGTATACGGGCCCTCCAGGAATTTCGGCTCATTGTCGTTGATGTCTTGAACCTTGATTACGAATTCGGATTCAGGTTCTAGGGGCCTATTGGTGTCGATGTCAACAGCCTGGGCTCGCAGGGTGTAGTAAGGCTTCTCCTCCCTGTCAAGGCTTCGTAAGGCATGGATGTCCCCCGTTGTTTGGTCAATTGTGAAAATGGAGCCAGCCCCGTCTCCCGAGAGAGTGTACTTCACCGCATTGTCCCCCCTATCGAGGTCAGTGTGCAGCTGCAAGACAAAAGAGAAAATAAAAGACAGGTTGAGTGCAAACATTGGCACAGATAATGATTCATTGAAATCACTTGGGAAGAGCTGTCAAAGAACACTACTTCACAAAGACAGTCAAGGAAACTGGCTGTGCATCACAGAGCAAATTCATGTCTCTGCAAAAGATCTGCGAAACACTAAGTCATGAGAAAAAATGAAATGAGCGTACTTTCAGAACATTTCACAGATTAATGAGGCTAAATCTCTCATAAATAATGTATTCTCTCTGTGCAATTACGGTGCAGTGATAACTCTTCAACATCATGAGCCCATTTCTATTCGGGCATGGCTCAAAAATCTTATGTGAGATAGGAGATTTTCTCAAAGCGGCATGGATCAGACTGTGAGAGCAAGAGGTAAATACTCCACAAGAACGATTTTTAATACCTACACCCGACAGCGGAGGTCTGTGACCGGATGACTCACGGCACAGTTGCAAAATATCACTACTCACTAGCCAGAGAACATCTTTGTTAATATAGATCCAGGGCCGCTGCAGCTCTCTTTGTACAAGACAAACACATTCTAGGCTGATGGCAGAGGGCCAGTTGCCATCAATGTCATACAATTCAAAGTCTTTTAATAGAAAGTGATCATCGCTGTATGTGGAGACAGATTTTTGCCCTCTTATCAATGAAACAGTATTTCCACAAACGCCACTGAGCAGCAGTTTTATTCTGGGAGACAAGTGTGTATATTTTAAGCACTGAGAACATGCTGGCTCTGGGTTCATTTTCACTGTCAAAAAAGCTTCCATCGCTTTAACTGACATACCTCTTCTATTCTACACTACATGGTAGACTTTGCCATGATCTCTTTGACCTTAACCACAGTGTAGCTGCCATATCACCAGCTGTCTTGAATGAAACCACACAGTAACAGTCTGCGATTTGGGGTAATTCAGGCTTTTACTCCACAGATAAATATTGAGTTATCATTTGCACATAGCCGATTAGCCAGTGAACCTCCATGGTGATTGCAGCCATGGAGAAGACAGGAAATTTCAGATGCAGCTATAAATTCTCTGTAGGTTATGGTTCAAAACAAAACCAAGACGCAAGCACAAACACTGGGAGTAATTGGTGATACACTGCAAATTGCCCAGTTCTCACATTCACATACACACACGGTGCATTATTCATTGCTATTCAAATGTATGTATTTGTTTTAGTACATGATCCTTGCTGAAAGACAACTAGGTCCCATACAATGTTATGCAATGAGCACAGCATGTGAAATTTAGATTATGTACAGTATGTAATGTCCATCTAAATATTGTGAAAAATATGCTTCTACTCCACAAACTAAACTTTACAAAACATTACTTGACCATTTGACCAGTACAATGAAAGTTGTAGATATCTTTAAATAACATTTCTACTGGTAAGAATGTTATTGCATTGAATGTTACTTTCTGGGTGTGTACATATGCACAGGCATGAGTTTGTTAGTTGGCATTACCCTGTTTTCTATTTCATTATATTGTGTTCTGTGCTCTTTGGTGTGCTCTTTGTTTGCTGGCTGTCGTGCCATTTTGCTTTTCTTGGCTTCTGTGTACTCACTTGGCTGTTGTGTGAATTATTTGCTGGTCACAAATCTTGTGCATGATTGTATGATGTCTTTTTGTGCAAAATGTCCTCCTCACATTGTGAATTTTACTTATAATGTTGGACACCTAAAACATGGTATAGAAGCATGTAGGGATAGCTTGAACGCTAGCGTAGACATGTTTAATATATACTTAACAACAAAAGAAACACAAGTTTTATAACGTGAATTCTAGTTGTTGCCATTTGTCTCAGTAGCAATGTGAAAATGCTTGTTTGGATAAAAGGTTGTGCATGAATGGTAACGTGCCAAAAATGCAATACGTGCATGTTGTGACGCCATATTCTGATGGCCAGATTAACAGAGGTGTGGTCGACCCAGACGACTAGAACACTGGTGTATGAAAATGGGATCTGCACTTTTGTTTATCTACCCAACCTGCATAAAATGGGAAAGAAGTGCTTTTGTAGTGATCCAATGTGAACATGCTATTGCAATGTTGAGTGCCAGCATGAGTGTGCGAGATGTTGCAAGGGAAATGAACGTTCATGAATCAACAATTAGTCCTCTCAGAACCAGATTCCATGCCACAAACAGCACTTCAGATTGTCCACGCAGCGGCAGACCACATGTGACGACCAACATTCAGGATCGCCATATCTGTTTTCACCATCTCAGAGACCGGACACTTCCTGCCACCTTTACTGCTGCTGCGACACCTGGACGTCACCATCCCTGTATCAGTGCTCAAATAGTGCACAGGCGGCTCAGAGAGGCTGACCTACGAGCATGCAGGCCATACTTTGGTCTACCGTTAATGCCAATACCCCGCTGTCGCAAAGGGGGTAATGTCCATCGTTACTGGACACATCAACAATGGTCGGGTGTTCTGTTTTCAGATGAGTCACGTTTCTGTTCCTTTCATAGGTAGATTGGGGCCGCTTAAAAAAAAACTTGCATTTCTTTTGTTGCTGAGTATACAAGGAATTATGGGCTGGATGGCAGATTGACCATCCTTTTTTTAGTTATGGACTTTATTTTTGGAGTCATATCATCATCAGACAAATTGGAAAAAATACCTTGAGCTGTAATAATTGTGGATTCATCATTGTGAGACGTGCAAAATCTATTTTGATCTTTTCAATGGTGCCGGGGTTTAGCTAGTTTTCTGATTATCTTTGTCTCTGTACAACTGACTTGCCTCAGTGTGCATGCCCTTGGCAGCGTTCTTGACAAATGGTTGCTTGTATCTGGTTTTGTTTCATGGGAAATGGTAACACAGTCTCCTATAAAACTGGGTGGAGAGCCCCCCCTTCTCTAATAACATTGTCATGAGAAATATTGGGAAACACTTACTTGTCTTGAGCAGTTATGATCATAGTTATTTATCACTGTGTGGTTGTGTCAAACGCATGCCTGGCCTGTGCAGGAGGGGCTGCAGGGCAATAATTGCTCACACAAAACCTTCATTTCTGTAAATCCTGCAAAAGTGTTGGCGTTTTTATCTGAAATATATCAACTTTAACATGTAAATGTAAGTCTACAAGAGGGTGGGTTGGGTTTTGTGCCCATAGACAAAATGTAGTCATCCAACAGTTGCATTTTCAGTTGAGCCAAATGAAGGGGAGCTATTTCCTGTGGGCCTGTTGGCTGTTGGCAGCATGGTTAAAGAGCGTTGTTGCCCTCAGGTGCTACCCAAGATCTTGTGGTTCCAGGTTTTTCCCTCACCTTAAATAAAACACAATGCTTTGCAGTTTCTCTGTTTTCATCAGATGGCAACCTGCAACAAGTGTAGCTGTGTTGTCTCTCTCTGTTCACTTATTATCCATCTTGTTTCCCAGTGGTTGTGTAATCCCGTAATCTTTTGCAATCCATTCGCACCATCCATCGCGTTGTTTTGTCAGTTTTGTCCTATTAGGCAGATGACGCGACAATACCAGCGAGCAGCAGTCTTGTTCGTAAGCATGATGAAAGCTGTTACTCCTTTCAGCTCGTGGCGCAGCAGAAAGATCAGTGGCAGATGAACTGCTGTGACTATGTAGTCATAATACCATCCACAATCTTTCACTTGTTCGATGAGCAAATAAAAATGCACTAGTGACAGAAAATACACAAATCACTCCTACACAAACTCACCCATTTTGCTGAGTGTTTTTGAACACAGATGTTAACATTTGTCTGTCTCCCACTCCTGATGGACTAAACCTGACAATGAAGTCTGTACCTGTAGAACTGAATCAACATCTCTCTGATTCTAAAACACTGAACATTTCACAACAGCATTTGTTGCTCAGGTGTTCATGGAAGTTACCATTACGGTACAGCTAATAATTGCAATATTGATAAGTCATTCAATGTGTGATAATTATCAACACAAAACACTTGTATTAACTGAAGCTGGATGAAAAATGTTGGCAGATTCACATTTTTGTGTACTATTGAATAAATGATGACTTGTATGTATTTATGATTAATGGGGCGTTTATATTTGATTGTCCTTTGACAGACGAGAAGAGGAAGAAAAAAAAAACCTTGACCATATGTTCACATATGCAGTTTATTAAAAACAAGTACCCAGGAGAGGCACCTGCAGATGATTCAGAGCTGCACAATTAAAGATGAAAAAGAAATGCAAATAGCAAAAAATTAAAAAAATAGGCACTTTGCCTCATTAATTATAAGTGAAAGTTGACTGATATTAATTAAAAATCCCATTACTCTAACAATGGTAATCAATTATATAAAAAGATTCATTAGTAGGGAGGCAGACAAGGGTTTCTTTTAAACCACAAAACACCCAGTGGGCTCAGTAGACAAGAGGCTGAATCACAGCCACAGCTGTCTTAACAGTACATCAAAAGAAAATAAGTGAATTTAATAACGACAGGAGAACTGTTGTTGCCAATTTATAATGCTCGACTCAACGCACCGTCACAGTCTATATCCACGGAATTTAAACGATGCCTTGACTGATAACCTTATGCCGGTCCAAAAAAAGCAGCGCTGGTTAAGAAAAATGTGCAGAATGACTGAATGGAACTGTAAGATCATATGCAACTAGATTCTGGTGAGGAGGTCTTTCCATTTCATTTTTCATGATAAGCACAATTAGCAAGATGCTCCACTCTTGGTACCAGTTGACATGGCAGATATAAAAAGAAAGGTCATGCAGGGAAGTGAAATAAGACTTCTGTTACAATTCAGACTTTCACCATCTGTTTAGCAAATATGTTTGCAGAGATTTTTTTCATGACTGTCAAAAAATTAACTTTTTAGACCATTAGTTGATATGAAATGGATGTTTTGGTGATCATGTACTTGTGGTCTTTGCTTTAATCTTGCTTTACTTCATTTTTCCAGGATTTATGACTTTATGGGCATGTATTAGACATTGTATGAGTCAAAGATGTGGCCTATAATTTCCACAACATTCTCTCTATCCATTAGGCCATCTGTCTGGAAGAGTTGAGGCCATGCAGATGCATCAGCAGTGTTGTCAAAAATATATCGGCAATTCCATTACTCATCTTCCATTAGAGAAAAATACTTTTACTGACTGAAGCTACTCAACTACTGGGAAGAATGATGGCTCATCTGCACCGACTGTGAAATAGTTACATACATAGGATGGTGACTGTGCTATACAGGGAATTGTTGTTTCTGAGAGAGGGCAGCGCTTCCTGTTCCTTTCAGGATTTGCAGCACACGTTACCTCATTGGCTATGCAGTAAACCCACACATTGATTAATCTGAGTGATTTCAGAGGAGAATGTAACCAACCGCTGTAGAAAATGCAGTAATTGGATTTCTGTACCCGGGATTATGCGGCACTCCTCTCAGGAATGCATATGGAGGCCACGACTCTTTGCTGATAGCAAGCCAACATTGTTCCTTGAATGGCTCAGCACCCTTACACCAGCAGTACGCATTCTGAAAAGGGTTCACTCATTCTTTTCGTCTTTAGATGCTGTTAGGCTAAATAGCTCTAAGTATTATGTCATGTAAAGTCCAACTGAAATTAATTTTTTTCTGCTCCAGCATGGATATCTGCACTGTGTGCTGTGTTCTCCTTTTGAGAAACAAACCAGACACCAAAAGGATCTCATGGATGTGTGGATTTGATGATGGTGTCCCCTTCTTCTTTGGATGAATAAATCACTTAAATCAATAATGTTAGCATTCTCTCAGATGGTCACAGAAATTTATAGTTAAACTTTAAGTACAGCAGATGTCACATTATTGCATATATTTCAGTCTTTAATTAAAAAAAGAAGTTCTGATGCTTTATGTTTTTGTCCTGTTATTGTTCCACTATTAGAATTGAGTTATTCCAGGAATCATATTGTAAGAGTCATAATTTTGTCACTCTCTCTGCTAAAGCCTTGTCTAATACATGTCTTGATTTGCAACTTTCTGAGGGAGCAATATTTCTTGCTATAGATTGTTAAAGGAGAACTTCTCAGTGTAGACTCATAACAGGCTATTGTTGTGCTCATTGCTAATGACAGGCTGTAACATGGTCAGTAATGTGAACAAAAAACCGAATATGCTAGAATATGGTTTCTGTCTGCAAAAAATTTGCATGAGGAATAATCACAAACTCGATGGATTGATTTGTTTGGACTACCAGAGGACAACGCTGTAAAAAAAAAAAAAAAAAAAAAATGTGACTGCTTGCACAAACACCGATTTCACCACTTTTCTACTCATTTTGAGTCATACACGCTACAGTGTTGTGTTGTTAGGTGTCTGCTGATGTTGCATATCTTTTGGGGTGATATTTGGAGTATGTTAAGACATTTAAAACACATAGCCTAATGTAAATAATGCCCCCATGGGTTAGCTGTCCAGGCTACCGCACCGCTCAAGGAACACTGTCAGGGTTGGACCAAAAATTTAAGCGTACTAACAAGTCTATGGTAGCTTGAGTTGATGGGGCTTCTAGGATTTGTAGTCAGAGCATAAAGAGAAGGTATACGCCACGAGATTAGAGAGCAGAACGGACAGATTTTGGACAAAAAGTGGTGTTTTTGGTGAAAGTGGTCTCTACTCTACCCCTGATAAAACAAGAATGTAGATGTCATGTGGAATCTGAATTCACCTGTGCTGATAATCAGTGTGAATCATTCTGCATCCATTGTTGCATCTCTGGCCCTACTGCTATGTTGAGTTTATTTTTATGCTGCTATTCATTGTTACATCTGAAGCTACCCTTCGATCCAAGCACCTCTCCAGTGCTGCCATCCCAGCAGTGTGATACTAGAGTGACAGTGTGGGTATGCGGTAGGTGTGCATTGTCAGGCTACTTCCATGTCACACCACATCATGACTGCTTGCACGGTAAGTTTTCTTGGGGAGTCCGTGTACTGTGAGCTGCTGATAGAAAGAAAACACTGTGTCAAATGCTGCAAGCTTATTATAGCTGATCGATATTGGCTTGCGAGTCATTTCTTCGCTGCTGACAGCTCGGAGGTTGCTATCTGGGTTGTGTCATTCCTCAGTCAGGTAATAGGGATGGAGGGGAAGAAATACTGGTAGATATGCAACCACAGAAAACATGTAGGGATGCGTGGCTATGAGCGTGAGGGAGAGAGGAAGCGGACCAAACGGGATAGATTAACGCACACATGGGTCAGCAAGCTGAGGAAGGAATAAGACTGAATAAGAATCTCTTCATCATACATTACAAAACATTTCCAAAAATAGGTTTTCATGTGAGGTTATCGTTTGAATGGCAAGGATTTTGATATATGACATTAATGTACACAATTATTATTGATCCTGGAGACTGGGGTTAAGGCTTGATTCTCATTTCTCATATCACACTTGATTAAACAATATAGTGATATTGATACAACATACAGAATGCAATTTTCTATCCGGAATCACAACAATATTGCCCATCACTGTCAAGGATCAAATGGAAAATGTTGACCATGGCAGTAAGTGAAACTGATTGGGGCATTAGCACACCGTTTGGAAATATGATCCAGGCAATTCAGGAGGAAAGTCCATTACCCGTGAGAGCCGAATATATGAAATGTATTACTTTGGCAGGACAGATGAATGGCATCATTAGCTTTTTATTTCAGATGTTCTTTTCTGAATTTCCCCGCAACATTCATCATCAACATACATTACAATTGTAAATGCCCTCAACCTCTTAATGTGTTCTAATGAGTAGGTGAATCACTGGCACACCTCATGCATAACGTTCAGCTGGGCAATCCTTTCAACTTACTGTGCCTGTGACAGTGAATTACTTAGGCAAGATGAATTTCGGGATCAGATCTTGTCATTTTATGGGAGTGTTTAGTACACATTTTACATAATGCACACATTTCCTGCAGCTTCTTTACAGGCATTAAGACACATATCTCAGGGCTTCTGATAAAATCACTGTATTAACAGTATTTGCTGATAATGCACAACTATATAATGTATGTCATGGACAGACCAACAAGACTATTCTTTGCCACTTAGCTCAGACTCTGCATTTAGTCACCGTGCTTATCTGAACGCCACCGCATAGACCTCTGCACAAAACAGTGCAAAGCAATGAAATTATGAAGCCTGTGATTTTGGAGTCAGTGTTAATTACCTGCTGGCTTTGCAGGCAGTCCCACTGAAGTATTTTACAACAGTGGCTATCATCATAGAGGTGTGTAAACAGCTTTGCTGCTTTTTAACAGGCCTATGCAGGTTTTCATGCATTTTACAGCTAAAATCGAAAGCATTTAAAATGGAACCATATTTAACAGTGTGTGACATGCTGTCATGAGAAAGGATGGTAAATTTCATAGGGGCAGATGAAGGAATCTCTCTTTGTTGGGCCTGGCACATAAGTCTTGTTCAAACGTTTTTTATGTCCTCCTTATAGGTCCTCATTGAAAGATTAAATTGCGGGCTCCACATCAGTAATAAATCTCAGCCAGGTGTGGGGTGGGATTGAGAGGAAGAGCCATCAATAAAAAGAAGGAGGGTCATTCCCAGGCAGGAAGCAAAGGCATAAACAAGTTGTAGGAGGAACAGGGCTGCCCTTTCTAGCAAAAGTGGTTTATTGACTTGTATTTAAATGAGCGACCTTTTGTCTGCAAGTGTGTGAAACAGGGCACTGGAGCGTGCCACTGCAGGCCATTCTATGCTCTGTGCTGCAATAAAGGCTGCTGACTGAGACCTTTTTTTTCTTTCGTTTTTATAGGTCCTAAGTGTGACTATCTAAATTGATTGGATTTGTCTTTAACCTTGAGTGCATGTGCTCTTATGGATATGATTTTTGCTCTGTGAACTTAATGGCTGCAGCGTTGGCGAGCTTTTTTTTTTTTTCTTCTTTTTTTATGAAACTGATTCCCATAGTGCATTTTTATGCCAAGTGTATAATTTGTCTATTTTGCTTTGGGCATTGCTGTCATGTTCCCATGATTTCTATAAAAGAGAACAAATTTGTGACTGTCGTGGAGTCTCTCTGAGCTGTAAATAATTCTTTAGACTTTTTTTAAAAAAAAAAAAAAGTTATGTACAATATGATATATCAAAACATTTTCTGAAACCATAGATTTAAAAACTAATGGTCAGACAATCCCAGCATTGTCAGTGATGGCAGGCCTTGGAGATGTGTTGCGTGTTGATTACACCTCCACCAGTAGTAAGTGGTCATTTGATTTGAAATAACAAGCACAGCTATACTGTAAAGTGGATTCTAAAATTGCACCATTACTATAATTCTAGGGAAAATATGTCAAACTGCAATTCACAGGGTTGATGTTCAAATGGCGAGTGCCATGATGCGAGAGAGAAAGTTAGAAAAATAGGTGCTGAACTCAGCAGAGAGTTTAATGGAGTGGGAAAGGGAGCAGCTTGGCTTGATATACAGCCACGCTGCTAATGGCAGATTTTTCTTGCAGATAATCACTGCTCAGCATAGGGAAGGTCCTCAGCATTATCTAATTGTGAGCACACAGGGCTGTTACATTTACCCCCTCAAGCCTTCTGGGCTTTAATTGCTAATCTGCAATAATGTGCTCATTGTCAACAGGGGATTGTCAAGTTTCCCAACACGGGGGCTTGTATTAGATGTGAAATGTTGGTGCTCAAAGAGATTTCAAATCAACATGTTCTCATGGGTCCTTTGTCTCTGTAAGTGACAGAATCATTTTTCATATAATTTTTAAAAGTGTAGAGGAAGATGGTCATAAAATTCTAATGGTTTGTTTTGTGTCTTGGTTGCGAGTTACCCAGTTTTTCACTCAGTAGTGCAGCCTTGCAATGTACTTGTACAGGTAAAAGTAGCATTAAAGCTTTTTTTTATTCAAATATCTTTGGTAGACTGCTTTTTCTTTCATGTCCATTGTGCTATAAATATCTCCACAGTACTATCTCAAACATAAATTTGATTCAGAGACTTTTGAGACTTTGTAAAGCGAGTTGAAAAACAGTTGCAGTTGAGTTGTCCTTGAGCAAGGCCCCAGAGCATTTGCTGCCTTATTAATGCATGCAGGAGGGACTTATAGTAGCTAACACCTCGCTGGATCTTTGTCATGACCTTATTTGCACTTCAGGGAGCAAAGAGGATAATTAAGTAAGTAAGTTGCAGCTCCCAGCTGTAACTGTAGGTTTTCTCGTCATGTTTAGTGTCTGCCACCTCAAGCTACCTGACCAATGCTGACATATAAGATTTACTCTGTAGTATTATTAATGTGTGTGTTTTTATTCTCAAACAGGGTCAACTGAGTCTAAATGATTTCTCTCCATTTTGTAATCATACCCTACCACCTAGACCAGTGGGAATGCAGACAAAGACGGAAAGAAATGCTGCTTTGTTTCCTTTCATTTATCTGAATGACCACAACATGTAAAGATGGATATTTTTTTTAATCTCCCTGCACAAGACACATTTCCCAAGGCCTCTTACAGTTGCAAACTGAGAGGGTAATGGTAGTCGAAGTGTTGGGAAGTACAGTATGTCATTATTTGTGTCTCTGTTTTTTATATCGCTGGGAAAACACCTCTGTAGAACTGTAGGTTTCTCACCAAAATCAAGATTTGAACACAACGTGATAAGAGAATAAATGAACTGCTGCATTTAAATGCACCATAATGTCATTCTTTGCATCCTCTGTTAATGTTGACCTTAACTACCTCTATTCCTGATGATTTGCATTTTAGATAGCACTGCTCTTTAGTTCCGTGATACCTATTTTCTTTCTTTTTTTAATAGTTTGGGATACATTTACAATCAATCGATTACTCAACTCACTGTTGTAGCTCTAGCTATATCTTGGTCTCCATTATATCTTTCCCTAAAATCCAGTTTTGACTGATTCAACAGAATAATTGCTAGCTCTTTTAAGCATGAGCTCTTGTCATGACAGAGAGCATGGATGTTTCTTTTAATATTTGTTTGCCATGGGTAATCGAAAATGTGATCAAAAAATGATCAAAATGATGTGTTGCAAACAATGTGTTTTGATCTGGCCATATTGTTCAGACAGTACTTTGTGATGCACAGCATTAAATCTTTAGAGGGACTGTAGACGCCATGTGGTTTAGTGCAGTCTCAAATTCAAAACAATTAGGCATTCACAGGGCCAACAAAATATTATCATGTTGTTCCCAAACATCTTCCATCCCTACCAGCGACCACCAGAGCATTTAAGCTAAAGTCAGCAGTTAACAGGAAAACTAGTTGATCCATAACATGGATACTGTGATGTTCCACTCCTCCACTGGTTGCCTTGCTTTCTGTGTGTTGGCAGAACTGACACAATCACTGCATCTTGTTAGTAATGTGGTTTATGCTTTTAATGGTCAACACTAATTGGTAGTGAGCTTGGCAGTAATGCATGTAATACAACACTCTTGAAATAGCTTTCATTATTGCTGACATGGTATATGGCTTCGTTGAGGCTCCTGCAACATTGGAAAAATTACTCATTTCTGAATAATATTTTCACTTAGCTCAGTTGCAATGTGAGGAAAAGTAGAAACCAACATAAAAGCTTGATGAACTTCTTTATATAGATCCAGAGGCTTTGGAGTTAAAAAGCAGCAGACACACCTTTGAAGCCATAAATAACTAAAGACTGATTTTATTTTACCTGCTTTGTCATTTTTTTAATCTTGATATTTAGTTGCCAGTTTTCTCTGATTGTGTGCTTTTGATATTTAAAGTACTACTGTTTCATGAAAAAAGTCTACATTTGTTACCTCATTGTGTCAGTCACACAACCCTGCCACCTCATACCTTATGTATCAAAACATAAACAGCTGTTCCTGAATCAGATTCTCCTGCCCCTTTATAGTAGTATTCTTAGGAAGGACCACTTCAGATTTTGAGACTTGGTTAATAACGCCTGCTGTATGTTATCCTCTGTTGCTGTGTTAATTTAAGGGGCAGTGCTAAGGATAAGTAAATTATATATTAATACACTCTCCATTATATGTAACCACCAATCCTATTCAGGGTCTTTAGGGGAATGGAGCCCATCCCAGCTGACAGTGGGTGAAGCTGGAGAACCAGAGAGAACCAAGAGTGAACCACGAGTGACCAAGAGAGAACCCGGAGAGAAGTCAGAGAGAACTAGAGTGAACCATGAGTGACCAAGAGAGAACCAAGAGAGAACCCGGAGAGAAACAAGAGAGAACCCAGAGAGAACTAGAGTGAACCAAGAGTGACCAAGAGAGAACCCGGAGAGAACCCAGAGAGAACTAGAGTGAACCAAGAGTGACCGAGAGAGAACCCAGAGAGAAGCAAGAGTGAACTAAGAGAGAAGCAAGAGTGAACCATGAGAGAACCCAGAGAGAGCCAAGAGAGAAAACCAGAGAGAACCTAGAGTGAACCAAGAGGAAAAAAAACAGAGAGAATGAAGAGTACCCAGAGAGAGAGAGAGAGAGAGAACCCAGACTCCATACAGAAGGAGGTCAGCTAACAGCAGTTTGGAACTGCATACATTTCCAGTTCTCAGCTGCTCTGCAGACTCAGGTAGCAGATTTGCTCATGTTTCCAGCCATCTCCAAGATAATCCAAGCAGCCACATGGCTAACAATCTAGTCTTGGCTGGGAATGCATAAAATAATAACACAAACAAAACAAACAAAAACATGTAATCCAAGCAGAGCACTTTTTCTACTAAAAATAAAAGGCACAGGTATATCTCATTTTCTCACTGTAGGCAAGCAGGATAGGAGAGACTGCAGGAACCAAAGCAGCACAGTGCTCAGACATTTTTGAAGGGAATATGCTCACTGCATCACCTGAAAAAAACACATTATTACATGAATTCATTATTCAGGCAACTGGTATGCATTTGAACAACCAAGCATATGCTTTGAAACCAACTGTGCCAAAAAAAGTCCCTGCATGTGATTTTATTATCTCTCTTTAAAGGGCACCAATTTATGTTAATAAAATTTGCCTAATTTCCATGGACAATTATAAATAATTTATACTGCACCAAGAATTTCTCCTAATGTTAATAGAAATTACAAGCGTTTAAGGATAAGGCACGACCGTTGCCAGGCGATATGGCCTCTTTTAACTGATGAATGTATTTAAGCAAACATACACACCAACCGTAACTGCTGGGTAAATCACCTCCATGATCGGACAGAACCTACATTATGGTCATTAGGGCTAACAGAAAGAATGAAATACCTATGACAGTTACTGAAAGAACTAAATGCTAAAGTTCTGGTAATAATTTTCATAATTAGTTTGTCATATGGTTCTCTTCTGCCACTGAGAGGGAAGTGTCTCTTGAGCTACTACAGCCCTGATACTGTGCAGGTCACTGAATGGAAATCATGTTTACGCTCCAGACTGAATACATTACCACAATTAGGCATTGATGTATTATAGTACAAGCATCCATTGCACAAAGACTCATGGTCCATTAGAGTTCATTTATGTGCTTTGGAAGCCAAACAGTTACCCTTACAGGCCTCTGTGACAGTACTTGATAACTCCTTGGGAGACATGTCACTAACACCCTGTTCTCCCAGTCTCCAGGCATTATCTGTTTAACTTTTTATCCTGTTACAGCTCCAATCATTTTGAAGCAAAAGCCTTTCCCTTAAGAATGTCCCCACAAAGGTCTGAGGATCTCATCTCCAAATGCTTTTCATATGGCAAAGAATCAGTCCATTATTTTGAAGCAGCGCAGCAGCCCAGGATTAAGTGATTTAGGAGTGCAGCAGACAGCGGCCTCCCTCCCCCTGCTTTTCGCCTCGGAGACTTCCACAAACAGCGTGGCTTGTCAGGGCTGATTGCAGCGGCACTGGGGCAGATAAGTCAGTCTTACTATTATCCTATGTAAGCTAGGAGTGCCAAATTACAACTTTAGCCTTAAACCCCCACAGAGTTTACTTAAGGATGTCTTAAGCCACAGCAGATATACAAAAAATGACTAAAAACAGAGATGGCTGTAGTTTGAGGTAGGGACAAAAAAAGTGTGTCTGATGGGATGTATATCTCAGTTCAGGCTATTGGCTCTCTCTGCTGTCTTTTTATTGCCGTCAGCATCTCCCCTGGCTCATAACTGTGATGTTCTGACAGCTTTACAAGGACTGTAATCTAAATTTATTTCTACCACGCCATTGATTCTCTCACTGCTTCACTGTCACGTGTGTCTAGCTCGTCCAACATAGAAATATTTGCACAGCTCCATTAGCATATATAGATTTTCCTCCCATGCTGGGAACCATTTATATCTTAAAACACGAACAAACTGGGACAGTTTTACAACAAGGGCGTCACTAGATTAAAATGGTGAGGCTTAATGAAAACAGCTAAGTTGTGACACTTGCTGCAGTCTAAACAAGATATATTTGTATGTTTTTTTTAGAAGCAACAGATGATATTGTCCATCTGAAACCATAGAAACATACTCTATATATTAGCGTTCTTTTCTGTTCCTTTTCTTCTGTTTTATCTCCTGTACATTCTATCGCTCCCTCCATTTACCACCAATTCAATTTCTCCCAAGCTCCTTACTACGTGATTTATGACCTCTTCCACACCATAAAATCCTGGAAAAAAATATATATATATTTTTTTTTTTTACCTTGCCCACATACTGAGGATCTGATCCCATGTACTCCTCCAGTACAAAGAACTGGTTCCACACCCAACCCCTCTTGACCCGTTGAAATCCAGCTGGCCCATTCCTCATCGGGCCCACCACGGTCCTGGCGTGCTCCCTGCCCGTCCTGCTCCGTCCCAGCTGTGCTGAAGGTGGACGTAAAGAAAAGGCTGAGCCTTCGTCGATAAGAATCCAAAGGAACAGCAGCAGGCAGTTCCTTGTTAGCATTGGCGATCTCTGAGGTTCAGGTCCCCAAGTTAAAGTCCAGTGATGAGAGCTGAGCCACACTGAAACAACTTGTCGAGGTGGTTATGGGGAACGATTATGCCCAAAAAGCACTTGGCTTGGCTCTGTCAGAATCCCACTCAGAGATTTATGGAGGTCATCACCTGAAGGAAAAAAAACAAATCCATGGTTAAAAAGTTAGCTTTTTGCTGAGTCACAGTTATTACTATTAATGATAGTGTTATTGCTGTGTTTCTAACAGCACATATGGTTGTCATACACTAGCTATGTTAATTGGCCTTAATTGCTCATTGTTCATAAATACCAGTGACTGAAGTGTCATAGTCTTTGCTCCCACCTGCTTTTGTTTTTATTTGCGCAATGCCTAATATTAGCACTTGAATTCTTAAATGTAAACAAGTGTTGTAATTGATCATCCATCCATCCATCAACCACTCACACTCACATTCACACCTACGGTCAATTTAAATTAGCCAATTAACCTAATCCCCATGCATGTTTTTGGATGGTGGGAGGAAGCCGGTGAGAACCCACGCAGACACGGGGAGAACATGCAAACTCCACATAGAAAGGCCTCGGGTCGGCAATCAAACCCGGTGCCTTTTTGCTGTCAGGCGACAGTGCTAACCACCACATGCACCTATAATTGATCATTATTAAAATATGTATTTTCATCAGTTACTTATTATAACCTGTTTAGAACCAGTGTTAGGATTTGAAAAAGGTCATAATTCCCTCTCTATTATCTTTATTTTTCTGTTTAAAAACTCTAAATAAACTTGTTCAAGTTGATCTCCAAAAACTACATTTTACAAGATTACACTGATTCTACATTTTTCAGCTTGGAAGCATTATAATGCACTTTAATGCAACGCTCTGCTCCGTTGGCTGAGCCGAGCCGAGCTGGTCACTGTGACTTTATGACTTCTTCAACCGTACATGAATACTTTCACACAGACGACATGTCACGTTACCATCTGCACGTGACTGGCAAAAACCTGAAAGTGATCTGCCACAGCTGGTGACTGACCTATCAGCTAAACCCATACGGTTTTCGAGTGGCTGCTTACCGATTGGTGCGTCTCTAATCATGCTTTGCCTGGTGACAGATCAGCACTGCACTAGACAGGTCACTTTGATGTAAGCTCTAATTAGCTAGGTTACTTGTCTCTGCAGTGAAAAGTGACTTTATTTTTGCTGTCAATTATAGGCCACCACACACTGCGCTACCTGCCAGGGTTACTGCACATCCTTGATTGCACATAGAGGTCATGCATTATTTACTGACACTTTAATGAGAAGTTACTGACGAGCTTCTTTGTTTTGCTTCACAAATCCACCAGAAAATAAAATAAACCATTAAAAAAAAGTTATAGTACGATGCATTGGCAGTTTATATATCAAGCTGACATGTACACCGTATGAGATGTCAGCGTAAAGCAGTGTGCTCTCCATGATTTCCCTAAGATTCTTTACTTTCTCTCAGACATCACTCCAGTGAGGAGCACAACAGATTTGACAACCAGCAGCCACAGGAGATTGCAGTTGCTGCAGCATGTCGTTAGACTGACATGCGTTCTATGAAAGTGGTAACTTGTACAGAACATTACTAATACATAATCCAGCTCACAGTCAAGCTAGTTGATTTATTTACTTTCTTCAGTCGAAGTACCAATGAGTTTTTACATGGGTGTTGCATGTCATGCATGTCATTGATTATGTTTTTTGCATGCAAATGGAAAAGGCCAACCATACATGGTTTATGCAGTAGATTTCCATGTTACAACAATACAAGCAGCTCAAGATCACGAGCTTGACATACAGTGTGTGCTAAGTAGTAGTAAGATATCTAATACACTGCATGCATCGTTCTTAAAGCAAACACAGGTATTAAATAACAATATGTTTTTAAAAAGCAATGAAACTAGAAAAATATTTTGAAACTGGATCACAAAACGTCAATTAGATTACACATTATTTAATCTACAAATTGTGTTATTTCTTGTTGCCGGATGAGTTTTGTTTGGACAGGCAGCATATTTTTATCATTAACGGGACTAAAAATGTGATTTCTTAATTAATAATCATTCATTACACAGCCTAATACATAGACAAAGACATATTACAGAACCAACCTAATTTGCTAAGCTTCATTCATTATTGAGCAAACAGCTATTGCACTGTGGCTGTTCACACCTTGTTTGCAAGCCTGACTACCATATCAACACCCGAGCGTTTGGCTCTGGCCTTGTTACGAGACTCTTAATTGCGCTGAAAACAAGAGAAAGGAAACCACAAATGGTTGAGATGAAGAATGGAGTTAATGGTTCCACACCTGGTTTATTTTTCATCTCTCTCTCTCCTAATGTACTTATAAGCTGTACAGTAATGGAGGACAGCATGCCTCTAATTTCATAACCGGGGCCCTCATTGACATCATTGTCTTTGATTAATTATACAGAACTTGGAACATGGGCTTCAGAGGGAGATTACTTCAACAAGGTTATGCCGTGCTCCCAGATCCATTCATTCTCTCTGTCACCACACTATCTTAAAAGTCAAAACCGATCTGGAAAGTTCCCCGTGCAAAATTGGCAGGAACTGTCTTGACATGGGTCAGACATGCTTCTCCCACAGGTCACTCCTCATTTAGCATTGACATAATGGAAAATGACTGTTCCCATAATTCCTGCAAAATCACGCCTCTGCCACTGTACGGCCCTGGGAGGGCTTGATGCATATTTTATGAGATAAGTTCATTAGCATGTGTCGGGCTTCGGTAGTGAGCCTTGACCCGCATGTCTACTTCAGATGACACGGCGCAGTGGGCTGACTGCGTTCTCACACATCACCTTCAATAATCAAAGAACATATGGCTAGCCGATCTGCTGGAGCAGATTACCACCCACAAGAGACTCCCACAGAAAGTTATTAGTCGTCAAGGCTGCCATAAACATGACAAACAAATAAGTAAGCACTGACTCCTTGGATGGAGGGGAGAAATGAGTCATCTGCATCAAGTTGTTGTTTTGCATACACGTTCATTTCCTGATAGATATGTGGGCAGAGATATTTTTCTTTAACAGCTGCAGTGTTGTCCATCGTGGACTGATATGACATTCAGAGACCTAAGGAAGTCCGAGTTGTTTTCATCAGGTTAGGGACCTGCCTGCTAATGATTCATACTGGAATTAGTGAATCATCAAGTTTTCAAAAAGCCTTTGAGCTGTAAAACAATCTGTGTGATTCACACTTAAAGCATATAGATTTCCTCAATGTAGACAAGTGATATTTAATTTAGATACTATCTCTTCATGTCTTCATCTCTTCTTTCTGTGGGTTTTTGGAGGCATTGATGTCTTCTATGTAGGCTGTTAAGCTGTTTTTGGTGACAGTAAGCAGCTGGAGGCTACAGACTAGGTTGCTGAGCTGGTTATGTTGGTGATTTTGTGGCAGAGTGTGGGTGGTCCTTAGCCTGGCTGTAGCCCTCCGTAATCTTCCGCTCATTTATCAATTATCATTTCCCTGCAGATTACATCTGGGTTTGATCTCCTTGGACTCGATTTCTCAGGATGATTTCCATCCTGGCCAATCAGCAAATGGTGGGGGGACGGTATTAACAATGACGCCTCCCGTCTGAAAACGGTTCTGAATGGAGGAATACCTCTGGACGATAATACGAGGGTCTGGTAAGACCAGGCTAGGTGGTCCTGTGTATGTGGTTAATAAATTGCTGTTGATCTGTCCATGCTTTAAGAGTGGGTTAGAGATTTTGAGGGAGGGGGAGCAGTGGCTGTTTTAGCTCTGGCTGGCATTACTCTGAATTTGTTCCTCATGCATCAGTTTTTGGGGTTTTATGCGTTTGCAGGCATTTAAACGTTAAACCTCTTGTGTTCTCACAGCGGTGGCTGCTCTCAGGGTTTTTTCAAGAGCTCTGTTGGAGAAGTTATTGAAGCTTCATTTGCGAGAGTAATTAGTGAAAACTCACAGAGCATTTTAATGACGAGGATAGATAGTTGAAAGAGAATGGAAAAACATTCAAAAAGAAAATGTTTGAAGTGGAGGTTTTCTTCAATCTAAACTGCATGCCGGTGCTTCTGGATCAGACACATTTGAGGCCTCGGCTTCTTGTCAAGCAGGGGCGAGCACTGATTTGTTGTAAGTGGAAATTAATATTTACAGTGGAAGCAGACAGGTTAAGTTCGAGCTATGTCGCTGGCACAGGGTAGATCTCTATCTCCAGGCGTTTGTGTGTTTCATGTTGCCTTTTAATGCTAAAATGATCATAATATTCCTCACATATTTGTGCACAACACCAGCTATAGAGCCAGCTTTATTCAAAAAAGCAATCTCGGAAACAATGAGCAGCAAGTTGGAAGGTGATTAGTAGCTTTAAGTGCAACATCAAATGAAGCTAACAAAAGCTCTGGATCAATATTGATGAATGCACTGCTCTTTGTGAACGCCTGTGCTGCTGTTATAATCACATCAAAAACAGCACAGCTAGAGTTTTATTAGCAGCGTAACGATGACTAGGTCTTAGATGACTGATTTTATGCTTTTTTTTTCATGCTGAATGACTTATTTAAACATATGAGCACATCTCTGGTGAACCTAAGATTTAAAGAGGTGTTTTTCTGTGATTCTTTGTGGAGATAGTCTCTTAATTAAATTAAACGAATCAATTAGTGAACAAAAGGCCTTGTGAAAGCAGATTTAATGTTAAAACCCCCAAAAAAAGAGTTTTCCTCTGAAATTAATTATGTCTGGTATGGTGCTTCTTAACACTTTGAGTGCCGTTGACATATTTCAATGTCATTTAAAATCCAATGCTTGAGTGCCATCGATGTAACAATAAGTCAAAGTGTTTTTTGGCAGTGGGTCGCAGATCGTAGTCAGCCACAGCCTGTAAGTTAGTTTGGGGCTTCTGGGAGATGTAGTCAGGACATAAAGAGACATACACTCTACAGAGATCAAAGCAGGAAGTGGAGACGATTGAGATTAGAGAGCAAAACGGATGGATTCTGGACAAAAAGTGGCATTTTTGGTGGGGGTGGCCTCTACCTCTGATAAAAGAAGAATGGAACAAGGTAAAAACAAACATTTTTTTTTTAATGATGAAATAGTCTCTTCTTTCATTTGAACTATTCAGTGTTTTCAGAGACACAGTACAAAATATTCTGTGGGTCTTGAAATATGACTTAAAATAGACGAAAATGCTGGCACAAGGCACTTTCCATTTTTTTTTTAAAGAACTGGCACTCAAAGAGTGAAATGTGTGTGCAGTCAATGGCTGTCACAAGCAACTTTCTGCGATTACAATAAAAAAAAAAGACTTTGTATTTAGATGTCTCTGCACGTAGACGATGTCAGAGGACCAGTGGTGGGTTAGCACAGATCATATTGTCTTCAACATATGATTGTAGGAGCAGTGGAGGCCCCTGTCATAATAACAGATGTGAGGTCAGCACTGTCACCACAATCGTCAAAACGGTGACCTCAGTTAAACCACAGCCTGTGCACTCAGTCTGAGGAGATGAAGGAAGAAAAGTGTTAGTCAGTGAGGGAAATCACTGTGAAGGCATTGTTTTTGCAGCGCTAAGGCCAAAGAAGACTGTAATATCATTGAAGCCCTTCAGGGGAAGAGTTGGGGGAGAGAAGTGTAGGTGGAAGCAATGTAATGAAAATGGGAGTAACAACACAGCTGGCCAGTCAAGCTAAATGATCAAAGAACACCTCATGCGTAGGTTATGGCCCAGCCAAAGTAATGAATAGCAGATAAAATGGCTACTTGGTTATATTTACTCATTTACGAGGCAGTTTTCACCAAAAAACAAGCTGTTTAATCCATGTCTAGGTGAGAAACTGCAACAGATGCGTAGCACCGCAGTGTTGCTGGTGTGGTAAAATACTGCACAAAAAGTAAACTGCTTGCATGCGAGGCTTGTGCACAGAGCAGTAAGAAGCACAACACTTGGTCCTCTGAACAATGGAAACATTAATGTGATTTGATGTGTCATCTTCCCCACTTTTTCTTGCATCCCACGCACATTATGTTTGGGGAGAGAGGAAAGATGCCTTCAACTCACATTATGTCTGGCCAGTTGTTAAACTTGGTGGTGGATGTGACATACTGTGGGCACTCATACAAGGAGTATTATCAGTTTTCACCTTAGCAAATTAGTCACTCAGTGTGAATGTTGAAAATATTTGGGTTAATAAGTGGTAAATCCAAATGCATTAGTGAAAAGTCTGTCTATTTTAGGACAGCTGTAGGACGACTGCAGATGATTTCATTTTGTTATAAATTGATAGGTGTGACTCTAATTTTTCCGAACACGAAATGAGCTCCCATGCTGTAAAACTGATTTAGCCATATATAACTGTGGTGATTTTAAAGCAATGATACCAGTATTGAATGAGAGAAAGACACTTTTAGAAACATAGATTTGTCCTGTTAAAGAATACTTCTATCTTTCATTAAGTTCATTAGAACACTAAGACAGTAAGCCAAAACACATTCTTTTAATAGTGACAAATGGAGGCTACTCCTGTTGCCAAGGCTATTTCTGTGATAAATGCGCCTTGATGCTTACTTTGCTAAATTGCTGTGTCGACAGAACCAAGACTGGAAAGAGACTTAGCAGAGAGTTTTGGTCATGTTTGCAGCTTCGGAAGACTGGTTTTACATGTTTAATTAAAAAAATCCAAGGGGACGTACATATGCATGTACATACTATGCATACGTAAGAGACTTGTTCCATTTAGCTGGATATGCACAGTGTATATGTGTTTATAATGGAATTATTGTGAGGAGAGAGACTGTTAGAAAGCAGACTGACACTGAAAGGTTAGGTTTGTCACTGCAGGAAGTCAACTTGTCTTATCATAGTTTTTTTAATGACACGTCTGTCACTCAATCACTCCTGTATTTCCACTTTGACACCTTTCTGCCAGAAACGATGTGTCAATCTAAACCCAGTTGAACCAGTGAAACCATTTGAGTGCTTAATTACATTAATGTTGAAATTGTGAAATAATCCGACTTTTTTCCTCTGACTTTTTTTCAGATACACATCAAATAATAAAATATATATATCTATATATTTTCAGTTGAAAGTTACAGTTTGATGTGTTACAGTGTTTGATATGAAATATAATCAGTAATATTTAGTAACATCCTGATTTTTAAGCTAGATGGAGAAACAAAACTTTTCACACCATGGGGGGGTTGTTTTCTTATTATTCATTATTTTGAGATTTCAGTACTGATTAAATTGAATATATATACACATAATACACAGGCATAAAAGACAGAAGCATTGCATAAACAGTCAGAGTTCAATTTCAATAGTAAGTGCTTACAGCAGACACACCCCTCTTATGTAGTACTGTCCATAGTTGTTTACACTGCTCTGTTAAATTGATTTTATTCAACAGTAACCACAACTCTTGTTACAAAGTTGAGCAATGTGTCGCCAGTTTGGGCACATTTCATGCCAGAGGACAAGGAGCAATCGGTGGGGTTGCAGAGATTGTGGGGGTAGCAGGGTTGTGGTGACCGTAATCACCATGGTAATAAAAAAAAAATCCATACTGTCACAGTCCTATTGGGTAAACATCAATCTCAATTTTACTTCCAAAAATACTATACTATACTACTATTTTAACTACTAGTTTATTTAGGCCTTATCATTTTCCACAGTCATACCAGAGCTCACACTATTATTGTTATAAAACCACAAACGGTAAAGACGAAACAACAGATCTTTGTTCCTGTATCGTGCTAATCCAGTGCTCAGCTGTCTTTTATCATGTCTTTTGACAGCTTTTGTTTTGACAGATACAAATATTCTGAGTCAGGAGACATGCCTGATCTTATTCTGGAGCATTGAAAGATAGGCAGCTACAGAGATGAAATGAAGCAGCCCTGCTGCCCCAAGGCAGCTATGAAGCACCAGTGGTACACAGGCAACCGCTGTCATCCAGGCAGACAGTTCTCAAGTATAGGTCCACAACTAACCCTGTGACCCTGTGACCTCTGCTGCTTAAACTGCTCCCTCAACCAGGGACTGTCAGTTCCTCACTATGTCATTTGGTACTTTTTAGCCTCATCCTTATGAGTTTGTCTTTTTACATAACTCTTGTCAAAGCGATCTACACTAACTGAACCAACATTCATTCAAAGTGTGTCCCACTTTGTTTAGACCAGCAATAGAGACAGAATTGCAGCAGTGTCAGTCCTCCATGTCTACCCTAGATGCATTCAGGCACAGTCACATGATGCGACTGGTAACAGCTTGATGGACAAATTTGTTGTTTTAACAATCCAACTTGTTACCACGAAAGTCTATATGTGACTGGGATTGATTGAAAGTTGGTGAGTGATGTACTTAAACTATTTGTAGAAGTGAGGGAATTGTGGCATCAGCTGTTTTTCTTTCAAGATGAACTGCATGAAATAATGAATGCATTCAATCAGCTGCACCTGCACAAATGCTTTTTGGTTATTATTCATTTGGATACTATTTTTTGCTCCAGCATAGTTTTAATCAGAGGTGTGCACTAAGTACATTTTCTTAAATACTCTACTTAATGATACTTGTACATTTCAGAGGAAAAATTTGTACTTTTTGCTCAGCTTAAGCATGGATTTATCAGATGATAATGTGAAATACAATGCAACCATATAGAAAATGAATACAATTAGAAACTAGTTACAACATTGAAATGCATATCACATGTTACTTCAATACTATTAATCCCAGTAAGTAAAGAGCACATTTGGCTGTGTAGTGTATACTCTTGCTTTTGTACATACTTTACATTTTCTCGATTAATTACTGACATACTATACAATATAACAAGTATGCACAGTGTATACTAGGTAGGACAAATCGTGGACTAAAAAAAAAACAAACAATGAGGTAGTGCAGGAGACAATAAGACATAAAGAAATGAATAAAATGAAATAATACTTTAGAGGAGTAATCCAGCTAGTTGAAAATAGCATGATAATATTGTAGAATTTACTGGATTAAAGCAGCACTCAATTATGTGTTCCACACAGTATGATATCTAATATAATCAGAGTGCTCACGTGTGGCTTTGAGCAAACATTTAGCCCATTTTGTTGAAAATTCCGAGAGACATATTGTGCATCATCACTTAGTTTAAAAAAACTGAAAAATGCTTTTTGGCCCATATCACAAAATATTAATTGTCATTAATCTCTAACAGAAAGGACAGAAAGCGTGAAGTGTCTCGCTAATCTATGTCATTGGGAAAGCGCCACTTCCAGTGGACAGACAGAAAAAGCAGTGCTTATTAGTAGAAAATAGGAATTAATGATTTCTCTAATATTTACCCTTTGTAAAGTCATCCAGTGCACTGGTGTGATACCCTAGTTTTTAAAAGTATTCCCTGCAGAGGGGACATTTTTTCCATCACACCGTAAGTTAGGAAAAACTGTATATATAAATATATAAACTATATATTATAGACAGACAATTTTGTCCAGTTAAGAACCCTTCATATCACTGAGTATATGCTCTCCCTGAGATAGTTAATCACCTTGAATATGATCCAGTGATGATGAAAAATAAATTAGCTGTATGTACTACTGAACGAGCACTGCCTCTTCGTTAGAAACTGAACTTTTCCCCCCTGAAGATATGGAAGGCTTAGCTGTAAAGACAAAACTGGCCCGAGGCTATAAAGAAGCAGCACACTGACTCAGCTCTCCCCAGCGTGAGCACGTCTGGATCCCCTGCCAACAAAGTCTGTGATGCAACCGATATGGCTCCAATGAAAGGCTGTGATTAAAAAAAGGACTATATAGATAACTAACACCTCAGAAATAAAGGCACCCAGGATGTGAATTATGGATTTTCTTCCTAAGTGTTGGATGTTGTGGATAATCTGTGACATATTGCACACATACAACAATGGAGAAAGAAACGCAAACAAACCCTGAAGGAACGGCTAAAAACTGATGCCTGGTTCCTGTTGTTCGACTCAGAGCTGTTCTGCTCTTCTCTGATCTGAAGTGAATGAAAGTGCATTAGAATAAAAGGTGTGAATGTGGAGACCTGTCAGCACTCAGCTTGACTATGAACCCACAAGCCAAATTGACGGTAGGGGGAATCTTGATTTACCTGCTAGTACAGGGTGTGCAGTGCAAACTCACATAGTGCCCTGGGCCCCTGCTGCTTTCGTTTGAGCTAAGAAAAGACAAACTCTGAGGCTGGATTTTGAACCCTGTTGTTGTGTTACGGAGTGTGTCATTAAATTTTGCTGAAGGCAATGCCTTCTATTGACAGAGGAGGTTACAGGAGGCAAGCAGATTATAACAAGACTGACAGAATTGGGCAAATGGTCAAGCACGTCTTCTTTTCAAAGTGGAAAAGGAAACAAAACCAGGTGCTACTTTGCAGACACCAAAACACTTTCTCTAAAGGTTTTGTTGCATTAGCAGTAAGGTGTGTTCTTTAATGAGAATAAGCCAGAATGCTCTCAAAACACTGCCATGATGGAAGTAAAGCGGCCTGTTTAAACTACTGCCAGGGATCTCGCTGCTTGCAGCTAAACACCGACAAATGTTTCTCGGCGATATGGTGGATAGCTGTTGTGCTTCGGGATGCCAGAACATGCCGAGGATGAGCAAAGAGAAGATCATTTTACTGGATTACCAAAGATCATGAACGAAGATGGATAACTGCCATAAAACGAGCAGGAAGCGACCATAAGAAAACAGAGCGGTGGGAACCAACAGTGACCACTTTATATCAGGTACGGAATCCAGTGTTCCTTAAACTTTATATCTGATTTATTTTAGATGCTTTTATTACAATTTCGAAGGGTTGTACTTTCATTAAATGCACCTTACTTAGTGAGTTCTAGTAATATGATTCAGTAGAGAAGAAATTTTGAAACATCTACAACAACTAAACCTTTTCAAGATTTGTGAAAAGTACACTGGGGGCATGATAAGGGTCTGTAGTGATTATGTGTGTCAGAGGCAAAATATTGAGTCAGCAAGCATACGGCAACCAGCACAGAACTGTGCCTTGTCCATTAATTTCTGCCGTGATTGCTTTTCTATATGTATTATTGCAATCAGCTATTTTGCTGGCTGCTGGTGGATGTAACATCACCCTAAGGTCTTAATATTGAGCCAATATTGTGGTGATTTAGAGTCGTGGAGCAGATGCAGCCCTGTTAATTAGTGTTGTCTTTATCAGATTATACAAAAACATTTTCAGCTCTTGTATTTCTTTTTATCAAGCCTTGCGCTGAGTATTGCAAATGTATAATCTTTAAGGTATTCTGTGACCTTCAGCAGTTCACTTTATGAGAAAACAATTGATGTTCTGCAAGTTGGCTTGTTTAATCACAGCTGAATGGTTTTTGCGTGTTACAGCTGTTGTCTTCTTCTAATTACCCCCATCTAATAATTGCATTTGCTTACTGTGACAGACATATATCCCAAACTATTATGGCTGTCATTATCCTGCCGCAGCATTTCTCAGCCAGTGCATTTCCCATTTTCACTTAATTAGACATTGCTAAATGTTAACAGATAAAGCTTGGGCGAGCAAGTCAGGCTGCGTTCAGATTTACACCCAGACTGAGCAGATGGCAATAAATTAGAAATGAGAGAGAGAGAGAGAGAGAATGGGCAGTGGCCGAAACAATTACTGGATTCATGGATCATGGTAGCAGAAAAAGAACCTGCCATGTTCGCTCGTGTGGCATTCTTTAAGGTGCCAGTTTCTGTTCTAATCACCAATTATGGAGCTGGTATCATGAGTACTTCCACCTATTCCCACCCCCTTCCTACTGTTATTTTGAATCTCATCTCTGGGTAGATACTTAAATGAATAGTTATTATACAGGACTGCTTTGATATTCTATCTCATATTCAGAATTTAGATCAAAAGGTTATCTCAGTTTAACGTGTCGATGCATTGGACAGATAACTCATATTTCACACCAAACGATAAAACTCTGCTGAGTTTGGTGAAGTGGAAAAAAAAAATAATCATGCAAGCACACTGAATGGAATCGCTCAGCTGCTCACTGCACTGTACTCACAAACATATGAATGGTAAGCTCTTCAACATTGTTATTCAGTGAAGCTTAAACGGGGCTAACATCCTCACCTCTGCAGTCAACTGAATGCTAATGGAATGTGGCGGCACAGACTTTATGAGTCTCCTGTTGTCACCCGATAGAAATTAAACTCCTGCCTCTATTTGCGTCACCACCAGTCGATAACGCAGTATGGAGTAACAGCCAGCTGTGCTGCAATATAAAGTTCTCTCTCAACTTGAAAAAGCGCGTATAGAATAAGTTCAGGCTGAATACATTTCCCACCAAACTTATGTTCAATTGTGTTTCTTTCCCTTTGTTTACATTTTCTCCCTGGTGGTAATGACTACAGCCATCGGGGGAATTCTCACCCGATGAACCCCTTATTATTTAATTATTTGAGACAGCTCTTATGTGTAGAAGCTCAGTGATGCTTAATTAAGTGGCTCTGATGCTGCAGAGCCATCATTTTTGAGATTGGATGATGGGCAGAACTGAAGACAAATTAAACCCTTTTGGTATGCACTCTTGACAAACAATGTGGTGCTTATTAAAAGGAATTGTCTCTACATTATATGGTATGAATATAACATTTTTGTTTATTGTGTGGAAATTCTATGTAGAGAGTAAGATAGCAGAAATAACAGACATTTCCTGACAATATAACCTGGTATTTCTAGTACTGCATTTTAAGAATCATGTTAAAAATATATTTAAACCAAGTGGCTGGCTTAGAAGTGAGTCAATCCCTATAGAGGCCCCATGATAAAATACCAGACTTTACTGTAAAACCAAACATGTTTGGAGCCTGGGTGGAAAAATGGTTTGGCTTTTATAGCTTATGTGTCTGTTCATAACTACAGTTTATAATTTTATAATTATGCTGAGGTAGTTAGGCTGTGTCGTCACTGCCAAGATGGTGACGACCGGAGCTTTGCGCTTCACAACAGCTCTTTAAAAACCTAAACTATCGTTAAACCTCCTCACTGAAAATGATTATGTCTTCAAACAATGACAGCTGCAAGCCATGTGGCTCAAGAATAACATACAGTTAAATAATACGAATTAGCTGTTGTTATTATTGAAGTGAGTTTGATTATGATGATTCTGCTCCGTTTCCTACAGTTTTACCCTGTAGTGTATAACTTAACAATTTTCTTCAAACAACAACCACATTAGTGTCTTTTTCAGAACTGGATTCATCACCATGGTTTTTCTATTACCACAGTAATCTAAATGCAAATTTGAACTGTCCCTTTTGCCTCCAGGATGATGCTCCTGGCACAGCATATGCACTCGTATTGAGATGTGTTTCCGCCTTTTTACTCTGCCTCAACATGGAAATTTAATCTTGAACGAGGAATGCTTATCATGTTGAGGCATTGTAGAAGAAAAAGATGTCACTAATTGAGCAAAAATAAAGCCTTGCAGTTAGATTTCTGACAGTGTTAATCTGCGCAGCTTGAAAGAGTCAGCTGTAAACCTGAATGACAAGAAACACTTTGAACCACGGGAATAAATAAATCCTCATATTACTGTCAGTTGCTCATGGTTATGCCTTCACGGTGGTAATGTTCTTCAGTGATTTAGAGTTTAATTGTGAATGTAATCAAATTTAAATTTTTTGAACATGTCATCCTGAAATTAGCCTGATCCAACCAGACCCTCATACTATCACACAGAGGGTCTGGCATTCCTCCATTGAGAACTGATTTCAGGCAGGAGGCGTGAACTCTGTTTAAGTTGAAACAATTGGATCTGATTTTACTCAATCGCTAACGTTTGGTCATGATGTATGTCTACATTGCCGCTAGCATTCAGACTAGCCAACTCATTCACCACTAACGGAGCTAACTGAAAAATAAGACTTTTCCTGATCTCCGTGGGGACTGAAGCCATGACATTTTTGCCAGCAATAAAACTGCTTAAACATTCCTCTTGCATTTTCCGTCTGTTCTTAAAAGCAGAGTTTATCTTCAGTGTCAGCTTACTTTTATTGCACCAGGAATGAGGCAATGCACATTATACACACTGTCACTGCACACAGCGTGATGCCACACCTATCCTGGATGCACTGATATGGATTGCTGGCAGTGAAAGGCTTCATCATTCCTGCCTCCCTTCTTGCCCCTGCCATCAATTTTCCCTGCATGGATGTAGTCCTGAGTGACACCCCGGTGAGTTGCTTTCTCCTATCTGCGCTCTTCCCCAGCACTGTAAATATATCCATAGCGCAAGAGCGAAACGTGCCTGTCCTCATGTAACTTTCAACCCACGTGCTGGTGGTCTGATACCAATAATCTTCCCATGCATGTTGCTACTTTGGCATTGCCACTTAATTGTACTCCATCTCTGTGGTCAGGGACAGCTGCCATGGCCTTTTTTATCATCTCCTATTCATTAAAGAAGTGAAGGCTGTGGCAGAGCTGGCTCCACATCATTCATGTTTTCACTGTCGAGGAAACATTTATCTGAAATGACACTCTCATGAGCTTGAAACAAAAAGTTTGCCTGTCTTATAGAAATGGTGTTCAGACCATACTAACTTTTATATCATGTCTTTCTCTGTACAAATTAAATTTGAAGAATTGGCAGTATATTCTGTCCATAAATGTTACGAACAGACTCAGTGACAAAGGGCAGCCTTGGCAGAGTCCAGCTCTCACTGGAAACGAATCCGACTTACTGCTGGCAATGCGGACCAAGCTGTGACACCGATGGACAGAATTTCTAGGCGCAGCCGAGGCGTTTGGTGGTTTGGTGGCCTCAGTATCACATCCCTGCTTTTTGCAGACAATGTGGTTCTGTTGGCTTCATCAAACTGTGATCTACAACTCTCACTGGAGCAGTTTACAGCTGAGTGTGAAGCGGTTGGGATGAGAATCAGTGCCTCCAAATCTGAGGCCGTGGTCCTCAGTACGAAACGGGTGGCATGCTCTCTTCGGGTCGGGGATGAGATCCTGCCCCAAGTAGAGGAGTTTAAGTATCTCGGGGTCTTGTTCACAAGTGAGGGAAGAATGGAGCGGGAGATTGACAGGTGGATCGGTGCAGCTTCTGCAGTGATGCGGACGCTGTATTGATCCTTTGTGGTGAAGAAAGAGCTGAGCCAAAAGGCAAAGCTCTCAATTTACCAGTCGATCTATGTTCCCACCCTCACCCATGGTTACGACCTGTGGGTCATGACCGAAAGAACAAGCTCATGAATACAAGCGGCCGAAATGAGCTTCCTCCGCAGGGTGTCTGGGCTCTCCCTTAGAGATAGGGTGGGAAGCTCGGTAATCTGGGAGTAGAGCCGTTACTCCTCCACATTGAGATGAGCCAGATGAGGTGGCTCAGGCATCTGGTTAGGATGCCTCCTGGATGCCTTTCTGGGGAGGTGCACCGGGCACGTCCCACCAGCAGGAGACCCCGGGGACAACCCAGGACACCCTGGAGAGATTATGGCCTGGGAATGCCTCGGGATCCCTCCGGAAGAGCTGGACGAAGTAGCCGGGGAGAGGGAAGTCTGGGCTTCCCTGCTTAGGCTGCTGCCCCCGCGACCTGACCCCGGATAAGCAGAAGAAGAAGATGGATGGATGTCAGTATTCAAAGTTCAGAACAAAATGCTAAATCTTGGCCTGAGTCCAAAAGTTGGATTCTTCTGTGCAGGCTGGACCTGTAAAAAAATATATATCCAAAGATTACTCGTTTTGGGTTCTAAAATCCCTGATTATTTCAGCTCACCCAGTGAAAGCCTGCATATTATTTCCTTTTTTTTACAATCTCGTGAGCTTTCAGACAGTTTTTTTCTATCATAATTCAGCCACCTCTTCCAAAACTTTTCAAAGTACCTTCCAGTCGGAACCATGTCTGCTCTCTATTACATGTGTGATTAGGTTTAGATTCTGAACAAAGAAATGGAAGAGAATTTCAGACATCTTTTTGTCATTTTTTTTGTGCAATCAGCAGTAATTTAAACTGTCCTGGAAAGGAATGCCATTACAGTAACTATGGTACATTTGGTTACATTGTAAAATCCCAAATCCTTCCTTAGGGTGTTTGAATAGGACAGCCATGAAAACATTTTGTCTTTTTCCTTCTGAACGAAGACAGGAATCAAAGACCTGAGTAACGGCAACAGTGTGGGTGCTATCGCTGCTGGCAGAAGTAGCTGATAAGAGACTGATTAGTGCAAGACTGTGCTCTTAATTTAGGCTAATTATACATTTTACAGTCTCAGCTGACACACTGTGCTGCCTGTGTGTGTTGTTGGAACCTAAAGGTGGATTTAATGTTTCAATTAATATTTTGGCATTTAGTGGCAACATGGAACAGCAAAGGAGTAACTCAGGAGTAAATGGAATAGCACTGAGCTGGATGTACAATAATAAGAACATAAGTAGCTAATGCACTAGCTAATACATGTACATGGGCTCCTGCTACCAAATAAAAGTACAAAATCAGAAAACATGTTTTAATCAAAAACTAGGTCAAAAAAGACATTTTGGAGCCAGACGAGGAGGATGCACAATGGTAACTTGAGGGTATGTAGTTTATATAGTCGCAGGTACACAGTGTAAATTGAGTTCTTAGAAACACAATTACTAATGATTGTACTCGATTGCACCCCACAAATTGTATAACACACTTAAAGGTGAACTGGCAATTACCCTTAACTGAAGCATAATGAACTCCACATGATTGTGAAGCAGAAAAAGAACAGGCTGGAGGGAGTCTCATCTGAGTTGTGTGTTGTTGAATGTAGACTTGGCATCCTTGACAGAAGCACAGCTACACATCTGATGTGGTTCTCACTGCTTTTATAGAGATAAAAAAGCAATTTAAAGTCTTCATTTTGTCCTTAAATAAACACAGTATGACCCTGTGGATGTTAAAGACACAACTGCCTTCATATCCACATAAGGTTGTACCAGCATAGTTATATACATTATGCACATTATTGAATTACAATAAAGAACTTTTCCCACAGAAAATGTATTATTTTTGTCTGTTCATATTTGCATACCCATCTTGAGGTTTTATATAAACACTCTAATTATTTCAAATGATAATTATGTTTGAGATCATATCTGATGCTTTCAATAAGCACTTACAATAAATGAGACAACTTTAACTCTGAGAGGTCTACTTTATTATTTAATGCCTCAAATGGATTCAGTAGTTGACATCAAATGGATGAAGATCAAAAGGGGGATAAGGAGATCCCACTTATTCTACTACAAAAACGGCTTCCCAACGGCTCTAAATGAAACTTTTGTAGGTAGAACTCAGATACAAAAGAGTGAGGCATTCCCTTTATTATCATCTGTTGGCAATTATCTGTTTTCTTTGAATAACCACCCGTATAAAAGCACAGTCCTGATAGCACAAACAAAAAGTAGTTTAAAAATAGTTGGTGTTTAATAATAAAATGAAGGACTCCATGCAGTGTTTTCCAACATACATACATTATAATGGAAATTATGACTGCAAAGAGTAATGGAAATGATGTGCTGATCAGAGGAACATGAAAGAAAACATTGAAAATCAGCATAGGCATGCTGTGATAAGCTCTGATTATGCCTGAGTCTATCCATATTTTGACAGAATCTAGGTAAGCAAGCTCCACGGGTGTTGCTATTGTTGGACTACATCTGCTGAAGCAAATAAAGACAAAGTTACAGAGTAATGGCAGAGAGTTTGCTGTAATCCTGGCACAAAGAGTTCCATATTAACTTTGAGATTTATTAAAAAGCTTTTAATCAGTATGAACGCATGTTAAGCATGTCTCTTAATTATTACTCGACAAAACAGTTGTGAAACACTAACAGATATTTAGTGATGTTGCTAGGTACGCGTCCTGTGCATTTAACTCTGAAAGGAGGCAGTAATCTCGCACCTCATTTTTTTTTCTGTGGAAAATGTTGCATTGTGATCAACAACTGGTGTTTAACATCACAGTAACTAGCAAAATTAACCTTGTAAATTAACCAGAGCAGGCAAACGCTGTTTCAGCCCTCTGAGCATCTGCTCAGCGCAGACCTGATCCCCTGTAAACAGCATGGACATGTTAGTTCATCCACTACCAAAACAACTTTTAGTTTATTTCAACAATTAAAGATACAAACTGCGCAGTAAAAAAAAGCCACATTTCCACTGCTTGATGCTGCACTCATTTGTGTTGATGATGTTTTAATGTTTGGGCAGGGTCCAACATTTGCGGTTGCCCGAATGCCTGAGGCAAGGAAAAATGAGTGGACCAAGCAGCAGGACCAACTCTGATTTTTTTCTCACCGTATGTTTCCGACCCGGTGCTGCTGTGACTGATTAATGTTCATGCGAAATATGTTTTAGTTTGAAATTTCAAGCGTCTTTATTTTAGTGGAAGCATGCCATTTTTGACCACACAAGCGTTAAGAAGGGGTTCTATTGAGTAACATATAGTGTGTTATTTATTTACAAAAAACCCCAAATGAACCTGAACTAGATAATTAGGGACCCACTGAATTTCCCACGGACCCACTCAAGTCCCTGGGACTCACTACATTGAAAATCTCTCATGGATAATGCAGTTGGTCGTCAACTTGACCACTTGGAGCAGTTACATGCTGTAATATAATACATTGAACACTTTGGTGTTAATTAATTCAGTCATTAGACTAAGAACATGGGCCTATAGTGCTGTGAATGAAAGGAAAGATTGATTCAAGGCGGAGGGGCACAAAGCACCTATTCATGGCACAGAGAGCTCTGGGATACATTATGGGCATTAATGAACATTTAATAAAATAGACCTCACAGGCCAGTTTAATGAAAATACAGTGTGCGGGTTTAAAAGGCATTTTTCCATAGCTGTAGCCAGAGTGAAGTTCCACTGAGGTGGATGACATGCCCCGCTGATGAGCAGTAATGGGCCAATAGCCAACAGAAATATGCAGCCTTCTTGGTCTTGCGCTAATTATATGTTTGAGAAATACATTTTCTCCACTCTAAATTCAGATAGATTTCAGATTATTCACCGAAGTTGCTCTGCGGATAGTTAAACAACTGCCCCTCAAGTCTGTAGATCGATATTTCTCTTGGCTCAAAGTGTCACAGTGTCAACACATTTGTGTCTGTGAGGAGTCAAATTAAATCAACCAAGGACCCATGTGTCCTTTTGGGTGTCGGCTCTGTGCAGAGCCCCGGAACAAAACTATAGACAGAGATACTACTGCACTCCCCATGCCTTGCCTGATAAGTCTGTAGATATAGAATAAAGCCTCTCTGTGCCTGCTGAGCAGTGCCTGAGTGAGGCACACCATTTAATTAGCAAAATAAAACGCCAAAACACAAGCAGCAATGTACACAGCCAGTCGCCGATAGCTGATATACAGTATACACTTGTGTGTGTGTGTGTGTGTGTGTGTGCGTGCTGTTTTTTCTGCAGGGAGATAAGCTGTTCTGGGAGGAGCGCATCATAAAACACTTCTTTCTAGCTCGACAGATTCAAAATAAAATTCTCCAAAACCTTCTTGGTCAGTCTTTCTAAGAATCATCAACCCCTTTTTTCCTTGGGGGAGATATGAAAATACACAGGCACAATGTTTCACAGCCTGCCTCGAAAACAGCCCACCTCAGGAGGGAACAGAGTGATCACAGGAGCCAAAAAGACAGGCTGCATGGCTTAAGGTCAGTAGCATTTTACCCCTGGTTACTGAGATGAAAACAACCTTTGCAGACGACCGTTTTAGGGGGGTGTTATGAGTGTTATTGTGCACTGAAACAACTTTTCTGTAGGTTGATAAAAGACAAACACACCACATTGCACATTGAAATGTTTGCATCACGCACCATTAACCACATCTGTGTTTTAGTGTTAGTCTTCAATAGAGTACAGATGCCGACTGATCACTTCTTACTTTGGTACGTCCATGAGCAGCAGAGCCTCAATGATATCTAAATGGATGATTATATGATGCCATTACTTGCTTTACTGTCAGACTAAGAATCATAACGGCAACATTTCCCGTGTACTACTAGGGCAAATTTTAATAGTGAACAATGTCAAATTCGTGACGTAAACAATGCTATTTTCACTGTTAATATAATTGGAATTGAAGGACTTTTCAAAAATTCTATAAACCTCACGACACAGTTGTGGTCGACTGTCAGCATTGGCCCTGCAAGATTCATGGTTGACTTGCAATAGCAGATGGCATGTTGAGCCATTTTCAACTCTGAAAGATGCAGATTTTTATAAATTAAGTAAAAAATATTAGCATTGCTGTTTTGTTTATGGCTTTAAGTGTGCGGCACCTATTTAAATAATACATCCCACCCATTATTCCCTTTTTCTAAAACAGTGCTGAACAACACCAGGAGCCAATGCCAGCAGCTGTTTGTTCATTTTATACAAAATTATCACTGGCGTGCAGCCGAGTTAATCAGAGCAAGCAGGGCCGTTTACCTCCTGAGTTACTAGTTACTGACAGAGTAGTATTTTAAGGCTGCTTTTCGAACTGAGTCCAGCACAGAGCACACATAAAACACACCGCGACGACATCACTTCTAACACATTTCACAACAAGGGCAAGAACCGAATATACTTTGGTTTAGCTGAACATGCAGAAACCATCAGCATTCACTACAGAGACAGCGTTCTCTCCACCTGTCTCTCAATGGTTGGTTTGTCGATGTAGAATGAATATCGGGGAAACACTGGACTCCTATTAATGAGCTCTACTGTTAAGTTTTGATGACATTTTTTCGACTGTCTTATTGTTTTATTTGGCTGTCACATTGTCAGAAATGCCGTCTCGCTGTGAAATTCCACCAAAGGCAATACATCACTGTCAAAATTAGAACATTTTAAACATTACAGAGTGCTTTTCATTTAAAAAATATTGTATTTTGTTTTTTTTTTAAGGGGCAAATTACCTCGTTAAGTGCCATTGATGGCTTTCGCCGTCAAAGTGTTTTTTCTGCAGTGGGTCGCTCATCGCAATCTCACACAGCCCGTGAGTAATTTTGGGGGTTCTGTGATTTGTAATAGGGACAGAACCACAGAGATAGCAGGAAGTGGAGACGATCGCGATTAGAGAGCAAAACAGTTGGATTCTAAACAAAAAGTGCAGATTTTGGTGAAAGTGGCCTCTACTCTCGTCCAGATAAAACAAGAATGGAACAAGGTAAAAACAAACATTTTTTTCATGATGAAATAGAGAGTCTCTTCTTTCATTTGAGCTATTCAGTGTTTTCAGAGACACAGTACAAAATATTCTGACTCAAAACGGGCAAAAATGCTGGCACAAGGCACTTTCGGTTTTAAAAAAATGGCTGGCACTCAAAGAGTTAAATGAGATTATTCTTCTTCTTGCTCCCTTTCATTCAGATTTCGTAATGTTGTGTATCTTGTATATTGAATTGGTTTTATTTTAATCAATGAATAAAATAAAAATTTAAATAAATTCAAACGATGTACTTCTGATTCTCAGCTTTTGCATTATTCGTTTTTATTTTTATTTCGGCGGGTCCATTTGCTTGGCTCAGCTGGCCAACTGTCACTGTGCAACTGTGACCTTGTTCAGCAAATGTTGGAACACAACTACAAATGTACAGATGGAGCTGGTTGAAGTAACATGCATAAGACAGGCCTGAGTCACCCACTTCTGTTGAATCGTTGTTGACAGCGAAATTGATTTTAAATAAGACTCTTTTCTGAGACGTGAACAGATGAGAGAGACATATGTGGAGTAAATGTGCTTTTCTTTAGGCCATGATTCTTTGACTTGAAGAGATTTACATTGATTTGCCCATCTGCTTACTCTTATTTACTGATGTGTGTTATGTCTCATCTGGATGCAGAGGAGCCTGCATCAAACAGGACACCTTGCGTTTCTAAAATGGAAAAATAAATGCAAAAGCATGAGGTGGAAGCTTGAACACGGACATGATATATCAGTTACAGAACCGAGCGGATTTCTCCTTTATTGGTGTTTCGTCCTTGAAATGAAACCTCCCGACGAAGCACTCCGGACGTAATTTCATTAAATGGTAAATTTTGCCAAGTCAGTGATCCTAAAATGATGCAGCTGAACTCCCGGTTGCCATTGTGTGGCCTCCAGTCAGCCTCAACTCCACTTCAACTTGCACTGTTTTAACCTTGCTTTCACTCTCTCCTTCATTTTTCTCCTGCATCTTGTCCATTTTCTGCTCAACTGTGCTGCAAAATAAAACCAAAAAGAGACCGACAAAGGCAAATATTTTTCATGGCGTTATGGGTTATTAGGCACACAGAGTCACATTAAGCTGAGCCTCATTATCAGGGCAAAGATAAACTCAAAATGCATTAGGGCTGGAGCTCACTGATGTATAGCTATGATCATCACATGGGTTATGCTAATGGGTGTCTGTTTTCTCTCTGTTTGTGTGAGTGTGTGCTGCCGTAATGGTCATGTTCATCAGTGTGTGCATCTGTGTGTGTGCGTGAGAGTTTGAGGGTGAGCGCTCTTATTGTAGGACGACTGACTAAGGCTGCATTTATATGATGACAGTCTGAACAGAAGACGCAAAAGTGCCGTCGCGTCTTCACTTTTGATTTCGCATTTAGACAAGCATTTTTGGGAGGAAATCTGCGTGCATACGGTGATGCAAAAGTGTGTGGAATTCAATTGGGTATGCATGTCAGGCGGCGAGTTGGTGCTGTGATTTACTATCACACACCGCCATGTCCACACGTAATTACAGATCCTCCTCTGTTCAGTAATACTAGTTGTGCAGATTCTGTACATTTGTTGGAAAGACTCCTGTGTGTTTATTAGAGCTGCCAGAGCAGCTTGAAGGACCGATGCATGGAAATAATCTGACATGTTTGTTTATTTCCCTGTACTTGTGCATATATGTGACGTAAATGTGTACGTGACTTGAGCGGATCTGAGCAGAGTTTTGCGTCTTTGGAGGAGCGTATTCAAGTTTTCCACTCTGGAGGGCGGTTTAATTTCTTTGCGTTTTCAAGCCCCAAAAACGCTGTCACCGTCTAAACGAAAGGCACTTCCGATAAAATATTTTGTCGTTTTTACCCGCAAGCGTTCTTGTGTAAACAGGGCCTAACAAAGATGTAAAGTTAGAAACTTAGTGGTCTGATCGTATCATCTCAAACTAATGGGCCATTATGCACATTGCGCACACTGGAAAATTAGTACAATAATGATCTAATTAATTACAGCGCATCAAAAGAATACAGGCAGAGTAGAATGTGTTTAGGACTTTGCCTTAGGCAGCCCTCTGTGACCACAGGATGTGCTGGAAATGCTACGCCTGATGGCATCTCATCTTCCTCCCCTTTAGCAATTGACACTGCAAGCTTTTGATGTTTGCAGCAAGGCACTCAGTACTGTTGGGTGATACTGCTCATAGATAAGTGCCAGCAAAAAAAAAAAAATAAATAAAAAATGCCCACTCTAAACTGTGATACCTTTTGTGCAAATAGCAGAGGAGCCACTTTGAGAGTGGCTGACTTTGAGGTGGATGTTCTGTGGGATTATCGTTTTGTGATCTCATTTATTTGCCACTTCCACTGCCTGCTGTCGTCTGGCTGTGATTACTGAAAACAATACGAGGCACAAAGCTGACTGAGAGCATTAGGCCAGTTGAGGGTGATGTGCTTTCAATTAAAAATGTGTTTTTATGCACTTTTCAACAAAGTGGAGTGTATGGTCCTTAAATCTATTGCTTGTCTCATAGTGAAAGATGATTTTTTTTTTTTAAGTAAATAACAAGCTACTGCTGTCTTTTATTTCTTGCCTGATAACCTTTCCCTTTGAGAGCACAGTTTGACTGCCGTGGATCTCCCCGTTCATGAGATTCCCTTTCTCAGGCTGTCGAGGCCCATCTGAAATCACAGATAATCTAATGGACCCCTCAGCTGAGCCTCACTATTAAAGTGAAGTGGCTTGACATCAAAGGCATTCAGAAAGCTACTTGAGCACATTGTTTTTTCAGCACTTTATTAAATTGACAGGAGCAGCATTGCCAGAACATTTAATCAGAGCATTCTTGAAAGTATGGTAGTGTCTTTTCTTAACTGCAATGGACTTGTATTTCTGCTGCAATCCATATTCAAGTTTTCAGTGCAGGCAAATGATGCAATGTGTAACTTGAAAGGCAGCTGCAAGGACTTGCCTTGCATACACAAAGCTACCTACACAGCCTGCTTTGGGATTGAGCAAATATGGCCGAATCAGTGTGAGTGGTCCCCATCAAATAATGAGTTGGCAGACAGTGAGATGCAGTTTGTGGGTGTTTTGAATTAGTGTTGTTTATTGATTAATATTTGTGACTTCTGAAGGCTCTTCTGTCACAGAGAGCCAATCAGCATTCCCAATCAGGCCTCACAGTTCAACATTATTAGCCTCAAGCAGTGCTGCTATAGTCAGTCAGCCAGGTAATATTAAAAAGGTGGGCTCTTTCTGTCTCCCAAGAGACATAACTGCCTTAATCAAACAGTTCTCACGCAAGTGGCCAGAGGGAGAGGGAGTAATGAGAAAGCAATATCCTAGATTAAGAATTAGTCCTTTCTGTAATGGCTCTATCTCACCGGGTCAGTGGTGCATAATGGTACAGCATACCAAATTGGGTTAAGGAGATTTCAGGATGATGCACAAAGTGCATGCCATGCACTAATTGGAAAAGTAGAGAACAGGACTTCATTTCTTCAGTTGGTCTGTCTGTACCACTTTGTTTCGTGACTGTCAAAAGCTCTGTGCATGCTCGTGAAGAAGTGGCAAGCACTCTTTAATATCACTGCTGACATGCTGACAATAATAATAGAAAAAAAACAAAAAAACAAAAAACTTAAAAATATTGACTCCTGAATTTGAGAGCAACATATTTGGAGAAATGCCTGTATTATTTTGGGATGGAAACACCTCTATCATACTGTACTGGGTGAGTTTTAGAAATGCTTGTTCAGCCCTCCAGATAGTATGCAGTATCTCTGGTCTGTCTGGCAACAATACTGGCCTAAATGTCCCACAGGGAAGAGCTTCTCTCTCTCTCTCTCTCTCTCTCTCTCTCTCCGTTTGTACTTGATTCTTTGCAAGCTGTATTGAAATATTGAATAGATAGAGTCTAATGCTGACAATGGCTATAAAAGGCTTATGAATAACTCCACATTGTACATTTTTTTCTTCACATCTACATTATTCAGTTCCAGTTTGCAAGTAAACTTTACAAAGCTATTGCCTTATATTTAAATGTGAATTCATGAAAAGGGGGATAGTCCCCTGAATATAGAACTTATGTATCCATAATTATGTGAGCATATAATTATGTGTATTTCCTCCATATTTGGAATAATATTTGATGGATAAATAATTCAATCTTACTAATGTTTGTAATCTAGACTCAACTGTGATATAGCATTAATTAATTGTCCAACATGGCCATGTGTTTTTAATGGCTAGAAATTGCAGCCATAAAATACTGGAAAGTAAACAGCAATAAAGTATTAAATCATAAATCTATCCTGTTTTATTAACATTCTGCTATTTAAATGGAAATAAATGATCCATTCGCAGATTTTCTAATGTGTGGGAAACTGAATTGATTAAGGGGAGCTGAGCAGCTACTGTGAGACATAATCTGTCTGTGACCACTGCTTGTTTTTTCCAACAACTTCAAGCCTCTAGTCATGATTTCCCCAGAGCAGTTGTTAATTATGTAATTCATGCTCATATGAAACAATATCAGATCATCCATGTGTTCCTTGAGTAAGTCACACATGGCCCAGTTATTTGCCTTTTTTATTCTCTTTTTCCACAGTTAGGACGCCTCAGTAATATTAAAAAGTGCAAGTGTCATGCTATGACATTTATTACTGTGAAGAGATATAATCACCACTTTCCCAAATACATCTGCAGTGTTTTAATATTTCATTGGGGTGAAAAGTAAATGGCTTTCTGCAGGAGTGAAGTTAACACAGTAAATCTTTGTACTAATTGAAACATACCTGTTGAAAGAGCAGGATTTTCTTTTTAGGTATCTAAAAATCCACAGAGCTCTAAATATCCCTCTGTGTATTAACAGTGAATACATTAGAAAATGGCAGAATGCATCAACCAGCTGAAGATAGCTGCATAATAAAGTATGATTGTGTGAGCTCTAGTGACCACCATGTGAAAAGTGGTGCAAATATCATGTCTACAAATCAAAGAAATCACAAACTCATATTGCAGCATATCATGTATTTTGTGAAGTTTTTTTAAAACGTCTTTACTTTTAGACCTTTACATAATCTTTTCTTACTTTTCCGGATGCTTTAGGTTCTTGTCGTGGTATCGGCAGGTCTGAAAAAAACGCTTAGTGCAGCACTTTTTCTCTCTCAGTTAAGAACAATTGACAAAAGACGTCTTTGCTTAAAGCAAGAAAAAGCATAGCATGGTCTACACTTTACCTAGAAGACTAACTTAGAATTTATGTCAAAGGTGATGAGATTTAAAACTGTAAGGGTGTCCCAGGTCTATCTTGATGTATGGAAACTGTGGTGAATAACATGTTACGTGCATGGTCATTTGCCATAAATGTAATTTCCAGGAGAGTTTCAACTTAACAGGAGCCTAGTGTAAGAACATGTTGTTTTTTTTTTAAATATGGCCAGGTATTATTTTGTATTTAATTCTTTTTCTGTTTTTTTTGTTCAGTGCAAATATGATAAATAGCGCCCGCTATCCAGATGCCAAACGGGTCGGGTGAGATTGGGTTCGCTGCTGTTTTTGAGACTTACGGTGACTGCCACGTTTCCACCTGTCGAAGGGAGATTTGTTTTGATACTTTTCTTTAAGGACTAATTTTTCCATGGACACTTTAGGTGGGGATTCGTCATGTGAACTGTGGGTATTTTTGGGTTATTGTGGGTTTTTGTGCCAAATGTTTGTTTGTACCGTTGGGTTTGGTGTGTTGTTAATATATAGTGATAACATAAGCTCTCTGTGTGATTTTGTTTCTTTACAATTTATGTCAACATTATGATATAAGTAAGGCAGAGATCTGCTGGTTATTTTTCGTGTCGTTAAGCTTTTTCAGTCCGCCGGCAGTGTCCATTCACGGCATTCATCAAGTCCGCCTGTTCCCTCAAATTTGCATTTGTACTTCCCCTTTTGGAATAATTTGTTTATTAAGGGGACTGTTACAAAATGACAGGATAAAACTGCCACCTTACTTTTGTTAGTGCTTACTCAGGTGTAGGTCACCACAGGCGCTCTGTCACTTAAACATCACAATTCTCACACATATAGGCAATTAAGGTATGGAATGATCCCTTTATATATTTTTAACAAGGCTGAACTTATGTCACTGAAAATTATTGAATTGAAAACTTATCCAATTTAAAGTTTGGATGTTTCCCCAAAACAGTGATTTATGGCTCCATATAAGAGAGATGATGGACCTGTCAGTCCAGTGGATTGTGTAGACAATCAGATATGAGTCTGGTGGAGGCCTTGCTGGAACAAGGGTGACTGGACACGTTGTTTATGCTCTTCACAGTGAAGTCAGAGGACCCTTGCTCATCAGTGAAACTCAGCAGGCTGGGCCACAGCTGTCAGACACAGAGTCCAAGCCTTTGGGGTTTGGTCTTGATTCTAGCATCCTGTGATTTGTGCTTCTGCTCACATGAACAGTAAACAATAAAACTGAACCAAGAACAATGGAACGACTCCTCTGTCCCATTTACTTGGTGCCACATTGCACTAAATAAGCACAAAAATGGCTATCAGTAGCCATTATGATATACTTTCAATGAACGTGGCAGTTATCCAGCTTTACATGTCAAGCACATACACATGTATAATTCAATACTCGTATGATATCATTGCCAAAAATAAAAACTAAAAGGCATTAGAGGTGGGTATTGACAATGACTTCACAATATGATATGTATCGCGATACTTGAGTCACGATACGATACATTATTGCAATATTGTGACATATTGCAATATTCCACATAGATCACTGAGAAATTTAAAATGTAGCTTAAAATACAAGTTGTATATATATATGTACAGTATCTATTTAATATATGTGCACATATTTACACACGTACATTTATGTATGCATACATACATATACACATACTGTATATATACAGTATATGTATATTTTTTATTTTTTTTAATAATTATTATTTTTTACTTAACTTTTTATTTGAACTTGCTGAATTTGCTCTGGATTTACAATAAGGCAAGAGTCCTGTTCTGGGGGGAGATCAATATCAGGAAATTAAAAATCAATATTATATCAGACGATAGAGTATCGCAATGTATTGCCAAATCAATATTTTTTCCCACCCCTAAAAGGCATTGACTCAAACAGATTTGTAGCTGCTTTTCTTTCCATTTTTGGCCCGTTTCAGTTCCATATTGGGAACCTGGAACCAATTCTGACACCCAGTTTTCTTTTTATACAAGGCAAAAGAGACTGTTTGATGCCTTCGTCACATTTGCATGTGTCTGTTGCTCTGACCAAAGCAACTGATTGTCAAAATTCCGACTCCAGTCCTCTTCTTTTCAAATACCACTTTAGCCCTCTTATTTTCTTTGAGGCACACTAGAAACCCATTTCTGCCCTCCACAGTTAGGCTGCCTCCTCTTAATGTGTGATATTTCAGCAGTACTTTATTCAGATTGTCCAGTGTTGGTACTTAACTCACTTTCAGGTGAAAAAAGAAGATTCTCATGGTAACCTTAGAACCTGAGCTAAAAATAACCAGTCAGGGTGTATCTCCAAATGCAAATGGCTCCCTCTGCCTATTTCACTGTCCTGAATAGGCTGTAAATTGTATTTTACACTCATATGACCATATCAAACCCTGTAGACTTTCTTGTGGAACAGTATGCTGATTAAATGAACTTTTCTGATTATGTCACAGCTGATATAACATATTCCTTGAGTATAACTGTCATTTTGGAAGTTTATTTAAGCCAAGGTATGCTTACGTTGAGGCTTCACTCATGAATTAAGTTGAAAAACCTCTTTGGCCTTATTGGATTAGCCAGAGTTGTACATCTTGCTCTAAAATCTGTGACATTAACAATTGAAAAGGAACACCTCTGCTGTTGTGTCTTTAATCTCAGTCACAACCAAGAAACACACAACTTAGGTAAACACAATATATAAATCCTCCCTGAATGTGGAATCTCCTCCAGCCTTCACTGCCTCTCCCCCTTACACTGTGTCCTATTCATCACAGGCACTGCACACAGTGGGGAAAGTACGATCATGCTGACCTTGAGAAAGTCTCGCTCATAAGAAGACTCACCCAGGCCAAGATCTAGGGTCTGTCAAGATGATTTCTTATTCTATTTAATGGTGGAAGTGCAACGCTTTATCACTCCCCAGGTTCATGGTTTATATAAGGCATAAGGACCAGCCCTGTTTGAAATGGTTAGCTGTTAAGTGAAAAACTCTGTACACAAAAAAGATGTCCTTAAGAGTCACAATGATTTAAGTGGGAAGGGGGGGGGGGGGTAATTTTATGTTAAATCTGCTCTCGTCTGAATAGTAAACTAAGAAACGGGTGACAGTTTCCCCTCTATCGCCTCAATGTCATTTTCCTCTAAGGCATTTGTTGGAAGATAAGCATGAATGGATACAAGTAAGTGTTTCTTTGTCCTTTAGCATTCATCTAGCACCACAGTTCAGAGTCTCAGTCCAGATTGTTTTCCTGTAAAGTTTCGATTGGTTTGAAAAGTCTGCTTCTTTGCAGATTTATGTTAACAGCATGGATCTGTGGGTCTGTTGTGTCAGTATCTGTCATTTATGAAAAAGGTGATCCACCCGTCTCTCCTGTCCTATTAATTCATAGCTAGCATCCTCAGCAAACTTCCTCTGCTTTCCATACACCGGTATGGTATTGAATGGATCAGCAAAAAAGGCAAAGAAAATATATTTCCGCGACATGTTCAACAGACTTTGATGTAGCTGTGGGCACACAGTGGAACATCCATCATATCAGCAGTGGGCACCATAAGCGGCAGGCTGACCCTCCGTTCAGAGAACATGGTGGTAATGATATTAATCTGCAGGCTAATATTTCATGGTTAAGTGCAACTGCAAGAGTTTTGCAGTTAGCTCCCATATCAAACTGCTGCTTGCTGCTGTGCTAGCTCAGCCCCCATTCTACTCCATTAAGTTATGATGTCATTTTCCTCTTTGCCATGATGATCAGAGGAAGAAATACCAGAAGGAGATACTTGAGATTTAAATATTTTAAATTAAACCTCAGCAAGCCGTTCTATGCACACACACTTGGAATTACACCTCAGGTAATGTAAGTCATACTGGGTGTGCTGAGAATATACTAGTTTGTAGTTGCACCTATAGCTTTCCTCTTTAAGTGTCTGTAGAATGTGAATTGAATTTATATATGAATATGTTGTAAGTCACTGTGTCGGGATTATTGGACAGATGGAAAATGGATGATGCACAATAAACAAGCATTTATGTGACACTGGATGCATTTAAAGCTAGAGTTGGTAATATTAAGAAACAAAAAGAATGTTCTCGATTTTAAAACCGGAAGACACTTTTCGATGTATTGCTAGTTCCAAAAGTTCTTCCATAGGTAGTCAGCGCTCATACGCACAGGCCTCTCTCCATGGCCACTCTCCTATAACTGTCATTATGAACAAAAAAAAAACAACAAAACTAACATGGCTAAGTACGCACAGCTGTCAAGCTAGCCGTTTATGGAGGACTGAAGCCTGGAGAGTGCCTGCAGGTAGTCCATTAAATCATTTCATTTGGCCTGAATAGACAGGTTATTACAGTTCTGCAACACAGTTACACAATTTCCCCCTTTTTATTTATTTTTTTCATGTCAGAGATTTTGATTTATTAATTGCCCTGAAGGTATAATGAGAACAAATACAACAAAAAAGTGTCTGAAGAAGATTACCAACCCTACCTTGAAAGTAGTCTATATATGCTGCTGAGGGTAACTTACTCAAGTGTGTAAACAAAATATAAAATGTTGTACTTAATTAGAGGCACTCCACTGGAGGCTAGTGTCTGCTGCACTGTGAATATATATTATAGTAATAATAATACAGTGCATAATATTATGTGATTTCAAAGCACTGTCTTTAAATGAAATGAAGATGAATTTTGGTGTGGCTGAATAAAAGTGTGACATAGTATAAGACAGAATTAATTGCAGAGGCTCCTCTGTTGCTGCATTTACCTTATTATCAATCAATAGATTAGGCACATTTTAAGTTTTTAACGTGTTTTATCAATCTCCCCAAAAAATCCCAATGTGATTTGGAATTTGAGCTGTTGGCTGGGAAAACTGACAGATAATTTGATAATCACAGTACCAGGTAGTCTCAGTTTTAATGCAAGTCATCTACATGATCATAATAAAAATGAGACTGACAGGCTGCTAAAGCCCAAAGGATTCCCAGTGCGTTTCACCCCAACTCAAGTGAAAATAAACACATAAGAATTTTATTGATACCTCACAGCCATTATTAAAAAAAAGTATGCTGATAGCCTCTGAGTCATCTGCAAGATTTAATCAATTCGCCGGAATGGTGTATTCCATATCTATTTCTACCTCACATCTTACTGAAGTGAGTGCTACAGCTCTGCTCAGTCCTTATAATGAAAGGCCCCCTAGCACCCTCTCCAGAAATCATTACAATCTCCCTCTACCTCTGGGGTCAGTAAACTAATAGTCATTCACCTGTGTGACAGGAAATCTTTCCCAAGTTGCCATTGGGGGCCTGTGAGGTTGTGTTTAAGGTGCCTGAGTCAAGGCCAGCCAGAGATGGTGGTTTATTGTTTGGATGGTTCCTGATGATTAAATGTATCAGATGGAGAGCATTTCGTCACAAATGCAAAGATGGTCAGTTACATATATATATATATATATATATATATATATATATATATATATATATATATCACCTGCTAATTGCCTGTCCTTCTCATCCTGGCAAGCAATGAAAACCCTTTATTTTGCACTCACAAAATATGGAGACACAACAAAGAGCAAGAGAGTAAAGGCATTGGCAAAGAACGAAAAGAAAAAAGAAAGAAAACATCACCTCTGCTTGTGGCTCTGCGTGGCCTCCTGCAATTTTTAAGACCACAACCGTTCTTGCATGCCATTGGCATGTGGTAAATTTCTCAAAGAGATGGCACAAATGTATTCAAAGGCCTCAATGGCTATTTTAAGACACAGCTTCACATTTGGCAAAACATGTATGAAAGAAAGTTCATAAATAAAGTATGGAGGAGAGACAATGAGCTGACCTCAATTTGGACCTTCCTCGAAATATCTTCCAATTAAATGCTTGCATATGATGTTTTCAAAAAAGCTAAGAAAAGCATGTTAATGATATCAATTAGTTTAAAAAAATAAGCAATGATCAATCTTCTGTACTCACTTTATTTGAGCACATCCTGCAGCACCCCATACAGAGCTCACCATTTCATATGATCGTAGGGCAAAGCAGTTGTCCTCGATGTAAAATGATATTTTCAGGTAACAGCATCTGCCTTACTTCTATTTTCACCAGTACTTCAAACAATGTGCGTATACCACAGGGAAGAGCATATTTGTTTGCTCTCCAGAAAAAGCCTCGGTAGCAGTCGGCTGCAGAAACTCTGCAGAGTATTTCTACCACAGAGAGGAAGAAGCAGCATGTCCAAAAAAGCAGACAAACGAACAGAGACAAATCTATATAAATAATTGCTAAGTGGAGTGAAGGGGAGTTGCCCATCATTCAGAGCACCAGCGTGCACAATATCTCCTAGAGCCTGAGAGTCATCCATCACTGTAAGACTTTAATTTGAGGTGTTTAGGACTCTTGCCGATGATTGTCTGAGAGCTGGGGAGAGCCCTGTCTCAGAGGTCTTGGCAGAGTGTGGCTAGCTGTGGAAGAAATTGCTGCCTGACACAAAGTATGTCCATACAAGTGCAATGATTTCAAGTGAGATTGGCCTTGAGACTGCAGGCAGAACAACCAGACCCACTTCCTGATTAGCATTCAGACGTTTTAAATTGTGCAAGCAGGTTTCTGACAGTTAGCTTATTAGGTCTCACAGCGCTACGGAAATGCACACAGACAGTAGCACTTTAATGCTGGCACACGCGCATACATCCACACATGCACAGTCGGACACACCTGATTTAAAGCGGAATGATGCTAAGATGGTTCCATCGAGTGGGGGCGGAGATTGAAGAGCCTCGGGTAAAGAGAGTCTGGAGATAATCTTGAGTATTGATTCTATTTAAGCCCAGAGCTCTTGATGGACACTGACTTCAAAATGTGGTGATAGGTGGCATATCTGGATGACTGATCGCTGTAGTTCTGCTCACACTAAAGGCTGCAGATTTTCCATAAAAAAAGCGCTCGCCCTAATCAAATAGCACAGGGGATGCAAAGATACATATGATGGCATCTTAGTGGACGTGTGCTTTAATTTACTGCGAAGCACTCAGCTTTCCATTAAATTTACATGGACACAGACTCTCCGTTCATCCTGACAACTGGTGTTGCAGTCTTGTTTTGGCAGATGCATATGTCAGGCCATGAAGGTAAATGATACCAGCACCAGTCTTTGGTATTTAAAACAAATGAACAATGGTGGCATTTAATGCAAAATAAAGTGTGACCTTGTATAAAAATCTGTCAAGCTTTATTGTCCGTTTCCCAAAGAGCCATCTTGTTTTGGCTGTGGATTTAAGACAAATCTTAAATCTAATCAAACTTAACAGGGTGATACAGTTAAGAATTGAAACTACTTTAAATCTGTGTAAGGAGAATATGACGTGTCACAGTGTGAAACAAGGCAATCTTATGTATCTGTGGGATGCATTCTGTTCAGGATGTTTTCACCTTTCAAGGGCAGTCCTGAGCGTGCGTTAAATTTTGTAGCAGTAAGCAGATTTACAGAAACTTCACATTGTTTCATGTATCAATGGTCAACAGGTTAACTATATAAGGAAAACAGTTTTTTTCCACATCACTGATTTCCTTTTTCCTTTCTTTTAATTTTTCTTTTTTTTTTCTTAGCCATCACTTAATATAGCCCAAGTATATTGCATGTCTCTTCATTTATCCCCTCTAATGCAGTTATAATACCTGAGTGGCTGGTGGCTGCATGCCCTGAATGCTCATTTTCTGCACAGTAGCCTCTGTGTACTCAAAGGGGTTCAGCTCCTCTTTTCCTCTGGAACTGGACTCCTCTGAGTGTAATTTGATTATTCCAAAGCAGGTGTTTTCAGCTGAATGCTGATAAGAAGTCTCGGTGCCTCCGACACTAAAGTGAGTTACATTAGATGTGCTTAAAGTAGGGGAAGGCGAAGGGCTTATATTTTTTAATCTAATCTATATAAGTGAAGATGGGATTGACTTTGAAAACCTGTGCTTTCGCAGGGCGTCTCTTCAGTCAGACTGAAATAAAGTTACAGGAACACAGAGAATGGACAGTGAGTAATCTCTAGTATTTCCGATGTAATAATAGCAATGCACAAAAGTCTTTAAAGTGATGATAGTCATTGGCTTACGGCTGATTCTGTCCACATGACTGCCAATTGCTCAGACTCTTGATGCATTCAGTGCAACACAGAACTTGAGATAACTGCCATGGACGATTCAAAGTTGACATTTTAGCAACTTCCAATGGGACTGCTGATGCAACAATCAAATGTTAAGTTCACAGTAGATGTAGCTCAGCATCGCTCCAGGGTACATCTCTATACTTTGTGTCCTTGTACTTCCTCTCTGCCTCATCCCAATGAGCATCTGCTACTGCGAAACGGGGGCAAGGTTGCATCTGTGATCCCATGTTTCTCGACAAACCAGATTCTGTCAAGCCTTTCTGATATCCTCCCAGATTGTTCTCTCTAATCCCTTTCCACACCACGAGAATGGCCTTATCCACTAATAATAGTGCTGACATACACTGTGTGCAAACAAAATGAGTAAGCCTGTGAGTGAGCCATCAGACTACTGAAAGAGGTTTTATAAGCGCCGCACTGTGTAAACGCTATCTGTTACATTTTAAATGAATACACTGCTGTCCTCATTTCCTCTTAGAGCACCCTCTTAATTTGTTTAGTTCACATTTTCATTGTAATCGTACACAGATAGATGATTTGTAGAGGCTTGGATCAACTGTCCAACACCACTAGACATTCCAAGTGATAGTCAGTGCAGAAAAACTAAAATAACAGAGACCTACCAACGGAGTGAGCGCACAACGCGTGAACCAGTCTGCTTTTATTGACAGAGTGAGAGAGCCATGACAGAGAGAGACACGCAACATGCCTTAATATCTGCACGTCTCTGATGAACGGCTGTCTTGTGCCTCACAACTCCTTTCTGTTGAGATGGTGTCAAGGGCAAGGCTCAACCATGAGCCAATCAACAATCCAACTGTTTGAAAGAAGTGTCTCAACTGTGTTTGTTGGTGTCAATACCCTAATCGAATAAAGCACCTGCTGTAAAATGTACGTCAACACAAACCAAGTAAGAGTGGAGTTGCTTGAAATCAGTTTCATTTCATTAGGTGAAAACTAGGTTACATGTGAGACGCTGGCAGGGAGAAAGAGAAGACACTCTTACCTTTTTAATGGGACACTTTAGAGCCGAGACGCAGCCAGTTTAATCCAAATGATCACTGAATCAAACTGTCCTCCCACCTTCGTCACAAGAGCAAGACCTTTTAATTCCCTCTCTCAACCTGCTCTCTTCTTTGGTGCGTTTCTTTCATCGTCCTGCTCTGTGCGTGCAGTTGGTGCCAGCGCTGGAGCCGAACGGACACTCGCCAGTGTGTGCGCCTCGCTGCGAGTTACAGAGACGACAGCTTATAGCTGGAGAATACACAGGAGCTGTACCAAAGTGGAGCGCGTCGGTGCGGCTTCAGGATGACGACTGAGAGAGGGAGAGCGAGAGAGAGAGAGAGAGAGAGAGAGGTGAAGTGTGTGTGTTGGAGACTGAGAGAGGAAGTGTGTGTGAAGCAGAGAGAGAGGAAGAGGGAATGTGAGAGGGTTTTGGCTCAGTGGTGAGCGGCGGTCATGATTGCATTGGCGTAAAGCGTTTCGCGCACCCCCTCTCCTCTCGTCAGGTCCCCTGAGCACAGGGGGATCTTCATCATCATGCAGATTAGAGCCAACTAGTAAGCACTCCACCCCCCAGAGCCCCCCAGTGACAGTCAGGCAGCAGAGTCAGTGCTGTGAGCTGTGGTCACTGGGGGATATCCTAATCAAAGAGACACTTGGAGTTGTTTCTTTTGTCCAGAACCCATGGTGCTTGATGCCTGCAGATCCTTTAATGTCCCAACTGGAATTATCAAACTTCTCGCTCCTTGCAGTCAGAAGTGAATCAATGACTGTTTTATTTAGAAAGGATCAACCAGTCTTAACAAAGTAGACCTCCTATATTAACATTATTGCTTTTCATGTTTCTGTAATGATCAATGTGCAAACTCTTTAATCAAAAGTCTTTAATGCTATTATTGTTGTTTTCCAAGAATTTTCAAATTTTCTGTTTTACAAAAAAAAAAACAGTAAAGCATATTACAAATTTTTGATTGACATGCCAAAATGGTTATTTACTGTCATCCTGAAGCAAAAAAAAAAAAAAATAAGTTGTTTTAAGTGTTTTTTTTTTGTAATTCTTTATTAATTTCTGACTGGTCATATAATTCTAATTCCACCAATAAGAAAATGTTTGTCCAATACGGATATCAGATATTAATATTGCTGTTAGGGTAAATAATCAACATTTACTGATATTGATATTTATGATAAAAATTTTGTACAGTTTTGACTGAAAATCATGCAAACTGAATTTTGAATGTCTATTTTTAAAACGTTTTTCTTCCAGATAACAGGTTCCAGGGCAGCGTTACTGTTAAGCAACCTTTTGCCACTTAAATTAAAATCCAGTTTAAGTCCCTCAACATACAAAACTCCTGTGAGAATGTTTGGATCATAAATTAAGGTGACCAGATTTACGAAATGAAATCCAGGGACATTTCCAGCTCAGAGATAATAGAAAACAGTTGTTTCTACCAGGCTACTGTAATACCCATTGTTCTAGTCAACAGTCAGCATTTTTTTTCTCAAAAACAGTGAAATCTGGGAAATTTTCAGGGACATCTTTAACCAGGGAATGGTCATCCAAAAGAGGGGCTGTCCCTGGAAATAGGGGACGTCTGGCCACCTCATCATGCTCACATTTTTTTCTCCTCTTCAGATTAACACCCACAATCCTGTGCTGCTTTTGCTTCACTGACACTGCCAAACAAATACCACATGCCCCTCCCCCCTCTTTCCCCCTCCTTCTCCTGACACACAAACAGGAAATAGACTGATATAAATGTCGGTTGTTGATATCGGCCCAATTTTACTCATCAGACTGATGCCGATACATAAAAAAACGATGAACATCATTGTGTCATGCTTCTCTAGTATTCTAGTCTAGGTATGCTCATTTGATAACAGCTGAGTCGGCAAGGAGCGAGAGACTTATTGTAAACAAACGTGACATGTTACCCCCATGCTGCTAAAGAAGGCTGACAACTACTGATTTATGCTGATACAATTTAAACTACACTATTTTGATAGGCCACTGTTTGCAAAAATGTTCTCTTTTCATATGGGTAGATACCCTATGGCAACCCTACTGGCAGAAAAACACAATTTTATTGTAGTTATTGTCTGTAAAAGGGACATTTATTCTGAAGAGACAAACACGTTAGTTTCAGCTCGACGTAAATGGTGGTGCAATAGTGGGGAAATGAGTGAATTATTGCATTTTTATATTTTATGTGAAACCCATTTCACGTGTTCACATCTGTAAAGGGTAGTTTAGGTTTTTAAGGTTCTATTAGGGAACATAGCAGCCACCAAAAGCAATCAATCAATATACAGGGAATGGCAATAAAACTCTGTAGGCAAACATCCATGCCACTAATACCCTGATATTGATATTTTGGTGCTCTTATTCACAGCATATATATACTATTAGGACTAATTTCAGTGCTGGTTTTGGTGTTTTGTTTGTAGTGTCAGGGTCAAGGTGGGATCAGGAGTATGGCTAAGGTTAGGGTGTGGTGATGCAGAAATATGTGTGCAGGGGTGTGTTGTTGTGGTAGTGATATGTCTCTTATCATGTGTGCTGGCTCTAAAATAGATGATAGAGTACAGGGCTGAGGGGAACAGTCTGGGGTGGGGGTGGTGTTGGGGTTCCAGTTGGCAGAGAAGACATCAGCTGGTTCCTGCTGATACCCATAACCTCTCAAAGAGAAAGAGCTAATAAAGCAAGCCAACACCTCCCCTGCTATTCCCAACAGGGATCACCACAGAGGGAGAATTACATCATCAAAACATCAAAACTTTACAGGTTTCTCTGAAGTCTGGCAGTCGTCGCTGACGGTGACCTAAATTCCCTTATTTTCATGTTTTGCATGATTTAATGCACTTGCCTCACGTCGTCATGCAGAACACAGATGTCATCTTGTGTCTCCCTGGCATATTGAGGAACAAGCACCAGCTTTAACCTTTAAAATTAGACCCTGATATGGAGGGGGAATCATCGGTGGCACACATCACTCTATGGAAAAGGTTATTGAGGCATTAGCATTTAGTCCTCTCTATATTTCATTTTGACTGTCTTGGAGATGGACAGAGCTCACGGTGGAAGAAAAATCCATGTCTTTTTCTCCCCTTTGCTTAAAATGACTTTTTTATTAAAAAAAAAAAGACTGCTTGTACTTAAATTGTAGCAGTTTTCTTCAATTACCTATAAAAATACAAATTTGTCTTGTTTTATATTTCAGGAAAGATGACCATGAAAACACAAAATAATAATGGAGTGCTTGACAGCGACAACCACTTTATCTAAAGATACGAAACAACACATTAGAAATCATGGTGGACTTTTATACTGAAGACTATAATTATTCCAATTTGCCAATCAGCCCATTGCCATTGTCAGCAGAAAGTAATAAAAAAAAATAAATGAATACAAATAATGTCTGCTAGTCAGAGAAAATGATATAAAGAGAAAGCAATGTGGGGTAAAAATAATGCTAAATTGTGTGCAAATGACACTTTTAAAGCTGCATTTCAATGCGGCTGTGCAGCTTTTTATATACTCAGCATTCCTGGCTGACAACTCTGCTCCCAGATCAACCCTGTCCAGATGGCATGGCGTGGCCCTAGAGGACTCCATTTTTAATCCTCTTGGCACAGACTCAGCTAAGCAAGAGGTGGAACGGATGCTCAGAGTCAGGCGTCAATCAGGGCATTTCAGACTGACCAACAGGAGCGTCCTGTGCAGCAGTTGCATACAGGGCACAGGGAGAAAACAAAAAAAGCTTTGGCATCAATCCATACAAAGGCTCGGTTGACATTTAATTGAAGGTCATGATATGTTATGGGGCGGTCATGTCATTGGGTGATGCTGATATGATGCTGGAGGTTGCTGCTGTGAAAACATAACCTTCTGGAACAAATATAGATAATCTCAACTTTAGAGTTGAACATCTTATTTGTTCAGATAAAAGCACGCAGCCCATGGAGCCCAAATGACAAAAACAATGCACATCAACAGTTTGTAAGTCGTACAAGTTATCTTTTTTTATTTCAGATTTATTTGAATAATAACATTTTGTGCCAGTGCAGTCCAAAATGGAAATTAAACAAAGAGTTAGATGATGGAAACTGTGACAGTGTCCAAGTATTTCATATGACTCATCATAGTTACAAGAGGTGGAAGAATATATATATATATATATATATATATATATATATATATGCAGAGAGAGAGAGAGAGAGCATATAACATAGGGTATAGGGTTTCGCTGGACAAAGCCACATCCACATATTTGATTAAATTATGGAAAGACACTGCAGTGAATTACAATGCCTGTGAATTGTTAATAAGCTGAGGGAGTATTTACACTGTAAAACTAATGCACAGTAATAATTCTGAATTAATTGCATCTGATTTATCTGTTAACTTTAATTGGCCACCAGAGGAGTGCAAGTGCTCATTTTCCTTGTCTTTAGAAAGAACTTCTTTGGGCAGCTAAAGCAGTGATAGGTACTGTATACATGAAATAAGAAGGAAAAAGGGAGGGAAGGTGTGTATCATGTGATAGAAGATGAAAAGGAGCCTTAATCTCAGTCTTTAACCTCTCGGTTAAAGACTGAGATCGGTTAGATTTATTTATAAGTGATAAGTGATTGCAGTGTGTAAATTGTCTCTGCTTCTCATGTGTATTAAAGGGAAGTACAGTAGATGTATTGTGCATGTTCAGATTCTGGATGTAGGTCATTTTTCACAGTACAGTATATCAGGCTAGGTCACGATATTAAACACGGCAATGTCGAGACATTTCAGTAACATCCAGTAAACCTGATCTGTGGGCTGAAATTTCTCTAACTGACATATTCAATATTGCTTTAATTATTTATTTATTTACTTTCTTCTCTCCCACCCATTATTCCTCCTGAAGAATGACCGGGGATGGATGCATGGATGGACGGGGGTGAGGGAGGGGGGTTGTGTTGCAGGACAGCAAGGACCCAGGTGCACTTGTTAATAGTGACTAAGTTAATGGAATCAGTGGTCCGCCTCTCTCCGGCTGATGCAGGCTCAAGACAAGACCAGCCTGTCCTGAGGGAGGTCTGGACCAGAAGAGGGCATCTGGAGCCCCAGTCTGCCTCCTCCTGTCTGACCAACTGCAATTACCAGCAGGAGAGACAGACACACATTATCCAGTAATACCAAAGCTGTACAATTTAGATCAAGCACACCCTGCTGTGAATGGCCTCAGATATTAATCATTGAAGAATGAATCTAAGATACTGGATTTATGTTTCATATTGTGTCATATGATTGAATGTTGCACCCAGTATGTTTTTCATCACTTTTACTGTCCAGACATTATTACACATTACACTGTCACTATTACAAGCACATCATCACATATATTTTCTCCCTAATCAATAAATAATAACCAGATGGTTTATAGTAGCATGCATGTATTATTGTAGCTATTAATGCCGTTAATACATTCTACGATGTGGAGTTTTCCAAGAGGAACTTCATAGCTCCATTATTAGTCACTATAGAGCTTCGGGAGTTGACGTCACACAATCCCAGCATGCAACAGTCAAAACCAAAACACTGCCATATTGGCAGGAAAGCCTTGGCAGAGGTCTGTGCTCTCTGAGTGCTTTTCTATTTTCACATGGTTTTATTACAGTTGTACTTCCATTAAACAAATGTTAGACCAAGGTATTATGGCGTGGATTTTGCAGAGCTTCCCGTTGCTCACACAGCAAAAAGCAATGTAAAAATGTTTGTCTGCAGAGTCGTTTCAGTCTTCCTTCAGATAAAACTCAATGCATGTTATGTCTGCAACTGTGCTGTTTGCATGTCTGTTCTTATGATTACAGCAACAAACAGAGCATTGTGTGATTTTTAGTAATGTGATTCAAATGAGAAGAGATTTGCAAGCATGTACAACTACTAAACCTTTTCAAGATTTGGGAAAGGTATACTGGGGGCGTGATAAGGGTTTTTAGTATTTACTTGTGCATATAGTCACAACTTATGATTTAAAACTCCTAGTGGCGGGTGCCACTCATTTTGATGCAGATTTCCCTGCCAATATGGAGGCGTAAACAAACGGAGTCACGTGACATCTGGAGCTCTGTTGCCACATAAAGATCCTGCAGAAACTAATGACATTACTTTAACACTGTTAGAGCAGGGCTTTACTGTGTGAACAGAGCATTTGTTACTGAGAACTCATTCACATCCAAAGTGTTAAATCAGAACAAAATAATCTTTGATTAAGCCTCGTCATATAAACAGGCTCTTCACAATCAAGACCTGAAGAACAATGAGTGAAAGCGCTTCTGAGGAAGTGAATACTGATCACTGTACAAATGCTGCATTGATCTGAGCGGAAGTGTGATCAACCAAACCGAGCTGGCCAAGCACTCTCAGTCTGACAATGCCCCTGTAGTACAGGTAGCCATTAGCAACAATCACTGCAGGCTCCAGGAATGAGACATCTAATCACTTTCTCAAAGCAATAATGCCAACCTAATGAAAGAGAGTCAAAACACTGATTTGAGTATTTCCATGATGATGTTTTTCATCTGGCAGACGAAGATAAAAGCATGGTAACAATGCTGGATAAATTATTCTCCACCAGGAGTTCAGATATTCAATGTGGAATTTATTTACATGGTTGAGAAATATTGGTTGCATAATAGGAAAAAAATCCACAGGAAATTTGATTTAGAGTATCAGGGCATTGTCTGCAAAATGTGATGTCACAGAAATTGCCCCACAAATAAAACAGGGTCACATTTCCTGCAGGTAGGAGTGAAAACTGTCTCAAAGTTTGGATGATTTGACAATTTGATCAGCAATCTCAGCAGGTAATCAGTTCTGGCAGACACAAGCTCGCTGCTGTCAGTGCCACGGGCTGCTGCCAAATGAGCCCATATTACTTGTCTGCTGCGAAGGCTGAGGGATGTGTTGTCAAGCAAGCATTTGGCAAAAGGTTTGGAGTGGGGGTGGGAAGGAAGAAACACATTAAATACTGTGGAGAGATGAAGCGGCCAGTGTATGGGCTTTAGCCTGCAGAGGTGGAGGTATATTGAACGAGCGAACGAGGACGTGCTGAACAGCCAGGAGGGCTGTGGTGCAGAAAGTGCCTCCGCTTGCCGCTGGCTCTGAATTGTGCGCTGCAGCTACAGTGTATTACCTTTTCATGCCGTCCACCTGACTGCAGCCCACAGCCTCACGCTTGAACTTATTGAGAGTATTTTGGGATTTTACTCAGGCTGCATAATTCTACCTCCAGTCTGTTTTTCTTGCTTCTTGTTTCTCCATATGTCCACTTCTGCTGTTTCACTTGTCCTGTGTTGTGTGGATGACAATTGTGCCGCTGTGGTCTGCTTTTCTGGCCCCTGCAGTGTGATGGGATAAGTACTGAGGTCTGTCCCGTTAATGGTGGCCAGCCAACTTGGATGTTATGATGAAAACGAGAGACGTGTAATCTCTGAGGGAGGAGCGATGCCAGGGAAACGGCTTTCCTGTTTGTCCACATCACGGATTTAGCTCCCTTCATCCCAGCTCTCCCCCACTGCCTTCACAGGGTTATTATTCTCTGAATTCCCACGGTGTGGCCAATCAACAGATGTTTAAATAGAAGCTGTCCTCCCTCCCAAGATGCCGCCCACAAAACCAGTGATATTCTATCATGTAACAGAACATGGCAAATTCATCACAACTGCCAAGGTATTGTTTGCTTATATCTAACACTCAGCAAAGGCTTCATCCTTTAGCGAAAGTACTGAGACATTTAGCTCCAGACTGGGTCTACTCTCTTTGTTAGAATAATAGGAATAAAGAGGAACACATTAAAGTACATTAATGGATTGATTTAGTAAGATAGTATTAACCAAGAAGAGTCAATGTAACTTCATTCATAAATAAATAAACATCACAATATTATTACAATAAATACCAACATAGAGAAGATAGCAATTAGGAGTGTAACGATCTAATATTGATATCTGATGTCGGTATAAGATCAGCAATAAATCAAGCATTGGATTATATCAGTCTACATCTAAAATCTCCGATATCATCACTGTGATAGCATCAGTCCATCCCAGACTCCACTCCAGCTCTTCTATCCAGCAGCAGAGCCCAGTGATGACACCAACAGCTGTGCTAAGGTGCTAACAAAGTAGTAGGAGGAGTGATGTCGGCCCTGTGGCAGCATTTTTAGTTAAAGTCTGAAAAAGAAGTCGCAGCTGAGAGCAAACCTTGTCATGCTTAAGTTTTCTGTGGTGGCACAGATCCAGAAAGTCATCATCATCATCATCACAAAAAACAGCAGGAAGATTTGCAGGGTCTTCTAATTTATTTTTTAATTTATTTTTAAACTAGTGTTTACTTTGCACTTTGAAAAATGGGTCAGTGTTTCTCAGACCTACTGTTGCTGACTATTGTTCTCTGCTTGAGTAATATCACTTGATCAAGCTTTTCCTCACACTCCATACTACAGTAGTAAAGTAATACAAGTCTGTATGATTAGTGCAGGTATCATAGCGGATCGGTATCGGTCATTGGCGGTGAAAAGAAAAATCAGGACACCCCCAACAGCAAGTACTTAGAGATCATTTTAGTGCTCATGTGTCATGTGAAGGTGCCCAGCTGAGAGCTGACTGGTTTGTTCACATGATGGAACGTAATGCTTGCTGTGAGGTCATGGTGTTACTCTCTCTGCCATCACAACTGTTAGTGTTGAAGTACTCCTCATTAAGCTTGACCTAATGTTGCATTTAATTTTCATCTAATGAAAGTGACGTACAGTAGTGTGACTCCAGTCATACAGCTGCAGTAGTGCTATTAATAACTATTCATTTTCATTTTCCAACATATGTATACATTCAAATTTAGAATATTTACTGACAGCCCTATAAATCAGCTTGATTTGTTCCATCTTCAGAACTATTGTAGACATGAAATCACATTATGTGAGTGTTATGTGTCTGACATGGAGCTACTCTCAAGACAGTCTGAATTCACTGGAAGAGTTCTCTCAGCAAATTACACAAAAACACACTTTCCATGTTGATTGCAATGGAAGAAAATGTCACTGACTGAAAGCAACAACATGTTTCAGGCCTCTTTGAGATACAACTACAGCACATTATGGCTGTGGATTGACAAAATTTGGATTAATTCAGCAAGAAAATGGAATAGAAACACAAACAAGAATATCCCTAATATAGTTCACTGTTTGCCGCGTAGAGCCCAGTTTGTCACTGCATATGATTCCAGCAATTTTGTTTCAAAATTGGGTCAATATATTGCAGTCTAATTCATTTGGCGCTGAGTTGTTAAAGCCAGAATGATGCTGTTGTAGCACAGCTCCATTCGCCAAACTTGGCAAGCTGCTTTTAAATTAATATTCAGCTGGATGTGTTTTTTTTTCTTTGTAAATGCGGGGAGAAAGAGATAACGAGAGCAGGAGACAGATTATTTAAAAAATGATGATACCAGTACTGGCAATATGACTTCTCTTTCTTCACTTCCTTCACCTTCTCTTTCAGGAGCTGTTTTCACCATGAATAACAAGGAACACAAGGGTTTTTATTTTTTTTTTTGGAAAATAAATACTGAGCTTCATAAACCAGCATCACCTGCTGTATTTCATTAGTACAACTCATAAACACATCAGAGCACCTTCGGTTCCTTCACCGACTTAATCTGCCAGCTGTTTTTTTGTGTTTTACACTGAGCCACATCTGTCTGACCATAAAAACCGTGTGGTTGTTACGTCCCAAAACATATTTTCCTGCAAATTCATCAAAACATGTGATGGTGTGGTCCACTTTTCACTGTGATTTAGTCGGCTGGATGAGGTGTCCAATTCATTTGACACACATCATTTATAAAAAAGAGAATCTTTGTTTATGTAATTTCTGCAGGGGAATCTGGAAATAATAAAAAAAAGCTACAGATGGAGTGGGTGCTTGCTAAAAATGGCACCCCATTTCTTTCTGTAATCCCACCAGGGGCTACTGGGGCTTGCTGTTGCCTCTGAATGTGTACGCTAATAGTGGAGTATCATTGGATATGGTCCTTGGCTGTGAACATAATTCATAATATTTTTTTTTCCCTCTGACACACTTTCGTGTATCATAGTAAGAAGGAACAAGCTTTGGATATTCAGTAGTGGAGCTCTTTGAGGAAACAGTGTGTGATCTTATTTTATGCAAGGGCATTTTCAATTTTGCTTTTTTTTCAAAGGAAATCAAGTTTTTAGATGTTCTGCATTATCCGTGTTTGGAGAGGGAAATCACAGGCATATTTCACTAACATCAATGGGCTAGTGCAGGACAAATTATACTGTTCTTGCTTGAATGCTCTCACTGACTAGGAGATTTTAATCGGCATGTGTTTTCCCATTTAGACAAATGTGAAAAAAAAAAAAAAATCTGAAGTAGACAGAATAAATTGGATCTGCTGTGAATGTTCACAGCCTATGCTGGAGGCTTGTTATGTTGCACAACACCTTGGCGTGGCTTTAAAGAATGGTCGCTACTGCTCAGTATCTCAACACATGCTTTTCTGTGACCTTCCACAAACAAGTCCACTCTGGTAAGGGGTCTGGCTATTATTGGGCTTTGCTTATGGTGATGTTGAGTGTGGAATCATTATCAAATGGTTCCTTCCAACAGGCACTAAAGAAACGTGTTGGCAGCCTCCAGGCTTCAAGCTGTTCAACCTTACACTCACTAATTGGTCTCTGTCAGGGAGGCCAGAATGTGTCAGTTGAAAAGTGTTAAAGGCTCAGGGAGGAACTCTGGTAATGGAACACATTTAAGAAAGGAGAAGAAGTGGAGTGCATTAGAGGAAGGAGCCATGAAGTGGTGCCAGGAGTGAAGAGATGCAATACAGAATATTAATGACCTTTTAGTGTATGGCAAAAAAAAAAAAAAAACAATGATATTTTTTTCACCAAATGGTGTATTTGGGATTGCTACTGCAATTATTATATATATGTTTTTTGTTACTTTTATTGATCAGCTGAATATTATCGTGAATCAAACAACCATTTTTCTGTAAAATATCAGAATAAAAGTGCAAATGCTTTTATTTCATTTTTTTTAAACTCATTGAGTGCCAGTCTTTTTATAAAACAGAAAGTGGCTTGTGCCAGCGTTTTTGACTCATATTTCATGACCCACAGAATATTTGGTACTATGACTCTGAAAACACAGAATGGCTCAAATGAAAGAAGAGACTCTCTATTTCATCATGTTTGCACCTTGTTCCATTCTTGTTTTATCTGGAATTGAGTAGAGGCTAGTTTCATCAAAAAGACCACTTTTTTATTTGTACTGATTGCTCTGTTCTCTAATCATCTCCACTTCCGACTTCGGTCTCTGTGGCGTTTCCCATCTGTTTAAGTTCCCAGAAGCCCCAAAATTACTCACAGGCTGTGTGAGAGTGCCCCTTTGTGCCAGCCACTGAAAAAAAAAAAAACACTTTGACGTACAAATACGTCAATGTCACTCAGAGAATTAACACAAACTTAATGAAGACTGGGAGAACAAATATCCACATATCTGAAACCAGCTTAGAGATAATTTGGCTTCTCTATTAGTAACAGTGACTGATTTTACTGTATATAACAAGAAATTTACCACTGAAAGTAAAAGTGTTCAGATAGCTGAAAAAGGAGAGTGAACGTTTTAGGATGTCATTGGCTGAGTTTGTCACAATAGCAGGTTATGTTTACCCAACAAATAACATGGCTTGTTGTGTTGTGTTCAGTCTGAACTAGCACTCCTCTGACTTAACTAGTTCATAGCTATTTTCTGATTGTGTCGCTCATTTAATCACTCAAGGTTAATTCATGTGGTGCTTTAGAGTGGAAGCAGCAAACTACTCTACTCCCTCCTCAGGCAAACAGAGGGAGCAGGTAATCAGATAGAAATCAATACTACAAAAAGTCCAGGTGAAAGGAAGCACAACACTCTCTCCCTTTGGAGATCCTGTACCATGATGCCAAATGGTGTATGAAATAATAATAACAGAACAACACTGCCTAAACGAATATATTAAGGTGCAGTATGTAATGTAAATGCAACCAAGATGGTTGCCCCTCTAGATTCAGATCACAAGGCTGATAGTACAGAACAATTGCTCTACTCATGGCCACTCAGAATACTTGATTTACTCAGTTTCTCAATGGTGGTTGTTGATGCATGCATAACTTAGTAAGCTGTTTGCCCGTCTTTCAGCGCATTGTTGTTTGTATGCAGTTCAGTGTGTTTTCCTGTTTCATCTAAAAAACGAAACCTTTGTCTCACCACGGCAGCATGTACTGATGGAATGTAGTGGAAACTAAGAGTGCCCGTCTCTGCAGTAAATCATTTGTTGAGTGTTTGATGGGTATTTATTTGAGCTTTAACCAGCAGGAAACAGCCAGAATAGAATTTTTCTTTCATTTGTGGCACTACCACTCTCTCTTCTACCACTCTTCCTCTCAGCTCATGTGATCTCTCTTTTTCTCTCTGTCTTTTATATAAATAAGTCAGGGAGCCGACAGCAAAGTCAGACTTTACTTCTGTCAGTGTGAAGTAATTCAAGAAAAAATTCAGATTTTTTTTTTTTTTTAAAAACAAACTACTAGTAACAAAAGAGTCAAATTTATGAAAGTAAGCATAAACTTATGAGAACCATAGGCTCCAAGTTCCAAAACCATTCCTGAATTGTAAAAGTGACCTAGCTTTGCAAAGCAGTCAATGACCCCATGAATACACAGGCAACATCTTCAGTAAAAACATGAAGTGATTTAAATGCTTTTGAAATAATATTAATCTAAAACATGCTCTATATAGTTCTGGGTGATGTCTCATCAAATGGTTGTGGAGATTCTTCGTATTACCACCGTATTTTACCTTTCCGCTGCATATTTTTTTTTAACTCGTTTTGTTCAACTCATCCTTTTCTTCTAATTTGTTAAATCCTGAATATATCCAAACATCAGCTTTTAAACTCATAGACGGTGCCTGGAGAGGTGGTCTCATTTCTGCCATGTTTTACTTGACTGCTGGGAGTAACATCTGATGAGATCTGGTTCTGTGGAAAGCAGCACTAAATGCTGATCACATGAGACTAGCAGGGTTGACACTTTAGGTTGCTTCTTTGCACGTGAAGAAAAACAATACTCGAGTTAAAAGATCGATCTTTGGATTTTATGAATCGATTATGAATCATTTAAAGGGAAATTGATTCAAATCGATTAATTGATTTTTTTTTTTTAAACCCAGCCTTAGTGATAATGAAATGACATCAAATAGATAATAAGTGCTGGGTCCTATTGTTCAACGCACAAAATGCTATGGATGACACAGGTGAACTGTGGGCCATCCCCCTACATATGTGCAGAGGAAGGGAGAATTGCTTTATGAGGCATTCACCATCACTACCACCACCCTATGATCACCTCCTCTTCCATAGTGGAACAGATGCATTACAGCCCTCCCAGCACACAGCAAAGGAGGGCTTTAGAAAAATCAAGACGGGCAGCTTCTCCTTTATTACACACCATGTTCCTGTCTTGATGTTCAACCTGCTTGCACATAAAGATGATAAAAAGGGAACAGTCCTTGAAGAAGAGACATCCATTCATTTTTAAATAATAAAAATACCGAATGTATTATTGATGCGTCAAATGTCCAGCTTGAGATATCAAATGCACTTTTGATGTCTTGAAGGGGTATATCTTTCTACCTTGTTTGAAGCTGCTCTCAACAATATGAAAGGATGTGGGTATATACAGACAGAGAATATAAATATGAGTGTGTGTGTTTACTTATTTATCCTTTTCATGCATTTACTCTTTTTGGGCTCAGTTCACAGGAAGTGCAGGGTGGACATCTGAGCCTTTTGGGTAAGGATATTTCATAAACTGCAATAAGTGCTGTGTGCCAGCGGTGAGTTATTATTCTTTGAAGACAATTCAGAACTCCTTTGGGAGTTATGTGCCGCTTTTTCCATCCAATTGAAGTTGGAGTGGCAGCTAGTTTCAAGTTGATATTAATAGTGAAGAAATAACTAAAGTGACAAACTTTCTGAAACATTTCCACAATGCAAGGACAATGCAGTAGTTGATGACTAGTGACAGCAAATGTGTGTGTGCGTGTTCCTCCAATAGTGCACTTCATTTCCAAACATCCAAAAACCTTGAGACATCCTTATTGTTGCATTTTGCTTCCCCCTGACCTTTGTTTTGATTGACAAGTTGACTCCTTAGATTTCCTCCCCCACAAATACTTTCCTTCCTGGTGCTGCTCCACAGAATCACTAAATCTTACATGAATTTAAACCATGATGATATTATATGAACAAAATCCTTGATATGATGTGAAAATTTGAATATCTACACTCACTTTATTAGGTACACCTCTTTATTTGCATGTTAACACAAATCACATGGCAGCAACTCAAAGTGTAGACGTGTTCATGACAACTTGCTGAAGTTCAAACGGAGCATCAGAATGAGGAATAAAGAAGATTTAAGTGACTTTGAACGTGGCGTGGTTGTTTATGTCAGACGGGCTGGACTGAGTATTTCAGTGTTTCACTACAACCATCTCTAGGGTTTATAGGAAAGAGAAAATATCCAGTGAGCAGTTGTGTGAACCAAAATGCCTTGTTGATGTGAGAGGACACAGGAGAATGGGCGGAATGGTTGGAGGTGATAGAAAGACAACAGGAACTCAAATAACCATTGGTTCAACCAAGGAATGCAGAATATCATCTATGAAGCTCAACACTGAACCTTGAAGAAGACGGACTGGAGCAGCAGAAGAGCACACCTGGAGCCACTGCTGTCAGCTAAGAACAGCAAACTGAGACTACAGTTCACACAGGATCACCACAACTGGACAATAGAAGATGGGGAAACGTTGTCCACAACTGGACAATAGAAGATGGGGAAACGTTGTCTGGTCTGACCAGTCTCCATTTCAGCTGAACATTCAGATGGCAGATAGTCAGAGTTTAGAGTAAACACCATGAAAGCATGGATCCATCCTGGTTCAGGCTGCTGCTGGTCTAATGGTGGGGAGATATTCTTTAGTACCAGCTGAGCATGGTTTAAACTCTGCAGCTTACCTGAGTATTGTTACTGACCATGTCCATCCCTTTATGACCACAGTGGACCATCCTCTGATGGCTACTTCCTGCAGGATAATGCTCCATGTCACAAAGCTCAGATCATCTCAAACTGGTTTCTAGAGCATGACACTGGAACGGAGATTCTCATCATAGAAGAGCAGCAGACAAATCTGCAGCTCTTCTCATCATAGAAGAGCATTAGACAAATCTGCAGCAACTGAGTGATGCTGAGGAATGTTTCCAACATCTTGTAGAAAGTCTGACACCAAGAATTAAGGCAGTTCAGAAGGAAAAAGAGGGTGCAATCTTTTATTAGCTAGATGTGCCTAATAAGAAGCCGATGAGTATATGTTTTCTAATTGACACCGGCTGTTTTAAGAAAGATCTGCGCAAAACTAAATTTGAGGTCTCTCCCAAAACCTTTTAAATTTGTAGGCAAATTTCACCTTTGAATTAGGGTTCAGCTTCAAACAAACCATACACACAAAAATAATTTGTTAAAAAAAGAGTGTAGAAATTACACTTATCAAAAGAGTTCTCTTGCTAAGTTTAGGAAAATATGCCCTTAAACTCACTAAAAGCGGTGGTTCACAAACAATGGCATGTGTTCATTTGAGTTCCAAATTTCCATAAAGTGTTTCCGAAGTTAAGAGGCATTTTGTTCCACTTTAAACATTGTCTCTGGCGATACATCCCTTTAGCAGTGCCTATTACTCATGCTGGAGTAGGTGTGTGTTCCTCGATATAGAGGGATTGAATCGACTGCTTTCAGGGTGAACCAGCAATGCGGAAAAGAAAGAAAAATGAAAAGTTGTAAATTAAAGTCCTTCCTCTGGCAGGATCCTTTCAAGAGAAGCTGTCATGACTTGACTGGAGACCTGATCTCACTCAAAGAGATCATAATTAAATAATGGAGGCCCACGACTCACAAATTCCCCAGTATAGATTTGGGATTTCTCAGCAGTTTCACCTTCCCTATTATACACAATCAATATTTGATCGATGTCCCAGGTGTCCAAGCCAATGCATCCCTGTTTTAACTTTTAATTCCCTTCCCAGATGTGTCATTTCCTTCAACTGGGATGGCAGCTTTTGCCAATATTTGATTCTCTAAGTGTGCAACCACAATCAGTGCCCCTTTTGAACTCTACTTTCAGGCATTAGTAGCTTCCATGTGCTTTGTATTGACCAAAGGTTGTGGTCTATAAATGCATTCAAGTCTCCTGCCCACAAATATAAAGAAAGAAAGTTAAGGAAAAGCATCAACAAAACAAATATATACAGTAAACGTTGCATTTTCGAAAACATGCAAAGTTCCCTACTCTTCACCATTTTGAACAGGAGTGAGGAATTTAAACTGAATTCACCTTTTTAGACCCAAATTTGAGCCACAACACTGGAATTCACTGAGAGGTCAGAAATTAATCCAGAATAAAAAACAACCACTAAGACACATTTTTCTGTTCAGGAATGACAGGAAATAACTGGAATCTCAATCTCAGTCTCAATCAAAAATTAATAATAACATACTTTGGTATTGTTTCTGCTTTTTGTAAAACATTAAAATAATAATAATAATAAAAAAACGAAATTTCAAACCTTATGGATTTCAGTATTAAAAATGTTATGTTAATATTATTTTGATTAAAGCTGGCACATTCTGGTGGTTTAATCATTACATTAAAAAATTATATAATTTCATAATCACCAATATTTTTTACAAGCTTTAGGGCAGCATTTTACATTGCACCTTACACATTTGTTAACTCTTTGAGTGCCATTGATGTATTTGGACGTCATTTAAAATCCAACACTTCAGTGCCATTGACGTATAAATACGTAAAAATGTTTTTCGGCAGCAGGCACAAGAGGGCGCTCTGACAGCCTCTGAGTAATTTTGGGGCTTCTGGGATTTTGGAACATGAAGAGGCGGTATACGCCACAGAGATAAAAGCAGGAAGTGGAGGTGATTAGTGATCGGGACTACAGCGCAAAACTGAATCTGGACAAAAAGTGGTGATTTTGGTGAAAGTGTCCTCTACGCTACCTCTGATAAAACAAGAATGGAACAAGGTAAAAACATTTTTTTTTCAAGGTGAAATAGAGAGTCTCTTCTTTCATTTGAGCTATTCACTGTTTTCAGAAATATTCTGTGGGTCTTGAAATATGACTCAAAATGGACAAAAAATCACTGGCACAAAGCACTTTTGGTTTTATAAAACAGCTGGGACTCAAAGAGTTAAGCTCTGTACATTAAATGGCTATTTTACTTGTATTTTTTGTAAAATTAAACATATCAGATTATATTGTGTATGTGTTATTTATGTATATTCACATTCAAAGTGCTAACAAATGAAAAAAATGGATGGTTGTGTTTACAGTTTAGTAAAGCAGAGGGTGTTCACATGAGTTAAGAGTTATTTTCAGCTGACTAGACAGTAATATCTGAGAAAAAAAAAGTTTCTGCAGTACTTATGGACTGGAACTAATTCAATTCATCGTTTTCTTCCAATTCTTCTCTTTTATGGAGGGAATTGCAGGATAGGGTAAATCACAGAGGACTGGTGGATGCATCCTATCCCTTTTCTAGACAAGCACTTTGATGACATTCAGAATGGGCAATCATATTTGCATAATGTTCCTCAAAAACTTTATGGACAGCAAAGTTAATTAAACTACCATACTTGAACACCATGACCTTGCAGTTACTAAAAAAAAAGATGCCTATTTTTTCCTTTCAAAGGTATGATAATTTGATATTGTTTGAAAGCATTTTCCACCCTCAGTTTCTTAACATGCAGCCTCTCTAGTGGTCACATGAAATATCAGTATAGCACTTAGAGCAAGACAATTAGAAACCTCTGCGGTAAATATTAAGCGGATACTGCACATTTGACTGAAAAAAATGAGGGATTAACTACTTAAAATGTTCTGCTTGATCCCTTGACTGGACTTCAAAGTGAAGTTTCATTGGAAGAGGAGAGTAAGAGAAGACGGGACATTATCTGTGGCCCTGTTGTGTCACTGACACTCCGAAGTCACTAAATGCTTCCAAGAAAGTTAGAACTCAACAGGAAGTATATTATAGTCATGTTCCCACCAGCAGTCCAGTTCAGTGCATCACATAACATATTAGAGCAGTTCCAGTTTCTCAGTCATCCACGCAGAGTTCTGAACTGAAGAAGCCTCTTGGATCAGAGGTGAAATATCGTCATTCAGAAAACTTCTCTGTTTTTGCTCTTTGAATATTGACTGTAACCACCTAAAAAACAAAAGTGTTCTGTTTCTATGGAAAACAGAGACAACAATATGGAACAAGTCATTTTTACAAATAACTTTTCAACCCAAAGGTTGATGGACACCTTGTGTGTGCTTCCCCATCAGTATCACTCGATCACATTTTCACTTAAGCCATACTATTTTGCACTACTAAACACTAGGGCTGTGATGGTATGGAGTTTTTATTACAGTGGTGAAAAAGCACCCAATCAATACGGTATGGCAGTTTACCGCAGTACTGTGGCGATCGCCACAGACCCCCCCCACCCGCCCAACTGCCCGCCTACCAGTTATTGCGGCAACCCCGCTACCCCCCGCCCGACAGCCCATGAAAGCCTCTTCCTTTAAACAACTACGGACAGTACTACATAAGAGGGGTGTGTCTGCTTTAAGTACTAACAATTGAAATTGAACTCCGACTGTTTATGCAATGATTCTGTCTTTTATGCCTGTGTATTGTGTGCGTATATATATATATATATATATATATATATATATATATATATATATATATATATATATATTTGTCATGAGAACACAGAAAGCTCAGAAATAATTAATAGCCTGATAATATGACAATAATATGACAAAATAGATTTTTTTTTCTCCTTTAGCTTCAATAACAGGATGCTACTAAATGTCACTGTTTATATTTCATATCAAACAGAGCTGTAACTTTCAACAGCAAATATACAGATATATTTTTTTATTATTTTAAACGGACACTATGTAATTTTTTCTCCCATCTAGTGGTTAAATTTGGTATTACATTCGCTCTCTAGTGCCAGACTTTTTTTTTTTTTTTTTTTACTGCGCATTGCATCATGGTTGGAACTATAGTGGGCGGAATGGGTCGAAAATTCGAGATTCAAGAGGCTGTTGACAACAACATGTTTTCAAACACCAATTCATCGAGTTTTCGTTCGGGTGATGAAGTATGTTATTTCAAACTGCATAGAATCATTTGTGTTAGCAGGTATGAGGCAATGGCATGAAATGCTCTTAGCTTACTCAATCCAACACATGCTAACGTTACCATCCACCAATGAGGTTTATGCTTTACGTGATCTGCAGTTATACCGCCAACGTAATGAATTACACAGCCAAGCAATGACACATTTTAATTTACACACTAACATTGACTTACCCATCAAGAAGAAAGGAGGCAAGTTCAGCGTCCCTTTGGAAATCTTTCTCAGTCACGAGCACTTTCCACCTGGGAAAGGCGAGCCCGATGTTCACCCTTGTTTTGTTAATTCGCCTGGCCCATTGTCTTTTTAATTCCCTTTTTACGCTTTCTTTGGTGATGAGGATTCCTTCAGCACAGCATAAGTACTTATATTACGACCAAAAGTGCAGTGCAGGTTTTAGTTTAGTGCCGGGTAAGTAATAACATCTTCTCCACGCTGCTTCTCCGTGTAAAATGAATCACAAAAACACGTTTTGCCCTATAGATACTAGCTGGTAGTTCTTTATGTCCCTCTCGGCAGTTCATAGTTATTTACAGACCGGAAAGACATGGAAGTCAACATATGAGCGACCTGCTCTATGTAAAGACCGTATTCTTGACTGATGTGACTGATTGATGACTGATTCTTCACCCAGGAGGATAAGTCAGATCGTTGGCTTCCCTTATTTTACACAGATGAGGCTCTATTTATGAATGAAGATGTTGATTTGAGGTAATAAAATTCTTAAAAAATGACGTAGTGCCCCTTTAATATAGCGGCAATGACGGTAATGAGCTCAACACTGCGGTGATGCGGTTATCATCCCAGCTCTCCTAAACACATAGGTGATGTGATCTTATGCTCCAGTCTGCTTATTTTGGTATAATCCTACCTGCTTTTCCCTCTCTCATAAACACTTTTCCACCCAAGCTGCCACTTGCCTTCTGTTTCTCCTTTATGGCATATTTTGCAGAAAGATATGAGGCAAGCACTTTCAGAGGGCACCGGCTGCCCTTCTTTCTTGGCTAAGCACAGATCAAAAGTTGGCGATCACATGTTCTGTTTTTCACTGCTTATTATTTTGCACTTTTGCATAGACTCTCCAGTGAATTCAGTTTGTGCCCCGTCAGGTCAACATATTGAGTGGTTTGTTGTGAACACTGCAAAGATTCATCCTGGAGAGCAACATTTCTCCTTTTAATTAATTCACTTTTAATTGCTCATTTGAACCTCAACAACAACCTTTGCAACATTTGTTTCCATTTATTTTTTCAAGTATGTGATACCGTCATTTGATGATGGATACTTTAATTCAACCCCATAGAACAAAGTCAAGTGCAACATGCATTGGAAGCACACATTGTTACCAAAATTACAAATGTACTGTACATAAGTATGTGTGTGTGTGTGTGTATATATATATATATATATATATATATATATATATATATATATATAAAATCAGACATTTATAGTGGCATCAGTATATCAGTCAATTTACTCGCTGTAGGTAACCAACCATTGGATGGATTGTATGTAATATCATTTTAAGTACTGGTGAAGGCATGTAATGGCAGTCAAGTGTGTATACTAAATCTTTGGGAAATTCCTTTTTAACAGAGTAAAGCAACACTTCTGTGACATTATAAATAATGTGTGCTTCAACTTTCAACCTCAGAATTTTTGTTCTTGTCTGCTTTGAATCTGTGGCGAAATGTTGACTTGTTTTGTTCCTCTCTTCATGTGTCCCTGTCTCTCAGCACTCAGTGAAAACAGTGCAATCAGTCACTTTCTCTCTTTCTGCTGGTGTCAGTGCACAATCAGAGGGCATTGCAATTGGGATAGACACTTTACAGCCACATTATTAGGTGCACCTTGCTGTTGTCAGGTTGGACTTTTGCCTTCAGCTCTGTCTTAATTCTCACACAGTTACTGCACACTTATGATACCTTTACATCCCTCCACACCCCAAAGGATCTATTGCATTGATATCTGGTAACTGTGGAGGCCACTGGAGTTTAGTGAACTCATTGTTATGTTCTAGAAACCAGTTTGAGATGATCTGAGCTTTGTGACATGGAGCATTATCCTGCAGGAAGTAGCCATCAGAAGATGGTCCACTGTGGCCATAAAGGGATGGACGTGGTCAGCAACAATAACAATACTCAGGTAGACTGCAGTGTTTAAACCATGCTCAGTTGGTACTAAAGAAAATCTCTCCACCATTACACCAGCAGCAGTGTGAACTATTGATACAAGGCAGGATGGATCCATGCTTTGATAGTGTTTACGCCAAACTCTGACCCTACTAACTCTACTATCAGTTTCATGTTGAGCATTCAGAGATGCTTTTCTGCAGATGATTGGTTGTAACTAGGGGTGTGACGATACACACAGCTCACGAGACGAGATGATACATGATATTGGGTTCACGAGAACGAGACGAGACAATATTTTCTCGTTACTTTTAAGAAAACTGAAATGACAAAATATATGACTGGACAAACAGTCATTTAACACTATTTATTTTAATAAACAGAGTTTAACTCTACCTCTTAAATAATTCGTAAAAAATACATTAAATCACTTTTTTCGTCAAAATTAGTGTTGTATTTTCAGCGAGATGAGATGTGTCTGAGCTGAATGTGATGATGCTACATCGTAATCATCATCATAATGGAAATGTTTTTTGCTGTGTTCTTGCACTTTATAGACGGTCTCTGCAAAGGCCGGTGTTCATTAGGAGCAGTGTTTTCCATGAAGCACCGCTAGAAATATGGTTGTAGCTCATCATGTGCTTCAGCAACACTGCAGAGAATTGCTCGGTTACAGATCGAGGGGAAACCCCTGGCTTTATTCTTTACACACACACACGCTTCTCCTCCCTTCCTGTGCAGCTCCTGGCATATCTCCTGCAGCACAAAAGAGCACAAACACCACCCCTGCGCTGCGGTCTCCTTGGTGCAGGCCGCTGCACCTTTGCGCAGCACAACGATTTACACAATGAATGGGTTTCTCTCAGCACAACTGTGCCTTGCACGTGCTGCAGTTGCTGCTTTCCTTTGCCTTCTTCTTCTCACTTTCTTTAACTGTCACCCACAGGTAACAAATATTAGCTTGGATAGCTCAAAGTCTGATAGGTTTCTTTCGGCCCCGTGATCACGAGACATCTTTTCACTAAACGAGTAATATTGTCACAACCTTGTCACTCCCCTAGTTGTAACGACTGCTTGTTTGGAATCACTGTTGACTTTCTATCATCTCCAAGCAGTCTGTCCATTCTCTGGTGACCTCTGGCATTTCTACTCAGAGAACTGCTTCACTGGATATTTTCTCTTTTTCGGACCGTTCTCTGTAAACCTGGGAGATGGTTGTGCTTGAAAACGGTAGTAGTAATAACAGTAGATAGTAAATCAGCAGAAATACTTAGACCAGCCCATCTGGCAACAAGAATCGTAGCACATTCAAAGCCACTTAAAACACTTTTCTTCCTCATTCTGATACACAATTTGTGAGCAGTTTTGGTTTTTGGGCATAACTTAGCTTCCTCTTATACCTCTACTACAGAGACACTTTTCATTTCATACCTACAGCGTTTACTCAGGAGACAATAGCACTGACTCAATCCCAGAGGAGCAAAAAAATAAGCCTTGTAATATTGATACCATCAATTTTCAGAATTGTTGCACTGTGGAAGACATTCAGAATGGTAAGTCAGCTGTGGAACACAATAAAGAATGACACATTTTATATTGCAGTCCTGCAGAGTCATAAATAGATAAATAAGTCTTGTATTAGTTTTTTTTTCTTGTATTTGTTTTGTTAAGTGAAAACATAAGAAAGCAATAAGTCCCCCGAGGACTAGTTTTGTAAAGGGACATGATTGATTAATATAATCTCATGTATATTTGCCCGGTCCTATTCGGATCTTCTGTCTGGTGTCTTTGATGACATTTAATTTTTACTCTGCACAACTCCCAATTTTTTTTTTCCTTGATTTTCAGTCCGTTATCAACCGTCACCTTTTTGAAGCTCAATTGACTTTTTTTTTTTTTTTTTTTTATACACTGTAATACAGTATATGCTTGTACTAGTCAAACATTTGTGGGGTCATTTTCTCTTACTGCATTGGATGACGTAGTGTGTCTTGGTTATTTTCCTGTAAAAAAGCTTGCTCCACACATGCCTTTAATAAATTTAAATGTACGCAGACTATTTTTGTGACTCTCATCAAATCACTGTAGATGAGTCAAGTGTGCCTTTAAATAATAAAGATGAATGGCATCTTGAGGAATCTCTGTGCTGGGGAAAGCTTTGCTTTGTCAAATATCAAACAATTGTTTTTCAGCCTGATTTTTTAAAAAAAATATATACATATATTTTTGCTGGCAGAATATTTACTCTTCCTAGAGTGCTGCTTTGTTACCATGTGACTTTTTTAAGTGCAGAAAAAAAAATTGTCTGTTAGGTTTGCCAAAGCTGTTGTGCAAATTATAGTGTTGGCTGATGGCAAAGCTGGTAGCTGCTTTCTGAAATGTCCATAGTAAATTCCATTTGAAATTCTAATCAATTAGAGAGACCTCTTAATTCAGCTCGTACTAGATGAGCTGGATGAAGAAGTTTTCCTCACAGCTGGTTGGGTCCCAGGGTTCATCCTGGACTCACTCCAATACTGCATAATATCTGACCGCATCTAGTGATACCATATAGATAAAAGTATACATGGTCTGTGTGTTATTTGTGTATTGTAGCTGTAATATGCTCTGGAGCAACGCTAGCGTAATTTCATCCAATATAAGTAAGTAAGGAACAAGCATCTAGTGACAGTATCTAGTGACCTCATACTGTACTTAAGGTTTTGTTTTGTAATGATGCATGTAGTAGAAAACAAACTTATGGTAAGTTTTTAACTTCCCAGGTCAAGACTAATACATCCATACACATCCAAGGACCAGTCTGTCTCTTTATTAGTCTTATGGGAAAGTAGGACAAAAAAATGACTCACTAGTACACTATCAACAATGGAATACAAAGCCGAAAAAGCTGTGATTGATTGTATGATGTGTTTTGCTACAGAGCCAAGGACCAGCCATTCTTAGATCTGAGAAAATAGGCGTTCCAAAGAAATTAAGGGTTGTAACCCAGAACAAAGAGACTCGGCACCAGTTATGGAGATAAAGCACCTGCCTACTGCAGCTCTATACAGTAGACTTCTCGATTGGAGATCTAATTTCAGTAATTAGAGCCATAAAGGAAGTGAAATCTCATCACAGTGAGACGATCAGATCAGACACATCTAAGGCTGCTTTAGATCTTCTATTGAGCTTCCTCAGACAAAGAGAGCTTGGGTAATTAAGTCTGGGAACCCCAGTGGCTTTGGCTTATTCACCGTTATTAGTTAGGCCTGCAAGAGGACAATGACTGGAATAATAAGTCTGCCCTGATTATTTAGCCATATTTTTAAACCATCAAAATTGAACCACAGGGCTGCATGTACCGTGATGCATCAGCTTTTAAAAGCATTATTAGTCACACCCACCAGTTGACCAGTATTTCATGCACATATTGTATAGGCGGTAAATCAATAACAGATTACAGCGTGTGTGTGTGTGTGTGTGTGTGTGTGTGCTTCAGATTTATTGTGAATACGACCATCTTCCAGATGAGAAAGGGTTTTATTTCAAAGTCTAGTTGCCAAGAATCCTTTCTGTATTCTCAAAGCGTCATGACTTGCTCTGGTTTTCCGAGCACAGCTCTTTCTCCTCTTATCCCCTGCAAATATATTACTGCAGCACGTTCAAGTTTTCAGACATTCATAATTGAGTAGGATATGATGAATAGCGCGAGGGTGTTCCATTTTAGGCCGACTGGAAAACAGTGGCAGGATCTGCAATGAGCCAATGCTTTCTTCCAGCTATCGAGCTCCATATAATGCAGGAGGCAATTTGCAACAGTCAGTGCATGAGAAGGAGTGCAAATCTATAGCAACATGACACTTTTACTATTTGCAGTGGCGTTGTCCAGTTGTTTGTTTGTGTGAATACAACGTTTTGTTATTTCACAATGGAATCTACAAAAGCGATGGATTTGGCACAAGGGCTATAATTCAGTTAATAATATTCTATTGAAAAATCTTTACACATATATTGAAATAGCTGGTAATTGCTAACCCCTCGCCTCCACTGGCTGGTGTTATGTCTTTCGGGGGGTCGTAGTATCAGATAAAAGTACTGTAGACAATCAAAAGGTATCAACCAAAACTTTGCAATTTCTAAAGTGGTCCCTTGACATCAATATTTAATTGATAATTACATGCAGTTTTGGACACAAGAAACATGCAGATGTTTAAATGGCTGATTGATGTAATTGATATATATATATATATATATATATATATATATATATATATATATATATATATATATATATGTGTATATATACACACACATGTATACACACACATATATATATATGTGTGTGTATATATATATATATATATATATATATATATATATATATGTTCTATTTTTTAAGACATACATAACTATATGACAATATCTATACTATACTAATATAGTATATATATATATATATATATATATATATATATATATATATATATATATATATATATATATATATATATAATAAAACTAATATAGTATTTGTAATATACTAATAACTATATACGTTGAGTGCCATTACTATATATTTATTATATTTTTAAAGACGTACATATAGGTCTTTGGCACTCAAAGAGTTAATGAGTGACAACGTTCGTTTCCATAGTAGCCATTATACACTGAGACTTTTTCTTTTTTAAACGTCTCGTCATTGTATAAAATGAGCTGTTGTGACCTCTATGAGGTTCACTGCCTCATGATCATAGAGACCATGAGCATTCAGATGATGGCTTTCCCAGCTGTATTGAAAATAAAGGGGTTTCTGTGCACTTTCCACAGCAGAAGCTGCTGAAAAATGCTATTTTTGTACAGCAATCTCCAAATGTCAAAAGATTTTGAAACCATAACATGACTTTTTCTATAATGTCCTTCAAGGTCCTGATAGCTTTATGTGGAATTTAGGAGGGATTATTGATAATTTTTATTGATTCTCTAGTGGTGAAAAAAATGGTCACATTTAGCACCAAGTCTGTGTCACAATATATGAGACATAATAGAACATGGGAATGACCGTCATTATGTTCCTCTCAATTTACTGTAATTAATAAATGAGTTAATCTATAGCTCTTATAAATGACTGGAACAACTTGACACACAGTGCTGAGCTGGATCTGAATTAATCTTCAGGTCCTCTGCTTTCAGATGATGTACACTAAAAGGCTACTTTAATTTCAGCATGCTCAAAATGAAGAGACGGACACGTGGGCAAATACCTGTAATCTTTATTCATAGGAGAACTTTATCTTGACAGCAAAACTCACCGAGGAGTGTGACTAATGCTCTGGAATAACAATACTGTTGTTCAGGGAATTGTATCAGTCATATTTTAGCAGTTATTTGTGAATTTCATCTAATACCATGTTGATTCAAATGTAGTATTTTGGATTATGACCGCTTCACCCCAGTCTGATATTAGAAAATACCCTTGGAGCACCTCAGATGTGCCTGTATTAAAACCAAAGTGTTTTTTTCCTCCTGTGGAATGTGAAGCTTTGAGTATTAGCCGCCTTAGGACATGAAACATGAAAATACAGTGTACGCTCCCAAGAAGTCCTGGCATTAGCTGTAATTTGTCTACATCCGTGACATTTGCTCAAGTAATCAGAAACACAGCATCTTTTTTTTTTTTTTCTTTCCAAAAGCTTGAGGCTAAACATTAGAACTTCTGTGTGCACATTTCTGACAGCCAAGTATTTAGTAAAGCCAATGCATGACTAACTATTGATTTATTATCAGTCTTACAGCTCTTGCTCAGGGGAGCCATAATAGCCCTATTGATGAATCCCTCTCAACCCACTAGAGATTAAATGAGGGGCTATTTTATATGGTTTTGTTCCTAATGCTCATAAAGTCCCCTTATCCCTTTAGGAGACGGTTTAGTCTTTTGGATAAGAGTGCCTCTAATCTGGGATTTATTGGTGCATGATCATAAGACACCTACATAAATAATAGTATTGACAGGTATCACCTCCCAAGGTCATGCAGAAACTACCACTTATCAGATTAAGTGTTTATTAGAGAGGGCACTCACTTGATTAAAACATGATTTAGATTAGAATCTGGGGTGATGAACATTTAGCTTGCTTCATTATTTCTGTGCAGCATAATGGGTGGTATTAAAATATTAAGGTTTGATAGAAGGTGAATGTATATGTCATGACTTGCTGTACAAGCTTAATTAACTACATAGCTTGAACCCTCATGTCGACTTTGTGATTTTAATTGTTTTTTTAACAATTAGTTTGATCATTTTGGGAGGGTCATTGTCTTCAGATCATGACCAGGCAAAGTATACTTGACTGCTTGTGGATACACATTTCATAACACAATAAGGCTTCTAATGAGGGCATCTAGTGAAGTGAAAAGACTGTTTTTGTTCATTATAAGAATGCCATTTTAGATTTTCTACAACATGTATCCTTCTCCAAGTCATCAAAAACCTTTTTTTTGACATCCAGTCAACAGAAGACGCAGTCTGACACTTGATCAAAGAATTATATTTTCCCCAAGTTTCTGGAGGTCGTAACTAAAGCAAAGAGTTTATAATTCGACCAAGTGGTTTGTTCAACATGGACTGCTTAAATGCAGAAGGATTACATGCTTGAAGGCGAGAGAGGGAACTCTTGAGGGTGCTTTGATCGCGAGTTCAAAATCCATTACTTTGGCTCATTGGAGACAAGGAGATCCAGCAGTATAAATTAACATCAAAGGCAGATGGGCTAATGAATGGAAAGGTCTACCCCATACCCACAGAAACTAAAAGGAGTGCCAATACCTGTTTTAATTATTCTGCAAGAATCAAGAACATAGCTTAAAGCTAATGTTGAAATGTAAGGTTTCTATTCTTTGGAGTAGTTTTTAAACAAAAGTTTTGGCTTTCTTTGTTAATAATATATAGGATAAAGAGTTTCCACATGGAGCTGGTACAGTACAATACGCAACCCTACATTAGTTACAAATTAAGATTCTGCCTTCGTCTTTTTTGATCCAATGTATGATTTGTGAGCATGCATTTGAGAACATATTACAATTTGATTATCATAACTCGGTCATACTTACTGTATAGTGTTCATTTAATGGAACATAGTTCTGTAATATTCAAGATGTTAGCTTTCAGGAAGATGTTAATGATAAAACCCATTAACCTAGCTCATTTTGTTGTATATTCTCAGCACAATTATCATAGCAAAATTATGTTTTAACTAGGAAAATGAAAAAAAAAGTAAATTATAGGATAATATTCATGAACCTGGACCAGTTGATGTACTGTCATGTTGTAATGGATCTTATCTGTAGGTTTTAAGGGATCCTTTTTTTTTCTGTGGAAACTATCCAGTTTATGCTCTGGGAGTTTTGCTTTGCCCCCACCAGCAGTGATGTCCTGTACATCCCTGTGATGGAAAAATCAAAACAAAAAGTTTTCTTCGATGACTGTCTTTGAATGTGAGTTGGCTGGAACACAAAGTGTTGCTCAGGGACAGGGAATATCTCCAGTGGAGATCGTCCTCCATTTTTTGAGAACAAGACATTAAAAAATAAAAAGAAGCCATTTGTTGAGTACAATATTTTCTTCCGATTTAAGTGTTAATGACAGATTCCTTTGTAACTGTGCTGACATATATTGACTCACTTTTGGGATCCAGTTGTTCAACTTTCAAAGGAACAATACATTTTCATTCTCCTGTTTCTACACCCCGGATGCACACATGGGGTCCTTTTATTGGAGGCTTTCATGTTCACTATCAGAGAAGATAATCTCAAGTGATTTGTCCCCACCGTTTTACTGTCAGCAGCAATCCATAATGGACACTTTTCTCAGTGTTTTCCTGTGCAATCACGAGGGGTGGGTATTGGCAAGGACTTCACGATACGATACGTATCACGATACTTGAGTCACGATACAATACAGTATTGCGATATTGTGATATTTGCGATATATTGCAATATTCTCCATAGTTCACTGTTTTTATGCTGTAAACGTTGATAATCCTAATGCATATATACACATACATATACAATATTCATACACATTGGACCTGAAAAAACAGTTGATTTGTGTTCACTGTTTGTTTTAGCTATGGAACATTTTTCATACAATATGTACGTAATGTTTATTTATATATTATTATTATTATTATTGTTAATTTATGATTATTTAAATTCAATGAGATATTTTTTGTGTTGTTTGGGCTTTATCATGGTAGACATACTAGATAATGGTCTGATTATGATTAACAGGCACAGGTTACTAGTTCCTCTTTAGGACCCTGGGGAGTGAGAGTTTGCCTTATGTTGTGTTCACGTTAAGTCAGAACTTGGAGCTCATATCAATATAACCTCAAAGTTTAGTGCTCACAGCTTTTCCTGCCTTACAGACGTACAACAAAACATGGAGCTACTGTTTACGTCAGTAGCAGATAGCATGAATTCTATGTCGGGTTGGTGAGATAAATCCGACTTTCCATCTTGGGGGGTTCTGATTTAAATTCTGACTTGGAAATTCCGACATTCATGTAGAAGTGAATGCACCATGAGCCAAATTACACAGATGCCAGGCGCTGCAGTAAATCCTATGTTTTACCACTGATGTTTGTCGCCTTATGCTGGGAAAGTGGGGGGACGGATTAATCTGAGCATGTCCCCCTGTGCCTAGTGACATCTGAGAGCATGATTACAAAATTCCTAAATTTTCTGAATCTGCAAACTTTTTTTGCACCGCTTTCTGAGTATGGTGATGTGTCTGTGCCGGTGTTTGTTGTGAGAAGGAGCAAGTTGAGAAATGCATTTTAATGAATGTAATGAAACAATAGCAGCACATTAGACTCTGAAAATGCGCAAATTAGAGTTAGCTTTTTATTTGATAAAAAGAACGCCTGCTAAAGGCCCTTAAAACAAACTTTACATAATGGATATAAAAAACTAAGTTTACTTCGGATCAACAGCGGCTGCAGTGCTATTATCTCAGTATGGTGTCGTTTGCGAACTGTACTCTTTGTCCATCTTATTTGTTCTTTCTTTCGTTTGAAAACCAAAGTGCCTCCAAACATCAGCTTTGTTTTGCTGTAGCCACCCGTGTGCTCACAGCTCAATGCTCTCTTCTGCATGTTTTAAAAAAGAGATATTAAGAAATTAAAAATCACGACAAAGTATTGTGATATATTGCCATATCTATATTTTTTTTCCCACCCCTAGCAATCACCATCATGGTGAAGTAGTTTCCAGCTAATCAAGGCGTATGAGTCACAGCATCACTTCAGAATTCCTGTTCCCTTGCAGAGCTGTTTGGTTTAGCAAACTGATACATTTCCCCAAAGATGAGACCTTTAATTAACTGTCTTTTGTCATTAACGGGCACAGCCACAAATCTTGATGGCTTACGAGGGGCGCTGAGACTATAGCCTGCATTAGCCTATACAATACCATACATGCACAATAGTGATTGCAAAACAAATGGAGAAGAAAGAAAGAAGAAGATTGCTGATGTTGTGCATATTAAAGCAGCCAGACCAGTGCTACCGTGTCCTCACTTTTCACTCACAGCTAATGAGTTACCCTTGAAAGTAATTGTCATATCAGTCTCATTAACTCAGGCTGGGGCATTTTTTTTTCCACCACTGCCCGAAAGCAGTGGTGCTCATGCACTATTATTTTCCTGTTATGACACCTAAAGTCTTGTGGTACATGATGTGTTGTGACCCAGGATATCAAACACATCATATACTTAGCATGCTAATTTTGTTTGCATTGGAGGTGTTGATGATGCTACAGTAATCACAGGTCAACCGCTCATGCTAATCACTCCAAAAGCACATAGATATCTGTTTTAAATAAACACATTTTGACACCTTGCCGAACACATCCACTTTAAACTCTCAGGTTGATGTCTTTATCACCTGTGGTTTTCACACAGCACACCTTGGCTACAGTCTCCACCACGACAGCGACGGCGTCGTGTCACACATGCTAATGAAGGCAAACAGGAGAGGGTGGGTTTGGGCGCAGAGGGTGAAATCATGTTCCGGTTGTTTCGTGTCAGCGTGAGCATCTTCCTGGGTCTGACAGATCGGCCAATTAACCTTATTTACCGCGTCTCCCCTCATCCTCTAACGAGCTCCACTGGGCTTCTTTCTAATAATGAGCTGCTGAGATTGGGGACCATTGGTGTGTTGTTCCAATTGCATTTGTCCTGCAATTATTAAGGTGACAAGATAGCAGCTCATGTACTCCTGTACTGCCTGAGCGAGAATATTCATGTTCTTTTTTTCCTCATGATTGGTACGCCTCACCTTGGACTTGAATTAGTGTAACCGTAGTGCAATATTTATTTGCTCAGTTGTCAAAAATGATTTTAGTTCATAGGGAGCACATTAACAGCAATATAATAGGATTTTCTCACCTACACAAATAGAACAACGAGAGCTTTTTACATCATGTTTACAAGCTTGAGTAAGCAAGTGGGGAAACTGTTAAGTGCAGTGCTTTATTCAGCGTCTTCTTTAAGTGTCAGTCTGGAGCTTTCCACCTGTGTTGTGTTTGGAAGGAAAGGGGATAAATATCAAGGTTGCTTTAAGAATTGATGAGACAGTGCTCACAGCAAGAGGGAAGCATTTCGGAGTCAAATAACACATATTCTAAAGTACAGCACAATGTTATTCTGATTCTAGCCGGTGGGATCATTTCAATCACATCCATTTTCAATAAAGAATAATAACAATAGGAGAGTTGGTCTTAGCCTGTTTTGCTTTTGAATGATAAGGTTTTATATTCAGATTTTGCAGTAAAATAATTTACGTTTTAACAAGTTACCAAAACATTGTATCACAGTAGCTCACACAAAACAAATCACATTGGTTTAGTTTAAATTTCTTACTTTTTTATAATTTCATAATTTCTTATTTTTTTTATAATTTTTTCTTAGTATTTTATATTGTGTGTGTGTGTGTGTGTGTTGATTTTCTTTGCAGTCTGTTCTGTCTTGCTGCTGTAAACTGAAAATTTCTCCATTGTGAGACAAATAAAGGTTTATCTTATCTTAGGCTAACTTGTGGTAGAATTTTATGTACTCATGTGAATTAAAAAAACTTAAAGTACCAGGCACTGTAGTTGTTGAATAGTCATTTGTCATTTTGTTATTTCCTCTCATTACTTATTAGAGCTGTCACAACTTTTTCACTTCCAATACCAATATAGCAGCCTTGAGTATTGGCTGATCCGATATGGATCCGATACAATATCAGCCCAAATCAACCATACTTTTATTACATATTTTGTAGGATCAAAATGTTAGAAAAGGCTCGATCAAGTGATATTACTCAAACAGAACAATAGTCAGCAACAGTAGGTCTGGGAAAACCTGTTCCATTTATTATTAACCAATGGGTTACATCATTTTAACCTTAAACATAAGAATATTCTACAGTTACACAGTACAGAAATTAAATTAAAAAAATAAATTAGAAGACCCTGAAAAAAATAACCTCAATAAATCCAATGAAAACAACAAAAATATATATTTTAAAGGGCATAATAAGGACTAGTTTCACTTAAACATAAGAATATTCTACTATTCAATAGAATAAATAAAAATAAATCAGAAGACCCTGAAAATCCTCCTGTTGTTTTTTTGTGACGCTGCTTCAGATGCTGATGGGGTTGGTCATATTAAACTTCCTGGATCTGTTCCACCACAGGAACAAGTTTTGCTCTCAGTTGCAACGTCTTTTTCAGACTTTAACTAAAAATGCTGCGACAATGTCAACATCACTCCTCCTTCTACTTTGTTAGCACCTTAGCACAGCTGTTGTCATCACTGGGCTCTGCTGCTGGATAGAAGAGCTGGAGTGCAGTCTGGAATAGACCGATGCTATCAGAGTGATGATATCAGAGATTTTAGATGCAGGCCGATATAATCCGATACTCATTTTTTTGCTGATACGGGACCAATATCAATATTGGATTGGGACACCCCTAATTACTATTATCTCAGACAGTGAGATTATTCCATTCTTTTTTTGTCTACATCCAGTACAGAAGACAACATCATTGCCATCTCGCCATCCTGTACTCGATGACAAGCCTAGTTTTGCACACAGGAGAAGTTATGCTTCCTTAAAAAAAAAAAAAAAAAAACTATACACAAAACTTGTTTTCATTCTTTATTGTTCTTGTAAAAGTCTCATCTCTACCTTTAGCTGTGACTATATATTTGGATAAAAGTTCACCTTGTTAAGTGAAGGGAAGAAAAACCAACAACTTTGCTTTGGTCATTTCTGATTCATCTATTCAAGTGAGCCTGCCTTTGGAGCAGATATATTCACCACTCCATGACCTTCACTGGACAAGCATTGGTTTCAGGGCTGTGATTTTAAGGTCCCCACTGTGTTTGCTGTGGATGCCTGTGGAGACATAATACAAGCCATAGTGCACAGTTTTAATATGGTTCCCTGACCAGGTGCTAAGAATCCTCTTCTGTTCAACCTTCAGCCTTTCCACAGACTCTTAAACAATCTCCAAGTTGCCTTTTTTATGAAGCAAATGTGTCTGTTGTGAAACCAGAGGCAAACATTCAGTTCACTTAACTCAAAGAAGCAACTATAATCTTTGTGAGTGAGTGTATAATTTATCTCCATCCTTTTAGTCCTGTTTATTCCCTTAAATGCCTCTAGGCCTTTTTACACACTTATAAAGAGTCATAAGTCAATATTCCCAGATAAAGCCCATTCACTATATCCAATATATGGCTGTGATCCACACCAAGTCATGTTTTTAAGGATCTTTGAGTGTTTTATGACAAGCCACTGCAACGGATCACTGCTGCTGCAAAGCTGTCACAAGATGTGATTTTTAAAAAATAACACAAAACATTTCCATCATCGCTTTCAAGCTACATTCACGTTATGGTTTGAATATTTCCTAAGTCGGTAAAAGCTTTGTCTGTTATTTCGAAAATAATGTGCTGGAATAGGGTTTTTTTATGGCAGTGACACGGTCTCTAGCCTGTTTACATTCAGCTAACCGACAGGTTGGATAGATGAATGTCTGAAAGAAGAGCCCATTTCTGGTCGGAAGCAGAAAGAATATGAAAGACATGAGTTTGAACAGGTTTATGCACATACAGACCTCAAAAAGGTGGGTACATTTTTTTTTTTGATTAATCAGAGTATGCACGGCTGCATGAAAATGGGAATAGTAGTGTAATATTAATTCCCCATGTCGTTGGAATAAGAGCCAAAAAAAATTATATTTTGGGCCATAATAATTTAAAACAGGACTAAAGCATTTTGCCTATTAACTCTTTGAGTGCCAAAGACATATATGTCCATCTTTTAAAATAACGTTTGAGTGCAATAGACATATGTATATAAAACAAAACATATATATATATATATACGTATATATATACGTATATATATATATATATATATATATATATATATATATATATATATATATATATATATATATATTTTTTGTTTTTGTTTTTGTTTTGTTTTTGTTTTTTGTTTTTCGGCAGCTGGAACAAGAGGGCGCTCTCTCCCAGCCTGTGAGTAATTTTGGGGCTTCTGGGATTTGTATTCAGGACATAAGACAGTATACACCACAGAGATAAAAGCAGGAAGTGGAGACGATCGTGATGAGAAAGCAAAACAAAAAAGTGGACAAAACGATAAAATAAGAATGGAACAAGGTAAAAACGAAGTTTTTTTTTTTTTTGTTCCATGATGAAATTGAGAGTCTCCTCTTTCATTTGAGCTACTGTGTTTTCAAAATATTCTGTGCATCATGAAAGATGACTTAAAATGGCCGAAAAAGGGTTGGCACTCAATAAGTTAACCAATGAATCATTTGACAATAATAATAAAACAATATCATTATGATTTTTATGTAATACTTGAAATCCTTTTTATAAACAAATAAAAAAAATCACTATTACCACCTTCTCAAACATGAAGATTTGGTAGATTGTTCAACCTATGATAGTAATTTGAACGTGGTAATATTACTAAAACAACAAAACAGACTAATTAGGATAATCAGTGTACCTTAAACAATAACATTTTATGACATTATACGTTAAGTACATGTCATATTTCCCTGTTAAATATCCTTACACATTCACAGTCAAATAATGCTGTGCTTGATAGATAGTTGTGTTTGACAAGACCAGCGGCACTTTAAAGAAAAGACCAAAACAAACTGCAGCCTATGGAAAATTGCACTTCACTTTCAGGTTTATAGTAAATATAAATTTCCAAGCCGTGAAAGAGAGTGCACTATAATTCTGGTAGCTCCCGATCTTTAAAAAAAAATAAATAAATAAAAATACAGTGGTTCCCAGGCAGTTCAGAGAGATCAGAGAAAATGTGGCATGTCATCTCCTCTAATGCAGCAGGAGCCATCTGATAATCAAGCTGGCAAGCTGCACTCCCTTTTATTTGAACTGTAAAAGTTGATGAATCAGACTTGGCTGCACACTTACAACCCCTCTAGTCTTTTCTCTTTTGTCTGTTGCCTGGCCAACAATTGTGTGCCTCTTATATCCATCTTATTAGGGAACAGTGCACTCCAGCATGCTTCTATTCAAAATGTGCATGAACGAATCAGTTCAATCATTTGAATCACAAAAACAGAAGTTGCATAAGGTTTCCGATGTGCCTCTACCATAGGTTAGCTGAAGAGCATTGGCTGATTCCTCAAGGCTCTCTGAACCTGAGACAATATACTATCCCTGGAAGGTTTTTGAATGATTGCAAACCCTTTGACCAGCTGCTTAATATAGTTTTGGTCCCTGACCTCTGACCCCTGAAGGTTTATTCTGTGGTATCGGCCTCCTTTCTATCTTCAGCAGCATTAACTCCTCTGGTCTGTTGGATCAGACCACCAGGACCAGCCTTCACTCCCCTTCTGCATCAGTGATCCTTGTCCTCTCATGACCCTGTCTCTGGTTCTCCACTGGTCCTTCCTTGGACCACTTTTGATAGATCCTGACCACTGCAGACCAGGAACAGACCACCGGAGCTGCAGGTCTGGAGATACTCTTATCCAGTCCTCTAGACATCACTGTTTGCTTCTTGTTGTCAAACTCCTGAAAAATCCTGATGCTGGAACACTTTTCCTGCTTCTAACATCAACTTTGAGAACTAAGTGTTCATTTGATGCCTTATATATCCCAGGAGCCATGATGGAGAGATGATCAGTGTTATTCACTTCACCTGTGAAGTGGTCACAATGTTATTCCTGATCTGTGTATGTATCCACTGTGGCTTTTTACAACACAACACAGCACTTATATTGTAGTAGAGCTAGGAAGTACAATATGTCTGAAGAATACATGTTGGTATCTTTAAAATGAAACCGCATTACAAAAATCTGTTTGTAACAGAATATTAGCATACAGGATACTAACACTGTTATATGCACACCGAACAAGCAGTGTTTCATTGAACTTCTAACATTTATAACACTCACAGCTATTCACATTTATAGATAACGAACACTTCAAATCTAGGTTTGTCCTCCTGTCTGCTCGAGGACATTTTTGGGATCTTAGATGAAATATGCATATTTTTGTCTGCTCTATTGAAACAGCGACCCTGGGAGCTCCAGCTCAGCAGCTCAGTATGTCTCCAGTGTGTCATTCTGCCATTGCCAGTAGTGCTAAATATATTAGTGGCCATCCATACTGCACTGAGTTCCCTTCCTTTTCTTTCTCTACAGGCTTTTTGCGAAAAATAATAGCAGAGTGAGCAAGCAACAAGTGTCAGAGTGCTTATTTATCGCAACAATGCATTTCAAACCACTTCATAAATTACACTTATTATCTCAATGCTTTGCATCATGATGTGAGACTTAGCCAGGATACATTTTTGTCAGATCTTGTCTAATTAGCTACCTTACTCATCCCTTTTGTGTCGATTACCATAGTTCAAGGGGACAGGATGGGAGGAGATGTGATGTTGTTTCAATTATTAGTGTCTGTAACAAATACTGCAGACCTCTTGAACCTCTGATTCTCACCTTGAGATTCTCCTTGAATTGGCATGAATTGTTTCAGGTGTTTTCGCTTCCTGCCCACCTGTGTTCCTGCCTGTGTCATTGTCTGCCCCGCCCTGATTGTTTCCACCTGTGTCCCATTATCTCATGTTTAAATAGTCCTGTCTCCTTGCTGTCTTTGTGAGGTGGTTATGTCATGCTGTGTTCTGTTCCCATGACCCTGCTGTGCCTTCCTTTATAGGACAAGTCATTTTGATTTCTGGTTAAGATTAATATCTCCCTCATTACAGGTCGAGTTTAGGTTTATAAGTTAGTGTTAATTTCTATTTATTGAGGTTTGTTTTGAGTTCTAGCTTTAGATTTTGTACCTCAAGTGAGCACTTTAATTTCTAGATTTTGTTTTCTCCCTCTTAAGGAGAACTATTTTGTTTCTAAGAGTAGAGTAGCCAGGTGGCTGAGTACTCTCTATCTGCACAGAACCCTTTTCACCTTCTTCTGCAATGTTGAGCTGCAGCTTCAATAAAAGACTTTTACTCTGAAGAAAACCAGCCACATGAGTTGTGCATCTGGGTACACTCAGACACCTGTTTCTCACACAACGCTCTTATGTATTAATGCCCATTTATTTAACAATAGCCACAAATTGTTTAACAACACTGAATACTTGTCCTATTACACATTTTGTGTAATAGGACAAGGAGCATGCCCATTTCCAGAGAAAATACCAGTAATCTGTGATTATGCATTCTGCAGTTTTTCCTCAAACGCTTTGTTTTTATTTTTAAATAAAGATTGTCTTTGTTTTAAAAGCTGCAATCTTAGTCATAGATATCTTGTCTTCTTTTCAGCGGCGAGGGGGAGTGTAGTGGCGTTGCAGTAATTGTGGGGTGATGGTGGGGTTTACAGCAATCGTGGGGAGTAAAGGGGTACTGCTGTAAAACCAACATACCACATTGATTGGGTGCTTCATCACCACTGTAAAATATCCATACCGTCACAGCCCTAGTGTGGCTATGAGTCACCATACTTTTCATGGGTCTTGACGGCAGCTACAGCAGGACAGAGAGTGTTGTCACTAGTTCCTTAAGAATAACCTTCTGTGTACGATGACTGAAGAGGATGCTGTAATTTCTGAGGCAGTGTGCCTTCTTAACAATCTGAGCTTATGGCGAATAACAGATGGCCTGCTGTGCTCTGCCTTCTTTCCCTTTGTTCTAATTTCTATTTCTATCCTCTGGACATGATCCTCATTGTCAGTTGTCGGCCTCAGCGATTGAATAGCCTCGTCAGGCCTCCCCAGAGTCTCTTGCTCGAGCAGTCTTGGCAGGAGGGGGACAGTTGATCTGCCTGTATCTGTCTTTCTCTCAGAAATACTGGCACTTTAGCCTTTTGGTATTACGTTGATTGATTTCCTAGCTGAGAGTTTGATTTGTTGGCGCTCTCACTAGAGCCAATATGGTTCAAATATTGTCATGCCCGCAGCTTCACCTCAGGTGATCTTTAATTTCTACAGATCATATGGACGACACAACTGTTCTTTTGCCGACTGGCACTGAAGTAAAAAGCTATTGTTTTTGTTACAGTGGCGATAAATGTCAATTCAGTTTGTGGTTTGTAGTGTCTGACAAAAAATCTGTAACAAAGCTGAAATATAAGAAATACAATTATCTGCTTTCCATTAAATTAGTCATTCACATTGAGATTAAAGCCTTTCTAGGACAGTCTCACTGTGAGTCTCATCACCTCAGGCATGCATGCTTTGCCTCTCTGTTTCTATCTTAAAAGAAGAGTTTCTACATTATGTCTCTGATTTTTCTTACCAAATATTCTTCTAGGCAACTTATAAGGGACACAGGAAGAATTCCACTGTCTACTGTCAAAAAGAGGCACTGAATTTCAGTGTGTGGAGATAAATTCAAAAGTGTACAGTGTCCAGCAGCCAGTGCAGTGGTCAGATATTTATATGTGCCACTGGTGTATCGCTGGTGTAGCTCAGCACTCATAAGCCTTTCTTCCCCTGTCACAGTTGTCTTCTTGTGTAAGTGCAGAGGTGGACAGATTGTGGCTGGCCTTGCGTGCACATGGCCTTTTGTTTCAAGTCCCTTTGGACCTCCCTCTCGTGACAGGCCCTGTGTTCAGGTGGAAACCTGCTGAGCGCCCTGCCGGCAGGTTAAGTGCTCTTGCACATCACCATGGGGACTGAAGGCAAGATGGGAAAGAAAGGTGTTTTTCTGTTTTCCCCTAAATACTTCTTGGTTTGTGAGGCAGGCCTTTGCATATTGTAGGTTTTATGTCTATTTTGTTTCTATTGATTTGCTGTATGTTGATTTGAAGTGGCAGTTGCTGATTAAATTTCCTTCCATTCCTGTTCTATTCCATGCACAACTATGTGTGTACAGATCTTAACCTTATACTATAACTTAGGGCTGGGACGATAACCGAATCACCGCAATAATGCGGTCATGTGATGCCGACCGCAGTGTTGATCTCATTACCGTCATTACTGCAATATATGAAACTAGTTAAAATATATCTCTATATGTTTGCTGTTGAGTTATGGGAGTGCATATGGTGTTTGATATGAAATATAAACAGTAATATTTAGTAACATCCTGTTTTCAAAGCTGGATGAGAAACAAAACTTTTCACACTGCAGCTTGGCAGCAGACCAGTGTGCTTGGCAATATAGTGTATATGTGTGTGAGTGTGTGTGTGTGTATATATATATATATATATATATATAGTTGAAACATTACAAGAATTTGAGTAAGCAATTTATTGCAAACAACCATTAAACTGAATTGGCATCAGCTGATCAAAAGTTTAAGACCACAGCCTTTAAAAGCCTAAGTCTTTTGCCCAAATGTGGATTCAGTGTCATTTTCTGTCAGGTATACACACGATCATGACCTCCTGATGGCAAAGGTAAAAAATCTTTCTCTCTTTAAGACTATGTGCTGTCAATAAGACGCTGATATTAAGTCAAGGCTGCAACTACCAAAATTATGACCAAGTTGTTGTGCAATCTCTGCGAAGAATGCGCTAAGCCACATCTTAGTGGTCCAATCTGTTTCACTGAGACTTTAAGGTATCTTTCTCCTAAATCTTTCCAGATCCCTTGGAAGTGTAGAAGTGGAAGTGTAGAAACATATTGCATTAATGTACCCTTGGTTGAGAATCAACACCCTCTAAAACATATTAGAAACTCTCTTATGTGAAACTGATTTAATTGAAATAATCCTGGAACTCATAAGTAGGGATGTTAACATAAAAATTTAACATCGGGAAATATCAATATCTGGTTTTTATAACCTATGTTTAAATGCTGTAGGCTTCAGCATTTCCAAGCCTCCCTAAATGCTGTATTTGACATTTACCAGCACATGCTTGATGACTTGTTTCTGTACAACAACAACGAGTCGATCACTAGCTGTGGCTAACATTTATGACTAGGATGTGGCCAGTGTCTGACCTGCTATGTTTTTGGTCTTGGCCAGTGTTCTGCTGTATAGCGTGTCTGCCAGCAGAGGGGAGGTGAGCCTCCGAAGCAGTCATTGTGGTCACATGGTAGGATCGTACTGGATTTCGCCAAATCTGTCTGTCCAAAAATCTGTGCTGTAGCCCTTTCAACAAGTGGTGTTAGAACTACTTCTGGTTGACGGCGACTTAACAACAACAATAAATAATAAACTCCCTCTTGTCATCCGTCCAAAAGTGAGTTGTTGATTTCTTCGAAGCCATGGTATCGTTTGACTTTTCCGGCAACAACATTACTATTTATGACGGCGTTGGCGCTTTCTTCCACTTCCTGGTAAAATCCCCGGCGGACATTCTCGAGCAGGACACGAATATGATACGATCCCGTTCACAAGAGGCACGAATCGGATTAAGAATGGCTTAAGCCAGGGATTCCTATCAGATTTGTGAATCCAGTGCCGATACGATCCTTAGCCTGTGCACATGAATTCAATACGTTTTTGATGCCTTTATTATACAATTAAGCTTGTCCATGTGCATGCAGCAAGTGACTACAGAGTACTGGCTACTTGAGCGGCTCAGGTAGGCTCAGGTCGTAAACTTTGTAGCAGGTTATGTATGGCCTAGCTGTATAGCACAGCCCTGCTGAGTTGAGTTTTGGGGTAAATGTTTTATTTTATACAGTATTGATAGCATTCTTGGCTCTCAGTGGTTGAATGCATATTCTAAAATAAACTGTGAATGGTCTGAGTAATGTTCATGAAATGTGTATTGTGTAACGTGTTTACTTTTGTTTTTTTTTGTTTGTTTGCAGTGGCCCGGTGCAACTGCACTATATTGCTAGCTGCTGTTCTTGAGGTTGTGTGTTTGTGTGAATGGTGCTGGTATTTGTCTTTTTACGGTTTGGTTTAAGTCTCTAACCTGTGGGCTATGTGAGGTGTGCAGCAGCTGTTGTGAGCGCCAGGTTAGAGGTTTTTTTCTTTTTTCTTTTTTTTTCTTTTTATTTGTGTTCTTTCCTTCCCTTTTGCCAGTCTGGGCCTATAAAGACTATATTTTTATTTTCTTTCCCTAAACCCTGTGTTGTGTAATTTCTGGGGCAGAGATCCTGACACACACTGATTTAGCGTAAGGGGTAGAGTAGTTAAACTCCATTCAGGGGGAGAGTAGTTAAAAAATGCAATACAGTGCAAAAACAATAATATAAACATTATAGCATTTATGCATTTATGAATGTATCCAGTAGATCATCACAATAAATTGAGTCATAATGTGTTAATTTCACAACAGGAGATGTAGATTTGGTGTGAAACGCCCAAACATATCAACATCAGTTGATATCTGAATCAGACATGAAGAGTTGGACAATATCACAATATCAGCAAAAAGCCAATATCGTGCATCCCTACTCATATGTCTTTGAATATGTAGCTTACAGTAGTTTAAAACTGAAACATGGAGGTTCGTATTCTGAATGCAGCCAATGACTGTGAATCATCAGCCCGTCTCTCTCCACTCCCTCTCCTTCCTCTTCTATTGTTTGCTGTTTTCTGTTCTTCCGCTTGAGGCTTTCATTGAACAAGCCAATTTCTTAACTGTTGAAAGTCTAAGTGCTGTCAACACCAGTGTTTTCTTGAGATAATTCCCAGAGAGCAAAGATTTAATTAAGTGTGCTCGATTTGTTTCCTGGATCTTCTGTTCATCAGTGTAGTACAATCGGAGAACTAAGCCACTGTTTGAACCATTCATTGCAATCAACATCAACAGGCTTTGTTCCTCTATTGTTTCTTGCTCTTCTAACTCTGGATGTCACAAGTGTTTAATGAGAGCTTTAGGTGTGACAATTGTACGCTTTTGACTTTGTGCATGATATGAGTAAACTGCTGAGTGTGGTACAAAGAAAATGTGAGGAAATAGGCCTAAAATTGAGCAATTGAGTAAGAGTAAAACTGAAGGCATGCTGGATGAGCTCTCTTCTATTCTATGCACAGTTGTGCACTGTTCACTGCGTCCCAGGGGGGAGCCCTGGGGTGGCATGTGCCACCCCTGAAATCCAGGTGCCACCCTGCATGATGGACTATCCGATCATCAGACGTGTGTTGGTTTGCAATTTGACCTCTGACCTGGGGGGCAGTATTGCACCAGAATGCTGTCCAGCTTGAAATACACATTTGTTCAGGTAATCACATTTAAGGATTTGTAAAGTCAACCTTTTGAATTTTTAACTAACTAATTTTTAACTAACTAATTTTTATTAGTTATTTAGTTTGATTTGGTCAACACTTTATATTTGCAGTGTGTTTATTTTTGCAGCTTTCATAAAAAAATAAGGCTTTGTATTAGACTTGTTTTGTCCCATTTGTTCTATTTATATTTCAATTCATACTAACATTTAAGATTAAGATTTAAGAAGATTAAGATTTAAGATATTAGTTGTCTATATTAGTTGTTTTAAGATTTTAGTTGTCAAATTAATCGTAAAAGACAAAAAAATGATGCTATGTTGATGGAAGCACAGGTATATCACCTAATCCTGCTGGCCACCCTTGCATGTCTTAGTGCCCCACTTGGTCCACCCCTACGAAAAAGTCTAGACACACCACTGGTTCACTGTGATTTGGGCTAGCACATGCTATACTATTATGTACACAAAACTTGAAGACTACACAGAATTTTTGTTCAACACCTAACCCACAGACACAGCTTCCTACACAACAAGCCATGATACAAATTCATTTTTTTAAACAAACAGCATCTGACAGTGTTTGACTGATCATTAATGATGATTGGTTTGGTTTGTTGGGAAAAAAAGATAAAGGCAATATGATATACCACAGGGGGCATGCGGCCTCATGTGAAATGACTACGTGTTGAGCCAGGAATAAAATGCTACTCACAAATTGCTTTTGAAATTGACATTCTATCATAAAGGATAGTGACTCACATATTTACCAAAGTAAACAACAGATTTTTACGACTGCAGTGAAAACACACAGCCATCAAAATCCTCCCACCTTTCGACCTCACCCCATATACCGCCCCCAGACTCCCCGGATCCTCCTCATTATCGACCTCTTCTCTCCCTCTTCAACTTAGCAATACATGCGATTTGAGAGATCTGGGGAAGTTTTCATTTACCTGCAACTCAAACATACAGTTACTTTTTTGCTCTGAATGGATGTCGGTATGATTGCATCCCCGCTGACCTTATTATAAGGGGTGAGAACAATAGCGAGTGAGTGAGATAGAGGGGGCAGAGAGAAGAAATGGGTCGACGCTGTTCTTCTCTGCAGGTTCTCTGTCAGGCAGACACTAGAGCAGTGATGTGACTAATGCTTTAAATGTGCTGGCGTGCTTACAGTATGGGCTGCTTGAGCGAGCCAAGCCAATCGGTGTTTCGCTGCCCGTCTCCTCTCCTATACATCTCAAAGATTTTCCAGAGAGGCAATTTAAACTTTTGTCTCACTTGGTTTTTCGCCTTCACTTAGTGGCGATAGATATAGTATGATAAAAGTAAACATCATTGAACTTGTATATATACCAAAACATACTATACAATCTAGTGTGATTTTTTTTTTTTTTTTTTAAATATATATTCAATACTATTTTATCACCACATTGTTTCATTCCCCCAAGCTTTAACTGAACTGGGAACTAATTCTACAGATTTGTCCTCATTGTGGATTTTGATGGAAATAAGACCAGCAGTTCCTCACTTCGGGCATGGGTGATACACAATGGACAACCGGACACCCTTCAAATGCTGCTCTCAATGCCGTAATGACAACTCTAAGCACACGCCTCCAGTTTGGCTCATCCCTGCTGTCAGATTAATTTACATCAACCTGTCCAAGCGTGGCCAAACTTACCCATCTGGAAAATGTTGGTGGCATTGTCCTGCACACTGGGTCTTATTCGTTTCAGGAGGAACAATAAATGTGAAGTTAAAATGCTGAGAAAAACAAACAACACAGTTTACATTTAAACTAGAGAAAGACCAATAAGTTTTTTTTTTTAACAAGACAGTATTTTTTCTGAGCAGTCTGTCATAATTGAGAGATTGGGTCCAACCTTTTTTTTTTTTTTTTTTTAATGAATTTCTGTAAAAGAGATCAAGTTGGCAGGTTTTCCACTATTTTCCATTCTTTTCTTCCTAATCTCATAAATGTGGGATTTTAGCTTGTCAATTTATATTTCCAACCTTGTTCTCTGAATGAATTGATTTTTTATCCTACTATGGAATTAATTATGGAATTAATGCACTCTACAGATGCTGTTGTGTCCAACTGAATGCACTGGTTTTACCCTCTACTTCACATTCTACAGTCTTTTTGAAAGACATCATGGCTGTGGCGTGTTTTCACAGTGATGGGGTTGAAATGCATTAACTGTATTAGGTGTGTGTATTTAATTCCTTTTAAGAGGGGGTTGGACATCTGCCTTTGTCCAACAGCATTTATTATTTAGTCTTCAGTGAGAGCACAAAAGTGTTTTGGTGACAGGGGGCAATATCAAAATGGGTTCTTTAAGTGCATCTAACCCCAGTTTTCCCTTTGCACACTTCAGGGCATCCTGTCACTGTGGATTTGTTTAAAGAGGCACGTTGGTCCCTCTGTGACAATTACTGCTTCCTCCATTTACTGTTTGTTAGAATATGAGGATCACTGACCATGCTGCTTTTTCAACCTTGGCAACTATTGATAGTTCCTGCATAAGCTGCATTCTTTACAAATGTGGTCATTCTTACCAGTTAAGTGTCTGGTCTGTGGGAGTGGCACTGTGGATGCTTTTATCAAAAAAGCATCCACAGTGAAAGGGGTCACACACAATACAAACCCACAGAGAATATCACCCAGCATCAGGCAGCTCTTTGTAAATGTGTTGTATCCTCCACAGCCACCAACTAGCTGCTGAACAAAGCAGAACATTTCACAGGTAAAGATATGTGTGATATTCTCAAGAGGTGGAAATCAAAACAAAAGTCAAAGAGGAATCAGTATAAGACCAGGTGGCTCCACAAAATGTTAATGTAGCTCTGTATCTGGATGTAGAGCAAGTTAATGAGCAAGTTATGGCGCTTTTCCACAGGCGTGGTACCTGCTGCTAGGTACTTTTCTCGTACCTCCTCAGCCCTGGTTCCAAGCAAGCCAAAGTGATACTAAAACGTGACATCAGCTGACTGCCTTCCACTGATTGGCCAACGAGTGTCGTCATTGGAAGCGTCATTGGATGTGGGTCGTCCGACTAGCCTGTAAAAGCCAAACACAACTCGACCCCACCATTTTTAAAACCGGTAACTGCTTCACTATTTTTACACTCCCCGGAGTCTTGTCTATCTCTCTTCTTTCACTCTTTATGACAAAAAGCCACAGACCGAGCAACAAATACATGATCGCTTCAGTGTCCTCCATTCTTCCCGGTTTTCTGTGTCACATGTAAATGAAGTCATGGTTCTTTCGCACTGTCGTATGACGACCCCGCCCATGCCGAGGAGGTACTACGAGGAGGTGCCGTTACTGTGTAGTGGAAAAGTGCCATTAGTGTCCAAGGAGTTCAGTACAATTCAGTTACTCGTTGGCCGAAATGATTGAAGTCCATCTTCTAAAAGCCAAGGTAAGATAAATTAAAGAAAATAAAAAAATTAAGAGGTCGTATCGCCCCACAAATTATGAAAATTGTTTCCCTTGTTGTCCTTTGCATGTCTGAATGCAATGAATGCATTGTCTTACTTTTTGTGGCTTGTGTATGCATACAGACATTTGTCCACAGGCACATCTCTTTCAGTGTGACAAATTGCAGCAATTACGTTGATGAAGTTCAAGGATGACACCATTATGATGATGCAATAATGAGCCTAACCTACCTGACAGGTTCTAATAGGAAAGTGCCGAAGGGCATTGCAGTGATGAATGACTATACTTCCTTTTTTGTCAAACCCACCTGTAACCTGGATCGAAAGAAACAGTCATTCTGGGTTCCACAAGTCCAAGATATCTTCCGTTTGGAATGAGAAAAAAAAAAAGGAAAAAAAAAAAAAACTTGTTCAACGTGACATGTAATATCCTGTCAGTAGTGACCTTTTAGATTTTTGATTAGATTAAGGTATATCTGTTAAATTGGATTTGGAGTATCGAAACTTTGTAAAGACTGGACTTTTATTGAGTCAGGATTTGTTAGCAAGTATCGCATGGATCGTAAATGTTGCCTCAATAGCAGCACTCGCATAAACATATGTTTAAAATTTCAATAATTTCATCTCGTGCTCTTCAGACAGTTGAAGCTTATTAAGCTGAAAATATACTCCCAACATCTCTGCTTTGACCTACACAGCCACATAATCACTTCCTGCTATCTCTCTTCCTCTTGCCTGTTTTTTTACCTCCAACAAGGAGGTAAACAGGGTTTGTTTATTTGTTTGTTTGTTTGTTTCTTGGTTTGCAAAATAACTCAAAAAGTTATAGACGGATTTTGACACAATTTTCAGGATTGGTCAGAAGTGGTCTAACTTAAAACTGATTAATATTTGGTGGTGATCGGATCTGATTCAGGGTCATCAAGGCCAAATGAAAGGTCACGCCATAGTAATGTATGGGAGATTTTGCATATTTTCTGAACACTCCAGGGTGTACAATTTTCAGACAATCATCACCTAATTTGGTATATAAACTAATGTAGGAATCCAGAAGTCACAGATTCAGTTCGGTCAAGATCAGTGAAAAGGTCAAGGTCACCAAGGTCAAATATGCGTTTTAACTTCATGTAGAAAGGAGCTAGAGCAATCCAACTGGTCTCAGAATATCCAGAAAAGAATTCTCAATTTATTATCTTGACATTCTTATAGTCAAATATTAACATTTTCCGCGGTAATCGCAAAAAAACTGTGCATAGAGGAAAAAATCGCTGCAGAATGCTGCCTTGGCGGAGGTCTGCGCTCTCTGAGTGCTTTTCTAGTTTTTTTTTGTTTTTGTTTTTTTTCTTGGTCTCAGCATTATTGTGCACACACTACTCAAATTGGCTTCTTCATTGATGGTAGATGTTTTCCAGGAAATTTCTGATACAACAACTAAACTTCTAAAGTGTTTACCTCTACAGAGATTCTCAAACAATTGCAATAGTATCTCAAGTCCATTAGTCTTAAAGGTTCGCTTCAGTCGTTTTAGGAGCACTTGAGAGCTCCTGCTGTGGAAGGGCCTGCAGGAACAGCTGAGAGTGTGTGCAGGGCAGCTGGTGGCCAACCTCCAGACCCCTCGCTGCTCCGCTAATGGCCCTGTCGGCCGCCTCGCTGTCACCAACCCGTAAAACAATCTCCCAGGGGAGAAGTGGCCACAATAATAAGAAAGAAATGGGTGTAAATATTCACCAAAAGCAGAGAGCTGGTGACAGCACATCAAATATGAATGGCCTGTCTACTGGTCTCCTAATGTGTTTGTCCATAAGTAAGCACATTAAGCCCGGGATGGAGGATGTTGGGTGCTGTGAATGCCTGAGGATTTGTGTTTGTGTGAGTAATGATTGGACACTGAAGAGATTAGAATGTCATGTTGCATTTTTGGTCCATATCAATTTTAACTTGTGTTTAACAGCTGTACATTTAAAAAAAAAAAATGTTCTTTTTTTTTTTTTTTTTTTTAAATCATGTGGCATTGCATTTTAATTTTATCAACTTGCAGTGCTATATTGTAATCTATCACAGTGGACATGTCACAAACATCTTTTTTTTTTTTTTGTCAAAGTTTGTGCAGTAAGTAAAATAACAGTAGAAGCTATCTGGGTTGGTGCAGTTTAGGATGCTAATTTCCTTTCACTTGAGGTGAGCAGTTAAAGTAAAAAAGTAAGTAAGAATAGTAATCTGAGATAAGCACATAACAGAAAAATGTGTTATTGAACACACTGCCAAATCTGAATGACAAAATATCCTGATGAGTATGAAAATGGGTTATTTTAGGTTTGATCCCCAGCCCCCTCCTCCTAAAAGACTTAGCTTCAGGATTGGTTAAATGCAGTAGTCAAATTTCAATATGTTCCTATATGTATGTGACAGTTTTATGAAACTTTTCTTAATTTAGTTTCCAAAATAGTGTAAAAATGAGCAGTTTTCTCTGCTCTGAGATGCTGGGGGTGTATCCACTGGAGGCACCAGAGCTACTGCACTCAAGTGGCAGCAAAATGAATAGCTCCTCCTTCTGCAATATTGATGTATTCTCCCATACATGTCCGAACCAGAGGAGCCTGATTCAAACTCAGAGAGCCAACATGGCTCCTCCCAGCCTGCTGAAGAAATGTCAATTTGATGTTTTAACTATAAAACGACTGCGATGAGGTGGTGACTTGTCCAGGGTGTACCCTGCCTTCTGCCCTAAGACAGCTGGGATAGGCTCCAGCCCCCCCGCAACCCTATGAGGATAAAGCCTGGTTTATACTTCTGCGTCGCGGCGACGGCGTAGCTACGGCATTGATGCAGACCCCTACGCGAACCCTACACCGTAGCCTGACGCGCACCTCCAAAAAATCCAGACTATGCGTCGCGTCAACGCGTTGAGACGCAAACGGCAAGGACTGTGATTGGTCTGCTCAGAAGGTAATTTCCGGCGGTTGCTTTTCCGGTCAACAGCTCAACAACACCGCTATTTGTGGAGCGGCACGAGCGGCACGAGCGGTACGGAATAGTCGGACAGACCACCTCCGCAAACGTCTTCTGTGCTTCCACATTTGTAGTAACAGCATTTCTTTTTCAATTTTATGAGCTCCATCTGCAGAAACACCCGATCCATCTCACTTGTCATTGTTTACTGTCGGAAGAAAACCAAGGAATCCGATATGAGCCCCCAGAAGCCACACAAAGACACCGCTACACCCCCCTAGCAGCTTGGCGGTGAATTGCAGAGCTACGCGTTCCCTTGACGCAGAGCTTCGAATGCTCAACGACGGCGTCGGGTCTACGCCGTAGCTCCGCCCTCGCCGCGACGCAGAAGCATAAACCAGGCTTAAGTGGTAGAATATGGATGGATGGATGGAACTATAAAATGAACTGAGCTCCTGAAAGTGTCTCAAATGGAGAACAGTGAGACAGAGGTTCCTGATGACTGTCGGACTGTCGATGAGTCCCAGTCATCTCTAATGATGGTTTATAAAATTTTGATTTTAGCCCATCCCAGAAAGCCTTGGCCATAAAAGGGGACAAAAGTACATGAATGGTGAAACTCCAAAATGACACATTATTTACTGTTTATTCTATTTAAATATTTGTTTTTCTTTTATTTTTTATCACACAAACAAGTGTTCATTTTCATTTCAGATTTTTTAAGTGACCTGCAGCACTTCTGCCCTATTTATTAACTGTTTAACTGATGACATTAACTCACTGAGTCATTTTTCAAGACCCACAGAGTATTTTGTACTATGTCTCTGAAAACACTGAATAGCTCAAATGAAAGAAGAGACTCTCTATTTCATCATGAAAAAAAGTTTGTTTTTACCTTGTTCTATTCTTGTTTTATCAGAGAAAGAGTAGAGGACACACTCGCCAAAATCACTCTCTAATCTCGATCGTCTCCACTTCCTGATTAGATCTCCATGGCGTATGTCGTCGCTTTATGCTCCGACTACATCTCCCAGAAGCCCCACAATTACTCACAGGCTGTGAGAGACCACGATCAGCCATCCGCTGCCGAAAAACCACTTTGACGTTTTATTAAATTGATGGCACTTAAGCGTCGGATTTTAAATGACGTTGAAATCATCAATGGCACTCAATGAGTTTAAACTTTTTTCAGTTAAATGTGAAACAGTTATTTATGAACATCCTGAATTACAGTCACTTTCATGCAGGGAATCATACAGCTTATAATTAAACACAGATCAGTGCCTTGTATCGGCCAATACCCAATGCCCAGGTATCTGCATCAGAACTGAAAATGTGGAGTGCATTAAAGTGCTAGTGGGGACATCACGTCTGATTTAAGACCTTCTTGCCAGCACTTGAATGCACCACTCTAAACACTGGTTAAAACAATCAATACATCTGACTGTGTTACTTTAAAAGGATAATGTAACCAATGGGCACTATTTATCAAGCTAAATATATGGTTGAATGGCAACAACCAAAAAGTGACTCCACAGTGTGATCACAGCCAGTCACTATATTTACACTGAGTTTTAGCAGAAAGGTAATAAGATAAGATAAAACTGTATTTATCCTGAAGGAATTGCTGTGCAACAGTTCCAATTCAAAGTAGGAAGTGTAAACAGATCATAAATATGTACATGTAGTGCAGGATGGTGAAAAGGCAACATAGCAGAGATCGCAAAGACAAACAATATAATGAAACTAGTAAATAATAATTCTGGTTTGGGGAAAAATATTGTGATACATGTCAATGTTTTGGATTTTGTCACACATCCGTACCTGGTGATACTCAGCCCTACTGATTAGGCTGTGAGTGCCTGTACGCAGTGCATCTTTATACTCTGTCTGGTATTTTTTGAATGGTTACATTGTTAAATTACCAAAATTTATTTACATTGTGAAAGTCCAGTGAATTACTGCCTGTTTGGTCATCCAATCTGCATTATTGGTGATTTTCTGCTCATATTGTATATTAGATGTTTATTGCCTGTTTGCAAAATAATGATAGTCATTGAATCATCAGATAAAAAAAAATATATAAAAGTAAAAGTAACATGCTGCTCTAGGGCATAGCCTATTAAAGGCAATAATGAAAAAGGGAAATGGCGTTGAGTGTTAGGGTGTGTTTTCAATCATCATGTCAGAAAGTCATTATAACTCATAAAACACTTGGTTTTAGTTCCTGTTTTACCACCCGCAGAGACCCAAAGTGAAGAATATGCTTTTTTTTTTTTTTTTTTTTTTTTTACTGAATCAATCATTCATTGTCATTGATACATGCTGCTGTCATGATCCATAAGCTTATCTGTCTATAATATTCACAATATAATAATAATTAAAAAAATAACATTTGAAATAAAACTGAAACCAACTAAAATGAATAAATAGTTAGGTAGACATCTCCCTGTTTTTATAGTATTGTTGTGTGCAGCCTTGTACCACCGGTGCCCTCATGACAGAAAACGATTGCAGCAGAAACACTTCTTACACCTCATTGCTTCCATCTGTACAGAAACTCTGGCTGTTTGCTCAGCATACAGATGCCAGATGCAGGCATTATTACTGGACTGCTAGTCCACCTGTTGAAAGAGTTGTTTGAAACTTTCTCTCATCAGATCACGAAGAACTTAAAATAAAATAAATAGGTTTTGTACAGTATGTGCAGCACAGAGCCACATTTTGTGCCTCTCCCACAAATTGGGAAAATCTATATTAGTCCACCATCCTAAATGTCATCACTGTCATCCAACAGATTATGCATTAAATTTCCATAGCTTTCAAAGATCTTTTTTTTTTTATCTGTATGCCCATAAAGAAGAATAAATATAAAGCAAAATTGTTAAGCAAATTGTAATTGAGACGTTGAGACAGTATGCCAATTCCAAATAGTTACTGTTTATCATATTCTAGGCTGTCAGGCCTGTATTTTATATCACACTGTGTTTTTAAATCCCATCAGAAGAAAATGAAATTGTGAGCTTTAGACTATGGTGGTTATCTTTAATGCCTTGGTGTCAACGCAGTCTGGAATAAGAACAACTGCTGTCCCTTGAATGAGTGCTGCTCCACGGGGCTTTCATCCCGGTGTGATTTTCATCAGCTGCTTCGACATGTGTTTATTACAGTGTGCAACATGAGTTTTGTTTTTTTTCCATCAAGTTGTATTGAATAACGTACATGTTTTTTGCATATATTTAATTCCATATTGATAGATCGCCAAAGGAATCCTGTTTAATTCCCTACATTGTATTAAAAATTCTGTTCAGACAATAAAACTCACCAGGGATGGCGATAGTGTTCATTAGTTTCACCATATGATTAAATGAAATGACCCCTTTATTTAGATTCCTTGAATGATATGACAAGCACAACTACATAAATACCTGACAGGTTGTAGATCTCCTCTAATTGGAGGCATTTGAAGATGTGACTCTTTATCTTCTACTACTGATTACAAGCATGCTCTGCCCTAATCCATTGACTTTGAAATATCACTTTAAGAGGGTAAGAAGATGAATGTTTATTGCCAGTAATCCCTGACTCTGATGTACGAGTGCTGCTGTTTCCTCGGTTTCCCCAAAAGCTTGTATGCAAAACCAGCATTAAGCATGCTGGATGCTGCTGTTGAAATGGATTTTACTTTTAATTTTTTTTTTAAACAAGTGCCAAATTATGTTTTCACCTTCATAAAGTATTTCTTATGTTGACATTGACACCCTGTTAGAGGAGCATCAAGGCTATGTCCGGGTTAGCTGTCACCAGAGTCTAAAGGATGTCATTGTAATCTCTTTATAGCCGCGGTGGCCACATGGCTCCGATACAGGAAATGGCTGAGTGTACTGTACGTATTTCACTCCTGTACAAATTAGATGTTCTGATTTATTGAAGCCCACGAGTAACCGCCATATAAATCACTGCAGTTCACATCTTACTCCAACGTATAGATAGCAAGAATTCCCAACTCCACAGCTCTATGCAAACCATAAATCATGATGCTTCTGTACTGCAGCCAGGGTCGTGAGGTTATCTTCACAGAGAAACTCTTCCTCAGGACAAGATACTAACGCTGAGGAAATCTCATAACATGCTGTTAGTTTAGTTTTGCTGCATCCAAGATGGGGCAGCTGTATATCCAGATTTTATTTTTTAATTCAGATTCTTAATTCACAACTTTTTCATCACAAAAAGATTATATTTGTCCTGTGGTGAAGTTGCCTGCATCGATTTTTTTATTGGATGAGTAAACAATGGACTCGCTGTCACACCTTTAATGGCTGTAACACATTGAACTTCTTCAGGAATAACATCCTGTGCTGAGAGAGTCAATAAGGACCAGCAAATCATGTGATCCATATAATACTCTCAGAAAGAATGGCTCATTTTCAGTGCATTATTATTATATCAAGGGACCCTAGCCAGCAGGCACACTGAAAGACAAGTTACTTCAATTTAAAAAAGAGAAAAAGATTGCGACAGATTATTTTAAGCACTGTAAAAGGTCTGTTTGAAGTCCGTTATTACCAGCCATGAATTATCTGACGTCTGAAACAAAGAAGCAAAATATAGAAAGACATATTTTCCCAGCTCAGAACACTTGGATGTGATCTTAAGAGCTCTCCACCATTTGGACTTGACTTTTTTTTTTTTTTTTTTTTTTTTTTTTTTTTTTTACCCAAGCTGGCTATCAGTCGGTCAAGGACACATTGGGCATTTTGTACAGGGACACTGAACACAGATGGACTTTAACCTTCCACCTTCCAAGGATTTTGTCATGTATTTATCATACGTATTTTTGCGTATATCACCTTTCCTTTTAAAGCCATGTTCATATTGACCGAGGCCAGAGCAGGGAGGTGCCTGATCTGTGGATCCCTGGAGCATCCACAGCAGTCATCCTCAAGATTGCTGAAGGCATTTAATCAAACAACTAAACCACAATCACATACAGTAGCACATACACCCACACACACAGCTCCCCATTCTGATTTTATGAAATATAACACAATAACTACACAATTCCATCACTTGAAAACAATGAAATTACTGGCATTCCTTATCCCACTTGGCATTATGCTAATACCGGCACCTTTATTTGGATTTCAACCAATTTTATTTTGACATCAGATAAGGATAAACAAGGCTCATTAGCATCACTCTAATTAGATCTCTTCCATGACTTTGTAATTAGCTCAAAAAAGCACTTCTCGGCTCTCCCAAGTTACATCAAAAGGAAATCTTTCTCAATTAAAATTCAGAGTTCCATGTAATTTTTCCCTTTGTTTACCTTTTCCAAGTACCGTCTGCTTATGATATAGTGAGTGACAGAGTGAAACATCCCATTTCCATATTTCTCCACCCCAAACTAGCAAGTCCACCACCACAGACCTCATGATGAACATAGTTGATGTACAAACAACAATCCAGTACCACCTTTCTTCTCACACACAAGCTGTTTTCTGAAGCATGCATTATATATTTGCAACACATTTATTTGCTCGTCAGGTTTCGTCCATGCACCTAAATTTATTTGCTACATCCACTTGTTATTGAAACTCACAGCATGTTATGGAAAATTGTAGGAAATTGGTTTTGGCCTTGAATAAATTATTTATAATGCATAGTCTGCATAATAAATGCTGGCCTGTAGTTAGCCCTCCTGCAGTCAACTTGGTCAAACCATGCATCTTGGCACAGATTTATGTATGTTACTAACTCTGTTCACGAAGCCCCTTAGTCTGAATTTGAATGTGCAATAGTTTGTTCTGAACTTCAGTCATTTGAGAGTTGTCCTTGGCAACACTGCAGGTGGATGTATTATTTTACAAATTTTATGTAAGCTTAATCACTACTTTTGCCTTATGAAACTGGCCGTGAATATACAACCTACAAAATAAGAAGCAGTATCCTGACAATGTTTTAGATGTACAGTCTGCATTGATTGTCATGTGAAGCCAAGAGGAATAAAGGGTCTCTGAGTGACCCACTCCATTAATGGTGAATTATTCTGTCACTCAAGCTTTTTGCCTTGCCGTAGACATGCCATGGTTTTCAGACATTGCTCCCAGGGCACACACTCTGAACCTGTCACAAAATGATTTGTTGAGAGAGACCTTTTAAATATGAAGTGCCCAGCAATATTTAAGGGGAGTGGACCTCATCATTCAGTGACATATCACCCAAAATGCAGGGTTGCAAGACTTGACATATGGCAGCAGGCTACCCTGTTATTTCTCTGTGTATTTTTGCTCATATGGATGCTTACGTCCTTTTTAGGCTATCCCCCTTGTCAGAATCCTTGGCCAGGCTACCGTTTACTGCAGACCAGGTCAAGACTGACACCCCTCTGTTGACCTCGATGTAAACACTCTACCATATGTTTCAATTACATCCACATACGTCCGATCCTTGTTGTCACCTGCCAGGCAGGAGCTTTACCGATCTGACCAGTAGGAGTGCAGCAACAACATCATGATACCCCACTGATATATCCCTTCACCACTTCCAGCTGTGTTTGATAGGAACCCCATGAGGGATTATCTCCAGGATTCTGCAGTAGTGAGAAAGTGTTCCTCCACTGGCTATCTGGGAAAGTAGCAGACTATATGCTTCTTTAATTGTTGGGTCTTTGAAGTCAATGTGTTGTAATGGCTTGATTTGTCAAATCAAGAGTCCAAAAGAAATAATTGATTTACATAAATCAAAGGTAAATCGTTGATTCGTTAAAAATGGAAGTCGGGATTGGGTGGCATTTTGTTTGAAACATGACTTAAATAATTAAGCTGCTATCAAAATAGTTGCAAAAGATTGATTTTGTTGATTAATTGACTGATCATTCTGGTTCCAAAAATAGTCCTATATTTTCTCCCAGTCTTGCAGCCGCACAAAAACATGTGCTATTAGTGCTTACCATCAGTCATAGATAAAGCTATGGAAAAAAACAAACAAAAAAATAAAACAACTAATCAACCAACCCATTGGTTCAAAAAATATTTTGGATGGATAACTGATGAAATAAAAATAAGCGCTGCTAGCTTTTGGTTTGTAGCATGTTGTCAGAAGACCTTCTGAGTTGAGGAAAGACTGGAAGGTTGAGTAAAGATTGTTTTAAAATCTCTATTCATCACCCAACTGGTAGCATACTGTTGCATTAAGGGGAAAAAACACAGACTACAAAGGAATAACAGCAAAACACAATTATATGGTGTAAGCACATTATATTTACCATATTTAAGAACACCATGTTGGATGTTCCCTATCCTATTTCTATTGTTCAGAGACCACAGTGTTATTAAGGGTTTAAGGCTCTGGGTCAGAATGAAATGCATTGCATGGAATAGTCAAACACTATATTTAAGGCACAGTCCAGCACTGTGTCCAAAATCATTCAGCCATCCTCCTTGCTCCTCATCCAGGGAGTTCTCTCTGCAGGCTTCACTGTATAGAGAGAGCACAAAAAAAAGCACTTTCAGACAGGCCATATGATCTGCACCATTAATTACAGTACATCATAGCTGTTACATAATTAAAGCATGCCCAATCAACATCTGCTGGTAGACCATCCGTAGTAAATACATTTATTTTTGTCATAAATATGTCTTTTAAGCTTTTTCTTGCCCTTAGCGAGATGCCGAGTGAATATAAATTAGCCTGCTAATCAGTGATGCAGTGTATATGTCTAGGGATTTTATTGTGAAAAAGGATGTGAAGCGGTGATGCCCCACCGTCTGCTGTTGACAGTAACAACTTCATAAACTAAACTTATAATACAAAGTACTTTGTAACCTTTGTGTTGTAATGCACTACTATCTTTGTTCATCACTCTTTTGTTCAGCACAAGACATGATTGCAGCAATATTTAATAAATCATATATAACATATTTTAATTGTAATTACCTCACCAACAGACACAAGCCATACTGCTTTATATTCTGGACATACCACACCGTCATTGCCACCTGTACACAAACTGCTGCTAGTTTGTGAACATAGCCTATAGCTCTTTTTTTTTTTAAATTATTTACCTTGTGTGCTGTTTGTGTGTTTCTTTTGTGTTTTATTTTATTATACTCAGAGAGTTCTTAACAAAAAAAAAAAAAGCTAGGTCAATTTCCACATTCTTGTGTCAAAAAAAGCAGATTCTGATTTAGTTCTATGAGACACTGAGTTTTTGCTCATCATTTTAAATATCATGTTTGGTGTTAATCAATAAGTCATTACTAGTCTGAAAGAAGTACAGAACATGGACCCATCTGAGCTGTCATGCAATACTTCATTTCAAGGCCACAATCAAGTACATGAGTCCTTGAACAGATTTCTCATGAAAGAATATATTTGGTTTTGACCAGGTATTCCACCATAATTGGACCTATATCTAGCAAATATCAATGTCACTTCCAGCTCTATCAGGCTGTACCTGTTCAGGCAACCCAGCAGAGTAAGTACCCAAGTAAACCCAAGTAAACCAGAGCCAAACCTGAACACAATACAAGCAGAAAAGCTGATCATAGCAAGTCAGTCACAGCATGAAATGCCTAATTACAGCTAATTTCATAGCAGTCCTTCATGAGTGTAGTCTAGGATAACCCAAAATATTGCAAAATTTAAAGCTGGGCACCAGACAGGAGAATAATCAATAATCCTCCTCTGTCAAAAAACAAACAAAACAGAAAAACACTTCCCATCTGAAGTTCAGATATGAAACTGCATCAAGAGTATGTAAGTGAAGCTTAGCCTTTTTGTGCCTGAGAGTGTAGGAGAGTGCATCAGGTTCAAAGGTCACAGTTCTGTTCCATATTTATCAATTCAGCTCAGTTCAGTTCTTTCAATGTGTGAATGAGTGAGCTTAGGGGAGGAAATAGTTATTTCCCGACAGCTCTCTGCTGACTGGAAACTGGGGAAGCCTGGAGAGATGAAGTAGCGGAGACTTTTGGTCAAGCAGTGACACAAGAGTCCTCAGTAGCGTCCAAACAGGTTCAACATGGGTTTAAACAGGACTCCATCCACCCTCACCTGCTCCAGGGATCAGCACACCTCCGTTCCCACTTTGGTTATTTAGCAAATCTTCCAAATGCAGCTTCTTCTCGGATGTTCTTCAAGCTTGTGCGAGATTTAGGTGTTTTATCATCCACAGTTTCCTTTTTGAGCACAGGCTTCAAGAAACTAGAGTTTTAATTTGTTTCCTCTTTTTCTTCTATCACTTTCTCTGCTCTCTTCCATGCTGCCCTCCCCCACCTGCTAACAGGTACGTTTAATTTATCACCTCGATTCCTCTCCTTCCTCTCCAGTCAGGATAGAAAAGGGCTATTCTTTTATTTCTCTCTCTCTCTCCTTTACCTCTGTTACAACTGGATCTATAGCCCCAAAAGCTATTGAGTATTCATTCCTACATCAGTTTACATTTTTTGCATCAAATTAGATACCCTGTCCTGTGTTGGGAGAGCTGAATGAAGAAAATTCGTTTGTGAGAGAATAAAAGAGCAATAATTATGTGCCAAAGGTGGGAATAACAGTAATAACAATAATATAGAAGCTTTTTAGAGTCACACACATCAGTACATAATGTATGAGTTCAGGATATAGGCTTAGACTAAGTACATAGCATGACTGAATAATTCAAATTTCATTTAATTTTCATTTCTAATACTGCACAGTTTTGTGCAAAGCCCTTCATATTTTAATGAGTGAAGCGAACAAGATTTGTAACAAACAAACCATCAAAGCCTGAGACTCATAAATCAGACAAAACACACATCATACACAGATAGAAGATTATAATTGCCATTTGGACACTGAGACAAAGAGATTAAAGGATTCCCCAAGCTTTACCTTCTTTAAAAAGTACAGAAACTGGCAGTTCATGTGACCTCGCTCCAGTTAACATGTAAACAAGGTGGCAACTTTGCAGCGTTGATGCTTGTTGTCTTTCAAGTAAATACTATAATCCAAATTCCACACTTTTCAGTCTTTATCCCCTCCTTGAATGTTCATACACAAAATTTCTTCCCATTAATAATTTATTTTGCTATTAATAGCCATTCTCGAGCACATGCTGATGCAGATCTCCCATCTGACCTGCATATGTTGACACAGTGATGTGTGGCTCTGTTATTATTATTACCTCCACCAAGGAGGTTATGTTTTCACCGGGGTTTGTTTGTTTGTTGGTTTGCAAAGTAACTCAAAAAGTTATGGACAGATTTTGACGAAATTTTCAGAGTTGGTCAGAAGTGGCCTAACTTAAAACTGAATTTTGGTGGTGATCGGATCCGATTCAACAGCACAAACGAACATAAATACAAACAAACAAACAAGCCCTCGTGAAAACATAACCTCCTTGGTGGCAGGGGTAACTTTAAATAAAAAGTCGCTGCCGCCATCGCCGTCTTGGCAGAGATCTGAGTGCTGAGTGCTTTTCTAGTTTCTTTTGTTTTAATTTCCTGTGCCACCAAAGTAAAAGCACAGACCCAAATCATAACTTAACCATGCACCATGTAACACAAATTCATTTGGAACTGCCACTGACAAGATGCCAATGTCCAGAGCTGCTTGCACTGTAATGTATTAGTAGCCAGCAGGGAAGGTGGGGGGGTGTCAGTTGTGGCTTGTGACTTGCTCTCAATCTAAGGCAACCCCTGCTGTCAGAACACAGAGAAATGTTGGCAAAAACATGTGGTCTAATACAAAAAAAAAAAAAAAAAACTGTCAAAATGCTAACAGGCCTGGCACACAGTTTTGACTGGGAGACAGAATTATTCATATTCTCCAGTTAAACATGAACACATGAGTCTTCCCTCGCCAAATCAGTGTCCTGAAACGATGACTGAAAATATTTAAAAAGTCAGCCCAGTCATCTCGAGATAGAGACGTGTGAAAAATAATTACTTTAGTGTACAGTGGCGGCACAGTGTTTGGCATAAACATGAACCTAATACTGTTTCCCAGCCAAATAAGGACTAAATTGCTATGACAACAGTTTACTGCCATCAAGCGTTGTAACGCGCTCTTGACATTTTAAAAGGGGCCGTCACCTTTTAAGCTGTTTTGCTAATCACTGATTTCTAACACTGAATATGGAGCGCATAAACATGTTGACACAGATTGACAACTACAATGTTTCCAGTCACACCACAGTTGTCTATTCTACAGTATTTCATTATTTTCAGTAGGAGAGGCATCATATCAAACTTTACTGGCCTTAGCTAATGTAAACACAAGTTTAACGTGGAACCTGGAGCTAAGGGGGATGGTCAAATGGTGCTTCAGGTTGGTTCGATGTGTTGCCGTAGTGCTTGAGATTTGCCACAGCTGAGCCATATAACCAAGTGCAGGCTAAATCAATAATGCATTATTTATTTTATCTGTCTCTAATTTAACTGGGGTAGAAATGTCAATAACTAACTACTGATTGCAGTAAGTGGGGCTTCCATTTGCCTTGATTCGTCTGCATGGGTGCATGCTTTTACTCACAGTGCCTGCTATAAGCAACCGTGAGCATTTCACCTGCTGATACAACAATAGTTTACTGTATTGTAAAGTTGAGCCAGTGTCAACACATTCAAACCGGTCTGATTGTAGACTAAGTGCCGAACCAGATAATTGGGTTTTGACTTAGCAGTGGCTCCTCTGAGTTTCGGTTTAATCATCAGGTAGGAAACAAGAGATAGAACTTTTGTTTTGGGTCTTGAGGATTTTTTTTTTACAGAGATTCGCAGCTTTAACACTGCTACTTGCTTATACATAGCATCACACACACACAGACATACACCCTCCATTTACGCACATTTAATGTTATGGCCGCCAGTTTGTCTTGTCTCATCACCCCAAAAATGCTGTCAGCACAGCTCATCAGCACAGATCACTGCTTTTTGATTTGCCAGAATGTGTAATGGTAATAAATAGCTGGTTTCACACTACTGAGCCAGGCCAGGCCAAGGCCATTAGGGGGCTACCAGTGCTAATAGCCCTGGGCCACAAGCCCCATGCCCTGAAACCATTTGTGTTCACATTGTCAGGCTACTAGCCGCTCCGGTTTACGTCCCCATTTGCAAAAACTTCACTGATACAACACATTATCAAACAGGATAGGTTTGATAAGTTTGATAAAGAAAGAAAGAAGCTGTTACAGAGACTACATGCGGGACGATGGCAAAGAGTAATCAAATTACAACAGGAACGATGACTGAGAACCAAGGCATGGAAACACAAAAGAATTTAGGTATGTTAACCATAAAACAATCCGTTCATAATGCCAGCTATACCATATCATCACGAGGCTGTATAGAAGATAGCTCACTAACTGATAGGCTATTTGTTTACATTGATAGTAGCAGACTACACAGCAAACATAGGACAAACTTAGCGTTACTGCTTTACTTCGCATGGAACTGACATAGCTTTTCCTTTTCCTTGACACCACCTCTAGCCCTGCTTTGGCCCATAGTTTATGTTGGGCCAGAAATTGCGGGCCATTAGCACCAAGACGGCCCGGAGGTGGCCTGCAGTTAGTACCTAGCCCTGCAGTGAGAAAGCCCTGGTGTCATATCTTTGGCCATAGCTACAGGTTTGTGGTACTTGCCTTAACTTGTGGAAATATACATGAAATAGCATCTAACGCACCAAGCATGCTGCCACTAATCATTTTTGTCTTCCAGTGTATGGACTCTATGCAGACTTTCATGTCATTAGCTCAACAACTTCCATCAAGGGCACCATTCAGTCATCCCACTAACTGAACTGGTTTTAATTGAATTACCTTCTGCTACAAGTCCTGTTGGGCACTGGTTTCTCTGGAGAAAATGCGATGAATGAATTATAAATCTGCTGGTAGAAGAAGAGGTCCAGTGGTAATATTACATTTCAGTTTAAGTCGTTGGGATAATGAGCTTAGGTTTAAGAGCAACGAGCCAGCCAGCGCTGGAGTGACAGTACTGGAGGAAGCTGGGGAACTCCAGGGATACAACTTCTTAAATCCTCATCTCTTTTATGTCAGAACTTTACTCACACTTCAAGTAGATACAAGCATGGAAGCAGCAAGGCCTTTTAAATGGAACATTAGCAATTTATCACACTTCTCTTCAGTTAAACTAGTGAAAGTTTTAAATATGAAATGACAGCTGCACAGTGCACTCTGTCTCTGAGGTACACCATTTAAATACTTATTTTTGGAACCCGCTTAAATAGATTGTCTTTAATATCTATTCAAACTTTTAGTGGGCGAAACAAAAAAGACTGGAAGCACTCTGTAGTGCAATTTCCAACAACTCGTTTTGTCCCTTAATTTGGAGAATTTACTGTCACTGCTGACACTGGATTTACACTCTAGTGAGGCTCATCTAGAGCTTCTACTTTAACATGTTGGGTTGGAGGAAAATAAAGTGTTTTCATTGCCCCTTGCATTCACACAATTTAACACAACAATTGTGTAGGATAAGGGTTTTATTTATGATCTCACATGTTGTAATATTCTTTCAATACTTTTTAATCAGTCCATTAACTCAATGCCATCACCTTAACAGTGCAGCATCTATCATCACTCCTCTGGTGAAATGTTGCACTCAGTATTTAACACAATATTTATTACAGACACAAAAATAAAATCTTCCTCAAACTGACAATCTGTTACTAAATCAGCAGACGACGAGGGGTACTGTTATGAGTATTAAACTTTTTGAGGATATCAATGTCTTTCTATAAACAGATGTTTCTTCTAATCCTTCTCTTTTGCTTTTTTTTTTTTTTTTTTTACTAAATTCTGTCCCATCCTCCTCCTAATAGTGCTTACTGCATCCAATGTTTTTTTTCACTACTCCTGATGTAGTGTCACGACTCAGTAGCACACACACAATCTGCAGCTGCCTTAAATGTCTTGCTTGTGTTATTGTCTTTAAGTAGCTGCACTAAATGAGTAATATATTATTTCTTTTCTTCTTACTATTCATTATAATTTCACTCAAATCTTCAGATATCAAATAACTCAAATATTGATTCTGGTAGCACACAGGATTTGTCCATTAGAAACGCTGTGTTCTGAAGCATTCAGTGTAAGAGCTTTCATGAACAGGTTTCAATATTGATTTTAAATCAATAAGATACCATTATGTCTCTAATTTGACAACAAGCCCTTTATGAAACGCCAAGGTACAAAAGGTTTTGTGCATATCTAAGGCAGCGACAGAGTACTTAAGAAGTCACAGGCAACTATTGCTCCCACTGACAGAGTAACCCTGGGGGAAACAGTGAAACACTGCATTTCATCTTTCAACCTCATCCAGCAACTAATGGTATTCTAATTCTGTTTAACACCAGAAGAGGAACAGCAACAACAAGAACCATGGGAACTCAGAGGAACGTACCTATGTTAATGAAGCTACTTTAGTGTTTTCAATGGAGACCACTAATGAGACATGGATTGGCAGAGGGGATTGTTATGTGTTTGAAATGCTAATTAAATTTTGAATTGAAATAACAGTTTGGTCACATGGCAACACCAACACAGTACAGTGTAGACTCCACTTATATAAATGCAGCCACCAGAGATAGACAGAGTTAAAGAACAACAACAGAACTGGACCATGTGTCGCTACCATAGACAGGGGATTTGTGAATGATTCAAAGTTCAAATCAGTGGCAGATAAGCTCCTTTTGAAAAGAGACCAGATCTTGAGTTTGAATTGGGTGGTTGGTGGGTCACGAAGAAGTGATTCATATTCATGCTGCAATGAGATAAACACTAAAGAGATCACAGCATCCCAATCTATTGCTTTAAAAGGGAATCCATTATGTGCTGGAACAAAAACAGCTGGCATGGGTTCATCTGTATTTAGCTGCTTTAGCTGATGTGGGCATATGCTGCCTCTATTGACAGTTAGTGTCAGTTTATCAATGAAACAATGCTGTGTGTAACATTTTTATTGAGCATTTCTGTTTTTTGATAATGAGAGACAGTAAGGACTCAGTTTTAGTGGTCCTGGTGAGCTACCAGGGTGACCCATTTAAGCCTGTTTCAAGCTAAAAACCACTCATGTCAACAAAACTAGTTTTTTTTTTTTTATCATGTGTTCTTGAGGGTCTTCATAGGACTCTAAATTTATCAAACCCTCATGCTACACTGTGCTACTTTATACTCAGGTAGGTTGTAGCGTTTAATCCATGTCCAGTTGGTAATAAAGACAATATCCTCCACCATTACACCAGCAACAGTCTGAACCATTGATACAAGGCAGGATGAATCCATGCTTTCATGGTGTTTACTCCAAACTCTGACCATCTACTGTCTGAATGTTCAGCTGAAATGGAGACTGGTCAGACCAGGCAACGTTTCTCCATCTTCTACTGTCCGGTTGTAGTGATTCTGTGTGAACTGTAGCCTCAGTTTCCTGTTCTTAGCTGACAGGAGTGGATCCAGGTGTGCTCTTCTGCTGCTCTAGTCCATCTTCTTCAAGGTTCAGTGTTGAGCTTCTCAGATGATATTCTGCATTCCTTGGTTGAACCAGTGTTTATTTGAGTTCCTGTTGCCTTTCTATCATCGCCAACCAGTCTGTCCATCCTCCTGTGACCTCTCACATCAACAAGGCATTTTATTCACTGGATATTTCTTCTTTTCTGGATCATTCTCTGTGAACCCTAGAGATGGTTGTAGTGAAAATCCCAGTAGATCATCACTTTCTGAAATACTCAGACCAGCCCGTCTGACACCAACAACCATGCTACGTTCAGAGTCACTTAAATCCTCTTTCCTCCTCATTTTGATGCTCCGTTTGAAAATCAACAAGTTGTCTTGACCATGTCTACATGCCTAAATGTATTGAGTTGCAGCCATGTAATTGGCTGATTAGCGATTGGTCTTAACAAGCAAATGAACAGGTGGCGCCTGATAAAGAGTGTATGTAATATCATTTCACATGAGGAGACAGAGCAGAGTAGTGATTTAGGGCCATTGTTTGCTGGTAAGCCCTCTAAAACAGTAAATTCAGCTGGGCTTACAGGATTCAGAGGTCAAGCCATCTCTGCACTGTTATAACTGTGATGAGAAAGCACTCTGTGCCCAATTAGCCCAATGAATGGTCTACAGGGACATCCTTCATGATTGCAAGAGAAAGAGGGAGTGTGCACAAGGCGGACACAGCATGTGAGCAAGAATCAGTGATTGAAGGCACACAAGAGATGTTTTTCCCCACTAATGCACTCTCTCTTAAAGCATACACTGGGGCAAAGGTTGAGAGACGTAATAGATGACAATCGCATCCCGATAAGACGTGACAGCCTCGTCTGCTTATAAATATTAGACCCTGAAGTGCAGCTCTGCCAACCAGAACATGGTTTACCCTGCCTGGAGAGTGTCCACGTCTGCTCTGCTTACCACTGACAATGCATTCGAACAACATGGTGCAGCTTCCCACCTTGTCAAAGGGAATTTGATGAGAGGTTATAATGACTGATGTGGCCGTCTCGTCAAATTAACATGACGAGGTATGTAAGCTTGGCAGCGGATGTTGATGAGTCCGCGTTAGTCCTGGTCTTTTCATGGCTTTTAACTCTTTGAGTGCCAGCTGTTTTTTAAACCCGAAAGTGCCTTGTGCCAGCGTTTTTTGCCCATTTTGAGTCATAGTTCTAGACCCACAGGATATTTTGTACTATGACTCTGAAAACACAGAGTAGTCAAATGAAAGAAGAGACTGTATTTCATCATGAAAAAAAAAAATGTCTTCACCATGTTTCGTTCTTGTTTTATCTGGAGGAGAGTAGAGGCCACTTTCACCAAAAACACCACTTTTTGTCCAGAATCCGTCTGTTTTGCTCTCCAAATGTGATCATCTCCACCTCCTGCTTTGACCTCCGTGGTGCATATTAACCCTTTATGTCCCAACTACAAATCACAGAACACACCCTGGACAAGTCTCCAGTTCATCACAGGACACATAGAGACAGACAACCCCTCACAGTCACATTCACACCTACGGTCAATTTAAATTAGCCAATTAACCTAATCCCCATGCATGTTTTTGGATGGTGGGAGGAAGCCGGAGTACCTGGAGAGAACCCACGCAGACACGGGGAGAACATGCAAACTCTACACAGTAAGGCCCCGGGCCAAGAATCAAACGCGGTACCTTCTCGCTGTGAGGCAACAGTGCTAACCACTACACCACTGTGCCACCTACCTTAGCATAAAGACTGGAAATCACTGCTTTAGGCTAATAAATAGCACACAGCACAAATATTTTATGTTTCTACAGATTTAACAAACCAGATTCAGTGTGCTATTAAGTGATCTTTGGATGAACTGGTAGGCAGATATTGTTCTCTTTTTTTTTTTTTTTTTTTTTTGTTATTTTAAGCTAAGATAACCAGCTGCTGCATGTATCTTTATATATGAGAGTACTAACTTCTGGCAAGTAAACAAATCTGCCTCTTTCCCATAATGTAATAAAATAATTATTGCTTTATACAGCTCTGCTTAAAATTGTCTTACACCAGGTTATACTCTATTTTAAGTTTAATTTTATTGCTGAAAAGATGAGGCTGAGTTGTGGCAGAAGTGGACAGCGAAGTCTCCTGATACTGTATAATACTGGGCTTAGTTATGACAGCTGCTTATCTATTAGCCTCTAACTGTTCTACTTCTACACTCCCTGAACTCCAGAATACATTGTTTCTTAGTTGAAACTTTTCAGTTGACTTGCAGATTAAATACCAAGGAAATCCCATCCCCAACTGGGCATAAACACAGTTAAGTCTTCCAGAAATACTGCTCGTTCTCTCAGGAGACAGAAATTGTGCGGCAGTGGATTCACCGGGGCTTGTGACACCACACATCTCTGTTCAGTCGTCGTAACAAGAAGAAGCAGCTACCTGCCATTTTAATTGCATTTCTCACTTTTGACTAATCACAGGAGACTTGTGGCCCTCTGGGCAGCCAGCCAGCTGGACTAGAAGGACACTGTGTCAAATTTATTCCCTGGCAACAAAAACCGCTGCAACAACAGAGGAAACGGCCCCTCCTAAATAAAATGTGATAATTTCATCTCTGGAGTTTATGGTGATTTGATTTTCAGACGTGTTCTCTGGTACACATTTACAAAGCCTGAAAAGAACCATGGCATGCTATATCTCTTTTCCATATTATTTGAAAGATTGATCATTTAGTTACTGTATTAATGTATAATAGAAAAAAAAAAAATAATAAGTTAGACAGGTAGTTGTGTGTTAACCGGGTCAGGACCTGACAATTTTAATAGTGCCAAATTTTGTCAAGCTTTCCAAAAACATTCTAAACATTGCAGTGCATCAGAAAGGGGAAAAAAAACAAATTGTTTATTTCCATTCTCTTAAATCACAAAATCTCTTTAAATATCACAAACAAATATACTGAGAGTATTGTACATACTGTAAAGAAAGACAAAAAGAGTCCAAAGGTAACGATCGTTCCAGGGCTCCCCAGCATCAATAGGAAGGAGTTTTGTCTTATATTAATTTTATACTGTAGAAATATCTTATTTTTTTCAGAAACATTTGAACACATCGTGAAAATGTTAGCCTATAATTTACCTTGGCCAGGTCAAGACCACAGCGGTACACAGTATGAGAAACAAACTGGTCTGTGGATAAAAACAGGTCTAAGGTACTGCAACGCTGACTGTCCACCACTTAAATAAGAATGAAATATTCACGGGTTTCACTGCTGATGATGAGATACCCAAATGGAACTGAAGACTTGATTGGACCTGATCTTTTCTTTGAGAGACCATGACAGCCATGGAGAAAGTATTTACCTCGCTGTGGTCAGCAGTCAATAATCAACACAATCATTCAGTTTATTGAAGCCATTATCTTTCACAGTGAATTAGCCTGAGGGGAGGCTTATTTTTCTATAACAGGCAATCTCAAGATCCCCAGCCATGACCTTAAGAAAAAAAAGGGGCCATCTGATCGATGTTTTCTGACATTGGCGTCCATCGTGTGTGCCATGCCACCATATATATTAATGGAGTTTGTTTGCCTCACAGCACTTTTCATTTTCCAGCTGTGATTGTCACACAATGGTGTTGCTGTCTGTTTGCGATGTGGCGATAGGATACATCTGAGGCAGCTATCCCCCAACTGCACGCCTCAGAGGCCAACGCTCAGCGGGTACGAAGAGCTCACCCCCTGCCATCTCCAGAAATGCTGGCCTTGCAGAGGCATCATGGGTGGAGTAATCTCCGTGCAGAAAATATGCTCACATGTGCTAGACCTCATTCAAAGGATAGCACGCTCTTTAGGGTGTAATTACATTCTACTCTCTTCTGGGCTATCTATAGAGCAATTATGTTTCCAAACAAAACAGTGTTGTTGCAGTATTGTGTGCAGATTGCCATCCTCAGAGATGATACAGCAGCTAACAGTAAATTAATTGGATGGATGGACCATGGAGGGGATATGTATCCAGTGCGTGTAAAACACTTGGTATTTTTTTTTTGTTTTGATAATTAATCTTCTAGGAATTTTCTTGCCCGTTATTTTTATGCTCCTCATTATTCTGCACAGTCCAAGGTCATGCTAACGAACCGCTAAGTGACTCACCGTTAGCCAGTCCCTCCACTTAATGGTCAACTTATCATGAGTTTCAATTTCCTAATTATGCTTACCATTAGTATTCCACAACAGTGTTTTAATCTGCTGGGCGATGTTTCACTCTATTGACCATGCAGCCTCTGCTGGCCTCAAGTGATGTTCAGGGTGTGACAGATTTTTGAGCGTCAGACAGATGCATCTGTTCTAATAATAATAACAACAACAACAGTAAAAACCATGTTTAATTGATATCATGGTAATATTCTGATGTCTTCAATGAAAACGTGAAAACGTGTTCATTAGTCTGTCTGAAGTAGATGAAGTTCAGAGGCAGTCAAAACATTTCATGAAGCACAGTGTGAAACAAAGGAACTGCTCACTCGAGCGATTTTACTCTTTAACTTATCTGAAGACAGAGTGGGGGTGGGCCTTGAATTCACTTCGATCTTGATGAATACCTCTGTGGACAGACTGACAGGGCTTTCAGAATTAAAACCTCAAATTCAAGTGTGTAAATTTTGTTAATGAAATCTGTTTAGCAGTCTTTTTTTCCATGACTAAGACCAAGCGACGACGAGAGGGCGTCTCCATCATTAAACACAGGAAGAAATACACAATATCTTTGATTAGAAAAGACATGACCAAATTGTCAGTTTAAAAAATAAAAATCCAACTCAAACTTTGTTGATGACTTCCACCAAAAAGTAACTCTTAAAAGTAACTTTTTAGTTCCTCTGTTTCTAAAAGAGCCTTCGATGATGCTCCATTCATGCCCTGAAAGCTTAATTTCAGTGTTGTGTGCAAAATAATACACTGTTAATCAACTCTACAGTTTTTATTCATTTGCGTTCACGTCACTAAACTTTGCTCACTCCTGAATGGGCAAAGGGCAAGAGAGTAATGATATTACTGCACCGACATGGCAGTGCTCCTAATTGTAATTCTGCCATACATTATCATTAATCTTTTGTATCTGGTAAGAAAATCGGCACGTTTTATTTTGTGCAACCATACTTGGGTCATATAACTACTCACGTAACCTTATTTAAATAGGAAACGTGGAAGTGTTTGGTTGCTCTAACTATGCTAAATGCTAACAAAATAGCGCTGTGCACCAGAGCGATTGAATGCAAAGACGAGATATATTTCAGTATGGATATATGGTGCCACCACTCCAGCTTTGAGAGGCAGAAGCATGATGACAGGACTGTCGGTTGCAGAGCTCTTAAATGTGTTATAAGTAACATGGTACTGCCCAACACTGGTCACCACCTTGTCTCCCCCTCTCTGTCACTCTCTCTCAAACACATACTTGTTTTATATTACTCACGTCACAGGGACATTATATTGACTTTTTTTTCATTTCCCTAACCATAACCACTACTTGCATAATCCTAACCCTAACCAAAATCCAACCTTACCCTAACCTTAAACCTTCACCAAGTCTTCAACCTAAAATGTAACAGTTTTCATTTTGGGGACAAACATTTTGTCCCCAGAAGAAAGGTGATTCCCCACAATGTGACTGTGTAAACACATTAATGTCCTCATAATGTGAGCAACACACCCACAACACATTCTGCTTTGCAGTCTTGATAATTGTGCTACTACAATGTATTCAGTTTGCAGGTTGCGTTGTTTCCGGTTTAGGTTTTTAGATTGTATGTGAAATGTTTTGGCCACACTAGATTTGAAATATTCAATATAATGTCATGACTAACAAAAATAAAAATAGCTAAAGTTACAAAATTGGCAAAAAGTTGGCGAAAATGTCATGACTTTCTAAAGTCGACTAACACTAGGGTGAAAATAAGTAAAACATGACTAAAACTGATAAGCAAAGACAAACTGCTTACACCTGCATGACAGCAACAATATAAATATGTATACAAGTATGTACAAAGCTATTGTTTCCTTTGCCTGCTAAGAGTTGTTTTTACCAGAGCAGGCTCCTCTGTTGTGCTGGAGTTCTCATTCAGAAACTTTTTTGCAATGTGTGCACTATTTCAACTCAGTGAATCTTTTTTGTTTGAATGATGGGCTATAAATAAACACTCCTTTCTTATCCTAATGAGTGTTCTCCTGGTTGCACATTTACATCACCACGCATTAAGCTGATGTCCTTGTCCAGAGTGTCTAACATAACTGCTCACTTTCTTGCTTTAGGATACTTCATCACAACTCATTGATGTAGATAGACACTTTGCTTGTTGCAGTAAAAGTGATTTATGACAAAGCACAGTTTTTTTTTTTTTTTTCCACATAATTGTTTGTTTGAACACAAACAAAATATTGTCCCATCTTCCCATTGCTGTTAAATGCTGCCTTACTTCAGCACATCTATTAAGGGTTGTGTTGCTCAAAGAGTGGAAGTGGCAGCAGGGACAGCAGGTCAGCACATGGCTGCTCAAAGCTCTAAAACTAGGGGGCACAATAACATGTGCCACTTCCTGTTCTGAGGTCAGCTTCCTGTTTGTGTGCAGTTCTCATATGAGGTTAAGGTGACCTTGTTTGTTTTATTTTTTACCCTTAAACTGAACAGTGAGGGGAAAAAAATCATAGCCCAGAATCATTGGTGCACAACGTATTTTGTAATATTTCTATGCACACCCATCAGACATAATATTATGACCACTGACAAGTCATCATGGCTCCTGTGATGTATAAGACAGTAGGGCTGGCTTTAAAAAAATCAATTAATCCATTTTAATCAACTTTACTTTAAATGGTTCATAATCGATTCATAAAATCCAAAGATCGATCTTTTAACTTGAGTGTTTTTTTCCTTCACTGGACTTGTGGAGAAGCAGCCTGAAGTATCAACCCTGCTAGTCTCATGTGATCAGTGTTTAGAGCTGCTTTCCACGGAGCAAGATCTCATGAGATGTTACTGCCAGCAGTCAAGCAAACATGGCGGAAGCGAGTTCACCTCTCAAGGCACCGCCAACGACTTTAAAAGCTGATGTTTGCATGTATTCAGGATTTAACAAATTGGACAAAACAAGTAATATGCAAAATATGCAACAGGAAGGTAAAATACAGTGGCAATACAACAAATCTCCACAACCATTTGACAAGACATCACTTAGAACTGAAATATCCCTGACTGAATCGATATTGAATCAAACTGGGACCTTGTAATATCGAATCGAATCGATACCCAGCACTATAAGACAGTCAATAAACATTTTGTTCTCAAAGTTGATGTTAGAAGCAAAAAAAAAAATGTTCAAACGTCAGGATTTGAGTGAGTTTGACATCAAGAACCAAACTGTGATGGCTGGAGGACTGGGTCAGAGCATCTCCAGAGGCAGAGGCAGGTGGTGCTAATATTATGCCTGATCGGCGTATAATTAATGCTGCTTATAAAAGCTTCCATTTCAAACTAGTGCATTAGCTGAGTAGCTACTTAAAGTGTATTGCTGGTTGTGTCTGGGTATGGTTATATTAATGTTGCCCTAAGATTTGAATCTATCAATCTGTGGATGTTCACCAGGGATGCTCATTGTGTTTATCAAAGCAGAGTGCAGTGAATTTGAGCTTCTATACTATAGCTTTTCTTGAAGATGAGGCAGATCGGGCCATCAACTGTCCATAGCATGTTTTCATAGTCAGCCATAGGAAAGCAGAGCCGATCACAAGACAAGACAGACCCAAGGACAGACAGGGAGCATGGTGCTCTACAGGCAATGGTTGCCACTGTTATGTACTGCATATAAATCAGTCTGATTTATTCATAGATGCGTATTGGTTCATTGTTACATTTAGGTTCCCATGGTAAATGGTTCTAAAACTGTTTTCAGAAAGAAGGGTCATATTCTTCTTGGTTAAAAAGTTATTTCTTTGTACTCTATATTTACTGCCTTGTTGAGCTTGTACAACACACTGGCCTATATACTGTATGTGCAGTAGCCTCTATTATATTGTGTCTTTTTAGAATATTTAATATGAAGAGAAGGTATTGCCATCTGTTATGACTGCCAAATAGAAAGTGTCACAACCTTCTTGGGACCTCTTCTTTCCACAAATGGTACAGGACCAGGACCAGCCTGTTGCACAAATACCTTGGATTAAGATTATCCTTAAAGATCAAATTTCCTTAACTTTTTGAGTGCCATTGACGTATTTCAGCATCATTTAAAATTCAACGCTTGAGTGCCATAAACATAATCATAAATCAAAGTGGTTTTGAGGTACCAGGTCACTGATCACGGTCTCACACAGCCTGTGAGTAATATTGGGGCTTCTGGGAGATGTAGTCTGAGCACAAAGAGACTGTATACACCACAGAGATCAAAACAGGGAGTGGAGACAATCGTGATTATAGAAGAAAACAGAACAAATCACTCCCTGAGTCTTCTCCTTGAGGTTTCCTTAAAATGTTCACTTCAGTATTTACAGTTTGTCTTGGTCTTATACTTAATGTTAGTTAATCAGCTGCACCTTGGCAAACAATGTCAGGGAAAAAAAAAGAAAATAAACTGTATCTTAATTGCAACATGGCCAGGCTTACAGTGATAAATGGAGAACATTAACATGTCCAGAAAATAGTGTGAACTTGATGGATAAGATTAATGATGAGCAATTGATTTTACACTTTATTTGACCATGAGTGTGCATTTTGTACAGGCTGTGTGGAGACATTGGTCTCAAAACGTAACCTAACCGTTTTATTTAGGGGTGTCCCTATACAACTTTTTCATTTCCAATACAATACCAATATCACAGCCTTCAAATCATACAATCAAAAAAAAAGAGATTTGATGTCAAAAAAGCTCAATCAACATGTATTTTTCTGTGTGCATAACAGTGTTGAGGCTGAACTGGTCCAGAGTCAGTGTCAGGATGACTACCTATCTATCAAAGAACCTGAGAGATGCTCTTAAACTAAGGTTACAATGGACAGTGTATTAAATCAGGATGTAAGTATCACAGGGTGTTCACAGAGAATGTTTCTGCAAGCTATGTAAAAAAATATATATAATGGTACTTCTGAAATTAAAATAGCTTATACAACAATTTTATGAGTGGCCTAGCATGAAATTAGATTCTACTCAAGCCCTAAAACTGCATTATTGAATTTCATCTATACAACAGTGTCTCTCACAAGGCCCTGATGCTAATGCAGGGCCAGATGTGATAGGAATGTAACTGATACGCTATGAGACTGCAGACAGAGATTAACAAATTTAATCTAGATAATCAAATAAGCTAAAATAAAGCCAGTGCTGTTGAACCTTATGCCTGTCAGTGTTGTTCTTGCCTTTAACCGTGCCAGAATCTCGCTCTGCCTAATATTCTGTTTAGTTTCATCAGTATGCTGGGTCATGCCCCTCTCCCCCCTCTACCATCTGCCTTGGCATCCCAGTTTCAAACTGGATGAGCAGAGGAGTCGTATTTGTCCTCGCAATTGGTCTCTTTACTGTTTTGGGGTGGGAGGGGTGAGAGGCTAGGGCTTGTGGGGAGGGGCGAGGGGTGTGGTAATGGCTGCATATTGATGCATGATGAGTGTCCATATTACTCTAATGAACTGCAACAGCCCCTTTCATATGTTCCGCAGAGTGAATTGTGCTTAGCGTTAATGGCAAAATTTTGCATCGGGTAATGGGAGAATCCAAACCAGCTATCCCACTGCAGCAAACCAACACTGTGGATCAAGCTGTGACTTTATCCACAATGCTGACGCAAGACTTCAGCTGCCTGCAAACAGCATGCTTCCTGACAATACATTCAACGGTTCAATGCACACATTAGCATTTATCACAGATGATCGTTTTAAAATTGACGATATTTAAATATTGTGCAGCTGTAGAAGTCAAGTCATTGCATTGGGCTGACTCTTTTTTGCTGACTCCGGCTTATTGATTTTAAACGGTTATCGAATCCAGGTGCTGATTGTTGTCTCCATGGATTACATCTTAAAACATGGTTACATCTTTAAAGGGGCTAAATGTAATACTCAGCGCATTAATAGAACTGCAAACAACTGTATCTTGTGCAAAGAAGTCCCAAAGAACTCTCCCTCTGTGTGTGTTGTGTGCAACACACACAGCATGCTTTGGCCACATAACCACAGCTCAGAGAGCTAACAGTGCTAGCTCACAGACACTGCTGTGTGCTGTGGTCATACTGGAGTTTACAGGGATGAAGTCATCTCCAGTTTTCTGTCAGGTGAACAGCGTTAGTATCTCTGTCAGTACTTTGGCACTGTTAACAATGTCGTCTGGCTCGCATTCGCCATGTTGAGAGCCATTTAGATTAGAACCCGACCAATTTCTTGGCCTATGACTGATATAATGATATCAGCGAACATATTTGATTTGCGCTGATATGGAAATATTTGCCTGGTGAGGCCCACTCTGTCCCAGCTGATTTGGACATTGTCTCCTCTGCTTCTTTCTTGCCAGCATGTCTTGTGTGTCTTTCACTGGGTAACACCAAGTGAAACTCACACACAACCAGTGGCTGTTTAAACAGCATATTAAACGCTGGAAAACCAGGCTATTTATGCTGATAGTTTGACACGGGTCACAGCTGTGCCGTGTTCTGCCTGCAAAACTGATCGTGGCCACTCCAGAAGCGTCTTTTCACGCCGTTCTAAAAATACTCTAGAGCTGTTTTTTAGTGTCTGCTTTGCTTGTTGAGGTGATGCACCCAGAACCAGCTCCTTTTCTCCAGTTACTGTATGTGAAAATATAGAGACAAAATAATCATCAGGAATACATTTTTACTAGGGCTGTCAAACTAAACATGTTTTTAATCTAACAGAATGTCAATAGTTGTGATGAATCACTTCTTTTATTATTTTGCATTTCACAGCAGTTTTTAACATCATATTAACAATGATTGCAGTTGATAACAATCTGGAGTACGTCTCTCAGAGTCTTCCATGACTTTGACTGGTCTGCAGTCAGCTGACACTCATTTAACAAGTGTTGTAGTTTATACTATTATAAACTATTATATAAACTAGTACTATTTAGTGCTATTTAGTTTCATCCTCATGTCTGTGGAGACCTGCTCCCTCCTAAACAGCGCTTTGGCTGTTAACATCATGTTAGCTTACTAAGGTGTTATTTGAATTGTGTTTTGAACAAGGTGCATATTACATTTGATGTCTCGACTGGGCCGTTGGAAGCAGATGCTGCAAGTAACAGTGCAGCAAGCACATTTGCACAGCAATCCTTTAACTTCCTGTGTGTATTTAAGCACTGTCGAAGAGTGCACACATCCATCCTCTCACACAAATAGAACACATCCAAATAATACATCATGGCCCTCTGTGCTACAGAGCAAGCTCTCTGCATCCTCATTGTCCACTGAAAGCAACAACGCCTGTGAAGAAAGTCCTCTTTTCACTTTAAATTTTGTTCAACAACAAACAGCCACACAGCGTGATCACGTGCTTTATCTCTTTTTCTTTCTTTTTTCTTGTGTTCCTTCTCTGGTTAATTGTGTTACTTTCTTCTTTCACCACTTCCATTCTCCATCTGGTGCCCTCGGCTCCCAGCGCAGATCAAGGACAGCCAAACAAGTCCATACCAAAGCAGGGAAAGTATTCTGCTTCATTTTCCTGTTGTTGGCATGCGAACGTCAGCAGAGAGTGTTGTCTGGAGGAAAAACAAGAGCAGCCTTAACAGAAGAGACCAGTCTCATGTCTCAGGTATAGCTGAAGCAAATGTGTGTTATGCACGTTCATTCTCATATACCTACTGGTTGAGCATGACATGCAACTAGCCAACAGGAAGTCAAATCACATTTTTCACAGACATTGAGACCCATTCATCAGCATCACCTGCCAGCCGTAGCGACCATAGCGCCAGATTACAACTTTGTAAGAGCAAAAACCAGCTCTGAAATTTGAATGAATTCTTGCACTCCATGTGAAACAATAATGCATTGGTTTGAGATGTTTGCAGGACATTGCAGGATTTTTTTTTTTTTCTTCCTGCAGTCGTTGTCTTTCTGTGATTTAATCGTGGAAGCGTGGACCAGCAGCTTAAAGCCCTCAGGTCATCACTCTTAGTGTTATCATGGGACACTCTTCCGTGCTGCCTGACTTAATGGCTTAGGGGAACCTCATCTCTCTGCGTCTCTCCTTGCCCTGTTTACAGTACATCAGGCAGATATGAATATGCATGCTGTAGTAAATGAAGCAAATAACTTGACGCCAGGTGTCACATTTTTTCGGCTCATCTGCAGAATTATTTGTTGAGATGTACGAAAAAGAAACCTCTTCAAGGTTGATTAGTTTACGTTTGACACCATTGCCAGACGATTTGATAAAATAACATTTGGTGCATCTTGACAACAAAAGTCAAGACATTTCATTTTGGCACCTACGGAAGCACTACATCTGCTGCCTTCTATTACTTTTCACATTTCTTCAAACTTTTGCCAGCCTTTTCGCCGTTGCTCTCACACTCTGAACATAATGTCTTTCCAATTGACATTCAGCACCATTGCAGCATATAACTCCTACCCTGAATGTTAAACAGATATGACATGGGGCTTTGATTGTAAATAATTTGGCTCAAGCTTTGGGGTCAGCGAACCACGGAGCATCTACTTTCTCTTCATATCAAGGCCTTCTGTTCCTCCAGCTGCTGAGCTGCCTGTAGTTCAGACAGGTGTCATCGTAGCTATGCAAAACACCTTCATTCTTGATACAATTATCCCCCTGGCTTGGTAACTTAACCTACAACGTGGCTGGGAGGCATATTGGTGCTTCCAGGAATCCTCGCTGTAGTGCCGGAATACCATGACATGAATGATACAGATGTGATGAGTTGACCCTCCCTAATGTGGTTCTCTGAAAAGTGCACCGTCGACTGGAGCTCCACAGTGATAAATCAATGTGTTAAACAGGTCCTATTTTTCTGCACAAAGGCTTTTGCTGGAGGATAGCTCATCAGAGCAGCTGCAACAAACACTCATTTATGTATTGTAATGTACTAATTATTAACCTGCAACAAAACAAAAACATGTCAAATTATTCAGCATGAGAGGAAGTCTATTTTTGAATCATATTAAACCTCTTTTTCCATAAGTTTTGTCAAAGATCTGCAGGCTGTTCCATAACTGAGTGATGCTATAGCTTGGTAATGACTGTTGCTGACAGAATGTGCTCATTTACATTTATGACGGATTAGCCATGTGTAGTGTAAATTGGCTGCTTGTTTCAGCAATCTAAGTGTTCCAAACTTGACTCTGCAGAATTTTTCAGCTTCGATGTTAGTAGTGGTGGAGACTTATTGATTATTGTGCGATGCAACTTTTCCCACCTTAATGAAGAATCATGAATTATTAATGTGACAATGGTCAAAAATACAATGCATTACTTGTTAGCAAGTTCTAGACACAACCTACTGTTGTAGGTTTCTGAATTCTATCACTAGTTGGGAGTTACTTTCTTTCCCTTGTAATTCAAATAATGCAGTCAGTCAGGACACTACAAAGTGACGTCCGAGGGCCAAAGCTGGTCTGCCAATCTTGCTAGATTTTGCCAGATGTTATCGCTGGTGGGCAGCACAGTGGTGTAGTGGTTAGCACTGTTGCCTCACAGCAAGAAGGTACTGGGTTCCCAGCCCAGGGCCTTTCTGTGTGGAGTTTGCATGTTCTCCCCGTGTCTGCATGGATTCTCTCTGGTACTCCGGCTTCCTCCCACCATCCAACCAATGCAAACATGCATGGGGATTAGGTTAATTGGTTAATTTAAATTGACCGTAGGTGTGAATGTGAGTGGTTGTCTGTCTCTATGTGTCCTGTGATGAACTGGAGACTTGTCCAGGGTGTATCCTGCCTTTCACCCTAAGAAACCACCCCCCCCACGACCCTATGAGGATTAGCAGTAGATGATGGATGGTTATTGCTGGTAACTGGTACAAAATCTGAAAACATCAATACATCAGTACCAGCAATGGGAACCAGGAAAGACGATGAATACCCCATGCCCTAATTTTAGCGAGGAAACTTCAATGGAAACTTCTTGAAACAGAGCCATTTCCAAAAGGGTCTCTCAACCTCCAACTCAGGATACTTGAACAAAATTGGTTCTATCCTATTTTTTTGTGATATTTTCACCAGATCAGCACAATTGCATTCAACTTGTGATTTATAACTCTTTCAGTGCCATTGACGAGTTTTGCTGCCAAAGTGTTTTTTTTGCAGTGGGTCTGATTGTGGTTTCTATTCGGGACATGAAGGGTTAATATGTGCCATGGAGATCAAAGCAGGAAGTGAAGACGATCGAGATTAGAGAGCAAAAGTGACGGACTCTGGACAGAAAGTGGTGTTTTTGGTGAAAGTGGCCTCTACTCTCCTCCAGATAAAACAAGAATGGAATAAGGCAAAAACAAAGTATTTTTTTCATGATGAAATAGAGAGTCTCTTCTTTCATTTGAGCTATTTAGTGTTTTCAGAGACATAGTACAAAATGTTCTGTGGGTCTTGAAATATGACTCAAAATGGGCAAAAACACTGGCACAAGGCACTTTCGATTTTACAAAGCAGCTGGCACTCAACGAGTTAAGGAGCTGCCTATGTAAAAGCTAAAACAACATGAATTAGGGCACCATGGTATCCTAGTACTATAGTAATATAATACAGTAATATAAACTGGCCTCCAGTTTTGGCCCTTCAAAGGAATCCTACAGTAGGTGAAACATCAATATGTGAACACACAGATACTGTTGACTTAATTGTAGCATGAGACAACAGTTCAAAAAGGTTGCCCACTAGCATAAACTGAAGCTGTTATTCTTTGTGAAACCAGTGGAAACTGGAAGGAGCTCAATGAGTGTTGTAAATGTATACACAGCTCATAGTCAAGTGTGACAGATTAAAGTCAAAAAGCTGCAGTGGTCCGATCATAAATATTTCAAAGCCGAGACAGTTGGGCTCAGACCAGTCCTCTGCCTCTTCCCCAAAGACGGACAGGAATATGTGTTTCACAGTTAATTAAAATCAGGCCTGGGCTCATGTTGCATGATTAATTACCTCATACCTTGTAGTTGCCCACAAACATTGATGACTCTGGCTTGTATGTCATGGATAGGACTTGCACCATTCATCACCCCTGTAAGGTCAAGCTCAAAGCGACATTGTGTTCAGTAATTATAAGTCCCTGCTCCCACAACCATGTTCTCTTATTGCCTTTGATTTTGATAAATACAGTCATGTCTGCGTTGACGAGTGTTCCTATTAGCTTAAAATCAATGTTTGCATACAGCTAAGGGTTTGAACACCATTAACTAGTTGTCCACATGCAGAATTAAATTGCCACCAGATGAATGACTTGAAGCTACATGTTATGAAAGATTACCAGATGAGTGGTTCAGGAAGACAGAAGTAGTTAAAGAAATGTCAAGGAAAACCAGCATCTCCTCAAGGTTAAAGCTAAATCTTAAGATATTCAAGTGGTTGGTTCTGAGATATTCAGCAGTGATACACATCAGACAACTAGAGCATCTTTTCTGTGCCTTACTCTGGAGAAAACGCATTACATCCCTTTTTGGCTTTGGAGAATGCCACTGAGCAAATGTGTGTCTCCTGACACCTTGAGTTAATGATCAGCCAGGTTCCAGAGAGGCGATGTATTTTGAGTCACCAGCGAAGCATGACAATAACCTTTAACATTATCATTTACGCACATATTATACCACAGGACAGATTGTCTATAGGCTGCCTTGCAGCAATAAGTCATCCTCCGCTGATAGGGTACCATCCTCATTTTGTCACGTTCAGGTGTGTGACTTTGAGGTGGTTTGCAGGCCAAAATCATCCATCTTGTGAAATTTCATTTTAGTCTTGTTTTCAGAATGCCTCTCCCAAGGTGAAATATTGTGATATTGCCACAGGCATAATGTTGGGAGATTAAAAAGGGGGAAGAAGTAGGGAAATGAAATAAAGTGAATCTTATCATATGGCTTGTCAAACAACATTAGTTTATGCAGAGATGTGAATTACTGCATGTGTTTTAACTGCAGGGTAACAAGCTCAAGGCTGTGTCGTTGTGGCGCCATGATAGGAATGTAATATTTTTGAGGGAATGCAGAATGACAGGCACCCAGAGAATCAAAGCTGTTGGAATACAATGGTTTGTTATGAATCATGCAGGGCAGATTGTAACAGCAGCACTCAGCAGCGGTGTCTGCTTTCTGTGTGCTTTATTAGGACAGACTGTCATGACATGACATTAACATCATAATAAAAGACAGAGACATTGTACATTAATATTAATAAAACCAAAGGAAGAATTAGCCACATCATTTAAGAACAGTTTAACTGAAATCATTCAACCATAGTCATTATAATGAATCCAGTTATTGAAGGATGTATTGGTACTTTGAATTTGAACAATGCAGTTGAGTGCTGTGCTAAATTATATATTATATTTTTGGATAAACCAAGTATGTATTAATGTATATTACATATATTATTATCATATTATTGTTATATTATTATTGCATTGGTACTATATTATACTATATTGTGATAATATGTTCTAATATGTTATTATTATATTGTTTTACATATGTTATATCTTAGAGATACACAAATTATATTATTTTTATATATTGTTTTATACATATTATATATTATAAATACATATCTTTTTGCACAATAATGGTCAACAACAGTGTGCAATAATTACACTCCATCTCTATGTGCAATAATACCACTTCCATGTGCAATATTCCAATTCTCAAATTGTGCAATAACTTTTTATACTGACTTGTAGCAAACTGTTTTATCGTTACTACTGTAAAACTGTGCCTTACTGCTGTAAATAGTGTTTTATTTCTTACAAAACTTTATTTATGTCTTTCCTATTTCATTTTTAAGATAACTATATATTTTTTTCACCTTTGTTGCATTTGACTGAGTACCATGTGGAGCAGCGCTCCTAATTTCTTTGTATGCACCATCATATAATGACAATAAAGGCTTTTGATTTTATTTGATTTTTTTGAAGAGGCTAATTTGACTGTTACAGGTACTATTTTTATGCCGTGTCTGTAGGCTTCCTGATCAAAAACCGGTCTGATCTAAATCTAGAATGTTCTTACTCTCATGCTGGTATGGATTTATTGTATTTCCAAAAGAATCTAGACATAAATAAGGTACATCACTCCATAGATGGTAATATACCTGTTAAAATTCATAAAACACATCTCCACCTTCTGTATAGCAGTACTTTCTGAATAGATTTAGCAGATGTGGTAAAATGGCACACAGCAGATGGAGCCGTATCATAGAAACGCTGCAGCAGATTGATAGTGTGGATATGTAGAAAGGCAATTTTCAGATAACTCTGATTTTAAATGAAGATTAATATGTCATAGATGTATGTTTGACTGCCTGTTTTGGTACTGTTCTGAGGCACTGTGTAATATAATGCTGAGATCCACAAATTGCCCACCTCACCATTTGTAAATGTGTTGAACAGCACACTGACAGCAAAAACATCACATGCAACTCAATGGAAACTTCTTGAAAGCTTTTTTTAATGAAACACAGCATGCAAAACAAAAAGGCAAGGGAAATAATTAACATGGAACCGACACGCAGTGATCCTTAAAAGAAAGTTGGCAACATTTTGTCAGCAGCACAGCTATGCAGCCTTTCCCCCTCCTGGGTCTCAAGACCCATCACAGATAATCACCGACTGCTTGCACAGTCAACTCTGCCTGTTGAAGATGTACTTAATTAATCCCTTCCCAGCCAACAATAGGCTACGGGGGAAAAAAAACAGTCCAGAGAGCTTTATTTTGTGTACAATTAAAGATGCCCTTCCCTCAAATGTCCTCCTCAATCAATGGCACTGGAGGACAAGCGGGACAAAGTTGATGCAACACATAGAGACCGCTGGGGCAAAAAGTTTGGATTTATTGGATGACCTTCAGAAGCCTTTTGGAGCCTGTCAGTCTAGCATTGACATAATGTTGGTCTGCCTCTATGTTAAGGTAAGGGCAGGTGTGTATATACACCTTATATTTTTCGCTCTATTTCCCCACCTCAGCTAAAAAAAAAATACACTGAGGCAAGAGAGGAAATAACAGGAAGCAGCTTGTTGCTGCTGAGTTAGATGTATGGATGCAAAGGTGTTAGTGAACTGGACATTCTTCTTGTAGAAACAAACATACTCAGGGCATGGCGTTTCCATATAAACAATCAGCGAACATGACTTATCACTTCAAGCTGCTGCTGCAGTCGACTGGGTACTGACTCAACCACAATGCAGAACCATCTTTGTCCTTCAGTTTTACCAAATACTGTGATAACCAGTGGTTTAGCTGAGCTAATTCGGCTACGTTCAGATTGCAGCCTCAAGTGACCCAAATCCAATTTTTTTGCCCCTACAGTATGAGACCTGTATCTGATCTTTTAATTACAGTCTAAAACCGATACATATCTGATTTTTTGACATGCGACTTCAGTCTGAACGGCCAGGTTGCATTCATCCAACCTACACATCATCAGTAAGCGACAAATGTCACTATTCTGCGCTTAAGTAGGCGTAAGCAAAGAAAAACAACAAATATGGCGGACGATAATGCTTTACTTCTGTCACTACCCGATCCGTACCGGAAACCCGATTTGTACTGCGCAAGTGCAAAACTGGTCACTTCCTCTCCTCATAATTTTTATGACAGAGCTTCGTCATTGTCGCAACGCGCGGCTGAGTCATAATTTAAAGTAGAAGCAGGAAAGATGTCTGCAAGGATGAATGTGGCAGTATATCAGCAGCTTCATGCTTTCTCCTGAACGGAGGTTTGGGTTAGGATTTAGGGAACCAGTAAGGGCATGTTTAAGAAAATTAACAACTCTAATCAGTAACTGCCGTAAAATTATGCAGTAGGCTGCCGAGCGGATGTAGACACGTTTTGCACATGCGCAGTACAAATCGGGTTTCCGGTACGGATCAAGTAGTGACACCTTCCGTAAACACTGAGCACGCTCGCTGCCTGTGACGTCGTCATGTCCACCAATGCACATGCAGGACACACTTTTGGGGCGTTTAAAGTTCATGCTGGAGATCACATACAAGTTGCATTTAATTGAAAAATGTGAACAACCTCGCAAAAAAATGGATTTCACAAAAAAATCTGAATTGCGCATCAAGCCCTGCAGTCTGAACGTAGCCTTAGATTTGAATATCAATAAAGCTTGTGCCAGTGCAAAATTATACTGTGTCTTCTCAAGTATTAGTTAGTTGAAGAAACTTGCTTGTAGTTAACAGATGTGTATCACTGTGACGGCAGTGTAAGATACCAGTGCATTGATAAATTAATTTCAAGCAAATATTATGTTAACTCTTTGAGCCACTGATGTATATATACTATATAAGTAGTAGACAGTATACACTACAGAATTCAAAGCAGGAAGTGGAGGCGTTGAAATCGGAGAGCAAAACGGACATATTCTGGAGAAAAAGTAGTGATTTTGGTGAAAGTGGCCTCTACTCTACTTCTGATAAAACAAGAATGGAACAAGGTAAAAACAAATGTTTTTTTTTTTTTTTTTTTCATGATGAAACAGAGGGTCTCTTCTTTCATTTGAGATATTTTGTCTTTGAGTCCATCCATCCATCCATTTTCTACTGCTTTTCCTCACGTAGCGTCACGGGGGGCTGGAGCCTATCCCAGCTGTTTTAGGATGAAAGGCAGGGTACACCCTGGACAAGTCTCCAGTTCATCACAGGACACATAGAGACAGACAACTATTCACACTCACATTCACACCTACGGTCAATTTAAATTAGCCAATTAACCTAATCCCCATGCATGTTTTTGGATGATGGGAGGAAGCCGGAGTACCAGAGAAAACCCACACAGACACGGGGAGAACTTGCAAACTAACCACTCCACCACCGTGCAGCCCTGTTTTCAGAGTCATAGCTCAAAATATTCTATTCTGGAAATATGACTCAAAATGGGCAAAAACTCTAGCATAAGGCATTTTCTGTTTTATAAAAGGGCTTGCAATCAATGAGTTAATATGAGCAGCTTTCTTAATGGATTTCTCATTATATGTCAAACTGTGAGGTGAAACTTTCACGAGTGTGTGTCAAAAACTCAATCTAACTATGAATTATTGGGACGAACAAAATTTTAGCTGCTGTTACAAACTGCTGTTTTGTTGAATCCTGCATCATTGTTATGAACTCAAGGAGGTACAAGGAGGTAACTTTCATCCAGATGATCAGAAGTGAAAGTTAACTAAAAATAACACTAAAACATAGCATGAAGCGCTGCTCAGCCATCCTTCATTCTGTGTAGTATTTCAAAGAATGAGATGAAAGGAAAATAATAAACTGAGCATGTGCTGTTTGTTTCATCGCTCGCTGCCTGAGTCAACTCTGCTGTTCATTTTGAATACATTTCTGGATTTATCTAGACAATGGCCTTTTAAGTTGCAGCTGGGTGCATGATTCATCACATAAACACCCACAGGGCTGTGTAATTAATCAAACATGTATCATGCTCACGATTTGGCCTCCCACAATCAAATAAATATGATAAACTACAATATTGATTAGTCATATTATTGTAAAAAAATAATAATACTGGTCATTGTGAAACTTGTGAAATTACAGACAGGCTCTGTTATGTCAGTCACTTCCATGAATTATACCTCATTGTATTTTTCACACATTGAAAATGAAAGGAACATGCTGTTGTTTTAATGTTGATTAATAGCTTGGTGTGGTTGTATTTTTCTGCAGGAAATGCAATAAGCGAATAAGGGCCACTTTTAGTTTCAAGCAATGTATTTTAATATTTGCACATTAGCAGGATTGTAGTATGATTTGGAAGTGAAAGCAATGTGAATGCAATGAAAATATCCCCTGAAAATCAATAAATTATCATAAATAAGTGTGACCTGAACTCTTTGAGTGCCAGCCCTTTTTTAAAACAGAATGTGCCTTGTGCCACTGTCTTTTCCTATTTTGAGTTATATTTCAAGACCCACAGAATGTTTTGTACTATGTATCTTAATACACTGAGTAACTTTCTATTTCATCATGAAAAAATAACATTTGTTTGCACCTTCTTCCATTCATTCTTGTTTTATCTGGGGAGTAGAGGCCAGTTTCACCCAAAAGACTACTTTTTTTCTGGTACCGATTGCTCTGCTTTCTGATCCACATGTCTGCACTTCCTGCTTCCATCTCTGTGTCTTATAGAGGGATTCTTGGTTCATCAACATGGTAAGATACGTGCTCAATGTGAGTGCAGGAAGAGTGACCCCTTCCAAACTAAAATCAGTGAATGGGATACGTCTTAATGACCCATACTCGACTTCAGTGGCCAGACATCCATTCCTACCCGATCGAGGCACCCAGGGCAGGATCTACGAAAGGTTTGTGTGTATAAAATTGTATGCAGTTATTGTCGCAATGCATGCATATGCATAGGCATGCAATGCATAGCCAGGCCTGTTTTGGGTGTGTTGTTTCTTTGTGTTGTGTGAAATAATGTGTAAAACTATTATTGAACTTCATCTGAAAACCACGTTCCTCCCTTTTTTGTCACAGCTTATGAGCCAGGTTGTGATCAAGTGGGGACTCGTCCTTCTTATTCTTTATTTTTCCTGCTTAGTCGGAAGCTTAAATAGCTCAGCATCACTTGATGTGCCATGGGCTGGATGTGCCATGCGCTTTAGGTGCCACTGTGTAGGTTCCCAGTGATTGTTTCATTGTAGTGCAGATAAGTTGTTTCATGCTGTTGGAGTTGATATCAGCTGGTGATTCTGATGTAGCCATTTTCTGCTGTCAGGCTGTAGCAGTGTTGCTCCTTTGGGCCTCTGTTTTCTTTTTTGGTGGTTAGAGCCTTATCATAATTTGCAACTTGCACCTTGCATTCCTCTTATGTATGTATTATAGTATATATTTTCCTACTTGATATTTAATTTTTTTATCTTCCTGAAATGGGGGCGGCACGGTGGTGTAGTGGTTAGCATTATCACCTCACAGCAAGAAGGTACCGGGTTCAATTCCCGGCCCGGGGCCTTTCTGTGTGGAGTTTGCATGTTCTCCCCGTGTCTGCATGGGTTCTCTCTGGGTACTTGTCCAGGGTGTACCCTGTGTTACCAGACTAAATTGTCCTTGCAACAATGCAAATGAAATCTGATAAAAAAAATGGCAGACTGTCAGACGGAGAGTTAGATGCCACATGACTTACGCCCGACGTGGTGATGTCTCGATGTTTTGAAAAACATGAACATGTTAGCAGAATTTAATGAACGGGATCCAGAGACATTTTTCATGTTGTCAGAGCATGTAGCTGAAGCAAGAAAGTGGCCAGAGTCTGTGCTCAGTGCACGTTAGGCCCAGGAGGCTTACTCAGCGTTGTCATTTACTGATAGTCAAAACTACCTGTCTGTTAAATCTGCTGTTCTCAAAGCATATGAGCTTGTCCCGGAAGCCTATCTGCAACATTTTCGGAAGTGGAGGAAAGCTGAGAAGCAGACAAACCTTTTGCACATGATTTGACTGTGTTGGTTTCTTTCACTACAGGTTGAAACTTTCCAAGATTTGTGTGACCTCATTGTATTAGAGCAGTTCAACCATTGTATGAAAATATTGCCACACACATGAACTGTTATGGAAGCGGCTGCCTTAGCAGATGATGATGTCCTGACCATAAACTGTATAAAGAGTGGATGGAGCTATCTTGAAGTCACCTGTTGGTTTGTGAACAACAGCAATGAAGCCCATATGGAAGTTTACATTGAAATCGATGGGAAAATGACCATTTTCTCTCCTGCTGCATTACCTCTGTAAACACTATAAATATGAGTTTTTGTTAAGGGTGGGCGATATGGGGGAAAAATAATATCTCGATATTTTGGGGGAAACTTGTTTTTAGCACTAAGGATGTTCAAAAACTCATTTTCCGAGTGCCAAGCGGTGTTAAAAGGTGAACAGATTTCAACTTGAAGCGCTCTGAGCATGCCAGAGAGGTAGACCCACGTCTCGGTATTAAATCATCTGAAGTACCGGCAGCTTCAGGGACTGGAAGTGCCTGCATTTTATCTCTGCCATCACAACGCGCTGCTAAACTGTTGCAATCCACATTAGCTTATCCCCTGCTTCAAGTTCCTCATCATAGGACTGACTGAGTTATTCTACTGGCTTCCATCGATTAAGAAGCCTCGGAGGAAGCCGGGGGTACTACGAAGCCAGTACTGGTTCACTTGTTCGTCCGTTCGTCTGTTCCCTGAACCGCTGCAGCTTCCTGGTAAAATCACTTTGTTTGTTCACTGAGTCGCCCCTCCCCTCCCCTCGCTGGCTGGGTCATTCATCGAAAATTCACGAGTCCTGAATGAATGAACGAGGCAATTCGACTCCCTGCCATCACGTTGAGGCTGAGCTCAAGTGAACTGAGAAAGGAACGAATCAGTTCAGGAAGTGATTCAGTTCAGTTCAAACACTCAAAAGACTTGTTCTTTCGAACAAATGCACGAATGCACCATGTAATAAGTGGATGTGAGGAGTTTCCGCGTGCGTCACAGTATTTTTGGCAAAGTCATTTAAATACTCGATAATGGAAATTTGCTCATCGCCAAAACAACAGTGACGATATTATCGCAAATGATATATATCGCCCACTTCTAGTTTTTGGTCTCAATGGTTAACATAAATCAGGAGCTAGTTTGGGGCGTGGCTACCGTGTGATTGACAGGTCTCTGCTGTCATTCACAGCCTGAAGAGGAGCATCGCTGACGGTCTGATCTCATGTTTCTTTCATCTGAGGAGTCACTGGCACCTTTTACCAGCAAGTAACGGTATGTCATGAGCCATAATTAGCATTCCAGTTAACATCACAGTTCATGTGAATTAAGGAGAGCTAAAAAGGCTAGCTCTCCTATGCTAGTGTTAGCTGATAACTATTCTAACAGTACCGGTATAATATACTGTATATTTCTGTCTCTGTCTACTTTCCTGTCTGTGAAGGGCTTGTGACATTTGTTCCCATTTATTTTTTTTTTTTATCATGAGTAAAGATCTAATGTTACAGAGGGCTCTGTTGGTATGTTTTTTTTTTGTAGAACTCCGGTGATAAAGCACCCAATCAAGCATGTAGTCATGCAGTGTTAGGCAGTAACGCATTATTATTAGAAACTCGTCATGGTAACGCCGTTAGTTTTGTCAGTAACTAATATTCTCATGCATCACTTTTTAAATAAACTCAGTTACTATTGCAATATGGTGCCTTTGTCTCTTACTTGATAAATGATTTCCTGATTGATGAATTCAGATTGCTTTCATTCATGCTCTCAGATGTCTCTATGGACAGGGGGACATGTCCCCTTCAGATTCATAGAGACACTGATCTGTCCCCCAACTTTCCCAGCATAAGGAGACAAACATCACCACTAAAACAGAGCATCGATGTCATTGCAGCAGCATTGGGAGCCTGGTGTTTCAGTGATTTGGCTCATGGAGCATTCAGATTGAATAGGAATATAGGAATTTCCAAGCTCCAAGTAAGAATTAAAATCATTACTTTTAACAGTAACACATTACTTTTTGATGTAAGTACTTAACAAAGTAATTTTTGAATGAAGTAACCAGTAACTGTAACTAGTAAACTTTTTCAGTAACAAACACAACACTGGAGGCATGTTGGAGGCATGCCAGACACAAAAATGCATTATTTTATTGCTGCTATTTTCACTGTCCTTTTTATCACACAAAAAAATACTTTATTTTAATCAGCACTTTGCCTGTCCTTGCTTTTAAATGGACAAATGTTTAACAATTGTTTCTATTTTTTTTTTTTAATTGAAGCAGCCTAACAAGCAGCACAGTTAATACATTGTTCTGAATGATAGCGGTCATCTTTATTGTCTTTATTTTTCGTTAGCCTAAAACAACCTCAAGCTGAATTTAAACGCTGATGTCTACATAAAAGCCACTGAACACTGTATGCGTCATAATCCTATTAGTCGACTAATCAATTGAGATAGTTGATAGATTAATCGAATCACAAAAATCGTTAGTTGAAGTCCTAATGGCAGTTTGGAAGGATAGGATACATTTTTGAAATAAAAAAAATGCAGTGGCACCATGGAGGGACGGTGGTGCATTGTAGGTGTCAAATGTGGATTATTTTTTTTTTATTATTCTTTTGATCCCTTTTGACATGAGAAGTCATCGCTGGTCGATGAAAATGGATATTGAAGTGGTACCTCCAACAGGATATTGTCAAAGTGAAATTGTCTCCATTGTTGCTCAGGTATACACAGAGAGCGGCTGTAAAGGCTGCTCAGTGTACAGAGCAACTAGGACACTTTCAACCATTTCAGCCCATCGGAGCAGAGTTCTTGCAGAGACTGAAATAGTATGGAAAAGGGCAGAAAATGTGTGTGGGGCACATTCATTCACCACCATTTAGTGGAATAAATGTAACAGCTGAGCTGACAGAGGGGTCAGCTGTTGTAAGTGCATTCCACTATTTCACTGCTTTTGACAAGAGCAGCAGTAAAACAACCATGCTGGAACTGACTGACCTGCACCAGTACAAGAAAAATTAAGAATAAATAAATACTGGTGTGCTTCCCCAAGGATATATTCACACCCAGAAGATGATGTGAAACCATGTGAGCAGCCTGCAGTTGCAAAGGTTTGGGCCATGAGAGTAGTGAGCTACAGTGACCCATGCCAGGTTGGTTAGTGCAGTTGGAGGGTTTAATAATTAGACAAACTGTTGTAAAATAAAAGGTCGTAGGTTTTAGTCTCCATGCAGACATAGAAACTGTTTTATGTTATTTGAGTGCCCTTCAGTACATAATTATAGTTCTGCTGAATATTAGTATGCACCTGTTTGCACATCCTTAAACTAGAAAAGCATTCAGAGAGCGCAGACCTTCGCCAAGACGGCGGTGGTGACTTTTTATTATTTAAAGTTACCCCTACGTCCAAGGAGGTCATGTTTTCACCGGGGTTTGTTTGTTTGTTTGTTGGTTTGCAAAGTAACTCAAAAAGTTATGGACGGTATTTGATAAAATTTTCAGGGTTGGTCAGAAGTGGCCTAACTTAAAAATGATTAATTGTTGGTGGTGATCAGATCCGATTCAACGGCACCACCAACAATTAATCAGTTTTAAGTTAGGCCACTTCTGACCAACCCTGAAAATTTTGTCGAAATCCATCTATACCTTTTTGAGTTATTCTACAAACCAACAAACAGACAAACAAACAAATAAACAAACCCTGGAGAAAACATAACCTCCTTGGCAGAAGTAATAAAGTCATTCTGGTGATACCAAGTCAGATGGCAACAAGCTTCACTGTCCACTACTACACAACAAAAAATGTCAGCACATAGATGCAAAACCAGAACATCAACGAGGCGACACGTTGCGCTTTTGAGTTGTGTTTGTTTTTGATTGGATAATATTAACTAGCAAATCACGTCGTCCAATATCACAGCATTCTCCATGGAATAAATTGAAGCAGCTGATCAACCGGGGATCCTGAGAGCTGAGATCACCTTCAAATGAACGACTAATTAATTATGATCATGAGGAATGGTAATGCCCGTGTTTGGAACAATGAATGCTCATTGCTTGCTGTCAGTCACAGAAGTTAGAAAAGGTTGACTTCATGGGTTCACTTTTTATGAATCCTCTCATCTAAATAGTGTCCTCTAGCTCAGCAGCTATTTATCAGTTTTGCATGTTAAGGATTTATTCAGTTTTATGATAGTTTTTATAAATGAATGTAGCGCACATACTTTCAAGGGAAAATTGTCATTTGTTTAAACAGTAAAAAGGTCAAAAGACCTGTTTTTAATGCTGGAAGCAGAGCCCGTGTTTGTTCAACATTATTCATTATTCATTACTTTGGTGGCCTGTATTTGCATAGTTGTAATTGTTCTGTGCAATTACTGTATTGCACTTGGATAAAAATGCATCCAGTTTCACCTCATTTATTTAGACTCTATGCCATGTTTTTCTTATAGTCATCACCCATTTGCATTATATTACAAAGATGATCTAGTTTCTTAATTGTGATAATTTAATTAACATTGCATCACTCCAGGCTGTGAAAGAATACTTAAAGTTTACACAAATGCAATTATGGGTGAAATATGTTACTGGCCTTTGAGCCATCCTTTCAGCTCATGAAAGCCAGAATGAAGTTGACACATAATAGGAAATCTTAAATCTGACTCCCTGTCTCTTTTTTGCCTTTAGCTGCTCCTGTCTTCCACAGTAATAATATGATTCTGCCAAATTAAGATATCATGTGATCTGGGGTTGGCCGAATGGCTTGTTACAGAACAGTTTAGAAATACAATGTATGATGTTTCTTGAGACAGATTTAAGTGTGCAGTTAAATTAGCAAACTTTGAAGCAACCGTGGTGTGAATTTGATATAGCTCCTGTCAAATAATTTATGTTGCTTAGCATCATTCTGCGATGCATGGACTAAAGTTATTTCTGTGCTTATCTTTTATTTGATTGGCATTTTTCTTCATTAGGCATGTGCCGATGATGTTAACGCATGAAAGAAAGACATAAAGGGAGTCTTTGAAGCACACACCTTTAGTACCCCCTTTTGGTTGCTGATAATAAAAACGAATTATTCTCCTACGTTTGCCAACCCACTCGGGACTACGTATCTGCACGTCAGTAGACTCTGAATGGAGCAGCTCGAGTCCTCTAAGAGCCATTCATTATTATAATTTCCATGTCTGTCCATCACATAGGCACTCCCAAATGAGCATTATCTCACATTGTACAACTATATGAGACTTAACATGGGAAATATGCATGTTTCAATTTGAAGCGCGAATCACATTACACTGGGTATTCACTCAACTCAAACTGAGCATTCAGCATGTTGGTTTAACCGACAAGACTGTGTATCATTTGCCTTAAATATTTTCTTCCCTTCAGCGAATTTACTCGCACTATCTGCCGACATACACTATTAAACATGCATACATAACTGTATCCTTTACATCATTTTTTTATGTGTTTTGTGACCTACTCATATTTTTGACATGATGTCTTTCAAAGGTCAGTTTCTTCTTATATCCCTCTGTCTACAACTTCTACATGCTTACAGCTTATTCCATATCAACCTATTGTCCTGAAAAGATAATGGTATTTTGATGTTATTTATTTGTTATTTGTTTTGTTCATTTTTTTGATCAAGAGGAAGCTATGGATTTCTCAACAGGAGAGTCATTGCAAGGCATATATTGCTAATTATCGTCTGAATTACTCTTCAGGCCACCTGGACTTGGATATTTGACATTTCACATATTTGTTATTTGTTGTTTGAATACATATCCAGTATTCAGACATTCATTATTTTTAAATCCTCTGTGATTACATATATGCATGAAACATGCAGAGACAGCAGGAAGCTCTGCAGCCCAAAGTCTAGCATGTGCCCTACACAGCACAGCATTTTGTTTCACATGTATCCATACTCAAGGAGAATGGAAGCTCTTTCATTTGTGTGGTCACTCCTGTGAGAGCTGTGAGGACCCTGCACATCTTTTTCAATGCATAAAAAAAACAACAAACAAAATAATCCACACTTCTTGAGGCGAATAATTCAATATAATACGGTGTATTGTCAATGAAGAGTAACCCCTTTCTCCTTGATGGGATTGCCTAATTAATGGCAAGGATAATTAAAGTCCCATTTTATTGGGTACAAAGTGCAAGGCAGCAGCCCCATTATCATGTTGATAACTGAGGTGTCCTTCCTTTCATCTCCACTCTTAATGCCATCAAATACCATTACTGATTGTCTAATTTACAGAGTGCTCTGGGATCTCGCTGCTTGTTGGAGCAGGGAAGTGCATCACAAATATGGAGTGAATGCTCAGCGAGGTGCAATCACAACACATGGATATTTCCACATCACTCCTTAAACATGAGGTTTGGATGTGGTGGAAAGCCAGTATAAGATATCATATCTGAGGCCAGCATGTTTCATACGTAACAGGGTGGCTCGGACAAGGTGAGTTTATCAGACATTAGATCTGCTGGGATTATTTCAGAGTTGAGCATGGATGACTGTGAATTCCAAAGAAAGCTGTTTTGGCCAGATGGTGGCAGTGGCAAAATGCTTCAGAGATTGTAGAAATGGAGGGCAAAGTCCTGTGACCTTAGTAGCTCAGCTAAGTGAACCAAGATGGAGTTGAAGAAAAACTAAGAGTTACAGAGTGTAGTATGCACTTCCTGTGTGGAATCTACTCCCAAATAAAGACTTTATACTGAACTTTACCTTTGAGCATTAAATTTGCTCAGTGTTTGTGAAAACGTCTCTTTCTCTTTTCCTTTTCGTCTATTTCACGTTTACAAATTAATACTTTAACGATGCTGTTTTGTAGATTGTTTGTTGATTACAGGAGAATCTTGGACAGATTCAGAAAAGATGGTTAATCTAATTTTGTCAGCATGTTTGATCATTAGTTACGACTGTATTGTTAGATTTCTTGATGCCTTGAGTTGTTGTAAAGGTGTTGTGTGTGTGTGTGTGTGTGTGTGTGTGTGTGTGTATATATACACACACACACAAGACAGATAAATTCAATAATGTTATTTGGACAAGTTGGGCAGGCCAGCTACAAAGGCCATTAGGCCATATATGGTCCATTTGAGCATGCTGTTTAGCATTCTATGCAGGAAGGTCAACTCTGTTTTTATTATGTTATCATATTTTGTCAGATATTATGATTATTTATTCTCTTCAGTAGTTTACACCTGATTCGAACTGAAAAGTGTATTTAATGATATTTCCCACTCTGATTAAATGCTGTATTGTTCATCAGTGTCAACATACAATGCACATTGTTATGGAGAATGGAATGGCACTGCTTCGGTGTTATGTTGCACATTATAATACACATTAAGAATTCTTATTGTCAGTCAAAGATAATCTATTATTGGTCCTCAGTCACATTGCAATCACTGTGTTGTTCTTGGAAAATGTCACCAGAATGTTGAAAGGCAACTAACTTGTTGCCACGTTGCAGAGTATAAAGCATCTCTGATGCCATTTGTAATAAACTAGATGGGCTGAGCGTAAACAAATGCTTCTCTTGTTGATGAAACAGCCCTGACAGTTGAGGAAGTATTACCGGTGCGGCTTTATATTCTTTGGGGATTATAGGAAATCAACACAGCTGCAGTGAAGGTGGTGTTACCAGAAGCAGATGTTATTTGTTTTATATTTAGCGAGGAGGGGTGATGGTGGTGGTGGTGGTGATGTTGCCGCAATCATTTTCGCCTCAGGCTCATTGTTTTATTCCAGCACAGCCTTCATATCTCGATTAATGAATCTTCTTCTTATACACCTATGCTTCTGAGGTGTTGAATGCAATATAGGTGTAGACTGGTCTCTTATGGAACCCATATTCTGCTCTTGTTTGCTTATCTTGTTTTGCAAATCATAAGTGAACATTCATGGAAGTAACCTCCTCTCAGGCAGTAGTCACAATATTAGATTGTGAAAAGCCCACGGCACGCACTGCTATTTTCAACTGAGCTCAATCTGCAGCGACGTATTCCCAACTGGATGCCTTTTGGCATTCTAGTGTGAGTGAAGTCAGTCAACACTATCTCTAGGTGTGTGTGTGTGTTATATTTAATATATATTCCATAATCTACTCGAAATGTTCAATTTCCACACTTCAAAAGACAAATGTATCTTTATATTATTGAGTTTTTCCTTTCAGCAGCATTTGTCTTCTCAGTTAGCCAAGAAGCCCTAAATCAAGTGAGTCCATATCTGTTAGCTTCATCAAAAGCAATATTGTAGGAGACACTATACATCTTTTAGCATTTTGTGCTCACATAAATATTGTTAGATCGTCATCTCTGGAGTTTTGTACTTGTTAAAACAAGATATCATTAGATTGATGGGAGCACAAAAGGCAGTGCATAACTGAGACCCTGGTATAAGACTATAATCATTCATAAAGTGTTCATGCGTGTCACTGGCTGTTCATATGAATTTACAGCTCATCTCCATATATGTATATACTAGTGACCAGATCACTCATGTTCTGATCATTTCAGGAGATAACACATGCATTAAAGATGAAACTCCAGCAAGGTCAAATGCTTGAACAGTATCACAGAACAGGTCCCAAAAATGGGCCTGCAGTTTAATATCAAACAAGCAATTTGATGTGGTCAGAGATAAGCGGGACATGATGTATAGCAGGTTGCCAAGCGGCATCACCTGACTTATTCACTGCTCCACTTTTTATATCCTGTTCCCAATAAATCTTATATTGACGTCTTATCATCCATGGTATGATGTTATCATGTCCAAGCTGAAACACACTTTCACTGTTCTTGAAAGTGTGATGAGCCGCATCATCAGGGCGAATACACGGCAGAGCTTGTAAACAGCTCTCCTCCATCTGCCGTGGAGATTCAGGCGGGGAGGCTCTACGCCATTTCAAAAGTGCTGATCTTGATGTAATATTGACAGGCGCTGAGCCAGGCGAGGTCTTTGGGTCTGACACATTAAGGTCATATTACTTCCCACCAACCTTTCTACCTCTGTGACTGAGCTGATTGCTAAAGATAGCACTTGGCCAATACAGGAGCCCAACTCTTACCATGTCGGTGATTAAAAATTCATGGAGCTTTAATGTTAAACACGATAAAGGACAATGAGTCAATATAGGTTTTGGATATATGTCGAAACTGTTAAAGACACCTGACGAAACAGCCTCAGCATGTCAATGTCAGAATGAATGTTTATCACAGTAATTCCTACTTTGCTAAAATTACATCAAATCATAGGGTTGATGCTCCTAATCGGATGTTGTGATTCGCTGCAGACAGACTACATCTTATTGAAGTGTCAGAGCAAAATTCAATATCATCTTGGCAGCATAAATAATGCATCACTGGCTCTTAGGGTAAAAAGGAGAGGAGGTTATAAATATGAAACATATGAGTTGTATTGACGAGGCCTAGCCAAGCTGGCACCCGTCATCAGCTGGAGAGCATCCAGTGAAACAACAGACAGGTGTCCTTTGTCATCTCTGACCTTTTCATTGCACTTCTGGAGGTCATGTTTGCACACATCTTGGGAAGGTGAAATCTGCTGATGTGAGGATTTAGCCAAATACAACTTACTGTAACTAACGTGAAAGCATTAGATTTTTTTTATTGGTGTGAATCAGACAAAATGAATAAATAAAACAAATAATAACTTCAGTATGCTTTGGGCATATTGAGTGATGGGCTTCATACGCTTTCTCTATAATGGCTATCACACAACACCGTCTACAATAACACATATGACGTGAACACATACTCATGTGTCTATTTCAATATATAACTTGAAAAGCACTCAGAGAGCGCAGACCTCGGCCAAGGCAGCATTCTGAGAGCGCGTATACTCCTGCAAGCCACAACGCCTAAGAATGAATGTGTTGATTTTGAAGCACCTTGAAAGCCACATTTAACTTTGTATTCACATGAATATCATATAGTTTTTATTTTTTTTTCTCAATTTCATATTTTGTCACATTTGAATTTGAATTTTAAAAAAAGCAACATACCAGTAAAAATTTGCAAATATAATTTGAGAATTCTTTTCTGGATATTTTGAGACCAGTCACATTGCTCTGGCTCCTTCCTACATGAAGTTATGTTTAGAAAAGCTTATTTGACCTTGGTGACCTTGACCTTTTACTGATCTTGACCAAACTGAATCAGTGACTTCTGGATTCCTTTATTAGTTTATTTACCAAATTAGGTGATTGGCTGAAAATTGTACACCCTGCAGCGTTCAGAAATATGCGAAATCCCCCATACATTACTATGGTGTGACCTTTCATTTGACTTTCATGACCTTGAATCAGATCCGATCACCACCAAAAATTAATCAGCTTTAAGTTAGGCCACTTCTGACTAATCCTGAAAATTTCGTCAAAATCCGTCCATAACCCTTTTGAGTTATTTTGCAAAACAACAAATAAATAAATAAACAAACAAACAAACCCTTGTGAAAACATAACCTCCTTGGTAATAGAGGTAACAACCTCACCAGCCTTAAACAGTCCACTATTTTTCTTTCATCCTGACTCACAAGCATATAAAAAAATATCATAAACTAAAACAAACCATTTGTTCAATATTTTATTAATTGCAAAGGGAGCAGGACCTTTTATTTTAATCCAAAGAGCTGCCATCGTTTTTGAGCCACCTTCAAGAGATAATAATTGTTGCCTGGATTGATGATTTAATTCCTCAGCCCAGCTGATTCCTGACCAGTCACAGAGGCAAAGATTTGCTTTACTCACGGGGCTACATGTAAAGCCAGATTAATGGTCCACGAAGCGACTCTGGTTACAGAGCTCAGTGCCTGTAGCCCTGAGAGGAAGCAACTGCCAAACCCATGAATCAAAAGCATGTTAATGGTCATGTTGAAAATTACAAATAACCACCTTAAACAAGGATGTGGAGCTCTGGATTCTGAGGAATACCACCCACACTTATTGAATATCAAATTAAGTACACTATTGAGAAAATAATAGCCTAATGTTACTACTGCTGGAATTAGAGGAATGAACCCTCCTATATGCAACTTAATTTAACAAATAGCAGGAGCAGACTTCAGGCAGTGGTCATGGCAACACTGACTCTTGAGCAGTGAATTAAACACAACCCAGTGAGTCTGGTTTTCATGATTTGGAAGTGCAAAACATCTAGCCTCCTTTTAAAATGGTCGAAAAATAGGTTTATTTGTATTTTTTATAACTGGTATTTCTTTGGCATTTCACTAACTATTAATGCACGTCTACAGGTACAGTACTTATGGATATACTGTATTTTCTATATCAAGTCCAAGTACATATTTTTTATAATCACCTTGAAGAATGACATATGATGCTAGAGCTGTGAAAATTCTTTATTCTAAAATAAGTCTAGTTTGAACTATTCAAATATCTATTTTTGTGTATTATGTTCATGATCACCGTGTCCAAACTGCGTACCAGCATTTTTCCAGTGCAGCTTGTCATTTTGAGCTGAACTTTTGTCAAATAAATCTGTGATCTCAGCAGCCCTCTGATGCTTTTAAACGTTAAATCACATTTTCTGTGCTCCATCATTCTTTACCATTTTTTTCTTTTTGAATATAATGGTCACACAAACAGTCTGACACCAATTAATCAATCCAGACTCTACCAGTGAGCAGCCAGGATGTCACATTTAGAGGGACATGACCTCATGACTGTTCCCGAAGAAGAAGAAACTTCAGGGACATTATTAGTTTTAACTTTTCATGGCTGAGTAAAAGTGCATTCACACGAGATTGAGTGCTACAGTTGGTGCTCCATCTACTGGATAAATAGTGCTAGGACACCATTTAATGTCCATTAATAACCATTTAATGTTTTTTGAAAATCTGCATTTAATTAGCTAAATTCTAGCCAATGGTGATTATTTTGAAAATGTCTATAATCAACCGATTAAATTGGCTGTCTGATTGTCCATGTGTTTCGGTCAGGCCCTAAACTTTTGTCGAACACACTTCGATGAAGGAGGATTGGCTGACTTGTGAAGCTGAAATGAGGCGCTTACTACAAACGACTGAATGAGCTGACAGCTCAGACCTCAAACTTTCCTACTTGCATGTTTACAACTTCAATATAAATTCTATAATATCCACTGACACCTCAAATGATGGTATTATGTCTTTTAATATATATTCTTGATATGATATAACATTGGTTTAGTTTAGCCACTTTTTGAAGATCTCTCTGTGAGTGTTATTACAATATTGCCTTTGTCTCTTCCCGCCTCCAACCCAGTACCTACTCAGTTTGAAGTGGTAAACTGTGGAAGTGTTTTATAATTATCTGAAATGGTAACGACTGACTGTGAATGTGTTATAAATTTATAAGTACATCAAAAAATCAGACAATGTGAGTCAGGTATAACAGGCTAAGACAAACATATATCCACTTACAATACACTTCACATCGTCTTCACATAATCCATTCTGAGTGAGAATATGTGTTGTTCTCACTTTGCAGACATGTCCCATGAGTCACTGGATTGGTTTCATAAATTGCAAATGGTGGCTTTGTACCTCTAGGGAAAAATAAGGTTAGGTTCTTGTGGTCTTTTCCCAATTCTGGCACCCTGCTGTCTTATTTTTATCTCTTTTCTGTCATACCCAATTTTTTTAATTTACACCCTTCTGCTGCTCTCCAGTCATCCTCGAGCTCCTTTCTTGACGTCATCCTAGCTGGTACTCATTTTTGGCTTTTTTCTTTTCCTCTCATAAAGCCAACAGAAAATGCACTTTTGTCAATGGTCTGATTAAATATCCTGACAAAGGGCAGAACATTTCTGATCAGTGGTGCTAAAGGATAAAATGATGCTTTGACACAAAATATATTTTGAACTGAAGAGGTGCTGACTCCCTCTCAGGATTCTTTTTTTTTTTTTTTGTACAGAGCTGTTGACAAAGCACTGAGTAGTGATGGCAAAATACTGAGTGCTTCAGGCATTTTAAAATGATTAATCAAGTCCAGTAACTGCTAATATTTTCTGGAGAAAATACATTATTGTATGAGGATATTTTCATCAAATATATAAAACTCTTAGCTTTTATTTTGTCATTAATTCAGAATATTCACATCAGCTCTTTTGCTCCAACATGTCCAGGATGGAAAGGAATCTCCCTGAAAATAGTCAGATTGATATTGTTACTTGAAGAGGTCCACTAGCATTGGCTAGCGAAAGTGCTAGGAAACTGCTATATAACTAATATACTTAATTATAATTAACTACTAGGCCTACAGGCTGGTAATGTTATTAGACACACGACAAAGGCATTGATTCATTATGACAGCTTTAGCTAGGAAGTTAGTTTTTTGTTTTTTTTTTTTTTTATGCAATGCAAACCCTTCCATCTGCAGACTGCCCTTTTGGTTTTATTAGAATTAGGTTTAATATATTTAACTTATTCATTTCAGTGTATATCCTGCTGTCTCGTTGCTTACTCTGTGATTAAAATGCAAATACTCCTGCAAATACCCACTGCATCTAGAACTTTCTAATAATGCAGATGCACAGGGGAACAAAACAAGCTATTTTAAGGTTGCCACGTCGTGCTCTGGGAAATTAACTTTTTTTTTTTTTTTTTTACTTATTTCAAGAACTTAACAGGGTTTTGAATAATAAACAAACTGATTGCCCAGTAATTGATGAAAACATTAGACAGTTGCAGCCATATTGCAGTATTTAGAACTAGCAGGTTGTTGGATGCTGTGTATTTTGAGATACTGAAGGTATGTTTTGCTCAGTGGATAATAGATAGGCCTAGCAGAGTCAATGTCAGTGCATCAGCTCTCGACTAAACAGAATCAGATGTTTGACTCGTGTCTCTCTGCTCACCAGCCCTGTCTCACACCTGTCCAGAGTTTTCTCATGATCATAGCAATGTCCTGTTTTTGAGGGTGGGCTGTCTTTTCAGTGGTTGCTGTGAACTGTGCTATGGGATGATGCTAGTTAGTGAGAAGAGAGGAGACTGCTGTATTGTGGGACGTCTGTGTTGAGCTACAGGCAACCCGCGGTGCTTTTTATCTGGCTGTGCAACCTGGCCGGATGGCATTCTCTTGGCACGGCATCCTTGTGACTGGCCACTTGGCTTGTGGCCCAGGGATATTTGGCTTGCTGTGCATCACAGAATCACCCCATCCCCCTAATTCCCTACTTTACTAACTCTCTCGCTCTCTCTCTTTCTGGCCTAAGGACAACTGCAGTGCTTTGTGTGGCCTAGCGGGTCTCTTTATACCGACATCATGACCATGGCTGGTAGTAAGACAGTGCCATGATAGCAACAGACAGCCACACAATTGCACAACACAGTCAGTCACTGCAAGGTAGCTTTTTGCAATGCATGAGGCTCTATCACCTGTGACTTACCAAGGTGCTAGTGTAATTCAATTGTAGGGATGGCCTTGGGTGGTGCAGAATCAGGGGACATACAACAGCTTATTATCCACCTCTCTGACTGTCGATCAAATTGATAGCTCACTCATAGTGGCATCTCATTGACATTGTGTTGAATGTCCTGTGTCTGCCCTGCTTAATTGAACACAGAATTACCCTATTTGGACACGCTTAGCAGAATGGAGCTTAACGAACGTAGAAAATAGAAGATGAGATCGGAGTTGACCTCTGGAACACACTCCATACACAAAAGCTAGAGGCTGCAGTCACAGGGATTATCTAAAGGGGGTGGTATGAACATTCCGTAATCTGACAAATGCTGGCACTGCAAAATATACAAAAAAAAAAAAAAAAAATACAATGGATGTGGCTCATATGCATTGTTCTATGTAGCACCGCTTTATTTGTCGTGATTTTGTTTTGTTGATTTGAAATGATTCCACATTTGAATTTGTTTAATTGGGTTGTTAATAGGTTAAAGGTGATCTGGATTGGTTTCTATGCAGATTCAAAGATTAAAGTAAGCACATATTAAATATTCTATATGTTTCTGATGGCACTGGGCACCCATCGTCGTTAGCAGGGTGAAAGCAAGGACGAGTCCAAATCAGGAAATGTAATCATCCGTACAGAGGGTGTATGGTTTCTGCAGCATCTCATCTAATGCAACATGGAAACAGAATATCCATGATCATAAACACTGAATGGTGCAACTCATACAGCACAGCTAATGAGAAGGCATCAGCAGTGCTGCACTTCTGTCATTTCAACACTTTATGTTGTAAGGGGAAGGTTTTGTCTTTGTTTGGGGGAACCCATTGTTTTGAAAATGACAGTCCATTGTACAGTAACTCAATTAACAATAAGCCTCTATAAATGAGAAGAGTAAATTTGTGCATAAATGAATGACCCTTTTGAACACCATTTGCACATCACCTTATATTATCTTGAATAGGAGAAGGATTATAAGATAAATAAGACCAAGTAAATGCATTGTATGGAGTTAAAGTACAATTTTCTTCTCATCAGAATTGTCAGACTATATCTTTTTATCGATATTTATAAGTATGCTACAATTATCAGAATTATACAGTGTGAACATGCAGACAACCTCATGTGGCTAAAAGGTGTATTGCAAGTATGATGTTTCATAATAACTTAATATATACCAATATATTCAATGTCCATAACAAAATCTTCTGTGGCCCAGTCCTTGAGAATGACAGAGTTTGAAGGTATTCCCTTATTAATACCTATGATTATATTTTCTATCTAATATTTGGTATTCTTGTATAGCCACCATTTAAGTGCTTCAGTTAGAACATCAATATATGTAAGCAGAGAATCATTAACTTAGCTCAGCAAGAAGACTGGAAACATTGACAAATTGCCAGCCCTACTTTGTCTGTTTACCACCACCCCTAAAGCTCTTCTGATTTACATGTTATATCTCCTCTGTTTAATTGTAGAATAGCAAGTCCAAAAGCAACAGTGCCTTGCTTTTGTCAATTTATTATTTCTTTTTTTTATTTTTTCTGATTCAGCAATAAATATTTTCTTTAACTTAACTTAACCACAGGAGGGGTCAGAAACCTATACCGCCTAAAGTCAATTTTATTTGATTTCAAAGTTTTGCCCACACCCTCTCGCCCAACTAATCACCTCGGCTAAACTTCATCATTACACCATTTTCTCATAACGGTCCGATCAGTACTGAGCATGTGCAGCTCTCAGTGGAGATGAGCAGGAAGTTGAGTTGATTTATAGAGCATGTTTAAAAAATAACACAAGCTAACCAAAGTGTTGTAAAAAAAAAAGAAAAAAAACAATATAGGCTAATATACCAGCAAAGAAACATGTATATTTTTTTATTTATTTATTTATTTTTACCAAGTGGGTTGATAGATTTTCTTGCCAAGTGTGGCATTTTACTTTTTTTTTCATGCTAAAATCAGCTGAAGGTCCTAGAAATCCAGTAAAATAAAACATTTATGCTTAGATGGGGTTAAAAGTAGCTAATATTACTTCACATTCATTCATGTATGCAGTCATTTAGGTTGTTTAACGTTAATTGGTAATTGTTAATTGGTAATGCTATTCATGTTTTAAATTACAGCCAGATGATTTACGTCGAGTTTTGCATATATATGCATAAAAACTCATTTACATCTTTGCCAACTGATTGCATGTATGAACAACTCATCAGTCACTTTCACATTTCATTCCTTTGCTGTAATATTTGCAGGCTTTGCATGAAAAATTTAGTCTATTTAAAATAATTTAGATCTGTGGAGCCTCTCTGTGGAGTGTAGTGCATGAGAGTGCTGCAGCAAACCATGTAGTTGTGCTTCCTGCTGGCCTACCTGTTCACAGATCTCTGCTGCCCTCTGTTGACGACCACTCAACAACATCAACACATACAAACACATACTTTCATACTGAATGTTTTACATACAAAGCCAGCTGTCCAATTTTATTAATGATGTGTTCATTGATATATACAACAAGATATCCTGCAAATAAAACAGCAGGCATGTTTGTCATCTTAAGTGACCATGTAGCAATGTCGATATTCTTGCAATTTTTTAGTCTTTCGTGATCCATTAACTCTCCATGTGATTGTTTTTGACAAACAATCATTGAGAATGATGATGATGATGATGAGATGATGGTGAATAGATCAAAAAGAGCAAAAAATAGTCAACTGGCCTTACTTGAGGTTGGTTGTCTCACCTCTCAGGCTTCTTCAGTTCTAACTGACTGGTAGAGCGTTCAGGAAATTATACTCTTGTTGGAGCAGAAAAAACAAACGACCGAAACCACCAGAACAATAGATCTCGTTATGAGTCATTACCATTCATGCAGGGGCGCCTGCAGAAATATTTCATAGGGGTGAACAGCTGGGGCCACTTAACATTTTGGGGTGGCACACCAAAACTAAAAAGCCATAATTACAGGAAGGATATTTTACTGTTGTAATATAAAAGCTGGCAAAAAACTATGAGAAAAACTTAAGGAAACACATTCTGACATATGTGGTTCATTGTGTTACATTTATTATTACTAATTATCTAATGTCCATAGACTAATAATAATTTAACAGTCCAGTTATAATTGTGCTATGTACAATATATGTGTAAAGGAATTCATTGTTTTTAAAATAGGTTGGCATTATCATTTTCTTTAAAAAGACAAATATATGGCTTTGTTTAAATGGGTACGTTTATTGTCACGTCAGGTCGATGCATGTTGGCCTGTGAAAAGAAATGGTACCGTAGCCAGCCATTAGGCTGGCGGAAAATTTTTATGCTGTTTTACATAAAACTATGATTTTTAGTGAGCTAACTTACACCCTCTCCCTCTGTCCCTCTCTCTCTTCATAGGAACTATAAATCCACATATCACTTACTGTAATACTATTCATTACAACATGCCACTTTATCAACACATGTCACTTGTAACCTCTTACTTAGTGGTTTACTATGTTCTTATGCTCCTGTAGTGTTCTTATATATTGTTGGTTTTGCAGAATATTGCATTTTTTGCACTATACTTTTACTTTATACTTTTTAATCCCCTTGATTTTACTACTGTGTATGGCAACCTGTGAAAGAATTTCATTCGGGATGAGTAAAGTATCATCTTATCTTATAAACCATTTTATAAACCTGGACAAAGCTATGATTAGCCAACAGGCTAATGTCCAGAACTTTCCATCACATGGACCACTAACAGACCCACCTTACCTATGAAAGAACTGGTGACATATTCTCCTGTCTGAACTTTTTTCTTTTTTCTTTTATTACTCCCTGATTTTTGAGACATCCTGCTGTCTCCTCCTCCACTCGCTGCGTCGTTGTCTGTTGCACTGTGCAGGCTGTCTGATGGAGCAGGTGGACTGAACCATGTTACGGACACATTTACTAGTAAATTGTAAATAAAATATATGTTTGACTGTAACACGGTATCATCAATGGCGAGTGGGGTGGCCACCAACTTGCATTCATGTGGGAGTCACTGTCTCACCCACCATGATGAGAGCTGTTAAGATGAGCTACACTCAGATGTGAATGGATGCTGCGGTTTCTGGGGATGAAGGTCAATACACAGTTGTAAGTGGCTGATAGATGGAGTCGTAGTCCTCCTCCTCTGTTCAAAGACATTGCTGTCCACAAAGGAGTGTCTTCAGTTGTCTTTCAAGTGCAGGTGAACCGTTGAGTCTTATTCTGAGGTGTCTGACTATTTTTTGCTCGACCTGGATGACTGAGAACCTACACAGACATGTTGATGTATAGAGTATTGCATCATCTACATGTTATGGTTTAAGGCTTCCAGGAGATGGAGCCATATACTAATTAAAGGAAACTACTCGTGATGTGGCGAGGAACTGCGTTCTGACAACACAGACATGTAGGAAACAGGAAGTTCACAGGGACATAAAGTCAAACCTGTTTTGAACATGTTGAGCATGGTGAAATGATATCACCAGTGGAAAAAATGCTTTGGCACACAAGTAACACCCACTTTCAGACCAAGCTGTAATAGGCTATTACAGGCTTAATTGACAGACAGGAGGAAGGAAACGTGACAGAATAACAATTCATCTGCAGCAAAGGAAGTGGCATTATGCATCATCTCAGGTGCTCTTTGTGTGTGCATACACTCACCACAACAAAGATAGAATTCACCGTGTCTGAACAGCAATTACATTTCCTCTAAGAAAATTATCCAGATGGGTTTGAAATATGCAACAATTTGTTTGGTCATTAAGATGCCTATTCAGAACTGCTTTTGCTTGTAATTATACCAAACTAGGCAGTATGCCATGCCACTGATGCATTCCCTTTGTGCTCACAAGTAATTTTCTTTTCCTCAGGGAAAAAAGATGCCTTGTGTTTTTTAATGCTCAACCCACGTGCATAACTACTAGCCAGTAGAGCACTGAAATCACTTTGAACCTGGAAGAGTGGCGTCCAAATTGCTACTGCAAGAAAAAAAAATGGTCAAAGCATGGTTTCGTTATGAAATTCCCTGTGGAGTTCTGATTGCTATCGCAAATGAAGTGTAATCATTTTTTGAGAAGTGGAATGTCTTTTAGGTAAAGGAATGGCTGAAATTGCTACACAAAGAAATGATGAGAATCATTTGAAAGGAGATATTGCTTCTTAAATTGGTGTCCTAAGTATTGGAATCCAGTCTGTGTGTTAATAAAACAGTGTCCCTAAAGCATGTGCTTCCTCAACAGCTCACTTCTACAGTGTTAATTTTTTATCCATCTGGTCACTTGACAAAGTGTCGCTCAAGAAACACTTTGCATTGATAAATTACTACAATGTATTCATGGTTTTAAACATTATATCTGTGATCACGTACAAAATAGGTTCAAATTGAAAATGAGTTGCATCTTACTTCTAAAATCAACTTCTTCTGAGCACTGAATTAGAAGTCTGATGTGCCTTAAACTTGCATTTGTTTCTAATAACCAGCAGTCGTCTGTCTTAGAACTTCCACAGTGTGTTTAAAGACAATGATAACCTTCAGGTCACCTAAACTTTTCTGCAATATTCAGCATTCTTGTGTACTTCACTTCACCCTCTTGTGTCACTTTTGGTTTTGAAACAACAAGATGGCCACTGCCAAAGTGTCTTTACTCAATGCTTCAAACATTTTGTATCAATGTTTTGCTCATAGTTATACAGACTTCTGAGTTTTCTGCAATGGTTTCCTTTTTGAAATCTGGTTTTAGTTTATCACTAGTTCTAATGTTAGTGACTGACATGGCAATGCTGTTGGTACTAAATTAATGAAACAGCAAGGAGGGAGCTGCTCACCCTGAAAGTGTAGAATTAGAACAGGCAGTCACTTGTTCTCATTCATTATGCACAGTATTCTGAAGTGTTTCATAATTTTCCACCATCTAATAAAGCTGAAATCTGGAAAATGTTGCAGATAGCAGGTGTCACCACATGTCAACACGCCGGGATCGAACTAAGCTTCACAGTCTTCTGTTGTCTTCACCAGCCATGCTGTGATCTGTCTGGCACACAAACATGTGACAATCTGTCCTAAGGTGCACAACCTGGCTAAACCAGGCTGGGCCATGCTCACCCAGACACGCTGTAGTCACACCTAAATTTACAGTGTGTGTGTGTGTGTGTGTGTGTAAAATAATGTAAAAAAGACAAATTATGTGATCAAATCAACATAACTTTTTATCTGGTATATTTAGCATCTATGTTTCCAGTAGTAGCTTTAAATACCAATTCTCTCCAGATGTTATTTTCTAGCACATTTCTGAAATCTACCTATTGGCACATGGGGTTTCACTTTCTAAAGGTCAGGTAATGGAAAAATCAATTCTGCACTCTAGCCAAATGGACAGTTATATAATCAATGTGTTAAAAATAGCACCCTTTCAGTTACATTTTAGCCACATTAACGTGATATGCAGGGTTCCTAGCTGGTTTTGGGGGAAATGTTACGCTAAAAAGGACTACTGTTAAATAGTCCAGACACAGGACAAGAAACAAAGCCTCAGGTGGCCCGTCTGGGCTGTCACATCTTATCTGTACACCAATATTTCACCTGCATTATTGATTGCAGTCCTTTGCATCTGTTTGTGTTTTCCAGCCACAGTGGACCCTTAAGAGACATTATGCATTATGAATCCTGACAAGAGGTCTGTTTCTCATGAGGCTGGCAGGGGGCACACAAACATCTGAAAAATGAAAGTCTTGAAGTTATGGCATCAACAGAGCAGCTGTGCATACATAATCTGGAATAATGTTTTTGTAAATTGTAGTGGAATTGTCTGTTGTGGATTTTTTTTATTAGTAGAATTTACAGATTTTTCTGAGGGAGCTTTGCAATCTGTACACTGGACTTCATGACACCTTCTGTCCCTGGACCCTCTTATCTGATATAGAAATGAGGTTGTGCCCTCTTTGCATCTCAAAAGCCATTTTCTTGTGAGTTGCTCATGTCGGTAATTAATGGGAACAGCATACAAAGAGTCTTGAACCCGTAAGCTTCAGTCGCATCCTGCAGCGCCAGCTTGTCCATCTGAGAGAAATATCAGCAGCCCTTTTCTCCTTTTATGATCCTCACTTGAACTAATAACTGCAGTAGCCCAAAGTTGGTTTACCATCCGGAATTACCCATCATGTATTATTCCATGTGACATGCAAATGACTCCCATACATCAAACAGGAAATGTTCTACTTAAGCTCTAATCATACCGTCATATGAGCAGGATGAGCAGAGAAAATTCTCTCTTTCAAAGCCAATAGAGACTCTAAAGAGAACAGAGGCCGCTCCATGCAGGTCACTGTGGTCAAATTAGTGGCAAGACATGAAACATAATGGGGGTACACCATTAATGAAGTGATGGAATAATAATCACCTCTCACTGGGCCTTTGTGTCCCTGCATAGCAGGTCAAATTCAGAACATTTCCTTTGGTTCATCCCACCGGATAGAAAACCAAATTATTCCATGACGGGCGGAATCATCTCACAGTCGTGATCCACATTCATTTATAAATAAATTATCAACATCTATGACTCATACACACATTTATGTAACATACCACTGAAATTTCATTTGCAAAAGTAATGCACACAATAATCAAACTCTATGTGTGCACCTTCTACTTGACTGATTTTAATGTAGTTAACATTTAATGTCAGTCATAATCTTCAGGTTTTTTTGTACAGATATGTCATTGATAGGTTATTATTCTGTTTGGTTCATTGACGCCATCTTTAATGCCAAACCCCTGGCCTTAATAACACACATACACATTTATAAGAAGTGTGAATCACTACGTGCACATGGACGAGCTTAGTCTTATAATAAAGCCATCAAAAACGCATCAAATTCATGTGCACAGGCCAAGGATTGTACAGGAACTGGATTTGTGAATATAATAGGAACCACTGGCTTAAGAACTTGTTTATCTGCTTTGCGCCTCTTGTGTATGGTATCATATCATGTTTGTGTCCTGCGCATGCTCGAGAATTTCCGCTGGGGATTTCACCCGGAAGTGGAAAGCGGCGCCAACGCCGTCATAAATAGTAATGTTGTTGCCAGAAAAGTCAAACAATACCATGGCTTCAAAGAGATCATCAACTCATTTTTGGACAGATGAGGAGACGGAGTTCATGCCACCAGATAGTTTATTGTTGTTGTTAAGTAGCTATCAGTGGAAGTAGTTCTAACACTACATGTTGGAAGGGCTACAGCGCCACCTAGCGTAGCGGAGTCAGCCAGGTTACTGACCATTATCTGAATTAAACGAACTCCATATTTACTTGGATTTTGGGACAGAGCACCCACCGAGTTGCAACATCAGACTTGGCAAAATCCAGTACGATCCTACGATGTGACCGCAGTGAATGTTGCTACTTCTCTAGCTAATGGAATGTTAACAAAGAAAATTTACAACATAAGATTCTCAAAACATCCGTTCATCAGGTTTATTCACTAGCCAATTTCAAATGATGAGAAAATCTAATGCTGAAGTGTTTTGGTAACATTACTCACCTGATCATTAGTAGCAGAAATATGATCAATATGAGGAAACACAGTGGTCTCCCTTGTGTTCAGCAGGTAGGCTCTGTGGAGTCTGAGCTGTGGCCGATGACAGAAAGCAGGGTCAATATCCAGCCTTTCCTCCAGAATAATCACTACGGTGGACAGAAGCAAGGCCACCACTCCCTTCTGTTGGTGCTCATCTTGGAATGCACATTAAATTCAATACAATAATGGACACTTTGTACAGCTATACAGTATAATGCAATTCAGCCCTGCAAAAGAAATCTTTGTGGATCTTATAAGTTGTAAACACCGTCAGAGAGGTGTTTGGCTTGCATTATTGGAGAGGTGATTATGGTAGGAGTAGACAAAACAATAGAAACACCTATCCATGTATTGCAGTCCAGTGTCGCACAAACAAACTAATAATTTGGTTGAAAAAGCTTCACAGAGCTGGGATTTATTGCTTTGCTGTTGCTTTGGTTTGCACAGATTGTACAGGCGTATCTAATTACCACTGAAATTGTTATTTATAAATGGAGTGTTCATTCTCTGCTTTTTTTTTAACAATGATGTACTTCTACAGAAGTTAAATAAAGTACATAAAGAGACATGCCATGAGGTTTTGAAAAACGTGCAACCCATTTTCTCTTGTTGGTAAAGTTTGAACCAATGCAGCTTCCCACTTACTCATAGACACTCTTTATTCAGCAAAAGAACATGCTTGAAATCCTCTTATTTGTTTTAGTTACAGCAACTGCAACAGCAGTTGTCTGAGAAAAGCACTAGAGTGCAATCTCCACCAATGCAGCATTCTGCCGCCATTTCTTCCTCTATGCTCAGAATATTAACATTTGACTATAAGAATGTCTAAGATTACAAACTGAGAAGTCGTTTCCAGATATTTTGAGACCAGTTGCATTGCTCTAGCGCCTTCCTACATGAGGTTATGGTTAAAAATGACCTTGGTGACCTTGACCTTTTGACTTCCGGATTCCTATATTACTTTATATACCACATTAGGTGATGATTGGCTGAAAATTGTACACCCTGGAGTTCAGAAATATGCAAAATCTCCCATACATTACTATGGAGTGACCTTTCATTTGAACTTGATGACCTTGAGTCGGATCACCACAAAAATTAATCAATTTTAAGGTAGGCCACTTCTGACCAATCCTGAAAATTTTGTAAATATACGTCCATAACTAAGTTATTTTGCAAACCAACACATAAATAAACAAACCCTGGTGAAAACATGACCTCCTTGGTGAAGGTAACAAACAAACAATCCCAGCGGAGGTAATGAATGATCAAACAGCTCAAATAAAAGCTTCCATGTAGTCAAAAATGTAATTATCATGTCTGATCAGACAGAGGTTTAACAAGAACATGTGTTAGAAGTACTTCAGGAATCCTACATCAAAATGTAGGACAGCAGCTACTGTACATGTGTAGCACTGCAGTGATGCACGGACAGCTGTTAAGATTTGAAACGAGTGAAGTGATATGAGAAGGCCATTGATTGGAGTTATTGTCATCTCCACAGCTGCCCACTAATCAGCAAGTGATGTGTTGAAAACACAACATTTACAGATGAGTGTGTGATTAACCACATGGATTTCAGTGGTCTGTAAGTTGGGAAAGTCATTTTTGTCTGATTACCAGTTTTTGTTCAGATTTGGTTTAAAATGCTTCATATTGTGTGAGGTTTTCTGGTTCGTATTAAACCGCAGTTGAGATATTCAATCATTGATATATCTCCAAAATAACTCTGCAAGTACCTTTTTTGATGTCTGAATAGAAAAACAAATTAGGGCCATAAGCTTTAACACGTTAATCGTGACTAAAAACATATATTTTTTTTTTTTTTTTAAATTCTGTGCTGCGATTTTCTCTTCCACACACCCTCACCAGCTTCAAGTTTGGAGAATCTCCATTCACTTTTTGACATCTCTTTTTACTTATAATTATCCCTTGTTTTATTCTGAAAAATAAAAATTGTACCAATACTAACCGTAGCTATTATGAAATCCTAACAAGTACACCGACCTGAACCTTCAATGGTTTTAATTCATCTCAACATGGTCTGTATTACCCATTGCTTTTAGACAGTTTTATGAATGTTTAATGAGTCATATCTCTATTGATATTTATAGCAGGTGGAACTACATTCCCAACATGCAAAAGGCATGCCATTTGGATATTCAAGAGCACATCAGCACCAGAGGACTTAGGAAAAAAATGAATCTGGTTAGCTAACTGCAGTACATGAGAGGGGAAGAATGGATCAGTTTTTAGTACCCCAAGTAAGAGTAAGAGAGGACACGGAGTCTGGGGCGAGCAGAAAACAGAGGAAGTATGAGCCTGATTATTTAAAGTTTGTCTTTTCTTATTAGCAAAGAGCTGCTAGCTAATGACAGAATGCCACCATGTAAACTCTGGCCTCATACTGAAACCATGACCCTCAAGTCTGACTCCTTCACACTCTCACCTGTCACACCTGGTTTCTCTCACACATGAAGATTTATTGTACACACTGACCAAGTTGCAGAGCTCACCAGGAGCTTGGCACGTTCCAGCCAATCAAAAAATGACATATCACTATAAATCAGCCAATCAGAAAATAGCTGTGCTGTATCTGGGTGGGATACAGGTGACCATTTTAAGTGTAGCCCACAAGTGTTAAGCCGTGTTCGTGTTTGTGTGCTACCATGTAGTGAAAGAACAAAAAGAGAAAAGTTGTTTCTGTTGTTGTTGTTGCTCTGCTACAGCCACTGCTCCTTTCAACCATGTCTGCTCTCATTGGCTGGAGCTACGTCAGCGTGACTTGACTGGATATTTAGCAGGATTCGATGTTCAGTTTTCATCGGTGACAAACAGTCAAGATGTCGACAAGCTTCTAACTGGCGTCTTTGAGGTGTTCACCCTTAACGACAGAGGCTCGTCGAGCGGACGATTGCCTCACCCCGATCTGGGGGAGGGGTGTCAAAAAACTGTTGCCGACCTACCAATTGGACTAAAATCGGGTCGTGTGAACAAGGCATTAACGTGGGACAACGTTGGATGAGAGAGCATGTTTTAAATTATGTTTTCTTTAAAAGTGAAGATGGTAAAATATATTCAAAATGTGTTTAAAAACAAATATTATATTACAAATAATATACTGCAATGGAACGCTTATTTAGTTGATGATTGTTGTTGTAGTTGTTAAAGCAGTGCTATTACTATGAATGCTACATTCTTTGGGCCCATGAGATCACTCTCCCATTCACTGTCCATTATACTTGATGATGATGATCACAATTTTTGAACTTAATTTTTTAGTTTCTGGATTTGAGTGAGAGCAGTTCATATTGATAAATACTGATGTAATTCTTCATTTAGGTGGTGTTCTCCTTTAATAAATCCATAACAACCTAGACTGAAACCCTCTCGGTAACCACAAGAAACAGGCAATGGACTAAAACTATAGCTGCTTCTTTTTTTTTACATCATTTTATTAAGAAAATAAGTATAAAAATATAAATATAAAACAATATGACTCAGCATTCAAACAGCATGAATTGTCAGTGTATGACAGTTTTCCTAAAACATACACTTTCCATTACATATTACACCTATATGATGAAATGAATTCACAGTTTGACAAATAAACTGCACCAACCACTCACATGAACATTGCTTGTCAAACAAAGATAGCAAATAGTATATAGGATGTCCATCATTAAAAACACTTTGTACATTTACAGTATTTAATGGAGGTGGCTGGAAAGACCACTTGACTCCTTCCCTACCCCACCCAAACCCAGTCCAGTGCCATTAAACATTGATAGTATACAATACTACTATCTCTCAGGTCAATTACAAAACACATTGTCCACACCATTGTTCACAAAAAACCCTAAAAGTCAAAGGCATCTTTACTGATTATGACCATAAAACAGTAAAACTTTGAGAAGTACGCTGTATCTCTGTTAACGAGAAATTATCAGTTCAACGACAGTTCAAGTCTTGATTTCCATTTCAGATCCACGGGTGGATCGCAGGAACTTTTGTTAGTGCGTATGTGCGCGTACGCATGTGAGAATCAAACACGCCACTAGTTGACTAGCGAGCTAGCTAGCGAACTAGACAGATAAACAGATATATAGCTTGATAGATAGGTAGACAGACAGTCAACTAGCTGGCTAGCTGACTAACTAGACAAACAGCTGTCTGGCTAGCTAGCTAGAGAAACAGACAGAAAATATGGGCTTGAAACAAAGGTCTAGGTCTCTCTGTCAGGGCTCTTCCCTATGTACATCTCGGCCAACTTTTTGAATTGCGGTCCCCAGTTGCTAAGGTAATCGTAGTCGTGGTCCCCCTCCGTGGCGGCAGACTCCAGGGAACTGAGGGATTCTGCTAGAGACCCATTGCCTTCATAAGCATACGTGGCCAAGGAGTCATAGGGGGGCGCTGTTGGATCCGAATCATTCTCCTGAAGCCTCCCATTAATGAAATCTCTGACGTCTGTGTTATCCTTTATAGGTGATGTCCTCCGAAACGGAAACAGCATTTCGGGGATGATGTCCCTGCGTAGCTTGTTAGCATCCATCACCTCTGGGTTGCGCAGTGTGCCGATATCAAAGGCCTGAGTGTCCTCCTCTCCGCCGCCTTCATCGTTGTAGCTGACGACGTTGTCTCTGACATCCTCTTTGGAGATGATCAGAGGCTCCTTCTTCCTCTGTCTCCTCAGGGCAGCAAACAGCACCACGATCACTACACAAAAACAGTGGGAAATACAGAGTGAGAAAGCTCAGCAGAAGATGTGTTCCTCTGAACATGTGTCACGCATTAAAGAGCACGGGGGAGCAGGAGCGCAGAGGGGAGACACGTTTGCTACCAGTGATAAATCCCCAACACTGCCTCAGGCATTCACCTCCTATTATTAAAGATTCACTCTATAAAATGCACGGCGGGTAGATGATCGGTTTTTTTTTCTCTCCAGCACACAGCCTCATATCTCATCTCCTTCGCTCTTTCAGCAGTGAAAGACAATCAGATTGCAGAGTGAGCATGTTTCCAGAGAGTGGCACTGTGTGGTAGCAAACTTTTATAAATAAACCCATCTTTCAGAAAAGACGAAGCAATCTCATTTAGGACGAGGACAGATCCTTCTTCACCTGTGCTACTTCCCTTTCATTTATCATCCTGCCGGCAGGAACTGCAGTTGCCTGCTTACCTCCTACCTGGGTGTTAATTACAACACCTTCAACAAGGGTTGCATGGGGGGGTGGAGGTGACTGTTTATGAGGTTCTTCATGACCGTTTGTGACTGACCAGTGCCTCAGTTTTAGACGAGCACACAGGGCTGCAACGAGGAGGGCCTGATAGGGCGAGGCGTTCCACCTCAGCTCCTGCCTGGAGTCAAGCAGAGGTGAATGAGCCAGTCTGTCGGGGGGGTTCAAGCGCAAAAAAGCGTCAGATAATGAGCAGATGTCATGATATTTTGCTCAAGAGGAGAGCACGGAGTTTAACCTTCAGCTCACTCGGTGTGTGAGAGAGGATCTGCCCGCCGCCAGGCACGGAATTTTAAATTTGGAGTTAAAATGAGCAGATGGAAGCAAAACTGGTCACCACTAATTTGCTTGTATTACGAGTTTCGTTTAGCCAGGATGCAAAAAAAAAAAGATGGAGGGTTGGATGCTCTCATATATAGTACACATTGTGCATGCACACATTCATAATGGCAGTTCTGTGAAATGGTTCAACAGTGTACATGGAATTCTACAGTCACATTGTCAAGTCAGTCATAAATGCTCCTATCAAGCACTATGCTTGGCCAAGCGAGCTAAAGCTCAATGACAGTTGAAGCCCATTATTTATTGATACGCCCTTGACCATAAGCACTGCACATTTCTGCTTCTTTTTGCAGGGTAAAATGATAGGCGCTCTCACTGTTGTGCCCTGTATGCTGTTACATACTGCATTAGATCAGGAGAAGGGCTGAAGTAGTGCTTTCAGGAATTAACACGCAACTTACCAGTGAAATACATGAAGCATTCTGTTAAGTGGATTTGCTGATGAATCAAGCGAGGGATGTGTATAAGAGAGTGTGCAAAGTGACCTGCTATAATTACTAATGATCGCCTACATATTAAAAAGACAAAACCTCCTGTAACTCTGTGCTGCTGGGTTTACATTCTGATTTTTTTGTTGAAATGGTGGAGGAAGAACATCAGCGTGGACATGTCAGTGCATTATTTTATGCTATGAAATAAAACCGTTTAAGGGGAACATCCATGCGTCAACAACTGCCAGTGTTTAATGTCACAATAATGATTTTAAGACATCTCTAATACGAGATGCTAGGCTGGTGCCAGCCAGAGTGGGGGAATGCATATTTTCAGTAACATTTATTGATTGCATTGAGTTGGGAAAGCTTTCAATCGATGCCCTGTTTGTAATTATAGACCTTGAGATATATATTCACTTTTCCTGTCCACTCCATGTGAACACTCAACTGCATGTCGAGCAAAGTGAGCCCAGCTGGGTTATGTTATTGACTTTAGCTCCCTGAATTGGCTGTAGCAGCGATGATTTGAAAGTGAGGCCTGCCTGGAGTGATAATTCCACGAGTCTTCCATTCACCAAACACTACCAAAAAGATGTTCAACAGAAAAATGTTATGCTACGTATCCTTTGTCTGGCTGTCATCCTAACTGTAATGAGTCACCAAAAGTGACTGTTGCTGGCTTGAAGTGACATGTGACAACGGTGATGTCTGGAGAACTGGATCAGAGCATCTCCAGAACTGCAGCTCTGGTGGTCTGTTCCTGGTCTGCAGTTGTCAGGATCTATCAAAAGTGGTCCAAGGAAGGACCAGTGCTGAACCAGAGACAAGGTCATGAGAGGACAAGGATCATTGATGCAGGTGGAGAGTGAAGGCTGGTCCTGGTGGTCTGATCCAACAGACCAGAGGAGTTAATGCTGCTGAAGATAGAAAGGAGTCACATAGCACAGAATAAACCTTCAGGGTCAGAGGTCAGGGACCAATACTAGATTAGGCAGGTGATCATAAAATTCTGCCTGATCAGTGTAGATGACCTATATTATCATGTGTGCCTTGCCAAATGGAAAGCTTAGCATGCATAACAACAAAAGGTTGTGATTTAGTAAAGGATAGAAGGATATTGCTGTCTACAAATTTCAAAGCCATATATGGCCAGTTTTCATTTAAATCACCAGAATCAAAAAAACACACTTGACTTGATTAGAAAACTGGGTTTTTGCTACAGGCAGCAATTGCAGCTAAAGAAAGAAAGCCTGTGTATATGTTCTCTCACACACACACACACACACGCTCATACTCGAGAGGACTTACTGAGGAGAATGATGACACAGAGCAGTATGGCCACCAGAGCTCCAGTGGTGAGCCCGTCAGAGAAGGGCAGGACCTCTGGGTTGCAGGTCTGCATGTTTCCACGGCTGTCACAAGCACACACTCGTACGATCAGTGTGCTGGTGCTGCTCTGAATGGGGTAGTCATTGTCTGAGATCACAACAGGCAGGAAGTACATGCTCATCTCACGCCGACTGAACCCTCCTCTCCGCGTCAGGATATTGGCGGTGTTATCTGAGGGGAAGATGCAAAAGCTTATCAGGAATAAGATGTTTCACTTAGTGAAGCTTTGGACTCCGTTTCCTTTTCTTTGCCTCAGACAGCGTACCTAATAACTTTAATAACGGTTACTGACATCTTGAGCGACGACGTCTGAATTAAAAGTAGCAACCTGTGTTATTTGACTTGATTTTTTTCAAGAGTCTATTTTTTTGGGCAAATATGACTTAATTAGTCATTTTAAGAGGTCTTAAACATAGCAGTTGCGCATGGCCACACTTTATTGCAAAACTAATTAAAGTCCAAAGTTTGTTCCACTTCAGATGGAATTTCCAGTCTCCATTTTTAAGTCTATGCTGCAGTCTTTTAATTCTACTGAAATACATCCCAGTTGCTGAGGAGCTTCACTTAATATTTACTCTGAATCAATCCTTAAAGTCTGTCTCAGCATACTGAACAGTTGTGCTAAACAGAAAGGGAATATATAGGTCCAGCCTTTGAAGTCATCCAGTCTGGTACTGCAAGCTTGCTGACGACCTTTACATTTCTCTCTCACAGAGAAACCACTCTTTTTATTAACATATTTTTATTTTCACAATGCAGGAAAGCAAAGCTGCAAGCCCTCACCGGATATACTTTTTATATTCATATGTATTTTTTGTATTCTGTTTAATGATTGTATGCAGTTTTTAAAATCAACCAAAACTAAAAACTAAGATTTTATTCTCACACTTTGAAGGTTTTGTTCTTGCAATAGCTTTACTATAAAAAGGCAGACATATATCTTACCTTCCCTATCCACAATAGTGAAGTTCGGGTTGCTGGCACTGATGCTGAAGACAAACTTGTGACCGACAAGGGGTTCATCTGTGTCAACGGCACTTATTGTCTGAATCAGCTGGATGAGGGAAAAGAACAGGGCGTGAGAAACATCTGGAAGCTTGTTATTCCCCTTCTACATGGGGAAATCTAAAAGCACCTAATCATGAGCACCTCAGGCGGAGCAAAGCATCATCTTCTATTTTTATACGTTATAGTTTATAGCTAAGACTGTATTTTCGGAGCTTGCTGTTGTTAAAAAAAAAACACAAAAAAAATCTGATTCACTGCAGACTAATATGCAGTTAGTGAGGAGTGTTTCGATAATGAAGGGATTTGCTCTCTCTTGAAACTCCAGAATGAAACACACATGGCTGTAGTGGATGAGTGTGCCTTGTACATGGAGTCACTGCTGAGGACTCTTCCTCTGGAAATACCAGGAGCTGACTGATAGATGATCACTGCCAACTTCTGTTTGGCTCTTTGCCCGAAAACACTAGAAAGCAGCTTCTTAACGTAGGGAATGGTCCTCCTGAGACCACATCCTCACTTTAACCACATGTGTTTTCTGCATCTGGGTTAATTTGACTAAAGGTAATTGATAAATTCACATATTATGGTGATTATTATACAGCACTGAAAGCCAGTCACACTACCAGGTATGGTATGGCTGATAATTCAACATCATTATGAGTAGCAGTCTATTCAGATATACAATTAAAAAAAAAAAAAAAAATCTCTTGCTCCCTCTAAAGCCTGTAATCGTGTTTGCAAAAATCCAGCGTTTTTTTGTTTTGTTTAACCAGTCACATTAGGGGGAAGGAATAGCTACCTACTGCTGCATTCGTGTTGTATCGGAAGTCGGGATTCGCCACTGGGAATGATGTGACACTCGAGTTAGTGGCGTTCCAGTAAACAAGTCGGAAAACCAAGATGATGCCTCTAATGAAAAGTTTGTAGTGGTTGGTGTATCGGAAAGCAGAAAGCTAATGCAGCAATATGTGGTCCTCAAACACAACTGATAGGCACAAAGAAGACGTGGAGGATGTGTGTTTGTTCTCCAGCGTAATCATGTGCGGGAAAGATGTCTGAGTCTATTGTAGGCTGTAACGTATAACGCTATACGGCGCCAATCCAGGGTGCTGCCATCTTGGATTATGATGTTGTGGTCAAGTCAGGGTAGGTGAAGAAATTACGAGTTTATGAGCCGTAAATCTGACTTCGAGGGGTGTTTCAGTTGATATTTACAACTCAGAGCTCGTAAATTACGACTTACGAGGACAACACGAACACAGCATATCAATCACAGCTTGTGCACACGCTGCTAACAGGCCCACCCCTCCCCCATTGTGAATTGCTTTCGACACGGTATGCCTGCTCTCAGCTTGTGTGCGCGCACACTGGTGTGCATTCACATGCACAACCTTGTCTCCAGAGGGGGAGGGCTTTGGGGGACGGTTTTGGAGCTTATTAGAGGTTGGGGGAGGGACCTGAAAGTTGTATCAGTTTGAATTTTCCCACTTAGACTCTGAATTTCAAAGACTTGCCAACTGCAGCTTTAAAGTGAAAATAGTTGAGCAACGTAATGCTACTGTTGTAACTTCATTGTACCGTTATTCCTTTGTTTATCATTCATCTTAAAAGAAGATGATGAATTTCAATCACCTGTCCTGCTTTGACGTTCTCACACACAAATGTGTCGTAGGACATTGCAAACTCTGGAGCGTTGTCATTGACATCCAGCACCTTGATGAAGACGGGCACTCGAGTTGTCTGACGTGGATTATCTGAACCTAAAAAAAAAACACAATTGCATTAAAACCAGCATGTTTTTCGAAGAATAAGAAATAAAAATCACCATGACATAAAGCAGTGAATGTCATATACTGTATTAGAACCAACAATACAAAACTGTTTTAAATGTTAAACAATTACTTATTTCAGTGGCCACCACAGAGATGTTGTGCCATTTGGACATTTCTCTGTCCAGTGCTTTCACTGTTGTGATGGTGCCGTTTACAGAGTCGATGTTGAACAGCCTCTCCAGATCTGTATGCCGATCAATGGAGTATCTGAAAGAACAGCAAGCAAGCGTGCCGTTACACATAGCATCTGTCCACATAGCATCCTTTGACAGCGTGTTGCCCATTATGTTTCGTTATGGCATTTGCATGCCTGTAACATCGCTCACAACATAAAGAGCAGCTATGATCTTTTCACACTAAAGTACGTCTTTACTTCATACAAATGGATGAAGTGCGTGAGTCATTGCCAAAAGGAAATATATCCCCACGTCTCTGTTGTCAAAAATGATACATCTTTCCTCATGTCTGCCCATTTGTCATAGTCAACTTTAACATCCCACTGAAATCTGAATATGCAACACAATACGCCATGTGGCATGGGTCGAGAGTGGCCTATCTTTTTGTCAGAGACGGGCAGGCGCCATATGTGTAGCATGGCAGCACTGAGCTATGAGTCGATACAGAAAATTAGACTATTTTCACATTGACTGTGTGTAGTACCACAGAGGGCTTACATAATAGTGGGAATTAAACAGTGTCTGTACTCACTTCACAGGGCCGCTGCCATCCTCCACTGGGAAATAACCAGGGGCCCCATGAATAATAACCCCCCCCACACTGACACACGGTTAGGCTGATGGATTAGATTTAACCAAGTGGGCACATTTCCATCCCCCTGCTAAAAGGACTGATAAGAGAATACTTTGTATTTCGACCATGTGCTGCTTGTTTTCTTATTGATTTTATACTAGTGCAATTAAAGCTGCAACAATGGGTTTGAAACAATCACATTACCACAATAAAGCATTGCATCCTCTTGGTAGGTGAGGAAATCTTTGCTTAACAGGTCATTGATTCATTTCTGAGTTTACTAAGTAGCAAGAAGTTAATTCCCAAAGATAATGGCTTTGTTGTGAAAAGGTAGGGAAGGGATTTGGCCCATGGCTCTAACAGCCTGGTGCCGTTCAGCGTCTGAACTCTTCTGGCTGTGGCTTGCAGCGTACTTGACTGGCTTGTTGTCAGCATCCGGGTCCCTGGCCGACACCACGCCGACGAAGCTGCCAGCAGCTGTGTCCTCATGCACCTCGATGATGTAAGGGTTTCTGGTGAAAACAGGAGGCTCATCCACATCCTCTACCGTGACCTTGACCGTGGCGTAGTCTTTGAACTGCAAACCATGGATGAACCTTGCATCTAAGTAGGTGTTTTTCACCTCCACTCTGAACTCGTAGTCCCTCTTGCTTTCATAATCCAGAGCCTGGAGATGAAAGAGCATCAGAAGTCAAGCTGTAGACTTTTCCATTTAAAGAAAAATAAAAAAAAAAAAACTCTGCCTCCACTACTTTGATAGGCAAGTGATTACATTTCATTTGTCTGCCTGTATCTTATTCATGCTCTAAATCCTAAACTACAAATCCAAGTGAGGAATATCTCAGAGATCTCACATGGGAAGTAAAAAGAGTTTCGAGCAAAAGGCTGCTTTATATTATTCATTTCACAGGCTTAGGATATCTGATTTTACACTGCAGTTCAAAAAGGTATTCTGTCATATGTCCTTCTCCAGTGAATAAACGTTATCATGGGGCTTTTTGTAATCTAAAACTGTAGAGCTCCATATTTCCATTGCAGTTAAACGTACACCTTGAGGTGAGATTTAAAAAGGACAGCTCAACATTAAACATTGAACACGTAGGCAAAAGGCAAATTTATATTTACTTCGGCTGTTTGTAAAACTTCCCAAAAGTGTTTTTTTGGGAAAAAAATGTTACCTTTTTGATTATGATGACTCCCTCCTGTGTGGTTTGGTCAGTGATAATGTTGAATATGTCGTGACCCCCGACTATGCTGTACTCCATTTCTGCATTACGTCCAACATCTGGATCATCAGCCTTAATGCGTCCAATGGCACCCCCAATCTCTGTCGACTCCATAGCAGTCACCCGGAAGGAATCTGTCACATGAAAGGAATCTATGTATTAACTAGAAAAGCACTCAGAGAGTGCAGACCAAGGCGGCGGCAACTTTTTATTTAAAGTTATCCCCACCGCCAAGGAGTTTATGTTTTCACCGGGGCTTGTCTGTTTGTTTGTTTGTTTGTCGGTTTGCAAATTAACTCAAAAAGTTATGGATGGATTTTATCAAAATTTTCAGGATTGGCCGGAAGTGGCCAAACGTAAAACTGATTAATTTTTGGTGGTGACTCGGATCCAATCACCACCAAAAATAAATCAGTTTTAAGTTACGGCAAAATTTCATCAAAATCCGTCCGTAACTTTTTGAGTTATTTTGCAAACATACAAACAAATAAACAAACAAACAAACTCGGTGAAAACAAACCTCTTCGGCAGTGGTAATTAACTTGTGTATAGCACTGGTGACTCAAGCATGTGAAGTGACCATTTTTAGGCAAGTGCTGGCCCAAAATTTCAGCACTAGGTGTCACACTTGGGTATTCCTCATCTGTGTGTTTCATCTAGCCTCTTATGTCAGCTGGAAAATCCAAAAAAGTTGCCATATTGACACAGTTTTTTTTGTTATTTTGTTTAAAAATCTCTTACAAATCTTTCAGGCATAGGGAGAAACAGCTCTTACGGTTAGCAAAGCGCGGCGGGCTGTCGTTCACGTCGGAGAGGGTGATGCTGACCGTCGTGGTGCCGGAGAGGCCACCCATCTGTCCGGCCATGTCTTTAGCCTGGATCACAACCTGGTAGTTTTCCTTGACTTCTCTGTCCATACCAGGCAGGGCTGTCTTGATGGTGCCTAAAAAAACAGCATACTTTCACTAATTTAATGGTAAACTTAATTTTGAAAGATTGTGTATGCTTACTGAAGACAAGGTACAATTAAGATCCAACTGTGTGTCCCAGGAAATTGCATTTATATACAACTAATTTGGTTTTCCAATTACGTTTTGAGAGGAAATGTAATTGCTGTCTGGATTGTGTTCCCTGGCAACTCTTTTTCTAGTGTCAGAACTGCTGTATTTATGTACAGCATGCTCATCATACAAGGTGTTTGGCGTGAATGCGCCCTCAAAGTACTGGATGTCAACCAACAAAGGCATTTCGGTAAAAGATGACTTCTGGTGCTGCATGTAAATGGAGCTCAACTGTTTTTGGTCATAATCACTGCCTGAGCTGTATGCTAAACTGCATCCTTCTTTCTCTTTCATCCATGTTAAATGAACACATCTACTGTGTAGATAAGGCAGTTTGCAGTTCTTGCAGTGTACCTTTGACAGAGCTGTATACTCTGTACCGAACAGCCACAGATGAAACTGACGTTGATCATCTCATCTACTGCTTGTTTAGACAGCGAGTAAACACACTTCCTAAAATGTCAGACCTTACTAAAATCTAACATTAGACACACTGAAAATGAATGATGGCATAAAAAAGATCTGTCTTTTAACGTTTTATGAGCCACAGACAAGGTACATAATTTATAGATTCGTGGTTCTTATAGGAGAAGTACAAAGGAAAAATATGAAGAAATGTGAGTACAACTGTGTGGGGCAAGTAGAGCAGGAGTCAGTTGCACCAGCAAGTTCAATTTTGGCCTCGCACTAGTATTTTTGGCATGACTAAATTTAATAGGTTGCACCGCACAGAAGACTTCTTTTTTTTAGAGCTTAGCAGGTACTTATTATTCACATACACTGCCTGGTCAAAAAAAAGAGCCACCACCAAAAAAAAGGTCACAGGTCAATATTTTGTTGGACCACCTTTAGCTTTGATTACGGCACGCATTCACTGTGGCATTGTTTGGATAAGCTTCTGCAATGTCACAAGATGTATTTCCATCCAGTGCTGCATTAATTTTTCACCAAGATCTTGCATTGATGTTGGTAAAGTCTGACCGCTGCACAAAGCCTTCTCCAGCACATCCCAGAGATTCTCAGTGGGGTTAAGGTCTGGACTCTGTCTCATTTGAGCCCACTGAATCCTGACATTGTCATCTTGGAATATGGCCGTGCCATCAGGAAAGAAAAAAATCCATTGATGGAATAACCTGGTCATTCTGTATATTCAGGTAGGCAGCTGACCTCAATCTTTGAGCACATACTGTTGCTGAACCTGCAGTAATTATCCAATCGTACCTATTTGCTTAGTTAAATCCAGGTGGTGACTTTTTTTTTTGGCCAGGCAGTGTATATTTACTTCTGAATGTAATAACTGGGTAGCTACCGGGCTAATTTGTCTGCAACAACAACATAAATGCAACACATAGTTGCCTAAGCCATAAGCAGGTATTATCGGGGCACACCCACTGCATCCTCACGATGATGTGGATCCGCTTGTGTTACATATTCAGACCTGGACCATTAATCAGCTCACCTTGACACCTTGACCATTCATCAAAAACTCTAGTTACAAATACAGTAAATATTAGGAATAGAAACATATGTTGCTGCATCTCTGATGTCGAAGCTAGGTTTGGTAATGTTGAGAAACGTTAGAAAAGAGTACGCTAGTTCATACAAATTATACAATCCATGAAAGTAGCTCGCAGCATTTGCCTCGTTCCAAAGTGACTTCCCTAAAATGTCCATGATGAAGATAAACAAGCAAACAAACAAACAAACAAACATGACTATTATTAGCACTCGCAGCTATCCAGGTAGCATGGGTAGACAGACAGTTACCCCCTCGAATCATTTAACTAAATGAAGGCTTTATTTCACAGATGCAACTGCCATTTAATTTACCAATTACTGTCAGGATGCAACAAATCTAGCTAAAATATTCAAAGAAAATTACCAACCCTAGTTTTAAATAATCCAGTCAGACTGGATGAAGATGTGCTTTATGAGGCTTGCCTTGTCCTAGTGTCCTCCTGCTTGTGCTTCTCTCTTCACAGGACGTCTGACTGCCTGAGGAACAGCTGCTCTTTGAGGTCTGTGGAGGTGCTTGTATAAGAGTGCTCACCCACAGAAGGATTATCTTGTGGGCTGGCATCTTGACTATTCATCTGACTGGATTATAGACACACAGGCTGATTGACGGCCTGGTAGACTGGCTGGAGGACTGGGAGTCTGACAGTTGGTCTGGTGAAGGCCTCCAGAGCATAAAAGCTGTTCTTGTAATCCCCTTACCACACTGAAGCTGATACCTTTTAACTGCGAGTGAAATCTCATATTCAGTACCAATGATAGGTCCCACCTCAGGACTACCGGACTACCTTCAGTTGGATGGTGCTTTGACCTGGTGATGACATCAGTTGTTTGACTTTTTCTTTTTCACCTCTCACACTTCCCTAACCTGACTGCAGTTATGTCTTTCACATTTGTCAAGCAGTTTTCCACCAACAGAAACCAGAAGTGTTATTGCTATGTCACAGTAACTGCAAGGCTATGGGAAACTTAATACACCTTTGTAACAGTTATCATAACAAAAATGATTAATGCCTCTATAAATATCACACAATCATTTTTTTTTTTTTTTTTTACTAAAAAATAGCAAGGATCAGTGAGAGTGATCTCAGGCTGAGAGGAACACCTGCAGGCACTACTCAGGGATCAGAGTACCATAAATCATCCAGTAAAAAAAAAGAATTCCAAACCTTTGTAGAGGGACTGAGGGACCCCTGAAACTCACAGATGGCTTCCAGAATGTAGACTCAGTTAACACTTATTTCAACCAAAGCAAACCACTGACTAACATATCAATTAGTTGTTTGAACAACCTCACTTTACAAATGAAATTTGACACAATATATGAGGTAGAAATCCAATTTGATATTGTGTTAGAATTTGGTGTTACTCTGTGATATCTGATATAGTTAAGAGCTGCAGGAGCATAGTTGCATAAGAGAGACATGACAACAGACACATGCCAGAAACAGAGAGGATAGGCCTGTTGCAACACTTGGCAGGTTGATTGGTAGAAAGAGGACGGGGCCTTGAGTGAAGGCCAAAAGGTGTTGTAACAATGGCCCCTCTGGACCTCACAATGCTGTCTGTGTTTTTCTGCACCAAGTCAAAGAAATGTGCAACCACATGTAACAAAAACATTATTTCATATATCAAGAAATATAACCTATTACATGTCATCACTTACCTTTAAAAGCAAATCACCAGGTGATGCTTGTCAATTAAAAATTAAAAATATTAACTGCTTAAGACATTACCAACCCAGTTTAGTCAGTTGGTTTAAAACTAGCTATTCGAGCTAGAGACCCTATCCGGATCGTCATGTTATACTTTCTGTATCAAGTAAAAATAATTATCATAAATAAACACATTCCAGCTGAAATGAGTCACCTCCTTGATGTGTTCCTCCAGGTAATTTACAGGTTTAGAGGAGTCTTATAGGATCAGCTGCACTGACAAGCAGCTGAATCCTTATTCTGCTGTTAAATTCAAAAAAAAAAAAAAAAAAAAAAAAAACTTGCATAGCATTAGAATTGCCATTCAGGATCCTGCTGGGTTTGGCTTACCATTTTCAGAATCCACAGAGAAATAGGGCTGTCCCTGTAGGATGCTATATACAAGCTTGGCACTGTTCCCATACGTTTGATCGTCAGCATCACTCGCAGTTACGGTGACAACAGATGTACCTGCAACAAGAACACGCAAAGCCAGTTTTAATGTTAAAGCAGTGACGATGTACAACATGATCAGTTCGCTCACTAATCGTATTTGTATTTACTTTTTGTTCATTTGCAGTAAACGCGTGGTGAAATAACAAGGCTCTGGAGAAAACCTAATTAGTTGGCTACAAAACGGGCAGTAGTAAAATCAATCAGGAACATTGATAGTCATTTCTTCCCTTTGTAAAGTTCCTTTTAACAAGGTAGTAGCTGCAGCTCGTGAAACTGTGAAACAAAAGTGATAAGCTTGCAGATTATAGCAGAGAGTCTTTTGGTACATCAGTGAAAAGTGCTGCTTTGGTGGCCGAGTAGATGAAGCTTTTAAATGTTAGTGGGGCTGAAAAGTTTGGCATCATCAAGACTTGAAGTTTCTCCCTCCTTATGTAAAATATCACATCACTCCGATTAGTGAGATCGACCATAAAACAATCACATTTGTGTTGTACAGCAGTCTTAAAACTGAGTATTCCTAAATGTGTCTCATGTAATGAAATGTTTTAAAATTTATTAATTAAAAGTGTACAGTATTGCAGATTTCTTTTTTTTCCCCAAAAAGAGCATTTTTTTTGCATGCATCCAGCTCTGCCGTCAGCTAATCAAGGTCATATTATTGATGCATCTCTTCCTAACTTCTGTTGTCAGAGCCAGTGGTGTGGCAACGTTCAATAAATACTGGTATGTTTCTTCTGAGGAGCTAGAGTAGAGTGGTTGTGCTCCCATCAATACACGCAAGCCTCCACAAGTGATAAATGCCTGAATATGTGTGCTTATAAATAAAAAAAGACACAATTAATACATATTTTAAGCTTAGAAAGAGCTCACTTCCTCTCAGATGTCATTGAGTCACTTCCATATTAAGTCCCGCATAATCCACCCAAGCGTTTCAATAACACCGTCTTACAAATACTGTCCTTGGCATTCAGGAGACCTCTGCTGTGTCCTGTTTGGGTCTGAATGTCTCCGTGCATACTAATGAACCCTTGAACATCTGTCCCACTTAGTCCCAGCACTGATAGCATGCAGGGAGCTGCAGATTTTTTTTCATGGCTGACTGGCTTCATTAACAGTGTGTTCAGTGAACATATGAGACAGTTTATCTGTCCGGAGACGAGTCACAGTGACCCTGACCCACCTTTAGACAGAATCCATGCAGCCGAGAAATCTAAAAGCAGTGCATTAGGAATTCCAAATAGGCCATTGTTCTGTGTCATATAGACAACTGAGTCTTGATTTTCCCTTGATTGCTCCTGTGTATTAACTTTACTTTGCATAATTGAGGATTGATTTCAAGCCGCATGCATTATTTTCACAAGCTTTGTTTATATTCATGCCAATTGGTTCATTTATGACTTGAATGGAATGAAGTGAAGCGCAATGAAGCAAGTCTTTAATTGGAAAGATTGACAATCGAAACTTTCAATATTTCAACTGCCTATTAAAATATGGCAAATGGTATTACTTGTTGTGAATGCCCAATGAGCCTGAGCGAACAAATAACAGCCATGAAATATCTTGAAAGGAAGTGAACGCAGCGTCACACCAGGCCAGTCCAGCTGACTGATGAACAGCACTGCTCAGTGTTCGGCTTTTCCTCCCAGTGTTTCTTACAGTGTTCTGATGATTGTGTAATCCCATATATTTTTTAATAAATAAATAAATTATGGCTGTACCCTATGATAATTAAATGTATGGGTTCATCTGCTGATTTTTTTTTCTTGACTAATTGCTTAAACCAGACATGGGAAAATTATGGCCTGCGGGCCACATAGGACTCTTTGGATTTTTTTAATCCAGCCCAACAATCTTGTCCAAATTGTATTATTAAATTCAATTAGATTTTATTTAGGGCTGCCACTGCATTAGTACGATCCAAGGAGGCATGCACAACAGTAAGTGTAACTGGGCAGACTGTCCAAAATGCATAACAACTAAAGAAGATTAAAGGGGAAGTTATTAAAGGGGACATTATTTCTGGGATAAAATGCTGCCACTTATGTGACTGGGGCACAGAAAATCCTGTGTCATATCATCAAATCCAAATATTGTCAGAAATACTCCAAATGACTCCAAAGACATATGGGTGAGTAAATGGCATTATTTTATCACAGAAATCAAACATGCTGATAAAATTAGATTAACCATCTTTTCTGAATCTGTTCAAGCTTCTCATGTAATTCAGCAAACAAATAATCCACAAAAGAGCATCGTTAAAGTAGTAACATGAAATGGAAGGAAAGGAAAAGTAAAAGACAATTCTTTTCATAAACACAGCAGCGCATATTAGAGCTAATGTGTTATCGCTCTGATTTCAGCAGCAAATTTTAGAACCCGTTATGGCGCGCAAGTCAAAAAGTTTGCCCATCCCTGGTTTAAACCATAGAATTAGTAACATTATTAAAAAACAAACAAAAAAAAAAAAACAGAAAGATCCAATTCAGAAGTAACATCTGACACGCTTGAATTGTAAATATTTTGCCTTTTGCTGAGAAAAAAAAATACACCATTCTCTATCATGTAATAAACCATAACTTACCAACTTCAGACATTTCAGGGACACTGGCGAAGTAAATGTCCTTTGCGAACTTTGGCTCATTGTCGTTGATGTCGTGAATTTTGATGTTGAACTCGGTGTCGGGCTCCAGCTCGGCATTGGTTCTCCTGTCCAGGACCTTTGCATTGAGTGAGTACATAGCTTTCTCTTCCCTGTCCAGCCTCTTGGTGGCATGAATATCCCCAGACTTCTCATCGATCAGGAACAGGGTGCCTGCCCCATCTCCAGTCAGAACATACCTCACATTGCCGTCTCCTTTGTCCATGTTGGAGTGCAGCTAAAAAAAGAGACACATTTTTATAGAGTTGAATTTCTTATGCTGTATGGGGTAATTACACTCTTTTCTGCCATGCACTCCAGACTGATGAGAAAAATCACTGCTGCAATTTTATATCACTAATAGCAACGGTGCATAGCTGTGTGATTTCAAATTTCACCGGGGAAAAAAAAAGAACTTGTTCAAAAGAGTTATTCAGAATATTTACAGAAGCCCTCATCATTGTCCTTGAATACCACATGTTAATAAATTATTGCTTCCCTCGTTGCTAACGTCAGTCTATTTGCAATACTAGATACTTTTTCTTGGATTGTGGTTCATAATTTTAGCATACTGTACATATATGATTTTTTTTTTTGTTTAAAGGTTAACTGTGGGTCTCCCATTTTTGGAGTATCCCCAGTGTCTTTTGTCTTTGGGCATTAAGAGAAATGTGTGTACTCTGCGTATCTGCGTATCCTGTAACCACTTCTCTCTCTTTTTCTCGTTTCATTGAAAACTGTTGCAGTTTGTGAACCATGAACCCCCTGCTGTCTTTAGGGTTCCACATTCTCTTCTTTTTTTGGATCATCACCTCAGTGTCAACTTGTCTGACAAACACCATAAATGAAGCCTGCAGTATTACACTCAGGGTTTTTTTTTTTGTTTTTTTTTTAATTTTATTTTATTTTTTTTAGCTGGTTGAAGGAGAGTATCCTTAGAAACTGTTGTATGAATGTTGTAAACTCATTTTTTTTAATTCAACAAGTACTTGTGGCATTGTGGCATTACACTTAAAAAACAGAATGGCAAAACTGCGTACACTTTAATATTGAGTTACTTATTATCACAAATCTTCTTTGGCCAGTTCAGCTGTTTTTTTTTTTTTATTTTTTTTTCTATTTTCCTCAAATATTCTTTGTCCACTTTTAAAAGTACCATTGCACTATTCAAACTATACATTTTGCACTTTCTGTATAACTGTAAATATTATATTTTAGATATTATACTATATGATATAAACTTCTGTGTAAACATGTACATATTATTCTATAACCTATACTCCTGTATGTGTATATTCTCATTACATCTTCTGGTTGGATGCAATCTGCATTTCATTACCATGGACTTGTGACGTGTCATGACAATAAAGTTCTGACCATTATACATTTCTACTAGATGTGTGAAAACTTTGATCATTATAATAGCAGTAGTGTAAAGCCACTGTTTCAGCCTCATAACCTTGGCACCCAAAGCGTCAAAAGTGACATACTCCACTAGTTCACATCAAATTAGTCTGAGGTTTTTCCTCCAAATGGTACCTGAAAAAATGGTGAAGACCCGACCTAGAGCAACAATTGCTAAAATTAGTCACCTCTGACCTATCCATCACCTTGAAGAGGCTCCGAGCACCGTGGAGGAGTAATGGAGGCGCTCTGTGACAGACACTTGATTCAAGCTCATTACAGAGCTGGGTCTGTCAGCAGATATATATTTAGAGCACTATCTCATGGGCTCACTTTTTAAATGACAAGTAGTTAGGGACACAGAATGTACGTCAGCAACTTATTAATATTAATATCCGCATGCTGTGAGGGAACTAATTATTTTTTCCCTGCAGTTGGAAGAGTAATGTCAACAGCACAACTTAGAATGGAAATCAGAAACATATTGCTCGCTCCTCTCAGGCCGAATTATTAAAAAATAAAATCAAATTGGGGACGATGTGGGGGGGGGGAAGAAAGATGCTGTCAAGTTCAAATTAACAATGCATGCCACATTTGGCGACGGCTTTGAAAATATTTTTATGCAGATGAACTCCATTTATCAAAAGTCTAATAAAGTGGAATATCACTCAGCTTGAATTTTCACATATTTGTGTTGCCGGACAGTCTGTTCATTGTTTGTGAATATGAATTCTCTCTTGTGCAGGATGAGCCAAGGATTTATGGCTCCTTATAAATGTGAAGGCTGCTACTGCTATTGACTATGAATGATAGGCTAATTTAGGTGAACAGGAAGTATTTCTCATATGTTTTGCATTAAAATGGGCTTCATATCTGTGCTATGCACATTTACACATGAAAAAAGAGAGAGTCACCTTTTCTCCACTCTAAATGCATTGTCTGTGGTACTGTATACTGGCTGTAGGAGACATAGGGGCATGCTCACTAAGCAATGGCGAACATTAAAGCATACAGTATATCATTACTGATACTGGAACCATTGCCATTCAAACACACCCCTGCTTCCAATGTGATAATTAGACCATTACAATCTTGGACTGAGTCGGACCACACGAATTGCATTTTTCCAAATCGTTTGATTGTATTCTTCAGTAGTTTTCATCTGATTATTACCATATTTCCAGCCTTGCTTGTTAATCCTGTAAGAAAGGAACCTGAGAAGCAACAACAACAAACGGTGAGCCATCAAAGGAGCCTGCACCCTATGCAGCCAAGCTGTCTGAACGATAATGGGACTTTCACAGTCTTTGCAGAAACGTGTGGTGTGCATTTTTCATATTTTTCCTAGACTGCGTGGGGGGACAGCCGCCCTTACCTAATGCACTTTTGCTAATTATTGGATGTCTACGTACCGTCCCTTTCCTAATCATATTGGTAAACATATCCTCTTCCTCGATGGCTTTATAGAATTCTTATTGGTTGGATTTTTTTTTCAGTACTGACACATGATAACAATGTCAGGTTTATTGTTTGACTACTGTGCAATTTCTTATTTCTTTTACAATTTTGGCTACTGACTATTTTATTTTGTCTTGTGTTATAAATACAACATATAATACAACACTCAAATATAAAAAAATATTTTTTTATTGCCATAAAACTGAGACATGCCTGTTAGAGCAAACTCAACTCTGCATCCAACGTGCATGCTAATCTATTACATCTCGTACATCGGAGAAAAAAAAAAAAGATGGCATTGATAGTGTTGACAGGAGTGCGGCACAAAGTGTTTTTCAGAGTGTTAACAGAATCAAATGTTCGCACTTCCAGACTATATTTGCAGAGATTTAGTGGCTCTCCTTTCAAGGCCGTGCAGCACAAACACAGCCTTTTCAAGGCCTTACAACAGAAGCACAGAAGAGAGCCTTGATGACTTAAATCGCCTTGCACAAACACTGAGGAATTGTCAGTAAAGCGACAAAATCATTGGCAATTCTTGTCAGGTCTCTGGTAAGCATTGCTCGCTGCTGCGAAGAGGAGATAGCAAAATAGAGTGCAGAGTGGATACAGAATTACTCTTCCCTCGTTCTCTTAAGACATAGAAACACAGTTCTTTTACTATTGAAACACTATAATGCAGGGTGAAGTTACAGCTTACAGTAGCTGTAGTGTGCTTTGTAGTTTCCAAAGCACATTCTGCAAAATCAGTGTAGAAATTTACTGAATAAGGCCTTGAGAAAACCTCAAGGATACTTACTGGCAAACTATTAACACAACAAAGTGAGCTGACTTGCATATTCTAATTTAGAGCAGCACATTTTCTTTACAAGGCATAAGACAATACGGTGAACCAGGAGTTTAATAGGATTTAGTTCACTTCAGACACGCCACTCACATGCTCCAGAATCCAAAGTTTGTGCTTGTATTGCTCAGCATTGCAAGTGTTCACACTTCACAGCCCTGCTTAAGAAGTAGGGCACCGCAGCTGCACACAGTGAGCGCTCACACTCATTAACGGGTCCGTGAAAGTCAGTTAAAAAAGGAGATTTGACGGTTTTTAGGGCTTGATGCGTGCACAGCCACTGCATGGTATATTTGCAGCCGTAAAATATACTATGCTCTTTTTTCCCGTGTTGACAATAGCTGCAGAGCAAGCGCTCAAAACCTCACTTTAACTAATGCCATTTTTTTTCTTATCATTCGGCGAGGTATCCGTCAGCACCACTCAGTATGTAAGCTTCAAAGCAGCGTGTCTTTTGAACACCTTGATAAGCAATATGAGCTGCATTTATTATATGGTGCAGTCAGTCGTCGTGGCGCACCGCTTCCTTTCCGTTAAAGAGCGAGCTGCACGAGAGCGATGCTGTTCTTTGCATCTGATGTGATTGCTGCAATCATGAAATCAACCTCAAGTGACAGCCAGTGAGTGTGTGTGGGCTGATTGCATAGGTTTGATTGAATGTGAAATAAACAAGATCCACCACAGTGTGCTGCAAAGGCCATTAAATGATCTTTAGGAGGAGGACCATCGAGGCTTTCATGGCTTTGTGTTGGGCATGAAAGTGGTTATGCATTTGGTCTTGGTTCTCCATCTCTCTTTCTCCACCTCCACCTCCCTCTGTGGTTTGTTTGTCCATCTGCTATTGTCATTATCAAGCCTCTGTGCTGTCTGTATCTAGATGTATCTATTAGAGCTGCAAATATCTATTCATTTCATTGTCCAGAAAAATTGAAAACAATGCCCACAATAATCACAATCCCAAAAAGGGATCACATTCCAGAAGCTGCTTTTTTGCTTAAAATAAAATCACCCAATCTATTAATCAAGTTTAAAAAAGGAGAATAGTTCTCTGTGGACACATTTATTGATGGCTTGACTAATCGTTGGCGCTCTAATATCTATCGATCAACTTGTTTTCACTCTCTCCATCCATCTTATTACTTGTTTTTAGCACTGCGACTAACGATTATTTGCATTATTGATTAATCCGCCAACTCTTTTCTCAATGAATTAATGGAATAGTGAAAAACAACGACGTAAGGACATGGTAATGCTTTCAATTCTCTTTTTTATATGGTTATTTTGTGGGCTGCCTGATCAGAAAACATGTGACTCAACAAGCCAATCAGATTAGTCTCCCCTTCCTATGTCACATGCAGGATAATTACCTCTGCCAAGGAGGTTATGTTTTCACCGGGGTTTGTTTGTTTGTTGGTTTGCAAAATAACTCAAAAAGTTGTGAACAAATTTTCAGGGTTGGTCAGAAGTGGTAACAAGTAACTTAAAACTGATTATTTTTTTGTGGTGATCGGATCCGATTCAATGGTACCACCACAACTTTTTCAGTTATTTTGCAAACCAACAAACATACAAACAAACAAATGAACAAACAAACCCCGATGAAACCATAACCTCCTTGGTGGTGGGGGTAACTTCAAATAAAAAGTTGCAGCCACCGCCTTGGCAGAGGTCTGCACTCACTGAGTGCTTTTCTAGTTAGAATATAGCCTTCACAGTTTAAGAGGGAAGGTGAATACAGGTATATTAAGACAGACAGTATGAAAAAACATAATGTGTTTATGAACATTAAAGTAAAGAGTCTATGTTCCTGGAAATAAGCATGATATTTCTGCTTTTAAGATAAAGACAACAGACAAGAAGCTGGATCCAGAGAGTGTTTGATGTCTCTGCTTGGAAAATGACTGAATTAATCTAATCTACTTGTTGCAGCTCTGTGCATTTTTCTATCTTTATCCGCCCTGTAACTGCTTTTCTATGTTTCCATGTCTTTGAACTTGCTCTCTGCATATGGTCTCTGTTGCCATCACAGTCTGTCCCTCCATCTAAAACTCCAGAGTTAAACTGATTGAATTAGTGATACGGATCGCTGCTGCTGCTGCTTCTTCTGTAAAGCACAACGGCAGTATGTGACTGCCCTATTTTTCCCCCTCAGTAATTTATTACAGCCGCATGCTTTTCTGACAGTTTAATAGTGAATGATATTGGACACAGGGAGAGTGGGGAACTGGTGGATGTGATCGCTGTCATGCCACAGAAGTTGGGTGCCAGAGAGCATCAAAGGGTGGAGAAGAAAGCCACATAGAGCTAGTCGCTGACATATCAAGGGATGGCCCCATTTATCGTTAGCATTTACTCTGCTGTTCCATCACATAACACAACGAGGTGAATTTCATTGGCCTTCCTGACTGATATGTTTTCTCCCCCCCTTCTCTCCATATTCCATTTAATTTCACTGCTCCCTTCTCCTCACCGCATCAGAATGATAGTTTCTGCAAAAAGTTGTCACATCCCCCTACTCAACCTCGCACAAGACACTTGTTTACTCCAGAGAATGAGGTGTGTGATGAAAGCCAGCTTCCTCTGAGAAAATTGGCTGTCGACAGTCACCTCATTTCCCTCCCTCGAGCTGATAACTGTAGCGTTCCCCATCACACCTGTCTTTATAGTGCTAGCATGGGTGAGCTGACAGGAACCTCTCTGATCTGGGTGGGTGGAGAGGAGGAGCATTGTCCCCAAACTCTTTTTTGTGTTTCTTAGCAAAAAAAAGTGTCTTGCTAGAGTTCTCTGAGACTGGTTTTAAGCTCGTGCCTGTGAGTCAGACTTACCAATAGTGATCATTATTTTTTTTTATTATTAAATCACCCAAAAAGTAACTGTCAAAGAGACCACAGAGTAAAGAGAAGCTCCTGCAAATACATTTCACATAAGTGGAAACAAGTTATAGCTGTGAAAAATTGGTCCAGATTTAGTTTGATTAGTTACTACAGTAGTTCTCTCCCTCATGTGTCATTGGTCGTAATGTCCATGTGCCTTCTCCATTGATCATTTTTGAACAAAGAAACAAATTTTGTGGCCTTGGTGTTCAATACCACTTGCCAACAGGAAGCCTCGGCTCATAACGCATGTACCCTTGATGTTATTGACTGCTCTGAGCAGTGATTGTGATGCTCATCTGACGAAAATGACTTCACATTAATAATAATTTGTGGCATTGTTATTATTACCTCCGCCAAGGAGGTTATGTTTTCACCAGGGTTTGTTTATTTATTCGTTTATTTATGTGTTGGTTTGCAAAATAATTCAAAAAGTTATGGATGGATTTTGACAAAATTTTCAGGATTGGTCAGCCTTAAAACTGATTATTTTTCATCGGATCCGATTCAAGGTCATCAAGGTCAAATGAAAGATCACACCATAGTAATGTATGGGAGATTTCACTGATTTCTGAATGCAGTAGGGTGTACAATTTTCAGCCAATCATCACCTAATTTGGTAAATAACCTAATATATGAATCCAGAAGTCACAGATTCAGTTTGGTCAAGATCAGTAAAAGGTCAAGGTCACCAAGGTCAAATATGCATTTTTAACCATAACTTCATGTAGGAAGGAGCTAGAGCAATGCGACTGGTCTCAGTAAATCTGGAAAAGAATTCTCAAATTGTATTTGCAAAGTTTTACTGGCATTTTGGTCTTTTTTGAAATTCAAATTCAAATGTGACAAAATATGAAATAGAGAAAAAATAAATAAAAAACACATGATATTCATGTGGATACAATGTTAAATGTGGGTTTCAAGGTGCTTCAAAATCAACACATTCACTCTTATGCGTTGTGGGCTTGCAGGAGTATACTCTCTCTCAATGCTGCCTTGGTCTGTGCTCTCTGAGTGCTTTTTTAGTTAGGTATCTGTGATATATTCTTGGTGACATCTGCACATCACAAAATTAATGCCGTTTTTATTTTAGATTCAATAGTATATTTTTCACTGAGATATATAAAAAATACTATATAAAAGGACTGGAAGAGTGGAAAGGCAGTTTGTGAGCGCTCACTGTGTATCTGATAGATCCAGTTAAATGTGCCTGTAACAGCCAGCTTTCTGGCAGCCCATTCGTCTTCAGCCAATTACATCAAACAACACTTCAATGAGTTAAACCTTCTATAATTAGTCTGCAGACAATGAGTTTCAGACACGTTACCTTGCCGACATACTGATGGTCATTTCCTGCGTACTCCTCGAGCAGAAAGAATTGATTCCACATCCATCCACGTTTGGAGCGCTGAAGGATCCTCCCGTCACTGTCTGACATCCCAAACAGATTCCCAATATTCCCGGGTGTGAAAGGCAGGGCAGCACTGGGCCACAGGATCGAGAGCATCAGGAAGAGCAGAACCTGATTGGTTATCATGGTATCCAATCAACGGGGAAATGTCCTGGGTGACCACTGAATTATGGTGAAACACTTCTGGAAGGCAGTGTCAACAGATCAGACATTGTATTCCTCTCCTTAATGTCCTTTAGATCCCTGTGAAAAGAGCAAACTTTAGTGGAGAAACACTGATAAAAAGTCCTAACAGGACAGAAGAACTAAAAAAGCTCAATGCCATGTCTCTCTTTGAATTTGTGCTTTACTAAAGTAGCAGCCAATTATGCAGTCAGTGAATGTGCATTGTGCAATCTGTGAGTTTAAAAGTAGGACCCGACTGATTAATTGGATGGCCAATATAATGTGCCTTTTGAAAACCATTAGCCAGAATTTTGCAGATTAAACACTGATTATTTTCATAAAACAGTTTAGCATTAAATGGTGTCCTAGCTCTATTTATCCAGTAGATGGAGCACCAGTGTCTGCACTGCGACTCTTTGAGTCAGTATATTTACATGCACTTAGAGAAATTTGACTTATTGCCTTAGTCCAGCTAATATCAAAGTTTTAAAAGCTATATATACTTCTTAGTTGGACTGTAGTCGAACCGAACTGGAGTTTTTATAATCGGATTATTCATGCCAGATAATGTGATTCTAAATCAAGCTTTTCCGGCATGTATATGCAAACCACGGTTAGCTGGACTATGGACTGGCCTGGGCACTTCCCCTTCCAGAAGTGACGAAACCACGGAAGTGGCATGACAACAACACATCAGCAGAAGAACTGGAAGAATGTCAACGCAAAAGGGCATGTAACGCCACCTAGTGTCTCGGAGTGGAACGAACCACACTCAATAATTTGATTCTCTTGTCGCACATGTACACTCTGATTTCTCGGAAGCCCCAGTTAAATCCTTATCTCGCTTATTGCCAATAGCTCGGCTTAGATGACTTAAGATTCATACAGTGTCTTCAGGTGTGACCGCAGCTTTACCAAGCGCAGCCATATAACCGAATACCGTCCCTGTTGTTACTTCTTCTCCAGCAACCGTCATGAGGTCATGTCACTCTTAATGTGACTGGTTGTTCACTGGTAGAGTTTGGATTAACTTATGTTGGTGTCAGACTCTTTGTGTGACCTTTATATTCAAAAGGAAAAAAAGGCAAAGAATGATGGAGCAGAGAAAATGTGATTTAATGTTTAAGGTCATCAGAGTGCTGCTGAGATTTGCTTTATTTCATTATTATTATCATGTTTATTATCATTATTATTATTATCATGATTTACTGCAATTTTGCACTTTATTTTGTCCACAAAGTTCAATTCTTTGTTCTTGAAAGATGTGAAAGTAAACTGTAGAAAAAGTTAAGGGTCATGCCTTCAGTTTATATCGTTGTTGCAAGTGTTAAAATTTTTTATCGGCCGATTAATTAGTTATCAGATTTCCCTCCTGTGAAATATCGGCATCGGCCTCAAAATATCCATATCATTTGGGCTCTATTTAAAAGTACTGATTCAGTGATTGGGTTTGTTTCAGATCAGTAAACTCAAAAATGCATTTAAACTCAGTGGTTGCCTCACATTTAAATAATTTCATAACGATAAAAAAGTATGCAAAGCTAATGCAGTAGAAGCCATTAGACTTTAACTTCTAAGCAAGTGATAAATGAGCGAAAGCCACTGTAATGTAAACGTATCAGAGAGAAGTGCAATGATCGCAGTGCATTTCGTCGGATGAAGATCCCTCTCTCCAGCTCCCTGGCACATCTCCCTTGTTCCCTCATGTTTGAATAGTAAAAGACTTACACTTCACTTCACTAATTATAAGTTGCGTTACTGATGATGCACAAACTGTACTTCACAGGCGGTGTGTGTATTTGAATGACACAATGCAGACACCTCTATAGAGGAGCAGAATACTCCTGATATGAGCAAAAAGGCTTCACTGTAAAACACTCCACTGGTCTTATTAGTGTATCCTTCACTCATTCAGTCACAAACCCCCCACTGTCACTACCCTATGGAACGATGAATATTCCTAATAAAGGTGTGTCTTTTTCATCCCCCTCACCAATTTTCTTGATTGATTAATTCCATAGAGATTCCAATATGCTATGATGTGCTCTAAAAGGAGAAAATCTATATAGACACATGATGAATTACCAAAATTACCCCAGGGCATCTGTCAGCCTTTGTGCCTGTGATAAGGCATTTTGTGTTATTGGTAGTCTTCCTCTGATACTTCACTAAGGCTGTGTCCCCACCAGGACTCGCCCTGATAGGTAATTTGGGCATACATGCATAATTCATGGCCTTTTTAGAAGTTAATCCTAATAAATCTTGCCTCTCTTGCTAAAAGAGCCCATTTAGTAGGACTCCCATACGAGGGCTGGAGCACCAGAGTTATCCTGACAGCCATTCACTGTGTACCTCAGGGAGCGCTGTGTAAAGACACATGCTATAGTTTAGCCGTCCTCTGCTTTTGTTCGGAGCTCTTAAATCAGGTCTGTGTTGTCAGTGGAGAAATTCACATGAACAAAGGGCCTGTTAGTGCTTATGGTGAATCAGTATCACAGTCCTGTTGATGAATGTGATGCACAGAATAGAAGGGAATCTGTTCAAATCAAATAAGAGCTAATGGGATATGAGTCTGAAACATAGCTCAGTCAGCTCTGGTTTACTCGCTCAAAGTTTGTTATGGACGGACACTGTCTTTAAGACTTTAACAGAGTATGGAATATCCCTTGATGCCGGCTACAGCAGCAGTGTTATAATCCATAAACATGCTGAACTAGATATAGAAATGACAGTGTGCCTGACGCCAGAGGAAATTTTAACTTTGTAAAAATGCTGCTCCAGTAGCAGAGGAGATAAAATATAGATTGTGTTGTAAACTGCTGATCAGTGCTCCATATTTTATGTTATTTTCCCGTGCACGCCCATAATGTGGCATTAGGGCGACACGTGCGTTCCCGAAATCAGGAAATGCCGCCTTGCAATTAATCTAGTCTGATGCTTGTGATTGCATTTTCTAATTATCATTCCAGCCTGTCCTTGAGTTTTAATAGCATTCTGGATATTAATCTTTGATGTGGTGTGCCTATTAAGCATTAGGCCAGTGTGTCTTTTCAGAATTCTTCCAAACACTCCATTAAAGGATGAGTGAGCATGCTGAATCAATGCCAGAGCCTATAGACTCGGCCTGAATTATCGCAACTCATTCAGCCTATTAAATAGTGGAGGTTTATTAAAAAAGTTGTTTATGATTAGATTAAGTCGTAGACAGCTTATATGGCTTGGCATTAAAACCAGAGATGTGAAGGGGCAAAATCGTTAAACGTGCTTTTAAAAGTGTTGTCTGGGGCTGTTATTCTTAATCTTGGCTAAGACAAATTCTGGCAAGAGCTCCGCTGTGCTCCACTTCCTGTAATCGGCAAAATTATACATTCTTGTTTTGCTGAATAAGAATATCTTTGATCAGATATAAACTAGCTGTTCATCAGGACACTCTTGCTAGAAAAAGCACAGCCTTGCACATTAGTCTGGATGCATTTGCATGCATGTATCCCAAAAATTGAACATTTCAGGCTTACCCAGAAACATTGAACAGAGCTCTGCAGCTAAGCACTTTTTATGGCTTCTCTGACTTGAGTTGGGCAATAATTATGTGCAGCAGAAGTCTAACTGGCAAACCTTGAGCTTTTGCTAAATTGATGATCCTCTGTACTGTACATGGGAGGATATATGCACCCTTTGCAACCTTTGACACAGATTAATGATAGCAGAACACTGCATTTTCACCTGCTGAATATGACATATTTACCATTTAACAAATAAGAAACATTCTTTTTAAGTACTCAGTTGACCTGAGTCCTAATAAGGCATATTTTGGTTAACATAGTGTATAAATTTTCTTCTGATTTGCTGCACATTTTCACCCACTTGAAAATCAATGAAAATTCACACTTCGTTGCATAAAGTTGGGATGACATAATTAAGCACCTACCATCTAAAACCTCCTACCTGCTGTGCAAATATTGACCACGCTTAAAACTGCCAGCATTCAAGCACCAGTTTTATTATGAACATATCTCATTCTGTTGAGGAACTCAACAAGTGACTGCAATCATATGAGAATCATAAACAAGCACAGACAGGGGTGCATTCATCGGGAGAGGAAAAGACAAAGATGGAGAGAGGGCAAAGGAGGGATTTGCAAGGTCACAAAACCGGTATCATGATGAGTCTTGATCATGTGAACCATCCATCCAATAGCAGGATTTACAGCTGCTGAATGAATGCGGCGTGTCCACAGAGCCCCACCGTGTTCTGTGAGTCATCTGCGGAGGACTAGTTGTTTGTGATTGGCAGTTTGAGTAGCTCCAGTGATTGCTCACTGGTATTGACAGAGCAGCACGGTCGAGAGTATAAATCCAGCACGGAGGGCGTTGATGGACCAAGATGCAGCACCTGTGCAAACCTCCACTTGGTGGAGCCCTAGACCTTCCCAAGCCTGCCTCTGCTGGCTGCAGTCACTGGCAAACCTCAGCACGCTTTAGTCATGTTTTTAAATCCTCTAAGAAATAGTGTGATACAGTGCACACTTCCTTGTTGAAAAGCTACTTTAAAAAAGGAGGGAGGGCCTTATTTCTTGAAAAGAGCATCTTGGCAGTGAAAATGCAACATCAAATCCTCTGTATTATTTTTAAAAAATGCCTCTATTGGGATGGCTTTAGAAGATTGAATGCTTTTTAACAAAGTAATGATAATACATGAACCTAAACTAAGTCTTGCTAAAGATCTAAGAACCCTGTGAAGGAAAATACTAGCAAAGACAAACCACAAGATAATACACAAATACACCATACCAGCTAAAAGATGCTGCCATTTAATTAAAACTGACCAAAATATCCGTACTATTATTTTCATTATTTTCATTGAGAAAATACCATAATTTCCTCCTTCCTGTTCGCTGTGTCTTCACAGTGTTTCCAAATAAATATTCATGTTTAATCCTCTGAAAGCAGCTGTGTGAATGCTCCTGAGAGTCTTTGTGTCTGTGTGGGAGAATGGATTTACACCACTTTTCATTTCAACACCAAAAGGTCACTCCACATCTGACAATAATTCAGGGAGCGTGTTAGTGGCTAATTTGCACTAAACAGTAATGGCGCTACATGGATGACCCGGCTCACACACCGCTATGGCCTAATGTGTCACTTTGGTGACTGTAAAGCTGTCGGCTAGGTGGTTATGAGGAGGAGCGGAGGAGAGTAAGGGTTGGATTAAGTTTGTGCAGTGGAGGATATGCACATGTACATACTCTGCAACACTGTCGGCTGCTCTCGCTGCACCGCTCCAAAGCGGTGATAAACACTTCCATGCGTTTTCTTAGAGATATGAACGGTACAGTGCCTCTCCATCAAATCTGCCCAGAGCACATCACAAGTATGATGTGCCCTCACTGCATCTCAGCAGACAGGCAAATACATCCACACACACACAAACACACACACACGAAAGGCTTGGCATGGACACTTGAACAGGTGCATCACACAAACGCAGATGCTCACCGGTTTGCATGCTTTCTTATGTATGACTAGTGCACATGCATATGTGCATTAGTCAAGAATATGCATCTTCACATGTACACAAATGTACGGGTGCTCAGCATGAGTCAGAAAACCACTGATCTGTATGAAGCACTTTGGATTTAATCACAAACTAAATACTAATCTTTAGAAAAGCAGTTTGACCCCAAGCCTTGTAATGCACACCTTAAAGTTAAAGTTACATATGCGGTGTGTGACAGGTGTCATAGAGTTAATGTTATTTTGAGTACTATATATGTTGGAAAAAAAATGCTTTCTTGTACTATTTTTAGGCTTGTTATATCAGGCATCTTTAATTATCTTAAAGTTTCATTGTATCACAAAAAACTGACTATTGAGAATCTTCCACTACATCTTTTTTTTTCATTTTCAAGAACAGCTTGCACATGAATAAATTATAAAGGCAAATTGAAGATTAGAGTATTGAGCAGCACATCTAATCATTTTCCGGTTCGGTGTTTTTTTTTAGCTTATCAACCTCTTTGAAGTTGCAACACTTGTGTTCATGAGATATCCTCACGCTGCTGCGTTAGTCTGGCTTTGTCACAGTGCACATCATCCCCCCCCGGAGTCTGGAGGCAGACAAAAATATAAATATATAACCTTTAATGTTGATGAGAAAGAAAACAAGCCCTTACCTCTTTTTGATTTTCACTGCTTAGCATCCATCCGTGTCACTGAGTGTACGCTGCCTTGTCCCTACTCCTTAGCAGTGCTTAGCGCTGGAGAAGCTGACTCCTCACGGCAGTGCTTACATTCCAAGACTGACAACAGCACAGCTGGTGTGAATGTGTATGGAAGTATGTGTGTGTGTGTGTGTGTGTGTGTGTGTGTGATAGAAAGAGAGAGAGAGAGAGACTGCCTGCTCCTCTCTCACTCTATGCTTCTCTCTCCTCCCTCCCTCGCTCCATTTCTCCTTCTCACTCTCTGGATTCTCTCCCTTTCCTCCTCTATACTTTCTTTCTATCATCTCTCTCTCACTCTCTCTCTCTCTGTCCCTCCTCCTCCTCCTCCTCCCACCATCTCTCTATCCCCTCCTCTCTCTTTCTCGAGCAGTGCATCACTTCTGGCGGTGGATGTCACTGAGGGCTGAAGCTGAGGCGACTCTGCCCCTGATTGGCTGCCATTCACAAGTTAGTGATAAAGAGAAAAAAGAGAGAGAGCGAAAATGGGAAGAAAAGCAAAGGGGGGTGGTGGCTTGAGGTGGGGAGGGGGAGGAGGGGTGTGGGCTCACGTCCCAGTGAGCATCAGTTGACTGTGGAATGGAGAAACAGGGGAGGTTAGAGGCTGAAGACGAGGGTGGACGCTGGGAGGGCACAGAGTGGTTTCCTTTTTTTTTTTTTTTCTTTTTTTCATACTGTGCATGCATCCAGAAAGCTCTCTACATAAGAGGCTGCGCTGAAAGCGACTGCAATGACGGATCGACCGTGTGATGTTTGATGTCTAAAGCAATCTGCCCCATCTAATCTTCTTTCAATGACAGCGGAATGAAGGAGAAAAAGGCCATAACTTGTAAATCAGCCACACAGAGTGGGGTGGGGGGGCAGTGGCTTTTTGCTCTGCTCATCTCCATCTTTCGTCCCACTGACTTGGCTGGCAGTGTGTGGCAGGTGCACATGCAGTCCAGGCACTCTATCATCCTTTCTCATTACATGCTCCATGTTGGATGCATATCAATATTTTTCCATATAGTGTGTGTCTATTGAGGGAGATATAGCATTTTTATTCAACTGTGGTGTAATATATCATGGTTTTTGATGCTGAGGAATGCATGAGAAGCGATACACTATTACATCCCAATGTCTGTCCCCAGCATGTACCTATAGAGGCTAAACGGTCTGTTGAAGTAACTTTGGAATGCATGGGATGCCATTCAGAGCCACGCCGTTGATGAATAATTTAAGAAAAGCAGCAGTCTCACTGGCCAGCCTCATCCAAGCTCAAGTTTTATCTCCCTATATCCGTGTGAATAGATTATCAGCTCAAACTCTGCGCACCAGATAAATAAAAATGCAAACAGGCCAAACTAATTAACATCCAAACAAGCTGATACCGAGCCAAGTCGTCACACTTCATAATTCACTCCCTCGTTGTGTTTGTGGTGCTGGGAGATTAAGAAGTAGGTGCGCTTTTGCGTTTGTGCACATGTTGGCTTGTTGTATGTATGACTAGGGGAGAGGGTGGGTTTGTCATGTTTACTTATACCCATGTGTGTGAGGGGATGGATGCAAGTGTGTGTGTGTGTGTGTGTGTGTGGTGTTCCTCGCTAATAAGCCACAGGGAAAAAGCAGGCTAATTTGTACATCTCTGCATAGAATTAGTATTAATTTACCTGCTATCTCCACCCCTGGGCCGTTAATAACACTGTAGTTACACAGCCCAATCAACTCTGTGCAAACATCAGAGAACAAGAACAAGCATTGTACCGGACCATTTCAGGAAATACAGAAATGTGTTTTCATAGTTCACTGCTGCTTTATACACGCACACATTCCAGTCTCCTCATCTTAATTTCACAGGCCTTCCAGGCAAAAAAACCCTCCAAACCCCCCCCCCCCCCGATGAGGACTCCATTACATTGACTCAAAGATTCCCAGGCTGAGGAAACAGCTTCCTTAAGTAAGGGTGTCTCCTGATCCTCTCCCAATTCTCCATGTCGGCTCCCATCAGCATCACTTTGTCGTTGCACTTGCGTTCACCTCCACAGTCCTAGCCGCTGCTGATTAGTTCTCTGATTTCCCTTGTCTTCCCGAAGGAGCGCTCAAGTGAGGATGTCTGCCCACTGTTTGCTGTGCTAGCATAACAACTGCAGCTGCTGGTGGTTATTGATAGAGCTATCTGTGTGGCAGCAACATGACAACGTTACCTGAGTACTGAAGACTCAAGCTAACAAAACATTTCCACTTACAGAGTCAGAAACCCACTCCTTCAAAAGAAATATTGTTTATTATTATCATTATTTTGTTTTGTTTAATTTTGTTTTATATTTGTCATGGCCTGTTCCTTAGGGAAATGTATCCATCTAAAATCATATCAACTTTATACCATTTTTTTTTCCATTTTGGCCCATATTTAAATTTATTTTTATTTATTTATTTGAAAACGTTGCATTTTTTTTAGCAGTATTGCATTTTTTTATTGCATTTTCTTTCCACAGACAGTCTTCCAATAAGTAATTTATGAAAGAATATAAGCAAAGAATAAGTTGTACAATGAAGTAATTCTCTTTACACAAACACAGAGTTAAGTTAAAAAATAAGTTTTTATTTTTTTTTTTTTCCATTGTATCGAAACATTTTAAATTCTTACCACAACAAAATATCTGTCATTGTGTTGTGGTAAGTGAGAGTTGATTGAGTGAGATAAAGTCCTATTACTTGTTTTTGTCAACATTTGACTTTTTTGTCAACATTGCAAATGGGAATTGATGAAGAAAACTGCAATCAATACAATGTCTCATTCTTCTATGTCATTATTTGCTTTCATTTGTAAGCATTTAACAGGTTTAGTGGAGCTGATGTTCTGCACTAGGGTGATCTCTAGGTCCACAAGGACACTTTAACGATTTAATAGGTCAGTTAATGGAGACATTTATAATTTTCTTTCATGGGGGTTGGCTCTGTCATCATCATTTTGGCTCTATGAGCACCAGCCCAGCCTTTTTTTTCCAAATCAAAGGTTATTCAGAAGTCATCTTTGTTTTTTCCTGGTTTGTATTTAATTATTTACCTCAGCTCTGATTTAAAAACAGAACAAAAAAAATATATAATATTATTATTATGTATTTTAGCCAGTCCAATAAATAATGAGTCATCTTGTTCTTTATGCCAACTTCACAAACATTGTAGTATTTGTCTTGTCTGGTATATTTTTTGGTATAATGGGTGCCTGCAGGCTTCTCTATACACTATATGATTAATAGTCACATGCACAAAGATTTTGAACCCTTTTGTCAGTCACTGCTATATGGATAACAATTTTTCTTGCATTAAATGGTAAATGAATCGTGCTTGTGTTGCACCTTCCTGGTCAAGCTAAAAAATACTGAGCACATCAACTGTTCACTGTAACAACATATTTCAATTCACAAAATGTGTCACATGTTACTTCGGAGGAAACTTCCATCACTGATGGGCATAAATCCCCACTAATGTACAGTGACACTGGTGCGCAGTGAGCTGGTATGTAGGAAGTGCTGGATGACGGTTTCACAAGAAACGCCCTGAGGAAGCTCCTGTCCCAGCCAAAGTGATGACACTTCACTCAGTCTGTGAACACTTCCTTATGAGAGAGCTCAGCAGGCACTACATGTGCTTTTATTGACTAAATTGCCACTATCATAAAAATTTCACAGTCCACTCCCTCCTCATGGGCATTTACCAGATTTTGCAGTGCAGCACTCAGCTGAGGAAATAATTCATTTCTTACAAGACAAATAATTGAGCTGTTATCATGTGTGACTGTTTGCATAATATCTCTTTATTTAAATGTACATGTTTTTCTTCATTTTCTTTCTTTTCTTCATGCGGCATATTTCATGTCACACATGAGCAAAGAGATGATTTGACATGAAATTTGTCCCCTACTGTGTGTGAAAAATGGAGCTGAAAATCAATGGTAAAAATTAGCATGATCATTGCTATTACAGCCATTGTTATAAAGAAAAAAGTCTCCAAATACAAATACAAAGACAAATTTGTGCCATTTAATGCAAATGTATCAATCTTTAACATGAGTCCTTTGTCTTCACAACAGAAATATGAGCACAATTTGATTGAATATATGGATGCATATCTTTGTTCTACTGACATTTTCTACTGTAGTAAATTAGCACTTTAAAAGAACACAATATTTTTAATCCAGTGTTAGAAATAGAATTTACCTCTTTTCATCTGATTAATAAAAAATGTCAAATAAGTCACTGATGTAATAATAATTTATTATCATGCTACTTGAGAGTTGCAGTATTTGTATTTACTTATATTCAATTGATTAATAAAAGATTAATCAAAGAGAATTTATTGTCATACTTGAGCTGCAACACTGCCAAGCAGGATATTTGTCGCTCTACCATGTGATTCTCTGACAGTTAATGAATGTGTTGATTTGTCAGTACATTTAAAAGTCTATTTATGCATCCTCACATTTCATAAATGTCCCTATATGTATCTTGAAAGTGTCTGATTATTGCACTGTGCTCAGACATTTATAGGTGAAGCCAAACAATGAGAAAGCAGGAGATGAATTGTGGTGCTGCAGTTTGCGTTGTTAGTGTGCGTCATGCATAGTGTGAACTATGGAGGCGGTTGTTCCTATATAGATGTGAGGGACTGGTGAAGAATGCTGCTGGCAGAGACCCCACTGTTGGATGTCGGTTCCATCTCTGAAGGTGTGTGCACATCTAGCTCAGACCATTCTCTTCCTTTCTGTTGTCAGAGGCCTAAATGTGATTTTTAAAGGGAAGGGAACGAGGTGATTTGATGGTTCATGATTGACACTAGCCTCTACAATCCCATATTCTTGCGCACTGTTTCCAACTGTGCTGCTGTTACACAGCACACCTCTTGACCTCACTCTGGGCTGTGAGCTGTGTACCGCTGCTTCTTGAAAATAGAGCCTCAGGCTCCATTAACACTACAAGTAAAATTGTCTCAATTTTGATAATTTTGTTTCATTGACCTGCTGTCCTTTTGCCTCTGAAATCTGAACACAGACATTTTTTTCAGGACAACATAACCACATCCAAAAGTTGATCTGAAAAATGGCAAATACTGTTCATCCTACTTCGTATAGGTAAAATCTGAGGACACATCCTGGAAAGTGGTGGGAACATGAAGCATTATTGTCGTATTCTGTTAAAAATGTTTAGACAGACAGCCAAATAATATATAAACTGTAAATTGAACATGTAGCCCTTAGGGTAACTTAGGAAAAAAATACAGCCTCAATATCCCCAGTGGAAAGCCTCAAGTGCCCCGAAAGCTTTTTTTGTTTCATATCACCAATCAGTTGGTGGTAGAAATGATGTCTTCCACTACAGTACATGTACAGTACACTGTGTTCCTGAGCATCTTCACATTTGCATTTGAGTCACCATCACAAACAGACACTTTAATGTTCCTGGAGCTCTCTCCATGGCTGCTTCCCCCTCTCTCACTTGTTGTGTTGCAACACATTGTTAACTTCAACAATGTCTAGGTTGTCCTTCGTGCACGTATTGTGTTGTTAACGCTACAACAATTACAGTTCAGGAACACAGGAACACACAAGTGAATATGAATTGTATGAACTGTTTACCACTTTCACCACTGCTCCAACCTTGATCCAGGTGTTTGTGTAGGTTCTCTGTCATCCAGGTCGAGATGAATGAACTTAACTGTTTATACACAAATTTATTCAAACTGGCATTAGTAGCAGGGATGTCCGAATTGATCAGATGCCAATATTAGTTAATATGTGGACTGGTTCAAAAAACTGTTAGCAGCCGGTGGGCAGCTCAGCCCTGCTTGGCTAAATGACAGAGCTAACACCTAACGTTAACAGAGGTTACATTAATTTACATCATAATGCATTCAACCTCTGTTCAGTAAAAAATAGTTTCCAATAAAGGTCACTTGTATTATTAGCATTATATGTCCCAATGTAATCTTGTAAATCTCAGCAATTTTAGTCATACTTTGTTTGAAGATGTTTTTAGAAACAATATAAAATCGATATTAGCACCCTCAGGGTGTCCAGGGACAAATTGTTTGTCTAGGATCCAGTGCTGTTGTATCTTGGCAAACTTAATACTGTGTCCACTTAGTTGTCATTTAACAGCCACTGTGCATTTGTGTCTGTGATTGTGTTTAAATTCATGTGAACCATGTCTTGTGTAGTGCACAGCTATATGTATACTTTTTGTAAAAAAAAAAAAAAAAATATAAGCATTGTGATACCTTTATATTTATGTCTCTGTATATTAAATTATTATATTAAAAAAATAATAATAATAAAAAAGAATCATTGTATAACCTGACTCCCAGCCACCTAGCATGGGCGAATGACCCATTGACAGTCATTCATACCCCCACCTGCCCAGATTCGCCTGCTGCAGCCCCAACTGACTCCTGCCTCTGGAAATAACCGCCCACCACATTGCACCTGTCTCATAACTCAAGCAAAGCCCCCCCCGTCACAACCTGTTCCTCAAAACTAACCACGTGAGGAAAGAACTGAAAAGGCACAAGACGAGGAAGGCTGCTGGTCTAGATGGCATCAGCTCAAGTATGTTTATCTTGAGCCTGAAGCTGGGGAGGGTACCAGAGCTATGGAAGACATCTTGCATGGTACTGGTGCCAAAGAAGCCCCAGCTGAAGGACTTCAACAATTACAGACTAGTGGCGCTGACATCACAGCTGATGAAGACCTTGGAGAAGCTGGTCCTTGGTCACCTTCAGCCCCTGGTGAGACCATGGATGGATCAGCTGTAGCCTGTCATCCACCTTCTTCAGAGGTCCCTCTCTCACTTGGAAAAAGTCTGGATCCACTGTGAGAATCATGTTTTTTTTTTTCATTTAACACCATACAGCCCATGCTTCTGAGGGAGTTGTTGGGGCATTCACAAGTGGACCTCCTCCTCAAGGCCTGGATTCTGGACAACCTCAACAACCATCCCAAGAAAGTGAGGGCCCGGAGGTTTCAGTCTAACACTGTTAGGGAATGCTTCTGGCTCCATTTGTTCTCCCTTTACATTGCAGACTGGACTCACATCACAGTGAAGTGCCATCTCCAAACTCTCTGTTATTGTACAGTAGGTGTTATCACAGATGAAGACAACAGGCAGTACATAGAACTGAGCCAGGAATTTAAAGTCTGGTGCCATGGACCCACCTCCAGCTCAACACAGGGAAGACAAAGGTGTCAAATCAGTGAATATCCAGGGAATAGGATCTGCTCAGAAGACTCAGGGAACGGGATCTGCGAAACGCCACCGATGTGCCCGGCGCCTGCCGAAACACATCAAGAGAGCTTCTATTTCTGTGGGACAATGGCACATGGCACATGAATTCAGTGTCGCATGTTGGATATTGACGGATGACGGACGATTGACGTCAATGGACGTCAGCGTTGTTCCGCATCCAGTAGAAATTAGGGGTCAGGGAAGAGGATTTGCTCAGAAGACTCAGGTCTTTTGGAGTGGTCGGAGCACTTTTGAAGTCCTTCTATGACTCCGTGGTGGCATCAGCCATCTTCTTTGGAGTGGTCTGCTGGGGACAGGAAGACATTGACCAGACTGGTGAAGAAGGCCAGCTCTTACCTGGGTTGCCCTCTTGACCCCGCAGTAATGGTGGTGGACAGGAAAATGATGGCTAAGGTGTCATCTCTGATGGACAACATGTCCCACCCCCTGCAGGAGACACTCACATCAATGGAAAGCTCGCTCAGTGACAGGCTTGTGTCTCACAGAGAGATACCACAGGTGTTTTCTTCCTTCAGTATTCGGTCTCTACAATCAACACTGCTCCCAGTAATCACTCCCAACAAAACATCATGTGCAGTTACACTCCTGTTAGATAGTACTGCAACTATATGTGTAATACTAACACAAACAATATGAACATTTATTAACTATGTATTTTGACATTTTCTGTTTACACTTTCTCTCAGTTTACACTGACCTTGGGACAGCTGAAATAACATGACCAGTGTAGCCAGCAATGACCAGAAAGAAAGTAAGAAAATAAAACATAACACGGTTTATTATTGGTTTCATTATATTATCTACTATGTGATTTGTTATACTTTTTCAGAATTTATCTCATGTCAACATTTTTTTTTGTTTCATAGAATATCAACAGAATTTCAGTTCATAAATATTTCACAGTTTTATAAAGTAGGTCTAATGCATTAGAGTAACAGATCATATGTAAAGTATTGTAATGCAATCCAGTAGAATTTATCTGCAGTACAACCCAAGATAATGCCAATACGAAGCCTGTTTGTTTTACTCTAAGGCGTAGCTAATGTTACAAAAATATCTCAAGTATGTAAGCAATGATTGAAAAAAATAATTATTTAAACCGTAAACATAGCCTGAGCGAGCTCAACTAAAAGTTTAAAGAAAGGAAATCGGGTTGATTAAAATGTTAGCCCTTGGATTTGAAGGAACCGAGGTAGTCTGGAGGCATCCATACTCTACAGGGAGGTAGACTGAGTGTCCAAACGTAAAGAGGAGATTTAGAAAGCTCAGAGCACGCTCAATGGATTATATTGTATATCCCATCAAGCCCAGGACTATCTCCAAGAAGGACAACGGGATGTAGCCAGGGAGAAGGCAGACCACAGCCTGGATATGTGCTGGAAAGTCCATGGATGGCTCAATAACACCAAAAAGTATCACATTTTATGTTTCACTATTTTTATTTATTTATTTATTTTTTTTTTTTAAATAAAAAAAAAAAAAATTGGGCCATCACACCACATTCGTATTTGACTCTAAAGACGACAAATAGCTTAAGAAATAAAAAAATGCTGATTCTGATGTCGGATGATTTTGCACATTTTGATTTGTATACACAGCTTTATTAATAATGGAGCGAGTAGCATGAATCAGAAAAAAAGGGCAGGAATACAAAAACGGATGTGTGGAGCTAGATGTTGACTGGCATCTAACAAATCAGATTTTCATGCAGGTCACTAGTTTGTGACCCATCATAGATGTGCATTCAATGTTTGTGATTAATCATTACACAATCTCTCTCCAACTCTGTGTTTTTGTTGCCTAACCCTAACTGGTAATTTCCACTGAATGCAGAACAGCACCAATGTTCGTCACTGTCCATTATTTGCCATCCATCAATATCCACCAGATCCGTCTGCTGTGGCTCTGTTGGAATCGCGAGAACGAAAGAGATCATAATATAGTATTAATAATGTAATATAGTAATATTATTCTGGACCTCCACAACTTTAGGCACATAGATGTTGTTTGTATATATATATATATATATATATATATATATATATATATATATATATATATATATATATATATATCATATGAAAACTTGAAAACTTGTCAGGTTTTGCAAGGGCAACAGCTACTACTTCCTGTCAGCTACTATAATAATAAATACTGCGACAGCAAATACAGCGGGGCCCTTGTAGAATGGTGTGTTTTCATGACAAACAGTCTATACATGTATGTATAGACTGTATATAAGGTGAATTATCAAACTAATGCAAATGTAGGAATTTGCATTATCCATGTAAATGAAAATCAGCCTGCTCTACCCAAAAAATACCCAATTGAAATTTTGTCAGGATGTTTTTGTTTTTCTCCAGGCCAGGGTTGAACCTTAAATGTACAGTATGGATAGAAGTTCAAGAAGTTCAACAGGCTCAGAAAGTTTAGTTCAGCTCATCTTTATGAATCCACAAAAGACTGTTGTCTCTATTGCTCAGGGGTTGACTAATGAAGCTCCAGCTCCAACTTAAATAAGAGAGGGAATAGATTTGTTGTAAATTTGTTGCTTATGACTGCCCGTGTGTGTCTGCTTTGTGCCCTAGCTTGTCCATGTATGAATAAATAATAAGGATGACACTGGAGTTGGAGTTCTTCCCTTCCCTTCCTTTTCTTTCTGCTTTGGGTGACCCACATATCATTTTATTTGTGATTATTCATTGAGTGGATTTTGTGTTATGTAACTTCTTTTTGTGGTCTGTGTGCATGGATGAGCTGCATGCAGCATACATGGTGGGAGGCTATTATAAATAAAACCATTCATCTTTTCTTTTTTTCCTTTCACCAACCAATTATGTGTTGTACAGAAGTCAGTGTGCATCACTGTGTCTGTTTCCTTCTGTTTGTTTTTGCTATAATTATCTTAAAGGAGACCTGAAGTCTGACACTGACACGCTACTGACATGTCTCCCTCAGCAGGTTATTAATTTTCTAATTAATTCTCCAGAGCCAATGTGCTGTGTTGCCACACACATACATGTCGATATGGGGGGCTAATATATTTATATCTCCAAAATGTCATTATGACAATAACCCCCAGTCTGATATTGTAGACTATCCAACCTGTTTTTGTTAATTTTTTTATGCTTTATCTTCTCCCTTGAGGATTTCATGGAAACACCGTTGCCATGGCACAATTTGGAGAGGTTACAGTACATGGAATGAAATGATTATGGGTGCTGGGGTCTATTCCTGCGGTATTGTATGGAAAACAAAGACATGCATGGCGTTAAAAGAAGCAATGACATATCCTATTTCACCACCTGGCTCTCAAAGAAGGAACGATTCCATTCAGACAAATTTGCCTCTGAAATGTTGACATGTAGATTTGTTTTTGTCTCTTGACAATTCGCGGCATACGTAGGTGGAAAACCTATTTGGGCCGTGCAAATTGTTGAGTCTGCATTTGGCCTTACTCACATCTGTCAGTCCTGATTTACATGTAATTATTTATAAAATGAATACATTCCACAGGTATTCACACATGCATGTTTTACCTGAAGGACATAAGCATTTGAACAAGGAGAATGAAGCTTGTTAACATTATTTCAAGCAATACATCATTTGTATGTATTACCTTAAATTTGACAAATGAAACTTTCTTTCATGCTTCCACAGTGAAAAACAAATTGAAACATCAAAAAGTCTTGATGAACTGACATAACCGGGGACTCAACTAAATCAAAATATTGTTTCCAAGCTGTTTATCCACTGCTCCCCGAACATTTTTGCAAAACCTTACTGTTTAAAACACGCTCACGTAAACAGTACTCATGGAGACAAGTGTATTGTTGATGCCTTTAAGTGTTTTTCATTCTCCGTTCACCATGGAGTCATCACTTTGGGGTTGAAGTATTCATTGAAGGCCATCAGAGTAACAGCTCAAGGCCGTTCAGTGATAATTACCTTCCGTGAAGCCTCTCAAAATCTCCCTTTTCTTCCTTGGCATGCTGTCCTCCAGAGACCAGGATCACAAAACACATTATTCTATCATCGCCACAATTGCTGATTAATGACTGCAGCATGGTACACGAAGTCACTAAAAAGCAGGGCTGCGTTCTTTTTTATGGCCTCAATGCAACACACTTTTAATGGTGTAGGAATCCTGTTACGTCATCAAATGTAAATGTCTTTTAAAATGCCACTCATAGCCTCACCTGAGCTGTTTATTTCCAATGAGCAACCGCTAAATATGCATTATTAAACTGTTACAATGAAATATCAGGCCTGTGCATTTACACTAACACCTTCTACACTTCCAGAACCAAGAGGGAAGGCTAGTTTTTATTCAACACTTTCAGAAGTAGAACAGTATCAGTCAGCATGCAGTGCTACATCTGAGGTGATGGGAGAATTTTAAACAGGTCGTCCTGCTGTCAAAATGTTTCTCTGCAATTTTCTGTGGCTTTTTTAACCCAAAAAAATCACCCCAGTTAATATTAATACACTTTAAACCTTGGCCTTGGGGGCAGTGAAAATAAGCACCGCATAAGGCGCAACATTATCATTTTTTGGAATCCTGTTTCTGGCCACCTGTTTATTTTTAAGTTATCTCAAAATATCAACTTTTTTTGAACATCCTCACAGTCAAATCACACCGTGGTTATGAAACAAAGAATTGTTAGATTTCTATATGGGTGTAGTGGATATACAGTAAATATCAGCCTATTGATTATCGTAAAAGTTGCTCTTATACTTTCAATCAGGCTGCTTCGTGTGGATGAATGCATCACCATACAGCAGGCGTTGATTTTTGTTTTCTATTTAGTCAGAATTGGTTTCACAGTGCAAAATTGAAGTAGATGAAAATAACTTAAATAAAATTAAAATTAATTAAAAAAAAAAAAAAAAAAACCTTTTGTGCCATGCAGAGAATCATGGACTTTGATGCTGTTGAATGTTTTTTTTTTCCTGCTTTGAATCAGCACTGATTGACGGCTGCACAGTTTATCACTTTACAAACACCCCCATGTTTCAGGACTTCATTTAACATATTCTGCATGTTCTCTTCAGCCCAGATCAGGTTAAGCAAATATCAGACTTGTGCAGAAGTCCTGATCAGTCCTCTCCCACTTATGTTAACCTGTTGTTTAGCTGTGTCCATCTTAATGAATGCTCATGAAGCCTGAGTTTTGAAGATGGTCTGAAGATGATGGCTTGTGAAAGCACCTTAGTTTGTGTTAACCAAAATCATGGGAGCCTCATAATAGCTAAAAAATAACAACATCATCAAGCTAATTTTGCAAAATGAAAGAATATATTTAATAATCAGAGCACTCCTATGAGAATGCACGCATCAGGATGCTGAATAGATTTTGAAATTGTAAACAGTTATCTGGAATTAACAAGGGGAGAAACAGCCTTATCTCTGTGTTCCTGTCTGTCTTAGTGACTGTCCCTTTGCTTCCGTCTTCTCCCTTCTGTCTGTGGATTGTGACAATGGGGGGAAAGTGGAAATTGGGCTGAAATCAAGCAGACTAAGAAACTACATTAGGCTATAGATGTCTGTCACGCTCTGTGTTTCTGTGTTCACCACACATGTTGGTTTCAGTCACCTTTGACCCTCTCTTTGGTGACTAAAAATGTATCCTAAGCCTAACTACAACAACTAATTGCCTAACCGTAACGGTAACCCCTAACCCCTACCCTAACCCTAATCAATAGTACAGTGACCTCTACAGGGCCTGGTGGTAACTACATCCAGACCATGATAATACTAACACAACCACTCCCCCCCTCGTCACTAAATCTAACCATTTTTCCCCCCTCTTCCCTAAACCTAACCACTCCCCCTTCCCTAAACGGAACAACTCCCCCTTCTCGCCTCAATTACCTCTTAAGCCAGTCTCTAAACCTAACCACTCTCCCCCCTTCCCTAAACCTAACCATCCCCCCTCCCCTAAACCTAACAACCCCTCCTTCTCACCTTTTTACCTGTTAATTTTTCTTTCTTATGCCCTAACCAGTCCTCTAAATCTTGACCCTAACATCCCCCATTGCCCAGCTATTTTGTTCTTGGACAGCAACAACAAATAAGGGAGAAACTCTGGGTACACACATGGGTTTTGTCCCCAATTGCACATGCCGTCCCCAATCAACTGGTCTTAAGTCAAGTGTGTGACCCCAATGTGGATGGAAGGCAGACCGCACACACTCACTCACACACACACACACACACACACACACGCACACACACACACACACACACACACCATGCAACAAACAGTGTTATTCATTATTTTGACAAAAGACAGGTAAGTGATAGTCACTTGTATCTCAGTTTAGATGTTTTAAGGATTTTTCAGCCCAAAAAAAATGTCTCAACACTGTCGTTGAATTTAGCTCACTAAGGTACTTTTGGATCATGTATAATTGTGACAACATGATCAGTTCCCAGTCAACAGAATTCTTCAATAGAAGCTTGGTCCCAAATCTGTACTTTCCATGTTAAGAATTAATTAATTTGGTCTGACACCCCACTGCACCTCTGTTTTCTCACTTTACCAGTTGCTATGGTCAACAGTCGACATCCTTTAGTGAACTCTCTCTTTCCCAGAGCGTTCCTCCGACAGCTAGCAGAAAGTACCATGTAAAACTACTTTCAGAACAACTCAAGCTCCACAGTATACCTCCACTCCTTTTTCTGACAAGTGGCGACACAGTAACTGTCGATCTTTCCTCCCCCATTAAGAAGGAGATTTCACATTTCTCTGCTTGAGGCTGCCAACATTCTTCTCCGTCTTAGTATTTCTCTTTGAAACTTGCCATACTCAGAGAAATCAAATCATGACGTGTCGAACAGCACTCATCTCAAATAGTGGGCTTCCCTGACAACATCTTTGGGTGTCTGGTATGGTGTATTGTTACTTGTGGTAGCTTCCAAAGAGAAAAAAAAGACACGATTCCAGTGACGGTTCAGGGGTAAAAATATATTCAAATTGCTACACTGCTGCTAGATTTATGGCCATCACTTGTAAATTTTTAAACAAATGCTGTCAGAGAGAAGAAAAAAAGACATCTGTCTCATTCATTTGTCCCAATATTTTCAGGGAGATGCAAGCCAGGAGAGAATGCACCCAAATTTGAATAAACCCAGTAGAGAGTGTACTGTACTGCCATCCTCTGATGACGAGCCAATCAGTCCAAATGCTGCTATAGGGGTCTACTGTCAGTTGCAAGACATGGATTTTAATTAGAAACCAAATGTGAAATTATGACTGGAAAAATAATAAAACTTATAAATTTGTATAAAGCAACAGCAACTAGAAAAACACTCAGAGAGTGCAGACCTCCACCAAGGTGGCGGCGACTTTTTATTTAAAGTTACTCCCGTCGCCAAGGAGGTTCAGTTTTCACCGGGGCTTGTTTGTTTTTTGTTTGTCAGTTTGCAAAGTAACTCAAAAAGTTATGGACGGTTTTTGATGAAATTTTCAGGATTGGCCGGAAGTGACCTAACTTAAAAGTGATTCATTTTTGGTGGTGCCATCGAATCGGATCCGATCACCATCAAAAATTAATCAGTTTTAATTTTGGCCACTTCTGACAACCCTGAAAAGTTCATCAAAATCTGTCCAAAAAACATATAATCCAACAAACATACAAACAAACAAACAAAACAATCAACATTGTATAACTACCCGGCTGGTAGCACAGTGGATGATTGCGCATGCCATCGGCCGGGGGAGTAGGGGTTTGACTCCCTCCCAGTCCCAGGTACCAAAATGGACAAGGATTATGTTTTTTTTTTTTTGTTTTTTTTAAAAAAAGATTATTTCTGATTCAGTCACGTTTCTTTATGTGGCTTAACAAAAGGGTTAAGCTAGCAAGCTTATAGATGCCCTAACCTATTGATAATTACAATATACAATACACATGATTCAAATATACAACGTACATAATTACCATACAATGTATGTATATATATATATATATATATATAATTACAATGTACAGTATATGTAATTACAATAGTCTAATTGATTGTATTTACGTAAAAAACCAAATGACCAATACAAGCACTTATCCTTATAAATCGTTATTATATACATTTTTTCAGGATGACGCTGTGGTGACCCCGCAAGGGAGCAGCCATAAAGGACGATATTATTGTATAACTCAGAAGACATTAAAATACATCTCTGCTGCTACTAATACTGCATCTCTCTGTGAGCACTCCATATTAAATCACAGACCTGCAAAGTCCTGAATTGTCTCTAATTTTCACTTTTTATGGGTAAATATTACCAACAGGAAGTACTCAGGTGCTTAAATGGAGCGGATGTCTATCACTGACTTCCACATGGCCCAGCAGGACCTGAACTCACAGTGGCTGCTGGATGGATTTAACTCATCTACCAGATGCTTTTTTTTTTTTTTTAATTTTTTTTTTTAGCTCTGGGGTATTCCTGGGGTAGATACTCTTTCGGCAAGAGGTTTAAGCCTGTGTAACATGACTCTCTATATATATTACAGAAGAGCTAATTCTCAAGGGCAGTTCGGTGCTGATATTGTGCCTGCTGTGTTAGCACAGTTCATCACAGTCTGGGGGAGTTATTTTCAAGAATGTATTCATTTCATTATAATGTGGAGTTAAAGGAGAAACCCTTGAGAGTTTGGTGATTAAAAAGGGAGAAATGTAACTTACATCAGAAAGAGGACTGCCATTTATTTACTCACTGAAGAACCACTGCTGCCAAAAAAGGCACGATTGGAAAACATGTCATTAGACGGCTGATGTTACGCTGAAGTGCAATTAAGATGACAACTGGGATGTCAGCAGTTCAGGTTCTTCCCCAAGTCGTAGTTAGTCATGCAATGAGTGTGCTCACATTCACATTGTGCTGATTATAAGCAGCAATCAGCCAAAGATCACCGTCACACTATACAGCACACCGTCATGTTGTTTGAGTAAAAAATGAAACAGACAAACATGTGTTAGTCCAAAGTTAAGCAACAAATAAAAGGCAAGTAATCAGTTTGTTGGCTTGGAATGAGGATGCATTATTCCCTCAGGTGCACCATTGATTTGAATGCATAGAATGCATGCAATAATAAAAGTAGCTTGTGGCATTGTTGGCATGTGGTGTTCACAGACTGCTGTAGTTCTACAGCTGCTGAATGGGAATACCAGTGTGAATAATGCTGTTAAAAGTGAAATGAACACTGGACAGGTGAAAATATTCCTTCTCACAGAGGGTGAACAGATGAATTTGGGCGTCTAGACGAGCTTTAGCTAATTTGGACCAGCTGTTTCAACGGGATTTAAATGTCCTTGAGCTCTGTGGACGTTTATCTGAGCTCCTTCTACTACCTGAAGAAATGGTCCCTCTATTTTATACTTAAAGTTCAGTCAACACATTTTAGTGATTCCAACAAGACAGAGTGTATTGATAGTTTCACAAACAAGAAAATTAAAGTTCTTTCACCTTCCAATCTTGTTGAATCGTTTAAAGGCAGACAGCCAGGATACTTCTTCATTCCAAACACTAACTGGGTAAACTGCCCCCAATTACAGTTTCTTCTCATCCCACATAACATTCAGTCATCAACAACGAAAATTCACCATCTTTTTTGATTATTACTCAAAAGCTGGCAGTATCCTTTTTGTATCCAACATTCAACATATTTCTGGTATTAACATGTATCCAGTAAACTTGTGCAAAAAAGCCTCTTCATGTGCTTTTATCAAACAAACAGTTCTGACAAGGAATAATGAGCACTTTTAAGTGTCTGATTTTATTTTCGATGGTTCATTTCTTAGAGAGAGACACCGAATATTGCTGCACTGGTTGGCTGAGTGAAATGTGTAGAACCTGCAGATTAAATTCATAAAAGCCACAGGACAGGTTGTTCCACAGCGCTCAGTGCAGCTTCCAGCTCTGTGTACACTGACATCTCTGCACTTTGAGTTATGTGTGAACATGCAGTGCACCGGCTGATAAATAGCTTTTCAAACGTTGTGAATTGGCCTCGATTGGCAAATATGGGATATTGGCTTGAGCGGTAAAACCCATTGTCAGGCATCTGTTAGTACTCTGCTATATAATATACAATTGGCAGATGTCAGGGTTAGCAGCAAAAACAGACCACACACAGGCGCTGCAGTGAAATGTTTGTCATGACACTGAGGATTAGGAAGAGCAACAGAAAGGTCTCCTGTCATGCCAGGGCTGTGCAGCCAGTATATTGTCAGTACTTTATTTACTCAGGAGTTGACCAGAAGTCAACTTTGAACTTTCTGTTGTTGTTGTTGTTATTGTTGCCATTGCCATGTTGAGAGCTATGCAGAGGCAGTCCCTCAGCTCTGAATTTTGCACCTTTAATTATTAAATGAAGGTGACCATCACATAGCAACAGCAGTGAAGTGAGCACAGGACCAGTAACTTCATTAATCATTTTAATTATTAATAATACCATCTGGAGCCACATCTGTAAAACTGAGATTTCACATTTATCTAGGAAATAAATAAATAATATGTGTATATATACGTATATATATATATATATATATATATATATATATACGTATATATATACGTATATATATATATATATACGTATATATATATACGTATATAACAAAAGAAGTGCAAGTTTTACAAAGTGAATTCTAGTTTTTGCTCAGCAGTAATGTGAAAATGCTTGTTTGGACAATAGGTTGCACATGAATGGTAACATGTGCCAAAAATGCAATAAGTGTGTGTTGTGACGCCATATTCTGATTAACAGAGTTGTGGTCGACCCAGACGACTAGAGCACTGGTGTATGAAAATGGGATCTGCACTTTTGTTTGTCTACCCAACCTGCATAAAATGGGGAAAATTCTTTTCTCTAAGTGCTTTTCTAATGATGCCACGACTGACGCAAACGTGAACGTGCTATTGGAATGCTGAGTGCTGGCATGAGTGTGTGAGATGTTGCAAGGACAATGAACGTTCATGAATCAACAATTAGTCGTGTCAGAATCAGATTCCATGCCACAAACAGCACTTCAGACCGTCAACGTAGTAGCAGACCACGTGTGACAACCAACATTCAGGATCGCCATATCCGTCTTCACCATCTCAGAGACCGGACACTTCCCACCACCGTTACTGCTGCTGAGACACCTGGACGTCACCAACCCTGTATCAGTGCTCAAACAGGCCATACTTTGGTCATGCCTTTTTTGAATATATTTGATCTCTAGACAGTATTATTTTTGTGTATTATATTTGTTGAAAGAATGTGATAAACCAAATGCTTACTCATACTTAACACCTTTTATAGGTCGTTTGGGGCCACTTTAAAAAACTTTGCTGAGTCTATTTGTATGTATTCAAATTGTTGTTAAGCTGTGTGCTGTTTTTATTTCTTTTACAATATTGATCCACTTATGTCTTTTGTGTTTTCAGGTTGCCTGCAGTCTTCTGGATAACACACCTACGAAAACTTCACTAAAGTGAAGCCATGTTCAGTTGTGATGAAGGTTAAAGGTGATCAGTGCATCAGCAGTGGCTTCCTGTTTTACATGTGGATCATAAACACTGAGTCAAGTGCTGGTCCTGGAACAGCCATGGATGCAGTGAATTGCTGGCCACTCTGCACTGCTACTTAAAGGGGAGGCAGTCTGATAGCAGACGTTTGTCTTTAGAAAAACATTATTTTAGGATGTTTTGTTGTCCATAAAGCCAATGCTGCTGTACATAAGTATTAAGATTGCATGCAGATTTCTTTCACTGTGTCAGCAAACACACCCACACACTGTATTTCCATTTATTTTCATATTAGCTGCATGCTCAGCAGGACATGCAGCTCAGCTTTGTGTAATTGCTTTTAATGTGGGACAGACAGAGATATGATGCCATATCGAGCTCAGCATCTGATCTAATGTATTGTTATTTCTAGGTTATTATTTGTAATTCAGGGTGCAGTGGAAAAAAATATTGTCGTGTTCAAGCCCTTCAGCAGCCACAGAGCTGGAGCTTGTACCCACTTCACTCATTCGGTGGCTGTAATAACAGTTTATTTAGAAGCAACGTGAAGATGCTTTGTAATTTGTAGCAGTTTGTGTGCACGCGCCTCCGCCAACTAAAGCTGCACAAACTGTGGCTTTTGTCTCGGAGCTTGAATGGGGAATAAAGCCTGACATTCAGACGTTCTGCTGTGTGCGGAGGCAGCCTTGTTAACGATGTAGCTACTGTATATTGTGTTGCATTAAGGGGTGGCATTGTGGCTTTGTTTGGATGGCTAGAGAGTGAGAGAGCGAGCTCCAAAGAGGCTGTCTCACACCAAACACAATATGCTATTACATCAAGAGCACAAACTATTAAATCAAGAGCACAAATTAGTATTTTGAGGGCATTAATTATTTTTTCCTTGTCCTCCTGGACACTGTACTGTGCAGACCGGATGAACATCAGAGCTCTTTTGAATAATTCAGTGTGAACCTTTGGGAGACAGAGCAAAGATAATTTCTGTGACTGTGGAGTGACCTGCCAGAAATCCCTTCCGTATTTCCCTTTAGATATTTAAGCGCACATATTAATAACCAGGCCTTCCATATGTCTATATAAATATACTGATGCATAACTCAACAACTGGACTGAGCAAGCTAATCAGCCCCATAGGAATTATAGCTTACTTAATATAATCAGATGCTAGTGGTAAACCTTAGTCATAATGTTACATAATAGGCTAAACTATAATAAATCCATAATTACAAAACAAGTAAGCTGCCATGGATGTAGAATCACCAAAGTCAGGAGGAACGCATTGAGGCCATTAATCCCAGCCAAACAACAGATGATTCTACTGTTTCTGTCAAAGGGGTGGAACTGATGAGAGCCGTGTTGTTATGGTGTTAAAGTAATTGGTCTCATCGGCATGTATTGAGTCTAGCATATTATCAGTGATAATTTATACAGTGGTAATATATATATATATATGTGTATATATATATATATATATATATATATATATATATATATATATATATATATATATACACATATTTGTGTGTGAAAAATGCATCACTCCTGAACTCATGTTCGTAAAATGCGGAGAAGACTCTATTCAGTGAAATCAGTGAATAGTAAACAGAGTAGAAAAGCAGGGTGACCATTAAATACTGGACTGTTCTGTCCACATGTTAAAGCAGACATGCATGGGCAAACTATGACCCATGGGCCATATACAGCGCGGTGGGTTTTTTAATCCGGTCTGCCGAACTTGTCCAAATTATATTATTAACTTCAATTATATTATATTTAGGACTGCCACTGCATTAGTACGATTCGCGGCAGCATTCACAACGCTAAGTCTATTGTAATAAGACAAACTGCCTGAATATATATATATATATATATATATATATATATATATATATGTATGTGTGTGTGTGTGTGTGTGTGTGTCAATGTCAATGTTATTTTCTCAACTAAGTGATAAATTCTATGGTCCTTAAAATCAGAAAAAAAAAAAATCATCTGATCCCTCCGAATGTGTATTTAAGTCCATCCAAGAGTCCTACAAAGAGTATTATTTGGTTTACTGTCAAAAGAAGGTGAAGAAAGCCAGTACATTTCAGGAATTTGAACCTTCAGCATTTACTCAAAAACATAATTTAGCTGTCAAAAAATGTTTAGTCATGACCAATTGTTCAAACTCTGATCCTGCTGACACTTGTAACCATCAGTATTCACCACATTGGGTCGTCAAATGGCCTAACTGAGCATAAAGCTGCATCCGGGAAATGTCAGCGCTGTGTTTATGTTGAAAATGTAGAAGAAATTTCTGATGCCATTCCCAATTTTTCTTCTTCATTCTCTCAGTATCCAAATATGAAGTGACTGTTATTTGGTGCAACTGAAGGTGATTTTTTTTTTTTTTTTTGATGAAATACAAAACTTCTAAAACTGTTGAATTGCTTTGAGTTTCTTTCTTTGCAATTCATTAATTTTGTTTAGCATCCAAATATGTTTGTCTCCCACTGGCCACCAACGTATAATTATCGGCCTGTCACAAGCTGCAGTGCGCACAATACATATTGTCTTTTTTCTCCTTATGAATGTGCTACAAACTGAACAAATCACTGCTTTGTTCGGGGCCATGCAATGGGGCCATACTGTTTCAAACTGCATGACAGTTTGTTTCCTTGTCATCTCAGTTGACAGTCAGGGGTCACAGGAAGCCACATCTGAACAACGCAACATAAATGAAATGCATTTTTTTTTCCTACTCATAAATGTTGGAATTTAAGACCTTCTGTCAGTTTGATCACAGTCAAAATATTTTTTGTCTGAAAGAAACATATCTGAAGGCATTGTCTGGAAACTTTAAACCCACTCACTACTTAATCCACATTTGCAGTGGCAGTTCCCAGCAATGTTTTAACAAGCACAGTGGGATATTAAAAGTATCTGTTGGTTGTTTCTGATTAGCTGCAACTGAACTCTGACTGTAATCCCATAAGCTCAGCCTCACAACACAGAGACTCTGAACAAGCCTACCGATGGAGGAAACTGCAGAGGAGCTGCTCCTCTAACTAGTTCCTCTAATCCATCGTTCATGGCTTATCACACATAACCTTGGCTGGAAATAAATACCCGTGAATGACCCAGATGTCCACATGACTTTGGCCTAACCAAAAGTGCAGGTATGGTATCCATCACCAACTTTGTGCCCTTTTATATTTTCTCCACTAATGAGCCTTTAACTAGAATTTGGTGCATCTGAAGACTGCATCAACCAAGTGACCCAGTCTGAGGACTGCGCAATGAGAGGAAACTGCCTAACAGGCTGCTCTAAGAATAAAGCCTCTTAAATGATATGGAAATCTCATTGTTTAGCTGACATGGAGCCTTAATGTATTTGAAGTGGTGCTAATGCATCTGCATGCATACGAATATCTGCCGCTTTATCAACCTCTGTGCACGTACTGAATCCAGGTTGCCAGCAGATGGATATTACCCTTTTGGCCTCATTAATATGCATTTTAGGAAATGGCACTTTTCAGGTGCAAAAAAAGGGGGAGAGGATTATTAACTCAAACTTTGATCTGTTTTCTAATCCACTCAGCATCTTTACACTGTTCACTGTTGTGCATTATTTAATGGTAAAGTAAAGCAGGTGGTCACAGGTGTCATTGTTCTATCTGATGTATTTTTGTGGTGTGTGATTTCAAAATAACATAGATTCCATCTTATTTTGTCAACATAAAGAGAAGTAAAAGATGAAATGGAACCACTCAGCACAGTTTATGTATTGATGGACTAAAAAAACACTTTTATTTCCTTTCTTGGACTCTGTAAAGTACAAGGTCAAACCTGATAGACAAACTGGCAAAACTAGTGCTACACACACACTGCTGTTCCAAAAGTATTAAAGATTTCCATGAAGTTCTGATTAGCAAACAATACAGCTTCTCATGATAATTATTGTGTGAGCCCTCAGGCTGAAGCCCAAATTGAAAAATTGAAATTTGAAGCCCACTTTAACTTGTTTTCTCTGATAAACTTATGTTTTTGTAAATTTTGTTATTAAAATGACCATAAGAACAGACTTATTTTCTTTAGAGTGTTAGAAAAATATATATTTAGGTTTGTATTTCATTCTATTTGTATGTATGTATTTTGTAGAACATTAAAGCTGCACTAGTTTGTTTAGACTTTCAGGTGGATTCCCCCATGAGGAAAGAAAGTGACATGTCATCAATCATTGTGAGTCACTCTGGGTTGATTGACATATTTGTCCTCATTCAAGCTGTCCGTAGCCTTTTGTGAGCAGAATTATATGGAGCTCCTAAAGTGTTTATTGGTTATTATTATTATTTTCTGCTATTAAGCAGGTTTAAACTTTCCTTTTTTCTCAATTGTCAATATTAACAACAATTACTTAATCTTCATCTATCAGTCTTCACTAATGTTTATCAGACAATAGTGATTTTTTTTTAATCTATGTCACAGAGGTGGGCTGTGAATGGTCTTCCACTTACCTGCAGGTGATATCATCAGTGGGGATTTCAAACTAATGGAAAATAAAGCTCTTCCTTCCCTGGCTTCTTGGCGTGTGCAGAGAGTCCGATATCAACCAGGATGAGAGATGCCACAAAGTGCCACCTACTTTTTTAGGGAGTGGAAATAGAGCAATAAGACTGCTCGATTAGCAAATAATCAAATGCTATTGCAATACAGCATAGTGTAAGAGTGGGAGCTTCTTGTCAAGGGTGAAGTTAACTTCACAACATAAGTATACTTATAGGGACTTACTGCTGAGAGAAAAAAATAGCTGATGCTGCATTTTCCATCTTATCTTTTTCGATAGTTATACTGTATGAACAGGAATCTTAGCAATCACCTGGTTAATATTAATAACAACACAATGATTAGGCTATAAACACCAAGCACAAGGTAAATGTTAATGATTAGCAGGCATTGCTGATCACCAGTATGAGATATGAGAGCATATTTTATTTGATGTTTTTTTTTTTTCAAAATGCATAAACACACCGAATCATTGCAGTAACAAAAGTAAAGTGATTCAGTGGAGAAAAAGGAAATACAAAAAGAGAAAATTGTCCGTGCACACAACTGTTGAAAACAAGATCAATAAGCATTCATGCATTAATTCAATAAGAAGTGTTGTACAACGATGATGCATTAGTTCCTCTTTAGGACCCTGGGGAGTGAGAATTTGTCTTATGGTGTGTTCACTGGAAGTCAGAGCTCAGATTAACATAACCTCAAAGTTTCAGCCTTACAGACGTACAACAAATCATGTAGCTACTGTTTACGTCAGTAGCAGAAAGCATGAATTCTATGTAAGGTTAGTGAGATTAATCTGATATTCTGAGTTAGAGATCTGACTTCATGGTGGGTTCTGATTTAAATTCAAACTTGGAAATATTGACATTCCTTGAGCACACCATGAATTGAAACACAGATGCCAGGCTCTCAATGCTACAGCATTGACATTAATCATCTGACAAGTGCAACATGTATTAAAAAACTAATGCTTTAGAGTATTAGTTACTGATGAGAGTAACTGTGTTACAGTACCGCATTACTGCCCAACACTGCTGATAACAGGAAAGCTTCATGTGAGTGTGTCACAGTCATGTTACAGACAGTTGTGGTGCTGAACCACACAGTGTAACCATCATAGTGTAAAATAAAGTTTTCCTGCAGACTGTTGTAGGCTGATGTTTAGTAGAAATATGCAATCTGTAGCCCTGATAATGCTACATTGTGAACAAAGAAAATCTGTGTTAAAAACTTGAATTCAGCAGGATGTTCCTCTGAGTTACATTATGACACATTCATGAACTCAATCCAGTGAGAAAATATTTAACAAATATCAATGAATTTCATTTTAACACAACTTCTCCTGACTCTTAATCGTCTCTTGGCTATTTCTGACGGTGATTATTCTTAAAATTACAGATCCGCGACCGAGTCAAAAATATGCCAAGGTTGTATGTTTCGCCCGGCAGAGCAAAGAGATGCTTCTGGTATGGGCTGTGGTACATCTGGTGGAATCAAGCACTGCCTAAAGTGACTGTTTTCAGCTCCAGCAGCCACAAACACCACTTCTATCCTTTTTGCTTTTATTTATTTTATTAATCACTTTTATTCTGTGACATTCTGTTTTAAAATCGTTGCTATTTATTAAATTTTGCGATTCCATAGATCTCTGCTAAGTGCAAAACAATAGAGCCCTAGTGATTGCAAGGTTTGACCTCCATGGTGTTGGAGATCAGAATGCAGCCTCCACAGTAAATGCTGGGTAAATGTTTCATACAAGGCAAATTATGAGTGTTGTGTTTTAAATAATGCTGCATTAATGTAACAAGCAGCATTCAAGCATTCCCATAATGGGAAAGGATGTGATGGTGGCACTGTGTTTAGATGTGATCCTGGTTGAAGTGGTATTGTTAACACCCCCCCCCACACACACACACACACACACACACACCTCAATACGACTTTATTGCTGATTTAATTGTCAGTCTCTGGTCTGTGGGTCCTTGACTTGTGATGGGGCCTCATTATCATCACCACAGATTTACAACCGTGGACGATGAGAGGTCACCGAAGACGGATGTTCAATGCCTTTCAGTGATTGGATGATGGATGATTTCAAAAGGCCCAGTTGGAAAATGTTTTGACCTATCTGCGTTCAGTATTCCCATGTACAGTAAAACCTCTATCTTCACAGATGGTCATTGATTACATTTTAAAACACTGTCAGGCACAGAAACAGTGATGATGCCTTCACTGTTCTTATTGTAAAAATATGAAAGCATCATATTTTTTTCTTTCAAAATGCATAAACACACCCTTATTGCAACACTACAGAAGTGTCACACATTTTCATTATATTTTTCAGCGCTACGTGATTCAGTCTGTTGATCCGTGTTAGTAATCCGAATCATTGCAATAACAAAAGTAAAGTGATTCAGTCGAGAAAAAGGAAATACAGAAAAATACAGAGCGGGAAAAAAAACATTTCTGTTTCATTCAAAGAGAAAATTGTCCGTACACACAACTGTTGAAAACAAGATCAATAAGCATTCATGCATTAATTCAATAAGATGTGTTGTATAACGATGATGCATTGCAGTTAGAATACAATTACAGTCACATAAAGACAACACAACGAAGCACTGACAAACACATGCACAGGTGTTTATTGGCTCGGTTGTCACATCCTCATGAGTTAAGAGTGTAATAAATATCACAGAGGGCTCACTGTTTGCCTGCTGCCATAAAGAAGGTCCCACTTTGGAGATTTCAGGAGTATCTAAAAATAAAATATCTTATCAAGGTTCATGCATAATTAATGACTGGTCATTTTACATAAGGAGTGGGAGTTATCTTTCCCATTGCCCTTGCCAATCATCTTTTGCACCATGTATATTGGCATATATAGTCAGTAAATATTCAAATAGACCTCAAATATACACACACCAGGGAAGGTGATGGTGATGTGTGTTGGGTTAGTAATGTCACAGGTAGGAGAAAGCATAATTAAGTAGGTTTGGAGCCATCATTGTGTTACTTTGTCACGTCTCCCGCTCTAATCACCACTCCAGATCAGTCAAGGACAAACGGTGTATCAAAGGGTATAAATAAATACATACAAGCCACTAGCAATGCACTGACTCTATATGCATCGTATGAGATTTTTGTTAAACAGGAACAAAATATCTGATTATTGACATGGCAATGACACATGATGGTGGCCTCATCAGAGCATCCGTCTCATTTTGCTTGTATCTACATTCTGTCTGAGTACTGGGAAATTGGCCTTGTTGACCAATCCATATGTTCTCTGTCATAAAACACTTCAATAATCGAAAGAGAATCTGTCAAAAAATAATGCAGCCTCCAGCAGCTGTCCATTTCTATTTGACAGTAACATAATGGAATTATATGAGCAATTATTTTGAGTTTATGGATATTTGACTGATACTAATTGTGATTGTTTTTTTTTTTTGTGAGACAGATGCAGTTAGTGTCTAGTCCAAAGTGGTGGTAAACCTCAATGGATAAGAAAAGGTAAATATGCTTTAACAAGACAGACACTTTAATAGTCAATAATGTAAAAATTAAGATGATATATATGCAAATACACTCATGGAAAATGATCTGGACATGGATGTGGACACAGACAATGCTCTTAGCCTTTCATGGTTGCTTTATTCAGGATGGCTTGGTTTGTGCACACTATGTCTCCCTCAGCAAACTCAAATATTTTCTCCTGGGAGCTGTACACAGCAAAAAGTCCAGTGTTGAATTAACTCTCACAGATTTCCACACTTTTTCAGGGTTTATATAGCTCCACTCTAAATCATCAAACACTTTTGACATAGTTAACATTTAACACGGTGCCAAAGTTGCTTCTTTAACATGCTAGAGTTAAATTAACTAAATTAAGTTAAATTAAATTAGCTACACTAAAAAGTGTTAATCTGTGTGTGATCGGTGTGTGTGTGATTGGTCACTGAGAAGTCTGTTAATAGTGGATCAGGTCAATCCTTCTTTCTTAGTGAAAGAGCCTCTTAAGTTAAGTGCGCTCTGAGAAACGCATTTTTCTTTCATGGGAGCCCAAAGAGCGTTCCTAAGATGCTCTTAGCGCTAAAAGCCTCTTAATTGAATCTGGGAAACATAGGCCTTGTCAGTAACTTTTGCACCAGGTTCACAGACAAAAGTTCTCAATAAGTGAAAAAAACTGTCAAATAAAAACTGAATGTACAAGTCAGCAGTGCTCCTTTCTCCTCACTGCAAAGTACTTATGTTCAATAAATTAATTAACCACTGTATAGTCATTGTAAAAAAAAAAAAAAAAAAAAAATATGTTACACTAGTTGAAGTGTTGAAGAGTATATCCACATTCGAGAAAGTCTGCATAACATGAAGGCACTTCCACAAGGAATTTTTTTACGTTTTTAAAATGAGCACTAATGCAAGTTAATTACATAGCTTTGTCATTAAACTGCTCCAACCTCATCAAACTTCACATATTTCTATTAACCTAGACCAGGCTTTGCACAGCATATATCCTCCAAAGCTGTTTGGTTGTTCGTAGTCCGGTTCACAGTGGCAGTTTATATTTTTTCAGTAAGTTTGACTTAATTTCATTTACTGTGTAAAACTGCATGACACCATATGACAGGAGGAACATTTTGAAATGACATCTCTGCAGAGTTAAAGTAACACTTTATTTTTTGAGCAAAAACACATCCACACTTTCCTTTTATCAGTTAATTTTTTGTCTTTGTGATTTTTTTTCCCACAGTTTCTAATATTTGTAGCAGGATGTCTGTAAAAGCACGGTGAGTACATTCAGTGCAGTGGGGAAACTTTCAAATGATGTGGGGCAATTATCCATTATATATTAATTAAACTTGCTAGACCTTTTATAATCTAAATCTAATTGAGTCATTAGGAAATAAATTGCATAAATTAATGGTCTGGTGAGTCCAAGGACCAAAATATAATGTTACTGTATGCTGTTCGTGGCTTTCAGAGAGGTTTTGTTGAATATGAGGCACCTTACATGGGGAGAAATATTGTGAATAAATACATAGCTAACTAGAAAAGCACTAAGAGAGCGCAGACCTACGCCAAGGCGTTGGTGGAGGCGACTTTTTATTATTTAAAATTACCCCTGTCGCCAAGGAGGTTATGTTTTCACCAGGGCTTGCTTGTTTGTTTGTCGGTTTGCAAAGTAACTCTAAAAGTTATGAACGTTTTTTGATGAAATTTTCAGGATTGGCTGGAAGTGGCCTAACTTAAAACTGATTAATTTTTGGTGATGCCCTTGACTTGGATCCGATCACCCCCAGAAATTAATCAGTTTTAAATTTGGCTACTTCTGACCAACCCTGAAAATTTCATCAAAATCTGTCCACAACTTTTTGAGTTTTGCAAACCAACAAACCAATAAACAAATAAACAAACCCCGATGAAAACATAACCTCCTTGGCGGAGGTAATAAGACTTAGCCATTGTCAACTCAAGGGCAAAGATATTTTAGCTTGTATTGGGTTTTTTTTCTTCTTTTTTTTTCTGCAACCAATTACTTAACAATCCAGCCCTGTTAAACTTACAGATAGCATTTAAGTAAACTCTTTTTACATATTACTTATTAACCGTTCCTCAGATGTCATTTATTTAATTTTATTCATTAGAACACAGTTTATATTTCACCCTGCCATTGCACTCAGCCTAGCATTCGGCATGTATGATTAAAATAGAGGTAATTGATTTTGTTACACTCCCTGTTAATGAAAGTGAGTGGCAGAATTGGCTGTACTCTCAGTAACCCAGCATCTCCCACCAACATATCCCCTGGTTGAAAGATCCTCAATATTTAAATAAACATAAATGAGGCGCTGCTAACAGGAAATCGACAGCACACATCTTGGAATGCAGTGATATATGAAACTACTTGCTGAAATGAATGGACGTGCTGTAGAAGGCCATTATATGGCCACCATTAACAGTGCATCATTTTAGAAATAAGCTGATCAGCACTTTTAGAGATATAACCGCCGTTCCTGGAGGAGATAGATGGACCTCTCTATTCATTATCATTTGGATACGTGTCAAGTTGCCTTGGTCCACGGCGCATTAAGGAATAGCAAGGTGTTGTTTTAATGACTTAATAGCAGATAAAATACATAACATGATGTTATTTACAGCATCGGTGAGACATGTTGTAAATAATATTGGTGTACAGTGATGTCTGTGTGGTTTAGCACACAGTGTACATACAAGCATTGTAATTAATGTTTCATTGTAATGTACATCTAATATAATGCATCTGTGGCATGATACACTCAGCATGTATTAAGTGTATATTATATATCATATATTATTATATATACAGTATAATATATATATATATATATATATATATATATATATATATATATATATATATATATATATCATTTATTATAAATACATATTACTTTTCTGTGCAATAACGGGTAACAAACGTGCAATAATTAAATTTTCTGTAAATATGCAGGAATTTAATTTTTTGCAACTGTGCAATACATTCTTTGTAGCAATAACTGTACTTTACTACTGTAAATATTAGCTTATTTTCTAACAAGTCTTTGTCTTTTCTATTTATTATTATTATTATTATTAACTTTTCTGTCTATTCTACTATTCGACGAGTGTCACAAATCAATACTTCTGTACTGAGTCAATGCCAAAATTATGAAAATAGGATGGTACTAATCTGGTCATAGGCCTCCCTAATTTTCCGTTCAATTATCATTTCCCTGCAGATTATGTCTCAGTGACGATCACGTCGAACACATGCACAGCATTTGCGTTGTAGTGTATCTGGTTGTAGTTTGTCAATGGCGGTGGAGAAGGAAGTGAAGGAAACCATTCAATACGTTTTGGCTAGGCTGGAACCTATCCTATGTGTCTTAAGGTGTAAGGCAGGGTACACCTTGGACAAGTCTCCAGTTCACCACAGGACACATAGAGACAGAGAACCACTCACACTCACATTCACACCTATGGTCAATTTAAATTAGACAATTAACCTAATCCCCATTCTTTTTTTTTTTTTTTTTTTTGATGGTGGGAGGAAGCCAGAGTACCTGGAGAGAACCCATTCTGTGAGGCGACAGTGCTAACCACTACGCCACCGTGCCACTCCAGAATAAATCCACTTGCTTAAAATTTGTTTGTAGGAATATAAACTAGATTAAAATGGGAAATATGACCTGTTTAACTGCCTAACATTAGCCCTGAGTGTTTTTCTTTTGTTGTTGATGTTGTTCTTTACTATTGTATCACATCAGTTGTCACGAATCATGGAATTTCACTAGTATTGGTATCAGCTACTAAATGTCTGGTATCATGACATCCCTACTTACTAAACAACTTCTAAACACACTTAAACTATTTGGGGATAGAATAAAGGAACGGTAAATAAACTTCCAAAGTTTTTAGAAATGTTTTAGATGAACAGACAGATTACAGGTCAGGTTTTCTCCCAAAAGATGCAGATTTTCCCAAAGAAATATCTGACATCAAAATTTTCTGTAAACTAATTGCTTTGTTAGTCTATGTTCTTGTGTAGATAAAATGGCAAAGTAAGGGAGGAATAATGTGTACTTTATTACTGTAAATTGGTGGGATGTGAATACTTTATGTTGCATACATAAACATGGGTACTCGTGGAGAAAATGTGTTTCAAGACAGGGATTCATACAGCAATTACTGGACTTCAGCACAAAAAAAAATACATAATTTGCATAAGAGCTTCCAATACCTTGTGCTGGTGCCCCCAGTTCTGCAGTGAACAACCCAGAGTCTCCTGGCTGATTACAACGGGCCTGGCAGACACTTGGACGATGATTCATGCAATCTTTCTCATTATTTTCTCAGCACTGCATCCATTAGACCTCCTGTTACACTGACAACGATGCAGTCAACAAATAAGCCGGATGGAAACAAGGATTAAATAATGCCTTTTCTTTGAATGCCCAAAAACTTGCATTATTATGAATTATATATGGGTTAACAATAATGGCTGATATTTGCACCATTTCCCACAAAGTATGGCTCTTGCCAAACCATGAGCAAGCAGTGTTTAAAAAGAGAAAACCCCCATGAGACAATGGATCAGTATCAGTACTGGTGATATCCTTATTAAATGTCCTGCTTTTTACATCTTCTCCACTACATTTATCTAAAGCCCAATTTACACTGCCCTCATTACTGCACCACAGCGTTTTTCACTCGTATTACGGACGTATTGCTTGCAACATCAATTTACACAGGAAGCCTTTATAAAAGGCATGCTGGACATCATAAATAATGCTGTGTTTCTCCACTTTGATGATAAATTTTTCCTGGCCCATTATTTGGCCTTCTGTCGGTTGAGCTGCTAAAATGAAGTAGCAGAAGTAGGAGTTCATTCGTGACATTTTATTTTGAAAATCCACCGGAAACTCTTTTATTCTGGTGTCTGACTTCCTGTCTGCTCGTAGTTAGTGGAGATTGTTGCATTTTGGGCGTGACACGGCTTGGAAATAGAACCAGTGCATAACTCTTGTGAAGCTGCACGTGATACGCTCTGAGAACACTGCAGTTACGTTGTCGTTTCATTGGCGGTGTAAATTGACTCATTGACTTTAATGAAAGTGTTTCACTGTGGCTGTCGCTCGGCTGCAGTTATGCTGCCTTTATGTATGCAGTGTAAATTGGGCTTAACAACTGCAAAAAAGTTATTGGTTTAGGAGGAGATTAAGAATGCAAAACATGATCATTTTAAAATATGATGCATTAGTAAAATAACAAATCGGACAATACTTGTATACAAACCTTGCAGATCTGAGTCATGTTTTAGGCATTTGCAAAACCAGTACAGGTGATCTTTTGTACCTAACCCAATTTCATAATTGTTGAGAGAGCGGGAGCCAAGCCAGAAAATACAGAAACCCTGATAGAACAGGAGGCAGTGGGGGCCAAGACTGATGCATGATTAAAACGCTTACCTAGTTGCCAAAGTGGAAAATCATAGCCTATTTGTTGATGTATTCTCCCTGCTTTTTGAGCCGTCGTCTCCTCAAACTCCCCCCACTGTACCTCCAGCTCCTCCCCTGCCGTTTCATTGCTACTAAATCAGATTGAGAGTCATAGATCACCAGAGACTTCACAATAATTTATATGCAAATCAGGTGCCATCTATTAGCCTTTCACAGAATCAGTTTAGATTATTGGAGAAATCGGGGCAGTGCCTGCACCTGACCTTCTTTTACACGCTTCCCTAAAGTGAAAGTGCATTGTCATAAAACCCTATTTTAGACACCAACTGCCGATGTTTAAAGAGATTTGCCCACACTTGTGATGGAGCCTGATACATCGCCTGACTCCCCAGGGCTCATTTGATGGGTGCTTAGGAATTTAATTTAACATTAACATAGTACATTTTTTTCCCCCCACAATACTCTCCAAATCATTTAATAATGGAGGATACAGAAAAGCATATGAAGGGGAATATGGAACAAGTAAGATATGTTTTAACTGGAATTAATTTTACTTTTTAAGTTAGATTAGTCGGAAATGTTCTTTTAGAACATTTAGGATAGACATATAATACCTTGTTGTCACAATGGATGATAAACTGAGTTTTAATAAACATATTAACAATATGACCTCGAAAGCAACATGACCATTGTACTTTGTTGCCAGGAACCTGCATAATTGTCCAGCTTACACTACATATGTAAGACCGAAACTAGAGTATGCAGAGTATAGAGTATACAGATGGACAGCCCAACAGAGATGATAAGTGATCTTAAGTGGACCAGCTTAAAGGACCGAAGGGATGTAAATGACTTAGTCATGTTCCATCGTGCAGTCCATGGGAAGGTTGCAATCCCAATCAAGGACATCCTAGAAGCAACCCGAGACAACATGGGTACGCCAGGAAGAACCAATCAACACACCTTCCTACCAAAACACGCCGAAGTAAACCAGTACCTTCATTCGTTCTTCAGGAGGACAGTCATACATACCTTGGAATAGACTACCGGAGGATGCAGAGAGCGAATCTCCAAGACTAGCCATCAACCAACACCTGGGACTAATGTGAAACACTGAATACACTAGAAAATAGTGTTGACAATCAAGAATATCTGCATAATTCACCTCACTGGTGTTGCTGCAGATCATCATGCTGATGCTAATGCTAATAACCAGAGGTGGACAGCAGTACTGCACTTAAGTACATTTTTTGAGTATCTGTACTTTACTTGAGTATTTGCTTTGTTTTTTGTTTACTTAGGACTTTCACTCTACAAATAAATATTACAAATACTACATTGTATTTTTGACTCCATTACATTTCTAGGAAGCTTGTAGTTACTCGTTCCTTCTAGGCTCAGTCAGCTGTTGGTGTTTTTCTTTTCTGAGATGCTATTGGCCAAACGCTGTGCTCCTCCACAATGGACCAATCACAGTCACCGCTCACACCTGGGATGGATTTGGAAATATGTCATCCTCTCCTGTAGTAAGCTCTCTATCTAAGCTCCATGTTTGAGATTTCAGAAATTGCTTCCTATAATTTCAAATGTGTTTTGTGTTTACCACCAACAAACTACATTTCTACATTCAAGAACTCACCGTCCAACTTGAGAAAACAATACAGCAATGTACTGATAGTAGAAAATGTACTTTGTACTTTTGAATATGTGAGTATTTTTAAAAGTAAGTACTTGAGTAAAATTTTGACCAAACCACTTTTACTTGTAGTTGAGTAAGATTTGACCAAGAGTATCTATACTTTGATTCAAGTACTGGAGTTGAGTACTTTGTCCACCACTGCATATAACTGACTCCCTGAATACCTTTACTACAGTAGAAACTGCACTCATAGTGAATGAATAATGGCCTCCACCCTGAAATACTCATGGGGCATAGCGGATGGCAAGCATCCACTATGCCATTGTTTCTGTGTACCTGTGCAGATATATTTGGCTCACAATTTGTGCACAGCAATAATATGTTGCTGTTGTTACAAATGACGGCTAGTGTGGATTAAGGCATGAGAGAGTAATGGGTTAGGGTGCTGCATCTTTGCTAATTAAATGATGGTGAGCAAGCAGATGAGAGAAATGCTTTAATTTTTCAGAGGTGACATGCAACCAGGAGCATAATATGCCAGCTATCAACATACATAACAGGTAGAGAGGCATCGGCTGACAGGTTTAATAATGAAGGGCTGGAACACTGTAATGTTTTATCCATCTGCTGTCAGATCATCTGGCCAAACATGTCAAAGCACTGACACTGTTCCTGTTGTCCCCAATACTGATGTCTACCTCCATCACTGCACGTCAGTACACAGTAGCCTACTCCTTCCAATTATTTGTTCAATTACCAAGACACAACACATACTGTACAGTAGACAATGTCAGGGTATGTTTCAGCTATTCAGTTCATGGTTTCCAGGTCCAACCAGGGTAGGAATGGTGCTTAAGTAGTATGTAATATATCATATAATCTGATGTGCAAACTGTGATGGTAACTTTAGTAATTATCAGTTAATATAAGTAATTGAGATTTCATAATCCTCAACATTAAAAATAAAATCAATTTAAGAGACTTTTAAGAATTTCTTTAGGGGAAATGGAGTGGAAAATTTTCCAAACTGCTTGTTTTGGCCAAACAACAGTCTGAAAATACAAAAAAAAATATTGACTTTACTGGTTAAAATACATAGCAAATCATTAAATATTCTAATCATCTGATGAACAATTTATTTTCATTTTTGCTCAGAAAATTTAAATTAATTAATTATCAAATTTAATCTTCTGCCAATCAACCAAATTGGCTAATTGTTTCAGCTATACATTATTTCTCCCAGTAAACCATATTTGTGTGACTGTGAGCCATCTCCCACAATGCCACACTTGTGTACATACTACCAATGATATCATTCTCTTTTTGAAATCCAATGTTTAACATTTCCCATATTTGTTAGTAAATGATTTGCTGGCTACATCATAGCTTCTACTCATCTTTTCATTGATTAATTGACATGTTCTGCCCAATGGTCACAGGATAGATCAACCTCCAAAGCACACGAGCATGTACATTATAGCTCTTAAATGAGACGTATGTGATATAGAAATCATATTTTCCATTACATCTATGATATGAATAACTTTATTGCAAGGCATGGCAGGTACACAGGCAGCTGCAGCCTCCCACAAGAAGTAAACATGTAGGTGTGAAGACAACAAGAAAGACAAGGTTCTAAAATATACATCGAAGATGTATATTTAATTCCCTTCATTTTTCACAATGGCCACTCAGTACATTGACACATATACATGTCGCTTTCTATCCATACTTGAGCACTGATAATTAACTGAGTCGTCATTAAAAGGCCTCTATATGATGTACATAAGCAAAGAAGACTGTCAGCAAAAAAATTATGTTGGCAATGCTAGGGCTGGGTATCAACAGGTACCTAACGATAAAGTGCAAACACAATATTTTGCCCACGACAACAATAATATCACGATACTGTGATAATCAATAAATTGCAAGAAATTTCATTCATGATGCATCCAAATATCTGTGTCACTGAAGAAATTCAGAATTTATTGACTGCACTGAATCCATTTCACAGGAATTGCTAAACACTGTCAATCAATTTCACATGAATAACAGCCAAGCGAATAATTAATTATGTACTTACAGTATGTATATATACATACATACAGCGACACCATGCGGAGTTGCGAAAGTCATTCTGGATTTACAATTGGACCAAATCATGACTTCTTTTTTAATTTGATATTAAGAAATTAAAATTTAAAATCAAGTGCAGTGGTTAGCACTGTCGCAAGAAGGTACCGGGTTCGATTCCCGGCCCGGGGCCTTTCTGTGTGGAGTTTGCATGTTCTCCCCGTGTCTGTGTGGGTTCTCTTCGAGTACTCCGGCTTCCTCCCACCATCCAAAAACATGCATGGGGATTAGGTCAATTGACTAATTTAAATTGACCGTAGGTGTGAATGTGAGTGTGAGTGGTTGTCTGTCTATACGTGTCCTGTGATGAACTGGACACTTGTCCAGGGTGTACCCTGTCTTTCACCCTAAGACAGCTGGAATAGGCTCCAGCCCCCCTGCGACCCTATGTGAGGATAAGGTAGAAAAGGGATGAATGGAAAAAGTATTGCGATATATTGCCATATCAATATTTTTCTCAGTCCTAGTTAATGCTGGTCATCAGGTCAGATTCCCAGTGAAATCAAGAGAAAATGATTTATGATACAGACCTGCAAAGAGATCTCCTCGCCTGGTTGCTCACTGCTCTCCTGGTCCCCAATGGGAGCCTAAACCACACCCAGTAGAACCAAAACCAGGACTGAAGAGGGCAGACTATTAGACCCAAGTGTTGTAAAAGAGAGCCTTTTTTCAGGAATTCTGGTGCTTAGAGTACTAGTAGTATTTGTGCTACTAAGTTCAACGTTGAGCGATAAAGGTGTCGGCGAGTTGCTCTACCTTAACACTTCAAATGAAATTTCAATTGTCCCATCTAATTATGACAGGAGGCCCTTGCCAGTTCTAGTCAGTTCACTGGTTTGTTTACAGGTGTATTGGTGTGTTATGTCCTTAGCACAAGTACTGTACAGTGTTAATCCCCTATATGAAGCATGGTGCTTCTTTTTATAGTATGTGAAGTAGACACTGCTCAGTAATCATAGCTGTCCATGTGATGTGTGAACTCTTTGCTGCAGCTGCTTATCCATCCTCCGTTGGCAGAGGAAGGGGGGAAGCAATGTTATTTTTCAACTTGAATCATTTGTGCTACTGGTGCATAGTGCACTTGCAATGATTCATTTTAAAAATTCAATTTTGCAGCTTAAACACTATCTGAGTGTAATGGGAACAGGAATATTAAGCATTGCCAAATTAGAACTATCCATAACACTGATTAAAAGCACTGCTCTGAACACACACACACACACACACACACTTTATACAAAAGAAAAGCAGAGGTTTCTATTGTGCAGCACTGACATCTTTATTTTAATTCAGAAAGATTCACAAAGCAAAAACCATTAGGGACCAGACTGTCAGGGGAGATATTTAGCTTCATATTCAAGGCCTGGTTTGTATTCTTAATGGCCATTATTCAGAGAACTGAAGTTGTTTACTGTTTTTATGTCACTCTGATTGTTTCATTCTTTGTAGCTTTATATATGTCAAGCTTTACGTGAGCACATTGATCTCTTTGAACCTTAGTCATGTGAACACTCTTCTAAATATGAGGGATGTAAAATAATGTCTAAGTGAGCCTGTGCCTCACACATAATTTAGTTGACCTTTGTATCTGCACATGAATATATTTTTTGACTTTGTAATTTTCCCTGAGAGCATGGATTTTTCATTACCAGTTGCCTGACGGAAGTAATTCTCATCTTTGAAAATCCATAGTATGTTCTAGCATTGACACTACCCGTTTTAGTGTTGCATGGCAGTTTACACCATAAATAGCAGACTACACTTTATCCCTTAGGTTTTCTCTTCATTTACTACATTTACCTCTCCTGGTCTGACTGTTTGACTAAATATGTTAGGGCATTTACAAAATGAATATTCGCTTAAAAAACTAGATAATAAATCACTTGTGAGTATGGCTCATTGAACAGATCCATGGCAATTTGAAAAGCAGCCTGAGTCCTCTCCTCTTTGCTGACTTTGATGAATTTCTGCTACATCAAGCAGCTCAAATTCAGACTGATGTGTTATTGATATATTTTATGACTTGGTTTGTCTAAAAATGATGTATTTACCAGATGTAGATGGTTGTGGAGAATGTCAAGTGCTGCGTTGACAGTGAAATTAACGTTATGAGATAATGATGCTCCTGGTGAATTTAGTGAAGTGGAAATTAATTCAACTGAACTTTGATTTTATGATGATTTAAGCAAAAAAGACACTTCTTCGTAGTAATAGAAGTATTCAGCTGTGTGTACTGTAAATATCCAGGACCACAAGGTAGCACACACACATCATACCATAGCACACTGAATGAGAAACTCTCTTTAATTTGCAATCCCCATGGTGATTTCATGCATAAATACAATATTCATTATATTCCAACTCCATATGTGACTGATTTTCAGTACAGTAGGCCTGTTCTCACATTAATATGCTCAAGAATAAAATGCATCACTTTCAACAAACATAATCCAGTATATGAAAGGTGACATCCCAAATTTGCATCTCATTACTCACATTTCTTTTGTACTGATGGATGTTTCACACAGCTCACCCCATACGTTGGTGATGTAATGTTTGTCCATCTGTGACCTACTTTTACCTAACCCTAACCCTAACAATACCTTACTAATTAAATTTATTCATGAAATATGGGGCTAGTGGGGACACTACATTACTGGAATCCATTGACATACAGACATCCCCAGGTTAAATGAGAGGCCATTCTCTCCCTCTCCTGCTTACATTCAAGTCGTAGTACAGCTCAGAAGTTGTCAGTTGTCACATAATGCCTAAAACAAAAACAAAGTATGTGAAGCTACAAAGGCAGCCATCTTGGTACTGTTGAAAATGAGCGAGCGATAGGTAGCCAAAAACTGAAGATCTCCAAGATGGCCATTCATTGCATCTAGAAAAAACAAGCCAAACATGGTACTACCAAAATGCTAGCTGGTCGAAACCTCTTTCTACCCACTAGGTGACTGTGAGCTCGTCTTTTGCTGTGTCAGGAATCGTCATCAGACTTCCAGGGACCTTAAAAAGGAGTGGGCACTGTCCAGAAATGTGAGTTGTTCAGCAAGGACAGTTGGAAACTGACTTCTTGAAGCTGGTCTGATGTCACACAGGGCACAGAAGAAGCCAATCATCAAAGGCAGAGGAAGGCCCGGTTACTCTCTGCTGGGGATCACAAGGATTGGACTGTTGATGACTGGGCTGAGGTTCTCTTCACTGATGGATCCAGTTTAGAGTTGATGTCCACTCTAGCCAACTTAGTGGTGAGGAGGATGCCTGGAGAAACTACAAAGCAGGCTGTCTTGCCCCTACAGTAAAACATGGTGGTGGATCAGTGATATGGGCTTAATTCAGTCTGGCTAGAACAGGAAGCATGAAGCAGGTCATGTACAGTACATAGCTACCTTTTAAAACAGTCTTATTCTTCAGCAGGAAAATTCTTTCTTGCCACCAATAACTGGATCTTCCAACAAGACAGTCAACAAAGTCAGTTAAAGCCTGGATGGAGAACCAGAATGCTGGAACCATGCCTTGTCCTGCTCAATCACCAGATCTAAATCCAACTGAAAACCTGTGGGACATCATCAAACTCAAAATGGAGAACCACCAGCCCAAAAACAAAGCAAATATGTTTGAATTAGTGCAATAGGAATGGGCTGCTGTGCCAGCCAAACAATGTCAGGAGCTGGTGGAGAACATGTTAAGATCCATGGCATCAAAAACAATGATTCTGCAATCAAACACTAACTCCTGTGTGGATCATGAAACTAAAACAGACAGAAAAGAAAACAAGGACTGCCTAAAAGCACTGCGTTTGGATGTACAATGTTCCACCTATTGATCTGGAACCATGGAACCATGCAAACCATGGAAATGGCAGCTCTAAAATTAAACTCTTATGAACTATTTTTGTTTGTCCAAACAAATGTACCTTTACGTTTTTTTTTTTTACTGTGAGATATAGAAATAGTCAGTGCTTCTCAGTGGTAATGCCATAATTAGATCCCTCACAGTGATTGTGTTAACATCCTTCAGTTTATGTCATACAGTAAACAGGGGTATGGTAGGATTTGTCCCTCTTGATAAGTGACAGTACCATCAAAATGATACTGACAGAATCCTTCATTTGACATGGATTTGAGCAGTCAGTCGTATGAAATCTCACCACAGATATATACTTTAGTCAGACTTTCTTACCTTTTGGTGGCATCTCGGCACACTTTGGTCGACTTTATCACACCACAGACTATTTCCTGCAGTTGCTGTATTTTTGTTCTTTTGTTCAGTGTAACACACAGCAGTGAGTAGAGAGTTTGCAGTGAAAGAAAACCTTGCTGTGCCTTTTGTCAACTTCATCATGTTTTTTCTGCTCAGCATCTCCACCGGCATCAGAGACAGACAAAAAACAGCCCCTGTTGACCCATCACGATTGTTTGGGTCTCCATGGCTGCCCCAGCCCCAACAGGTAGTTCTTTTTTTTTTTTTGAAGAGGTGTACGGGTACCTGCATTGGTGCTCCATCTACAATAAGGTGGAAAACTTCTACTTGAAAACAACAATAGAATCATTAAATATTGTTTGGTGTCAGGGAATCTTTCTAAATCTAAACAGACAGGAGGAATCCTGCCTTGGTAAGTTAGGAATTTAAATGATGAGGATATTTCAGAGATGTTCTAATCTTTGTCATTTTTCATTATATAAATGCTATGGCAGGCTGTGTCTCAGTATATTGACATTAGCCTTCAGACATATTTTAACCTTTTTAAGGATGATAAAATTCCATGGCAAAGTTTTTATCAGTCAAAAATTTTATTGTAGCATCTGCAGTGTGACTGAAAATGACACCTCATGAGGTTCACTTGGATGCAAATGTACATTATTGAGCAACATAGTCTCACGAAACAGTTCGCATGATATCATACGAAAAGTTAGGCACAGATTTTCGTGCATATCTTACGAATGACCGGCAACGTGAGCGATCAGCGCATGTACAAGCCCCAAAGCCAGACCCTTAAAAATGCTGGATTCCTTTCTCTGTCATTGGAAACTGTAACATTACAATAAAGCTCACATTGAAATATGCCCTCACAACACTTTGAGTGATGGTTAGGGTTAGGGATAGGGGTACAGGGTTAGGGTTATGGAAATAAAATGCATATATCCCCCTGGAAATGTTAGCAAAATGCTCCTGAACTTATGAACTATTCCACTGAAAATGTAAGGAATGTTCGCCATGTTTTCACAGAAAGTGCAGTCTGCATCGAACGTCATATGATCACAACTCTGGCTCTGAATAACGTAGGTTACATGCAAATTATAGTGCAATACTTTTCATAGTAATTTGTACAAATACTTCATTAGGCCACTCTGTATTCAGTATGTTTTGGGTCAGGCTCCATCAACACGACAACGCTTGTGAGAACGATGCCGGAATTATTTCCATCTACATGGAGACCAACAAAACAGAACGAAAAAAATGCAATGAGCATGCGCATGAAGTCCTTGTTTACTACTACTTCTGGTCACGTGATGACGTGACGTCATCATTAGCAACAACTCCGGGTACACACGCAATTCCGAAACGACGCTGTCAGATCTTCTCACTCTGGAACCCGTCGACAGAATATACCGTTTTGGGTCTCCGACAACGCTGGTGCCATCTGTATGCAAGCCGGAATCGGTATTTAAGTTTGGCGGATTCACAGAATTCTGTTGTTGTGTAGACGGCACCTCAGTCTGCTTTGCTTTTCTCTTTTTTCCACATAGCCTCCGTTCAGATAGAGCTGTGTTAGATCTGACTTTGCATTATCCATCAAGCTGTTTTAAGGTTAATGGTTCAGAGGATGGAGGCCATTCACGGTGTGTTTGATCTAGGCATCCTGTGCTATTTTTCACACCTGACCATGCTTGCTTGTTAACTCATAACCTCAGCGGAGAGGCTTTTTTTTAATCTGCATCCATGGACCGAGTTGAAGCAGACTTTCTGACCACAGAGGGCTGTAATGTTAATTAAACAGGATGTGAATGAAGATGACAGTGATTCACCCCCGCTGTATGTATCAGTTATCATGGTGCAGCAATTGTGCTCTTTCAACTATCAGGTCAGTTTTCATTTTCGTGTCATAGTTGAACTTTGTGTTGTCCAAATTTAATTTTAGGATCTGAGTTGTTTCAAGACAATCTACATACGCTGTGTCATGGCCGTTAAACAGTGCAGATGACTGTATTCATAAGTAAATGAATAAGTAATGGAACCCTGTAGCTATCAAAGACAGCCAGACTGGATGCTGAATGGCATTCATTTCATATGCTAGTCAATAATTGCACATTGATTTAATATTTGAGAAGGGCAATTTAAAGGAAAGGATTTTTGGCATTTACTCTGACACTCTCTCTCTCACTCTGTCTTTCTACTTAATAAATAATGTCTCCTTGTTCGTATGCTCATGTCACAGGAACCTAGGTTAGTAAATGAATTCATAAACTTAATTTGCTGAATAATCCAGTCTGTATCAGTGTTGATTTTTGAATACAAAGACTGTAATTCAAGAGCAGCTTGGTTGACCTTTGGTCTTCTCTTAGAGGCTGAACCGCAGTCAGATCAGCAGCTCCTTCAATGATTAAGATATGTGCTTTTGTACACTACTGAAGTCTTAATCTGAAACAGTGCCTTAGTGTATATGTGGGGGATATGCAAATGACTTTGGAATGAGCAACATATGTTGAAAAGTGCCTTTAATCATATTTTATTTATATGCAACAGCAACTTGTGAAGGTCACAGATTATGTCACAGATCCGTGTTACCAATTCTAAACCTTTCATACTGAATTGCTGCCAATAACAAGCCAGCTGTCTAGATTAAAAAAATACTGTTATATCACTTACATTCATCTACATTTACTTATTTGGAGCCGGGTCGCGGGGGCAGCATGCTGCTTGTCTTCACTGCAACGTTTCCGGCTCCTCCTGGTCCTTGAGGCATTCCCAGGCCAGACCACATGTATAATTTCCTTGCCGTGTTCTGGATCTACCCCTGGACCTCTCACCAGTTGAACGTGCCTGAAGAACACACTTCTTTTTTATTCATTTATTTTTATTTTTTTTGCTGAGAGTTAAATGAGAAGGTCGGTTTGACTCTCAGGCCTTTCTGTTCAGTATGGAGTCAGGAGACAGTTAGTTTAGCTTAGCATAACATAGCATATTGACTGGAAGCAGGAGGAAACAGCTTGCCTGGCTCTTTCAACTTAATCCACCTACACAGCACTTCTGAAGCCCACTAATTATCAGGTTATAGCTGTTTAAAGGAACATGCCACCATATTTCCATACTGAACTATGTTCTTCCCTGATTTTAGACAAGTTGATACATACCTCTCTCATCTTTGTGCATGCACTCAGTCGCTCTGGCGAGTATGGTTGCACATAATAAAACGTGACGATTTTCTAAGCGGATAAAAAGGATAACTATAATGTATGGAGGAATTACACTTGGGAGCACTTCGATGTTGCCGCAATAATATCATCACTTCTGAATGGGCAAAGGGTGAGAGAGTCGTGATATTACTGCGCCTATGCTAAATGCTAACAAAATAGTGCTGTGCACCAGAGTGATTGAGTGCACTCACTAAGACAAGAGAGGTATGTATCAACAAAAATCAGGGAAGAACAATAGTTCAGTATGGAAATACCAACGTCGTCTCACGAAATATTCGTATGATATCATACGAAAAGTAAGGTACAGATTTTCGTGCATATCTTACGAATGACCGGCAACATGACCGATCAGTGCATACGTGATCCCCGAAGAGAACCCGGAAGCGACAGCCTTAATAATGCCAGACATTCCTTTCACTGTCAGCGGGAACCTTAACATTACAATACGAGACCAGGTTGGGAAATACGGTGGCATGTTCTTTTAACCAGTGTGAGAATAAGAGGATGTGACTCTGGGATGGGCGCAGTGATCAGTCAGCGGTAGACCTGCTGCTTTTCATTTGCCTCCCAGTTGTTTTACTTTCATGTTGTGTATTCGGATGATACAACTAACAAAACATTCTCAGTCCTGATCCTGCAGGTGCACTCAAATTTTTTACTGCATGCAATATTGAGGAAAAACAGGATGGATTGTGGTCACTGTGATGCAATTCATCACTACCAATATTCTTTATTGTTATATTTTATATTTTTATATATTGCTACTTTTTATTGACAGACTCAGATTCTTCTTCTTCAAGTCTGACAACATTATGGAAAGGACTGTTTTTGTTCCTTGCCTTTTCACTCCCTGTTTGTGTGTCATGTGACTTGTTGTCAGAAGGTAGCAATGAAAATGTGAGTGAAGTGGAAAGAGGAATGGTGGATAATTTTATCTGAACAATTTCAGTGTCATGGCTGAATATTTAGATGATTTCCATAAAGTAGATGCAACACAAGCGATTAAATCACAACCTTTTTACTTTCAGCGCTCTTCCTTGGTATTTTACAGGAAGGGTTGAAAGGTAAAGGAAAGTTCTCCTTTAACTCTTTGCCACTGGCATATTTTGACGTCATTTAAAATCCGACACAACTGCCATTGATGCTGGTCTTGGTCTCCTGCATCCTGTGAGTAATTTTGGGGCTTCTGGGATTTGTAGTCAGAAGATAAAGAGACAGTATACACAGAGATCAAAAGAGGAAGTAGAGTCGATCGTGATTAGAAAGCAAAACAAAGAGAATCTGAACAAAAAGTAGTGATTTTGGTGAAAGTGACCTCTTCCTCTGATGAAACAAGAATGGAACAAGGTAAAAACATTTAATTGAAATAAAGCGTCTCTTCTTTCATTTGAGCTATTCAGTGTCATAGTACAAAATATTCTGTCGGTCTTGAAATATGACTCAAAATGGGCAAAAATGCTGGAACAAGGCACTTTCTGTTTTAAAGAACTCAGCGAGTTATGGTTGAGATTTTTTTTTTTTATTATTTTATTATTTTAATTTGATAATCTATGGATTGTTTCATGCAAACCTGCCATCCTGCTATCTGTTCCAGGAATGTCAGGTGTGAGCACTAATTTTCTTTGCTGTGTATAAGCTACACTGAACACCTAAGTTTTGGATTTTGATGAAACCACATATTACAGCTCTATTATAGCTGTTATGGTCTGGAAAATTGCGGTTTCTTTTTTTTCATTCTTTTCTCAGATTTTGTAGCTCTGATTTTCTGGTATTTTATTTTTTTACAGAATAACAAAAAAAAATATTGCTTTTTAACCTAACACATTCTTCTGTAGACTTTCCTGTAAGTGGGCTCTACCATGTTGATTCATGTTAGCAGGGCAGTCATCAAGTCCAACATTAACACAGTCACTACAGCACTTTAAATAGAGAGAAACGTGGAGCAGAAGCACAGCTAAATCTGCTAAAGTGTCCTGCATTTGTTCCCACAGTATGGCTGTGCTGGGGAGCTGCTGGCATGAAGGGTGAGAGTGGGAAAGAGGAGTGCTGGTGGCGGGAGGTCACTTTTTTCTGCTGCCCACCTTGGCACACAACTAGCTTGTCTTCAGATCAGAGCTTTGCCATGAACCGGAGGTTGGCAATGAATCCAAGTGGCCGGGGGAGATAAGGCAGCCTCTGGGACATTACAGATGCAGGCATTAGCTGAGTGGAGACTTGATGGAGAGCAGGGCAAGCTGAGGCCTTTGATAATTCAGCCGGTGTTTACTGCCACCACTCAAGAATGAGGCATCTGCTAGATGGTCGACAGACTTCCACGGACAGAGTGGTACAGGAACAAGCTGGTCAGTGCACACTGTAGGTGCACAATGATGACATTTTTTGATGTTGCGTATTCTTTGCCATGTTGAATCTGCCCAAGCAACTTTATCAAAATCTTGTATTTCCATTTAAAATCCCACTGTAGTATTTTAGTGCAAGTATTTTAAAGTATCTGTGTTAAATTTAAATATTGACAGTCCTTTTGTTATCCAACTGCCAGTCAGGGTCTACGTTTAGCCACTTTTTTGTTCAGGCTCAGTGTGTGTGGTTTTCCCTCCTCCCTTGTTCCCATTCTTTTTTTTTTTCCACCTTACTGACATGCAGGCGATTCCCAGCGGATTGCTAGCATGCCACGGTTTCAGCTCTCCGCTTATCTGACAGTAACAGTTCCTGTCCCATCCTGAATCTAACATTTACTGTACCAGCCTTCTCCTCTTCACTGGCTTCAAGTAGCGCTGCCATTTACAGTTTGTGCCAAGTCTGCAATGCAAAAAGACAAGCCTGACCACAGTAGACAAAGTGGCCGTCACTCTCCTGTGGTGTTTCTCAGCTGAGCACTTCCATAGCTGGAATAAATATTACATATCTAACACATGACAACAAACAATGGTATTTAAGACCTCAGACATCATATTACATCATTAACAGTATTATACTGTATATCCCAGCAGCAACAATCCCGATCATAATCTATTATGATAAAAAATAATCATGTGATCTTTTTTGTCAGTTTACTGATTGATAGTGTATCAAGGAAACACAATTACACACTTACTGCTGACTTAAAGTCCTAATTCATTTCACAGCCAGGCCACTGGCCCGCCAAATTAAATACAGTGATGTCTTCTGGTCTCAACCTCTATACTTCATGGTTTCAAGGTTTCACTTAATATGCTCCATCCACAAATTAACAGGATGTAATTTGATATTTAATATGGAAAAGACATATAATGTAGGGGTCACATTTGGTGTTTGATGAAATATGCTATATTCCATCTTATGGACATTGCCATGTGGTCTAATCATGCACGGTCAAGTGGGCTGTTGGCTAAAGTGCCATTCTGTTCCTCTATCTATTCATCTATCTGTCTGTGTTTTAATTTTTTTTCTCCCTTTAATTTAACAATCTAATAATAAAGCTCTAATAACAGTTATAATTATTTTTAATTTGAACAAGATCCCTTTCACATTAGATATTTATAACATTAAAAAAAATATATTGTCATTCAGCGTGAACTCAAAATTTTCTTGATGTAATAACATTACACCAAAACATTTTAAGTGTTTTATCTTCCTTCGCTCTCAAAACTGCAACGTGCAACTTTTCAGTTATCAAATCAGAGATTTGACAACAGTGGATTTGTTGTAGCACAAGGTGTATGAATGCCATGATTATGCACAAGTCAGGGCGTTAACAACACTGCCCTTGCTTTTTTCCATGTCATGTTGTCAGCACTGACTTTAGTATGAAAGCATCTGCGAGTCAGTAATGTAGAGTAAAGTGTTTTTTTTTCCTGATGTTTTCTGTCAGGTTAGATTTTACTATAAATCCATTCATGGGGTTTTAAGTGGTTTTGTTGCTTAAAGCCAAAACGTTGTTGCACTGCTTATAAATGATACGTACAAATGCATCATCAGGACCTGATGACTGTCTGTAATGCTGTTCCTATATGAGACGGATTGGCTCACATCCTTAATAACTACTCATATTATGAATTCAACCAATAGTTGGTCACTTATACCTATATCTTTAAATGATTTCAGTGGTAAAGCAGATGGCACTCTGTCTCCTATCTGGATATTACAAACTAAATCTAAAATCACTAAAACCTTTCCTTTGCACAGGATTGATTCTTTAAGGTGTATCACCCTTCTGGGCTTCAATTCATTTAGCGATGACATGGTTTCCACAAGGGGATTTTTTAGCCATTTTTAGCCAGTTTTTAGCCAGTTTTACTCGGTATAGATAACATCAAAATGATTCTTCTTAATTGCAATGCTAAGTGAAACATCCATGTATCATTTATGCATTGAAAACAATGCTTATATGGTTATAGGCAGCCTGTAGTACATTGTTGTCTTCATAAGCTAATACAATAATGTTTTACAATGTTGGAACAAATATATTGATATTTAATGTACAACATATATGTTGAATATGTTAAAAGCTTGTCTGTGTGGATTCTCTGTGAGTCCTCTCCAGGCTCTGCAGCCTCCTCCCACAGACCAAGGACATGCAGGTTAGGTTAATTGGTGACTAAATTGCCTGTACGTGTGAATCTGAGCATGAATGGTTTTCTGTCTCTACATGTCAATCCTGTGATTGACTGGCAACTTGTCCGGCCTGTACCCCGCCGTCACCCAATGTCAACAAGAATCGACTCCAGCTCACCACAACCCTTCAAAGGCTAAGTGCTTTAAAGGGGCACTATGTAATTTTTTAAAGTATTATATTACCTCAAATAATTTTTTTTTACGTTTAACCCTCCCAAGTGTGTACATGTGTTGTCTATTGAATGTAGAAAAGTAACCTAACATTCCCATTTATTGTAAGGGAGCCTGTCAGAAGGCCAGCAGGACTTCTTCCTGTAGTGTTACCACTACTTTTCAAGAGTATCTTGCCAGTGGCTCAAGATGCCTGTAGCTATTTTGCCCTTTGGGAAACATTTTCTCTCGTGACTGCTGCCAGTCTTGTGCCTCCTTCCAAAAGGTTGGTGCCAATTCCTCCCTTGCAGTCAAACATAGGCACAAGCAGCTCACCTAATTATCCAGGTGCTGTGAGGCATGTCAGAATGTATTCATCCTGCCCCTGCCTGGCTGCTTCCCAGCCTCTGCTCTTTAATTGGCCTTCATTGTAAAGGTATATGGGTAGAAAGCAACAAGCAGGTAAAGGTTTGATTTTTCCTGTTCCTGTTTGCAGCATGCTGAAATGCTTGATAGTGTGTGTTAACAGTAATGATGCTTGTGTAATGATACGAAGGAATATAGACAACGAGGAGACATGTTTTAGAAAACAAATTATCCAAACCTCAAATCTCACAGTAGCACACTTAAATATTAAATATTTCACACACATTTGAGGAGTAAACAAGAAGACTGAGTGGTTAGCATAAGGTGAAAGTCCTCCTTTTTGCATAACATTATTTAAATACCTTAAATATATGTTTTGTGGCAGTAAGATATTGGTGTTTTTGCTTGTGGAATTAATCAATCAATTAATAATTGAGAAATTTGCCAATTAATTTTGCCTGAATCAACAGGCAACCAGTGGTTTCTCTTCTATGCATCTGCCATCTGTTAATGAGTTTGGAGTCCTTTATCCACTTTTTTTAATACAATAAATGAATATATGAAGTAAGTCAAGTGCAGACATCATATCTGAAGAAAGGACCTGAAGATGTTTTTTTATTAATATGTTTTTTTCCTCTTGCCGTTTGCTGTGACCACCTCATGGCACAGTAAGTGATAAGCAGCGTGGTGAGCGGCTCAGAGGGATTTATCTGCAGCAGTGCTGAGTGGGCAACTGATAAAGGGGTTAACACAGATGACTTGTTTGACAGTAAATGAACGGAGGAGGTGGAAAAGTGTTAACAGCATTATGCAAAATAGGAAAATGTGTATTTAATCAGGAGTTGATTGCTATATGTGGCCAGAAATGGTGTGTGTTGATTATCAAAAGTTGGGTCGCTAAAATATAAACGGCATTACAAATATTATGGCAGGTGATTTGTATCACTTTGACCAGTTTATCATTCATCAAAGAACAGTGATACCAGAATATTATTCATTTGCATGCCTTTCTCTCCTTAATTGGAATCATGACAGAAGGAATAGTGCATGTGTGGACCCCTGAGAATTAAAATCATCCTCAACTCTGGTGTAATATCATATTCCTGTGTCGCTGTGCTTTGCTGCCACCTTTAGAAGGAGTATAAACCTCCAGTCAGAGTTTCTGAGAGCAGGTGGCCACCATGGGGATGGTCTGTCTGCCCAATCCATCAGGTGCTGAGCTCTCTCCTGGGAAAATAAGTTACTTCAGCAGCAGACCAGACAGAAATTGATCAGATCAGTACCCTCAAATATTGATCTTGATTCTGTGTTTTCTTGGCAACCTTTGATCACAACTTCTTTTGGTTGAAAAAATAAGAAGTAGAGATAAAATAGTATTCCATTTTCCATTCAGTCTTCTGTGAGAGGAGCAATTAGTGTGCTTCTAATGTAATTTCTCCCACTTTCATTCTTTAGTGTAATTCATTCTAGTTATTCCAGGGTTAACAGAGTAATTGATTTGAGATCACATGAGCCAAAACCACAAAAGTTAATTCATACAATCCCGGCCCCCACACCGATATCGCCAAGGTAACTGACATGAAATAAAACCATTGAAAATGGTGTGATTGTACAGACCTTTAGGTATATCTATTTTTAGTGGGGATGGTTCACTGGTGAGTTTCATTCTATACACGTTCATATTAGTGAGATCATATTTTTAAGACTTGTTTTTTTCAACCTTTTTATGACTGGATATAAGTAACACTGCTGATTCAAGCTTTATTTATTTAGCAAAATGTAAGGTAAGGTCTGTTGAGCAACAGGAAAACATATGCATATTGTTTGTGCAAATAAGGAAACCGACCTTGGGAATGTACTATTACGCCTTCTGATGGATTATACGTTCCTTCCAGTATTTTTGTCCTGTTTATGTAAATGTGTAGGAATACTCAGTACACATATTTATGTTTCTTTTTTCCTCTCATTACTTTCTGTTAACAGTAGAGCTGGCCTCATCTAAAGACTGTCATGTTGGTCAAGTCACCTTTTGATTTCTGTCTTATATTGTCTTGTCATTTCCTGTTTTATTTTGAAATTAATTGTTGTCTTTTCATTTCAGCTACATCACTTCCTGCCCTCCTGTGCCCCACATCGTCTGCCCCACCCCTGATTGTTTCCAGCTGTTTCCCATTTCTTCTTATACTAAGAGTCCATGTCCCCCCCAGTCCTGTGCCAGGATGTTTGTGTCTGTTGCCAAAGTACCTGCCTCATAAGTTACTGATCCACATTTTTCTCGTCTGTAAGCGTGAATGTTGTGTCGAGCTGTCTTTTGTTACCTCCGCTAAGGAGGTTATGTTTTCACCAGGGTTTGTTTATTTGTTGGTTTGCAAAATAACTCAAAAAGTTGTGGACGGATTTTGACGAATTTTTCAGAGTTGGTCTGAAGTGGCCTAACTTAAAACTAATTGATTTTTGGCGGCGATCAGATCTGATTCAATGTCATCAAGGTCAAACGAAAGGTCATGCCATAGTAATGTATGGGAGATTTTGCATATTTCTGAACGCTCCAGGGTGTACAATTTCCAGCCAATCGTCACCTAATTTGGTAAATAAACTAATATAGGAATCCAGAAGTCACTGATTCAGTTTGGTCAAGGTCAAGGTTACCAAGGTCAAATATTTAGGAAGGAGCTAGAGAAATGCAATAGTCTAAAAATATCCAGAAAAAAATTCTCAATTTATTCCTCCCACCATCCACAAACATGCATGAGGATTAGGTTAACTGGCTCAATTTAAATTGACCGTAGGTGTGAATGTGAGTGTAAGTGGTTGTCTGTCTCTATGTGTCCTGTGATGAACTGGAGACTTGTCCAGTGTGTACCCTGCCTTGGATGGTTGGATGGATGGATGGATGGATGGAATTCTCAATTTATAATCTTAGACATTCTTATAGTCAAATATTAATATTTTCCACGATAATCACAAAGAAACTGCATAGAGGACAAAATCGCTTTTCTAGTTGTTACTTTGTTAGTTTGTCCACGTTAGTTTTGTGTAGTCACTGTAGCCTGTTCTGTTTATCCTCACCTTATGTGAGTTTTTGATTTTTAGCATTTTAGCATCTTTGTAACGTTCATAGCCTTCTTAACAGTGTTTTCTGTTCTTGAATTTAGATTAATTTTTACAGCCTTCAGTTTGAAGTGATTTTCAGTTTAGTATTTTCCTTCCAGTCAGATCACAGTGATCATTCCTCCCTGTACTGTCATACTGTCAATAAACCCTTTTGTTTGTGAGTTTGGGTTGTTTTCATGCTAAGCCGAGTTCTAACAAAGACGGTTCAGGGGAACATGAAGTTCTCGTCCAATCCAGCCAAATCAGGTTTATTTGTTACAATGTGCTGCATTTGGTTTCCACTAAGACTAAAAATTAAGGGTTACAATCCTACAATGAATGTATTACAAATGCAATGCTACCACCGTGAATCCAGTATGAAGAGGTTCACTCAGGCCAGTCCAAGGCATTGGTCTGTATCGAAGAAATCCAATAAAATGAATGAATCAAATGTTTGTCCCTGAGTTTTTCACGTCATTTTAAATCAAAATAGAAAAAAAAATGTTTTACCTTGGAGGGCTCATTTCTAAAGCATTGAAAGACATTTTTAACTAAGACATAGTGGAAACCAAACTTGAGGGGGCACCAAACAGCCAGACAATGGATAATACTTGAATCCCAACCAATTCCATTCACTGGTTGATGCTGTTTTTCAGGCCTGTTAAATCACGGTGGTGGAATCTCATTTGACTTTACCTTACACATACTGTTCGTTTCTGCCTCAAACCTGATACCAAACTTACGTTTGTGCTCTCTGATGTTAATGCAAAACTCACTCTGACATTTATTTAAAATCCAATTTAGCTCAGGTGCTAGGGGATATCAAGTCTTGATGGAGTTTTGTGTCACCCCTCTAATGAAGGAACCAATGCAAGGACTTAGAGGCTGATGAATATGAGCAGATGTCAGAAAGTGATGCATATTCCATCAATTTCACCATGTACCTGCAAGGAAATAAAATGTATGAATAACTCATTCGGTAAACAGAGCAGCTCATATCGCAACACAAAATTGCATTAAACTGGATGCCAAATCATGTGTGTGTGTGTGTGTGTGTGTGTGTATACATACTGTATGTGGGTAATTGTGACAGGATATGTTGTTTGGACACTTTGAATGAGAAAAAAACATATACGTTATATAGCAGAATATCCAATTTGAAATATTCCTTATGGGTTTTGCCTATTTTCACCTTAGGCTTTTATAAAGTAACTACCAATTAGTGTCTCTACAGTACAAGACATCTCTAAAGAATTAAACAAAGTTGTTCTTGCACTCCAGAGGGAAAAAAAAAAATAAGCCATGTGAAAGGCAGCTCCTCCTTTGCAACATGATATGAGTCTATATGATTCCCCTTGTAGAAAATGCCAGAGTTTGACAGAAAGGCAAAACAGTGTAAAGGTCTTATCTTGATGACCTGCTTAGACTGATATAGCAAAATATTGGCATTTTAATAAAAATGCCTCCTGACATTTCTGTCATTTTCTAATTCTTTTCTGTCAAGGTGACCTTTTCTTAGCCTCCACTGTGAGCATTTCCTCACGCTCACATTATCAAGATGCTTTGGTCTCTCTTGTACACTTCCCGTTAGGAACATGCTATGTTTCATAACTCTGTATTTATGTCTTAAAAGTGTGCTCAACAAAATGAGGAAGTTGAGTCTGTCAACTTTTAAGAACACACATGCGCTTCAACAATTAATTGATTAGTTGTAAACGATTAATCACCAGATTAATCACCGACAATTTCAACAATGGATGAATCCATTCTTTCCAGAATAAAACTTGAATTTCTCTCTGATTTCAGCTTCTTAGATGTGAACATTTACTGTTGTCTTTCCTTGTCTATGGCACCAAATGGAATATCTTTGAGTTACAGGAAAAACATTTGAGGATGTTTTCTTGGGCTCTGGGAAATCATTTTTCTGACATTTTGAGACCAAACAACTTATCGATTAATCAATAATGAAAACTGTCAGTCGCAGCCACAATTAAATGACTTCAGCATATGTGGTGATTTTGTGTACCATAAGAAAACAGTCGTTGGCATGTCATTTAACGTATACACCAGGTTAAAACTGTGTGATATTACGATATATATTGTAGTGCGGTATAAAAATGTCTACCGTATGACATAAGCCTCTGTTGTTTATATCGTAATTTTAACATGTAGGCTACTTGGTTAGCTCTGTTGCTAACATTAAGTTATGTTACTCTGGTTGTTGTTTAGATATGCAGAGGAAAAGCAGCATGGAGGATGTTGTGCTGCATGTGAATGATTCCTGCGGCAAGCGCTCAAAACACATTTTTATTACCAGAAGCCAAACTGCATATAGCGGACTTCAATATGCTTCAAATAAAAGCATATTGAGGATATAGCACTGATTACACCACAGAGGATATGGAGAAGAGCAGAAATAACATTACCAGTAACGTTACCAGAAAAAAAATACTATATTGTACATATATATTGTTATCAGGATATAAAATTGGCTATATCAGGATATACAATTTTGTCCATATTGCACAGCTCTACACCATGTAGTCATATTGACTGCAATGTCAATACATCCAGGTAAACATGCTACGTTTAGAGCTAGTGATGCAAAACAACATTAGCGATGTGCTTTTATTATAGTTGATCTGCTTATTTCAAGGCCAGTCATCATGTTGTCTCACTTGGTCTAGTTTTGTTGTGTAACCTTGTAATGTTAATTATTATACTAAATTATACGCCTTCCTTTGAGGTCAGGTTGCTTCAACCCAGCGGTTCAGTTCATAAAGGCCTCAGTCACATACATGTATACTGTTTGTCACAGACGGTGCTCGCCCATACAGTCTTCATGTTCATTTACTGTCATCCTCTCAAATTAATCTGCAACACGACCTTTACAGTTATAATTTGTCACGTGACTGAAGTTCAAAAGAGATTCAAGTGTTGGTGTGTGACAACTGTGCACTCAACTAGGCAAATGTTGATCTGTCACGTTGTTGTTCAATACATGATTGCAAATCAAAACCAGCAGAATAAAGAATGTTCAGCCATAGCTCATAAACTTTCTTTCATTATTGAGACTTTCAAGCATTGAGTATTTGTCAGCTTGTTCACAGAAACATCAATGCACAATGCACAGTAGTTACACACAGCTAGAAAGCCAATTTAATTAGGCAAGCCCCTCACAACAGTCTTAAACAAGACATCTTAAGACCTAATAAGACATCAAGCAATTCTGGCACATTGTCCTCAGGAACTCAGCCATATTATTTCTGAATCATTGTTGGCAACCTTTTGCAAACACATTGGGCTTCATTCCTCAAAGCTTAAAGCGCTATCAGTTTGGCACAGTGACTCCATTCTCAAGCATGTTCACTTCCACCTGACTCCAAGAGCAACGGGACAATTGTCACTGGAAACAGGCAAGCTTGTTTTGACACATTAGCGGATCCCTATCCACAGATCCTCCCCTCCTGTGTTGGCACAGCAAATGGTGTTAAACTTGAAAATTCAGATCAGGCAGGGAGAAAGTCAACCAATACCAAAATCAGCTCTGATCACAGTGGAGGTCATGAGAGGGGAGCTGAAGGAGACCTGGGGCCTCATGTGTCAATACTTGTGTGGATTTCATACTGATCGCTGACGTACGCTGTAATCCAGAAAGCGGCATATGCTGTCAAAATCCAGATGTATGAAACAGATTGAATGCCATGCAGATTCCCTTGATACCCAATCAGCATGGAATTGAGCACACGTCGGAGACCCCTTCCTCACCACACCCACAAATAAATTTGCAAATTCATTTAAATAGGCTTGGTGGGGCTCTCTTTATCATGGGAGAAGAAAGATGAGAAACTTCAGGGCATAGCCACTGTGACCTGAGTTAAAGCAAAGGATCAGACGCTACACTTGATGGATCACACTAATGTGAAATAGAAGTGCAATTCGGGAAAGATGGTGACAAAGTTATTTTACTCATGTTACTTTACGCATGTGTAGATGATAATCAGAGATCAAGACCAAGGAGATGATCATTGACTTGCGCAGAAGGAAGACACCCCAGACTGCAACGTGAAGATCCAAGGACATAGTGGAGACCTACAGGTACCTGGGTGTTCACCTTAACAATAAACTGGACTGTACTCACAAATGTCCATCTTAAGAACGGCCAAAGTCATCTCCACCTGCTGAGGAAACCGAGGTCCTTTGGATTTTTCAGTACTCTGCTAAGGACTTTCTATGACACTGTGGTGGTGTCTGCAGTGTTTTATGCAGTGGTCTGCTGGGGAGCAGCAGAGAGGGACATGCAGAGACTATACCACTATAACTTGTTTAAGCTGCTGTAGCAAGTGAATTCCCCTCCAATGGGGAAGAATGAACAATATTTTGTTCTGGATTCCATTGTGGAAATATTGCAGTATCTACTGCTTAAATTATTTTTCTGAGGCAGTTGAATCTCTTTGGCTTTGGTGATCCTCTAATCTTTCCTCTATAACCACTATTAGGTTGCCATATGTTCAAAGCTTCAGTCATAATATTGTAATTAAAATTTGAAATCAACATTTAAATGTGGCACAGTTTTTTTGGTTGTTTTGTTCTGTTTACTTTGCATGTCTCATTTCAGCTACAAAGCATGTTAGCACCATTGCTATGATCATGTTAGCATGTTCACTTGTATTTTATTGTTTTTATTGTTATTATTAGTTAGTTAATTAGTTAGTTTGGGCTAAAGTATGTCTTCTGCTTTATTCTCACTCCAGCTTTACATTGAAGGATTTTGTACTATTAACCCTTTAACACTGTCACCTGTGACAGGTTTGCACATGCACACTTTGGATGGATTACCATATTTGAGTAATGGCTTGCGCTATTGTTAAAAGTCACACAGTTTCTGAAAACTGAGACATTGCATTTCACAGCCAATATGATGCCATGAAGCCCATGAAGCAGCCCCTTTGCGAAAGACAGTGGACATCTGAGACTCAATCATTACGTAATTACAGTAATCCAAAGCGCAGACACACTCTGTGTTTAAGGGTTAAGTCAAGTCAAGTCAAGTCAACTTTATTTGTATAGCCCAATATCACAAATTATGAATTTGCCTCATTGGGCTTTACAATCTGTACAGGATATGACATCCTCTGTCCTTTACAAATGACCTTCGCATCGACTAAGGAAAAACTCCCCAAAAAAAAACTTTTAACAGGGAAAAAGAAACGGAAGAAACCTCAGGAAGAGCAACAGAGGAGGGATCCCTCTTCCAGGATGGACAGACGTGCAATAGATGCCATGTGTACAGAATAACAACAATGAAAACACATTAACACTAACATACAAAATTGTATGGAAATGTCCAACTCAATATAACAACAGCTAATATACAGTGTGTATATATAAAATTATATGAGAGTGTCCAAGGGGATGAAGAGCATCATCAAGCTATTAGCAAAGGATGAGAAGCATGTCGTCCTCTCCACCATGCCAACCAGAAGAAGCCTGGGCAGCACATCTTCCACTCCACCACACCAAACAGGAGAAACCTCCGCAGGATGACCTCATCACCACCACGTCACTCAGAACCAGAAGATGAAGCCTGACTGGTCTGCACAACCACTACTCCACCAGGTAGACTGGATCCATGGATACCTGTGAGATGAGAACACACAGGGACTACGAGGCACAAAACTAATCTGCAGCATGTGTTAAAGGGAGGAAGAGGAAACACATCCTCTTCTCCACTACCCTAAAAGATACAACCTGAGCAGTATCGCCTCTTCTCCATCTCACCACCATCAGGACAGACGAAGCCTGGATGACACCACCTCCTTCTCAACAAGTAGCCTCAGCTCACGGACACCTGGGAGCTGGGAGCACAGGGGCTCCGGGGAAGAAGATGAGTTAGTAAAATGACTTAAGCTAGCAAGTCTATGCCATGAGACTTTTTGAAAGTGTCAGTACAATGTGGAAAGACTGCAGCATCAGTTCTGGGATATCATACAAAGTGGCCTCTCCTCTCACCTGATGTTGATTCGGATGACAGACAAACTGATGTTTCTGATGGCACGGAGGCTTGTTGTCTAAAGACAGACACCAATTTGTATGATGTAGGTGCTGGGGTCTGTGGGTGTCATCAAATTAACACTGAGTGCATGGTGTTATTTTTTGAATCAGGTTAACTGAAGACAGTCTTGGTAGTCTGCTATCTGATAAGTGATATACACCACAGTTACTGAGCATGTGGCACTTTTAAAGGGAAGAGAAAAAATAAAAATAATTCTTCCATTTCATATTTTACATCAAACAAAGCCATGAATTTATTGAAATACCACTTACATTACACTCTTACAATATTTACATTACATACTATACAGAACATACTGTATACATGACATAGTTTCCATTATAGAACTCTGCCTTTGTATCATTTGCATAAAGCAGAAAACAAACTTAATTACTTTTTTTGAGCAGAATTGTATCGTGCATGTGCATATGGAAATGTGACAATCATACTTTAATACTGACCTTCTTCTTCCATCATGATCCATAATTTCAAAATGTTAATGAGAACTATTGTGACATCTAAAAATGAAGATAATTAGTATTCTACTTTTTAGGAGAAAAAAAAAATGTTACAGCATCGGAAGCAGTTAATGATATCATTTTAAAATGTGTTGTGATAATACAGCTGGGCAGTGGTCTCAAGAAACTGGGTACAGGTTTGTGTGCGATGGCCATTTTTCAATAATGTTATTTAAATGTCTCCAGTGTTTTTTTCCCTCTTCAACATCATTGAGAAGATGGCTGTGTCATTCTCTTTGCTCTTACTCGGCTCTGGTTTTTATAATTGGCTCCTACTTATTCTAAGGCCAGAGGCTAGATGGAGCTGTATGTTAATTGTACCGGCCTCCGGACATTGCACTCAGCAGTCTCTGCCAATGTGGTGAAACTAATAATCCAAGGTCTCAGAATTTCTTAAATAAAGTTGGCAGATGACCTTAAAGCTGCCATTTGTTTCCTTTGGTCCATCTTGTTTAACTTCAACTACTGTGCAATTCTCAAGTGATAAGAACAGAAACGAAAAAAAGAAAACAAATCAATGGTCAATTGGTACTGGATGAAGCTGGACAAACTTCACTCAATAAGTCATGGTCAACTCAACCTAATAAATAATACATCATATTCCATTATTGGAACTATCCAATCACATTAAGCAATAACAATGAGAGCAAGGGAACAGGTGAGTGGGAAGCAGCTCAATTTCATTCCATAAATAAGGGTGAGCTAGCCAGCTGGGGCTCCTGCAAGAGACTACATGAAGACTGACAGCTGCCAGATAGCGTACAGACTTGTCAGAGCCACGGATGACCTCAGATGTCTGGCGAGTATTTTCAGGAATGTGAACGGGGGTGGCGGTGGCAAGGTCAGGTGTAGCTTGTTTGAACTGATCTATTTTTCTTTGAAGGTGCACAGTAATTTTTGAGTGAGCTTATACCTGCTCTGTTTGTTTTAACCTCTGATTGAGCACCGTTTAGTTAAGCTGTGGTAGCTTGTCTGTATTTGCCCAGAATTAGTCAATTTATGCTTTGCCCACATGCAGTGATAAATCTTAAAATTGAAACTCGAAATAATAAAAAACAAAAACATAATGAGTAGATAAATATGCGCCAAATTTTCCTTTGGTATAAAAGAGCACACACATACAAAATGTTGTCTGTACCAAGCTGTACCATTTGTGTGAAATGATTTGTGAGGAGTCCAAAACACACACACACACACACACACACACACATAGATGCTATTAAAGTAGATGAGGCAATCATCACAGCCTATAAAATATGAAAAATGTGGTGTTGGTGTGCAAATTTCTTCAATCTCGAAGCAAAATAAAATCCCCAATGGACTGATAAGCCAGGACAAGTTAATGTGCTTTTAGTCAGTGAAAAGTGACAATAAGTACAAGACAGGGAAGCCAATATAAAGAAGCTTTATTCTGAAATGTTATTAATGCCAACCTGCCATGGGTTAGCTAATTAGTTTATTGCTGGCTTCATCATACCTAGCTTGCTAGCTCATGAATGCAAAGATAATGAGTAAAAACTTGAATCTTTTTTCTTCAAAAATCTTTTTTTTATTATAACTAGAAATGTGTTCATCTGAACATCAATTCCCTTTGTGTGCATACTCCTTGGCAGAGCCTAAGCAATGCAAATCTTTTATTTAGATTTTGCAAACATACCTTTTCCCTTTGCCAGAGCGTTAAAATCACTTGGAGTCAGCCTGAAGTATAATGCTGTCACACAGAATACCTGATAACCCAATTGTCTTTTGTCAATGCTCCCACTAGAGTGAGATAAAATTCTCCAAACTGGCAATTGTGAGTGATCAGGTCCTGAAGCAAATCACCGTCATTTGTCATATTCAACTGTGAACATATCGGCAAAAACACCTTTATACTGCATATTTTCACAGTGCATTGGATCACAGCTCTGTAATATGTTAACTCTGTTGATATAAAAGACTGATTTATCTCCGCTGTGTTGACAGACATTGAAGATTATTGGGAATGTCTTTAGTGTGAATGTTGTGAGCTTGAAATGTGCTGTGCTATCCTGTGATTACCATTTCACACAGCAGCACAACCTGGGAAGAGCTGGGGTGTGGTGATCAGGGTGATCGTTAATATTGACTCAGATAATACAGTAGCTTTATGAATCATGTGATAACAGCAGTAAAATATCTATTGATTAGTCAGTCAAACATGACTGGACCAAATGAAACAATATGAATTACTGATAGGATTTCTTAAATTTAACCACTGTGGTATTGTCTTGTTTCATTATGAATAGTTTTAAGTATATTCAGCTCTGTGTTTTACAACCCCTGTGAGCTGATTCTGTTTTGCATATTTCACTACTTTCCCCTGAATGTATCTGAAGTCTGCATAACTTACCAATCCACCAGGACTTTTTTAGACTTAATGGAGAATTGAGTCTGATAACTCCCAGGCTGGACCAACTGAGTACATACCGCAGGAAGACATTTGAATCCAGTATTTTTTTAACGGTTACTGCCACACTTCATTGCTTTTAGAATGACTCGTCACAACTAATCCCACAGCAATACAGTGAGGCAGATATCTATTGTATGCTATCTCCAGCTTCACCTAAATGACTTGGATGATAATAAAAGAGAGGAATGTCTGCATCAAAATGTGCATCAGATCTGGAATAGCAAAAAAAAAAAAAAAATGCTTAGTGGCAGGAATCATTTTGATTCATGAGCTAAAGGTGTTTCATGTCATCATCACGTCTCACACTGAAGGTGCATTTTGACAAGATTGGCAACTTCTTATTGCAGATTTGATATTTGCAAATTACTGTAGAAATAAACACTGTATTGTTTAATTTAGACACCGACCATGTATACAGCATTTTTCAGTGACAGTTCATTCCACAAAAATCTGTTAAACCTTAAAGTAGAATGAAAGCCTGAATCAAGACATTACCGTGCAGGCTATGTTCAATTAACCTAAAACATATCCTAACATTCTGCCTGGCTGAAACATAATAACACTACTGGCATTTTCTTTTTGTCCTCATATTGGTTGCCTAGATACCTTGTTTCTGTAACACAGTGATTAGGTGCTTATGAACATCAAACAGCAACCAGCTTTGACTTTGTCTGCTTTATTTCAGTGCATTATTTTCCTATTTACATGTCATTTATGATTATGTGGTTTAAGCTTACCGGCTGTGCAGATCAACAACTTTAAGGAGAATTAAATAAATTTGGGGGAGATGATTAATAACAGAAACAATTAAAGCAGAGCCTCTGACTGGGCTGATCGATATGAAACCAAAATTAAGCGTCCTCTTGTAAAATGCTCTTTTACCAGAAAACAAATATAATAAATGGCCACTGGGGATGCAGCCATGCAATTACATTAATAGGGACTGACTGATGGCATGAAATATTAAAAACTCCAGAATGTTTTACGTTATATTCCATCTTTTCAACCTTGTTTCAGTGAATTAAAAATTGCAAATGCACAATTACAGGTTAAATGAATTTAAAAAGCAGTCATAATGGACAGGTATACCTTTGTTTAGCTCCTCTCCATTTGTGCTGCTGCTTGTTTTTAAATAAACCTGTAATTGTATGTTTGTTCATAAAATGAACACAGGTCCTCCTTTTTCTCATTAGCGTAAATTAAGTCGCATCATTTCCTGTCATTCATCACGTGAGCGACTGCTCCTACCTAACATACACCACCATTTTATGATGATAAAATTTGTTGCTATTTTTTGTCATTGATTTTAATCAATTTGATAGACGATTACAGCTCTCGATTGGTGTTTTCACAATACACTTTGAGTGCTCCCTCATAGACACTAAGAAGGCTCACAGTCATGTTCACATACATGCTCAATTCAAAATAAAGCATTGACAGCACAAGTGAGTAAGAGTAAATTCCACTGTCTCTCTTGTCACCAAACCATGGTAATGTTATGGATATGGTAATGTTCTCATTACCAAGGCATGACCACCACTTTTTTTGATTCTGACACTCAAGTCGTCCTTTCAAATAACTTGAATGTAAACACATCTGTGCCAGCCTGCGACAGAGAAAGTGGTTGAGTGACGTAGTTCAAACTGAAAAAACACACACAGGGCTAGTGGGATGAGGAGTGGAGAAGTTAAATAGACATGAACTGCTGTGCATATCCCGTGTGTTCAGTTTCACTTTCAGTTTAGTCATTTTAAAAGTACATCACCACAATTTCTGTGTTTATTTATGTATTGACGAAGGATGTGTGTGGCCATTTCCACAACACCAGGAGGGAGGACACTTTGCGGCATTTAGTGAGGAAAGAAAAATCGCAACACACCAATCTGGTTTACTAGATGAGTCACTGAAGATCTCTCGGTCAACTTTAATTCCACAGTCTCTATGACTGGTGATGCTTGACTGCATAATAAAGTTCTGCAGTGGATACCTTGTCATCTTCAGGCGCTGTTGCTTCCCGAAAAACAGCCGGAGGGACGAGGTGCCTGCGGCCGTCTGTTTCTCTGTGCTAGTATGCCTTTCAATGGCCGTCTTTTGTTGTGTGCTAACGTCTACATCACAGCGACAAAGTGTGCAATATGCATGCAAACTTTGGATATATATAAACAAATAATGATCACCACTGACTCAGACTGCCTTGGATCAGTCCTTAGTTATGCTGCTATAGGCCTAGACTGCCGGGAGACTTCCTTTAATACACTGAACTTCTCTTCTTCCTCATTTGGATGCCTCCATTAACTAATTTTACTAACTCGCCTTCTTCCCTGGAGTGGCTGTGCTTTCACCTCCCAGGTATCCACGAGCTGAGGCTCCTTGGTGGGTGGGAGGTGGTGTCACCCAGGCTTCATCTGTTGCTCTTCCTGAGGTTTCTTCCATTTCTTTTTTCCCTGTTAAAAGTTTTTTTTGGGGGGGAGTTTTTCCTTAGTCAATGTGAGGGTCGTTTGTAAAGCACAAAGAGTGTCATATCCTGTACAGATTGTAAAGCCCTCTGAGGCAAATTGGTAATTTGTGATATTGGGCTATACAAATAAAATTGACTTGACTTGACAACAGCAAAGAGCAATCAAATTTGAACAGGAACAACGACTGAGAGCCAAGGCATGAAAACACAAAAGAATTGAGTTATGTAAACCATAAAACAATCCGTACATAATGCCAGTTATTATACCACATCATCATGAGGCTGTATAGAAGATAGCTCACTAACTGATGGTTATTTGTTTACATTGATAGTAGAAGCCTGCACTGCTTCTACTATCAACAACAGCAAATATAGGACAAACTTTGCAGGACTGCTTTACTTGGCATGGAACTGATGGAGCTTTTTTCCTTTTCCTTGACACAGCCTCTAGTCCTGCTCTGGCACCACTAAGACCTGGCTTGGTAGTGTGAAACTGGCTATTGTTTCAGAAAATATTTAAATTTAGAGATTAACTTGTGCTTGATTTTGATTGTTCTTACTTGTAGTGTTGCGTTTGAATTTCACTTGATTCACGAGCTTGATAGTTAAGAACAGACAGTATTTGTAATCACAGCATAATGTGTCTTGTTTCAATGCACTATAATAACGTGACTTGACTCGGAAGATTGATTAAAGACAGCATCTCAATATTTCATGAACACGTGGAGACACCTGGCTGTTGACAAAAGTTTTAATGACAACTGATCTGTGACCTTAGTAAAGAAAGAAAGCTGTGATCTCTTGATAGACTTGTCTTCCATTATCATTAACCACCAATTATCATTACAGAATGAACTGGCTGCACTTGTGATGCAGGATAGATGCCACATCATTTCAATCAGGCTCTACAGAAGTGGGATCATGAGCTCTACAGTAACTCATGTTCAGGAACTCCTCCAGTGTCCCATATCTTTCATTTCCTTCCTCTTACTTCTCTCCAGTTCTTCTGATCTGATTTGCAGAAGACATATAAAAGGATTGAGCTGATTAATTTTGAAACTCTGAAATATTGCAAAAAATATATTTCCATTGAAGTATCACTTCTAACAGTAAACTCAAATGATGAAAGCATTGTATGGGATGCAGTAGACACATACAATACAATGAAGATGTACTGTATTTACTTTTGTCATACTGATGCTTTATTTTTAGTACTACATAAGTTATTTTTATTGACTTTTGCTTTCCATCATGACAACATACAGTGTGTCACTCCCATCACAACATTAATACTCTTCAAATCATGAAATTTCTTCTTGATATTGAAATACATTCAGTCCTTGTGTTACAATTATTTATTCAATCTACTGGATAGTGTGCTGTATGTTAAAGACATACAAGGTTTTTTTAATGCTACTGTGTACAATGCATTAGCAACTTCAGAAGATGATAATGAGTTAAAATAATTACCTGTGAAAATCACATAAAGCTTTAATTTTGGGGTTCACGGTTCTTACATATAATAAACTAAGCAGTAGATTTGCGGTGTAAATAAATCCCTTCACCCAAGTGAAGGATTTGAAAACATCAAAGTACAAACTTCAGGTTAAAAAAAAAAAATATTTGGCTTTGTGCTTTACAAAAATAACATTGTTTATTACAATTGTAAAAAGTATAATACACTGTTATACCTTATTACACAGACATCCATGTGTTAAAGTTGCATTGTGGAGAGGAGCATGAGTTGCTCAGGCCTCATCTATTTGGCGTGGTAGGGAGGAGGTTCTGTTGTTCAGTTTTTATCTGTTTCTGTGGTGAGAGGAGGACATGTTGCTAGGGATCTGTTTGATGTGGTAAACAGGAGGTAGTGGTGCTCAGGCTCAATCTGTTTAGTGTGGTGGAGAGGATGTGACGTTGCTCAGGCTCTGTTTGGCGTGGTGGAGAGGAGGTAGTCTTGCACAGTCTTAATGTGTTTACTGTGGTGTTTACTGTACAAATATTATTGCTTGAGTGCTTATAACTATAATTATACAGCATTGTAGGGAGCTTATGAGTATGTTTATAATGCATTATTTACATAGGGGTCAGAGGGAAAAGTTTAGGCCACATAGAACTACATTCTCAAGTGAATGTCAATGGATAATCTGTGAAATGATAATGGAAGTAAATTAGTTGTTCTCAGAGAAAGTATATGCCTAAATACTGCATCTTATAGATATGCCATTGACATTGTTAATATTCAATTGCAGAAACACTAACAGGAATACATGGAATAGTCTTTACAGTTACTATATGTGTAGAGCTGGTGGTATGGGGGATGGCTGGGTGCAGCCATGCACATAACCACAGTATACACTGCTCACAACTGAGATCTAACCTGAAGTGGCAGTCTATGCCTGAAACAGAAAATATTGATCACGCACTCAAAATGCAAAGGGTGAGTAATCAAAAAGCCTTGAGTGAGAAACTCCAAACCGTTTTGAGTCATTAAAGCTGGAAGTTAGACCCAAGAATCAAACACATTTTACCCCTAAGCATCAATTAATCATGTTTGTCTTTATGCAGTAAATATGCAACAGTTTGCTTGAGTGCTTCTGGTTCAGTACGTGTGCTTCTGTTACTCTATTACGGTTGTGCTCATTAGGAGTACAAGTAAGACTTTGTTTTGCCAGAGGATGCTCCTTGTGCGTCTTTTTAGCATCAGTAATCATTATGCGCTATTTGCTGCATCATTGATTATTTCCTAGAAGGAATGACTTAAAACATGAAACATAGCACGACTGCTGTTGCTCTCATAGTTATTATTAGAATCATATTTTTTTCCTTCCTGCTGATAACTGCAATGCAGAAATAAAATAACAAATTACTACACCGTAACATATTATGCAACTGAATATATGGTGTTTAGTATCCTGTCCATAGGTTCCTTCAAGGAATCTCTGTCTGTCTGTATGTGGGCATGCCGCATGTCCTTTGCATATTTTAAGAGTCATTCATCCATTCGACTTCACATTCAGTGGGTGACCAAATGCTGTGTTTTTTTGTTTGTTTTTCTGGGCAGTTGGTGCAATTTGGACATACAACATATTGTTAATAACGAGCAAACAGTGTTCTTTCTTGACTGCTGTTGACTTTTGCTGCTGGATATAGTTGATTCTTCTCATCCCTTGAGTCAGCAAGCATGAGTGGATGGCCTACAGGAACAGCAACACTCTGCCATCGCAACTCAAAAGCTCTACTGTAAAACATCTGTACTTATGTCAAAGCATTTTAAATAATATGCCTATGAGGATAGCAATGCATTCACTACCAGTGAACCAGACTGTATTTCAGAGGTGTTTCTGACTCGTTGGATTTATGATCCAATTCATGGCAGGTTTATTACTCAGACATAATCATGTGGCCTTTTCCAAACAGGTATGTTTTGTATAGGCACTGCACTGGTACACAGATTAGGAATACGATTCTGACCACTGCCAGGTGAAGTGAATAGCACTGATCATCTCTTCATCATAGCTCCTGGGATATATAAAGCATCAAATGAACATTTAGTCCTCAGAGTTGATGTTACAAGCAGGAAAAATGTTCCAGCGTCAGGATTTCTCAGGAGTTTGACAACAACAACCAAACAGTGATGTCTAGAGGACTGGATCAGAGCATCTCCAGAACAGCAGCTCTGGTGGGCTGTTCCTGGTCTGCAGTGGTCAGGATCTATCAAAAGTGGTCCAAGGAAGGACCAGTGGTGAACCAGAGACAGCGTCATGAGAGGACAAGGATCACTGATGCAGGTGGGGAGTGAAGGCTGGTCCTGGTGGTCTGATCCAACAGAACAGAGAAGTTAATACTGCTGAAGAGGCAGATACCACAGCACACCTTCAGGGGTCAGAGGTCAGGGCTGTTCTGGCAGCAAAAGGGGGACCAACACAATATTAGAAAGGTGGTCATGATATTATGTCTGATCAGTGTATTACAATGCTTGTATAGTGTAGTATTCGTTATGGTCCAATATTATTGTTATTATTTGGAGACCCTCTCCTTTAACCTAGTTCTTACAATACTACTAAATGTTTTTGAAATTGCTGGTTTTATGTGATCCTCTTAATTCATGAATATTCAGTTTGATGCATCCTCTAACCTCCACATCAGTGATTTGATGTTGCTTTGTGGAAGAGTGGTAATAAAACATTTGACTGTGGCAGTGATAATACCATTAAGCTTGCATGACAAGTTCAGCTTGTATTTGGGGATATTAAATACAACAAAGCAGCATTTATGTCACCCAAACTGTTTCATATCATGCAAATGTACTATTTGATTAAAAAAAAAAAAAAAAAAAAAAAAAAAACCTTGTTGAAGGTAACACATGGTGACCCAGTAGGGAGACTTTCCCATTACTAAAGGCACAGTAACCATTGTGTGTCCATCAGCAGTGTATGTCCTTGAGAGAGACACACACACATACTTAATTAGTAATTAATTGGGTGTGGAAGTAGCTCAGTCTGGAGTGACTTGGTCCATGTTGGACCAAGTTTGGAGAGTAGACTGGTGGCTGGAGAGGTGCCAGTTCCTGAGCAACGCTTAGGTGCCCTTGAGCACTGAACCCCCAACCACTGTACATGTACAGTACATGGCAGCCTTCTCACTCTGACAACTCTCCATTAGTGCATGTGTGTCTGTAATGTGCAGTAAAGTCATAACAAACCAACAGAGTGAAAATTGAAATTTCCCCGCTCAGGGATTAATAAAGGGATCCTTCTTCTTCATCATCCTCTCTTTTCCCTTTCTGCACTGATAACAGGGCTACAGTACATAATGTATTATTGTGCAGTTTACTGCCTCTCTATGTACGTGTTAATTGTTTTCCGTCATGATGCAAGGATTTAAACTCTTAATATCAGTGTTTGCACACACCCTACGCAAATTGGTGTGATCACACCAAGCATGTTGGGAATTGTATATTTCAAGCTGCTATAATCAGTATTTTTATGTTAACGATTGGTGAAATGCTATATGTAATTTGAAGGGGTCTTTTGTAGCTGCAAACCCACAGAGAATCATCACTCGTGCAGCCTTACAGTATCTTTCTGCAGAATATTTTAAAATGTGAAAATGCCACTGTGAGTAAAATCAAAGACTAGCCAGTGAACATTGTGGAGAGACATTATAAGCTATAAGAGTTGGAAGAGACAAAAAAATTCTGATTTATTTAACATTGACATTGTCCCTGTTGTCCCATGCGGTACCATGGAATATTGGAGGAGGCTATTTCCCTTAATCTGCCCAATGATCTGTTGAAAGAAAGAAAACTGTAGGAACAAAGATATTAACTCACTGAGTGCCAGTCATTTTATAAAACAGAAAGTGCCTTGTGCCAGCATTTTTGGCTATTTAGAGTCATATTTCAAGTCCCAAAGAATATTTTGTACTATGACTCTGAAAACACTGAATAGCTCTAATAAAAAAAAGGTTGTTGTTCCGTTCTTGTTTTATCTGGAGGAGAGTAGAGGCAAGTTTCACCAAAATAGCCACTTTTTGTCCAGAATGCATTTGTTATGCTCTCTAATCGCGATTGTCTCCACTTCCTGTTTTGATCTCTGTGGCGTATACTATCTCTTTGTGCACTGAATACATCTCCCAGAAGCCCCAACTTTACTCACAGACGAACCACTGCCGAAAAAATGCTTTGACGTACATATACATCAATGGCACTCAAGTGTCAGATTTGAAGTGACGTATATATGTACGTCAGTGGCACTCAATGAATTAATGGGCTGTGTGTTTTTGTGACAAAAGAACTTTAAAGAAGAAGATTAACAGAAGCCATAATAGATGGGCTGTTTGCCCAGAGCTTGAATTAAATCCCGACCCAACTGTAGACTAATCAATTATGTATTGATGAAGTGTTACAAGTTTGTATCTCATTATGCCACCTTTTGGCACTGTCACAAAGGGGCGGAAGGTGCCAGAACAGCTAAAATTAAGCAGTGTCTCAACAACTACTGTATGACTCTTACTCCTGTGGATAGTGCCAATCCCTTCTCAACTTGGCAGACTCTTCCTCTCAGTTGCCTCTGGTAAGATCCTGTAAGCCAAGAAGAATAAACACAAAAAATGCTATACTAGAGGCACTGGTGTATCTGGAATGAAAATCCTGGCTGACTTTGACAAACTGATAAGTGAGCAGACGGGTAACAGAAGATTAATGTGTGTAATTATCATCAATGTGGCTTATCTCCCAAGTTGTTTTTTTTTCTGAGAATAGGATAAACTTGGAGTATATTCTCTCATTCTCCACCAAGCTTTGTCTAATGTTAAAGCATACAGTGTAGTTTAGTCTTCCCTGGCCTCAAGCAGAGCAAAGGAAACAAGATCATATGAAATGTTAATACAAATGGAATGTCTAAAATATTTGTTTCATAAAGGTCTCTGAATGCAGGTAATTTCCTTACTTTCAGTAAACAGGCTGTATTGCTATAGTGAGGTGATTTTTCAGGGATTAAAATGTTTTCCAATTCCTGGAAGAGGTGACAACAGATATCCATTCAATTCAAATAACATGTTTATGTCAGTGGGGTTTTGCATTTCTCAAACCATCAGCCCAAACATGGAACTTGAGCTGATTAATAACAGTGAAATATCCAATAAATCCTAATGATAATAAGTGATCATCTGACCTTCAATGACCACTAGTGTAACCTTATCCAGCCAAATATCTTTACTAAACAAAACAAAAAGATAGATTGGTATATCATTTTATACAGCCATTGATGGTCCCATGATTATGAATCATGATCAATTTCCTCTAAAAATTAACTTGAAATGTGCGGTATTAGATCAGTGGTCTCTACCCTACTTTCTAGTTCTAGGTTCTTTCAAGGGACTGTGCAGGATTGGGCGACAGTTAGTAGTGTGACTGCAGATAGCAACCAGCTGAGTACCCCTCACTCACTCCTCTCCTTCCAAGAAGGCAGTAATGTGAGCAAAGCTGTGATAACATCCCTCGTCTCATTCAGAGCCCATGCGTACCGTAATAACACCACCAAGCGGAACTCAGACTGGGGCTATGAAGAGGAAGACAAAGAAGAATCCCTTTTCAATCCAACAAAGCTGGAAATTTTGGGTGTTTTTTGGGCCTTGCTTAAGAGTACCTCAGCAGTGTCCAGGAGGAAGAACTGGCACCTTTTCAGATACCAGTCCAAGAGCTTATAGTGCTGTCAAGAGATTAAAAAAATGAGAGATTAATTAATTATGATCTGTAATTAATTAATGTAATTTATTTCTTTTTTTAATCTCATGTAAAAATTGTTGAGAAAACTTTTAACTTGAGGTATTTTGATTTCAATTCATTACATTATTTTGGCAGATACTTCGCCAGTTTCCCGAACTCTGTCAAAAAAGACCCTATCAGCTTATACTAAACCATCCAAAACACAATGACAACCAGTCAATGTCCACTTCAGGGAAGAAGCCCAATGCATAAAAACGGATTTTATAAAAGCACAACTCACATACAGAGACAGTAAAGTTAAAGATAAAAAATTAGATTAACGCAATTAAAAAAACATAATGCGCTAAATACGACTGTAATTAATTAATCACAATTAATACGATAATTTGACACCCCTACATATTATATACTTTTATTATATAGTGAATAAAAAAAAAATCACTTTGTTTAGCCAGGGTTAGTACTGTTTCGCTACAGTACTTCTTTTGGTAATCAGGAACACCTGACACTGGTGGAATAATACATTTGCTTAGCACTATATATCATTACACACTGTTGCTTTAAAATAGATTAAAACAAATACTGTACCACTCTGTCCAAAGCAATCAAGCATCATGCTAGAGCTGTGCAAAAGTTAGTTAAACATCAGGTAAGCGATCTCATGTGGCTGATGGTGATAGTCATAACTCCTGCTGTCTGACTTCTTCCCACTGAGCCTTTCAGTCCAAGACAGGAGCAGTTTGGTGTGGACAACCTGGGACCACAAAGCCGTCAAGCTTCCACCACCCACGGGACAGAGGTGTTATTAATGTAATATAACACATAAAGCAATGGGGGGGTTACCTCTGAGCATTTCCTGGTAAACTGCCTGTTGTGGATGCTGTTGTATATCAGCTACAAAAAGACTCACAAACATCCTGTGAAATGATTAGTAAAAAAAATGTAGCATTATAATCTGGATGTTGTTTCCCCTCTCTGGAGGTGGCAGGAAGGAATAAATGATTGATGGTAAGGTATAGTTGAGTTCAACATCTTTCAACATTTTTCAAAAAATCACTACCTTCCATCCTGCCTTATGCTATGACCCCGCTGACTCAGCGTTTGAAAAATATATCTATATTTATTCATTAATTTATTTATTTTTGCATAACACAGTGTGGCTTATTCTCTGCTCCCTCCTTTGTCAGTATACTACATAGTTCTTCCTTTTATCAGTTAGAAAGTGACAACTTCTTCTGGCAGCATGATGCAAATGGCACATCTCATTTTAGCTCACTGCCTGATGTTGGACACATCTTTGGTGTCACAAACACTTTTTATATTTGTTAATATGACAATTATTTGTTAGACTTTATTACCCTACGAAATATTCAGTTCTTGATTTTTGCAGACACTGACTACACTGCACAGCATGAGGGGTGAAGTTTAATTCATTTGGGTTTTTGAAAAGCATTAAAGCATTTTCTCAAACATTCACTGTGTAATGTTTTCTCCCATCTCGTGGTTTAATATGATTTTGCATTTGCTGTCTAGCGCTATGCGTTTTCAACTGTGCATTGCAACAACGTTGGAACTACGGTAGGTGGAATGGGTCGACTCTCGGGTGGCCACTATCACCACGGATCCCCGACCTGGAGCTCCGATCCTTTTCCCCCGGACCTCCACAACCCTCCACTGGCCCGGAGGACCCATGGCGGGCCCCAGCCGGCCATGGCTGGGCATGGGGCGCTCCCGGGGGGACACTCTCAACGCGGATCCGCAGCCTGGAGCTCCAGTCATTTTATGGCCCTTTTACGCTTTTTTGGCATGAGGATTTGGCACGGCATAAGTATGGTCTTGTATTATGACCAAAAGTGCAGGTTTTAGTTTAGTGCTGGGTAAGTAAGACCGTCGTCTCCACGCTGCTTCTCCATGAAACATGAATCGCAAAATGCGAAAACGCGTTTTGCCCTGTAGCAGGTAGTGCTTTATGTCCCTCTCTGCAGTTCGTAGTTTTTGATAGACTGAAAAGACATGGAAGCTTCCATAGGAGCGACCCGCTCTATGTAAAGACAGATTCTCTGCTCAGGAGGATAAGTCAGATTGTTGGCATAGGTTATTTTACACCAATGAGGATCTATTTATGAGTGAAGTTGAAGTAATAAAATACTTAAAAACTTACACAGTGTACCTTTAAGGAATTGGAAAGTCAACAATCACTTATCAACTGTCGGGATTACTAAAAAACACAGAATACATTTTGACACGCTAAAAAGACAAAACCAGGTGCACAATTCTGTGCAGGGCTGGAAAGCTTTCCAAAAAGTGGTTAAAGTCAGCGGTTGTCCATATTTACCTCCTCACTTCTGTGGGAGCGGCAGAGTGGTGTGAGGCTGAGAGTTAACTGGCCGGCACTGGATCGATCCTGGGTGAAGGCAAAGGCAGTCTGTGTGTGCAGAGGTCAACTGACAGCGATGTGCTCCTCCTTAACTCACTGATTTCTTCTTTAACCCTTTGACTCAAAGACTTTTACCAGTTCCACTGTATTCTGCTTTTCTGAAGTCTATAGAGAATTCTCAGCCAATATGTTGACTTGGCCTTTAACAGTCTGCTCTTTTAAGGTGTATCATAATAGGTTTGCATATTTTCTCTGAGCTCTGAATAACCACCAGTGTGTATTTGTCATATCTCTTCACTTTGTTGGGGATTGTACTCAGTGTGCGCTTATTCGCTAGTCCATTGCCTTTGAATGGCTGTGGAGTCATTGGACATTGAATTTGCTCTGCATCACTCTGAAGGGATGACTCCTCATGGTATTTCTGACTGCTGCTGTATTACAACTGTAGCCCTAGAAACCAGATTATGCAAAAGAGGAGCATTCTCCCATGAGCCAACATTACATCCAAGTGCAAAATTAGTGAAGCATTGAGACCCAAACAAGATCATAGAGGGACACAGGACGAGAAGGGTCTGCAGATGCGGAATAAATATACCCACAGTTTATTGACCATAATGATTTGATAAGCACTGACGAGCCTCCACTCTGAAATCGCTGATTCTGATTTGATTAGTGAAGTGACTCAAACACATTTCCCTCCCAGACTGACGTGACTGAATGAATCCATTGAAGGAATGGCTTTCTCACTCTGATGTGTTCTCACTGGATCTGACTGATACTGTGGAACGAAGCTGCCTATTTTTTTATGTCAATTTTTAATACATTTAACCATTACGTCCCAAGTATTCTGTGGCTTTACTCTTGGGTGTTTCCTTAGTTTAGCACACCTTGAAAGGACAAGTTGTCTCAATTTTGAATGGTAATTATGAAGCTACATTCAGCAGCTATTTAGCTCAGCTTTCTATTTTTAGTGGATGCAAGGTAAAACATCTTGCCTGGCTCTGTCCAAAGCTAACAAAAACAACTGAGTTCACTGATTAACATGTTTCCATCTTATTTAGACTGCACAAAAATCCTTCTTGTCTTGTCATCATTGCAAAGTTATTGAGAGAGATTCCTGGAAGTCACTGCATCCCACCAAGAAATAGTCCTGAATATAACATAACTTCCCATAACACCTCAACCTATTGGGTTAAACAGATGTAGAGTGTTAATGAGGTCGATTCTGCCCCCCTTCTCAGTCTCGGATGCAATGCTAAGCTAACCACCAAGCTAATCAAGCTAACCTGGATCAAGGTAAAAACAAACATTATTTTCATGATGAAACAGAGAGTCTCTTCTTTCATTTCAGCTATTCAGTGTTTTCAGAGACATAGTACAAAATATTTTGTGCATCATGAAATATGACTCAAAATGGCCAAAAACACTGGCACAAGGCACTTTCAGTTTTTAAAAAAGGGCTGGCATTCAGTGGGTTAATGAACTTAACGATTTAAACATTCATGAAAATGGAATTGGAGCCTTGTCACAGATTATATTTTTTTTTGTTGTTTGTTTTTTCTTTGTGTAGATTGCTGTTGTCAGACATGAATACCCATGAAATTATTTGTCAAAAACAGGTCATTATCCTTATTTTAAGGCCATGCTGTAACACTCCGTTCACTTCCTTGTTTTACATTTGGAGTCATAAAAAAACAAAAAAAAACAAAAAACATTTGGAGTCGCACTCATAAACCTCACTTCCTTGTTTACAGTTGATCAGACGGACACTTTAAAATGACGTCACACACGCGAGTCGCGAGGCCAGCTGGAAGCTTAGTCCGGGGAAGTCAACGCCGGTAGCACCGCAAACCGCGGATCAGATCGCTAAGTTCGGGGTAGTTTTAGTCCCTTCGCATCTGGATCGTAGCACACTCCTCTCTTCACCTCCCCAGGCTCGGATCTGCTGCACTGCACTCGAACAAACCATTGGAGAACGCCATAAAGTTTGACTGACTGACTGATTGACAGACTGACCGTTCGACTAATCACCTGATAACGGACCCGTGAGTACTGTTTCATGTTTTTTTTTTTGATCGCTTTCCCTTATTAAAAATAGACGGAAAAAGGAACTGTTACTGATCTGAAGAAAGTTTTTTTTTTTTTTTTTGAACTCTTTGAACTCTAAGAAGGGTGTGTTTTTTTTCTTTTGTTTGATTAGGGGAAAAACGTGTTTGGGTTGAATATAATTTTCCTTTATTTTTTTAAAAAAAACGTGTTGGACTGAATATAATTTTTGCCCTCATAAAAAAAAAAGTGTTTGAATATAATTTTCACTGATTTGAAAAAAGTGTTGGTTTCATTCATTTTCTTAAGGTGGGTTGTTAATCTTTATGCTTTAACATCTTTTGTGTGGTTTTTGATGATTTGAAAAAGACTTGACTCAAAAAGAACAAATACGTATTGTTAGGCTCATGACCTGACTGGCACCCCAGAAAATAAACTAATAAAGTGACCGGACTCAATTAAAAAAAAAAAAAAAAAAAAAAATTAAGTCAATTGACTCCATAAAAAACTGTTACAATGCTGCTCAGGCTGCAAAACAAGAAACGGAGGCTTTCATTAGTTTTCATTAGAGTGAGTTTGTGCAAAGAAACGCTGTGCACACTATAAATAGGGAGTCTCTACTTGAATATTAAGGACTCAGCATTAACATACTTGCCCCCTGTAGACAAGTTACATAAACAAGCCAAAAGTATGCATTGTTTTGAAGTTTGTGGAACAGCTGTGGATGTGACAGATACAGTAGCACCAAGACAATGTAATTAAGCCTTTCATAAATCACTTAAGCATTGAAATCTTCTTTTTGGCATGTGCATATCAGCCACTTATCAAACTCAGCAGCTCACAGTTGTGGCGACTTTGATTTTTTTTCTTCAGTGTCAGATTCTTTTTTTTTTCTTGGCAGATGTTGAATGGCACAAAAATAAAAAGAAACAAACATTGTAATGGCAGCTTGTGATCAAAGTAAATGAGTCATTAATAAGATGTAAGCCTGTGCACTGTCTCCATTTTGTTCCCCAATGACAGGATATGAAAAGAACTTTGAATATTTATCAGTCTGTGTTAATTGATGTCACTATGAGAAATAACTGGGATAATACCAGTTGAAAGTGAGATACTTCTCAAATAGCATATCTCAAACCAACATTGTCTTGCTCCTTGAAGTGATGTATCACTGTCAAGTCAATTAAAAAAATCCCCAGTTTGCTTTGAATAATTTTGCAACCTGTGCACAATGCTACATCCTCTCAACTTGATTCTACGGCATTTCTGATTTGTAGTTTGTTGTTTTGAGCCAAGCAAAAGATTGTTTTAACACTTTTTTCTAAACCTAAGTAGTTTTGGTCATGGAACTTCCTAGCTTATGTCATACCAAATTGATCTTTTCCTCAACCCAAGTAGTTTGTTGCCTAAACCTAACCAAGTTGTTTCTTGTAATAAATGAATAACATTTATTGTCAATGAATGAATGACATTTATTCTGAAAATTTCAAGCTGGACCTGTAGAAGGAAGACAAAATAAGAACTTTTCCTCAGATATCATGAAACTGTTGCATAAGAATATGTTTGCTATGTGTAACCCTTACGAACCATAGCCTCAGGTTTACTTTGCGTTTAAAGCTTATATAGACAAATTACTAATTCTTAAAAGACCGATGTGTCTTTGTGTAGCCTCATTGATGCAATAACAATAACATAAACAAACCAAAAAGATAATGAATAAATTTTACATGAGACATACCAACATCCTGATGGCATGGGAGAGAAGTCCAAATTCTTGCTTCTTTTCAGACGATTTGTTGATTGCAAAAATAATTCATTTCTCTTTGTTTCATTCCAGTTCACTTAAAAGAGATTTTGACTTTACTGTTCAGAGTCACAGCAGGGAGTGTTGCATTGACATCTCACATGGTTCAAAACTCTTCCAGTAAATTTCAAAGCAACAGAAATACAGCTAGCACAGCTTTAGACAGATTATTGGTAGGGCTGTGATGGTATGGATTTTTTATTACCGCACTGATAAAGCACCCATTCAATGCGGTATGGCAGTTTACTACGGTACCCCGGTGATCGCCACAACCATGGCTGCTACCCTCTGTGATCACAGCAAACCTGCTTGCCCGCCGATTTCTCCTTGTCCTCTGGCATAAAATGTGCACAAATTCATGACACAATGTTCAACTTTGTACCAAGATTTCAACAGAGCAACGTAAACAACTATGGACAGTCCTACATAAGAGGGGTGTGTCTGCTATAAGCACTTACTATTGAAATTGACTTCTGACTGTTTATGCAATACTTCTGTCTTTTATGCCTGTGTATTATGTGTTTATATATTCAATTTAATCATGAGAAGTACTGAAACCTTAAAAAAATTTAAACCTTAGAGTTAATGGACTGGTCCGTTGCTGAGCTGCAGTGTGAAAAGTTTTGTTTCGCCGTCTAGCTTTAAAAACAGGATGTTATTAAATATTAATGTTTATATTTCATATCAAACACCATGTGCACTCCTGTAACTTTCAACAGCAAATACACTGACCAAAACTTCCAACGCAACACTCCCATGATTTATGCATATTGTACCAAATTCAAGTGACATGCTAACAACATATATTAGATGTTAAGTTTTACTTGGAATGCAGTGTAATAGCGCTCCTGCCCATTGCAGATGGACATGGCGACGTGCTGGAGTCAACAGCAGACCACGGCGGGGACGTGCATCCCGGGCTCACGCAAGCAGTTGCATACTGTTTGCTGTCGCTGATTCTGTTCAGATGTGGACCTCTGGTCTGTGCTGCAGTCAACTGTAGCTGGCAGGAGACAGTTTCTCAGATGTTGAAGACAAATATGGCAGTCCTGCCAAGGGGTGGTGACAGGTGGCCTGGGAGCTCTTGGTCGGTTGTTAGTGCGCCCTGTCTCATTATACCAATTCCATAGATGCGAAATGGTCGACACACGAACACCCAAAGCCCTAGCAACACGTCTCTGTGCCATTCCAGCTGTCAGCATCCCAATGGCCCTTTCTCTCTGATTTTGATGTAGTCGTGCCATGGACGAACGTTTCACCAGGACAATGCAAATAAAACACTAAAGATCGCCATTGGTACGGCTACTTATTGACCAGGTTTTAAAAGGATTGGTGATTAAGATCTGCTTTTGTGTGTTCTAACTCAAATTCATTTTGAAAATTTCTCCATTGTGAGACAAATAAAGGTTTATCTTATCTTCATTGTTTGGCTTTGTGTGCCCAAAATTTCTCAATGATGGGACTGTTGCGTTGGAAGTTTTGGTCAGTATACATAGAGATATATTTTTTTATTATTTTAATATATTGCGGTGATGACGGTAATCAGCTCAACACTGCAGTAGGAATCACATGACTGCGGTATTGCGCTGATGGTTATTTTCTCAGCCCTACTCATTGGACTAATTATCAGCCATATTTTGTCTCAGTTTTGAGTATATTTACATGGTAACACAGCAGTAACCGAAACACAATGTTGGAGTGTCTGAATTTTAAGTGGTGCACCAGATACGTATAAACAACACATCCCTCAGTAATTATTGAGTCTAACTGTGTCTCTCTACCTCAGCAACTGTAAGACTTACACTATACTCATGGCTTCACAACTGGACTATCGTTCACTTCCACTTGCTTCACATTATTCTGAGACTGCTGTTTTCATTAGTGGGATGAATCCATTCGTAGATGATTTGCATAAACACCTGTCAGTGCTTTGTCTCCCACTGATACCTAATGAATTTCAAGCTTTGACGGTCCTTTGCTGTTCACTTCCCCGCCAGTCACACACTGTCCTTTCCTGACACTGGAGTGTAGATGCTGTCTTGCTTTCTTTTTTAAAATTGCATCTGGCAGGTTCAGGAGCATTCATCCTTCATTTGGTTTTATTCTCTCGCTAATGTGTGCTCAGGCTTTACTAACAGCTACAACAAATTGTAAGTGTTAGTAGAAGGAACTGTTGATATAACTCTGTCAATCTGAATTGTGTCTCTTTGCTTCAGTTGTTTTTTTTTTTTTGAAAACCAGAATGTTTTGAGATTTATTACATTAAATATAATTTAAAACAAACCACTCTTTTCCTTTCTTTTTCTGAATACATAATGTATTGACAGCTCTAAGGATACAAGGACCATTTCACCCAGAAGAACAAAAAGTGCTTCTGAACAGAATTACCAACTATACCTTTAACAGTAGTGCTAGTTATCTAAATATTCTGTAATGGTTAATCCACCTGTAGATGCAAACTCTTTACTTATAATTATATCCTTAATGGTAAAATATAATTATTCCAGGAATTTTCTGTTTTACAAAAAAGCAGAAAGTTATAGCAAAGCACATAATTATTTTTTGACTGAGATGCCAAATTCTAGTTATTTTCTGTCATTCCTGAACAGAAAAAAAATATTTTGTGGTTGAATTTTATCCTGGGTTAATTTTAACATTGTTAATTATTATAGCTAAACAGAGTGGGGTTTTTTTTTGTTTTTTTTTCCCAGGCATGTAATAAAACCTACGCGAGTGCACCAAGAGACCAAGGATCCTGAGGTTTCGACTGTGATGAGTCGGTTGCTGCCTCACATAGTTTGTTATAAATACTGCCTCAGAGTGACTGGCTATAGGAGCCATGCATCACCTGGGTAGATAGGCCAGTAAAGTGATGATGCCTGTGTCCTTGGCATGGGGGGGAGTGAGGGGGCCTCATAGCCTTTATCTCTGGCAAGCATCTACAGAGAATAGCCATCACAAGGTCAGCCTTGAAGGTGAGGCATCAGGATGCTTTGCTATCATAATTCATTTAGTGCTCATACTGTAAATGGCAGCAAGGCATTTGTACAATTTGTTAAACTGAATTTCACCGTTAATAACATTTGCTGAAAGGCATTTGAAAGCTCCGTTCGTAATTCTGGCTGAATGATTCAGCTAACTGCTTCAGTGGTGGAGTAGAAACAACAAATGCACTGTAGTGTTACTGGGTATTTCTGGCTTTTAACTGTTAACCTGGAATTTGGACTTTAGTTTCAAAATGATTGAGTGAAGGAAACAGAAAATAGTTTCCTTCTCAGCCTCCTTATCTGCTCACTTATCTGCATTATGTCCCAAGGTGTTCCTGTTGTCTTCTATTTCTATTTAAAAGGTTATTGTACACATGTGTAAACATGTTTAATGATTAATTTAACAAAAAAAGTGAACATACAGTAGTGCTCCATTCATGCTGCTCACTTGGCCTTGCAGCTCATTTCACAGCTGCGGCTAACAGCTTTCTCTGTCAACACTGCACCCTTTTCAGAAATTGTTGTCATCATCTGAGGAGAATACTTCCACATTGAACACAGAAATCACCTTTTCAGTAATACATATCTGCATTATCACTTACTTGAAACAACCTCACAGTGATGATGCTATACACTCTATCAACTTTATTTAGCAGCTCTAAACATGCTGTGTTTGTTATAAATGTATTATTATATTATAAAATTAAATACCTATTAATTCAAGTTTCATTGACTATATTTATGGATAAAAATATTGTATATGTTTATACTGATGATTACATTCTCTGCATTGAGAAATGTGTATTAATCATACCTGGGAAATATTTGCTACAAAAAAAAAATCTTTATTTATTTCTTCTTTATTTTTTCTGTCATATTCAGTGTGTGTATCTCCCTGGTAACTAAAGGATTGTTTATATAATTATGATTAGACAACAAAAACACATGGTGAAGGTTATTAATGGATAGACATAAAAAAAAAACTGATCGAGTAAACTGAAAAAGGCAGCTATTATATGCAGCTGTGTCAGTTTATGCAGTTTATGTACGAGTCATTTTAAGAAACTGTTGGTGATGATAAATGGGGGATTAAAAGCAGAATAAAAAAGGTGAATTTTCTGCAGAAAAGGTACCCTGCCTTACGAGTTTCTGAAATGAATCACTGCTTGATCAAACTGAAGAAACACAGTAAGGTCAAATTAAAGGGGCAACAGGAAGGTGACAGTATTTGGCACAGACTCCATGTTTGCTTAGCGGTGCAGTCAAACATGCTCCAAATACAGCAGATGGCCAAACAATAACCAGAAGCAAAATGTGCGGTCCTAGGAGGGATGGGATGAAAGTTGTTGGAGGAGTTGGCATTCACAGGCTCCCCTTCAACAGCGCCTGGCCTTTTTGATGTGTTCTTCCCCGTGGCTGTGGTCATTCCAAACCAATAAATCATGGTGACAATAAATGCTGTGACATCTGCCACACAGCATCTGATGGCTGACAAAAGTCATCTGCACCCTTGATCTGTGAAGGGAGAAGACAAAAATAATATGCAGTGGAGAGCCGGCGAAATGTGCCACCCGCCTGTGTGCTGCAGCCGATATTGGCAGATCAGTTGGTAAATTAACGCAAATTGAATCTCTGTTTCTGCTCTCAATTAGTGATGTCACTACTGCTCAGTTTTGACCTTGACAGGCTGATGATCATAGAGGCACCCCCATAATGATTACACAAAATGACCATTACAGGCATGTTTTAGCAATGCATACCTTGCTTTCTTTATTATATAAATGAGCAGAGTGATTAAATCAAGTTATGTTCACACTAAACATAAGTAATATTGAACTGAGTAGCAGTATTAGTAGTATTGCCTGTAGCAAATAAACTCATAACTGAAAATACAAGCAATAGTATTTGTTTACTCCTCTTTCCATATGCAAAACATCACCAGACATTTACCACTTCATATCTACTTCTGTAATCAAGCTGTTCCAAACTCATTCTGCTCTTTAAGTACCACAGCAATGTCACATCAATACATGCTGGTTCGATGCAGCAGCGAGCAGAGGCCTGGTGATGAAGCTCTCAGGCACAGAGGGAACAGATGGAGTTGAGGAAACACCTGGGCGAAGGGTTACACATAGCAAAGCCACCATGTGCATAGCCAGACTGCCGCAGAAATAGGAAGACTACTGAGGATATAGATGGATTTCTGGGCAACGTCACACAAAAGCTGCGTGCGCAGCGAAGGGGGCAAAAGATATACATATACATACAGCAGCATTCCCCACATTATAATCATAGACTGTATAGGTAAAAATGAGAATTTGTTGTGTAGTAATAATAATAGCAGGTCATAAAATAAGTTGCTGTAAATATTTTAGCTACTTTACCTTAAGCTTATGTTCATGTTAATAAGATGACAAAGGAGCTCAATAAAAACTACTACATTGCAATTTGTGGGACATGATGTCAGCATCCTATTAAGCTCATTTGTTTTAAACTTTTCTGTACACATATTTGATAATCCTGTTGATGAACTGACGGGAAAACAAGGTGCTGGTGCAACCTTACCTGAAACATAACTTTGGCTAGCCTACTGCGGCTACATAATATAATGTTATTAAACCATTAAAATCTAAACATGACATGAGTACACAAACCACGCAAAAGGCTACAACAGCCAGCCGACAAGAAAACCAGTTCTCATCATACACTGTACAGAGCTCTGTTAGGACTTGTAATGTTAACCACTTAGCATGTCTTGCATCCTGGCTGCGTGCGCATCTCCGAATGTTTGTAAACAGGAAACCCATCTATAAAAGAGAGCCATCACCATGCATGGATAAATGTCTACATCTGCATGTAATGCTCCATAGGTTCACATAATACAGTAACCCACATGAGCTCAAACTGCAGATAAAATAAGTTAAAATGTTGTGTGCATAATAACTGCAGTGTTACACACGCTGACACTTGCATTTTTAGCTCCAAAATTTGCAGATTGCTTCTGGAATTGTCAAATAGCAGCTGATTTCATATTTATTTATTTTTTCATTTATTTTACTTTTATTCATATAATCAGTGATAATTGATGGGTGACACTATTCACAATGTACATCTGGTTAAAGCTAGGCTACATTTGAGTCAGCTAGCTTGTTTAGCCACACCTAGCCAGGTGCTGGCAGCACAGGGAGAAAATGAAAAGAGATTCAACAGCATGAAGCAAACACATATTTATATGCTGACAATCTATTGTGAGATCGATGTCAACCCCTCATGTATAATTCACAAATATTCCCCTTTCTTTATTGCAGTTTTAATCATGATTACATTTATATTTTGCTGACTAAAATAAATTCACCCATACTGCTGTATTCACACATCCATACAAAAATCTGATGAATTTATGCATATTTTTGTAAAGTGGCAGTTCCGTGCCATTACATTCACCTCGGTGCCATCCATCAATAATGTCATGCATTACTCGTCCAATTTATTAAAAGGATCTGTATTCAAAATGCTTTGCAAACCAAGATAAAAAAATGCCACTTTGGTTGAGCCCAGTGATACATCATAAAAGCTGTCTGAATACAGTGTTCATTTAGAGAAGAGTTACTGTACAAAGTGCTTCATGTTAAAGTGGCCCCTGTACTTTGGGAAACTATCCATTAAAGCTGCTTGGTCAATTTTCCACCTTTACTGTTGATTTGCCTAAAAGCTGTTTCTCCTCTTTAACTCCTGGAGCACATCACATATTAATCACACAAGCAGTTCTCACAGCAGCGATATACCTGTGGCACGATGTACAGAATAGGAAATGGTGGCAGCGATGGAATCCCATGGGGCCGTGGGACAAAAAGTGGGATAGGTCTTAGCTGTCAAGGGCCCACTGGCATTTGATATTTCTGTCTGCATCGTGAGAGTTGAATCCAAACAGACTGTGTCCCACAACTTGGAAGAGTTCTCAACTCAAACAAACAAAGCATTAATTTACATTTATTAATATTAAATGAAAGTGTTGGTTTCTTAACAAGGCTACCAGCGTGCGCTAGGTGTTTATCACAGAGATGATGATACACAAGTTCATTGTTAAGAGGTTAGTTCTTGATCTTGCCACATGTCTTTTAAATGTATATTTATGAGGACCCCTGGCACTTGAAAGCAAGCCAACTCAAGCCCCTAGCACGTAATTCCCCCTTAATTAATGTATTTATTCAACAGCATGTTCAAGCTTTGGTGTGCCCTCTCTTTTCAAACTGCCCTTTTTGAAGATTTGTTATGCCCTTAATAGCTAAGATGCACATTGTTTTTATTTCTGTTCCAGAGATAACAACAGTGCCTATTTCCATTTTGCAAGGACAGAGAAGAACATGTGACTTAAGATATACATAAATAGAGACTTAAATTAAGTGCCAGAAATAAATATGTGCAAAGGAGAGAAAAAGAAACAGCTTTCTTGTGGGAATCAGAAATGGAGCATGAAGCTTATGAAAGAGCAATGCCACAGGCTCATACAATTATCTTTCTATTCCCATGGCAAGCAGTGTTATTGTTCCAACAATAATTTCTGCTAAAATTTTTCTGTGAAATTGTTACCAATTTACTAGCAGATCTATTGCATCAGGGTTGAGCATGGATTGTTTGTAGCAAAGCGTTTGAAATAGCCTCGAGTTGACGAAAAGTTGGCCTGTTGAGTCCAACCTTGTGATCAAACTTAATCTATTGGACATTTATGACAGAAACTGTTCAGACTGTGCACTAATTTCAGATTTCACAAAACAGCTAATGCACTGTGAAATACAGCTAACAATAATTTTGCATTAACACTGCTTTATTGTTAAAAGTGTCCTCTAGCCCTGTCAGATGAACTCAAATAACCCCTCATCAACACCACCAGCCAAATGTGTTTGTTGCATTTCATTTTAAATTGGATGTTTTTCAACACTATTAGTTATCTAAAATTGTTGTTTTATATATATATATATATATATATATATATATATATATATATATATATATATATAGTGTGTGACTGACTGTCTTCAAGTCAGTTTGGTAAGGTTTGATTTCATTCTAATACTGCAACCAATTAGAATCATAAGCAAGTTCATTGCCAAGTAAGTTTGCATAAGTAAGAGAAAAAATAAAAGACAGTAAAAGAGAGAAACGACAATGAATAAAAGATGCAACAAAAACTGAGGTGAGACAATACAGTAAATTATGGCTGTTATCTAGATAAACACAATCAGTGAGTACTACTGACTTGCTAATTTAAAGCTGCAGTCGGCGGGATTTTTGTTGTCATATATACTTTATGGATTCTGGGATTCTGGAAGTAGCACATGAAATGTGAAAACAGCTAAATCTGTAGTCAGCAAGTGTACAATATTCTGAGTTTTACACGGAAAATTGAAAATGATTTCAGGTCCCTCCCCCAACCTGTACTATCATCCTCCAAACTCTGCCCCCTCTGTAGATGAGACCTGTAGTTGTACAAAACAAACACCTAGCTACTGATAAATCAGGACAGCAAAGGAAGATGAATGCTGGAACACAGACTATTACATATCGATAAAACTAATGCTAACCACTAACCTTGGCCTCAATACTCCTTAGCCATATTAGCACATACACATTAGCCACAGCCAATGACTACTAGAGCTCAACCTAAATATTTACAGAGTGTAACCACATTTTAGTTGTGTTGGCAGTGGCTGGCCATGGTGGAATTGGCAGTTTTTTATTCTTCGGGAGAACTTTCATGCACATGCTATGCAAAGTGTGCACCTGGGGAGGAGTGGGCTTGTCAGCAGCAGGTGCACAAGCTGTGATTGACAGGCAACTATCCCCACCCCCCTAACTTGATTGGTTAAACACAACTGGGAGTACTGTGATTTTTGTGAACACGATTACAGGCTTTGGAGGGAGCTAGAGAATTCAGCATTTTTAATAGCTTATTTCATGCAGGTAAACAGTCCATGTAGAGTGCAAAAGAGGTCGAACATACTGGTCAAAATGCAATCTGAGAGCCCACCAGATAACATTTAATAGTGATTAAGCCTTTCATTGGTTTAAAATGAGCTTATAAACTGGCTCCTTGTGAAACTATCGAGTCATAAAAAGCTCTCTCAGCACTCAAGAGCAGTGGACTCGCTCAGTGACATTTCAGCATACAGACAGGAGGAGCCAGAGGTTGAACCACCAACCTTGGGCAGAAGGGAAGACCCGCTCTATCCCCTGCACCACAACCACACCATTATTCATAAAGATAGCAGCAATTTGACTGAATGCCAAAATTCGGTCCTCCAAGCTCTTCAAAGCCACTGCTACTCAAGAGCTCTCACATTTGTCAGTGTAAAAGGAAATGCTTGTTACAATACTGACAAGAAAAGTGTGCCCTGGACTTTAATCGAGTGTATGTATTCATCTGTTTTCTTACATTCGCATGGTGCATACAGCTGAACTTCACAGTAGCATCCTCTGTGGTTGCTAGGCAGTCTGTCTTCTTGCACATTTTCTCCAATGAAACAGTATACTTCACATTTTTTAATAGAACATTTCTTATAATTTTGATCAACACACAAAGGAGACTGACAGTTCTGCCTGATTAGTGTACCTGCTGTGCTGTTCTCAGCAGATTAACACCAATGTGCTGTGGCTCAGCCGGACAATTTTCACATCTGACTTGCTTGACTCTTATTTCCAGGCTGCTATATTGTGTTCTGCTCCTCACAGTGCTCCTGGGAATGCTTCTCGGTATCCGTGGGGGCGTTGCCTGCTATAGATGGAGATTGCCCCTGGTCACTGAGTAGGAAGAGAGCCCATTACAGTATGACCCTAAAGGGTGATTTGGAGGGGGGCAATCAATCTCCAGATGAAAATGTCTGCTACCCCTCAAGGATGGGATCAAAGGATATTGTCAAAATGGTATGACAACATCAAGGATACAATGAAAAGAAAAAATCCATCTTATCCGGAAGTCAATTTTATGGAGTTTTAGAATTGCATTTTGTATGAAACGCTACAAATAAAATAACTGCAATAATCCCCTGTGACCCATGATGGTGTGTACCAAATTTCATAATAATCCTTTCAATAACTGTTGAGATAATTCACTTTGTGTCAATGGAAGATCCACGGATTCTACCATCCCCCAGAGTGACGCCATTACTGTGGTTTTCTTTCCCATGATCCCAGAGACTAAGAAAAAGCACCTGCTGATCACTGACACAAGTGTTTCACTCTGTGTGTGTGTGTGTGTGTGTGTGTGTGTGCATGGGCCAAACTGTGAGCAGAGCTGGCGAGAAGTAGATTGATTAGCGATGAGGTCATAATTGCTGACTGAATCACGTCCATAGTTAATCAATCTCTGGCTGAAGGATGAATGCGCTGGGTGAGAAAGGACAATACTTCATGAGGTGATGCACGGCTGATAAAGGACATATTCATTCATCACGGGTGGCTTTACTTGATGGATATGCAGGCATCAATGGTGGGTCTATCCATCAATCAGGAGAGAAGGGAGGTCAGCTTTGAAGATCAAAGTCAAGCACCCAACTAGACCATACAGGAGATCTCCAGAGGTACAGTATAGACCTAATAGGTTTTCAAAGGGATGTAAGGATATAATTACCTGCTTTAGTGCACCTTGAAGTATCCATTTTGTCTCATAATCTTTGGGTTAACTAGACGTGGGAATAGATTAAGTGTTGCTTTCTTGGAAGTTAACTTTTCAGGTTACCCAGCAGCAAACTCCAAAAATGCATTCTTCATTATATAAAGTAAAATAAGTTGTGAACTTGCACTGTGCACGAGACACTGTATGAATGAGATTTCTGCACTACACATTGAGTTGTCCTATTTTCTATGGCGTTAAGCTTTTAAAAAATACCCCTAACAGAGTGACATCAGCAGGAGACACCTGCTTCTCACATGTGAAAATTCCTTTCATTTTAATGTTGTTTCCGACATTTCTTTTTCTGGGTTCACAATGAAATACACTGAACCTTTCGAATTATGAATCTCTGAGCAACCCTTTGATGTCAGCTCCTTTTGAACCAAATTCAATAACCATAATAAAGATGAAGGGAACAGAAGCAATTTTTCACTGTGCCTCTTGTTATCCAAAGCACTGCACTGCCTACCACACTGTATACTGCCCCACTCCCCCGTAGAGACTTACTGAAATGCCCAAAAGCAAATATTATACCTTACAGATGGCAAGCTATTTCCATGGCTGCTATAGTCACAAGGTATACATTTGGACATCACCATCCAAAGTGCCCCATTTGTTTTTTCCTCTCTGATGCTTAACAGACCTGCTCCCATTACTTTTCATCACCACCACCTTCCTCTCCTTGGCATTCAACACTCACATTGCAGTTTCTGATTACATTAAAGAATCCCTTCAAGCAAATGTGCAAACATTCGGGTACACCAATCCGCTCGTTGGACTGGACGGCAGGGAACACTTCACTATTTACAATCACGCCTCAAGCCATTTCAACTTAGGGGTACTACTTTGATGTTAAAGTTTGTTTTTGTTTTTGTTTTTTAATTATCTCTAAATCACATGAGATTATTTAAGTGCACAATTATTAACAAAATTATCTTTAATATAGCCATGCTTTTGGTGTAATGAATGTATTCAGTGGAACCTAAGTGCTTACCCCAAGATGGAGAACAGATACGGATCCCTGCTCTCCCTCTTGCCCACATAATCAAATTACTTCTTAACCTGAGAATAGATTAATTAAAGTCATACGCGGTTGAATATCTGAGTTTAATAAAAGTTAATAGAAACTTTCTGGTCATCTCCACAAGTAATGCAAGGTTTCTTTACTCCCAGTGAAGCAGTGACAACCACTGTGATGCAGGCATTTTCCAGGAATCTCGAGTATTTTGTGGGAAGAGACTTAATGGAGATGAAATAATGTCTCCTTCTGTCTCGCACCTGTAGAATGAACATTTATTTTAGATTATATCAGCAGAATTTGCATTTCCTCTGCTTCTACTTGAATTCCAGCCCTGCCTAATACAAGCAATACAACTGAGAAGGAGCAGCTTATAAAGGACCAAGTAAAGTTTACATTAGATAATATAATACACAAGGCAAATATCACAGTGGAGTGGTTCATTACATCAAAATCTGTAATAAATAATAGAAATATTAGAAGAAATATCTTCCAACCTGATTGCACTGTCCAATACTTTTGGCCACTAATCACAAGTCAACTGTTATTTTGGATTCATAACAAGGCATAAAGAAAGTATACTCTGATTGTTCAAAATAACACATGTAAATTGATCTGTGTTCCTCCTTGTCTAATTCAACTGCTTATTGGAAGCAATTACACATGAAACCTGGCATTGTAATTTCTCCCCTCTTGTGACTTCAATGGCTCTCATGAATGTCACAGTGGGGAAAAAGGTCTCCCTTAAATACATAAATGAACCATAATGAAATGACTTACTTGTGACATTAGCTTCAAACCATCATTGATTCTAGATCACTAACGAGAAGAAGCCAGTACATCAAACCAGTTAGTGTTGCTTAAGCTGTAATTTCTCCTTCTTAACAGAGCAAAAAAAATGGAAAGTAAAATTGATTTTCACAAGCAGCTATAATTCTGTACAGCATTCAGTAACAGCTGAATTCTTTTGAAAGATAGAAAGTTAGAAATAACTTTGATATGATGTTGTTAGAAAGTTTCCCCTGCTCATTTAAACACCCTGTACCTACAGGAGGTATATCGGCTGCTGACTGTTATCCACCAGTAGAAAACAGCAACGTAAGACGGTTGTGATTTGCCCTCGTTCAATTTTAGTTTCCTTTGGCCCTGACCCCCAAAAATTAAGCATTCACTTGTGCCCAAACACACAGCCACTCCAAACCATTGCCGACAATTGCTATGTCACCATGCAGCTCTCCTCTTGTGCACCAGCCTCTGATCAGCACCATGGACAGACGCCAAAGCATCACATTTATCAGTGAATGATTTCCCATCTTGTTTGGGCCCCTGACCACTTTGGGGCCTCTATACAGCCGCACTGGTTGCACTGCTGATATGCCGCTGTGTGAAAATTGACAATATGCATTGTAACCTTCATTTGTACAATCAACGCCATCCCTGATTGTGATACCAATATTATTACTTATTTGAGGAATGAACAACCTGCCAGTCATTAGGATCCGGATTTTGCAATGATAAACAATGCAAATATCCCAATTTCTTTCCTGTTGCATTGCATGTGAATGACATCAGCTGACAAAAAGTAAACATGGAGCCAAGAAGTGACACAATAACCTAATTCTGTTGAATTATTGTGCCACTTCTGATGGCAAGAACTGAAACTGTAATTGTCAAAAAACCAAGATGGTGGCAGCCAATACATGTTGAAGTTGAGTATTCAAAACATTAGTTTACCAACCAATGGGTCATCGCAGTGACTGGGTCCACAAGTTACATTATTATCATTATTATTATATAGTCTCTGAGTGAAATCAGGAAAAATATTTTCAAGTAAACAGAATCTGGTGTGTGTGTTCTACTCTTACCTGTGATACCTGACATCTTAATACTCAATCCAACAGGCACATTTCACTCAGGTCGCTTTCACCCTGTCCTCATTTGGTCCGCTATAAAGGGATCAGAGTTTTTTCCTCAGATAGTCCGCTTCATTTGGGCAGGTGTGAAAGTTCATATCAACTCTGGTGCGGACCAAACAAACAAACTCTGGTCCACTTGAAAACGGGGGTTCGTTTGCTGCGGTTCGTATGTAGCTTTCAGCCTCCCAAGCGAACCGGGTCCACTTGGTTAGGTGTGAAAGCGACCTCATGAAACACAATCACTGCGGTCACATGGTAGGATCGTACTGGATTTCGCCAAATTCAGTGTTACAACTCGGCTGGTGTTCTGTCCCAAAATCCAAGTACACATGGAGTTTGTTTAATTCAAATAATGGTCAGTGACCTGGCTGAATCTGCTATGCTAGGCGGCATTGTGGCCCTTTCTTCAAGTTGTGTTAGAACTACTTCCGGTTGGCGGCTACTTAACAACAACAATAAACTATCTGGAGACATACAAACAAAGATGGCGTTCGAGGAGTTTGACAGAGCAGCATTAGTATACATGTTGTGCATTTTGCAGTGTTTGTCCATACAAGCCAACAAACAGAGTTTTTGGTTTTGGTGATACAAGACGAACTGTGCCGTCGGCGTTTGATATTACAAGCAATTGAGGATGACGAGAATGGATGAAGATCAACACTTGGTTCAGCATCAACTCTGTCTCCTCGTCCGTTTAAAAGTGAGTTGTTAATTTCTTCGAAGCCATGGTATTGTTTGACTTTTCCAGCAACAACATTACAATTTATGATGGTGTCGGCGCTTCCTTCCACTTTCGGGTGAAATCCTCAGCGGACAGTCTCGAGCATGCGCAGGTTGAGAGGCACAAAGCACATTGACAACATCTTAAGCCAGGGGTTCCTATCATATCACAAATTCAGTCCCTATATGATCCTTAGCCTGTGCACATGAATTTGATTGAGCTTGTCTATGTGCATGCAGTAAGTGTTTCCATAGCCTATTGAGGACTTTCTATACCTCCACCAGTGTTTTATGCCTGACAATTTGGAAAAGGTTCAAAAACAGAATCATTTCTACAGCACAATGACAGATAAAAGAACAAAAGGTACAAAATTGGTTAGCTGACAACATTTAGAGCTGAGGAAGAGGAACACAAACACTTGAGTTCAAAGAAAATCCTCTCATCATATTGAGAATAATGATGCCACACACAAACACGCACGCGCAATATGAGTCTTAATTGTCATCATTCAAAGTATGACCAAAACTATGTGCCCTAGTTCCCTGTTTGTTTGGTTTTTTGGTCCAAGAGTTTGAAGATATTAAATAACCTGGACCTCCCTACACTTTGTCTGCTTTTTTATGGGGATGTCATTTTCAGCAGTACCCATTTTCCCTTGCAGAGTTGTTTTGCATTCTTCACATCATAATGAATATATTGATTTACATTTAGGGCCCCAGCCAGAAGTCGTGCTTGGTGATGACAATATTTCTGCAGGCAATAAAGTGAGGAGATTAAAAATGTTTCCCAGAGAGTGTGGGAGCATAGAGGAGGTAAAAAAGACAAACATACAAAAGAGTCACGGTCTACTGTGTGTTTAGTTTATGGTACAATAGTAAGCGGGTTACATCAGGATAAGCCAACATAAAACAATACACATCTTTTCTCTCAGGGCTTTAGTATAGCAGCAAACAACTGTTGCCTCTCAGTGTAGAGAAGTAACATCTACCTGAGCAGAGAATTAAGTCACTCTCACATGGTAGTTACAGCTGATAACCAGGGTTCGAATTATAATCTGAGTTTTGTTGTCTCAAAAGTTGCTAATGTTATGAGCAGCGGCTTGATCCTGTTTTATATAAACTATGCATTTTCATGATGTTTTTGAAAAGTGAGCTAGTTTACAAACTCTGGACAAAGTTAGGAATAGCCAACAGGCTAATCTTCCATAACTGTCCATCACATGAACCACTAACAACTAACCTTGCCTATGAAAGAACTGGTGACAAACTGTCCACCCTTCACTTCTTTTTCCTGTCTGAACTTTTTTTACTTTTCTTTTTATCCTCCCCGACTTTTGAAGCATCCTGCCGTCTCCTCCTCCACTCTGTCTGTGAAAAGTTAGCTCTCTGCAGGCTGTCTGATGGAGCAACTGGACTGAACCGTTTTACGGAAATAGAGAGGGGGGCCATTGAGAAATGTTTCCAAAACAAATAAATTTAGTGGTATCAGTTCTTTTGGAAACCATGTTTATTTTAGCCCATTTATAACAGTAGTATAAATACTAATTACATTGAAAAATGAATGTGTGATTAAAATAATGACTGTTGGTCAGGTAGGATTTTACTGCACCCACCCTTTTAGCTCTGTAAGCACTGCACTGCGCTGCAGTTAGCATCATTATCTGTTGGCTCAGCCACTCACTCTGCATAGACACATTTGGCACTTTTAAGAATATTGGAACCAAATTCAAAAATGGGTTATTTTTAAAATGTTCTTCCTGTCAATCAAAGACCATGGGGGTCCATGTTACCCAATTTCAAGGTCACATTAATAATGTTATTTTGTTTTATTTTAATTTTGTTGTATTGTGGATTTCCCCCTTAAATATTCTGGTTTGGCTGGATGTATTCAGTAAAGCAATAATTATTTGAATAATGCAGATGGATAGAATGCCATTTATTATAAATATTATGAATACATTCAACACTAGGTTTATATGGGCTTATCTCAATACTGACTGAAAGCAGCAACATTTAGAACTACCCTCTCCCTATTCCCACGATCCACCTCACTGCAGATCTGTGCTAAAATGAATGCCCATGCCTCTTTCACACTTATTTGCCCTATTACTTTAAATTGCACCCAGACACTCAATGCACTAGCCCTTTTATTGTTGCTGCCTGATTAGATTAATGCTCAACTGTGTTGGGATATTCAGTACAAATACAGGCGAAATCTGGAAGACATTTTTGTAGGACATATCGCTGTTTTGCGTCTTTTTTCTGCACAGCTTCACTGTGTGATTAGGTTTTCAAAGCAGCTCTGAGTACACGTTACAAAGTCTATATTTAATGTGCAAGGGAAAGCATCATAAATCTCAAAAGCACTCATCAGTTTTCTCCAATGGCAGTCTAAATCACTCAGAGGATGAAAAAGCTGACACTTCTCCCTTTGGCCGGGTGCAGAACGAGAGCTATCTAGTTTTAGATGCTTCTGACTTTTGGCTCATTTTTCAAGCTGTGTTGAGGAGGGAGTTGTGCTCCCAAGACTGAGGACATGGGAGATACTCAACTGTTCTCAGCCACAGTACAATATGTGCCTTCACTCAGAAGCCCGATGTTTGGGCCAATATACAGTCATACAGAATAAATACTGTAGGTGATGCTGACTTCCAGTAATGACTCATGGTTTTTCACTGCAACACATTTAAAAGTCACGGTTTTAAAGAATAATTTTGGCTTTTTTACACTCTTTTTCTTATGTTTCCTGTGTCTAACTGACTAATAGCAACAATAATTTCTAAAATTGGTCGAATATTGAGAGAGAGCACTTCTCACAGACTGCAATATGGTGTGATTGGGGCAAGCTGGCACTGCTTTTTTTGTTCACTTATTTTTGGCATGACAGGCTCTGCTTGTTATTATAAGTGCCTGACAACATTATGGAGAGAGTCTCGCTCAAGGAGAAGTCTTGTTGTTAAATCCTGCAAAGTGACGTGTTGCCAGAAGACCAGTTGATGAGGTCACAGTTTGTTATGATGGAGTACAGAAAGCATTCAGTGCCATGGTTGAATATTTACATGATTGAGTATGAGACATCTCCTTGAACGACATTTGCACGCAGTAACAAACAAACTGGATCAAGCTAAAGGTTAGAAAAAGTTGTAGAGAGCATGGCATTCAAATGAGGTAAAATAAGGTCACCACAGAATGCGATTAGTGCATGATAATTACCTGCATAATTTTCTCTGTTTTTTAAATCTATTTGAGTCTCATTAGAAAGGTTGATTGCCTGTTTTGCTAATACAGATTAGCAATGTAAAGCATGTGAAGTCATATTTAGGGTATGGGATATCTGATAATGCCAAATATAATGGAGTAGATTTCTCAATGCATGATAGTTCCCCAGTTCATGTAAGCTTTGCTCGTTAGATATCCATCCTTAATCCATATTCAGAGCTGCTCTCCATTGATTGGGTGTGTTCCAGATAAGAGGGATGCTGAATTGCCCAGAGATAATACATTCTATGGATCACAGGAATGCAAATCAAATCAGATACCCATGCAAATGTGTGCCAAAGTCATCTTAAAGCAAAAGTATGTTATTTATTCAAAAAGTATTATTTCAAGTCAGCATTCATGTGATTAGCATTTTCAGCTCATTTTTTACTGTGATACAGAGCGTGTGAATTCTTTAGGAAAAAAAAAAATTAATGGCCTAATGTTTTCCAGGGTCCAATTACTAACTTGCTTTCTCCTCAGAAATACATAATCAGAAAGTGTGACGCAAATTCCCAAAGTCCTTTATCACCACTGTACTCAGCAGTCAAGTGCTGAATCATTAGACTGCTTGTCTCTGCTTCTGTCTTCGCCTTTCTCTCCAGCCTGATATATGGTCCCCTAAAATCCCCCCACATCTCTTGACACTTGTTAAATTGTTGGTTTAACATTAGTCATCTGCTGTTCAGGTACAGGACTGTCTTCATATTGTCACTTTTCCTCCAATCAGATTAAATTATAGAAAAAAAAAATCAGTGCTTGAGCGTCAACAGGGGCTGCTGTAACCTCCAGTGTACCATGTTTATATGGAGCTAAACCAAAGCCTTGACCAGACTGACAGTGACTTTTGTCATCCACTTCTAATTGTTTGATGCTGCCATTTAAGTTTCGGGTGTTTCTTTGTCAATCACAAGCATAGCAGAAAAAAACAAATACCCGATGTTAGTCTTGAACCCATTTCTACCGATACATCAGCAAACTGTATGTGTTTTCCTGATGTTTTTAATGCTGCTTATTGTTTAAATTTACAGGGATTATATTTGTTACACATTTTTCAGTGTGTACTGATGCAAATCATGATATCTTATGGAAAGTTTCTTGTTATTTTCCTCGGGTTATCGGATTGTTAGGCAACAAAACGTCTTTGTTAGATTGAGGAAAAGATGGCACTTTGGGTTAAAGTATTTTGTTATGTAACTAAAGTAAGGTAAAATCAACACTGACTTTTGGTTAAATTAGCAAGTTTGACTCATGTATCCACCAAGAACTCCCTATGCTGACTCTGTCACTCTTTGAACTATGCCAACAAGCAGACCTGCAAGTCCTGGCTCAGGATTACGTGCCTTATATACAAATCATAGCACAGGACTTATTTTTCCTCACACCAAGAACCTGTTGCATTTGCTAAAGTTACTAGAGAAGACTTAACTATGCTGGTATGTGACATGCTGCTTGTTAGTGCAATGATTCAGCTAAATCAGCTGGTGAAGAACATAGCATTGAAGATGCATTGTTAATTTTGATGCATTATGGTTTTTTTTTTTTGCAATTCTGTAGGACACAAGGTTCACCATTAAATCTTTATGAAAGAGCAGGTAAAATCTTTATATATTTGGCATAAATTTACCATGCTGTCTATATGAGCATGTCAAGGCCTTCCATTATTAAGTCTATCTCGATTCCAGCAGGATTTTGCCTCACAGAAAATATCTTCAAGCCCCCATCCATCTGCATATGTTTTAAATAGGTTTTTCAATCAATTTGAATGTGTATGCTCTCACCTGAGTAGCCTGATATAAATCAGAGAACAAACAGGCAGTCCACTAATGCAACACGCTCATCACTCAAATCACTCACTGGGCTTCTGAGCTGTTAATGACCTTCCTCCAGTAAGCATGCTTTGCATACTGAGGCCAACAGTGGACCAAGCTAGTACATTAATTGATCCTTAGTATTCCCTTACGAGCACAGAGACTCAATAGGACGTCTTTTGGGTTCCTTCCTTTCTCCTGTTCTTTAGTGGACATACAGAACAGTGAGTGGTTCTAATGAGAGCAAGTGATGTGTGTCTGAAAACAAATAGGTACGTTCTAATCAATGTTTCCTCTAGTTTTTCATGTGTCCAAGCAAACACACAAACTCCCTGAGAATTCCTTGGACCACTGAGAGCAACATCAACCTGCACAATGTGGTCACACCAGTGTCACACCTGTCTAAACCTGATGAGCTGTGTATGTTCTTTGTCAGAGTGGGACGTCCTGCTCTGGAAGAATTGAGACATGTTAACCTTTTACTAGAGCTGGGTATCGTTCAAAATGTTTTGATATGATGCCAGTCTCGATACCTTTGTTTCAATAACTGTTCTCGAACGATACTTTTTTCGATATCCCAATAAGTTATTTTTATTTTCTTTCGGGTCCTGTGGAGTGAGAGTTTGCCTTATGGTATGTTAACTGGAAGTTGGAACTTGGAGCTCAGATCAGCTTAACCTCAAAGTTTAGTGCTCCCAGCTCTTTCAGTCTTACAGACCTCTACTCTACCTCTGATAAAAAGGGAATGGAACAAGATAAAAGCAGATGATTTTCTGTCATGATGAAATAGAGAGTCTCTTCTTTCATTTGCGCTATTCTGTGTTTTCAGAGACATGGTACAAAATATTCTGTGGGTCTAGAAGTATCACTCAAAATGGGCAAAATGCTGGCACAAAGCACTTTTGGTTTAAAAAAAATGGCTGCCAGTTAATGATTAATACCCATAAATCTAAATTCCTCATAAATGACACTAGAATAAGCACCAAGGCTGTAGCACATCCACTCACCAACTTGGTGAGTGGATGTGCTACAGCCCATTTGTTTTGCCATAGTAAGGGGTTGGCAGCATTTACCTGCCAAACAGTGGCATGTGCGCGTAAAACACTGTTAATGACATTGATTTGCTGGTAAGTGATCTGTGTGTGAACCACATTATATCATTGGCTAAACAGTCTTAGTCACTGTTTTATTTTTTAGTTGCAGTAAAAATGGTACAGAATTAATAGTCATGTGTTTATTGTCTGTGCACTAAGTAGATTTGCTGGACGCAGAGACGTGGGAGCAGTGCACAATTGCACACGTGCGCAGCTGCGAGGGAACATTGCTTCTGATGCACTAACTGAGCAGAAACTTGTTTTCTGCTAAGCTGTCTTGAACGTTCCATACTTATCGTTTACCATTAAGTAAAAAATGGCACCTAAAAGGAGACTATTGTTTCCTAGACCTCTGATTTCATAATTTGGATCAAAGCAGAGGTTCTTCTTTGGGTTCTTGTAGATGCTGTGAAGCCCTTCTGTGTCCTGCCCCCCAGTCAGGAAGCCTGCAGGCCTTGAAGTCAACCGAGCATTTTTTTTTTAATAAATTGTTCACTGCTATGCTCTCAGAACCAGCTCCCTGTCATTAGTCTGCCCCTCAAATCTCCAGCACCGGCTAAGATGAGGGAGATCTGTCTTTGTTGAGCACAGTCCAGCACACTGCAAGGCTCTGCTGCAGTTTGAGTCTTCCCTGGAGAGACAGTGCAGGATGGATGTGCAACACACTGATGAGCACTTGTCCAACATGTCAGAAAGTTAAAACTTGAACAACTCACACATGAGCTCTTATCTCTACATCACAGATGGAGTATATTTCTATTAGGGCCATTTTACATCATCCTCTTTTAAATATACACCTTCCATTTGTTGCAAAGTGTGTGTACTCATGGTGGTAGAAATTTATTTTGTGATCAATGACAACCTAATTCATTATCAAATGGTTTGATAAAAATACATCCCATCTGGGTTTTTTGTGGTGCTGCCATCGAGCTATCTATATGTTTACACAGCTATAAACTGTCAACTAAATATCTGAAACTGGAATGGAAAAACAAATCACCTCCTGTCCTAACATAAAATCAGTTCTCATGATCACAGTGTCAGCTTGAATGAATGAAGTGAGACAAAATGGCCATTTAGTGTGGTTATCAGGCTAGTATAAATGTACGTGCATCTATCAGGCATTAAGGTAACAAGCTGTCTTGTCTTGTCATGGTTTGGAATGGTGGAACACGTTAATTCATCTACTTATTGCCAGTTCATGTCAAGATGATTTTTTTTTTCCAAACAAGGCTTCCATTCGTGAAATGAGAAAAAAAAATCCTTGAATATAGTTCATTCCTATAGTACAATCAAACAAAACGGAACATGAGCACCTCTCCAGAAATCCTATTCCTTCTCAGCTGTAGTGCTGTTTATTTTTTTTTTTGTCTTAACTGGACACAGGAACAATACTGCCTTACAGCTTTGATCAAAACAAGAACAAGAAATGTCCAAAACCAGCGCAGATGGGATGAGATTGTGTTCAGTAGAATTACGTTTTTCAGAACTAGTTAAAAATGAAAAAAGCTCAAAACCAGAGTGAGGTGTTTGTGTGGTAAAAACAGATCGATCGGAAGAGCAGATGAATTCAATCCCAACTCATCAGATGAATCCTTGTTGGATAGCTGAGCGCTCCCCAATACTGCTCACCCATTACTACTCAATCCCTTCTAAATCCCAACACAAAGCCACCATATCCTACACAGCAACCAAACCACACACATTGGTTATATAGAGCCAACACTGTACTTCCACTGTCTCGCATATGGTGGAAACATCATGAAGCAAACGTGAAATTCACTCACTACCATGTTTTAATGTCAAATGGGTTTTAATGATGATGTATGGGACAGGTGATTCTCTGCTTGGCTTTGAAATAGCTGTGTTAAGAGCATATATGCTTGCTGAGAACATCGGTGCATGTAGCACCCAGTATTTAAAAAAAAATACATGTTGGAATAAAACACAGTTCATGATATAAGGAATCCATGGCTTTTAAAATTTAAAAACCATGGATTACTTTGTGATAAGTAGCAATGTGATTTGCTGAGTGGTCCACTCCATAGATAAATGAAAGAGCAGCACCTCTCAACGAGACCTGAGATATATAAATATATTTAGACATCATTATTCTTTGGGAAAAACCCTCAACAGTTCCCATGCAGCTGTGTTTATGTCCTACTTGCATATATCTGCCCCTCTGTTTTATTAGCTTCAGTTATCCAGTACCGAGATGCGGAAAGGAACTGTAACTTAATAGATCTTTAACAATCACAAAAAAAAATGAGGCTAGTTTTATATGATGACGGTCTGAATAGAAGACGCAAAAGTGGCGTCACTTTTCACTTTTATTTCACGTTTAGACAAGCATTTTTGGGAGGGACTCTGCATGACGCAAAAGTGTGTGGAATTCAAGTGGGTATGCATGCCAGGCGGCTAGTTGGTGCTGTGATTTACTATCACACAACACCGCCATGTCCACACATAATTACAGATCCTTCTCTGTTCAGTAATACTGTCTGTGCAGATTCTGTACATTTGATAGAAAGACTCCTGTATGTTTATTAGAGCTGCCAGAGCAGCAGAGCCGATGCATGGAAATAATCTGACATGTTTGTTTATTTCTCTGTACTGGCACATGTATGTGATGTAAAAGCGTACGCGACGTGAGCAGATCTGAGCAGAGTTTTGCTTCTTGGGCAGTTTCGACGGAAACGCTACGGGGGAGCGGATTCAAGTTTTCCACTCTGAGTGTGTTTCCATTTTTTGCATTTTTAAGCCCCCAAAACGCCGTCACCGTATAAATGAAAGGCACTTCCGAAAAAATATTTTTCGAAATTAATTAGTTTTTACCCGCAAATGTTCTCGTGTAAACAAGGCCTAAAGGAAAGTGTAAAAGCTGGCAGGTTCCATTTAAGAAAAGTGTGGGAAACAACTATGATGTGTATATGGTGCTTCAGTTGTCATAACAACATCACAAAAAAGGTTACAACCAAGTGTAATAATGTCTCATAAAGATATTAAGTCTGATGATATGTTGATTAACAGCGAAGGGGTTGTTTGCAAGATTCAAATGATCAGTGGAGCCTAACTCTAACCCACTATAGGTATGGTTTAGATATAACATGCGCAAGTCTGGTGACACAAAGACACTAATTATGACTTCATCACATGTACTCATACATCCTGGTTAATGCACTCCGAGGTCATGGTAGGAGATAAAACTGGCAGCACTACGCCTTGACAACAGAGTGAAGCCAGCTGTTTCAAGTTCAAAATGTAAAACTCAGTTGGATTTTTCTTTGTCAAAGGTCATCACATACCTGTCTGAGGAAGCGCTAAGGGAGATATGCTGCAGATAAATTGAATGTGAACTGACTGAAATAACAGAGTAGCATGGGGATATCATAGCGCTCACACAGCATGACTGACTGCGGGTGAAATAACACAACAATGACTAAATGAATTAGCTATTAGCTGAATTATTGTATCAAACTGATTTCCTGCTTCAGTAGAAATTATTTGCTTTGTCATTTTTAATTCTCTCTTATGCCACAAGCATTTCACTTCTCACATGTTTGTGGTCGTCGCTGTCTGTATTTAATAACCTGGTAATAACCAACTGTTTGCTTTATAGGCCAGCATATATTCAGAGATGACAGTTTAGCCTTTTTCCTCACTAACAGAGAATATTTACGTATCGTTTTTGCCTCAAATCTCAGCATCAAAGCGTTGGTTAACCTGCCACATAGCTGCTCTTTGTCATTTTTCGATGATGATGCAATGCGGCTGTGGTCTGTAGTTTGGTGCCATATCCAGTCTACTGGATGGCACCAAAATGGAAATGGCAGCAGAACAAATCAGAAAGCTTTTTTATTGTTGTTGCCACCAGCACAGCATTATTAATTTAAGCTGATTCGTTTGAAGTTCTTTTTCATGCATTGTGTTGTATTCAGTGGTTTTACACCAAAAAGTTATGAATGTTATTAGTTAGCGCAAATTTTTAAGAGCAAGAGATCTGCTTGCATTAACACAATAAATGCATTTATTTATGCACAGTAGAAGCATATTGAAGCTGTACAATGCAGCTATAATGCAGCACAGACAGTCAGTGACATGCAGGGATTCTCATAACAGAATAAGCCAGGGAATAACTTTCAGCTACCACGGCACTAACAGCAGCCATTATGTAGTTCTATGAGATACAGGGGCACTGATTCAAATTGTTTTGCTCCGCTCTAACAAATGGGCTGCCACATGTAATGGTGCAGAATAAAACATGGTCACATTGACACCAGGGACATGGACAGACCCATGGAGTGAATGTTGCTCAGCTCAAACAAAGGACAAGTCCTCCATTCCACCTTACGTGCCACTTTATTGTTGAAGTGACTCCTTCTGCATTTAATGACTCAGCTCAACTTATGCGGTAGTGTTGGTAAGGACTGGTAATTTCCTAAAGGACACCATGACATTGCAAGTTGGCTGTTTCAAAGATTGAACCTGTGACCATCTGGTTACAGGACAATACCAGAAAATACAAAGCCAACACACCTGCTGTTAGGTAATGAGAGTGTCCAGAAGGATTAGACCAATATAGCCGTGTATATGACCAGTACTTGCCTTTAATTCCATACAGGCAGTGGATCTCTATCAACAAAACCAGCTGTTATGTTCAACAGGGCCTGGACAAAATAACAGATGGACTAATATAATGCAATGCAAACAATATAACATCATCATATACAACAATATAAAAAATTACCAACCTCTCCTCTCTGACGTGAAAACTCTTAGTACGTAACATATCTTCTTGGATACATGTCCTTTGTTTTTTTTCAAGGGGTAGTTCAGAATCTTGGACATAGGACCTCATTTCCATAACTGTTTTGCCTCGGGTGCACTGTGGATTGGGTTAGACTCTTTTTAATGGCAGGCTAAACTAGAACCATTGACTTGTGTTAGCCTGGCACCAGTGAACTCTGCAACTAGAAGGACTGAATGAAATTTGTTGAAAACTGTCTCCACACATCTCCAACACTCCGGCTCACTTGGAAATGAGGCCCCATGTCCAAAATTCTAAACTATCACTTTAAGAAATTAAATTTTGGAAGAAACATTATTTTGTTATAAAGACAGGATGAATTTTTTTTTTTTTTTTTTTTTTAACCTATTTTTTTAGGTTCATATTATTTTGGTTTTCTACTAAAATATGTTAGATGAGAATATACATGCTTTAATATTCAAATAACACACTATTATCCTCATATAATCTAGTCTGATTATGTCTGAAACATTCTGCTTTTTATGCCTCTTTCTTTAAGCCCAGGCTGCTCTGATTGGTTAACATGAAAACATGGTGAGTCTTTGCAAAACTAGTTTCTAATGAGTCTGCATGTGACGGAGGAGGGAGAGACTAATCTGTACAGGTTATTAAATCACATTTTGGATCTAACAGCCTACAAAATACTGACATAAAGAGCCATCACTGTTTGTGGTTACTTAAATTTTAAGTAGGTATTATATAACATTTCAAACAATTAGTCTTTTAACAATTATTGTCGTTTGTTGTTATGTCTTTGTGGCTGTATACTTTATACGTATGGGGCAAGCTGCAGGGTAGGGCTGATGCAAGGGGAAGCTTTGGGTGATAACAATGAGGAATGCAGTGACTGAGCGAGAAAATCCACACAACATGATTTAATGTATGACTTTCTCACAAGGCTTTGCTTACCTGCACACATTTTTGGATAAGATCAGCACTCCTTCTCTGCACTGGTCCCTAGACCAAGAGTGTGGGAGGTTATGAGAAAAACTGCTACTTCCTTTTTTTTGTCTCTTTCAGGATGGCAATTGTAGTTGTCTTGACAAAATTGCACATATTGAGTTGGCTTATTATACTAATGATGCCTTGTTATTTTGGATTTGTTTGTCCAATTCATTGATTGAATTACAGTGTGCACAGTCCAGCATTCAGCAACTATGTTGATCTTCAGAGATTCCCAGCTTGGGCTGCATCATTTCCTTTTGCGTGGAAGAGGGGTGATTTTTCTGTTAGATGTATGCCATGTTGATAAGATTGTGGCAGGTATGGAGTACATGAATAAACCATGAAGCAGAGATGTATATTCTGCTGCTTTAAGTTGAGAAGCCATTATTCAACTTCAGTTATTTTGTCACATACTGACTTTTTTTTCAAAGAATACTGTAGATGTTGTCTAGAAATGCATCTTTTCAGAGTCAAAATTCAGCATGCATTGCATTTGTACATATCTATGTTCCATCTGAGTAACCATAAATCAAACACATTTGTTTTTGGCAAAAACTATTTAGATGATAGGCTGCATTATCACATTATTAGTTTATTGAAGGGACCACACCATGATAAATCCAGTACAGTATGGAAAACACAAAAGGCCTGTTGACATCACTTGGTCATTGAAACTCCATGTGGTGCACATTTTCCATCATGGTGTCCTCAGTTATTTTGCATAAAAAATAATCATTATAACTGCTGTTAGTATTTGTGTTGTGGACTGTGAACCTGGAAATATATGAGTAGAATACATGCCAGTGTGTTCCCCCTTTTGCCGAAGAAAAAGAGTGTGTTGCAGGCTGAAAGCTGCACAGAGCCAGTAGGGCAGGGATACTTTAAATATTTTTTTTTCTCAGTGATTTAATTGAAGCCAAGCAAAGTCACTGGGGACAGAAACATTGCGGTTGTTTTCCTGACAAAGCTCACAAATGATGAGTGTATATTTGGCTCACTGCGATAAAGGACACGGTTCTCTGTCCTGGTCCACTGCTGTGGTTAAAATCATGCACATGCTTATGTGTATGATCTAATAGTGATATAATGAGTTACTGGAGATAATTTAGCAGTTGTATTTTGATTAAGTTTATTAATCTAGGTCTTACTTCTTCACCCTTTAGTGACTGTATGGAACAACCTGGGCTCAAAATGGTGTTGTGTTGTTCATGAACAATTCTTTCAAAGGAACAAATCTTTTGAGCAAACGAACTGAATCACTTCATGAAGTGATTCATTCCTTTCTAACCAGGAGTGGAACTGCCTCATTCTGAGTGACTCGTGAGTCCTCTGTGAACCACACAATCAGTGTAGGGGCTGATGGTGATACCGGTGCAAACGTTACTCGTGATTCATTCACTGCATTTGAACGACATGTATCACTCAGTGAACGACTCTGTGACTCAGGGGAGTGATTCGTTCAATGACCGAACTCCCGATTACTGCTGTATGATGGATTTGGTGCACAAATCTTTTGAACAAATCGTTTTAATAAAGGGATTGTAGGCATTCATTTCAATCAAAAGAACCTCGGTTCCCATCATTAGCTTGATTAGACAGGGCTTTCAACAAGAGGACCAATGTTTTGACCCTTGTGAAACTAAATCTACTTATTTCATCACATTACTTTTGGATTCGTCAAGCCCATGAATCACGTGGGTCACTTTCCTCATGAGTTGTTAGTCAGCGAAATAGTTGTCAACTATGACCATTTCCTAACCCTCACATGTTGTATTGCCTAAACCAAACTTCCTGTATCAAAGGAGGTTTATTTTGAAAGGACACCAGCACACATTGACAAGCTGTCCCTGATAAATCCAAATGTAAGGGGGTACCCCATGCGTCAGTCTCACATGCTGAAGGTCAATGACCAAGTGGTATTTAGACCACAAATAATGCCAACACTGGATTGTACTATGCATCAGTCATGTATGAAGTGTGGAACACTTTTAACAGAGAAGATAAGAGAGGAAATTGACAGAACTTTCTTCATAATTACTACTTAGAGACCTTTACTGCAGCTGTAACTGTAATAGATGCCTCACAAACAAGTTTTAACCTTCACAGCTTTGGTTACATCAATTTGTTTAGCTTGTGGCCTCCATCAGGGTCATAGCGACTAGCATGAGATCCGTCACTTCCGTACATTACTCTATGATTTTTAATCACAGATAGTGAATAACAAATAGAGTCATGGGAGAATAGCGAGTCCTGAACTTACAGATGGCACAGAGTGGTAATATTACAAACTATTTTTAGTGCCCACCCACACCAGTCAAAGTACAGTACCATTAGTGTCAGTCTTTTTTTTGGTCATCACATTACTGAAGCCAGCAACCAACACCAATGCTATACATGCTGATTTGCTTAGAAAGTGAATTTTAACTTCAGTTTGACCTCAAGATAGAGAAGTCCACAGGGAACTAAAGATCAAATCATATTAGCTGGAACCCCTGCAAACCACAGCTGTTTAACAACAAACATACCCCCTCACACTATGAGTAATTCTATTATTTTTGGGCCTCCAGTCGGGATTTCCCTTTCAGGAGGTCAAGATGAGCAAATCTGGTGAAAATATAATTATTCCCAGCTGCGTCCCCAACTAAACTTTCACATACACGTTAAGCTGTCTTTTACTGGACACTTCTGAAAGTCTTTGTATTTCAAAAGCCTTGTCTCTGTCTTCATTCAGTCACAAGTCAAGACTTTCAAATCCGTCTTATTTACTCCCAGGGTTTTTTTTTTCATCCAAGATTCGTTTTTTTTTTTAAACCATCTCCCCTTTTGTGCGTCACCAGAATCTTCCCAAGCATCACTCTATTGAGAAAAAAAAAATAATTTAACTGTAATTTCCAAACAGGAAACCTGGTGAGAGAGTGATGTAGTATTCCTTGTGTCATAGTTGTCAGATGTATCTGTCACTGGCAAGTCTATTTAAAGAAGAATATTTGTCAAATGCAAACCAGAACTGGGGCTGAGAATACTGATAACACAGTTTCAGATGATGATGTTTTAAGGTCAGTTCCTCTGTATTTTGTTGGTTAATAAACATTTTGGTATTTTTTTGCTTTTTTGTGACTGTGCTATTTTCTTCAGTCCGATCTTGGAAATTAAGAGAAAACAACCACTCAAATAAGCTGTTATTATTTTATTTAAACGTTCCTCCTCTCCCATGTACATAATAGATTGCATTATGCACATTAAAGGCTCAGAGTATCAGACATTCCTCTCTGCACAGATGTTGTGATTCTGCCATTACTTCTAGGTTTGAACTGTAAGTGCTGTGAAACATTTCAGTTTCTGCTCACAAGAAACTAGGAACAGCGGAAGATGGTCTTGATGGATGGAGGTCACATTTTAAGTTAATTCACAGCCACTCATGGTGTGGTGAGTGTGCTTCTCGGTAGAATGGGCACACCTGACACCAGCTTGGAAGCAGCCATATGTATGTGCTGCTCTAGGATAGATGAAGAACTCAAAACACAATTGCCTCTTGAGAGGAAATATGTTTGACCCCTGGTTTCATGGATGGAGCTCTCCAGTCCCATATTGGTGTTTGACATTCAAATGGTATGCTAGAGTAAAATACGAGCTGTGCTGTCTTACGAGTTGAAATATGTTATTTAAAAAGAACACAGAGAGAGCCCGTGATTGCCTCAGAAACAGAAAAAGTAACAGAGGACAAATTGTAAAATTGGTTCTCTCTAGCTGAACAGCTGATTCCACCTTACAATGGAAATTATGGTATATCCTTTGTTGTTTTACAGGTTAAGAAGGAAATTTATTTTTTTTTTCAATCTCGAAAACTCAGGATTATTACAGAAAATGTTGGTAAATTATGTAACTGTCTAATAGCGGGTGACACAGTGGTGTAGTGGTTGTCAACGTGGGTTCTCTCCGGGTACTCCGGCTTCCTCCCACCATCCAAAAACATGTATGGTGTAACCCAAGTTACCAGGCTCTAAATAAATTCCAATCATCATTTAATTAATTAGAATAATAAATTAATAAGTTCATGTTTTTGTGTCAGATAAGTAAACTGATAAATAAGTAGTTGATTTGGAATAATTTTACATGAAATGAATAAATAGAATCTATGATGAAAATCATAAATAGGTCAATAGGTAGATTAAAAAGATCGATATGCATAAATTCATTTATCTCTTTAAAAAGAGTAATTTGTTTTATTTTCAATGTGTGTTTGAGAGAAAGTGCCTTTCTCAAGGGGTACAAGATTCAGGTGACATGAGGAGTTCACGTGATGTGGCGTGATCTCGGCGAATCAGACGCCGTCACAGTGTACGTGCGGTGGCGTTCAGTTTTTCCTCTCTCTGCTGGACCCTCGTAGAGGTGGCTGCATGCATAGCTTCTGCTGCAGACTTTAGTGATTTTGTACAAGACAGCCAGATATTCCACCACAGAGGTACTTTTATCGGCAACGCAGAGGGCGATCACCATTTTTTCTTGTGGGTTGCCGAACGGACTGTTCTGTTACAACGGTTACAGAGGAGAACCGGAACCTGGACTGAGCTGTGTATTCTGCCTTGCCTGGAGCGTGTGTGTGGTTGATGTATGAGTCTCTGGCTGGCTCTTCTTTTTCTTTGATGGAAATCCTGTGATGAGATCAGCAAGACAACTTCTTCTTCTGCTGGTTTCCTCCATCTCTGTAAGGTAGAGGGGCAGCCGTGGCGGTTGTGGCGAGCCACCCAACAAAAGGAAACAGAATGAATCACTTAGGGACTGTGTTTTTTTTTTTGTTTTTGTTTTTACCTTGTGGTTGACATCTCATTGTGTGCGATATACCAAAACATTGTTTGGTTGATTTTCTCTTTCTTTTAATTATTTCAATACAATATAACACCCCAAAAAAACCAGCCTGTGGCTGTGATCTCTTTACTCTGCTCACTCACTGCTCACTGCTGATACCCCCTTTCTCCTTCATTCGGGCTAGTCTTCTGAGCTACTGGTCCAAAAGGTAAATTTGTGCACACCGATAAATAAATATTCTGAAATCTCCCAGCCTTTATCACCACCCTGTTAGAGCTGTGGCAGGTTACAATGGGGATTAGGTTAATTGGCTAATTTAAATTGACCGTAGGTGTGAATGTGAGTGGTTGTCTGTCTCTATGTGTCCTGTGATGATCTGGAGACTTGTCCAGGGTGTACCCTGCCTTCCGCCCTAAGACAGCTGGAATAGGCTCCAGCCCGCCACGACCCTATGAGGATAAGCGGTAGAATATGGATGGATGTCTAATAGAAACAGACCCTCCATGTTTTCCTCGTCTCTTGAGTGAATCTCTTCATCAGATTCAGAAACTGTCAAGTCACACCTATTAAGGACAAGTACAAAACTATCCCTTTATATAAAATGAGAAGCATACTTATAAAATTGTCAATCGGAAGGAAATATGTTTCCCTTGAGATGTAATTGAGAGTGTGGTTTAGTTGTATGGTAACCGCAATTTGTAGGAAACAGGATTGTGATATAGGATGTTTCTGCAATTCCCTGGATCACGTCCAATGCCAAAACTTTAAAAAGTCTCTTTCTCGTTTACCAGTATCTGCGAATGGAAAGTGTGCTTTCAATAAGATAAAGATAATTGTTACTGTGGTAACTATGGTTCATGTACAGTTTGGGTTAGGTCATTTGTTACCAAATATGTGCGCAGGCATTCCACCCAAGATATGCACTCATAATGAAACATATAAAATAACACAAAGCAATAAACATCAAAATTCCAAAAAAAACTTTGTTTGCATGCAACTGTTGATTGTCATGGGAACCCATACCAAAACCTCTGCTTACTTTCCACTACACTGGCACTTTGGCATCAGATGTAGATCGTGAGGAACGGAGTGGTCCAACATGACAATGATTCTCGGGGACGCACGGCTGATCCAAACCACAGCAATCTCTCCATAGCTCTGTGATGTGATACATCTTTTATAGTAAAGTATGTTCATGTGAAACAAAACAATTCCAGCAAAGCATTCAGCTGTGATCTCCGCTGACTGCGACACAGTCATGCTGCATGGGAGGGGCTGTATTTCTTTTCTTTCCGTGATGCTAAATACTATCAGACATGCAGTTTTGCAGTTGTTGCAGATCTGTCATCACATGCTACGTGATTAGATCCACTTTATTTTTATGTACATCATTAAGTGCCTGCAATTTTGCAGATATTGTGCTTTTCATTAAAAAAAATGTTTATTTTGCCGGTCTACTACCCCTCTCTGGACACTATTACCCATTATTGGACGTTGTAATGCACAGCTTTACAACAAGCCATCTCCCTAGTGACCTTCAGCTTTGGACTCCAGAGCATCTCATTCCCTTTGACACTGTTTGCCATTCAGGCTGTAATTGTCACTTGCTCAAGGCTTTTAAAGCCATCAAAAGCTTCTCAGTGCTGGGTGCATGACAGTATATCTCAGCTCTCATCAGAACATTGGGCTGCTGGAGAAACTGCCCTCCAAGAGCTAATCCAGCCCCCCGAGGTGCTGTTCCAACCAAACTAATTATTCTGTGTAGCCACACCAGCTGGAATACATCCACTGCAGCAGAGAAATACAGGTTTGGAGTGAAACATTACAATGTGATCCCTATCACTGACCTTCTTCCTCCTTATTCCCACTGATGGACATGACGCACAATTTGTCTCTCTCCATTTGTCCTATAACCTTTCTCTGGAGCTTCAAACATTGTTTTGTTTTTTATATCTATCTGATTCAGTTTTTTCTTTTTGGTGTGTTCTACGTGAAATGAAGACCTACCAACATAAGGGTGATGTCATGGAGCATCTTTCAGCCCTGAAGTCTTGACCATCCCTGGGCCAGCAAATATATCAAGGAGCTTTCCAGTTTGTGTTCTGCTCTCAGAGGAAATAGGCTCCCTAGGGCTTGGAGGCCTTCTCTTGATCCTGTGGTGATACCAAGGATTTACGGGGACTCTAGTGATTAGCCAGAGGGGAAATGGGAAAACAGGGCAGTTGCTGCCAGCAGTCTCACATCAGAAGAATATACACACACTCATATGTCCATGTGTGTATAGACCAACATGCACAAGTCAGTGCGCGTACAAACCGCAATAACACACATTCTTATTATGATGCAAAATATGTTTCTGCCACCGTTGATGGGAAAGGTTATATAAAGTGCTGTTTTGCCACTTTGTTTTTGTAAACTCAGCATATGAATATGCATCCAGTTCTAACCTTGGGAATCAGCATATCCCCACAAATCATAACTCCTTGATATTGAAAATGACTGTAGGATTCCCACAAGTCCTGTATAGCCTTGAAGATGAAACACTTTGAATACGCATGATTCCACAACATAACCTCCCTTCACCACTTGCACTTGCCACAATGTAAACATATTCTGTAGTCGGAGCTTTTAAATGTAGTAGTGTAGAGAGCTGACATTTTCTTGATCTCATCTTCTCAGTATAAGAGACAGGGTTAGGATAGGATCAGATTGCTTTTTTTCCACCACATCCTACACAGAAGAGTGTAGTTGGTAGCCTCAGTCGAAGAGGGACAGAGTATACGGAAAAGAGGGAAGGACGTTGCATCACTCTTTACATGAATTGTAACATCAACTTGTAAGCAATGGGTGTTATTCAGCCAGCTAATTGAGTTAGCAGCAAAGACATGCAGGCCATCATCTGTTCTGTCATTAACCTGAACCTCTTGTGCAGGAAAAAAAAAACAGTAGGTGTTTCACATGGTATTTCTTCAGTGGCAATATGTAGTCGCGCTTACGGGACTTCCCCAAAATGCATACCATCTGAAATTAAAGGGGACCTTTCATGCTCATGTCCAGGTTAATACTTTTATTTTTGGTTTCTACTAGAACATGTTTACATGTTTTAAAAATAAAAAAAAATACATTAAACTATCCCGTGTTGTCCATCCTCTGGCTAAAATGCTCTGCTCTAGTGCCTGTCCCTTTAAGTGCCACTCTTGAAAAAGCCCAGTCTGTTCTGACTATTTTGTGAGAAACATATTTGCACAGGTAGTCCTCAAGCTGTGAGTGATAAAATAGCCTGCATGCCACACAAGAAGGGAAGACTAATCTGAATTGTTTGTTGAATCACATTTTCAGATGTAGACAGCCCATTAAAAACTGACTGGGTTGTCTTATTTCACAGTTTGTGGGTTGGTAGCCACTCCAGACACCCAAATAAACTGAAAAAGTGAGCTTTTCTCATGATATGTCCCATTTAAGAGACTTACAGCTCCTGCAATCACATAAAAAGTCATTACAAAACAATGAATAGATGAACAGTACGGGGGTCACAGACTATTTTGCATGAGAGCATGTGTCATTTTAATGGAAATGGAGTTGTTTGGCCACAATCTAAAACTCACATAGAAGGCTTATTAGTAAACCAATATGTTGTTCTTCAATGCCCTTTAAGTTTAAAAAATAACTGTACATTCAACTAATTCTCAACTACAGAATTATATTTTACTAAAACCAATTACAAAGATATTGGTGAATGTCTCATCTCCCAGAGGACCTCCCACAGCTCTGCTCCCTCTCCCGCTATGCTTCTGGGGTTGCAAAAAGCAATTAAAGACGCCACCTGTTTCTGCATTCCTTCTGCCTCCACTGTTGGGTAATTGGAAACCTCTGTCTATTGGTGCTGGTGTTCGACCTCATCTGCAGCTGATATCTCACACAGCTGCCCTTTAAAGCTCTAATATAAGACAAAATGTGCACTGTGAAACCACTTTAAAGCTTCCAGTATTATTTTGCAGGACTGTCTGGCTTTGCACCAAGATCTTACAACTGGGAATACTCTATAAAATCTGTGATATTTTCATGCACATTATGTTTTTTTTTTTTTTTCTTTCTATTATTTTAAATCTCGGTACTCCTCCATTGTAACATGGTAGCTTTATGTAATAGTTTATAACATTCAGTAAGAAATGACAGCATAAGCTCCATATTTCCTCTTTACACCTACAATACAGTATTCGCTAAGGGGGCAACACTTACTAAGGAAAAGAGAGTACCCTAAAGCTGAGCTTGTTGCTACTTTCTATTGAAATAGCTTACTATACCTACACTGGCATGCTGATATGGAAACAATCTGTGTTGGTGAATGCATTACATGAATCAAGCAGATGGACAAGCAATTTTGCCATTTACACAATTATTGTGTTTGCGTGGAAGGAAAGTAATCGGAGCCCAGTTAATAGACAGCCACTGTCCCCACTGTCCACCAAATAGTGTCATCCACATGGGGCTGGATGCTTCTCAAATAGCAGCTTCATCCACTGCAGGATACAGGAGTCAGTCCTAACAACTGCCTTGATTTGGTTACCAAGTAAATTACCACCCACCTACAGTTCTGTATGGTGTCTGAGACATGAAAATGTGAATTATCATGTCCATCCACTACTGTTATGTGAGTGCATAGACTTACACACAGGCACTGTATACACCATGATTAAATCCTTAAATTTACTTTCCATTGCACCTTTTTTATTTTCAATATATTGATACACTACACATACATACTGTATATATACACATACCCACTTTAGATATACCTGAAAGACGTGCGTGAAGCTGGCCCCCCACTCCACGCAAAGTTTCGTTTGTGCTTCGTTTGTGCTGGTTTGTGCCGTAAAAAAATATGTTTGTGCTGCAACCGTTTTTGAGTTATTAAACATTATTTTATAGGTCATCCAGAGTTCACCCAGCCCCCCATTTGCTCCGAATGGACCCGAAATTGTACCGTTCGTTTGTGCTTCGTTTGTGCTGGTTTGTGCCGTAAAAAAATTTGTTTGTGCTGCTACAGTTTTATAGATATTACACACTTTCATTTCCGGTGATGACGTCATCCAGCCCCCCATTTGCTCCGAATGGACCCGAAATTGTACTGTTCGTTTGTGCTTCGTTTGTGCTGGTTTGTGCCGTAAAAATGTTCGTTTGTGCCGCTACGGTTTTATAGATATTACACACTTTCATTTCCGCTGATGACGTCACCACCGGAAAGGCTCTCGTCGTGCTGGTGTTATCATTTGTTTTGGATGCGGTCAGACAAATTTTGTCTAGTGCTAGCGCAGTAAGTAAATCGCTCATTTTGTTTTTAATGCCATGTAACTTCATGCCATGTATGTTTCTGTGCATTTTTCATACTCCAAGATCCTGGTATGCCACTGTTGCAGGACGAACTGAAGGGAAAACTTTAATTATACTGTTCTCAATGTTAATGTTTGGTTTTGGAGCAGTAATTTTGTGAGTTGTTACAGCTACAAACCTGCAAAACATATACAGAATAGTGTAACAAATTTATAAGTCCGCCACCTAAATTTTATTCCAAAGCTGCTGCAAATTAACACTGGTAATGACCAAAATGATTTGAAGTTGATTACTGCATGAAGAAGAAACTTTTGTAGTAATGATTTTATGTGCCAAATGGAACATTACCAAAATCAATGTAAACAATGTAACAATTAAGCAGTCATTGCTTTGTGTAGAACACAGCATGGGGGCAGATCTTGGTGTTCTCTGATGCTGCTTTCACTTTGCTTCCGAGGTCATCATACATCTCCCAGACACTTGCAGCCCTCCTGCAGTATGCCACATAATGTCCAAGAGCATCTTGGGACAAACCTCTTTGGAATGCAATAACTGCCCTCAAAGTAAAGGTCTTCTCTTGGAGCACCAGACTGAAGGGAAATTCAGGCAAGGCAACTTCTGTACAACTGCTGCCAAGGTCAGTGTCAATCCACACAACCTCTCCCAGACTGTAGCTGTGGGTCACATTCCCTGAACACAGAGCCTTTCCTGTGCTGTTGTCTTGCTTTTTGAATGCAGAGGGACACAGAGATGGACTGAGGACAGGCCTGAGGCAGGGAGAGTCAGGAAGGCTGAGTCCTTCTTTAGCCGCAGTCTCAAGATGAGCCATGCCACAGGTCTGCAGGACAGCAATGTTGGTACACAGAAGTGGAACTTCCCTTGTTACTTGTGTGCTTAGACTGCAGTACTGTGAGGAACATTGTTTCATCAAGTAAACACTTGGAAGATCCCTCATGGTTTTCTCAATCATAGTAGAGATGTGGCATTGTGCATCAATTTGGAGAGCACCAGAGGTCAGGTGGACAGGTTTGAAGATTTCCCTCAGCACTGCTGCCCTCTGTGAGTACACCTGTTGGGTCACACCCTGTGTAGTGATTGTTTTCACCAGCTGGAGAAATTCGTTGTCACATTCGTTGCTGCTAACAACTTTTTCAAAAGAAAAGCTGTCACAAAAAGAACAACATAAGCTCTGAAAAACAGCATCAAATGCACAAGTGTTGAGCACAGAGACTTTCGATTTGCCAAGTTTAACAGGCTGTTGATGGTTACCATATTTTAACAGTTGCACCTTGACTTTCTTCCGGCCTGAAGATGCATCTACGTGCAGCCATTCAGGACAAGGAGAGAGATAAGAACTCATCTTCCTTTTTTTGGGCGGAACTCCTAAGCCTCTCCAGTTTTCAACTGCATTCTCATCTGTTGAAAGACTGTTTGCAGCTGCATCAGACCCCTCACCAGGGTGAACATAATGTTTTCTCTTGTATTCTTCACTCTGGGAAATAGTGGAGACAGGATCAGGTCCTAGGACGGTCGTTGCAGCAGCTACATCCTTTTCACTTTTTTGTTTTGCAGAACAAAGCCGCATGTTTCCCTCAATGAAGGAAAGGTGACAAGCAACGAACCGGTCGACTCGAATGGGTAGGATTTCATGCTTGAAAAGTCCATTTTTTATGTTCTTGAACTCTGCTTCAACAGCAGCAGAACTTGCAGTGATGCTGGTGCTTCGGAAGAGAGGGACCATTACTCCTGTCCAGAGTGGCAAGTAACTTCCAAGTCTTATTATGTGGGGAATAATCTCAGGGAGGAAGTGGATGTTATCTCTATCCCCATCAGCCATGGCAAGTGACCTGCTCTCTTCACATATTTGTGTCACCCACTGTCGGGCGTTAGTCTGGATCTGCTGGTCACATGCATCTACTGGTTTTTGTCCCTCAACCTCTTCATCTGGAATGCTGACAGATTCTTCTGCAATTTGAGCTTTCAGGTATTTCTTGCACCTTTCTGATGGGAGAGGGGCTCCAGAACTGTCATTACCCTCTGACTCACTCAGTGCCACAGTAGTGATGGCATGTAGCAGTTGTTTTGCATGTTCCACAGATTGTGACTTCAGAAGCTGTGCTATTGACCTCACGAAGAAATCTTTAACACAATGTGTTTTATTTTTCGGGCAGTCCCACTGGCAGATCATCTTGATGCAGTGTGCAACATCTACCCTGATAAAACATGGGGGCAGTTGTGCATGTTGATCCCCGAGCAAGACCTTAAAGCATTCATTGATGTAGGTCTTCAGATCAGGATGAGGGGTAAAAGCCTTGACCAGAGCTCCAAGAATGGCCAGAGAAAAATCACTTACAGCTTCTTTTGGTGCAGGTGCACCTGCACGAATCCATTCTGTCAGCCACTGTGTGATAGCATTAACGTCATGTTTCTCTGACAGCATTTGCACCACTGGGACACTGGAGCTGTTAGGCCCTGTCATAACACCCTGATATAAGAAGATGTGACCAGACGAGCCATTTGGTCTCACCATTTTTTTAACAACTGAATCAGTTGCATCAAAACATACTGTTGGGTGAGATTTCTTGGATAAGGTCTTGTACACATGCATTTGTGTTTGACTCCAGTTGTGACAGAAAAACTTGTCCAGTCCAATGTCTTTAATGCTACCACTGTGAGGTGCAGTGTACTTCAGTCGCTGCAATGAGAAAATGGGATCTTTGTCACCTAATGCCATATCATTTCTCTCTTGTTTGGCTTTGCGCAGGGTGGCCAAATTTGGTAGATGGCTTGGCTCAGGATCTCCAAAGTCCATCAGCTTCTCTGCCTGTGATGCCCTCCAAACATGTGGTTCCATCCTGCCCTCACAGAGTTCTTTGGCTATCTGCACACGCGACTGTCCAGACATGAAACGCTTTGAGCGGCCAGTGTGCAGGGAGTCATCCCTGTTCTGAAAAGAACAGTTGAGCACCATTGGGCTGTTGATTTTGGGCTCTCTGTCACAATTGATGTCAAGAAGGCCATGACACTCCTTACAGTATCCTCTGATTTCAATATAATTAGTTGTGACTGATGGATAGACCTTGGCTCTTTTAAAAACAAATGTGCAAGGAATTTTCTCTGCTTTCCAGATTTGCTCATTTATGATGTGGGTCCAGGTGCCAGGCTTCAAAACTGTATATTCCCTTTTTTGGGCTTGAGAAGACTTGTCTTTGTATTCAGCCTTTTCTGGAATAAATTCTCTCCACTTGTCAAAAGGAACTTGAAGCTGAAATGACTGTTCTGGGAAATGGGGACCAGATTCAGAGCCTGTGTCATCACTAGTTTCAGGATCAGTTTCACGATGACTGAATCCCAAAGCTGACCAGATGTTGTGTCTGTTAGCTTTAACAAAGGTGTACAGAGCCTTTGCAGAGGTCTTGTTTCCCAGCTGCTGACTCAGATCTGTCCACACACTGGCATTTGGAGTGGCTATTTTGCCATTTTGGACAATAGCCTCTTTTGATGAGCAGAGAACAGCAAAAATCAAATCTCTGTCTACTGCTGGTTTTCTGGGCATCTAGTTTAAAGACAAATAAATATGATTAGGATTTGTTACATGGATTATTTTGGCCTGGATGTTGTTGGTTTATGCACAAATGGCAAATGAAAACCTTGAACTTGAAGTATTAGTTTTGTAATTATTTTTTTTAAATTAAGTTTCCTCTTCTAAGTATTTTGTGGAGTTGCTAAATTACACTTGCCTCATGAGAAAATGGGAGCTAGCTAGCTGGCTAACAGCTGAAAATTTTCAGTGATTTTGCAATGTAGAGATTGTTCACAGACTGTTGGCGATGCAGAAAGCAATGTCTTTCATTCTATATTGTGATATCTGTTTTTACACATTTTACTTACATTGGCCAGAAGTTTTCTTTTGCAGAGAAGTCATGTAATCCGTGCTCTCAAAGTGCTTGTGGAGGTTCTTTTTTTTACCCTGTATGAGTGCACCTCAGTGTCAAAAAGGTGCAGGGCATGAGCCTTCTTTCAAAGAAAGAACAAAACGCTGGCTGTGGAATATGATCTTTTTATTGGTATTTCAGACATGTTTTTGGTTGACAGGACTGTTAAAAAAAGACATGGCAGGGGGTTAGTGGAGTTGCAAGATAATTAAACAATATCATTAAACTGTAATAGCACAAACAAAATGATTTACAACCTCATGAATGAGGAGTTTGACATCATTGCAAATGACCTCTAGTACGAACATATAATTCTATAAATGTGTTGTACTTATGTATACTTATTCATTTTTCTGAGCATTCCTTAAGGCCAGGGTACATATAGCTGACGCCCCGAAGTCGGGGCTTTTATTTTGAAAAGTCGCCTCGTGGGAAACAAAAACATCCGGATGGTATTAAATCCTGTAGGGCTATAACAAGTTTATCATTTTAAGAAAGGGTAACTGTTTGTTTTGTCTTCTTTCATAGCTCCTACGGTGTGTTCATAATTGAATACGGTCCACAAAATAAATCAACATGAACCATCAGAGAGTATGACCATCATTCAGTTTTTACGGCACAAACGAACGGTACAATTTCGGGTCCATTCGGAGCAAATGGGGGGCTGGATGACGTCATCACCGGAAATGAAAGTGTGTAATATCTATAAAACCGTAGCGGCACAAATGAAAATTTTTACGGCACAAACCAGCACAAACGAAGCACAAACGAACGGTACAATTTCGGGTCCATTCGGAGCAAATGTGGGGCTGGGTGAACTCTGGATGACCTATAAAATAATGTTTAATAACTCAAAAACGGTTGCAGCACAAACGTAATTTTTTACGGCAAAAACCAGCACAAACGAAGCACAAACGAAACAGATTATTTTCCCGAAATTTTGCGTGGGGTGGGGGGCCAGCTTCACGCACGTACCTGAAAGTGGTGCTGCTTCCTTTCTATCTTCAGCAGCATTAATTTCTCTGGTCTGTTGGATCAGACCACCAGGACCAGCCTTCACTCCCCACCTGCGTCAGTGATCCTTGTCCTCTCATGACCATGTCTCTGGTTCACCACTGGTCCTTCCTTGGACCACTTTTGATTTGACCACTGCAGACCAGGAACAGACCACCAGAGCTGCAGTTCTGGAGATGCTCTGACCCAGTCCTCTAGACATCACTGTTTGATTCTTGATGTCAAACTCGTGAAAAATCCTGACGCTGGAAACTTTTTTCCTGCTTCTAACATCAACTTTGAGGACTAAATGTTCATTTGATGCCTTATATATCCCAGGAGCCATGAAGAAGAGATGATCAGTGTTATTCACTTCACCTGTCAATCGTCATAATGTTATTCGTGATTGGTGTACAATTGTTTATCCAAACCAAGCCATGTTTTTTCTTTGTGAATTCCCACTCATCCCACCCACCCATCCACATTCTCTTGATAAAATTGTTAAACTTTTTCATAAATGTATTCATCATCATGTGTTTTCCAAAATTCAGCAGGTTTTCAAATATTTTTGTCGTTCAATGCCAGTAATTTCAAGGAATCACCTTTGGCGTTTGTCACCTATGATGGGGATATTAGGTTATTTTCTTGTTTGAATTTTGTGTTTGGCAGTATAAAGTCAGCTCAGATAGTTCCAGTTATACAGTGTTTTTTATCAGACAACATATTCTCATCTCAACTTTTCACTTTGTTCAGATCTCCTTGGTTGAGAATGACAACAGACTGGAACTGATTGGGAAAAAAGCAGAGAAATTAAACAACCTTGTGATCTGACGGACTCTCCTATCATGTCTTTGATCTAACTCATGTACAGGTCAGTAAATCCTTTTAAGGTCTATTCAGGCATCCATATTACCAAAAGGTCACCCATGAAGAGTTCACATCACCATTAAGTTTTCCAATGGACACACTTTAGGTCTCATTAACATTTCCAGTCTCCACAAAAAAAGGCAGTTTTTTCCCACGTTCACACTCACCAACACTGGATTTAAAAAAGCACAACACCTGATCAACCATGAAATTGAGCATTTGCTAGGTCTCAGTCGTGACAGAGCAAAATCAAGGTACAATATCCATGGCTGTTAGTGAATCTGGAGAATCTTATTGTCTGGACTTTGGATTGGAATCAAATATTCATTGCCGAAACATATTAGTTTTCTGCATGGAAGCTGGTTGATGAGACATTGTCCAAGTAGGAAATATTGTTAGCGTTGCTTAAATGTCCTGTTTTTGTAGTAAAACAAAACATGTTGCAAAATAAGTCCGTTATAATGGGAGTAATCAATCAACAATAATGCAGTTGTTGCATACTGATTTACAAATTTGGTCACATACAAATGAGTGAAAGGATCCCTCACTGGGCAATTATCAGCTTCAACAAGCCGCACTTCATGCTTCCTATTCTAATCAATTTTGACCCATCTAAAATTGACCCTTATTGTGCACTCCCAAATGAAAATGACTCTCTCAATGGGGAGCTAACTCAGGCTTTGGCAGCATTTTATTTCTCTTTCAACTATTCTCAGCAGGCCCCCAGTATAAATCTAATAAAGAGCTGGAACTGAAGTCTTGGAAGAGTATGCGAGCTGGGTGGTTCTCACTCATGATATGCAATATTGCTTGTTCCCCAACAGCCCACTGCTACTGTTACCTGTTCTCCAGACTCATGAAATCCCTTCATTTGGCAAACCACACAGAAAGCCACACTAAACTACCTGTTCCCTTGGCATACACCTCAGTAATGCTTAGAGTGTCTCTGCAAAGCATAGCATGCAGTAGGGCCAGTCAGATGGATGAAAGGAGAAAAGTCTAATCATGTTCTTGATACCATTTATAGCACATATTGTACCCCCATCTAAATGCAGCATAACAGTAATGCTTATGTTTCTCTTTTTACATACTTTCATTACAGGAGAAGCCTTTTCCCTACGCATTAGTCTGCATATTGAGAAAGACTGCAGAGCCATCTTTTTGCTGTGTATGTCCTCCGGGGCACCATGAGAGCCTTCTCTCTAGCTTCCTGTTTCTTAATGGTCACTGAATACTTATTTTTACTGAATAGAGCCTGAAAGCATCATCATGAAAGTCAATGGCACCTCCCGTTACTAGCTCTTATCCTATTTAAATGATTTGAATGTTGTTCACAATGCAGCGCTGTCAGAGTTTGCTGCATCCCAAACAGTCTCCCTGCAGTGCCTCAGATATCCACATGCTTGCGTTTTATGATCGTAATGTAATGTGTAAGTTTGTGAAATTAGCACAGTAATTCTTGAGAGTTGGGACAAAACATTTTCAGAAAAACTTTGCTTGAAAATTTACACTATATCGATTAGGGTTATATATTAATGTAGAGAAATATCTGTGCTATTTAATAATGTAAAGGTGCAGAATGGAAGTTCTGATTTATGTTGTAATAGTATTTAGTTATTCTGGCATGCTATATATACATATATATATATATATATATATATATATATATATATATATATATATATATATATATATATATATATATATATATATATATATATATATATATATATATATATATATATATATATATACACAGTATTCATAACAATGTGAAATTGAGCCATATATATATATATATATATATATATATATATATATATATATATATATATGGCTCAATTTCACATTGTTATGAATACACATCTTTAAAAAATGGCATTTTTATTATCTTTGATTGTGCAACCATAGAAAAAAATCCTAAAGTGAATAAGACACAAGAAGATGTAGATCTGATGATCTGATGATCTTTATTGCTTAAGCAACAAAAACTGAAGGAATAATTCATTTTTTCCCCAAAAAATTACAAAAACATACATCTGACGGTGCTAATAAAGATCTGAGGTGTTGACGGGAGACTGATGAAGCTGACAAAATGGTATTTGCATTTCCGATTGATGAAAAAATGTAACAATAGATTAAGAAATAACTTCTTGTCTCATTCTGAACATATATTGCATTCATCTGCAATAAACAAAGTGTAAAAAACAGCAAACTGTTTATTATAATTTCTGCATAATTGTGCCATTTCCAACTATTGAAAAAATAAATAAGGAAATGTAACAATTCCCAAACAATGTAACAATTGCCAAGGAGTTGCTTCAAACATAGCATGCTTCAAAACTAGGTAAATGAAAAGAGCAGAAACAGACAGCTGTTGAGGGGGTGCTTAGGAGGTGTTTTATTAAAAAAATACACACAATTATTTAAACCACGAATGTTGTCATATGAGGCACTTATGCAGTGAGTAGCAGGCAGCGGACACGCTCACGCTCTATGAAGTCCATCACATCAGGGGCAATACTGTAGATATCTTGTGTTCTTGATTGGACTGGTGATACATTTCCAATTAGTTTCACTATGATGTCTTGAACTGGGCAGAAACAGACATCCTTCTTGCCACACTGGCTTAACCTTTGCTGTTGAACCGTGGGGATGCATAAATTCATCTTTCACATCTTGATGCTTGGTACTGTATCCACAGCAATGGTCTTGGCCAGCCACCAGTGGTCATCATATACTACTGCTAACCAGTCTCCATTATAAAGGCTGCTAACAGTCGATTCTGCCACAGTACCCTCAGGACCTTTCATTCACTGCGGTCACATGGTAGGATCGTACACTGGATTTCACAAAATTCGATGTTGCAACTCGACGGGTGGTCTGTTCCAAAATCCAAGTAAACATGGAGTTCATTTAATTCAGATAATGGTCAGCAACCTGGCTAACTCTGCCACACTAGGTGGCGCTGTAGCCCTTTCAACAAGTGGTGTTGGAACTACTTCCGTTGACGGCTACTTAACAACAACAATAAACTATCTGACGGCATAAACTCCGCCTCTTCATCCGTCCAAAAGTGAGTTGTTGTTCTGAGAAGTCAATGTGGACAACTGCTGTACTTTCATCACAGGACTGAATTGTGTTGATGTTTTTGACTGGTTTTGCACTGAACACACGTGTTGTGAATTCATTTCTGGGTGTTTGCTCACATAGTTTTATGAGCTCTGAAAGGCTGCCACTGTGTTGGACAAGCTTCGTGTTGACCTGGATTCCATTGCCTGTGTCTTCTTGAACTCCCTCCCACTGCCTCCACTGAACATGGATTTGGTCTTGCTCTCTGGTTGTAACTGTCCCTTTGTTCACACACCATAAGCAGGTGCAAAGAACTCAGGCCTCACCTGCTGGAGAATAACAAACTAATTGAAAACTGTCATCGGACTTCGAGCGTTAAGCATGCATTCTCATGTATCATTTTTTTAGGATCTCGTACTGATGGTTTCTGATGCCGTGGCCCAGGATGTTGTTTGTCTTTCTTTCTTTAGCTCTCTTCTGATGATGTTGTGGAAAAGAAGAGCTTTCTTGATGTTTGGATTCCTTATGTTGCTTCCTGGCAGCATCTTCTTTGTTTCTGTGTCTGGAGAGTCCAGTGGTGTTTTATTTGCAGCCCTTTTTACGTGCAATATTTTTTTTTCTCAGTTTATTTCATTGTTTTGTTACATTCTTAAGCTTCTCTTTCAACTTTCTCTTGAATGCCTTTTTTTGTGTTATGCTTCTTTTCCTTGTTCCTGCATTCTAGAACATCTTGGACTGCACGTTGACGGGACCTTTTCTGTCTTTTCGGTGCCTCTCTCCAACACTTTTTGTAGTTCCTCTGTGCCATGTCTCCCACCTTGTCTGTATTACTTTTTTATCTTGAACTCTCCTGTTCTACCTCTGCCTTTCCTCAGCTTGCATGGTATACTTCTTCTCTGGGTCAGTATTCAATTTTTCTCTTCTCTTTCCTTGGTAATCTCTATTTCTCCTCCTTCGCTCCTCAACTCTCTAGCCATGCTTTCCTTTAATACAAAATCGTGAAAAACACATTTAAATATCACAATGGAATCAGATGTCCATTTACTTAACATGACTGATTGATTGACTGATGGAAAATCTTAAAGGTGCAATGTTTGTTTCTACAAGTAGATGTTGAAATCATCTACACACTGGCTTGTGCAGATAAAATCAATCTCCAGTGGAAGTAGTAGGAGATATGACACAGCTATTTCGATATTCCTAGGAGTGTAACACAAAATGTTCATGTTCATGTTCCTTCCTGAACTGATATAATTGTGATAACTGATAAGTAGCAGAGAATGACACTGACAGACTCAATGATCAACTTGATCACATTGATTTCCTCTTGGTACCCCGCTGTACTTCATTCTGTCCTCAGAAGCCCTCCTACTATGCCGCAACATCTGATTGGATAATGTGTCTGTTTTAGATAAATCTGGCACAGATAACAAAGTACTGGAACTAACTAACTAAGTAAACTAATGACAGTGGGAAGGCAGGATTTTGTACACAGACAGGATCCTGTGGCATTGTGGACACATAACCTATGGAGCCTGTCTTAAAATATCAAGACAAAATTACCACAGGAGCACTTTTGGTCTGATGATCTAAAAACTACACACTGCATACACCTTTTAGATTTTACATCAATCAATCATGTAGACAAGGGCTATATATACACACATGCTGGAAAGTTATCCAATAATAAGCAGATAAAACAAAATCATTCAATAAGCAGACCTCAGCCTACCTATGTTCTACAAATCAAGTATATTGTAAAATAATGTAATTGCATGGTATATAAGTACATTAATTTACAGATAAAACATCATTATATTCCTTTACAATGTAAAAAGAATATAATATTAGCACATTAAGCAGTATTTGCTGGATTTGTCAACTACGTCAGACATAAAACCTGACAGAGTTAACAAAATGGCATGTTTTCCCTTTGCAGAAAAAGTTACTGCAGCTAGCTAGCTAGCTAGTTTTTTGGCTATTTAAACAAATATCCCCCCCAAAAAGTAATTATCTATGCTAAAACATTATATATTCACAATTCCTTTAGATCTAACTTTTTGAGTATGTCAATCATTATTAATTAATTTTTGATATGAATAAGACTTTTCTATGTAGGACATGTTTTGTCCCGACTCTCAAGAATCAGTGAGTGGTAAAATTGTCTTGTGTTATTAAATTTTTCTTTTTTTTTTTTTCTACCGGTCCTAGAACAGTAAGACACATCTTACTGGGAATCTGGGAGACAGATGGTGGAGCGGTGCTCTGCATTGGGTTGCTTAGGACTGTATGTTGTTTGTTTCCTTAAAGAAACATCAGTTGTTATCTTCATTGTGAACTGCCGCAGTGTCACACATAAACAGACCTGAAAATATTTTTGTCACACATAACAGATTCTTGGTTGTATATGCAACCAAAATGGTCACACTGGAACCCTGGTTCTGCATCTGCACAATAACATCATTATGATGATTTTTACACATGTCCAACAGGGTAAAATGACTGTACCTTGGCTGGTTGGTGGAGACATACAGCGATAGTCAGTAATTCTTTTACTCAGTGACCCATGTTGGGAAATTTTCAACATGATGTCAAATTTGTGCGTATTTAGATTTCCAAGTGATTGGCAGCACAGATGTTGGGCTCTTCCTTGGGTGGTCATGACCAGGTATGAGCTAAACCACACTCCCTCAGCCCATTACGCAGGGTGTCTACACATAGCTTCCCTGCTACTGGCAGTGCTGTGATCCTGCTAATGACTGAGGCAGGGTCCCACTCTTTGACCATAATGTTACTTGCATGTAGAACTGTCGACTGGTCATGACACACCACATCTCAGATGAGGTGTGGGGTTTCAATTCAGGCTTGTGTGGCTATGACTCCCAACACTGCACCACCATCACTATGGCAACCCTTTGAAAGACTGCCAGCATCACTTCTACTCATTAGCACATTGTAAAGGTGCTATATTGTTTCCCAGCCACAGCTGTTTTGACTACCTTTCATTAAGCATTGTCTGTATGAATTTTAATTCAGTAAGGTGCATACAAATTGTGTGCATGTGTTTATGTGGCAGGTGTGTACTGCTGACTGAAACAGGTATTACTTAGTATGAGGCTTCTCTTTGATCCGCTCTGGAAGTGTTGCAGAGGTTTCATTATAAATATCAGAAGAGTGTAAAACACATTGCTGGCTAACACAAAAGGTCATCGAGTACATTGCCCTGGCATTATGTAATCATTCTCTGACTTGACAGTGAATGTGAACTTGGAAAAGTCTTTATATTGTTGCACAGCTAATACAGATGAGAAGGTATGTTCAAAATCATTCCAAACACAATTTTCTTGTATTTTTCCAACACCTTTCTTCTTGGAAAGAAAGCTGTATGTGCATGTGTTAAAAATGACTGCAAAAAAATAAGGGACCAAACACAGTAAAGTCTGGAATACCATATTACCAAGTCAGATTCTCTGACTGTGATATGGGAGCTTTTAATCTTTAAATCTCGATTTGGAGGATGTGTTGCTGTTATGCACTGGATGTTACATAATTATGTATCATTTTATCAAAGACTCCACTCAGGACTAATGAGGGTTTATTCTGTTGTACATACTTTCTATTCTGCATCCCTTAACCTTCTGACTGCAAAGAACAAAGTATACAAAGTGAACCCTGTCCTTCAAATGCATTTCCGAACTCTGCTATATATTTTAGTGTATGTGGAAGTGCTCTGGCTTTGTGTTTTGTAATCAGCCTCTCCTTCAGTGTGTGTGCGTGTGTGTGTGTTTATACAGTGCACTGTTCCTCACACTGCATCCATCTAATTATGCACGGAGCAAAGAGACTATGAAACAATTCAGTCTTTTGTAGTAATTGATCCTTCCACCTGAGGGCAGTACTTTCTAATCTAATGTCAGATAAATCTGTTTTACATCTTCAATTAAACTACAATATTGAATTGGCTTCCAGTTTGAGCTCACTTGTTTTACTAAGTTCACCTCCTAATGTTTGGGAAGAAAAAGACAGAAAAATCAATGGACTGGCGTGTAGTTCCTTCTTCCCCCTGCAGGATCAAACCATGTGCACTGTACCCTGAATATATTTTTTGAAATATTTTCTGTGCGATGCTGAATACAGATGGAGTCTTTGTTATTTTTTTTATTTTTTTTTTTTTCATGAGTGATCAGAATATTGAGCTATGAACACATTCAATGGCTGTTGCAGGTGTTGAACCATGTGAACTTTTTCCGCATTTTAAAATCATATTATTGTGTTCCATGTTAAGGTTGTTTTTGTCTTTCATACATTTGACCCAATTCAACTTGGGCACTACTCCTAAGTCCTGAATACTTTGAAGGACAGTTTGCCCGCTATATTATTATTTTTTTTTATTACGACTGAAAGCAGTTTGTTTCTGTCTCACACCACACTATGATGCGCATAGACAGGCACTACCGTTGCATTCGTGTACCTTTTCATTCTCTCCAGAAACAATTACATTCTCCTTTACACAATTCAATTATTTCCACTGTTCAGAAACACATGCCTGAGGCCTTGCTTGTCTCCTGTTTTTCATCCAGAGCTGATGACGAACATAGCCACCTATCACCGAGGATTAAAAAAAAAAGGTTTTTCTTCATGAATGGGAAAAAAAAACAATTATTTGAAAGGCTTAAGTTGGAGTGACAATTTAATTTAGTCAGTGATGTAGAATTTATACCCAGCAGTGATATACTGTACAGCCAAACTAAATCTATTCTTTTTATCTTAGCGGCTCAGAAATAAGGAGAGAACAGAATTAATCCAATTCCCTACGTGAATCTGGCCCTGTGTGACTACGTACTGATTAGAGATAGCTCCTTGATACAGGGCTGTATGTTATTTTGAGTTTTTGATGGGGCACTGAGAGAGAGAGCGCGGCAGTCCACCGGCCAATGACCACATGCATCGCATTTCACTTCACGTACAAGCAGATCCGTTTCCTCTGCAGAAAAGCGCTCGCTTCTCCAATGTGCTGAATCTGCTATTTAAATAGCAATGTACCAATGTGCAGGTGCACCTGGCTTTTAAAGGCAATGAGAGATGACATTCTGAATGCTTTAATTAATGTTTCACCCAAAACATGCCTATGATTAATTAAGAGAGTAAATGCAACCCTATTTGCCCCTTGTGCTTTACTTTAAGCTCAGATTATGTGGTGTTTAACTTGCAAAAGTGGAGTCTGACACACCTTAAACTGTGTTCTACAAATATTTTAAATAGGGTCGAGTTAGACCCTCTATATAATTGGATTATGTGAACCTGTCTGCAAAAGCTGCCTAAAGTATTTAATGAAATATTAGCTAGACAGTACATTGCCAGTGATTTTGAAAATTAAGTCATAGTTTAAACATTCCCTAATCTTCTGAAATGTGAATATTTGTTGTCTTTGTCTCAACTAATTGAATAGATGTGAGTTTTAACATGTTTGCCCGTATGGCTTTTCACATCACATGTGGTTCTTACAAGCAGTGCACAGGACCAAATTACCCATCAGCCACCCAATATGCCCTGGCCCTCCAAAAGATGCCATAATTAATATGATTACAAGTGTTGGAGGGGCAGCATGGTGGTGTAGTGGTTAGCCCAGGGCCTTTCTGTGTGGAGTTTGCATGTTCTCCTCATGTCTATGTGGGTTGTCTCTGGTACTCCGGCTTCCTCCCACCATCCAAAAACATGCATGGGGATTAGGTTAACTGGCTAATTTAAATTGTCCGTAGGTGTGAATGTGAGTGTGAGTGGTTGTCTGTCTCTATGTGTCCTGTGATGAACTGGAGACTTGTCCAGGGTGTACCCTGCCTTTTACCCTAAGACAGCTGGGATAGGCTTCAGCCCCCCATGACCCTAAAAGAGGATAAGTGGTAGAAAATGGACGGGTGGACAAGTGTTGGAAATTAGAATCATTGTTGCCTTCCTTCAATCTTGTTTTTTCATGAAGTTAATCTGTTATGCACTGCGACATTATACAGACACCATGTTATTCTTTGAATAATAACAATCCAAAGAAGATTTAGCAAAATATTAAACTTTTGCAATCAGATTTAGTTTTCCTGTCAGCCACTTTTTCCTTCTTTTCTGTGCATATTTCATTGATCCAGTTTCCTCCTTTAAGAACATTAAGCAAAGGCAATATGCCTTTGTTTGATCATCCACTAACAGGATTAATGTTTTAATAGAACAAACCTTTTAATAAATTTGATGATAAAGGCAGCAGATTAAAGCCAGATATTCTTCTTAGGAAGACATAATCAACGATAATTCCATATTGGGTTTCATTTGAGTGGATGGGATTGTTATCAGGGAGTTTAATATTCTGTGACTGTCTCTTTAAAGATGTTTAAAATTGGGTGAGTTTTAACCTGGTGAGGCACTACGCTTCCATGACGGCTCTGTGCTATAGTAATACTCTGTTTTAAAGAGAACATCTAATATTACCCCATTTATATCAATATTCATATCAGGTTCTGTCATATTATAATATAGTATGATATTGTAAATTAACACTATACCCTCATAAATAGGTTCATTGTGTGTTGCTCCTTCTGATTATATTAATCTATGCTTGTCTCAGATTTAATTTTCTGTTAAATGTGCAGCAGGGTTGTCAACCAACATAGAAAAAAATGTCTTCCAACCTGTACTTTTTCAAAAAGTAAACAAATACACAGACATGTCCAGATGCTATGCAGTCCCACGGTGCCCAGTAAGGTGTGCAGCATCAGCTGTCGCAGTAGCTGAATCCACTTCTGTCCTAAAATAACCACATATTTTACAGATGCATTGTCAAGAAGAATGGTCCCACTTGATTCATTTCCACCACTCTTATAAATATAATGCAGTGCTACTTACGATGCACTAAAAAAAGGCGACAAAAAATTTGAGTTTGAAAGGGCTGGTAATGAAATATTCAATGACAAAGATGATCCCCGTTCTTAACGGCACCTGCACGGTGTGCTGACTGTGCTCCAGCAGCAGGGGAATCACTCACCAGGTGGGTATTTGAATCAGATATGCAGAGGTTCTTAGAGGATTTTGGGCAGACCTATAATCAGATCTTAGTTTTAAATTCTGGACTTGGTCTTTCTTGGATTTTTGGAAACTTTTAATTAGACCTGCCATGACCCAGGAACGCTAAATCTCAGAAAGACAGATCCTTCATATTATATTATTGTAATATAAATACTGACTTGAATATTGCTTTATGAAATTATGTGTGGCATTCCTGTATGTTCAGAACCATACCGAAATTATCTAGTTTCAGGGATCAAACATATGACTTTTTTTTATTTTGTGTGGGCCACGCCGCTCAGTTTAATGCAGTGTCATATCGAGAAAAGGCATTAAAGGAACATGCAACCATATTTCAATAATGAAATTTGTTCTTCCCTGATCCCTTAGACGAGTTGATACATACTGTACCTCTCTCGTCTTTGTGCATGCACTCAATCGCTCTGGCGCTGGGTGCTATTTTGTTAGCATTTTGCATAGCCCAGTACTTTCATTGGGATCCAAACAGAGGTGATGTTAGAAATGACCAAGCACTTCCACGTTTTCCCTGTTTAAATATGGTTATATGAGTAGTTGTATGACCCGGGGTAGCACAAAATAAAACATGGCGACTGGGCTATGCTTAATGCTAACAAAATAGCGCCTCATGCCAGAGCGATTGAGTGCACCCACAAAGACAAGAGAGGTACTGTATCACCTCGTCTAAAATCAGGGAAGAATATAGTTCAGTATGGAAATACGATGGCATCTTCCTTTAAACTGAATGGTTGACAGCATGTGTGACTGATGTGCCCACTGAAACTGGGTGTTCTGAAACACACTTTGCATTTTTTTAAAGAACAAATATATATATTTATGCTTTCAAAATGCCCAAGGCTGCATACTATTTGGAAAAAAAAAAACTCTATGATATTTTCCTCATCTTGCCAATTACACCCACACAGAGAGGCAGCTGAGGTCAAATGGCAGTTTTGACGCAAACTATCTTTATCTCAGTAAAACACAATCTACTGCTGATTTGATGTGATTCCTGCTGGCTGCATTTCCATTCCATTCCACCTATGTGCCTCTCTCATTACAGCTCATGTTTACATATTTGAGTAATTCATCTTTGGCTCCTTGATTTTAATGTTAAGTTGTCTTCAACTTTTGAATACAATGCAACCCAGACTTTCCTTCTTGTTGACAGTATTCTCTATGATCTAAACATGTTACTGTTTTGTAAATTTACTCCTTTTATTATTAGAATTTATTCTCCCAGGTTATCATCAGTGTTTATCTCTATTTCCCTAATTCAAACACAGGACTGTAGCATCATGCAGGGTTAAAAGAGAAGAAGCCAGCCTTTGTGAAAGAATGCAATGTGTCAAGCTTATAGCTTTTCACCATATTCTGGATGAGCAACCTAATTTCTATTCAGTGTCCTTGCTCTCATAAAATTCTAATTGAAAATTGTCATCTCTAATTGATACTACAATTAAAGCCAGGCAAGAGAAGAGAAAAGAGAATGAGCTGATAGGAATAATAATCTTAAAGGCAATACCATTACTTCCATTGTCATTGTAATAATAATTTGAGGAATGCTGCTTATGATTTACGGAATGAGCTAAGTCCTATTACTGCAGATGGTTGTTAAAGATATTTGGAGGACATCCATGCCATACACAGTTGTAACATTTAGTTAAAAGCCTAGTCGATAAGCAATTTGGGCTAGGCCTCCAGTTTTTGACATCAACTAATGAAGCCAATGAGTGCAAAGACAAGACAGAGTGATCTAAATTGGAACAGTTGCGCAGCACGGCTGTTATAAGTGATTAAGAAGATGCACTGACTCAATTACAAACATCCTTTAGTGCTTTTTGAGCTGAGAGCCTAATAGTTTAACTCCTTCAACTGCAGCAAATAGTGGAAATTCAGGCATTTCTCAATTAGATTATACATTATCTCCCCATTCAGTTCCATCCATATTTTTTCTTAATTTATATTAATCATATGTAAATGATGAAATGTTTTGTATGTATAGCACAATTCATTGGTATAACGATTCAGAGAAATAGCTATGGCTAGCATGGCTATACTAGGAAATACAGAGGTGCAAAAATGGAGCTTACTAGGAGGGTTTTGGACCATGAGCCTATAGGTTCCACAGTATAAACCAAACAACATATGTTTCTTTTTTTTTATCATGTTGTTTGTTTGGATCAGGTCAGTTTGTGTTTGTGTTGAACTGCACAGGGACATTATGCTAATGCTATCCTTCCTCTCTCATCTCCAGAGTTTTTCATTTTTGTCTGTCTCAGTGAGGAAAGTAAACACAGGGTCAAGTTATATTTATATGCAAATGTAACCAGCCTCCGCTAAGATCCAGCAAAAATCAAGTAATTAAAATATACACTGATCAGGCATAACATCACGACCACTTGCCTAATATAGTGTTGGTCCCCCTGTTGACCTGTGACCCCTGATGGTGTGCTGTGATATCTGACACCTTTCTATCAGAACCAGAATTAATTTATCTGGTCTGTTGATGCTTCTTTCTCTGAGATGCTCTGACCCAGTATGCTAGTCATCACAGTTTGGTTCTTGTCATCAAACTGACTCAAATCTTCAAGCTTCTAACATCAACTCTGAGGACTAAATGTTCATTTGTTGCCTTTAGGGCTGGGTACTGGGTACTTTTGTAGCACCAACCAAAAAGCTCTGATCCTATTGGGTATCAAAAAATATATATATTTTTTTGTTTTCTCAACCCAAAAAACCGAGCATTAATGTCATTACAGTGGCATTGGGAGCTTGGCATTTGTGTGTTTATCTTCATGGTGTGTTCGTTGTACACGAATGTTGGAATTTCCAAGTCATATTAATCTCACCAACCTATAGAATATACATAACATAGATTATAATTTCCACGCTCAAAGTCAGAATTTAAATCAGAACCTTTCATGAAGTTGGATCTCCAACTCAGTCAGATTAATTTCACCAACCTGACATAGAATTTATGCTATCTGCTACTGACGTAAACAGTAGCTCCATGTTTTGTTGTACATCTGTAAGGCTGGAAGAGCTGGGAGCACTAAACTTTGAGGTTATGTTGATTAGAGCTCCAAGTTCTGACTTCCAGTGAACACACCATAATGCAAACTCTCATTCCCCAGGGTCCTAAAGAGGAACTAGTAGCAGCCTGTGCATCATCAGACCATTGTCTAGTATGTCTACCATGATGAAGCCCAAATTACACAAAAAAAAACTTATTGACGTAAAGAGAAATGCGTTGTTCTGGAACTGGTACCAAAGGTACCGCAACTGTCATTGTATCAAAAAATTTTGAACGATACCCAGCTCTAGTTGCCTTATATATCCCAGGTGCCATGATGAAGAGATAATCAATGATTCACTAATGTTTTTCCTGACTAATAAGTTTCTGTAGCTACTTCACATGGACTCAGCTGTCTGTCCCGGTTCCTCAAGTTGTTGACTTAATGAAAAAACACCTTGTTGAGATTTTGTGATAACAAAAAGACCATCCACTTCACCACCCACCCTAACACACTTACCCAATCAATGACAATGCGCACATCTGTAGGCAGCATACAATCTTTTTTCCACATCAAAGTCAATCTATTATTAAGCAGAAAATACCAAAGTCTGGACCTTGGTGAGCTACAGCCATTTGTGTTTCCAACCAATGTAGAGATTTAAAATGGAAACTATAAGTTCAATAGGTTAGAGTGGGATTTCACTTCTTAAACACATTTGGTTTGGCCTGGAAGGTGGCAGTTAAGAATTGTAGCTTTTTACGATGAATGTTAGTGAATCTTTAATGAACCAATACATATGTTCTCAGATTCAATGCCACTGGTGCAAAGCATAGATTAAAATAAAAAACAAAACAAAAAAAAAAAACAACAAGTGCACAGAACAATGTGGTTGAAAGACATACGTCTGGGCCAAATTTGTCAGAGAAATAATTCACCAGATGAAGGAAGTCCCAGTACCAAGGGAGTCCTACACACAGTGGTGGATAGGCAATGTGCTGTGAATTATTATCATAACAAATGGGCCTTTCCACCCACAGAGACTAGAATTATTTTGCCCCCTCTCATGTTCTGTTCACACACAGACAAACACTTCTCTGTAACTGTGATCTCGAGTTAAGTGCCTCATGTGCTCTGTGGTCCGGGCCATCCACCAATGTTACATGTTTCAGGAAGAGGTGTGGCAGGATTTCATTACAAATAATATCAAATGTTAACGAGGAATAGCAGCATTTATGTGGTTAATATGCAGTATTTAATTAGCTCATTAAAATCACTTTAAGTGAAGGAAATTCTAATAAAAAGATGTTAATCCAATGTGCTAGTACTGAATTAAGAATCCAAATGTTAACCGATAACATGTTCTCCTTAAGGGCTTGAAGAGAGTTTGTGGTGACAAAGCGTTAAAAGCTTCATGGTGTAAAAGGAGAAATGAACAATGTCATGACATTCTGTGCAACATGGTGTGTTTTATTACATTTTCCAGAAAGCAATTGGTGTTAGATACGTACAGTATAGTCCACTTATCCCCTTTGTGATCAGAATAAACACAAATTTAACACACTAATTAAAGCTATTAATAATGTGTGCTTCTAGTCTAATGTAAAGCTATTGTGGGACTGGTGTCTTCCAGGATTACTACTGTTTCCCTTCATCCCCAGGGTATTAAGTGATTAAATGGTTAGGTAAGCATATACAATATGTAAATACCATGGCCACCTTGGACTGACTTGACTTTATTCTTATGGGAGTTACAAGTGGTACATTTAACAGCTTATTCCTCATCTTTACACAGAATGATTAAGTTTATTATACTGTCAGAAGTGGTGTTACATTCAGTGCTATAGCTATATTGTTGCTGTGTTCGAGGGCAGACATAAGCATTTCCTGAAAGGAACAGTGTGGAGTTCATAGATTCATGTAAAAACACCTTTTTATTTATTTAGTTTCTTTACAATTCACAGCAGTCAGATGTGTTATGCTACTAATAAACTAAACTGAAAAGTGGCACAATATGCAAAGAGAGCAACATGGTAATAATCACTTGAGAGTACCAATGTTGCTTTCTTGTGTTGTGAAATAAGTCATTCAGTGTGAAAGCAAAATAATTACAGAGAGTAGTCCCATCACCAACTTTTTTGATAATCAATTGAGTATTAAGAAAACAATCCATTAATCAAAAATATTCAACAAAGTGATTAACAATAATTAAAATTAATTGAGTACTGTTTCATACTTTCCTGCCAGCAAGATAAACATATCATTTTATCCATATTAATGCAATTAATATTAATCCATTTGAAATGTAGCCAATATTTTTAGTTGTAGCCTTCACAGAGTCATTTTTTTAAAACTTAGTATCAACACAAGCAGCTATGAATAATCTCACTGAAGGCAGAAATCCTCACTTTAACAGTACGCTGTCAAAATATTGTTGAATCTGTTATGCAGACAGGTGTAAAAGTACATGCACATGCACACACGCACACAGAAATCAATAATGTCTTTGTAGTGTGATCCACAATATCTTCCAGCTATCTAAATCAAGTTTGTTCTTCAGTGCAGTGTGATGCATCCGTCCGCACAGTTTGAATAACTGACATGTGGTATTAAATTTTGAGCACCTTCTCAGTCATGTTTGTACTGATTATAAAACTTTAATCAAACAGAATAACGGCGATACGGCATCGTTATGAAAGAGATTGCAGAAAGATGTGAAAGAGAAACGGGGTGGCATCCACTCCACGTCATTCACCTGAAAGAAGCAGCAGAAAAGTTTAACACAACAATTAATCATGCAAGAGTGAAGTTAGGAAATACTTTGCATTTTGTACATCACTTGTATTTGCCTTAGAAAAATGAATAATTGATACAGTGACACACATTTTCTATTTCATATTCTAACTGTAAGGTAGTGGTATATTGGTAGTTTTATTTTGAAAACTGCATCATAAGCTCACAACAAGTGTAAAATGTTTTATAACAACACATCATCAGACAGATCAGATGGAAAAGTGTATATACAGCACTCCAACATGCATCCTGTGTCATGATAACAGTGTTATGCTAGTTACTGTACTGAAAAATAGTAACTAGTTACTTTGTTCAGAAAGTAACTCAATTACTTTGTTGATTATCAAAAAGAGAAGTGTTGCTGTTAAAAGTATTTTTTTTTCAGTACTCTTTAGGTGAGTTTTCCTCATGGTGTGTTCACTGGAAGTCAGAACTTGAAGCTTAGATCAGTATAACCTCAAAGTTTAGTGCTCCCAGCTCTTCCAGCCTTACAGACGCACAGCAAAACATATATCTACTGTTTACGTCAGTAGGAGATAGCATGAATTCTATGTCAGGTTGGTGAAATTAATCTGACTGAGTTGGAGATCCAACTTCATGAAAGGTTCTGATTTAAATTCTGACTTGGAGCGTGGAAATTATGACATTCAACTTGAATGCACCATGAGTTGAAACACACAAACACAATTCCCCAATGCATTAATGCTCTGTTGAATGAATGAAAGCAATTTGAATTCATCAGTCAGGAAATCATTTCTGGTTTGGCATGACATATCTACATATACTAAAAGAAACATACACAGAAGACAACAGAACACATAGCTGAAAATAACTGGGCAATGCTTTGGGACATGAACACCAGTCTTCTGGTTTAAAGGCTGTTTAACATGTTATTCTACGTCACTAGCTCTGAGTGGAGCATGTACACATGGTTATATTTAAATTGTAGTACATGGAATGACAATCAACACAAGAGCAGGGGTGTCATTTAAACGCCATTCAGTGAGGTTGCTGTCATCGGCTCATGTCAAAATAGTCAGTTTCCTCAGGTGAGCAATGTGACATTTACTTATTGTCACAGTAACATGAAGAAATTTTTATTCAGGTGTTCAAATACAAGTCACTCATAGGTCACATGTCATAGGATCCAATTTTGCCCAGTATTCCCTTGTGATCCCAGAATTGGAAAACTGTTAGCTGCAACATGTAAAAAATGTGACATCTTGCTGTTCAACCTGATCACAAAACATTAGATGTGTCACCTGTGGGTTACATTGGAGATTAAACACAATGATTTTACAGTGTGAACAGAGCCACCAGATTGGAACAGCCTCCATTCAACCCTGTTACTGCTTTTACCACAAAGATATCATAGGCAGCTTAAAAACTGATTGCAGGAAATACTGGTTCAGAGGAGTATGGTGTGTATCAGGAATAAATTATTGTTTGTCCTAAATGCACTATTATTTTCTCTGAATTTTGTTTTGTCTCCCCACTTTGCTTGTGTTTTCTTTGTTTTTTGTAAATGCTGCGCGCATGCACGCTGTCAAATGAGCGTCAAATGTTTTCTCCGTTTGCTGTTTGCATGTGTTTTCAGGGCCACCGTACCTCGAAACGTCACTATGCAAATGTTATAAACTGTTATTGTTTTTTTTCCTGAAGAAATAAAAGTACATTTTTTTTCACTAATGATTTAAATGTGTCTGGAGGCTATATGTGATGAACCATGAAAAGAAGTCATGCACTGCAAAGGAAAATGCCAGAAACTATCAAAATTAAGGAGCATTTTCTTTTTGCCACAAGTTGAAAGCTCACACATACAAGGTTTTTATGCAAAAGCAAGAAACATTTGCACAACTTCCACCTTCAGACTGTGTATTTCTCTTTCAAGTGTTACGTCATAAAACACTACATGATTTAGTCCCACCCTTTTATTTCAGTTCATCCATCTGTGTATGACAAGGGTCATAGCTTTAGGTTTTGAGTAAATCATGTTTTACTGTGATGGGGATGAACTAGGGAAAGTGAAAGCTAAAAGCAGTTGGGCATTTGTCATTAGGGCTCCCAGACTTCATCCATGATGCTTCCGAGGACTTCACTTTGAATCTCTTTTGAGTTTGAAAATTAAAGGCAGCCATTAGCATGAGAGGCATAAGAGCACAATTAATTCCCAAGATCACAGAGACCCAAGTTCAGATCCCAGCAGTGCTATTATATCGAGTGACTGGGGGACCTACATGTATAGAGATCGGTCCACTGGTTTGGTGATAACATATGAATGGTTGTACTCTTTTCAGCATTCCTCCATTCGCCATATATATATATTTTTTCCTCTGGGCCCAGAGATCACAATTTACACTCCAAATTAACTTCATCTATTATTTCCTTGGTTCTTGAACTCTAGTTTAATAAATGTTTTTGTAATGAGAGCTGGTACGCATAGCACTATGCCCAAATGTCAGGAAAAAACAAGTAAAAACCCTCTCAGACATGACCTCTTCCACAGAGGGCATGTTGAACTTAACTAAAGCATAAGGGAACACACTTAAATCCTTCTGCACAGTTGAACCACTTAGTTAAAACTTTGACCCTGGGCTGGCGCTGCAGAGGTGGACGTGCAGGACTGTGACTGGAAGTCCCAGGTGGTTGTGCTAAACCAGTGAGGTTTGTAGTCTTATTGTGTCAGCAGGGATTTTATGTACTGTAGACTCAGTCCTGTGAACATTATATAAAGAATCTTATTGCTCTTTCATGCAAAGCTTCAAGAAACACTGTATGTTTTTTTTCAGAACAAGTAAATGTTCAAAGTTGCCTTCCTCCTACAGTCCTCTTTTGAATTTGATGCAGGCTGAGATTTGAAGGTCTGAAAAGGGCATTTCTTCAAAGGTTTACAAGTCTGATGCTGACAGATCTCATATGTAAACATAAAGGGAATAGCAACATAAAGGTGAGCCTCTCTGCATGCAATCAACTATATTAACAATTACAAAGGTTTGGGTTTTCATTTGTAGCTTTAGATTCATGGTGCCAGCTATATCATTACTGCTGTTATGGTTAAGGATTAGATGATGCCACTAGGATCAGCTTTATTGATGATGAATTAATGTATTCATGTGAGGAGTTTTCTGTATTGCATTCACTTCATATGTGTTACTCTGGAGGGAGCTGGTATATTACTATACTTTATTTGTCATTTATTCAAGCAAAACTGACTGAAAATGCCTCTGGAGTGTTAATATTTTGCATTTTGTATTTATATAGTTTGGATATGTTCAAGAGAGTTTGTTGGACAGAGGATTTAACGACGAAGAGTTACTGTTGGAGAAACATTAACTCAAAGTTTATTGCCACGTAAGTTTGCACATACAATGAATTTGACTTGGTATCTTGATGCATGATATACATATAAACATAGTGCAGTCATGATGGTGACAAAGATAACACAGTCTAAATAATTTTAATAAGTTTGAATCACCTTAACCACAAGAGGTTCTAGAACATACTGTCATAAATGAGCACAAAAAAATATCAAGTTGATGGGTCCAGTATTATTGGAAGTTAGCTGCTAATGTGTGCTGCAGATGATAACTGTTAGAGAAGAATATATCTGATATAGGAGCAAAGCAAAAGGAAAGAGATTAATGAGAGAGTACTGTATTTAACTCCTTCTTCCTGTCATTACATGAATACAGGAAGTAGAATAAGTACTGTAAGCTACAATAAGTTGTAAGGAGACTGGTAACTGCCTGTTAATTCTTGATTTTAAACAGTGCTTATGGATATGACTCTGCTCATGGTTTACTGCAGCGTCACTATAGTTTTTCAATGATGGACCAAGAACAGACTGTACTTCTATATACAGTGTTGTGCTGCATGAAAACATGGAAAAAATCAAAGCCATAAATCAGAACGCCACTTTGTAGAAATCCAATGTATCAGAGGAGAAGAGGGGCTGAGCATGACTGCCATCCACAGCTAAATCCCATTCCCCCTAGACCCAGGGTGTGTTAACCAAAACAAACCTGAATACCTCATGTTCCTTGGCTCTCATTGTAATTGGAACAGATCAATTGCACCTTTATTACACGAATGAGATGGATAACCTTGTCCTCCTTCCCTGCCATTTTAATGGGCCACTCAAAGCCCCAGCTCCTTGCCTCTCGCTAATCCCTGCAGAGCCTATACACTTTTAATCCCCCCTGCAGGACTGGTAACACAATATGGACTCATCGTCCATCCAACCATAGCATCTGCAGAACACTATGAAAAGTAAGGGTTTCGAGGGGTTCTTCAGAGTCTTGGATTTCTTCCAAGGTCGGAGGATTCTTAGGAAACTTTGCATGTGCTTTTAGAAATGATTCAACTCTGATTTGTAACTTGGAAAAATCAATATTTTTATGCTTCTTTAATTTAGTTAATTTCATGAACCACAAAGAAAGGAACTTCATATTTTATGTTTCTGAATTAAACGAATAGCACAGCATTACTGGCATATTATTATTAAATTTCTCAAAAATAAACTGTCTTTTTGAGACTATTAAAATTGATTTAGATTGTTTATTACATTATAATATATGTTTATTACCAGTACTTTTGATGATAACACACAAAGGGCTTAACAGACTTCCAAAAAATGCCTATTGCACATGCCCTTTTCAACATTTTCTTTATCCACCATTTTTTTTTTATTTATTTCCCACAGATCACAATTTGCTCTCTAAATTATCATTTATTATTTAATGAGTATGCATACCAATATGCCCAAAACCTTCTACAAATACTGTTTGGTTGTGTCAATAAATATTAAACATAGGGCTATCTATAGATTATTTGTTTAACTAAATGTTGAAACATGTCCACCAAACATTCAGAGAGCTCATGGACTTAAGTGAAGTCACTGATCTAAATGAAAATGAGGGACTGTTGACTTTTGGTTGCAGTTCTATGATTGATCCATCCAAACCTCTTCCCAACATGGACTGTCCTGTACAGAAGATGGTCATGATTAAACACAAGTAACTACGCAGTTTTGGTGCATAATATGTAGGGGACCATGTTGATCGAGGAACTGTTTCACCTCTAGCACAGTTTGCAACCATTTTAAAATAAAATAATAACTGTGACACATGGTATTTAGGTAACAGTGATAACCACCATAGCTGAGGAAAGGAAGAATAGGACACCACTTACTGTACAGAAGCACTTTTGATTGTCAAGTGAACCGTGGATCATAGAATACAAAAGCCATCAGAGCAGTGACCGTGGTGCTAAAAACAAACTGAATAGAGCAGAAATGTAGAAAAACAATATATTACGCCTTTAAAACAGCTAGACGAGGGCAAATATGCAATGATGTTGTTATTGTTGCCGTCTGTGTGCTTACTCAGGTTTAAAATAAAAGGCACCACAAAAAAAAAAGTTTCCAACAGGAAGTGTTTGTTCTCTGAGTTTCCCAGCAATTGTGAGAATATTCTCAGGGTGCAGTGCTCATACTGTTTGTTCTATTTTGCATGGACTCTATAACATCCCATATCCCTGCTGTATCATTCAGCTGAGTGATCAGAGTAGACATCCTGCCAGTGCATACACTCCTGCACTGTACAGTCAAAGAACAAACACAGCAGAGGCTGAGCAATATAAAGCATCTAATGTGGTGCACTGCATGTGGGATGATTACAAAGGCTTCATCTGAAGTTCAGTCGGTTCAGGGTTAGAGCTTTTCATTTTTTTTGACATTATTGCTATTGAATGTTGCTCTTCACATAAAATATCTTTGTTCTGTGATAAGATCTAAGAATCAGGAATTAATTTATTTTTGTTCAATTTAATTCTGTGGACTGAAAGGAGAGGAAAATACAAGGACATGCTTTCGAAATTAGCACACCGAAATATATTCATTTAATCCAGTGATTGGATGACTATGATTTTAATACTTTTCAATAATACGTGTTATTTCTATGGTGCTTTTGGAGACACTCAAAGACACTTGACATGTCAAGGCACAAATAAAATTGAAGGCCCTTAAAACTGTACAACACGGGGCATATAAAGCAGATGGATTTGAAGATGAAGCTGTTTCAAAGGTGGTTAGTTCTGGGTGAAAGGGCGAGGAGGTGGGCGTCGAGGATCACAGGTTGTGGTAGTAGAGCAGGTCAGGGAGGTAAGAGGAGGCCTGCTGGTGAGGAGGAGGATCTTAAAATGGATGCGCTTCTGGACAGGAAGCCAGGGGAGGTTCTGGAGGATGGGGGTGGTGTGGTCTTGTGAGCTGGTATGAGTTGTGGATATATTGCTGTTTATTGATGAGTTTGGATGATGAGTCTTAGAGGATACTGTTGCAGTAGTCCAGTCCGGAAGTGATGAAGGTGTGAATGAGGGTTTCAGCAGCTGGGAAGGAAGGTGATGGGATCTGTGCAATGTGGGTAAAGAAGATCTAGGTGAGGTGATGGAGCTGGCTGTTTTAGTGCGGGATGTTACGCTGACAAGAATCAGACGAGATAGAAGTTATTCTGATGAAAAATTACTGAATGATGTAATTTTTATGAATTTACAGAATAGAATAGTTTTCTTTAAACATTTTGGCAATGAACAGTGTTCCAGTCGCATGTCTGGGAATCACGACTTTAATCTCTTTGTTGACCACACAGTCTCACAACCAAGTAATTGGGATCAGGCCTTTAATCTAATAAGTATCTATCCTCTCTGTCGACGTTACTAACTCTGCATTTGTGTCAAACTGTGGAGTACAAACAGGCAAAAGATCAATAAATCGCTGTGGTTCAATCAGCGTGTAACCTCAGGCCTCGCTTTAATACCTGCCTCTGTGTCATAAAGCCCAATCTTCTGTACCTTGGATTCTCTTATCAGACACACTGCTGTTGCTCCTTTTAAAAACTCTGCACTCACTTGCTTCTTCATACAGTGTGGATACTAGGAAGAGAGTCCACGACTCATCATTGCAAATGTGTTTTAGGCAACCTTCTGCAGCCATACTATGCATACTCTTCTTTTTAATTTGACCTGTTCAGCTCCCTTCAACTCATTGAGTGCCAGCCATTTTATAAAACAGAAAGTGCATTGTGCCAGTCTTTTTTTAAGACCCACAGAATATTTTGTACTATGTCTCTGAAAACACAGAATAGCTCAAATGAAAGAGGAGACTCTCTATTTCATCATGAAAACAATGTTTGTTTTTACCTTGTTCCGTTCTTGTTTTATCAGAGGTAGAGTAGAGGACACTTTCACCAAAGTCACCACTTTTTGTCCAGATTCTGTTTGTTTTGCTCTCTAATTGCAATTGACTCCACTTCCTGCTTTAATGTCTGTGGCGTATACCATCAAGTTTTGTCCTGACTACAAATCGGGCTTTGACGTATGAATATGTGGCACAGTTAAATGTCTTAAAGGTTTTGTAGTTCTTGCACACATTCCAAAGCAACCATTGATGATGTCGGGGAAAAAAACAGATAATTGCACTGTAGGCACTGGTCAGTTATATAATGATGAATGCAGAACTGTGTGAAAAAAAAAAATTATCCAGCTAACAAGCCGACATTATCTTAACACACATATTTGATTGGATGCACCAGCTGTGAAATCACTCTCTTCTTCTCTTTTGATGATTTATATGTCTTATTTGCCCTTATATTAGAGAACAGAAAATACAGTTATGTTCGTTAACAGTGCAGAGCTTAAATGCAGTTTCTTGGTTGCAAACTACTTAGTAACAATGGTAAATATTTTTCTCATCATTCATTAACTATTTGAAGTTGAACTGGTGTCTGGAGACAAATTAATCAAACACACATTGTTCATAAAGTGGTCTTTGTCATTTGTTGAAATGTCAAATTCCAATACAGATACCAGAGGATTTAATGACTGCTGCTGCTCCATGATTTCTGTGCAACCGTGTTGAGGATATAAGGATATTTTCTTGCAAAATATCTTCAGGGAAATTTATGTTACGTCCTTATAACAGGTTATGAAATTTAGCACAGCCTTTGTCATGTTTCAGGTCACTTTTGACTTGTTTAGTATTCAGCCAAGACAGTGATTCTTGTGTGAGTGCCAAAATTTAACAATAAAAACCTGCTTTAGTTGATTAAGGGGACATTATAGCAACGATAAATTAAATGTGTTGCTGGAGAACAGATGTAACAAATGTATATGGCATTTTATGTACAGTTAGTTTGCAGTTCTTCCATTTAATATGTGGTTTTCGTTTGTTTTGCTTACTCTCAGTATGACCAGATCAATGACCAGATCTGAGCTAACCTTTTGTCAGGATCTACTTCAGTAACCTGCCATCTAAAGGAATGATTAACTTGAAAAAATCATTTTTATGCATAATTATTATTTCAATACCCACTGTTGATACTCGTCCCTTTAATACAGTCGTGTGGAAGCTTCTTTCATTTGTCAAATCTTCAGCAGGTCGTTCACTGCAAGATGATACTTTCTTGGAATTACATTATTAATGAATTGAAAGACTTAGCATAGCCACTATCACATCTAATTACACCAGAAAATAATACATAACCTTCTTTATCTCTTACACCTTTCATTATCTCTGGACATGTTTCTGAACTCAATTAAACAAAAAAAGTCCAACACTGCTACCACTAGCATTAAAGCATTACTGAATTATATTACAAAACCTAAAACAGGGTATAATTTAATGCAGCTAGATATATACAGATACCAAAAAGGTTAATGCCAGCTCATTAATATGTTTTATAACCCATTTTGCATGTTTATAACCCTCACCATGCCTGAGTGCTATATTCAGAGGACCAACTTTATCAGCCGCATCGATTCCAGTGACAGGCTGATAATGCCTTTCAGTGTTGTTCTTGCCAAATGCAGCAATAAACGCAGAGAGCGAGCGTGTGCAAGAGGGGTAGAGACATAAGGCTGAGGCAAATTGATCAGTGACGCCAATGCAAAGATAAGGCCAAGGAAACAGGAAGCAGATTAACAATTTCCTGTTTGGCTTGATTCAGATTGTTTTCTCATTTTGAGCAGATTTATTTGAATGTGTAAGGTTGTAATTACAATAAAGAAGCTCAGACCTCTAAATTTAAACACATCTTGCTCCAATGTTGTTCTCAAGCATTTTTTTGTTTTTTTTCCTCAGATTTTTCAAGGATATTTGTGTTTGCCCCATTAGCCTTGAACACAGCTGCACACAGACATGCATACATATTAAGATGCATACATATGTACATGCAAAATATGTCTGATAGTGCCCAGAAGCCATTATTCATTCGCCATGTGAGGGTCACATCAAACATACATTTTGTCTGCTGATAAAAACTACAAAGCTGTTTCAGTTCAATACAAAATCTGATGTGCACGAAAGAAAAGTGCTGAGGAGGCCAGATGAAGTGCAGAGCTGACACACATCAACGTTCATATTTGATGAAAATAGACGTTGGTATTCACCTTGCATTTGCCTTTAGAATGAAAAAAAAAAAAAAAATAAAACGATAGCCATACAGGAAAATATATGTTATATGACAGGCATGCCATATTGTCAAGTAAATGCTGACTGATTGTCTTTAACATGCAGCACTAGCAAATCACAAATTGCTAACCTGATGTCGAATAGCTCTCACTGGAATTTAAGATGCAATCACCTGACAAATTGACAGCGCTGTCGACCAGAATGATGTTTTTATTTACCGGGAAGTCGTGTGTGCTTGTTGCTGTCTTATAAATGTATTTGTTGGCAGCTTTTCATCAAATGAATGCTTCTCTACACTTTTATTTCAACGCATAACATACACTGAAGACTTTATCTGCATGTGTAGTTTCTCAAAATAACATTATTGTCTGTTCAGAAATACGTAATGTTTGCAGCATTTTCTCATTTATGTATGTCGTTGGGCTCAGTACAAGATAGAAACTGTTTTCTGCATTTAGGATGGAGGCTATTTACCCTTCAATGTGAAACAACACAAGTAATAACATGAGATGGTATTCTATTGGAAAAAGACATGTGCAGAAAGCTAAATAGGTAAACAGTTTCAAGGACTGTCGATCTAGCTGTCTTGGTTGTAACATGTTGTGTCATCATCAGTCGCACACGATCTGGAAAGATTGACACCAAGCAAACAATATGACAGGTCAAAGGTAAGAAATATTATGTGTTTTCTATTTAGCAAAAAAATATAACCTGGCAGCTGCACAGAACAAATAGTGCATGGCCTCCAAGTACAGAACAGCTCAGCATCATCTCCTTCACCTGAACTGGACTCTTTCTTTGTCACTGAGTTCACTACTCTTCACCAGGAGTGAAGAATTTAAATTGAATTCACCTTTTTAGACCCAAAAATTATTTTAGACCCAAAAATGACACAACCACTTTTCTGTTCAGGAGTGACAGTAAATAACTGGAATTTGGGATCAATCAAAAATACAAATAATGTGCTTTACTGTTTTTTTTGAAAACAGCAATTTTTGAAATTCATAGCTATCAACAATAATCACATTTTAGCATTAAAAATATCATTTTGATTAAAGAGCTTGCACATACTGGAGGATTAATCATTACAGAACATTAAAAATATTCTGGTAATCTGCAATACTGTTTTTTTTTGTTTTTTGGTTTTTTTTAAACCCTTTTTCATGTGGGGAATATCACAAGGCTGCTTGCTGTGAACACACACCCTCAAAAATTACAAAAAGAATACACCGCTTATCTTTGCCATATCTGATCCAAAGAAGACATTACAAAATTTAGATTGAAATATCAGTCTGTACAAAACATAATATTTAGTCTTATAATTACATTTTCACAGGCAGCTCCTCCTTAATTGCTGCTAAACTAATTAGAGCTAGCTAATTAGAGTATCTGGTGATATAATAATATCATCAGCAATACTTTTGGAGCAGGGTTCCATATTTTGAAAATCAGATTTTTAGAAAAATGCAATCATTTATCACAGTTCCTTTAAAATCCATCACCATAACACATTACTACAACTACTACTAGTACTACATGCAGCTTTTACTTTACATTCTTACATCCCCTACAACAAATTCACATGATAAAGGGAAGATACAGAATACTTATTGGAAAAAAAAGTTAAAAGTCATGCCTGAATGTTTAATGTGATGGGTTGCTCTGTAAAGCAGCAAATCATTTTGAGTGGGAAGAAACGATGCGATATAACAAAATGTGCTGACTGAGTGCAGGCAGGAATTACTTGAATCATTCCTAAAACTACAGAGCCCAGCTTTGTTCATAAAAAGATGTACTCCAGCTGTAAAACATCTGAGATCATCCTCAAACCCCAAGGTATCTGTGAAGATGAAGTGTGCTTATATTACTGAATTTGACTGGAATATATAAGTGTGTGTGTGTGTGTGTGTGTGTGTCATGGTGAAATTTCTGATCATTACCAAAACCCAGACCATGCATCTGTTTTGCTCTATTTTCATCCTCCAGCCTGTTCTTAAATTTTAAAATGATTCCAGTGTGGTTCAGTGGCAGCATATCTGGTCCACTAAAGTCTGGTATTATATTACATGGAAAAGGTCACAGAATAAATGAGACTGCTCTGAAGAGCTTCAGAGGTTCTCATGATTTCGTTTCTGTGTTTTGTTTGGTAGAATAACAATGTCTTTTGCTTTAAGCCGGTGCGAATCTGAATCTGTCAAACCTCTACAGATAGCTCGCTGTAGCCTAACATCCAGTAAATCTACCTCGAAATATTCTGACACTGAATTAATGCTTACTTAACACACATCTCGGGATTACTCTTCACCACGGGCAAAGAAACTCATATGAGTGCATTCAAAATCATAGACAGATTGATTGACATCCCATCAAGCCATGTCTTCACACCATATGCCAACTCATGTTGATAAGCTGCAGGCAATTTATCATCGTCAGAGAGAACACATCCCCAGCCTGCATGCTTTAATGGTTTGTAAACTCTGCATTGCAGCTGAAATATGGGAGTAAACTGTACACTGTTTAAGCCTAAATCACTTCCCAAATCGGCGTTTACTTAATTTAAAGCTGCTTCTCTATTGTTACTGTACGTCTCATCTGTTCAGCCAGCATTTGGGCTCATGCCAGTGAGCTGTGTTGATGTCAAATCAAATGTGATTATGGCCTCTAAATTTACCATCTGATTGGCCAGATCGGTGAGCTGGAGCACAAAGTCTTTACTAATTATATTAAACCTCTGAAAATGCAAAGGGCAACTGTGACTCCATTCTGCAATGCTGGAGCTGTTTTCTATAATGAGCATAGTCTATTTAGTAATAGATTTCACTGAGCTACTCAGTGAAATTAGTTAAAATATGGAGGGCTAATACTGAATGAAAACCGGGATGAGAAATGCTGCTGGGTAAAGGTTCATAAAGAACAATAGATGCATTAAAAGATTATATCCCCTGAAAGGTTTTATACACTGTACATAATGGGTCAGGTTTGTCAAGAATGATTGCAGATAATGTTGCAGACAGCTTGTCACATTTAGCATATGAGCAAGATTTTGAAATCAACTCTGTCTTAACAGGAAAAATGGCAGCAATAGTCATTTCAAATGCCAGAATAGTTGCTTATGTTCAAGTGGCGAATCCAGTTCGTGACCATAGGAAATATGAATTTCATCATTGTATTCCAACAGGTTCAATAAATATTTTTTTTTTCTTTTTCTTTGGAACGTGGGCAATTTCAATAAGGCAGAGTAAATTGTTTATTACAATGCAGAGCAAGTCAGGTAGTGTTTGAGGCTATTACTGAAAGTTACTGGAATAACAACTATAATCAATTAATAGGCATGTTTATGAGCCAAACTGTGGATTTTCCTCTCAGAAACCAAAGGTAAACATTGACTTATGCTTGTTTGGTAATGTTGTTAGGGTTGCTATCCACATTCTGTATGTTTGTTAACACAAACCATGGCTATTCTAGGAGACAGTTTCACTTTCACCTTATAATCAGCAGCAGCTTTAATCCCAGCTATGTAGTTCTTTCCAAAACCTAAGTGGTGGTAAGTGGTTTCTCATTGCCCAAGGTGATGCCAAGGGGCATGACAATACAGCAGTACGTGCTGCAGTGTCAGATCAGACAAAAAATGTTGTTCTGGAGGTCAATAACAAGCAATATGGTTGCTTAATTTACCCTATGTGTTAACCAGATTCTTACCTCTGCCATGGTTTGATGGTGTGATTTATTACCCTTTTCACACCACTGTATGATTGTTATTTTTTATTCGTAATTACACTGTAATTTAAAGCTATTATTTCTGCTAGCTCACATGATCCAGTGTGCAAAGTGAAGAATATTGTCAAAACGTGCAGTTAGTTATCTCTATTGAAAATGTAGGGCATCGCTCATGTCGATATGTTGCTCTCATTTTCAGGCATTTCACGGGGGGTACACTTTGTTATGACCTTATAAGCCATTCCAGATGATATATTTTGGTGGTAATAGCCATTTTAATATTACTGTTTGTTACTAAGAGCATCTGAGTCAGCAGGGCATAGCTTCAAAGGCTTAATGGGGCAAAATAAATTGCCACACCAAGAGAAAGACACAGCACTAATCACACCATTAACATTGAGCATCAGCCCAAAGAGGCCATGTTTGTTTGAAGTGTCGAGAAATGAACTCGGGTCAAATCAAATTAAGGGCATGGGGACCTCATAAATAGAGAAGATGCACCTCTTTGGTTTTTTTTTGTAAATAGTATTTTTTTTCACCCTCAACCTCTTCTCCATTAGAAACTGGGAAAATGTGATCTTGTGCATGTCCTTCAACAAATTTCATTGTGTTAAGCTGTCTATCTGTTCATTCACTATCACAGGAACTGAGCTGTGGCGCATTAAGTATAGTTGTAATTACTTGGAGCCTTTGTTTTATGACTCTCTGGCCAAATAGCCCGCCTTGTCATAGAGGAATCTATTGCAGATTCACTTAGGCTTATAGTGCCATTAGGTTTTATGTGAAGACATTTTCAAGCCCCATTTAGGGCTTTTGTATATATCAATTATGTTTATATGCAGAGAAATCCTACAGACCTATAATACCGCATTCAACAAGTATCATTGCCTATCATGTGCAATATAAATGAATTTCATTTCAAATGATTCATGGCGGAGAGACAATCTTCAATTTTCTCTGTGCATCAGAAAAAAATGTCTGTGATAAAAATGGATTTTGGCAACTCAACTCGGTTGACAGAAACTATACTGAAGTCATGAAAGAGAAATATATGGTGCTTTATTATAAGTATGAGATGATTTCTTTGGTCTAAATATACATAAAAAAAAAAATAAAATCTGCATGATACTTTTTTTCTGTTAACTTTTTACCTCTGAATGAATATTGGCAAATTAGATTATTTGATAACAGCTATACCCAGAAGACCCAGTTTACTGCTATTTAACTCTTTGAGTGTCAGCCGTCGAAAGTGCCTTGTGTCAGCGTTTTTTGCCCATTTTTCAATATTTTTCAATATTTCTCGACCCACAGAACATTTTGTATCATATCTCTGGAAACACTGAATAGCTCAAATGAAAGAAGAGACCCACTATTTCATCATGAAAAAAAAGAATTGTTTTTACCTTGTTCCGTTCTTGTTTTTTCTGGAGGAGAGTAGTGACTATTTCACCAAAATCAACACTTTTTGTCCAGAATCTGTTTTGCTCTCAAAATGCGATCATCTCCACTTCCCGCTTTGATATCTGTGGCGTATATTAACTGTTGATGCTCTGACTATAAATCACAGAAGCCCCGAAATTACTCACGGGCTGCGGGAGACTGTGATCGGTGACCCACTGCAAAAACTCTGAAAACAATAATATTCCTACAACTATTTTTGCATGACTAACAGAAATGACTACACCACTAATACTCATGTTTACATGCAGCAATGATTAAACCATGGCACACTTGGTGGACTCAGTGGGCAACATCGGGGTCTGTTCGATTAAATACGGAAGTAACTAAATTTGCATTCTCTCCATTTCCTTTTGTATTGAAGGTGCTTAACATAACTAGCGTTAGCTAACAGCCATCTCTGGTGGTTCGCGATGACGTCACACGTGAGATATAAAAGTCCAATCAACTTGCGTTGAAATGCGGACGAATCCTCACAGTTTTACCTTTCAAATGGTGTATTCCATGTATTCATAGCCTTACTGGGCGTTTTACAATCCAGCAGTATAGATTGGGTGCAACTATTACTGTTTACATTCTCAGCTGGGGTTTGGACCCGGAAGCGAATATTAAGAGTTAAGACCGCTGCCGAATGAAATGCATATGCAGAACGCAAAGTCCAGTCCCAATCCAATCACCATATGCATGCACGCCTTGTGCGACTAACAACCGAGTTATCTCGGGGTCTTATTGAGACTGCAATTGTCTGATTTGTAGTCAAATTAAGTTGTATACATGAAAATAGTAACTCAATCTTAGTTGGGTTAAGCCAATTAGTGGGATTATTACACTCCCATAAAATGCACTGATAATAAATAAAAGTTTTTTGTCTCAGTGGATAGTTTAAATAATGTTTTAATACATCAGGATGTTCATTTACTGAATTATGGTCAAATATATGGTGAAAATAACACATAAAGCTTTGGGGGCGTGGCTACTGTGTTGACAGGTCACTGCTAACATTGGATCTTGAAGAGAAGCACAAGCCCCCTGCTGGCTGGTGGAGAGAATGCAAGTTTGGTCACTTGCATATGGGCTTCATTGCCGTCGTTCACAAACCAACGGGTGACGTCACGATAGCCCTGTCCACTATTTATATACAGTCTATGGTTGCACTATGCAAACACATCTTCCCTCCTTCATTCCTCCAACCACCTTCTTCATAAGGTTGGCTTTGTGATAGTTATATATCTAAAAATTGGCCGTCCAAGTCTTTCATAATGTTTAAAAGTAGGTGGTTTTCTTCATCCCACCAGAAATGTGGGTTTTTACTTTTGGGCATTCAACTCTGTTAGCTGATTGGTTTGTGTTCAGTGTCCAAAGAATGTGCCTAACACCAGAACGATAAGGTCATATCACAGGTCAGAATCACAAAATGCTTCATTCAGAATATTTATAATATCCAAGCAGAATATTCAATAATTTACAAGAATACATAGAATTCAGAATATTGTCATATTCTAAAAAATATTGTGTAGGTGAACATCGAATGCCAGCATCCATCCATAGACCCTGACATATTCCCAGTGACATTTTAATGCACTATAAGAATTTAAAGCCACTTCGAAGCTAAGTGTTGCCATTAAGCTATATATTGCTGTTGCAAATTGGCTGCATAAGAATGTAATTTGCTGGAGACGGTGTTGAATTAGCAGCAGTAGTGACACAGTATCTGCAGAGCAGTACAGAGCACTTAAGGGTCTTTGATGAGCTAATTGATCTTAAAGTTATCCAGCACCTGATGGGACAGGCCTCATCCTATATCCTGGGTACCAGGTCTGCCTTTGATTCCCTTTTCTGGACCTGTGCTTGATTGACTGATAAAGGAGGGACAGTCCCTCCATGGTAGTGACAGTAAAGGCAACATGAATGTATAATGCATTTCCACTGTGTTGTTGCCTTGGGTTTAGGAAACTGAATCAGAGCTGCGCATAAACTCCCTTTGATTGACTGTTGATGAATTCTTCAGAGATCACTGGAGGTAAACTACTGTATAATGGAAGGGTTTGATATTGACAGCTTCGCAATGAAATTCATTCCTGAATCCGGAATTCCCTCCAGGTGTATAAACAAGGATTCCCACTTAGTGCAGCACTAATTAAAGAAATAAAAGCTTTAACAGCATTGCTTTCTTTTGTAGGGATACAGTCACCATACTGTGTCTGTTAAAGCTCTTCCTCTAAATGTGGTTTGATCTGTGCTTTTCAATGAAATATTCATTACTCGGTGGTATTTCCACATCTGATTTATCCAGCATTTTCACTGAAATATGAATCTTAAAACCCATGTCAGGATTGTATTGGTTTTACATTTATAACACATCGTGGAGCTTATTCCCTTGAGAGGAATTCTATTTTGTGATTTATGAAGATAAGAAATAAACACAAAGGAACTAATTTCGAGCATGTGGAACTCTTGGGAATGACATTTCATTTGGGACTGAAACAGACTAAAAGCGCAGCGCTGTTTTGACGGTTTTGGTTGAATGATGATGGAAGGAGACGTCCTGAAAAATACAGGAGGAGGCTGAAATTCAGTTGCATTTTTATTGTGGGAACACAGAGGAGCCTGAAATAACAAAAGCACTGTTGAACTAACTCTAGATGTCACTGACTACGCCTGTTCTAGTCCATTTAAACCTTTGTTGTTGTTTTTTTTTCTCCAAGCAGATAAACGTTTTATTGTTGGCTTAGCTACAGTGCCAGTTTGAAAAGAATGAATGAATTGAATGACTCACTGGCATTTTAGTTGTACGCTATTTAAAGACTCACCAGTCCCTGAAACACATTACATAACATGACAGCCATTGTTATTCCATCAAAGCCTTGATCAAAGTCTGGGATCAACTTGCTTGTTGTTCCCACAAACAAATGAGAAATAGTGCCATATTGTGGTGGAATCTGATCAGTGCCCACAGTGATTGGTTCCTCATCCATCAAAGTATTGGGTCCAAACTGTACCAGAATTCTGTCATTTCATTTCAGAGGTATGATGGTCTTCCCCACTCTGTGTTGTAGCTCACCTTCTCTGTGGTTTTCAGTAAAAGGAATAGTTTTGGGGAATCGGGTAGAAATAGTTTGGCAAGACCAAAAAATGTTTTAGACATATTAAAGAAAAGACACAGAAAATAAGCAGTTTAAGTGTACACTATATTTATAATATTTATTGATAGGGAAACCATCTATGCTTTTTTTTCTAAAGAGCCTGGTTTATTGGAAGAGAAAATGTTCTAAAATATTTTTAAACAATTCTAAATGTAGCATACATTTAAACGTATTGCTTTGCTGTACTTCTGTACTTCTTTCTGTTTCTCCAAATTTGCACAGGGCACTTGTGAGCATAGGGCAGAAAGGAACCTAACAGACTTTGAGCTATTCAAGCTTCTATTAGTGACCTCTGGGTGACAGTAAAAGAAACTGACAACAGGAAGGCGAAGGAAAGCAGCAACTGCAGCACTGCAGCAAAATTCGAAAGATATTGGGAGATTCAAACTTTCTGGATAAATACGTCAAACACAGCATGATCTAAAGATCTAAGCGATACAGTTCTACAGTGTTGGTGAGGCACATGAGGAGCTACAAACATATTTTTACCCCCGTCCCCGGTGCTCCATGGAAAACATTGCTCCTAATGAACATTGACTGTTGTGGAGAGAAAGCAGGGACCGTCTGCAAAGTGCAACACCAGAACAAAAAACTAAAAGCCTTTCCATACTGTAGCATCACCACATTCAGCTCAGACACATCTCATCTCATGCTGTTGCAAGTATACTTTGACAAAAAAAGTGATTTTATGTATTTTTTTTTTTTTTTAAATGTTGTGTGATTTTTTTATGGGACTCTAAATTCTACATTATGACCTGTAGCATCACCAAATTCAGCTCACCATCCCACCTCATGTTGCTGATACCGCAACACTAATTTTGACAAAAAGTGATTTATTTTTTTGGAGTGCCAGCCCTTTTATAAAACAGAAAGTGCCTTGTGCCAGCGTTTTTGGCCATTGCGAGTAATATTTCATGATGCACACAATATTTTATACTGTCTCTGAAAACACAGAATAGCTCAAATGATAGAAGAGACTCTCTATTTTGTCATGAAAAAAGTGTTTTCACCCTTTCACCATTTTTGTTTTACCTGGAGGAGATTTTGCTCTCTAATCGCGATCATATACGGTATGCTATCTCTTTATGTCCCGACAAATCCCAGAATCCCAACATTACTCACCGGCTGTGTGAGAGTGTCCTCTTGTGCCTGCTGCCAAAAAAACACTTTGATGTACATAAACGTCAATGGCACTCAAGCATTGAATTTTAAATGACATACAAATATGTCAATGGAACTCAAATAGTGATTGTATTTTTTTTATGAATGATTTAAGAGGTAGAGTTAAATAAACTCTATTTAATAAAAGAGACACAGTCAAATGACTGTCCAGTCATAATTTGTCATTTTAGTTTTCTTAGAAGTAATTTTGTTTCGTTCTCGTGAACCAATTATCATTTGTTGTCTCGTGAGATAAGTGTGTTATTACACCCCTAATAATGACGTTAAAAACTCTTGAATCTTGCATCTTGAACCTGTTCCTCCTCTCCAACAACAGACAGAGTCAGGAACAGTGGGGTTCATTGTATGTATTAGAATCAATCTCAGATTGATTTGCATTGATGTGTACACATACAAGGAATTTGACCCCTTCACTGTGTTCATCATGTCTGCCTGACTTCATGCTATCTCTGACTGACTGCCTCTGAAATATCAGCAGCCTTCCTGTGCTGTGTGCTGATGAATCCAGACTCTGTCCATGGTGCTGAAGCAGCAGACAGCTGTGAAATTGTGATTCTTTTGTTTGACCATAACAGTCCTTCATGAAGAGGTTTGTTAGTCATGCAGGTAATACACCACCTATGGTTAAGTACCTCATACATGCCCACTTCAAAACAACTGAACTTTCCCATAAAGCCATATGAAGTAACAACTAGGATGTGTTGATTTGCTGCTGGAAATACAATCATATTTTTATAACTTTGTGTCACCAACATCAATTCCTGCAAGTTTGTTTCCTTTTTGATTTCCATTTTGTGACTAATGCCGATATATAGTCCTGATTAAATGAAAGCCCTATGCCACAGTGAGCATGCATGGCATAAGCAAACACCCTGAGTGTTATTTGTTAGATTGAGTGCAACTCCACCTCCCACCCCAAAAAACAAATAAATAAACAATCGATGCCTCGCACAGGGAGGAAAACTCATGCAGCTTGGGGATCAAAATGTCACCGAGGCAGCTCAAGCCCTCAGAGGTAAGGAATGACATCATCATCACTTCCTTACATGTTAATTAGTGCATGAAATTTCACACAGCACAATAACCAGAAGCCACAGAAGTGTTAGATTGCTTTGTTGTTGCATCAGTGTGATGCAGGGGTTGCTCTGGATCTCTCTGTGTGTGGTGTTTATTCATTAATATATGTAGTAGTTTCTCTGATCCCATTTCAGAGAGAATACAAAGGACTCGTCCAATTCGTGCACGTGGAAGTCACTATTGGATCAGGTGCTGCAGTCATTCAACATTTTTAATAATGCCTGTAAAAAGTCTTTTTTTTTTCCAGTGGGCTAATAGTTATACCACGATTTCTAATAATTGCAGACTTGGAGATTTTCATCCTGTGCAAAACTGCAGAGTATGTAATTTGTAAAGTAAATGTTCCAGTGTGAGATTTAGTGAGCGAGGCACCCTGGCAATGTTATTACCATGCAAATACAATTATCTGCACTGTAATTTCAGACATAATTCTTATTTACTGCATGTAATTCTTGTAGACATTTGAATTCTATGTTACTCTTGTCATGTAAAGTGGGGGTAGTCATCACAGGATTTGAGATATGTTCTGAATATATTATTGGCCAACATTTCTGTGCTTTTACACAGCTTAATCCATGATTTTAGTCTATCAACCCTATGTAAATGCACACAGCATTTTTTTTTTTTTTGGTAAAATCAAGCTTTCCTTCTTTGTCCATCTGCCACTTCATCGCACAGAAACAAGCATTATAGTAAGCAATATGAGTTCAGGACAATAGCAGCTCAACATATAGCCACCTCATCAGCATTTTCACTTGAAGTGTTCTAAACAGCAGCTGGTGGGTAGGTCTTTCCATGAAGAAAAAAACATGCCCCAGTGGGCAGGAAGTGATGTGTGGGTTGTGAGCATCAACAAAACATTCAAAAATAGACACAAAAGCATTAGTGAGCAATGAAACACCAACACCAAATCATAAGTCAAGCTATTTTCAAATAATATACACCTTGCAGAACAAAAGGAATCTGTCACACAAAATAACATCTTCCACACAGAAATGCCAGGTGATCTGACATGCACGCATGCAGGCAAATGGTGAAGGAAATTGATTACACTGTGTAAATATGAGTTGGGCTCAATTTTGAGGTTGTGTGACAACATGTAAATGCAAAGCAAGTATAAAAGCAGCTATCAGAGGAGCATGCACGGTGACCTTTTGATGGAGAGGATGTGAAGGCTAAAGAGACTTAATCAAATGGAACCCTCCCTGCCACGGCGAGGTTTGACAGGTGCTGTGCATGAGCAGTGAACCAAGCTATGAAACCTACTAAATGATTAATAATAGCCTGTAGCTTTATGTGTGATGAGACAAGAGGGAATAGTTATTGGCAATTTCTCTCCTGTCTTTTTTTCCACACACACGCAAAAACAGAGACCTTTTGGATTACCACAACTCGCACCACCTGCAGTGCGTGAGCTTGTACTTGTTGCCAGTGGCCAAGCCACACTCCCCTCTCTCTCTCTCTCTGCCATGCAAACTCGAAGCGCTTCGGGCCAAACAGCACATCTGCTCATCCCACCCCTGAGAATCATCTATTGCTCATGTGCAATTAGGGATCAGAGATCTCAGATCAGAATGCCACATGAATATAGCCCTGTGTTTTGATCAGCGGACGGAAAGAGTGAGAGGCGTGAATGGATGATGGGTACGGTAGGTAGGTGGGTGCATAAAAACAATGCATTTTTTTTTTACTGCTCTAAAGTCACCTCATCATAAATATGGATTTGCGATGATGTCCTCTCATGATTTCCCAGCATCACTGTGTCAGGCTTACACTTGCCATCCATCCTCTCGTCGTCTTGCCCTACATGCCTGCATTCATCACGCTCTATAATGCACACAAGGTCACTTAATAATAAAGGGTTCTTTTAACTGCTAAATGTTCAGGACTGCAGGCCTATAAAGTTTGCTTGTGTGTGTGTGTGTGTGTGTGTGTGTGTGTGTGTGCATATGTGTTTTTGTCTGCTGGTTTGTACCTTTTATGCTGCCAGAGTCGGAGCATTTTCATTCCGCTCAGAGATCAAAAAAGCCTGAGGGAAATCAAAGTAAGCATTTCCTCCATTCTAAAGCACCACCTTTAATAGGCACAATGCCATCCAAGCGTTCAGCCCTGTCCTGTGGACTGTGAACACATATCATGGCCTAAAACTGCCAATCGCTTTCAAAAGATATGTGGGAAAATTCCTCTTATTCCTCCATCTTGTCCATTATGCACTGGTGCAATATTTAAACAGCTAGATATTCTCTCATGTTATACCATGGTCATGTGTTTCTTGTTATATTGTCAGGTCATAAAGGGTATGTTTGTTTACGACCAGTCACCATCACGTGAGCAAAATGGTTTCCTTTAACAGCTCTTGTCAGAGGTCGATGTTTCATGAATCATTATATACATTCTGCGCTGAGTGAGTAAGGCCTACCCAAGCGGTTAAGTAGCATCTTGATTTACTACAGCAGCTTTAAGGACAGGTTACCCAACTTTAAAAAATGAACAGACCCACACAGCGCTCCTTGTCCCAGGGGAGCTGTGTATGGTGTGTCGCTTTGTAAAAGAGCACATTAATAAGGGCAGAGCTTGTTCCTTCATGTCATCTAAGTGTTTCTGGAGGGCATCCGCCATGTCCTCCATGCTCTAGAGGCAGGGATAGTGATGGGATGTGTTCCATTTCTTAATGGATACTCCACAAATAAGGATTCCCTGATGAACAGTCAGATGACCATTTTTTTTTTTTTATTATTATTATTATTTTTTTTATATCTTGGCTGATGCAAATTATAAATATAAAAGGGTCATTTTACATAAATAGAATTGGTTTAAATGTGCAGCATAGGCACACTGTCAGCTTTGTCATCATGATAAACATGATAAATGATAATAGTGTCAGGTACCGTAAATCCACCAGTATGTGCAAGCTCTTTAATCAAAATTATATTTTTAATGCAAAAATATAATTATTGTTGTTATCCATGATTTTACTGTTTTACAAAAAATAGAAAAAAATATCAAAGCACATTATTATTATGAGTATTTGATAGAGATGTTATATTCCAGTTATTTCCTGTCATTCCTGAACAGAAAAATATGTTATTTGCTTTTTGGATTCATTTCTGACTTCTCAGAGAATTCCAGTGTTTACATTTGGGTTTAAAAGTTGAAGTTTAAATTCCTTAGTCCTGTTCAAAATGCAAAGAGTAGGGAACTCAGTGAGAAAGAAAGACAGAAAGAAAGAAAGAAAGTGAATGAAATGATGCTGGAATAAGGCAGATGGTCTAATAAATTTGTTAAGCACTATACTGCGTGTATTTCAATTGAATGCACTAAAAAACAAGCCAGTGCTCCACAAAGGGAGTTGCCTGTAAAAGTTTTGAGCCCAAAATATGTTCGATAAATAAGTTTCATATCAGCCTTGTTTCATGTTTGTAAAAAAAAAGCCATTGGCCAAGTTCAGGCAACAAACTGCTTGATCGAGGTGAGAAAAACGAGTTTGTGTTAAAAATGTTAACGTAACAAATGCTGTGAACTCAACATTTACTTTTGGTTTTAACACAGAGCACTACCAGCAGCCTCGTCTATGAACGTCCTCTGCTTGTGTGCCAGAGTATCTCGTTCTATTAGCCCAGAGGTTCGGTACACCAATACAAATCTAGTGAGCAGCAGTTCAACATGGATGCCTTGTCTTTAACACAAGTGAAACAAATTTCTCCTCTTGGTTCCACTGAGGTTAATAGTGTCCAGACACAGCAGCCATTAAATTAATTAAAACAAAAATAGAGTTCCCACATCACAGAGATTGATGGGGCTCTAGCAAAGATATTTACAGGTAACTTAATTACATTCACCAAATAAAACACATCTAGGTCACAAAGAGGAGAATTCTAAATAGGCAATTAAGCCAGTGGTAAGAGCCTTAATAAGGCAAGCAAAGTACATAAAATGAGGGGAAGTAAGTGAGTGTCAGTGCAAACGACTTTGCCTAACACTATTCATCATGGGACTAAGTGGTAAGATGGTGTCGCGCTTCTAAATTCTAACAGCATTAATCCCAGATAGCAGGGCTCATACCAGTCAGTATCAATAATGGCAATAATAACTTATCCATCTGGATGTCATCCAAACCCTGACTGGTTAATTATGCTTCCCTCATGAATATGCCTTCCAGTTTTAACAGTGGGAGAAGAAGAACATGGCAGGGGGATAGACAGAGAAGAAGGGAGGGAACAGCTGAGCAGCCTCACATTTAAATAGCTTTTGTTTGCCAGTTCAGAGGCATCTGTCTGTTATGTGCTCTTGATCATGGTGACATCGGCTTTAGGGTCCATGCCTTATCCCAGCTGGTGGACGTCAGGGGACCTTGAGCATCTGCAAAGATGACAAGAAGTCATTTATTAGACAGCAACCTTGACCGCCTTATTGTCTCCAAACTTGAAATTGTTATTTCTGAAAGGAATACAGTTTGATCTCTCTGGTGTGACATGAATAGTTTTCACTACAGAGAGTGAAGGACGGAGCAAGGCCTGTTAGTCTCCATTACTGGGTTCACTGCATATGTGCAAGCTGCTCTTTCAGACACATTTCAATACTAATGAATGTCTGAGGTGATATGAAACTTCATTTGTGTAATCACTTTATAGTGGTGGATAGTAACTAAATTAATTTACTCAACTTAGATTTAGTTGTACTTTATTTCTATTTCATGCTACTTTTCACTTGAATTTCATTACATTTCAGATGAAAATGTAATGATTTACATACTTAAACATCATACAAAACAATTTATAAACACATAATATGTGAGGATGTGAGAGGTGCAACATATTTTTCTCATAAGCCAATCAGAGCGGAATGTTTTTTTTTTGTTTTGTTTTTTTTTCGGGAGGATGAATCCCTTAAAGAGAAACCGTGTATACAGGTCTATTCAGACTGACTCTGAGTTCAGGACTTATGCTTTTCCACAGGATGCTGTTTATATTGTTACCTCAGTAAACTATATGAGGCTTCCTCCACTACTGGCACTGCCCATTCTTTGTCAGTGTGAACTGAGAAAGATAACCCCAGCAACATAAAATATAACACCGCAACTGACATTCACAGCAAACAGACCTTTTCTGCCTCCACTTTCTTATGCAGACATAAGCCCACCTGGCAGAGCCTGGCTCACCCCCACAAGAAGTTTTCTTTGAGAGAACTCACTACCCTAACCCAGTTCTATCCTTTAAGATGAGTATCCCCTTACCTTAATCCCCTATTGGAATAGCAAAAGGTTTCTGTTCCTGAAGTTTGATCCCTAAGGATTGGATCCCCAAATTTTGTCCCAAGCACAGACTAAATTAGGAGACACAGTTTCCCTTTACATTTGAACAGAGGAATACAAAGAGGCTGGATAATGACATTATGCTTTTGAAGCAATACAGAGTAACTTTTCAGCCTTTATAAAACATTTTCAGAACTTTTGTGATGATTCATCGACTTACAACTAGTTGACACCTCTGTCATGGCTTTAGGGAGTCTGTATTGCTTTCACTGGCACTAAGCAACTTTGAGGAGGGTAGCAGGAACCCTGCCACACCAAAAACTACAAATGTGCTGACTGCTTTACAGCATACGTCACTTCCCCATTTCCCCATTCGTTACAAAGATGGAAGTCGATGCAAATGCTGCAAAACAACCAAAGAAATGAAAAGTTTTGTCTGAGGAGACAAAAAAAAAGGAAAAAGGGAGATAACCCGGGTAAAAGGACAGTCAGGGTTGATATTCAGGTGGCACCTTCCTGCCGGGACGTGTGTTTAATGAGAAATTATCCAGCATAACATCTATGTCAAGGCTCTAAACTCAGTTGCGTGTTTGTGTTTAGCCACAATTAGACTCATTACCTCATCGCTATTCATCCTTCACACAGCCACTGGAAACAGAAATGTAGTTCAATCCAACTGCAGGCGACTGGGAGATCAGGATTTTACGACGCTGTGCGCTAGTCCTCATGGGAAATGTGGTCTTCCCTCAGGCAAAACACTACTGCTTTGGTCCACTGCCGCTACCAAAATCAACCAAAACTGAGAGTTCTTAAGTATTGCTTTAAAGGTGACACATTATGATAGTTTTCAGATGTATACTTGGATTTTGGCCTTTTACTAGAACACGTTTGAAAAAACAAAATTAACATAGTGTCTGTCTGAATATACCTGTATTCACCTTCTGTCTGAATGTGTGGGTGATAAGTTATAGTGAGCCTGAATGTGACTTAGGAAGGAGCTACTAAACTGAACGACCTGTTGAACCACGTTTCTGAACTAGACAGCCCACAAAAACTCACTGGGTTGTCTTATTTCGTCTTATTTCAGTTTTTGGTTTAGTCACTCCTAGATAACCAACTGTATGAACACAAGCACTGAAAAAAAAGTGTGTTTTTTTTTTTTTTAAGATGTCCCTTTCATAACAATGGTAAGACACTGGCCCATTTTCCACTTGACTTATGACTTGACTTGCCCCTTTGTGCTTTACTTATGTTATATTAGTTTTGCTATGACTGATACGTTCGTTGTTGCGGTTGGAGGAACAATGATAACTGCGGCGCTGCGCTACAACTAACCTTTTGTAAAGGTCAGGTAAAATAATGAAAGAGGTTCAACCGTGACTTAATGGAAATGGCTATACGGATCATGTTGGCAAGGTGTAAGAATGGCGTCATTAACCCCTGCCACTGTCTTGCTGTACTCTTGGCAGAAATGTCGGCTCGCTTGGCTCCACTAATCAGGTTTTCAGTAATTTCCCTCCTTTTTCTTTAAAACTATAACATCTGTGGGAAAAAAAGTACCATTCATTTTCTTCACAAATTTGTTTTGTACAAAGTGATGTGAGACACATTTTGTTATTGATGTCCACGTAATGATTTGCTGCTGTAGGCAGCATGATGGTACCTGGGGAAAGTGAAAGGACATTTTTCAGCCTTTGAATGCTGGTAAGAATCAAGGGGAGGTTACCACCTGCCTCCATAACTGAACCATTCACCAGTGTCCCTGTCGTTTAAATTAATAATTTACATTGACATTTTCAAGCACAATGAACAACAAAGTGAACTTTTGTTCTCACTTTTTCCTCTCTCTTATCCTGAGCCAATGTCTCCACATAGTCTGTACAATTCAAGGTGAGTGTCCCCAGCTGCAGTATGACAGTACAGATCTGAATACTTTGTTTGACCATCATTATTCTCTGCTAATTCAATTATGTTGACACATTGGGATGACACTGTTGACTGGGAGACTTGTGAAGGAGGCTGTGATTTTAACACTTGTTGGAAGCTGTAATTGTGTTGACACAACACACAATGAAACATCATTCAGAACTCAAGATCAAATATTTGACAGTCACAGTTCCCAGCTAATACATGTGGTGTAACACATCAGCTCAGCCAGCAACCAGCCTACATTATCACAGTGGTGGTTCACACATTCACACCCAGAAATTGTTTTAATTCCAGTTTCCATTTCACAATAAAGGATTGTTTACTCTTGTACTTTAGTGGTAGAAAATACACAAGCTTTACATTTTTTCCACCTCAGCCAGTAAAATGAGTGAAAGTATACATTGTGTTTCTAACACATAACATTCTTTGGAATCGACAGTCCATCTTAACATTTGGAGAGGAGTTGAGATTTCTCATATTCCCTAACAGGAGGCTGAATAGATTTGACACTTCTATGTGTTAAAATGACATGCTGCACATTTTCATTTATAGCAGGTATCTCACATGCAGGAATCATCTTACAAAGTGGAGCCAAAAACATGTTTCCTCTCAGAACCATTTTTATTACTCAGATCCCTCTGTGAATCACTTTATGTGATAATAGCTGCATTTATACCATCTGGTTAGTTTTTGATTGGTTTTTGTGACATTTGCATTTCACATCATATGTGTTTTGAAGTCTACGGTCTCAGTCTGTTGTTTACCTTGCTGAATTATTCAATTGCTGAGTACCAAAATAAATCCTAGTCACATAAATATTATCAGAGCAGTTCTACCTCTTGCACACACTCGGCAGCGGTTGTATGGGATGTTATTTTGGTGTGTGAAGAATACATTTTGTTCTATTTGTCATTCTAAGTCACTCTGGATAAAAGTCTGAGCCAAAAAAATGTCAGTATAATGTAATGCTAATGACTTTTATGTTAAGCTTTGTGGAATCTTTTACCTCTCTAACACAAACCCAAATATTTATGGGACCATGTGCATGCACTTGCATTCAGGAGCACGCAGACAACACACAGTACAACACTCCACCTCAATACTTCAAAAGACCCATCTGATACAATAAAGAAGAAGACGGCAGAGAAAAATGTAATCGGCAACACCAGATTGGGTCCAAAGAATTCCTGATCTGTTTTTTGTCCTTGACTGCATTACATTTTGTCAGGTGGACAAAGTTGTCAATCAGGCTGGCAAACCTATTTTACGTTGTCAATAGGACAGAGAAGAGAGTGTTCATTCTTTCAATAGAGGGTTAGAGATTAAAGTAGGCCAAGCAGAGAAGAGGTAATTTTCTGGGGTGATGTATTGACACTAAGACTCGATCATCTCCCACATTGTATTTTAGATCTGCTCTGTGAGACGGCCAGACCATGGAGAGAAATACTGCTGCTTCCATCCAGCATATGGTCTTACTCGTCATTATAAGAGCCATTTATTTCTTTTACTTTCCCTGATAAATCTTTTCATTTCATGATGAGCAGATAGGTGTGATGGTGTGGGTTTGTTTTAGCTTGTTTTGTATTTGAAATAACATTCAGCTCACTTGTATCACATTTGTCATTTTTACGCCATGTTTTTACCATAAAATGATTGTGGCTGCAGTTAGATTTAGGCAACAAAGCTACTTAGTTTGGTTTAGGAAAAACATCACAGTCTTGGGCATAAAATAAGCGCTTAAACTAAGTTAACTACGCGCTTAAATATATACAGTCATGGAAAAAATTATTAGACCACCCTTGTTTTCTTCAATTTCTTGTTCATTCTAATATCTGGTACCACTAAACGTATAATACAATGAACACAACAAAAAATGCAGCTGGTCACATAATACTTTATGTCCTATTTGACATTCTTAAGCTTAATTGATTCCCAGGGTATATAAGAGGCCATTTCATGTCACAAGCAGCACTGCACATGCAAAGGCCTAGAGTGGTTTCCTGCTTACATTCAAGCCGTAGCACAACTCAGAAGTTGTCAGCTCTCACATAATGCCTAAAACAAAAGAATTATGTGAAGCAACAAAGGCAGCCATCTTGGCACTGCTGGAAATTGGCATGAGTGAGAGACAGGTAGCGAAAAACTGAAGATCTCCAAGACAGCCGTTCATTACAACAAAAAAACAAGCTGAACATGGCACTACCAAATTGCTACCTGGCCGTGGCAGGAAACGTCTTTCTACCCCACGAGATGACCGTGCACTCATCCGTTCCTGTGTCAGGAATCGTCGTCAGACCTCCAGGGACCTTAAAAATGAGTGGGCACTGTCGAGAAAGGTGACTTGCTCGGCAAGGACAGTTCGAAACCGACTTGTTGAAGCTGGTTTGAAGTCACACAGAGCACGCAAGAAGCCCTTCATCAATGAAAGGCAGAGGAAGGCCCAGTTACTCTTTGCTCGAGACCACAAGGATTGGACTGTTGATGATTGGGCTAAGGTTCTCTTCAGTGATGAATCCAATTTTGAATTGATGCCCACTCCAGCCAACTTACTGGTTAGGAGGAAGCCTGGAGAAGCTTATAACCCAGACTGTCTTGCCCCTACAGTAAAACATGGGGGTGGATCAGTCATGATCTGGGGTTGTTTCAGTCTGAGTGGAACAGGGCAAATGCAATTGTGTGAAGGCCGAATGAACCAGGTCAAGTACAGGACTACCCTTGAAAACAGTCTTCTTCCATCAGCTGGAAAACTCTTTCCTGCCTCGAATGACTGGATTTTCCAACAAGACAATGCCCCTTGCCACACGGCAAGGTCAGTTAAAGCCTGGATGGAGAACCACAACATTCGCACCATGCCTTGGCCTGCTCAATCACCAGCTCTTAATCCAATTGAAAACCTGTGGAAAATCATCAAACTCAAAATGGAGAACCACAAGCCCAAAAACAAAGAAAATTTGTTTGAATTTGTCCAACAGGAATGGGCTGCTGTGACAGCAGAACAATGTCAGAAGCTGGTGGAGAGCATGCCAAGACGCATGGCTGCAGTCATCAAAAACAATGGTTATGCAATCAAGTATTAACTCTTGTGTGTATCATGTGTTTAAAGCAAACAGAAAAGAAAACATGGAATGCTTAAAAGTAGTGTTTTTGGCGGTACAATGCCATAGCTATTGATGTAAGAATTTAAGTAATTTTGGTTATTATCAAGAAAACCATGGAAAATGAATAATCCTTAGTTCTTAAATTAAACTCTCATGAGCTATTTTTGTTGTTATCATTATAATTGTCCAAACAAATGTACCTTTAGTTGAGCCAGGCATTAAAATTAACAAGAAATTGAAGAAAACAAGGGTGGTCTAATAATTTTTTCCATGACTGTATATGAAAAACACATCTTAACAGCTTCAATATAACTCAGAACATAAACACCACGCCAAAAGCAGCTAAGCTGTTGCTATTGATTGCAAGCAGTTAGAATGTGCATCCATCCATCCATCCATCCATTATCTACCGCTTATCCTCACATAGGGTCGCGGGGGGGCTGGAGCCTATCCCAGCTGTCTTAGGGCGGAAGGCCTAAGGGACAGGGATTCGAACCCGGGACCTTCTTGCTGTGAGGCAACAGTGCTAACCACTACACCACCGTGCCGCCCACTAGAATGTGCAGTGTTTGATAAATTTATTAAATATTCCTTCCTGTTGTCTAAAAGAGCATCATTTCATTCACTTTAACTGGACTGTTTTGCTCCTCACTGAGTTATCTACTCTTCACCATTTTGAACAGGAGTGAGGAATTTAAACTGAATTCACCTTTTTAGACCCAAATTTGATCCAGAACACTGGAATTCACTGAGAAGTCAGAAATGAATCCAGGATAACAAACAACCACTAAAACATTTTTTTTTTTTTCTGTTCAGGAATGACAGGAAATAACTGTTTAACATCTCGATCAAAAAATAATAATATGATTTTTTTGAACTTATTTTGGAAAACAGTAAAGTTGAAAATGCATGGATAACAACAATAATTATAATTTAAAGATATTTTTATTAAGCTTGCACATACTGGTTTTTACAGAAATATAAAAAAAAATATTTTGGTATTACTGTTAATTTAAGGCAGCGGTGCTAAACACCTCACACTGGGTGATGGACTAATAAATTTGTTAAGCACTGTATATGCTCAAAATTCATGTTTTTTTTTTTTCCACCTTGGGAGTGTAACTCTAATTAAGTCAGCTACTTTTTACAAGCCACTTATTTTCCATTGCAGTCAATTGAAACAACAATGCCAGAGGCCTGTGTGGCAGCTTCACTCATTCAACTGGATGTGTCACTTGAGATGTGACATCTGTGATGTGTGCCTGCTAACACTGCACGGCACTCCAGGAAGTTGTTAGTGAGATGCAGAGGGATTGGCAAATAACCTCTGATTAAGTGCACGAGTCGAAACAAATTTCTACAGACCGCCTTCAGATTGAGGTCTGTGATACATTGATTTCAGTGTCATGCTCAACTCGCCTCAGTGCCCTTAAATCTAAATTCATGCTTCCCTTAGCAAGCAGAATTGTGGCATGCAGACAAAGAATTAAAAAGTGGTCATTATAGGTGGAACAGAGCCAAGAGACCAGATTGCATGACACCCTCTTAGTGTGGTCAAAGGCATTTGCTGCATAAGGGGTTAAGTCAGGTAAGAAGCATGTTAAGTATTCATGGCATGAATATTCAATCAAAACCATCCCTGATCACAAGCCTTTAAGTAACCAAAATTGCAAGCTGAGCATGTCGAGTAAAAGGGTCCTCTAATCTATTATGCTACCAATAGGTGAACAAAAGTATCAGTACTGGACTGTATTACTGTCTCTGTGCGCTACAATTTAATGATCATGTCAGCATTTCTGTTCAAAGGCCTCACTTCTGATCAGATAAGCCTCTCGTTTCCTCCCCTTATTTGAATTCTCTTGAACTAGAAAATGGATCTTTCCCCTGTCTATTGAGGAAGTGAAACAGGATCCAAGAAGTGCTTTTGGAAAGGAATTCTGATTAACAACATAAAAGAATATTCAGTTCCACTGGAAATTACTGGGTGAGGGAAATGTCAGAGTAGAGCTGGAACAGGAAGGGGGTGTGAAGCAGTGCTCCTTCTGTGTTAGTTAAACCATGGGGTTCGCTGTTTCCTGGCCAGGTTGTACAGGGTGATGACAGGGATGATGATGACATGAAAGTGTGATTAATTCAGTAGACTATGGAGGCGAAACAAGCAGACCACAATGAAGTTCAAGGAATCCTTTCATCAGAAGAGAGGGCTCAATAAGCAAAGTCAGCAAAGTGACTTCATTGCTTAACAAGGATTAGCGCTGGAAGCATCTCAGTTGCTCATAAATAACAGTTTTCCTTCATCATTTTGCTGGTTTGACCAGCAACAAATTAAATGGCCACCGTTTTATCTCCCTCCTCGTCTCCTTTGTTGCCTGTGACCTTGAATGTTTGCCCATTAAACTACCTACACTTTGACAAGTATCCCTCTCAGCCTCAGGGAGCTGATGCACAAAGATAATGAATCAATTGTTGCCTTTACCCATGATCCAAAGGTATGATAACTCTCGATTGAGCCTGTTTGCCTGAGAAACTCTGAAACCTCCAGGGAGCGACTGTAGGCTATAGCAGAAGGGTAAAGTGATGCAGAAAGAGGTCACTGTCTATTTTTCCAGCCAGCCGCTTCTTGAAAGGTCTAGATGCTATTGAACATGTCCACAAAGAACTTCTTTCAAAACTGCTAGTGTTTAGTTTAGCAGCAATTTGAATAATTTGCAACACAAAATATGTTTATGTATTTATGTAAGAAAATAACAAACAAAAAAAAATCCTGAATTGAATTGAATTTTTTTTCAACATAAAATGAAAATGCATTTATTTGTAGCCACTAAAGCAGGGTTTTTGATGTCAGTCAGTCCACCTCCACTGAAACATTGGAATGAATTATTGGATGGATTGAATATGTGTGCAGATACTTACTGTAAGCCTCCCGGAGGTTAATTTTTATTGATATTGTTGAAATATTCAACATCTACTGATTGGACCAATAGTTTAACATTCATAGTCCCCAGAGAATGAACTGTTTTCTCCTGTAGCGCCACAAGCAAGCCGACATTTATGTGACTTTTATTTCTTTGTGAAATACGATGTGTTTAGATATACAATGTTCATGATCTTTGTGGACTTTGACCATCCTGTGATTGGAACTCGTAAATTACGAGGACAGCACGAACACAGCATAAAATGTAAGCAATGAAAGGTAACAACAATTCTTATTTAAAATTAAAATATACATATTAATATGTACATATATTTGGGTGCTTTATGGTTTGTTTTATTGTAAAGCAATTATAATTGCATTAGTTGTTGTAATCAATCCAAATGTATCATGTTGCTGTGTTACTGTCAACAGTAACAAATTATAGGTGACGTGTTCCCAGTAACAGTGGTAATAACTGTGATTTAATATGTCCTGTAAATGACAGGTACAGAGTAAATAGTAATCATAATTAGTGGGTTTTACTCCTGACTGATCTTGGTGAAAAGACATGATGAGAATGACAAAAAAAAGTCTTACTGGTTCTCTGTGAGAATTAATGTTAGAAAAAAAATCCACTTTTATGACCGGAGATTCTCAGCACTCCTACAGCTTTGCCCCAATTAATCACTTGAAAAACCACCACAAATCTCCTGTCCAAAGCTGTACAGCGCTCGCATGTCTCATTAATACATTTTAATTTCCCGTCATCTTTAAACATCCCATCTACTCTCTCTCCCACACATGCAGTATTCAAACATACAGTCCCACTGGTACCAAGGCCTCATCACTAAAGTAGGAGAATTACGGATTCAACCGTCGTCTGTTGCTAATGCACAACTGACACTGCTAAACATTTTGATTTACATTCTGGTTTGTGCATTTTTTATGTTCATGTAATGCTTACACTCATCATGTAAGGGATATTAGTGTCTCTTTCGCTGAGGCCCATAAAAGCTGACATTATGAGATGTAACGTCTGTGAGAAGAATGTCAATTGTGGGGCTGTCATTTATCTGGATGCTGCATACTAACGTACTGTATGGAGCCTCGGAAATTCTCTGAAACATGAGCATTTCCAGAAGAAGTCAATCACATTGAGTCAATCAATTATGACCAGCTCTGGTGATTAGGTTGGAGTGGACTTTTCATGCAGAGCATACCTAAGTGAGGTGCTGCTTATCTCTCGTGCAAGCACTGCCTGAATTTGGCTGGTAGATAGAGCGATGCTGCTTTAGGTTTTTGACAAGCTGCATTACATATAACTGTGTACCAGCAACTGATGATTCAACGAATATGCTGTGTTATTTTTTGATCATGTCTTGGATAGAAGCTACGTGTCAATTAAAGTCCATAATTCATGTCTGACTTCATATTGTGTCATTTCAAGGATTTTTAAAATGATATATAAGGACTCTATTTAAGTTCCATTCTCACATCACTGGACACTGTAATTATCCCTGATTATATGCTTTTTATTCTCACCTTGATACAGATATTCTAATTTATTAAAGACAAGGGTTTTTGTTTTTGCAACTCTCAAGGTATAGGTAGGGCTGGGATAGCTCGAAATAAGTATGACATCTCAAAAACAATGAGAACGATGACATTTATTATGATCTTGTGATAATGAATTGTTGTTTTCACAGAAACCCAAAACTATTATTATTATTATTATTATTATTACTGTTATTATCAGTAGTAATATTAAGACATTTTGTATCTGACTAGTGCACTCTGTGCAAGTATGAATTATTAATGCACACATTATTGAATGAATTATGAATGAATGTCTGTGAACCCACAAACATAGATTACCGCATCAGTTTTATGTATGAAAAACTCACACTAGCACAACACTGTAGAGGTCACAACTGGTTAGAATATGATACCTGTAGATATGAAACATCAGTAAGGAAACTATTATTGCTGCAGATGTGCAACACAAAATAAAATTTCAAACAAAGTTGAGTTTTAGTGACTTTCAAAATGTGGAGTACTTAAATTACTTCATTGCAGCCATTATCAGTGTTATTTTGACTTACTCAAAAAACACAACAAAAAAAAAAAAAAACTAAGCGAGTGTTTATCAAAGTCCATCACACATAATAAACTTAACACTTTTGAACAACAGCCAATCTAGCCCCCCTCAAGGAGAAAAGCAACACTCCAATCAACACTTGTCAACCCTGAGTAGCTGTCACTGAATGAATCTACACTTTGAAACACTGAAACATCTCCAGGAGTCAGGTGTGGAGTTCTGAATCACCTTGATTAGTACCATTACCATCTGTCACACTGGCAGGCACTTGTGATTTCAAGGTGAGCTAGAAACTCCATAGACACTGCTGGCTTTCCTGACATGTGATAGTGCCCACTGACTCTGACTGTCCTGCTGCGCTTGCTGCAGCATGATTTGTGTGGCATGTTGCTTGTGTGAAACAATACAGGGGATTCTGATTAAACAAAGTCACCTACCAGATATGCCACTTCTTGTTGGCTAATTTAGGAGTGCATTTGAATTTAGCACAGTCAGTCTGCACTTTCATGTCTGGCTGGTAACGCAGTGGATGATTGCACATGCCATCAGCCTGGGGAACTGGGGTTCGACTCTCTCCCAGTCCCGGCTACCAAAATGTGCGAGGGTTGCGTCAGGAAGGGCGTCCGATGTAAAAAAAAAAAAAAAAAAAAAACTAACTCCAAGCCTACAAGTGGATCATCTGCCGTAGCAACCCCGGAAGGGAGCAGCCAGAAAGGACAAACAAACAGTCTGCACTTTCATCTGACAGGTCTTAACATTGAAGGTTAAAGGGGAGGTGCATTTTTTTTTACAAATTGGACTTTATTTCTGGGATAACATACTGCCATTTGTGATGTTGTCCCTTAAGCATACATGCTTTATTTTAGTGTCTTAAGTAAATAAGTGAATCTTATTAAACATCTGTTATTTGAGAAATGGTCAAGTTTGTGTCCGCTTCACTCCTGTTAAATGGATATCGTCAAATCCAAAATTGTCAGAAATACTCCAAATGACCCCAAAGTGAAATGAGTAAATGGCAATATTTTATCCCAGAAATAATGTCCAAACAGTTAATAACTTCCCCTTTAATATACAGCATAATATGGCAAACCACACCTTTCAAATCAATTGTTTTTGTATGGCCCAAATTATAGAATTTTGCCTCAAGGGGCTGGTTAAACCCTATGAGGATAAGCGGCAGAAAATGGATGGATGGATATATACCTAATAATACATTAAAGGTCCTGTATTTAAGCATATAGTGGAGAGGTGCCAGATTTCAACCTACTGAGCAACGTCAGCTCACTCCTCCCTTTTCAAGGCTGCAGTAACATGAGCCGCCCAGTACAAACCTGTAGTAATGCTGTGGTGTCTTTCAGGACCTTTGCCTCGCTATTTTAAGAGCAATGACATGCAGATGCCACCAGGGCTATGCATTTCCATTTGATGACCCTCTTATGGGGGCGGCTGTCACTCATTGGGATAGTAGTCGTCCCTGAACCTCAGGGTCATGGGTTAGATCCCCCACTCCTAATGTCTACATGTCATTGTCATTGTCCTTGAGTGAGACACTTAACCCCCAACTTGCTCCCTGGGCGCTTTGTACAGCAGCTCGCTGCGCCTTTACATGATGGGTTAAATGTAGAAGATGAATTTCATGTATGTACTTGTATATATGTGACACTAAAGGTTGTTTAATATTAGCATTTAGTAACTTTGGGGCTCTCGGCAGAGCATGTTGGGCTACATTAGAAACATGGCTGAATGAAGAAGACCCACTCATTTTGTAGATGTCGGACTAATTCTAAGCTAGCATAAACTCAACAATGCAGTACACACAGTCCATTAATCATACTAGTGCAGTGCTGGTGCAAAACATGGCTGGTCAGAACATTTCAGAAATACAGTATTACTCACAGGGTAAAAGACACCCAAGAGGTTGTGTCACGTTGATTACAAGGAAAACAGTGCAGCTGTAACTTTAGTATATCCAGCACATGTAACTTTTATCCAGCTCAACTCTTTGAGAGCCAGCAGTGTGATTAAACTGAAAGTGCGTTGTGCCAGCATTTTTGCCCATTTTGAGTCATATTTCAAGACCCACAGATTATTTTTTATACTATGTCTCTGAAAACACTGAATAGAAAAGAAAGAGGAGACTCTATTTCATCATGAAAAAAAAAAAGTTTTACCTTGTTCCATTCTTGTTTTGTGTGTAGGAAACTGACAAGCCAGACTATGACATCAAATGTACAGCCTGGGGGCAGTCCACAGACAGAGTTGAAGCCTGTGGGTGGGACCAACCATTGTCATTCAAACTGCCTGTACACGTAATAGACCAGCGCTATGACCAATCAGAGCAATGGATAATGTGTCATAGTAAGCCCCATCCTTTTAGCTACGAGCAGAGCCAGCTGGTATATTAGACTTTTGCCGTAGCAGCTCGGGAAAATAGCAAATACATCCTTCCTTAAAACGGTTGACTTGAGTGCTTCTTTCTGCTCAACTTTCAAAGAAAAGCCCAAGTCTAACTCTTTCAAAATCGATGACAGAGCCAATTCAAACAACCACTGTTCATTAGCCACAGACATCTTTGTTGATCTGCTATCTCCAGCGTCGTGCAGCCCTGTCGTCATCATGCTTCGCCTGTCCCAATGACTCGCTACGCAGATAGAGTGTTGTGATTGGTCTGACAGATTCCTTCCCAGAGCCAGGATTAGCTCCTATGGTGCGCCGCTAGACCATCCTGCTGAGCAAAAAGATTTTCTGCTGCTTGGGTGTGTCTAGATTTCTAGGCTACAAAATCACCACTTTTTTTTCCAGAATCCGTCCATTTTGCTTGCTAATCTCAATTGTCTCCACTTCCTGCTTTAATCACTCTAGTATATACCATCTCTTTATGCACTTGACTACATCTTCCAGAAGCCCCAACATTACTCACAGGCTGACTCACAGGAGACCGAGATCGGCAACCCGCTGCTGAAAAACCACTTTGACATATTATTACATCAATGGCACTCAAGCATCGGATTTTAAATGACGCTGAAATATCACATGTCAATGGCACTCAGTGAGTTAAAGGTAAGTTTTCCAGCAGTGAAAGTGAACTGCTGACCTCCACCATTGCTGCTGCACAGAGCACTGCATGCATCTTTATTGATAATGTATTAATATTGCAAATGTTGCAGCAAATTTTGACACAGCACTCACTCTGGTCCCCTTCAATACACCTGCCAAGTGGGAAGTAATGATGAATGGTTCTTGAGATATGTGAAGGACAGGTATTTCTCACTTTATACTAAATACTAACAGCCTTTATTGTCACATATATACAAGAACATACATGAAATGTGTCCTTTGCTTTTAACTCATCATGTAAGGGAGCAGTGGGATGCTGAACAAAGCGCCCAGGGAGCAAGTTGGGGGTTAAGTGTCTCGCTCAAAGACACAGTGGCATGAAGACAGTAGGAGTGGGGGTTTAGGCATGACCACTCTACCCACTGACCTCCAGCCACCCCTGTAGAAACACTGATATTTAGATACAGGAACACATTAATGCTGTAAGCCTAAGGGAATGTTAAATTAATTCTGTTGAATCCTCATTTTCTTTATTGATCTGAACATGAGCACACTTATGCCTGTATCTCATCTGGCTGTTAATTTTCTGTTCTCCAGCGATATCTACAACTGAGCAACAGTATGATATTAAAGGTCCAGACATTTGTATATTTTTTTATTTCAAGTCTACAGTAAGTGAGGACAGTGCTTTAGTGCAAATATAAAGAGAATGTTAATGTCAATAATAAAGCAAAGAGCATGGGTAAAAATAGTTTTGACTGTCAGCTCAATTCACATGAGATTTTCTGCCCAATTGGAGCGCTGGCCACCCTCATAGCTTTAAAACTGATCAATGAAGGGAAATTAAATTTTCCTTTGCAATAGTTTACTGCATGAGTAGTCAGATGTCACGAGATTACAACTCCTGGGTTCAGCTGGCCTGCTCTACTCTGCGTGGGTGAGAACACAGTCATAACTCGATAAAGACAGGTTTATTGGGCTTGTATGACCCAGCCCTCCTGAAAGAAAGATGTCAAAGCTTGACAAATCCATTTAAAGCCATGCATCTTAATTTTGCTCTTCACTTTGATACGTGTGGGAGCACTGTGTGTCCTCATTGCTTCCCACATAGGGCTCTTCACTATATGGTATATGGCTTAGAAACATTTGAGAAAGGGCAGAGCAGCCACATATACAGGGTATTCATCAGAGGAAGCTTCTGACGTTATATTATTTTTATTAATACCACAATATGCAAATGAAACAATGAAAGAATGGAAAACTTCCCGGTTCTTTTAATAACTTTTGCTCTTTAAAATCACATTTAATCTTTTTTTTTGTGTGTGTGTGTGTGTGTGTGTGTGTAGAGAGGGTAGCGTGGGTTTAAGGACATTTCTTGATCATCTTTTTTCGTGTCACTACATTCATGCTCACAGGTCAGTTCAGTGTGAAGGCTGCAAGTGTTTCTCTTTAATATCTTCACGAGAGGAATATTGTTGAATTCAAAGAAAACCCTCAGTGATATCCCCCCCAAACTAAGTCATTGTGTAACTTTTAACTATAGTTCTGAAAGTCTCAGCAATACCAGTGCTTCTATATGAGCTACAGAAATACATGACACCATCAGCGAGAAGACTAAAGCTGCAGTTGGCAGTCTCTGAAATTCCAAGTCTAAGTTGGAAAATTTAAACTGATACAACTTTCATGTCCCTCCCCCAACTTCTACTAAGCTCCAAAACCGTCCCCCAAAGCACATTAGCCACAGTCAACGACGACCAGAGCTCAACCTAACTATTTACAGAGTGTAACCGTTTACATACATGTCTACCATAAAGCAAGAAAGAGATTCATAGAACAGCTGTCGAGAAGCAATATGACCAAATCAGCATCTAACTTTAAGTCATTCAAGTCCCATAGTTCCCTCCACCTCTCAAATGCGACTCCAGTGTTTACACTTGTTGGCAAGTGGTGAAACAAAACAGGGAATGCTGGATTACAAGATTACAGACTTTAGAGGGAGCTAGAGAATTTGGGATTTTTCCTAAACAGCCTATTTAATATACTACTTCCAGAATCCCATGACAGTTCAAGCAAATATGATTAAAAAATGTTGCCAACTGCACCTTAAATGTTTGACATCTGTGAATCAACCCTTTGTTGACCCTTTTTTTGCAAAAAAACACATCAAAATAAAGTTCCTCATAAAGATTTTGGTATGCAAATGCAAACAGATCTGTGAGAAGTGTACACCATCAATCTTTGTCAAAATCAGTGGTTAAAACCCATCAAAGGTCATGATTATAGTGAAATGCTGCCAAAACACAGCATACAGAGCTGATCTTTAGCTCCTCATATCTGTGTTTTTGTGAACACTCCCAACAAAGGTTGGAGTTAGGAGGATATATCAATCAATCAATCACCATCACCTCATCATGTCTGGAATCAGGTGCATGAGTTCAGTGTTTGACACATGCAGGTGGAGCTGTTTGGTGGCAATCATGACTTTAAATGCTTACCTTCCTCTCCGATTCACCGTCTTCACCTTATAATGTAGCAGGTGTCATCAGGTCTGAAAGGAAATCCACAGAGATATTGTCCTGAAAACCACCCTCTTCCTTCACTGTCATGTCCAATTTTTAAATTATACAGCATTTTTTACACACGTAATTCACAACCATAAGTCTCATGTGTTTGAATGCAAGGTGATAACACTTTGTCAGTGCAGCATCATACAATCAGACACCTGTTGGAAGGGTGGTAACATCTGTATCTTAAGTCTAGAGATAATACAGCAATGCAATCAAGCGTTCACTTGTCAACACTTACACACACACACACACACACACACACTAGGAAATACTTGGATGCTGTTTGTCACTGGTAGTGTGTACGTACAGGTTTTTGCATGAGGTTGCTAAGCTGTATGCTCAATTGGAAGCAGGTGCAGCGTAAAGACCTAATCACATTTGCGGCTCATTACCCAGTGACTGTGTGCACATATTTGCCTCTCTGTGTCCTTATTAATCAAGCACAGACAACCCTAAGTGCTCCTCTCCACTTTTCCACATGACTTGCTACAAGCAACAGTAGAGCACAACAACCTGATGAGACCACCTGCTGCTCTCTGCTTTTCCAACACCTGCAATGCATACGCTCATAATTTCTCACTTGACCTCTAACCGCTTGCCAATTGAAAGAGCGTCAGTTTTTAGGCCACTTGATTGTTGTTTGGCTCCCATGCATGTTTCCATATGTTTGTCTACTTATTTTGTGACTGAAAAGCAAATTAAAATGATGCATGTAGGGCAGAAAAAAAACAACTATTTCAGTGATTATTTCCTTTTTCCTTTGATTTGCCTTTGATTTGTGATGAGCTTGTTTTCTCTTGTAATGGATAGTAGCTTCCTCTCGTGTTTGTATATTAATGATATTCCATGAAATACGTGTCATTCAACAGGAAGGTCACATCTAATTATAGCAGGATTTTCAATAAAAGGGAATAAGAGCTGAACATTAATTCAATCATCTTAAACAGTTTGACATCCAGGAGTCTAATTTGTATCTATCTTGTGCTTTTGACAAGAGTTGTACATCTGTCTGACACTGGAAAATGTTGGCAATTTGAATAACACATCTAAGTACACAATGATAGACATGTTGAACAGGGGCATTTATGGAGAGGCTATATTAGATATTACAGTGACTTCTAATGTGGTTTGTGGGAGGCGACTATCTTGATTGTTTCTCCAGCAACCTTGAATTAAAATGTCTCTGTATTTATAGACAGACATGCTTTGATGTTAGATGAGTGTACACACTGATGACAAACCCTTTCTGTCAGCAAGTATTTTCTCAAAACGATTCCATTCCCACAAATTGTTGAGGGCAATTACACAGACGTGGCAACGATTATTAAGCGGAGCAATTCAGGTCGTGGCAAGACACATCAAATCTGAAATTGTCTCTTGTGATTCATTACTATGTATATGCAGACATGAAAAGGGAAACAGTGGCAGACAATGCAAACCTTGGTGTACTGGAGAAGCACAGATAAAAATAGTCTCGAGGCTGTAATGCATTATGAGAATTTGGATGGACATCTTTCCTTGATGCACTGTCTTGTTTGCAGGAGGTAGACTCAATATGGGGAGCCCTGTTGGGGTTTGGCTTCCATTGTTCCTCTGTGTTATCTCATATGCTGTGCATGTTCCCCCTGTCTCCGAAGGACCACGGTTCCCTTTTCAGCGTGGCCCCAGAGACACATACGGCACTGCCTAAAGTACTGTAAGTGGGACACTGAGTCTCACAGTCCCAGTGAAGGACAGTGCAAAAAACAATAGAATAGTGGGCTTAAACCCTGAGATAATATTTTATTGTAGGCACATGGCTTGGTAGCCAAACAGCAATCCAAACCAGAGAGACCATGGCACAAAAAAAGTCATCTGTCTCTCCTGAGGTTTTGTTTTTGTCTACCTGTTTTCCTTTCTTACCCTTTCTCTGTCTCAACAATGGCCACAAATACTGAGCAGAATGTCCGGCCACCGTGGGATTGCTGTATGAACAGAATCAGTATGAAGATATAAGTTTCTGCATGTGTGCCATATGTTGGCCCACAATTCGGTAGGACTTTCTGTTTAAAAACTGAAATTATCATTGCAAATTTAAGAAAGTTTTTGAACAAATTATGTGAGTAAATGAGCACAATTTTTGTGTGTTTCCCGAAAATATCCAACATCAATTTTTACTCCAGACAGAAGACAACTCGAAACAACAACACTACTTAGTTATGTTTAGGAAAGGACTGTTTTCAGACAATATACCACAGAAACCGACAAAACTTAAGTGTAGAACATTCATCTCTGGTTTTACAACTGTCCACCTGAATCTCCTCCCTACAGCATTTAGTTTCTCAGGTGGATTAAAAATTGATTTTGTGGGAGATGGATTTATATTTTTGTTGGTATAGCTATGAATGGTGTGAGTGGGAGGTTAACTGGTTTGATTTAGTTCTATCGAACTGTCTCCTTGATTGTTTCAGTTCCTTCACACTCGTGTAAAAAGCTCTATCAGACTACTGTTGGGCAGTAAGTTACTAGTAACACGTTACCGGAATGCTGTTACTTTTGACAGTAACTAATACTCTAACACTACTTTTTAATTCCTGATTAATGAATGGTTAATGTTTAAGAGGTTTAATATTTAATGTCAGTTGTACCTGAATGTCATAAATTCCATGTCAAGTCAGAATTTAAATCAGAACCCTCCGTGAAGTTGGATCGCTAACTCAGGAAGTCACATTAATCTCACCAACCAGACACAGAATTCATGTTATCTGCTACTGACATAAACAGTCGCTACATGTTTTGTTGTACGTCTGTAAGCCTGGAAGAGTTGGGAGCACTAAACTTTGTGGTTACGATGATCTTAGCTCCAAGTTCTGACTTCCAGTGAACACACCATAAGACAAATTCTCACTCCTCAGGGTCCTAAAGAGAATTTAGTTACTATTAACAGTAACACATTACTTTCTGGTGTAAGTAAGTAACTTTTTGAATGAAGTGACTAGTAACTGTAACTGGTTGCTATTTTTCAGTTAGTAGCCTTACACTGGTTTTTAACATGAATTCAAAAGATTTGAATTCATGTACTTTAAGTCTGCTGATTGTGAACTGCTATGGACAGCATACACAAGATCATTCAGTCACTATGTTAACATATATGTGCATCATTGTATTACCTTTAATGGGAAACATTAGTTACAGTATATATGGAGGTGAATAGAACGTTTGAAGGCACAATCCTTGAATGGTTCACATAATACTTTACATTTGTAATTGTGTCTATACAAAACTGGTCAGTGTACAGACCCAGCATGGACCACACTGGGAATCTACACCATGTGGGTGCAATATACTGTATGACAGCTGGAGTTGAAGAGTGGCTTCTTTAAAACATTAGGATTACTTTTAGTCCGGATGGCATAAATGCAGCATCAGCTATTATTCCACTGAACAGAGATTAATAGTCTTGGGAAAACTCAGTATCCTTGATTGTTTATTTATTTATTCTATTTGCATGACAACAGTCCAATTTACACAAGAGGTGTGCAGTATTTGGATTCAGCAGGAGCTCTGACTGTGTGTCTGAATTGGCACTCAGAAACCTTGGGGAGGCACTCGTCCACGCTGTCAGACCCTGAATCTCTATCAGGATTCATTCTTATTCAAATTGCGCCATGGTAGTTCATAAACATAGCATTAGATTATGGAAATGAGAGGCCTGCATCTATTCCTGTTTTAATTCCTTTTGGGAGACATTTAAGTTAAACAAATAAATAAATAACGGCACAGCATCAGGTGTGTGTGAAGGGTATTGTGCATATTTAGCTAGGTAAACTGAATAATAATCATTCCATTTGACTATGTGTGTTCAATTACCCATCACTGAACACTTCATTAAGGATTTAATAGTCTTTTAATATTTAGGACACTTGGCTTAAGACAGATGTCATGGGAATTTGCTGCTTGTCATTCAGAGTATGTTGTATGTGGCCAAATAAACTGTCTGTAATACGCAGGTTGCACCGTGTCTGCTTGTAGAACAGAACAGAACAGGAAGGAGTAAACAATGACCTTCAAATTAAAGTCACAGTGAAATGAAAATATTTTTCATGACTCCACCCCTATTGTTTAGTTTTACGAATCATATTGTACGTCTGTCTCTATTTCATATCTTATTTTTGTTAATATGATTCTCTTTCTCTTCACAAAATCTACAACTGGCTTCAAAACCAAAGCCATGTATGGTTTGTCAATCCATGTACAGTGTGTTGTAAAAATCTGCAAAATATTACATGGTTTTCACACACTTACATCATACATCCTCTAACTTCGATCAAAATTATGGGTGTATGCCTCATTCTGGGTGTTTCTCACCCAGTTGCATTGCTCTCGCTCTTTCCTACATGAAGTTATGGTTAAAAACACTTATTTGACCTTGGTGACCTTGACCTTTTACTGATCTTGACCAAACTGAATCAGTGACCTCTGGATTCCTATATTAGTTTATTTACCAAATTAGGTGATGATTGGCTGAAAATTGTATACCCTGGAGTGTTGAGAAACATGCAAAATCTCCCACACATTACTATGGTGTGACCTTTCATTTGACCTTGATGACCTTGGATTGGATCCGATCACCACCAAAAATTAATCAGTTTTAAACTAGGCCACTTCTGACCAATCCTGAAAAAAAAGTCACAATCTGTCCATGACTTTTTGAGTTATTTTGTAAACCAAAAAATAAATAAATGAATAAATAAACAAACCCTGGTGAACACATGACCTCCTTGGCGGAGGTAAGTATATTCACTGTGGGAAGAGTTCACTGATCAGAGGGTGATGCCAGCGCTTAACTCAAATGGAGTACAAGTTCGGGATCATGGTTGTCGGTGTCAAATCAGTCCGCTTTTTTGACTGTCCCAAAAAAAAACCTAATTTCAGCTCCTGCAAGGTTTCAACAAGATGTGCTAAATTTACAGAAGCAAAATCGATCATATACTGTATGACATTTCACCTGAATAGTCCCAAATTGATATTTTCCTAGTTCTCGCAATAGCAGTCCAAACCTGTGTCTATATTAAGCATTAATGTAATCTAAAGCACACTTTTAAATATATGAGTCTTTACTTTCAGTCACAGTCAGTGAGCATCAGCATCTATTTTTTTTCTTCTCTGAAGATGTATTTGTACATGTCACTATGTGGGGAATAAGTGTAATTAAAAATATATAAATGTCACATTAATATTGATGCAGATTTCCACAAACATGTAATTATGTTAATCTGAAATGTCTTAATTTTCCTCTTGATGGTCATGTCATCCTATTGTATAATTTTTATAATTCTGTCATTGAAGATGAATTTATAACATTATGGTACATAAGATGAAGTCAGCAGTCACAAAATATACACATAGATTCACGAAGAATTTAATGTTAAAAAACTATCTGTTGGTCCATGTCGTTGTCTGTGTCACGCCAAGCTCAGATTTTTCATGTACTGTATGTTTTCTTTAATGTGATTATGACGCACCATGTGGTTTTTGGTAATTAAGTGTAAACAGTGTAAGACCATTTCAAATCGAATTACCTTTCTTCACAAAAATATTTATACTTGCAGTAAACAATTTCAATTAAAAGTCTCTGAATGTAGACAACAGGAAAATACATTCAGAGGCATATTCCTGCTGGATTTTAATTAAGAATAACAGCAAAAATCTCACTTAAGTTATAAAAAAAAATATGGTGAAGACAGTCTGTCGAAACTGTATTTTGGCCTACAGCCACATCATTTTAAAGTTATGCTCACCTGTCTCTCAGAAATATTTGCTTTTGGGAAATTAAATGAGAGAGTGAGACATTGCTTACATTGTTATCGTCCATCATAAATAAGAGATAGCGTCTTGGCCGTCTGGTTTATGTGAGTGAGTGGTGTTGGAGGCAGCGTGGTGTGTTGGGAGTTCCTTTAACCCAAAAGACCAAAAGTAGGATCAGCTTCATGTCTTCTATGTTGTCTGACTGCAAGACAGTGGAGCTGAACTCTGGCTCGAAATGGATGTAGGTGAAAATAAAATAGTATGAACTATTGTGCTATGATAAACTGACATTAGTCTGACATTAAAAGAAAGCCTGTCATACAGATGTTAAAGGGTGCCATGTGCACTGGTATCACACCGATTCATGAAAGATACTGTATGAGCATCCTCCGCACTTTCATTGCACAGGAGGGGAATAAATCATGTTTGTTTATATAATCTTAGTTTTCATTATTTTTTCTTGTCTTTTTCTTTACATTTATTTTTAAAAATCACATCTGTATTGATTTATTTGACATGACACAACTGTCATTGCATTCTATCCCTGCACCCCAAAACAAATGAATCTGAGCGGAGCATGACTATGCCTTGACCCAGCTACAATCAATGCTGCCATGATCACTGGAACGTCTGGGTGTAACACCCCTAATAAATGAACCTCTCTGAAGATGCTAATAGTTTCTGCGTGTTGCAATTAGCTCTGATCCCTCTGAATTGTACTATTGATGGCAATGTGGCTCATTTCCATAAAGAAGGAGCCAAATGTATGCACATTACCTCATTCAAATAGCATAGGGGCACAGTTAGTAGTGTATTTCACCCTTTGCAGAGAAGGTGGAAACAGGTATATTCAAACAGAGAAAAATTATGTTTTTTTTTAACATTATTGCATGTAAACATGTTCGAGTAGAAACACAATATATAAGTGTGGATGTGGAAATCAGTATGTCCTCTTTAAACTCTTGGAGGAGGTTCATGCTTTTGTTATTCAAATCAACAGGGTCTGTTTGCAGACTGCCTAATTATTCTAATAAATCCAATTACACAGATAAGACCTGAATGAACACGTGCGGCTTCTAGCTGGTTTGTTGTGACCGCCATACATTTATGTTATTTTTTTCCCACCCATGGCTGTACTTTGCAGGATGTCGGAAGAAAATGGAAATTTTAAAGCTGTATGAATAAAACATGGCCAATACTTTTGGTGCCTGTTGGTGGTAGTGTCCAGAATGTTTGATTGACATTATATTGCGAATCAGTCTATCAAGCCATGGCTATTTAGTAGCGTACAGGAGCAGAATATAAATGAGGCGCGAAGCCATAGGACGATGTGCTGTATGAATATTTTGTGAAATTGTACAAAATTAGATGCAAATAGTTTGAAGGACATGTTGCATTTTAATAAGCTCCACATACTGGGCGCTATGTGAAAAAAATGGCAAACCTGTCTAAACATAAAGCAACAATGGTGAATTCAATTAGCAAAAGAAATGACAGGAATCAGAAGACTTCATTAAAATACAGCAAGGCATGGCCTATTCCACGCTGCAGCTATGACCCTGAACGCTGCATCGTGTAGCGTAATCACACAACCTCATTCAATCCACAGGCAGATTGCTGTGGTCAGATTAGCAACATCCACAGCACTTTGTTTACTTTGCGCCCTGAGTCTTGTGTAAGTGAGCCATCTGTGAACTTCTTCAGTGAGTCAGGAGAGGAAATCAGTGCCAAATAGGCCTCAGCTGTCTGCCACTGGCTAGTTTTCAGCTGGATTTCACCTTCTCCTTCCCTCTTGGTCTCTTATTAGTGTCAAAGAGGCCACTCGTGTCCAGGTGTGACTATGCCTTGCCAGGTGGAAGATATGATACCAATTTGTTGTGCTCATAATGTCAGTGGCCTGCACTCCTGGGAGCACAGTCGCTTGCTTCCGTCTCAGCAGTGCAAATGCTGTTCAACTCTTTAATTTGGTTTAATCCATATGCCTCTTTCATAGATATATTTGACAAACTGATTTCAGGAAATGAATGAATGTAAATATGGTGAAAGTATCACCACATGTTGAGCATGCTTGCATTATGTATGACTGAAATAAATGAAATAAAAAAATCAAAACTGAATATTTTAGCATTCTTCCATGGCTTTCATGTCTTGGAAGTGCAATGATACTTTCAGTAATGTTCCTGTATCAAAGCAATGCAAATGACATGATCTCTGATACGAAGCCAATTCATCCCAATATTTCATAAGGCTTGAGCAAGACAAGCTCAGCAAACTTTAAGTGTCCAAGATGTTCAAACAATACTTGATCAATCCAAATTGCTTTGATCTCTACATCTGTACACTGTGAAAGATATCATCAGTGGCACTACTTTAACACGCAAATGATGTAAGGCAGACTAAACCTGTGTTGTGTCATTCTGAGGCAAGGTTTAATCATAGCTATGATGATTCCACATTCACTCAATTCGCTCTTTAAGTCTGTAATGACTGAAAGCTGATGACAGATTACATGTCTGGATGTGAGCTCGTATTTCAGAGCCAAACTAAAAATGGTGGTTGATTATCCAAAGTATGATTAATTCGCACTGCCAGGACACCTTGTTTGTATCAATACACGCTCTCACCGGGATTGTTTTCCCAGGTATAACATGTGACGCCGACAGAAGGAACAGCACATGATGTATTTGAAATAAATGCTTGTCATGGAAATAAATTTGAAAATAGCTGCCAGACAAGCTGTCAGCTTCAATACATCCTGGTTTGTCTTTTGTATTACAGTACCTGAGATGGTCATCAAAAGAAAAAAACAATGTGGCTACATGTTCGTAACTAGTGTGTGTACTTGCTGACAGCAAAGGACTTTCAGGGCATATTGGTTGTTATGTGGCATGGACGTTCTTTTTCTTTTTCTTTTTTTTTTTTTTTTAACATTTCCCTGATGGCTTATATCAAGCCTTCAAGCATGGTTTCTCTTTGCTCCCTGTCATTTTACTGTGACATTGCTGATGCATTGTCTGACATGACAATTATTCATCCAGCACAAAAACTAATATGTCTATGTTTGTAGAATAATATGGCCTCAGTCCTGGGATCAATACAGTGTGGTGGGTTTCAGTTCATTTTTTCAATGTACTGTTTGACTAATCAGAGAGAGTCAGCTATCAGAGAGATGAGACTGTAATTGCAGCAAATATATATATATATATATATATATATATATATATATATATATATATATATATAAATATATATTTGTCTCTCAAACACTGGCCTTTCTCCTCATATGACAGGAACAGATTGGATGTGATAATGAAATGACAAATGTCAGGTTTTATTTCTGGCATCTCATATGGCATTATTTACAGCCAAACCAAACTTGTGTGTCTCCCAAGCTTCCCAGAGTAAGACTGAAGCTTTATTCACTGATCCACGGTAGTTCTTGTCTAAAAGACAAGCCGAAATACAAAAAAGGGTGTTGACTGAATAGTCTTTATTGATCTTATTTATGTTTTAGTATGACATTCAGCAGGATCATTAATATTGTATTAACTGAAAAACAGAATAAAAATATAATTAAACACACACACACACATTGTAAATATGTTACTTGGGCATATGTTTATGTTTAAACACGGCATAAGCGGTGGCAATTGCTTACAGCTGTTATGTACAGCTGTTTCGAGCAGGTTCTCTGACAGCATATGGAATCCTGAATTAGAAACATGTAAACAATAAGTCAAGGTAGACAGCAGATCAACAAGATACAGCAGTATGATCAGCTTGTTGAATAGCTTCATAAATTTTAGTTTCATTTTTTTAGTCATATTTAACCTTTTGTTGTATTTTCATTCAGGCTTAAACATGACTTTATGGTTTATGGTTTTGGGTGGAGCTACCTTGTGATTGGCCATTGATTATTGGTCTGGGAGTTGTCCATATTTTCTTTTAAGACATTTAACCCTTTACTTTAAGTTAATTGTATCATTTTTGTTACGATTTTTGCCAAAAAAAAGATCTAATTCAGGATTTGGCTAGTACTTCTGGTTGCAAAAAAACAAGATGGCGACAACCAAAAAGCTGAATTAAAGGCTTGAAAACTGTAGTTTACACATGTCACAAGGACTACCCATACGGAAAAGAAACTTTTGCATTCTTTTCACACAAGACAATAAAAGAAAGAGTGATGACTGAAAAGGTTCAGTGTGAAGTCTAACTGAAGGTATGCAACTACCAGTGCTTTCTGCACAGTCTTATTCTCACATTAATAACATGCTGACTCAGATTCCACTCCTATGATTAAATTCAAATTAACCGCTTTAGGTTTTATGTACTATTCATGAACAGAAGATTTTCTAGAGATAAATTCATGTAATATTAAAATCATAGAAGTTATGTAAAATGCGTATTTGATAATGAGACGTATAGGTTTTCTCACAGAAAAGCTTTTGCTGGGTATTCGAATGATTTTTTTTAGTTGTTCGCACAGTCATAACTAGTGTGTGTTCGAAGCATGGGTGTGTGTTCCCATTATGTTTTGTGCACAAATTGGTTTGAGGCCAGCACGCCAGAATCATGCTGGAAAGACACCCAGTCATAATTGATGCTGGCTCACTCTCAAAGCCTGCTGAAAGATACCTTGTCATTACATCTCTCTATCACTATTGCTATTGCTCTCTCCAACTAAGTACATAACTCCCAGTTGAATGATTACACTTTCAAGATATTTATGTGCCCATTCATCCCTCTTTTATTGAAAGCAACACGTTCACACCCCATCACAGGGGGTTGTAAAAAGTCCTCCTGGGAAATGAAGGAAGTCTCTAATTTATGCAGGAGTACATGAGGCAGGTGGAGGTAAAGTGGCTATGGCAGAGAGGCGAGCTGCAGCATCACAGAATGATGATATCTAACAGCTAAGGAGCATCTGAAGGTGGATTTTTCCTCCAAGCCCTCTGAGTCACCATAAAAGTCAAACAAAACAGAAAGTAAATCTAAATCAAACACTAAGGAATTCAGTAACTTGAAATTAATTAATCTTCCGCCAGGTAGCAACACATGCCTGCCAGTGATTTGAATTGTAGAGAGATGTGAAATGAAATGCAGTCTTTCAGAATTAACTGGGATCATGAAGAGCAGTGAATTGAAGGACACTGGTTGGTCCGTAAAGGTTACGGCAACAGGAATTTCAAATGTGGGCTTTTTCTTTTCTCAGGGATGAAGAGAGAAAAATCTTTTGAGCGTCTGTTGGAAATCTGAAGAGGAGCAAAGGCGACGTTTGTTTTACAGTGGCCTTGGAAATACAAAACCCACTGGATAAATAATGTCTTGAAGAGAAGGAAGGCTGTGCTGTCAGAGTTATGAACTAGAATCCAGAGTTTTCTGAGAGTGGCCTTGGCAAAAACAAAAACTACATCAATGTATCTGAACGTAACACATAAAATCATGATTTCTTTGGTCAAGTTCCGAAGGGCAAGTGACAAGAAATTGTAGTTTAATGCTAAGGAAGTCTTTCATACTTTCAGATAAGATAGAAAAGAACTGCTCTGCAAATCAAGAGTTTACAGGTTTTATGGATGATATGAAGACTTTTAAAACCTCAGCAAACCTCTGCTTACTAACTGTTAACTAATCCCAAAATGTCATATACATTTTACTATATTATTTGGGACATCAGCCAGGTCACAGATTGACATACAGGCTGCTGTTTGCAGCAGAAACCTGGCACTGTCTCGTCTTCAGTGTGTAGAGCTAACAAGGATTATTTCTCCTCTTCCAGTTTTATGAAGTTTTTATTGTCATACAAATCCTCAGGGCACCAAAATCAGTCAGTGGGCCACATCTTAATCCTCGAGAACATAACGTCCATTAGAATTAGCATTTATATTCTTTGCCTCTGAACATCAGTGTGCGTCCAATAGCAGACAGACACATTGTAAATGCATGAGCAGGCAGTACAATTTCCAGTGGTGGAGTGACAACCAAAATCCTTGTAATTAGCTGAGCATATCCATTTAAATACTTTCTTTTGTTTCTTACTGTCATCATTTGTAATTATTAGCATATTAGCAAAATAAAAGATCATAAGACTGTAGCTCACCATGAAACAGAGACATTGTTTTGTTGATGGCGTTCTCAAGGGTGCTTTATGTTTGTGTCAAATGGACACCAGCTGTCATTCATCAGTTTTGTTTTTTTTTTGTTTTTTTTCTTTGAAGGTCCTTAGGTACTGGGTAATTTTATATATGATACAAGGCCATGCTGTGATCCCACAGAAAGATCGATTCAAGTCAGCTATTCAATATGTCCCTAATTTAAATAGGCTATACCTATTCCACAGCAGACAGCAAACACAACACAAATATTCATGTTATAAACAGAAATCGACGGGACCTGAAATACTGTATTATGTGGCTGTCAAAAGTTTGCATAACTACATAACTACAGCCCTGTAAATTAACACCATGTAATTATTAGTGCAGTGATTAAATTCTAAGGATGGCGTGTGCTAGTTTCATATAGTGTAAATATGTATTCCATTAAAAACATCTCATCTTTCAAAATTGCGGTGCATCTCCCATTCCATATCACTGCAGCACAACGCAAAACACTTTGCCAAGTACTGTCCGACTCACAGCCTCTGCTTAATGCATAGCACTTCAATTCAATGCATGGGGATCAAAAAAAAAAGGAAAAAAAATATGGTTGTCATGGCGACAAATGCAACTGATGTAGTCAGTATTTGAGAACATGCCTGGACAGCTCTCTGTCACAGCACCAAGATACAAATCAGCGATGCCATGCTGAGATACAGACTTGGCTAGCAGCACAAGCTGTTTTCAGCCAGTAAATACACCCTGATCCCCAGAAAATCTGTCATCCCGCATGCTGTCACAGTCCACCTTTTTCATTTTGTTTCAACAAATACACGCAGGCTATTGTACAGTTTTACACTAGAGTGGCATGTTGTATCTGAGACGTAAATAAGGCAAACTTTTCTATTTTTTTTTTTTTTTTTTTTTTGGATAGTGCAGATAATATTTAAAGTGGAGCACAGCTTAAAGACAGCCAAACCAGCATGAAGCCTACATCCTTTTATTAAAAACCAAATCAAATCCATCAAATTACAATGAATACAAAGAAATTAAGAGTGCTTCTCCAACTCGGTCAGCAGGATGAAAACATGAATGTTTAGATAAAAAGATAAAAATAATAAAAAAAATTAAATACACACTTACTACCAAGAACTATAAAATTAATTATTGGCTAAATCAAATGCAAAACTTCCTACAGTAGACAAAAAAAGTGCACGTAATCATATACTTCACGATTGGCCAGTAAAGCAAGCACTGCACAGCTTGTTGAGAATGATTTACGTCAATGCTCAAGCACATCGGCATCCTCTCCTGCTATCTCTACCCTTCACAATCACAGGAATACATCTGGATCTTTCTGTGGATGCTTCACACAAGCAAACTAAAGGGGAGCGTCGTTTCTGTGAATGTGCATGCTGAGCGTCCGCACAGCCCCAGAAAAAAACTGATTGTTGCAATCAGGAGTTAAGACTTGACTACACAGCATGAGTCAGATTCTGAAGAATTGGTTTAAATTTACACACACTCTCAAACACACAAACACACTGTGCTTACGAGCTGTTCATGTGGAGTTGCACAGGGGGCAACATTGCAGACTGCTATTGTGTCAAGCACTTTAATGAAGTGAATGTCTGTGTTCATAAACCTGTCCCCCCTGCAGCTCTTACCTCTGGCTGAGGCCAAACATAAGAATTCTGTTTGTCAATTCACCCAGATAAATCAGGGTTAAACTTCTTGTACCACCCAACAGGCTCAACACTGTATCCACGACACCAACACTCCAGGTGCTTTTTGATTGCCAACTTGCTGATTAGGTCTCGGATTGCTTTTTTTCCACCTCAGAAACCTTTGCAGGGACCCAGGGAGCTGTTATGGACTTCACCTGAATTTTGATTTCAGAAACCCATTTCTAATATTTGTTTCCGGTTGGCAGTTCCTGCTCCCACGAAAAAAAAAAAAGAATAAGTGAAGTATTACTTTCTGTTGACCTGGTAACTGCAAGAGTAGTCTGTTGTGATGAATATCAAACACAGGCTTTGTGAATATAAAAACATTTTGTGATGCTGCAAGAGAGCAAGGGTTACTATTGTCAGTTATGGAACTTCAAATTCCATCCATCCATTATCAACCGCTTATCGTATGTAGGGTCACAGGGGGCTGGAGCCTATCCCACCTGTGTTAGGGTGAAAGGGAGGGTACACCCTGGACAAGTCTCCAGTTCATCACAGGACACATAGAGACAGACAACCACTCACACTCACATTCACACCTACGGGCAATTTAAATTAACCAATTAACCTAATCCCCATGCATGTTTTTGGATGAGTACCAGAGTACCAGAGAGAACACATCCAGACACGGGGAGAACATGCAAACTCCGGTACCTTCTTCCTGTGAGGTGACAGTCCTAACCACTGCACTATGGTGCTGCCCAGACGCTGAAATTAAACATCTGATATTGCCTTGTTGTTGTTATTTCATTTATAATTATGATGCTGGCCTGAAAACCAAGATAAAGAACAACTCAGCAAGTTTTATATATGTTTGGAGAAGATTGTCTGTCACATTTTACATAAGAGTAGATGCTGCTGGTCTGTATGAACAGACTGTTAAAAAAAAAAATCTGATGCACTCCTAAGCCAGTGTCTTTTTCTCATTTGTTTCCAAAGAAACAACAGCGTTTGCAACCACCTAGGGAAAGGCGTCCCCACACGTCCCCAGCGCACTGCCAGCTCTTTTCTGCCAGGAAAAAAAAAATGCTACATGGACAATCAGTCCTACACAGTTGAAGTCACGTTAGCCAGTTAGCCACAATCCCCACTTGAAACACTAACCAAAAACAACCCAAAATTTCAATATAAAAATGACAAAGAAATTGCCAAGAAAAGATAAGAGTGGTTAACCTTTGCAAGGGATTGACATTGAGACTGATCCTTCCATCATGACTGCCAAGTTAAGTCTGGACACAGATTAATAAGGAAATTAAGTAACTCCATTTCTGTGGTATCCATCCTTACAGTAGTTCCACACAGGCATGGTTAGGCATAATTGATTGAAAGCTTCCCCCACCTTCTTGAGGTGTCCCCTTGCTCTCCATTGTATTGGTGGGGACACGACTGAGAGATCGCTGACGGCTTCCTCTCCCATCGTTTCTGTCTGCTGGGTAGTTCTGTCAACAGATCATCCCATCCCACTGAGAATGAAATCAAACCCGAGGTGGCTCTCCTCTATCTACTGTCATTTCTCATTAAAGAGATATGAATCATTCCTGACACCGTGTAATTGGTAAATGGTAATTTCTGAGAGGAAATTCTGGGAGTGTGAGGAGAAATCACGCTTTGAATTTGAGATCGGAAGGATTATGACATGAAGCAAAAGACTGGAGCTTAACTTCCCCTTCCTACTGTCTTTTTTTTATTATTACATCTGATAGGCAAGGATTCCACTTGCTCAGGAATCAGAAACAGTCGGTTATCTAGGTACCCTGAAATAATGACACCACTGGGTTTTAATATCAGTTGCTATACATCATCTCTGTCTTTTAAACTCTGCTTTCACAGAGAACATTTTTCATTGATTTGCCCTTAAAAGGAAGACTCCGCTGTCCTCTATTCTGTGCAGAAAAATCACATGGGAAAAGAGAGAGAAGGCTTGTGTAATTGTAAAGTTTTCATTTAAATTCAAATAACATTTCCAGTGATCACCAAGGATTGAGAGAGCATACCATGATTTCAAACCCTGATTAAAGTCACTCATTAATCAACTGCACTTCCTGCAAATTAACATTAACATTGCAATATAGAGATAAAAAGAGAGATAAAAAGACTGGGGCCCTAGCAATTAGGAACTTATTGCTGCACAAAGACCCCCAGAGGGAAGACAGTCGTACTGGTGAGAAGCTTAATTGGTTTCAGGTTGGTATTCCATTCATTAGAGTGCCACTGTACCAGATATATGCCAATCTGCTGCCTTTCCTTAAGCATAATCTGGAGTTAATCAACAGTGTGACGCTTTCCGAGGAAGCATGCATTTTCATTACCTGTGCATATCTTTAACATATTTCATCTCTTTCACTCTTTCTTTTTACTCTGTGATGAACCAGGCTAATGAGTATGTTGTGCTTAATATATAAATGGACTATGTTGCGGTTTCATTCAAACAAAGTGACTGGACAGACGTAGCCATTTTAATACCACTAAGTGGAGCCTTACATCAGGAGCCTCAAATAGCCAAAATGGCTCCAAATGAGTCAAGTCAGTGCAGTAATGTTTACAACCTGGTAATTAAAAAAAAAAAACACAGTTTGTTTTCTATAGCTGATATCTTAAGATAAGATAAGATAGAACATTATTTTTTTAAAATAAAAAAACAAAAAAGAGCAGTATAAGGGGTGAATTTCTCACCTGTTTAAATTACATTAAGGCATAAATTGAGGCATAATTCAGGGTGTGGTGACTTTCAGTGACAGGTGACTGTCGTATCAGGTTGCTAGCTGTTAGTGTTACTGACTGAAATTTACAGCTTACAACCACTCCATTTCTCGCAAAAAGTTCAGATAAGGGATAAAGTGAAGAATAGCTAGCACAGTTATACAATAATTAATTCCCACACATGCTGTCATCAGCAGGGGGTCTCACTTAAATTCATGCAAATGATGTGCTAGCTACTCTCATTGGATAAGAGTTGTTTAGTCCAGCGTTGTGCATGAACGCCGTTCAATGAAAGCGTTCATATTTTCGGTGAACAGTGAACTGAACGGCTCAGTTTTTAAATCATCAACGTGATCTGGAACGGCATTCACTCTGGCGAGCATGAACAGCACGAACTGTTCACGTTCATTTGAAAACTCTTGCAATTGAAAGTGGTTCTCAGGTTTCACGACACTGTTTATGGCAAACATTATGACGGTCACTGTGACAGTCCAGTACGGCTGATGCTGAAGCCACTGTTGCAGAGCACTTGGTGGAGTTTTATGAAGCTAAGCCATGGAGACAGTCCAGTGCCTTGGAGCCAGCCCGGTGTCCTGATCAAAACAAAATTAAAAAGTGACGCGGAGCCAGCTGGTACTGCTGAGCTAGCCCGGTGTTAGCATGGAGCCAGCACGGAACCACCTGTGATTCTATAATGATACGATAACTTGAGTTTTGGAATGGCAGTGATTTTCAGCTGGTGAATGGTTAAGAACAGGTTCTATTGAGTGACATAGTGTCTGATTTATTAAAACAACTGATAAATGAACGCGAACTAGTTCATTTTTAGGACTATGAACTTTGAGCTAGTCCTTTTTAAGTAAGAACTGGCACAACACTGGTTTAGTCGCTGCCAAAATGGAGCCGCCCACTTTGAGCTTCACAGCAACTCTTCAGACGTCACAGTCTACATCTATATTTTTATTTATAAAATGTTTTTGGCTTTGTTAGCTAGCTAGCTACAGTAACTAGCCACAAAGCAGCAATGCTAATTAGAACATGTGACACAATCTAATTTTTGAAACACAAACAAATGCTATTCAGCTCAGTTAGCTAGAATTGGGATCCATTACTGACTTGACGGCTGGTTTACAGATGAGGACCTCCAAAATGGTGACACTACAAAGTGTGTCACCTCAAAGCCCCCTTATGTGTTGCTGGCATTTAGACTTTTTTAAGCAGGATTTGACATTTCATATTACCATTTGAATGGAAATGCTACCACAAGCAATGCTCCTTCTTTCCCTTTGTTCCTGAGTGACAGAAAGTCAGTAAAAAATAGTGGAAAGGATAAATATATGCAGTTGTTCAAAAAACTGTCAACTGTTAGCTGCCAAAGATACCAAGCATACACACTCTAAACCCCCCTGGGAACACAAATAGCAACAATTAAGTGTGTAAAATCTAACCTTCAAAGAGTTTGAGATGTAGCATTTGGTCCTCTTCATAGGTAAGGTTGATACCAGATTCAGCAGGGTGAGCAATCCCTCAAGACATACTGTATGTGTTACAATTGGCTTAATTTCTCAGTGTTGCTGTCAACATGTGTGACATTCAGCAAAGCAAGACTGCAAAAGATGAAAGACAAGGCATTCTTTCTTTTTGAGGGCATTGCAAGAATTCAGTGGCCACATTATCCTCATATTAATCATGATTTTGTTGGCAAGAGTTTCCAATCAATAACCAATCAATGGGAAATGCACGTTTTTTTCTCTAAATAAATAGTTATTGAATGAAACATTAACTGTATAAATACTGATTACGAGAAAAAAACATTGAATTCTGTGAAGCAAAGCACATTTTTCTCGCATTTTAATTGTGTATTGAGGGCAAAACACACATACTTATTTACCAGTCATTGCCACTCAAATGCTGATTTGACTCTGCCATTGTTGTTAGAATTGTCTGCGAGGACACACAGATAAATGTGATTTAAATAATTATGTCACAGTCAGTTATAGGATGTGCATCTAATGCAGAACTGTGACATTGTGCAGTGGTCAATCCCTTCAAACTGAGCTTTTGTCAGACTAAAGTTCCTAATGCGATACTGAAGAGAAAAAATAATAATAATGATAATAATGAGCCCAGCCAATCTAACCCTTGCACAATGGTTCATTGACATGATTAGAAGTAAATAAAGTAATTACCCATCGTGCAGTTTGACAAAGCTCCTGCATATAAATAGGCATCATTATATGGTACAGTGGATGAATTTGCAGTGTATTTCTACCTTTGGTAGAAAGCGATTTTGATCTAAATTGATTGCTATGGGATTATCCAGGATTTATTAAATATTAAGGCATTGACTTCCACTAATGTAGATAATTAGGGTTTATTCAAAGTCAAAGTGAAATTGGCATAAAATGTGCATGGAAAGTGATTCATTACTGAGCTACTAGTCAATTCATCAATTATGATTTTCATTACATATCATAATTAAGAATGCTCAAGCTGAATTGATGCAGTTTAAAACTCTCATTACCCTGTTATTTGGATTAACAAATATGTTTTGAGTTGTGCTGAAACGATTTGAACCGCCCTGAACAGAGAATAATAATAAGCTTGAGCTCATGAGTTTTTGGAATATTTACATGCAGACATCATAGAGGACTGACCAATGCTCAACGGGTGCAGCGTTGAGTGGAAAGGAGATCATATTTTACACTATCAGGCAGTGGAGGTGGTCTGTTGATGGGTTTTTGACATATAGATATCAATATTAATTATTTGGTATTGGTGCAAAATAATATAAACACTCAAAGGGGCAGTGTGTGGGATGTGGTAGCATCTAAAGTTGTGTTTACAGATACCTATGTTGGGTATTGTAAACTATGCTAAATCCTAAAACACAAATGATGAGCGTAAAGGCGTCAATATGTGGATATGGGTGCAGAATACAACCTGAGGAAGGATGTGCAAATTAGAGCTGACAGAGAAATATTTGTGTCTTAGCTGTTGCTAGCATCCCCCCTTGCTCTCAGAATAAATCATATTTTGGAGGTAAAATGAACAACCATGTCCATGGCATATGCCTGTGGTTTGCAGGGTAGAGCACCATGGCAACAGACGTAAAAATTCATTTGAGCACCTTCTTATGAAGTGTTGAGTGCAGCTTTAACAGAAAGAGAACAGTCTCTGAAGAAGCTGGCGGCACATCACTCACATTATGGAGCTGGCAAAGACTTAAGTGCCTTGCTCCTACTTGTGATTGGTGATTTGGAAATGTTTTGTCCCCACCACAGATCTGGTTAATGGGACTGTAGACTCCCCCCACTGGTGCTTGGAAGTTAATCACACAACAATGGGGTGCCGAGGAGGGGATGGAAAGGTAAGGATGAAAGGGGATGGGGTTAGATGGAGACTTCTCAAGACAAGGCCCCAAGTTTAATTGCCTTTGGATAATCTTATTGTCTGCTGGTGTGAACGGGTGACTCTCCCCATCCTACACCCTCTTCAAAGGTTGGATTTTGAAGTTGAGTTGCTGCATGGATCAGAGCAACTCTGTGACTATGAAGAGGGTGCGGCAAGTTATATGGTGGATAAAGAATTTGGCATTTATTTCCCAATTTTGGAAGTTCAGCTTTGGGTTTTACTGACAGCAAAATCACAAAAGTTTGGATGATTCTGTTCAGTCATTTCGTCAGTGAAACACAGATACACTTGAAACATAAATACGCTTGAATTTTTTTAAATCCTATATGGTCTTTTTTTTCTGCCTACATACCAACTATAGCCATAGTCAATGGTCATGGCAATTATGTTTTCAGGTTGCCCTATCCCTGGGATTGCTTGGAAGGATTTTTTTTTTTTTTTACGTTTTGCAGAAAGAGTCTACATGGACTCCAGGATGTACTTACTTAATTCAAGGTCACCGTGCTCTTTTGGCTGTAAATGAAGAATTCATATGCTCATATGCATCTAACTGGCTAAAATAATGAAGCACTGATGCTTGGATGTAAAAGGCAAACTGGGCATTTGGCTGAAACACACAACCATAAGGTGGCCATTTTCTAATCAGTGATTATTACAGTCCTGCACCAAATCAAATGTTTCATGAACTTAAGATGTAATGCTGTTAATACTGGTATCCATATGATTTTTGTATGAATACATTGATGGTTTGAAACAAAAGGTACACTAAGTGTGTAATGTTATAGCTAATGTAGCAGTAATAGCATTGATATCATTTGTGGTAGATAATAGTGTATCAGTACCATCAAGATCAATGAAAAAGTAATGTCATTATTTTATGAGCATGATTTGTAGAATCCTAATCTAACTCATCTAATCTAATGAAGCCACAGCCCAGGATGATTTATTTAATTCAGATGAGGGAACTCCAGCTAATTCACTGAATGTCTTGCTGGGGCTTTATACTCTTAACACTGGTGTTTTCTGGTGAATGAAATAATATGGACGGTAATACAACAGATATCATGTAGTGTTAAGGAGCATACATTGCATCGGGCCCTCATGTAAAACATCATCTTTTAATTTTGGTCTTATAATTACTTGGCAGTAATGAAATAGATGCATAATTAATGCACAAGTGGGATTTCTACTAGGGTTACTCCTGTACTGGGCTTTAAAACTATAACTACAGTACATAATAACGGGTAATAATAATCATTGTCCTTATGAGAATAGTGTCAATATTGCTGTGTTGTTGCTCCATTTTACTTCACAGCCAGTGTCTAACATTTCACTCCCTCTGTCAGCTGCATTTGCGTAGCTCCTTTTGCTTTGCTCTTGCTCCTGTGTAACCAATAAGATTTCCACAGTCCTGAATGGATTGAAGCGTGCATAAAAAGAGATTGTGACTGTAAAAACAACTCTGGTGTTTACAAGACCAACAACCCTAAAATATGTGACCTCCTCTTGCTTGATCCATATTTTTCTCACATTGTTCTCATTAAGTTTTTGCATTTTAGTTCCATTATTACCTCCACCAAGGAGGTTATGTTTTCACCAGGGTTTGTTTATTAGTTGGTTTGCAAAATAGCTCAAAAAGTTATGGACAGATTTTGATGAAATTTTCAGGATTGGTCAGAAGTCGCCTGCCTTAAAAATTATTAATTTTTTGTGGTGATCAGATCTTATTCAAACCCAAAATGTAGAAACATAGGAATCCAGAAGTCACCGATTCAGTTTGGTCAAGATCAGTAAAAGGTCAAGGTCACCAAGGTCAAATATGCATTTTTAACCATAACTTCATGTAGGAAGGAGCTAGAGCAACGCAACTGGTCTCAACATATCCAGGAAAGAATTTTCATTTTATAATGGACATTCTTATAGTCAAATATTAATATTTACCACGATAATCGCCAAAAAACTGTGTATAGAGGACAAAATCGCTGCTCAGAAATCAGTCAAATGACTGATTGTTGACCTTTTGGTGAAAAGCACATTTCTCTATCGAAATTCAACAATCTATGGTTACTACCAGATAGAGGGTACGTCATTTAGTTTATAACCCAAAAATGACCTTAGAAGGCCAAAGGTCAAGGTCACAATGACCCTTTAAACAAATGTATTTAATCCTGCAATATATCAGTATCTGTGGAGAGGATTATCTTCAATTTTTTGTTTTTACGTAGCTATTCATGACCCCTTAAGTATGAAAGAATAAAATTGCCAGCAAACATGATAGTGATGTTGTGAAAAAAATGACATCATGTCAAATGTACTGTATGCATAAATGTGGGTTTCAAGGTGCGTCAAAATCAACAAATTCACTCTTAGGCGTTGTGGGCTTGCAGGAGTATACACTCTCTCAGAATGCTGCCCTGGCGGAGGTCTGCGCTGTCTGAGTGCTTTTCTAGTTTAACATTATGACCATCTTGTGTGTGCTGCCCTGTGTTTATTCCAACAGCAGCTCATTTCTGGTGATGATCTGATATTTCTGGTGAACATAAACTTGTATTTTGGTAGGATTTGTGGCCCTCATGCTGCAGTCCATCTAGCATTAAAAGACATGCCAGCTGGTTGATCATAATTACAACCTCTGTGTATTTCCTGGTCCAGCTTGGACAAACCAGCGGAAAAAATATGGATGCTGGCGGGGTTTTCTTTTTCTGAACATCAAACCCTCACTGACTGCCAAATCCTGCGAGTGATAAGTCAGTCAGCAAGCCGTTGTGTTCTCTTCAGGGACATCCCCGTCTTGGAAAATGAACTTCTCTAGGATGTAAAAAAAAAAAAAAAAAATCTACCATACATTACCATTTCAGATAATGTGTGATTTTGACATTGTGCAATCAAATAAGGTGCACAGGTGTTTCTCCAACCAGCTGCCGGCTGTTGCGCTGTTTGAACATGATTCATTGTTTATGCATTGAACTGGTCATCTCATTTGTTGGCTGTGGCACAATATGATGCATTCACTGCTGGCAAGTCAACATCTGGGATGTTTATCCATGTCAGTCAGCAGCTTCAGCCAGTGAATGCTGTGAATGTTTAGTTCATTGGCCACAGGTTTTGGTCAATTTTGGCAGTGCTTAAATTGTGTGTATTTTGGGGACTCAAAGGAAATCTGTATTTATTATAGCTGGTGGAAATATTTACCAAAGTATACATTCATCTCTGTCATATTTAGTCATCTGAACATAACACTGTTTTCTGTTTCTAAGTGATCAAGAGGAGACCAGTCTGCTGTGCCAGTGATCAGCATTTTAAATGAACATGCCTTTGAATAATTACTGTGTCATACTAATTAGCACCGTCATAATAAATATTTACAATAAAAGTGAAATATTTTTTTCTTAGAATAAATGGATCTGGGCTTTTTAAGGAGGGGTTCTTAATGAGCTAGACAAAGGATAAATACAGGTGTATTTAAATAAATACAGGGGAAAAAAAGATGTTTTTTAATCATTTTCCAAGTATGAACCTTGAAATGAGAATGATATGTCCCATTTAAAGTAATTTTCCTTTCCCAAAGAGAAGAAAAATAACTGTCAAGACCAATTTTATACTATTACTTTAGACCGAATAACACCTCTGTTTTTTCTACATGTGAACTATATGTAGCACCTGCAAGTTTGTGACAAGTCGAGAAATAGTTCTGACCACCGGGTCATCTGGAGTAAAGTGTAAAGGCAGATTTTATTCCAAACACAGTATATAACACCTCCACCATAGTGTGCAGTTGACAGGTCCCTCTTTTATTCAGAGATGGTATTATTCATAAAAGCCCAGCTAAGAGCTCCTGCAACAAGCTTTAAGAGGGAGCTGAATGAAAACTCTTATGGCCTCAGAAGCTGGTTATGTGGTTGGTTTTTGTGTCTGCCAGTGCTGCTAAGCCAAGATGGGTAAAATCTACAACGAGGAAGCAAGTTTTTCTGCCTTTTCCCCAAATAAAAATTGTGACTGTTCCTTCTCTACTGTGGCACTGCTTTGTCATAAAGAATTCACGCTCTTGGTAAGAGGGAACTGCCACCTGCTGACTTTTTGGAGATGTTATATTTGGTGATATAAAATGTGTTCACGTCACATCCAGCTAGGACCAAGTTGTACATCTCAACAGAATGTCTGGAGGAAAGTATCTGCTACGATCTGTCAAATGGTGCTGCAGTGGTCTACCAATTACAGCTGTGAGAAGCGAGCAGCTGTCTCAGCTCCACAGACTTCGGTGCCACCATGTCTCATCCGGTATTACATACGTATTCCGATGTAAAAAAGTGATGTTCTACAGAGAGACATGGATGAAACGCAGGATAAGGATTGAAGAACGGCTGGACAGCGAGAGGATTTCACATCCAGTGATCAGATAGATTCATTATAGCTGCTATTAAAATGATCCCTGGAATAGTGTCTCAGAGCTGAGGACAGTGCAGTGACAGTATGAGGACTCTGCACTGATCAGACACCAGAATTCAGACACACACACACACTGCTATACTAAGGGCTTTTCAAGGTAACTGCTGTCCAATCCCCTGCTTCTCTGTAAGAAAGAGAAGAATACACTGAGAGAGGGGGAAATAGAGAGGGCTATTAAATTCTACCACAAATTGCATCACAGAAAGGGAGCTTCTTAAATCATCATAGGTTTTCCGCTGCACGTTTGAGGCTATGTGGTCGCCTGAATTGAGACAGTCTTTTCGGTTTCTTTAATAAAGTCTGTGACAAAGGTTTACAGTACTGTGAGGGTTTTCAGCATTTTCCAAGACATATAAAACTCCAATCACAACTCAAAACCTCAATCATAAGTTGGGAACCATAAATTGAAGGTGCATACTCGACCTGAATACTTTGCTACCCATTGCAACAACAGTGTCATCCAATGAAATGCTGGCAGCTTCTCAGTTTCTCTGCCTGGTGTCATAATTTAACTGGGATTTTTTTTTCAACAAAATTTTTATTTGAAGTTTGTGTGAAGTGCTGAATATTGGAACAGACTTTAGCAGGAAGGACTCAATAATTCCACGTTTCGCAAATCAACATAAAATGTTTTCTTTTGAAGAACATGTCTGAAGTCCTCTTCACAAGCCATTCAGAGGGGGTGGAGTATAGTGGTGGTGGGTGGAGTAAGGTATATGAGCATTACAGAAACACACATATTTTGACTTTTTATTATTTAACCAATACGGTCTGTTCCGAACTTTAACCTGTAAATATGTAGAATGAATGAAATGTGTTGCGGCTCCTTGGTAAATCATCATTAACTGCATTTCCTCATCATGTTAAAGGGGTACTTCAGAATTTTGGACATAGGGCCTCATTTCCAGAGCATTGGAGACATGTGGAGACAGATTTCACCAAATTTCATTTAGTCCTTCTAGTTGCAGTGTTCACTGGTGCTAGGCTAATGCAAGTCAATGGTTCTAGTTAACCTGCCATTAAAAACAGTTTCAACATTCACTCCACAGTGCACCCAAGACAAATCAGTTATAACGCCAGACTATAGATGTGTTGATAGAATAATTTTAAACATAAAACTAACCTTGCATTTTGATGGATTTATGTCTCAGCAGCAGCAGCTAGTTTGACAGCGGTGGACTGCTATCAGTTAACAGCTAGGTTACCGGAGCTATAATAGTTTGTTTACCTTGCATTCCTCCTCTGTCTGCATTTGTGTGTTTTTTCCAGCTCCAGCGGGGGCTGTCTCTACAGACACTCTCTCTCCTTCTTCCCTTTTAGCATCCATCTCTCTCAGCTCTTCATCTGTGTATTCCAAATGTCCATGTGTATGTTAAAAATTCTGAACTATCCCTTTAATAAAATACATAATTCAAGCAGCCCAGTGGTATAGTTGGGCAGGAGCGAAGCTTACTTCAGAGGAAGATGCTGATATTGTAATTATTACCAAAGCATGGATGTAATTTTGGTACTTTGAATTTGCAGTGTCAGTATTCTTATAGAAGCTGCCCATGCCAGCAGCAGTTCATACTCTGGCTTTGGTTAAAACTAATCCTGTCCGTGCGGCATGGATCAACATATTGGAAATAAATATTGCCGTGTAAAAATAAAAAGTTGTTGTCAGACCCCATGAAACTGATAAGCAGTTGTGGGTGTAGCTAAAGATTTTTGAACAGTTCCTTTTTTCAAATATAAAAGTATAATAAAGATACATACAAACATAATACAAACATATGTTTGTGTCTATCCATGCTTTGAAAAATAAATACTTCCTTTTTAAGGCTTCAGGACAATAATTAAGCCCAGTAGCTGTGTGAGTTTAACCACTGACACAATTATTTTGTTTTAAATCAGAATATAACCCATCTAAGCATTCATAATATCTTCAATGTGGAGTTATTTTAGTATTTACAGTACAATTTTTACAAGTATTTGTATTTCTGTTCATTGTATACTAGATAACACCAAATATTACCATTGTGTATGTTTGTGATGAGATAATGTTAGCATGATGCTTTCTCATACATTGTAATCTGCCCCTTTGTGTGAGTGTAATTGGGTTGATCAGCTAAATGCTGATCAACATGCTGTGGTTACCTTGAGTCAATGATGAATCTCAATTAGTCTCCTAATTGCCCTCCACTTGCCTTCCAAGTCAGAATCTATAGAAAACAAACTGTGATATTGGAAGAAGTACAACTGACTTCAGTTCTGTGTGGAGAACCCAATATCATTTGCCACCACAGGATGTCTCAGTCACGCAGCGTGTTATTACATTTTTACTTCAGTTGGACAAGACATTCATACAGGGGATTTGTTCACGCTCTGTTCAGCTGGTATTTCAGGGAAATCATATAAGTTCAACATGATCGATCCATGCGTCGCAGCCATGCTGAATGAGAAATTGGAATTGATTTCTGAAGGATGTTATTAAGATCCCTGTGATGACTTCTGCTACCCTGGTTTCCAAATGCAATTATAGGAATGTTTTACAGACAAAGACTGCAAAATAGAAATCATTTACATGGGAAACATTTGTGTCAGAATCAGGGATTATAGCAAAACAACAGTTTTTCCTTGTGTCTTAATAAAATTATAAAAAAAGTATAACATGAAAATTTGTCCAGCTTAAGCTAACAAACATGTTTGCTGCCATGACGTTCACACTTTTATTTCAAGATTCACCCTCTGACACTCGTTGTAATTCTGATTTGCTGAGTGTCAGAAATGCAATGTTTTCATGAATTATGAATGTCAATTTAGCCAGCCAAGAACAGAATCAGGTTTTAGACATGAATCATACATTGATTTGTTAGGAAACACACTGACACTGCTGTTGTCAAAGCAACATTACAGAGATTGTGCTGATGGGACTGTGAATGTGAGAAATCAGTCTTCAAGGCTGTGAGGAAAATGTCTTGCATCCTGTTGGATGTTGTTTAGAAACCGAATGACTACATGATCTCTCATTCCAGGATCAGTTGACCAATTATTCACCAGTCCATAAAAATTAACAGTAGAAGTCTGCTCTTTCAATACCCAAAGGGTATAATTTAGCAAAACTTGATTGGCCAGGTCAACTTTTGCCCAAGGCAATGCACTGTCTTGCCTACAAATGATTGGTTATTTCTACATTTGTGGATGGTGGTGGGCTGTATGTCAGGCCTCATTTATTGTGGGTAAATAGCAACACATTTGTGTGGCCAGTTTCTCTTTCTTATGTTTGGCTATAATGGAAATCCAGCTATTATTAGGGAGTGAAAGTCATCTTTATAAGCCTTAGCCAAATGGGAACTGAATCTGAGGAATTTATGATTGCAGCATATGGTGATATATGCTATTTTGTTCCCTGCCCTGTTCCCTGATTACCTCTTGCTGTATTTATTCTCAAATATAAGCCACATCTGCCATACTAACAAAAACAGTGTGCAATGGCCAAAACCCCTTGTAGAGTGCAGAGCAGTGAGATAAGTCATATGCAGTTTTCTACCTCCACTGTTTTCACAACACTTTTCAAGAATGTATTTGTCCTAAAGATATAACTGGACTCAATCACCTTCCTAAACATCATTGGAATTTCAATTATGCTTATTTTAATGCAGCATTCATGTATAGACATATAACTCTGTGGCAGTGACAGCCATGGCTGGAGGCCTTATGTTTTAAAGGGAAACAAATTTACAAATTGGACCTCATTTGGAGTATTTCTGTCGATATTGGATTTGATGAAAGCCATTTAACTTTTAGTGAAGGGGGCAACAAAATGCAGCCAGTAAATGACACAAACTTGACCATTTCTCAAATAACAGATGTTTAATAAGATGGGCTACACTATTACTATTCTCATTTGAGTTAGGAGTTGTCTGTAACTTGAGAAAATTCAATCTGTAAACAGACTGTTATTATAGTTTACTAAGGACCCCTAGTGCCCACCTATGTGGCCTTCACAGTGCCTCAACTAAAACACTTATTTCTGATGTTGTCACACACACATACTGTACATACTTTGTTTTAGTCTGTTTACATATTGAATTTTCTCATAGTATGGACAACTCCTGACTCAATTGAGAATAGTAATAATGTAGCCCATCTTATTAAACATCTGTTATTTTAGAAATGGTCAAGTTTACTGGCTGCATTTTGGTGCCCCATTCACTCCTGTTAAATGGATATCATCAAATCCAAATATCGTCAGAAATACTCCAAATGACTCCAAAGTGAAATGGGTGAGTAAATGACAGTATTTTATCCCAGAAATAAGGTACAATTTGTAAAAAACAGCACTTCCCCTTTAAGGTTGTCTGTCCATCCATATAAGACTCGTGGGAATTTCTTCAAATTGAACATTGAACTGATTACATGTTGTTGGTCACACATCATACTGTTTTTAACCATAACCCTACACATAACTTCACACACATCTCTAGAATAAAGTGATGAGTGATGTCCTGAGGACAGACATGGAGTTGTGTTTTGTCCTCTTCGCTAACATTGGCTCAGTCAAGCCAGGGATGTATGGTGATGTTACATTTACTGTAGTGCTTTTTTTCTAACAATGTAGCTGTGCTGCTGAAGACATCTTGCATTTCCAGTGCATGACACCTGCGAGAGAGGGAAAAAAAAAAAAAAAACACCGGGAACAAATCCCCAGAAATATTTTCAATAGTTTTCCCTGTTACAATAGCAAGTTTTCTCCCAAATATGTCAGCAGACAATCAGTGACTGCCCCTGCTCTGTCCACCAGCTCATCTGCATAAAGAGCCATCCATATTGAACGTGATCTTAAGGGTAAAAAATGGGCTTGGAAAACAGAGGGAAAGGGTCATTAAGCACCAGGTTGGGAGACGGAGAGAGACAGCTAGGGAGACATAGAGTCCCAACTTCATCAAGATTAATCACTGACATCTGGTGCCTTGGAGGACCTAGTTAGTAACCCTCTGTTTTCCCCCTGGTTGGGTGTGAATCATCGATGGCAGGCAGACAGAGACGCAGGAGGCACAGCTCCGTACGCCTGTTGTATCTTTTGCCATGCTGGGTGACAAAAGTGTGTAATGACTGACAGTGAGGGGGTAAAGTGTATACAAAAACAGCTGACTTACAAACACCAGAGAGATGGATAGATGTGTCAATTATAAGTATAAAGTACTGAAACTAGTCTTTATTTATATAAAGGTGTGACATCATTTATTTAACACAATGAAGGTAATTTTTTCCTGATTACAGAAACTATAATTTAGATGAAATTAAGCTGCAGGGTCGTTGGACTATACTGTACATACAGTATGTGACAAAATACTTCAAGGTCAAACATAAATCCTCATTTTACACCATGTATGTGTGTGTTCATGCATCACTTGAATCAGATGCACTATTTGCTTTTCATTTATCCAGCGCAGGTTTGCAATTGATTATGATCACCACTGCAAAGCTCATAAATTGATGAAACACCAATCCATATGAGGTTACCAGGTGGACATAATATTACAGTGAATTAAAAATAAATAAATATAAAGTGTGAATCCTTGACGCCAATTGGTTGATTTAACAGAGTCCTGCTTGCAGATTGCACAGAGAGAGATGAATTGATGGTGAGGAGAGGATAGACAGAGAAGGTCGTGGCAGAGAGAGAGAGCTTGAGGGGGGTGAGGGAGAAGGGAGTCAGATTCCTCTCTATTAACTATAGGCCTGAAGGAGGTTCTTCTTACTCGCGCCCGATTCTGGTGACGCTACATTATTATGTTCAGTTTGGGCCCTGGGCTCTGACTTATGAAGAAAGAGTCTGACCCACATCTACACAAGCTTTCTCACAAGACACCATTATTTTTTGTAATTATCGCAATAGGCAGGGCTGAGCCAGTTTTGACGCATGCAGGGGTGGTGCAGGTGAACCAGTCGATGCTATGATAAGACACATGATTAAGTAAGAGTGAGATAATTAGATGTGCTGCAGGGAGAGGCTGAAGACAGCTGTGAAAAAAATCAGACTGGATCTTTTAGCGTTTATTTTGAATTTGTAAAACTGAGTTAATCTTGTGGCTCTTTTTTCAAATGGTGGTTATCCCTTTACTCCACAATGTAAAGCACTGTGAACTCACCATCTGAATTTGGATTTTTGTTGACAATCTTCTATTATGTATCAGAAACCCACATGGATATACCCTGGGACTTTTCGTCAAAGTTCAGCTCAGAAAATGTTTTATGGGAGGCACATAATATATGTTGGTTATTAGGAACTCTGACAGTCTATAAACTGAACAAGAAACCTGGCTGTAAAGTAACAAAAAAACATGATTTATTCTGGATAGAGAGTCTCCTCCATTAGAGTCCATACAAACTGTGTAAAATCAAAAAAGCACTTCTTCCTTGCTCACTGATGGAGCTGCTGTTCAGCAGTAGAGTGCTCCACCCATAGCACTAAGACAGGAGTGTAGATTTTACAAGGTTTGTATTGACTTTGAAGGGAACATAGGGAGTGCCTTACCAACACACCAACTGTAAATAACACAACCCAGTTTTTGTTGTCAATAATATGTGATTCAATAAACTCTGAGATTTGACACTCCTCTCTGTGTCACATACATATATTGCACAAGAATAAATAGTAGCTGCAATGATGTTACCCATTGGTTTGTTGACTTCAGTTTGGCAATTTGGCCATCACCTTTTTTTTGTTGCAATCAGAAATGACATTAGAGGGTAAAGCAAAGAATAACCAAACCATGAATGAAAAAGCTTTTAGGCAACCTAAATGTTGTAGTTACCTTAACATAGCCAAAAACACACTGTGAAAGGGTTAAAGTTCTAAGATGAAAATATGAAGAACTCCCAGACTGGACACGGCATGGTAGCAACCTGTTAATCATAAGGTAGCCCTGCCCTAAAGCATCACCTGTTTTATGGTCCGTTTGAATTATGGGACCATAATTTACTAAATGAACATCGTGATGTATTGGAGAAGACTTGAAACAAGAGACTGAGACCATAAACTCATATTTACAAGGTTTACTGAGGGAGTAAATCAAGAGAGAAGAAGCATCATTTTCTCATCACACACTTTGCCATTTTTTGGGCCCAGAGGTCACTGTGTGGTCACATGCAGGCTCACAGTATGACACCTACCTTGGTAAAGATGCATCACAGTTTTCTCAGAAGCCAATCAGAGCAGACTGGGCTTTTTTTAAGAGGGAGTCTTAAAGAGACAGGCACAAAAACAGCATTTCTGACAGAGGATAAGTAGAGGTATATTTATGATATAATATGTGTTTTTAATATTTCTCTATTGGAATAAATAATGCCTTTTGTTACTTTACAGCTTTTGTGTTTTTTTTCACCCAGTTTATAAGAATTTATAGGATGTTGGAGTGACAGTGAAAAAAAATGTCTGATGATCAGAAAATGCTCATGTGGTTCGCCTTTGATTTGACCTGATATGTCACTTTAAGTGGGAAATCATAATGTAATATCATAAAGTTTTCGCCCCTGTGCTAGAACTTGGAAATTCTCACCTACATTGGAGCGTCCATCTGATAAAGTGTGGGTTAAAATAAACAATCCCACATCATGTTAATCTGGCTCAGACAGGCTCAGTTCTGTGTGGTCTCAACAAATATAATATCCCATTTGAGTCATCTATCCTGCATTTCCAAGGGCGTCATCTCATTATTGATTTGAGGAAAGTGAAGAGATATGGATATTACTAGGCTGAAGGCCACAGAGGTACTGAAGGTGATTCATGGGCGGGTCTTCCTCATAATTCAGACTCTGGACAAATAGTTCCTTTCCAACAGTGTTGGCATTTGAAGAAATCAAATCCTTGAGGTGAATTTAAAGCAGGGCCAGAGGCGGATCTGTACCTTGCGCATATCTGGAAGACTCTCGCAGTTATCTTTCAATTACCACCACAATATACTTCTACACACACAAACACACACCATCCCTAATCCACTGTAAGCAGTGGCCTCTAACAGTGCCTCCTGTTTCTGTCGCAGAACTATTAAACACATTTTTGCCATTTTCGTTTCTTCCTTTTTTAACAATCACTGCATTGTATTTCATCGTAATGGTTGCTATTGTTGCACAAAATCATTGGAAGATTATCACTGTGCAGATGGATATGAAAGACTAGATCTCACAGTGCAATTCTTGACTGCAGGGACTAACCATTATCATTTCCCTGACCATGCCCTTTCTGGTAATTCGCCTCTATATAGCCTCAACCTTTCTTATGGCTGTCAGTTGTAGAGAACCAATTAACATATTGTGTCCGAGGGAATCGTTCTTTCCAACACTCCTCGGCTTCCTTCCCTCTGTTTTTGTCACACTGCTAGCTAGTGGGCAGAGTCACACAAATTAGCAGTGTAGGCTGGAAGGCTCAATTACCTTTTAAGGACTTTAGTGGTAGTCTGTGTCCGTGTCAGCCTGTCTCAGCGCTTCCTCCAACCTGCCTCGATAAGGGCATGAAACGAGAAGGAGAGAAGGGGTGGGGGGAGGACAACAGAAGGAGAACAGCAATTGGTGTGCAAGAGCTGGGTTGAATTTCTAAATGATCTAATTCCTGTGTTTGCAGAGCGCCTCACCGTTGGAATTCCTGTTTCCCCTAGAGACAATGGTGACTCTCTTCTTCTCATCAGCCCACCTCAGTTTCACCTCTGCGCCTCCACTCCCACATCTCTACCTATCTTCTATTGTGTGCCACAGCAGGCGAGGGGACAGCCAGCAGAAAGTCCATTTGAATATGATGGCAGGGGTGTATTCTCAGAGGAGCAGCAGCACTCTGTGAGCTGTGCCAGGCCTGGCCTTGTTATCCATCTGTGACCATGTAATGGAGATGGATACTGTACTGCTGGCAGGCTAAAGAGATAAATGGAAGAGATACATGGGCCAGTAGATATCAAGCATTTCCAAGTGTGAAAAACGCTGCGACCATTGGAAATGTAAAGCAAGAGGCAAGTATGGTGGTGCTGTGATGTGCGAGATATCAGTATTGCTGATGCTGGGGAGTACTCATCTGGTTCCCTCGTTGTAGATATTTCAAAATGAGCCATGGCCTCTGAAAGAAAAAAAATGAGTCATATTTCTGAAGCTTTTTCAAGTTTTTCTACTGGTTATAATGTAGTCAGTTGCTGAGAACTGGGAATATTGCAATATAGCTACAGGCCAAAGCCACAAGAACCAGGAGCAGTCACATGATGAAATGACCCATGAAGTCAGTCTGTTAACTGTGATGGATGCTAACAACTGTTTGGATAATTACCCTTTTGCTTTTGCCCACACACATTTTGCTGACCTGGGATTCTGTGAAAGACCTGCCATCTTTAACAGACTGACTGCTCTGCATGTTCTAGCATGTCGCATGGTGTTTAAAGTCAGATATCACTGACAGCTGCAGTGTTTTGAAGGAAAAGTGATGCTGCTGGGATTACATTCTTATTATGTCCTATCTTTATTGAGGAGATGTTATTAAGTGCATCTGTCCTGTAAGATGCTGTAAACCTGAATTGTCAGTTTATTGTTGTATTGCATGGTATTGCGTGAAAGTGACATAATTTTTTTCTGATAAATACATAAAAAAATACTAAAAAATAACAATAATAATGAAAAGCAATGCACTATTTTTAAAAATAAATAAATAAAATGTCTTAGCATTAGATGCTCATACATCTCAGTATATGGATATTTCAGTCAAGCGTTGGTTCAATGAGATGTATTTTTGTTATGTTCAAGTGGACCAAGAAGTCACAGTCAGCAGTTAAATTCACACATTACCAAGAATGGTAGGTCACATTTTATTTATTGATATTGTTTGATATATTTATAAGTCCAAGCTCATGCATAATACATGTGGTCTTAAGGTGCGTATAAATCTCTGCACAACAGGGAGAGCAATGTGATGAAAGAAATTCACGCCAGAGAGTTGGTTGGTGTGCCATGATTAGTGGCATCCAATTATAGTGGTGACAAAAAATATATTATATAGCATTTTCATTTCCATGTTTCCATTCTGTTTATTGTTGAGTGGAATACAGTCAAAGTAAATATGAAGCTTGGAGATTTCTTACTTCTTGAGAATTAATTACACGAGTAGTTGTTGAAGCTTATGTATTCCTCGCTGCATTTGTGTGCATAGAACAGGTTTGTTCGTTAATTTGAGATGAAATCCAAATGTAGACTATCTAGTGGAATCCTCTTAGTTGATCATTTTCTCTCCCTGTCTGTGTTTGATTAATGAAGCTCTCGCTGACTGTAATCCATAAATATCAGCTGTACAGATCTCTTCATGAAAAAAAAAGAAATATGCTGCATTTACAATACAGAGTGTTGCCTCAGAAATCCGAACAGTAAATCTCACATTACCGATTTTTGTCAGAAACACTCTTGCAGCTGTTTTTCTGTATCTGGTGCACAACTGAATGAGTAGTTGAGCCTCTTCTTAGCTGTGGTGTATGGGAAATGGTGTGGGAGGTGCAGGGAAAGGGGAAAATGGCTTTCACACTCAATACTGCATGGGATGGCGACAGCTTTTGCCTCTGCGCAGTTCAGCCATAGACAGACTACAGTACTATCTGTGTGGAGTTGCATGCCCTTGACTTTGCAACCATATAAACATACTTTCTGCCAGTATATCCCACGTCTTTTTAACTACCTGCATGCCACTAAAATCATACCAAAAAGTTAAATGTAAGCATCTATACATTATATAGCATTAAAATGCTACTTTTAGAATACTATATATATATATATATATATATATATATATATATATATATATACACACACACACACACACACAATGGAAGGGGTAAATGAGGGAGTGGTTGGTAGAACTCTTTGTTGTTAGGGAACTTTGATCCTCCACCAGGGGTCACTGTTGTGCAGGGAGATTGATCTCAACTAACCCCCTCCTGAGAAGATCAATTAGTCTCAATGGTAAACCCCCAACACACACACACACACACACACACACACAGCCCTTCTCTGCATCTCAGTGTTTCACTGTGTCTCAGACTCGAATGTATGTGCAAGAAAGAGAGGGAGAGAGAGAAAGAGAGACAGTGTGTGTGTGTGTGTGTGTGTGTGCATGCATTTGCCTACATTTACATTTGCCATTTCATTGCACTGTCATTATTCTCAGTGTTGAGGGTATGTAGTGCTAAGTAGCCACAGGAGAAGCAAACTACTGAATGTAAAAGTGGTCCTCACGCAGGTGCCAGACTGGACCTGGGTACGAGTCTTGAATGTGAAATGCTCTCTGCACAACATGTGCACCCTGGCAGCAAGGTGAGTCAGTAACCCCATACAAGTCAGTAAGCATTAGCCATGTGACTGCTGACCTGTGGACTTCTGTTGGTCTGCTCCTGTATATTATCCATTTGTCTGCCTGTGCATCAATAATGATCTTTGTCACAAAGCTTCATGCTTGTATGATACATAACACTGTTCAACACCTTGTCTATGTTCTTTTAGTTGATTTAGGACAATTTTGATGTGCTGAACCCAAATATCACATTTTGCTTTTGGTTTTGGTTTTGCTCAATCAGATCAACTTTTAGAGCTATGGTGACATGTTATTCTTGACTTTTTGGCTTACATATACAGTAATTTTTGCTTCATATGATGTAAACCTTTTATCTATTGTTTGAAATAATCAAACTTTGAAGAGTTTGCATGTGCCAATATTTGACTAATTGGTATTTTTATTTCACAAGTGAATGAAATGGTTTCAATCAGAAATACTGCAAAAATAAGCCCGATGTATTCTGCTACATCTGTGACAAATTCACTACAGTTCCTAACAGGAATCCAGTCATAAGTTTCCTAAAGCGTGCTTTCCATGCTTATTTTGGTATTAAACCTCACCAACTTCACCAGAATAGGGCTTGGGTGCCACATATGAAATGCAAGACATGCACAGAGTATCTGTGTCAGTGGGCTAAAGGCAGGAAGAGCTGAAGTTTGGAATTCCCATGGTTTGGAGGGAGCCGACCTACTATGGCACTGACTGCTACTTCCTACAGGTATCAACAGAAAAACACAGAGCATCTGATCTGATCTTCAATGAGCATCTCGTCCTGTAGCTCACTGTGATAAAAATGAAATGAATCGTATGAAAACTTATCATTACTATGCTGACTGCTTTCAGAAACCTCAGATGCAACATGAGCATCACATTGCATTATTAATATTTCCTAAAAATCTGGGATCAATGAGCAATGAGCAGGAGGAGAGAATCCATCAGGACATGAAGGAGATGGAGACCAGGTACCAGGGTCATGATGGCTGATTTCTATTGGACTCTGAAGAGAAACGTCCCTGTCGCTGAGCATTCTAGGGTTTAAAAAAAATGCACGTTCATGTCCTATGTTTTGAACAACGGTGAAGTAACATGCAATTTACATGTACTTACCTTTATCAATGTCTGCTGTTCAATTTACAGAATCTATTTTTGGATCATTAAATGAATAAATTGTGTTATAACACATTTTTTTCTCTTAAAAACTGTTTCGGACAAGAAATGTTAATAAAAATCACAAAAATGCAACTGATTGATTCAGAAGATCAGATATTTTAAAAATCTACTGAGCACAAAAACCTGACCTGATACAGAAAAAGAGGTGTCATTTTCGGATTTACTGGTGAAAAGTCATCCAAAATCAGTTGAAAAAACATAGACAACTTAAAAAAAAAAGTTTTGTAACACAGTGTAATACAAACGAAGGGGTCTGGATATTTTGATGGGACTAAAGCCAAGTAACTAAGTGGGATGATGCAGCTAGCAACCTCCACTGTATTGGGGCTGTCTCATTTTTTGAACTGACCCATTAAAAAATAACAATAACGTGTTATGTACTGCTTAATGTTTTAGTGTTTTTGCCATGGTTTTGCCATGCTCATAGCAAATGTTTAATGTTTCAGAAAATCCCAGACTGCACTGAGGTCTAAAGTGTTGGCAAACTGTGTCATCTACCCATCCACTGTTTTAATGTGCGAGAGCATTTCCGTGAAAAGAACATTTGTTATAAAAGATAGGCCCATGATAAAATCCTCACTTTCTGTAGGGAACTCCTATAAAATGAAACACAAAAGCAGCAAAAATGCTGAGCTAAGTGTTAATAATACATATGTCTGTGGTTTCCTTAAATGAGCAAACCATCTGTTCCAGGCAGCCTGAAGCCTCCCTCTTCTAATTGTCCCGTCTGTGATGTTTGATATGCATAATTAGACTTTTAATAATCTTTGCTATGCAGGTGATGTTTGCCAGGAGTTCACAGAGATTTCTATTTCCCCCTTGGTTGGAATGGCAATCATGAATCTCCTATGGCCTGTGTCCTGTACACTGGTGTCAGTGATACTGCATACATAACATTTTAGATGCTTACACTACTCTCCGTTCACATTTGAAATAACTTTCTTTTAGTGACTTTTTTGATCCAGTTATTTAATAGGAAAATAATAATGGTGCTAAGTAGACACCTAGTCAAAGGATAGAAGTTTGTTAAAGTTGCTCCAATGAATAATATTATATTGGTTGCTTTATAAGTCATTATTTTGGTTTTATTGACAGCATTTTTAGTATTCCCTCTCATCAGCCTGATGTGAAGAAGCCCAGCCTGCATTGACTAGATAAGTGTCAAATATATGGTTCAGAAGTTGGTGGAGCCAAAAGTAAAGCTACAAGGATAGTAAATATGGAATTGCATTCATCAGGTGGAAACAAACGTAACTTATTATGCTGAGCCCCAGGTGGAAAAAATTGTAATGATTTGTATTTTCATGATGAAATAGAGAGTCTCTTCTTTCATTTGAGCTATTCTGTGTTTTCAGAGGCATAGCACAAAATAGTCTGTGGGTCTAGAAATATGAGTCAAAATGGCCAAAAACGATGGAACAAGGTACTTTCTGTTTAAAAAAAATGTTGGCACTCAATGAGTTAAGGCAACAGACTCAACAATTTTCATTCAAATAAATCTTAATTATATGTTGTTAAATAGGATAACAGAGTAGTGATTTAGCCCATGATCCACTGATGAAAATGAAAACTTCTTTGCAGCAACATTCCTAAGAAAAAAAATTTGCAAGCACTGCTTTCTGGGAGGAGAGATCCAAAAACACACATGTAGAGACCACCAAAGAGAGTAAGGGTTCATTCTGTAGGTTTATATTCTGAAACACAATTATTCTATTATGTCTATTAATAATATGCATACATAGTACTGAGCATGTAGCAAGCAGTTTAAAGTAATATGCAGTGGTTCAAACAAAAAAGAAGCATTTCTTCACTTTGCACTAAATGCAAATAAAAGCAGTGGGTGGTGTAGTGTTTAGCACTGTCATCTCACAGCAAGAAGGTACAGGGTTCGATTCTCGGCCCAGGGCCTTTCTGTGTGGAGTTTGCATGTTCTCCCCGTGTCTGTGTGGGTTCTCTCCGGGTACTCCGGCTTCCTCCCACCATCCAAAAACATGCATGGGGATTAGGTTAATTGGTTGATTTAAATTGACCGTAGGTCTGAATGTGAGTGTGAGTGGTTGTCTGTCTCTATGTGTCCTGTGATGAACTGGAGACTTGTCCAGGGTGTACCCTGCCTTCCGCCCTAAGACAGCTGGGATAGGCTCCAGCCCCCCCACGACCCTATGAGGATAAGCGGTAGAATATGGGTGGATGGACAAATAAAAGATCATGTTTGAAAAAAAGGTCTGAACATGTCCTAGTTACCCATGGTGACTTCACACTGGTGCTGTACAGGTAGAAGGGTTTTCAGCGATGATGTATGCAGTCAGATCTACTCATTGTGAAAATGTTGACAGGCATTGAAAGCTACATTAAGTCCTTTGGGGGAGCTGTCTCAGAAAAATGCAAGTGCAAGTAACAGGCTGGAAATGCATGACAAGAGCAGAACTTCAAAAGTGATGTTGGACAAGGTAGTATTCTGCACATGTCCAGTATTATTTAAAATGATTTAAGCACAGTGAGGCATGAAAGGAATGCAGTTTGATCGCTTGGCTTCATGTTTTTGTACACTCTCGTTGAGTTTTATCCTAGCGAGAGGCTCTAGCACAATGGCAGTGTTGTGGCATTGCTGCTGATGCCCCTGAATGCCCACAGTGGCAGTGGAGGTATAAAGAGTGCACTCAAAAGACCCGCTGATCAAAGGAGCGTTTCATCTGGGAATTCTGCTGCTGCGTCGAATGCCAGAGACATGTTATGACAGAGATCTGATGCTAAGAGACTGACAGCAAAGTCTCTGATGACCCCTTTGTACAAAGCAAGAGAGAATAAACAGCAAAATAAAAAGAGGTAACAACCACAGAATGGAATACAGTGATCACAAGACCATACAGGAAGTGCTGATCCAAACAGTCAAACATAGGTTGCGTCCGAAATTCGATACTATACACTACATACTCAATATGTGTACTATCATTCAACATACTTCTGAGTGAATAAATGCAGTATGCATCTTTATCGACACACTGCTCAGTGCGGAAGTGACGCACTTCCTGAGAGCCTCTTGCTAGTTGGATTGGAGAAGCATAACTATGGTAACCCGTGCCAACCTCAAGTCTACCAGCAGTCTGCAACATTATTACATCTAATAACTAGAAAAGCACTCAGAGAGCACAGACCTCCACCAAGGCAGCATTCTGAGAGAGCGTATACTCGCCTAAGAGTGAATGTGCTGATTTTGATGCACCTTGAAACCCACATTTAACAATGTATTCACATTTATATCATGTATTTTTTTATTTTTTTCTCTATTTCATATTTTGTCACATTTGAATTTGAATTTTTTAAAAAAAGACCAAAATACCAGTAAAACTTCAGAATCTGATCACCGCCAAAAATGAATCAGTTTTAAGTTAGGCCACTTCTGAATAATTCTGAAAATTTCGTCAAAATCCATCCATAACTTTTTGAGTTATTTTATAAACCAACAAACAAACCAAAATATAAACAAACCCTGGAGAAAACATATCCTCCATGGCGGAGGTAATAATAATCTAATAATACATCCTTGATATGCAGCCGATAAGAAGCCACACAATAATTAATTAATTAATTAATTAATTAAGCCATTGCTTTTTGGGACATTTATGCCGGCGTAGTGTCCAGTTTTTGCATATTGTAATATTTACCAGAATTAGTATGCACCTCATGTACTATTGGGTTCATACTAAGGTTTCAGACATATTAAAAAAATCTCACATACCTGTTTTAGCATGCTCAATAGCATGAATTTCAGATGCAGCCTTAATCTCTATAAACAGATTGTGCATTCACATGCAGAATCTGCAGGCACAATAATATTCTGGCAACAGAAGTTCTGGTTTCTGTTATTTTCTGAATCAAATTGACCAGGTTGATCAGGTTTGATAAGGTTTGAGGCTTTGGTTGAATGCAGTCTGTGTGGAGAGCAAGGGAGGCTGAATACCTTCAAGATGCAATTTTAGAACCCTTCATTGGCTATCTGACAAAGAAGCAACATTTTATTAGTTTAAACTGATCTTGGATACTCTTCTGCAGTTGCTTATTGGACTGTAAACAATGAGTAGCACACAGGAAAGGAAGTCTGGACCATGATATTCACAGGATACACTTGAAACCCAGAACCACAACCGTTTCCCCTTGAGGCTTATTCATTCTCTGACCTGAAGCCAATCAATGCATATCCATAATCTCTACTGTGGATTGAAATCTACCTGAAGTGATAAGGTTTCTCATTTTGATATAACTTTATTGTCCGAGTGCTACATATATTAATCCATATAATTTCAGTTAAACTCTGTGTCACACATGAATCTGTACCTTTGTAGTCAGGGTGGATGGATAGGTCAAACAAATGTTGAACTTTCACCCATAAAACAGATATTTCTGTCCTGTGTTAACCAAAAAGTATACAGTGTCTGATTTTAATTCATGTCTGCACACTAATAATGCAACAAATGTAGTCATTTTAAGGCAACCATAATGTATTTTTGTCAGAAAAAGTAGTTACAGTGTTAACCAAGTGTTTAAAAACTGTTAAAACCTGAGAGAAAATGCATTTCTCTTGAAATAAAATGAAGAATGTGCTTTAGTTGTTTGGGATATTTCATTTTTTCTTGCCAGTTGTTTCCTAAGGTTGTCTATTCAAAATCTCATCTTCCCCTGGCTGGATTATGGTGACGCATTGTTGACTGATGACCACACTATATACACAATAAACTAAGCATTGCTTTTGGAGAAAATTGACATTATGCCTCCATACTAATCATGTGAACAAAATGTAGTGGGTAAACTGCATTCCTTTAAGTGCATGTAACCGTGCTCTAACTTCAGAGCAGGAAAACAAAGTGAGTTTAAAGATCAGGACACATGACCAACAAGTCATCCATCATTGACCTCGAGCTGAACAGCTAATAGTTCAGCCACAGTTAACCTTATTGACTTCAATTGTTCCCAGGTGTAATCAACCACAGTGAGATTCCCTGAGGGCAATGACAAACACATTGTGAGGTCATACTACACCTACTCCACTTCCTGCCCCAGTGCATCATGGAGGAGATCTTGTCACCACCAAGACGAAAAGTCAATTGTGGAGTTTGAGCAAGGTTGAAATTTCTCTCAAGTAGCATCTGTTCTCATCAGTTATGTAAACACTTTTGGGTTTGGGGGGAAATTTCAAGTCATCCATCAGTAATTTAAGTGCATAGTTTGTAACCACACTTTGTTTTACTCCTTGATTAAAAATGCTAATCATTTTATTTTTCATTTTTTAGCAAGTTAAATTGTCAAATAGTGTGAAAAACAAGATTGGATTAGATCAAAATATATGAATATTGAACAGTAATAAATTGTATTTTGATCAGTTGAATTTTGGAGTTTGCTTTCCTTTATTTATGGATCTTGTGCCACTAAAGTTCTTTTTGTTCTATCCACGTAAAGACCTGCTTTGCTTTGTTTCTTATCAGATCACCTCACATTGTATTTCTCAGCTTTTCAATTCCCAAACCTTTCCATCACTCTAATTTCATCTGTCAGCTGTTAGGTCCACCCTTCATAGCAAGCCTGGGATGGATAATGCTATAATGTATAATGGATAAAGTTTTCAAGCTTTCATGAATGTATCTCTGATTTTGGCAGCCCTCTGACAAACTTCATAAATCAACAAGCAGCTTAAGAATTCAAAAGCAGCATTCCTGCATCGTCGCTGCACATCCTAAACTTTTCCAAATCTGTGAGGACAATATGGCATATGATGGAGCATGAGTGTTTTTAACTGTCTCTGTAACATCATTGTGTCGACACTGAAAAAGCAATTATCCAAAAAGACATCACTAAATCAAATGCAAAATGCAAAATGTAATATTAAGGCAAGATGTATCAATTCTCAGCACATTGATGTGTCTTTCAGGATAACATATTTAGTGTTATTTTTAACTGTGTTGAGAGTTTTAACACTCATGATGTATGTAATGTCCTTATATAGACACATTATTATGTTCATTCTAATCCTAAGGGTTTGAATTTAAAAAAGCAGATACCTAACTGGAAAAAGGATAACATTTATTGTATTTTACATTAACATATTTAACCCATACCATTTTAAATGATCTATAAATCAATCCATTCATTGAAGTCTACATTATATTTGAGGAAGCTGTCCAGCTACTTATTCAGTTCTGGGGTGGCATGGTTCAGTGGGTAGAGAGGCCGTCTTGTAAACGGAGGCTTACCGGTTCGATCCCGGCCCAGAGAGCTCATGTCGAGGTGTCCCTGAGCTGAACCGAACCCCTAACTGCTCCTGATGTGTCATGCTTAGCGCCTTGAATGGCAGCTTCTGCCATCAGTGTGTGAATGGGTGAATTTAATGTATACTCTAAAGCGCTATATAAATACAGACATTTACCATTTAACTGAAATAAAACCTGTTGAACAAACAACATACTGATGCTTTCCTCTAAATCTGCACCAGCATTTCATCATCAAAACATTAGTGATAGTTTAAGGGTCAAAATGTCATGAGAAAAGAGAGAAAGTGAAACCCACAGTGGTCTAGATGTAATCCTCTCCATGTGTAAGGTCAGCACTTTAGTACAGTGCATTAGGAGGAGTGCTGCATGACAGGCAGCAGCACAGCAGGTTGCTTTATATTGCTAGAGAAATACAGCTTTGGTCACTTTCACACAATTAAATGTCATCAATCAATATGTGATCTTCTGTGCATTATGTGATCTGTTCTGTTCATTTGTAGGTAGAGATTTTCCAAAGATGCAGAAAATGATGGTTTGGTGTTTTTGCAGTTGAAGATGATACTATTTCACTTGTAAACACTGTTATCCAGAAAGGTGGTGTTTACCGGGTTATATACTTTATATGTGCTTCACTTCCATCCACAGAAATACAAAAAATACATGACTTCTGCAGAGACAGTGGAGGGACCGTCTAAAAGTGTACAAAGTGCAACACCACAAAGAAAAATATTCAATAACCTCTGTATTATTAACTGTAGCATCACCACATTCAGCTTAGATAGAGAAATATTGCAATGACTGAAAATAATAATGTGTATATGTTACTGAATAATCCATAAAAATTACACTCTATCACTTTTTTTGTCAAAATCAGTCTAGTGTTGTAATATCAGCAGCATGAGGTGAGATGTGTCTGAGCTGAATGCAGTGATGCTACAGTTATTGAAGGTTTGTGGTGTTGCACTTTGTAGACGGTCCTTGGGCTGTCTCCTCAATGGCTGATGCTAGGATTTGGATTAATGATTTCCGTGGAGCACCAGGGATCATCGTTCCGGTGAAAATACGGTTGTAGCTCATCATGTGCATCATCAACACTGCAGAAATGCATTGTTTACATCTTTAGATTTTACTGTCGTAATATTCTAACATGATGTTCCTCCTCTAGAACATCATGTTAGAATATTACGACTTTAGTCTCGTAAATTTATGACTTCATTCTCATAAATTATGACTTTTTTTTTCTCGTAAATTTACGACTTTATCCTCGTAAATAATGACGATTTTCTCAAAGTCTGTAATTTTTTTTTCTCAATGTGGCCCTAATACTCCATCGTAGAACACAACGTATCATCCTCATGGCCGCCTTAAATCATTCTTATTCCAACTCAGAACCATTTCCAAAATCAATTCTGTTCTGCCAATAAATTGTGTTGAGCAAATTATCCATTTCTTCATCTTATCCTAATTTGTGTGCTTTAGCAACAGTGCCTCATCACAGTTTATGTAAGTTCAACAGTAAAGCTCCAGCACTGCAGAGGGCTTGCCACAGAGCACACATTGCTCCCATACTCCGTTGCATTGGTTCCAAATTAATGGAGAATGAAATTTAAGATTTCTCTCATTACCATCAAAGTAGGTAGACCAGTTCCCTGCAGGAATAAAAAAAATAACTAAAATAAAAATACCTTTTCAGGGATATTAAAAAAGCTCATTTAAGTAGTACTGTAGCCTGAGGTTTGCATTAATTGAATTTGCAATGAAATATAAATCAGCATGATTGCTGTGGTTTAAAGTACCATCTCAAATGAATACATAAAACAAACATGATATTCCCAGATGACTGACATGGCCAGCTATCCCAGCTATCATGTTGTAAAGTAACCAGTTATGACACAATGATTGAATTGATTAAGGAAACTATAAAATATAAGACTGCACACTCATTGGCCAATATTTAACCCAACAGGCATCAATGCAGAGGTCAAAAAAACCTTGCAGGGCAGGACCGCTCGTGGAACAAAATCTGTCATGGTGACGAATACCAGCTTTGTCTTCACATTGATGTGATGAATGTGCTTGCAGTGCTGAAATAAGGACCTGTTCAGGACTGTACTGCAAAACACTAAATGGCCTGGCTCCATGCTGCATCACTGACTTATTGATGGCATATACAGGACCCAGGTCCTCTTTCTAGGGTTTGTTCACAACTGTAAATTAATAACTAAAGGTGCCCTTTCAAATTGATTTTACATCTATATCTCCTGTCTTTTTATATATTTCACTGTCATTTATTCTCATACTTTTTGTCTGATTCTTTTATATTTATTAGACTGACCTGTATTATTTTGTTTCCACCAGCAATGTGCTGCTGTGGATGGTAATGTCAGTGTTCTGCTCTGTCAGTCAGTTCAGTGCAGACTGAAATGTTACCCAGAGGATGCAGCCTGCTGAGTTTGGTTATCCCCTGACTTTTCCACAAGAGCATACATTTTTATTTATTTATTTATTTTTTTTAATGGGGGTTGTCATGAAATTATGTGTGTTTTTCATTGTTATTACTCTGTGCAAATAACATGTATTGCACGTCTGTCCATCCTGGAAGAATGATCCCTCTCTAATGTTCTTTCTGAGGTTTTTCTCCCCTTTTCCCCCTGTTTTAAATAGTTTTTAGGGGGTTTACATGACGGTCATTTGTGAGGACAGAGGATGTTGTAACCTACAGATTGTAAAGCTCTGTAATTTGTGATATTTCGCTATACAAATGAAACTGACTTGACTAAAGACTTTTATAATCTTCTGACTCTCATACAACACCACACAAATTCATTGAAACACCTTCTAATTCATAGCATTCAATATCAGTATCATTCAGTATCTCAATAGTAATTCAATGGGTTGCCTTGGAGGCTGGTACAACCATGCATGTCCCTTTTAGGATGGACTGTGGTGATCCTTTGATTTTGTGTGCTAATTTGTGATTTTCAGTAGGCTAAGACACTAAACTGTGAAGGTGAACAAGGTACTTGTGAGCATGCAACCATACTGTTAGAATTTAGCTCAAAATGCACCTCTGTGTACAACCACACAGCACCCAACCCCACTGTGAGTGTGTCTGTTCAATTTGTTTACATTAGTGATGTGTAGTTGCAATCTTGCATAGGCACGTTAATAAGAAACAATAAACTGCTGTAGCCTTAGTAGCTGGATCTGTTTCTTTAGATTGATCTCAGAAGGACGGCAGTTTGAGCTACCGTCAATATAAGCTAGAAAATATTTGAAATTGTTTATCCAGTTGACATGAAACTCTGTTTCCTTGGAATTTGTATGTCTGCAGTGTCCAAAATGGATCCTCAAACATTCAGTGGCTGTCAGTTCAATCCATGATGATTTGACTACATCTGCAGAGCCAAAGCTCTTTGGTCAGACTGCTTTACTGACTGATTAAAATTCCTCTGGATGACAAGGATAAACACAACGAACTTGTCCGTGATGGCAGCTCACAGCCTTAGGACAGTCAGACATGGATAGATGTGCTGACAAAATACCCTTAATCCTCATCCCTTTGGATTAGGGAAACAATGTTTACAACAGGAAAGGGCAAAAAAGGATGACTGCTGACCTGACAAGAGAGAGAGCCAATGCGAAAATTGCTTTTAAAGTTAAAATGTGCATGCACATATATCACTAATGTCAGAGGATGGGTCTGTTTTAATTTTCTTGGTAAATGTGAGTTTTGTATATTCAGCTTACATTTCCAGATATTAAGTCTGGTTTGCTATTCAAGGACATGGTTAAAAAGAATTCTGGCTGTTCCAGAGATAAATTTGTTCTGTGTGACTTAAACAGAAATTTTATTGTGAAATGTAAGCAGTTGCAACCCTCCTCCAATCACTTCCTGTGACTGTAAACTAAACTCTAAAACCTGTGCGCGGACTCGTAAGGTAACACACCATTTTAGAATAGAATAAAATAGGATGGATTTTATTCATCTTACCAGCCACAGTAGCTTAAAACAACTAACAGTAACAATGAAACAATAAACAGCAATGAAATAATAGAATGAGTGACAGTAGTAATGCAGTAGCTGTATCTGAAGGAGCTGCTTAAAGCCTCCACAGTCCCATGCAGAGGGTAAGTGGGGTTGTCCATGATGGATGTGAGCTTAGCTAACATCCTCCTCTCATCCACCTCACTATGGAGTCCAGGGGGCAGTCCAGGACAGAGCTGATCCTCCTGACCAGCCTGTTTAGTCTCTTCCTGTCTGTCTTTGTGCTCCCTGCTCCCCAGCAGACCACTGCATAAAACACTGCAGACGCCACCACAGTGTCATAAAAGGTCCTGAGACTCCAAAGGACCTCAGTCTCCTCAGCAGGTGGAGATGACTTTGGTCCTTCTTATACAGGACATCTGTGTTGTGAGTCCAGTCCAGTTCATTGTTAAAGTGAACACCCAGGTACCTGTAGGCCTCCACTATGTCAATGTCCAGACCCTGGATGTTCACTCATGCAGTCTGGGGTGTCTTCCTCCTGTGGAAGTCAATGACCTTCTCCTTGGTCTTATTGGTGTTGAGCTGACGATGGTTACGCTCATACAGTACCAATTGACAAAGTCAGTGATGATGGTCCTGTACTCCAGATCGTCCACCTCGTCCAACAATAGAGAACTTCTGGAGGTGACAGCTCCCAGAGTTGTGGCTGAAGTCTGATGTGTACAGGGTGAAGAGAAAGGGGGAGAGCACTGTCCCCTGTGGGGCCCCTGTGCTGCAGACTACCATGTCCGACACACAGTCCTGAAGCCTCATGTACTGTGGTCTGTTGGTGAGGTAGTCAATGGTCCATTCAGCCAGGTGACAGGCTACTCCTGCGCTTTCAAGCTTCCTCCTGAGCATAGACGGCTGGATTGTGTTGAAAACACTGGAGAAATCAAAGAACATGATCCTCACAGTGCTGCTGGTGTTCTCCAGGTGAGTCAGTGATCTGTGCAGCAGGTAGATTACTGCAGCATCCACTCCGATGTTCGGTTGGTAGGCGAACTGCAGTGGATCCAGATGTGACCTCACCATGGGGCAGAGGTTTCTCAACATGATCCTCTCCATGGTCTTCATCAGGTGAGAAGTGAGGACCACAGGCCTGAAGTGGTTGAGCTCCCTGGTGTGCGTTGTCTGCGGGACAGGAACCACACAGGAAGTCTTCCACAGTGATGGGACTCTCTCTTTGTCTTGTAAATGACAGAGGGTGCCATATCCTGTGCAGATTGTAAAGCCTTCTGAGGCAAAATCATAATTTGTGATATTGGGCTATACAAATAAAATTTACTTAACTTGATTTGACTTGACTCTCTAGACTCAGGCTGAAAATGTACAGGAGCACCTGACAGAGCTGGTCTGCACAGTCCTTCAGGAGTCTGGAACTCATGCTGTTGGGGCCTGTGGCCTTTCTAACTTTCATATTTTTAAGCTCAATTCTTACCTGGTCAGCTGTTACGGGCGTGGTGGTGGTGATGGAGGATGAGGTGAGGAGGGAGGGGGGTGGAGGAGGTGGCAGAGAGCTGAGGTGGTGTAAAAAAAAGAACTGGCTGGTTGGTGCTTTGATGATTGCGGGGAGGAGTGGGAGTAGAGTTAAACCTGTTTAGGAACAGAAGAACGGCTTTTTAGCTGATGCACGTACAGTTTTTGGACCACCCAGTGTACAACTTTGAAGCTCACTACAAATGGTTTTCATAAAACAAAACATGCAGTATGAAGAAGATTAGATCTGAGTTTCTCCTTGTATGAAGGGTAAAAAGCTGAGTATAACTGCCTTACCAACTGGTCTTACGTAGTATGTCTTTTAATATTAATCTTTACTCTATCCCTGCCAACCAACTGTACTCCTTAATTAAAAAAAACACTGATCTTGTTTATATTCAGGGCCGCACGAACACATAAATCTGCATGTTTGTCACGTCATTCAAGTCAAGAGCGTGCAGACTTCCTCAAACATTCCATGGTTATATACATACACATCGTTTGCATAAGTCAAATGTGCATTTTCAAAAAACTTACATGCTCCTTCATACATTTCATGCTTTTTTACATACTTTTGTCTGCATTTCAATGTCTTCTATGAGCGAGTGCATCAAAGTAGAATAGTAAACAGCATATTAGTGTTGTGTTGTGGGGAAAAAAAGGACAGGGTCTCATAAAAGAACATTGGCACCCAAGAGCGTAGTTCATTGTAATGCTAAATAGGAAGCAGGAATGATTCTGCCTGTGTTTATCTTCCAGGCAAAAGTTATCACACCCGGTTACTTCAGCTTAGAGCTATTCGTAGCGTGCATTTCCAAGTGCCACCGATCTAGCCCCACACCAAAGGTTACACAGATCAGCGAAACCTACTTGTAAAATGCAAATGCTGAATAAGAAATTAAATCGAGACTGTAGCAGACAGATAAGGCGCCACTCGTCAGATTCTGCACGTTGGGGCTAAAATTCTTGTCAGGAGTTTCCATTATAATGTTAAGGCCTTTGTGTGTGATGCTTGGGCTGAAGGACTCTTCTGTGAATACACAAACCTCCCACAACAATAAGCAATTTGACACACTTGTTCCAGCAGATTTTACCTACAGCAGCAACAACATAGTGCTTGTCTGCTTCGTCAAGGACAGGCAAACACTTTTATACTTCATAAAAAAATTGATGGTTGTTTTATAAAAAAAAAAAAAAGAAATAGGGCAACAGACATACAGTACACACTGCAGTGTGCAGGGAGAATAACACAAGGCCCAGGGATATGCAGGATTATTGAGGATAGCAAGGGTGTAATTGAAAATAGGAAGATCATGTTTCCGCTCAGATCTATTTCAGAAAAATTTGGACTGAATGATGTATTTCTAATCTTCCTAAAAAAATTATATTAGGGTTGTTTTTCGATTGAATGAGGTCAAGAGTTTACCCATATACCCATATTCTGTACGAGAAGATGTGGTCATGAGTTGGAGAGAGATTATTACGTGTGTTTGTGTGTAATTTTTTTCTGTTATTTTTTTCATCTCTTAATCCTATATCAAATCAGTTTGTCTTAATATTTATTTGGTGAGATCATCCGTATTGTACATATCCCTTTATATGTTGCCTAGCAAGACAAATACAGAACACAAGAAAGCCTGTAAATCATAGATGAGAGAGCGGCACAGTGTCCAATCCTAATATTTCTACAACAAAGTGCAGTGCACACGTGTGCTGCTAGACTGTCACCTATTGTGATTCACCCTCTATATCTCTGTTTTCTTCTCTCTCTCTCTCCCTCTCTCTCTCTCTCTCTCACACACACACACACACACACAATAACACACCCATCACTGCACAGCACGTTAACTTCATGTAATCTGGAACAAGTAGAAAAAGCACAGACATGAAAGTTTCAGAGTGTGCAAACAACTTTTTGTGGAGACTGAGAAGAGAAACAAAGGACTGTGAGGTGTTTATAGACCTGCCTCTTGGAGGTTGATTGAACGCTTAGAAGATAAGCTCGGTGACATTAGATATCCCAGTGGGCAGAGGATGGGAGGTTAATCTCATTCTCTGTGATGATGTATCCGAAGTGACTCTTTCTTTTGCCGCTGGTATCGTTTCTGAACACTCCTTGGGTTCCAAGGGCAAGGAAAGTGTCCATCGGAGCCGGTGCATTGATTGCTTCAAGATTTGATTAAACTCTCGGCTGTACTCCAAATGTAAGACAATAGCATTGAGATAATCTCACCTTCTCTCCTCGGGTCAGACGTAATGCAGTTTAACGATATGGCTGTGCACTCTACGAACGTAATACCTCACCTAGGACATTTCTAGTTAGCTGCAGGCTTTGTTGAACAGTGACATGTTTAAACTGCTGGTTAATGCACATGCACACAAAAATAAATTGCAGATGCTTGTGTGTCTCATCTTTGCTTTTAATAACTTAAAGTGGAAAGCCAAAGGTGTTGCTTGATAAATGAACATCCAAAATAAGCACTTTGATAATTAAGATCTACTATTGTGAAAGGGCGGTTAAGGTAAACACACTAACAACCCTGCAGTGTTGGACGGGTCATCCCTCCCCAAAGGGCAGCTCCTGTGACTCTTAAATAGGACACCAGTCCATCCACTGCGGCCCATGGCTAATGTCTTTATTAAGCCTCATTAGCAGTCTTCCTATACACATTTTATTCACTGCAGATTACAAAACCAGGCTCTGGGGTGGGAAACCACAGCCAAGTAAATCATTAATTGATGATCCTGCGATTCCACTCCCGCTTCAGTATTTCTCCAAGCTGTGAGAGTAGACTCCAACTAACAACCCCAATGAAACATTCTGCACACCATAAGATGCTTTTCCACATAGAGGACTGCAGACAGAAACAACATTCTTGTGATCTTTAAATGACCTTTTCTCGGTCCATTCTCCCCCAAAGCACAACATATTTATTTTGCTATAGTCTCAAAGTCTAAGATTGCAGTTAAATAAAGGAGGAATGGTGTATATTAAGGGCTTTTGTCTCACAGGGCTGAACAGGGGGTGTAAGGATTAGGCTGTCATGAACTGGTATAGTAAGTAGGGTAGGGGGTCTGAAAGACACTGAAATAATACTTCCTCCTCCCAATGGGAAAGTAATTTCCTTGACAGGATGGGTTCTCCAAAAAGGTGTGGGCTTTCTATTTCTGGGAAAGAGATCTTATTCAGACACAGTTAAATCAGAGATCCTGCTGAGGTGAGATGGCTGTTCTTCTGCTGAATCTTTTTTTTTTTTTGAGCCTCCACAAATTTAACGTTTTCCAGTCCATTCTGTCTGCTCAGCTCACTCCATTAATTCCTCCAATGCTCCGCTGAATCTTCCTGTAATGGTGACAGTTAACCTGGAATCGCAGTCCCATTAAAGGACTAGAATCAGTGCATATCAGCCGGCTACGAATGCTAATTGACTTGATTGTTATTAATTTTGACATTACGTTCCAATTAAAGATAGCAAAACACTGATTTCATTTTCTTTTCATTTTATGGTTGGAGATTAAGAGAGCATTGATCACACCTGAGTGACTCGGTGTGTGTATAGCTAATTAAAGACTGAGATTGCAATTAAGATAATGAGTCAGTCTAAGTTTCAGATGGAACACACAAACATTTTTAACACTGTTAGCATGGCTTTAAGCACTTAGTAGTATGGCATAGTGTGGTTGAGCATAGACAATATATTCACCATCGTGCATGGGCTGGAAAGCATGGAGCATGCTTGTTTGGGTTGCACACGAGCCTCGTACTATCATACAGAGGGTCTGGCATAAGAACAAATTTCAGACGGGAGGGGTGAACTCTGTTGAAGTTTGAAATGATTGGATCTGATTTTACCCAATCGCGAAGGTTTGGTCGTGACATATTGTATGTCATGCGCCGCCAGCATTCAGGTTAGCTAACTCCTTCACCACTAATGGAGCTAACTGCAAAATAAGACTTTTCCTGAACCCTGTGGTTGAGTAAAGCCACAACATCTTTGCCAGCAATAAGACTGGTTAAACATTCCTCTTGCTCCGACTTCAATTGCTGAATATTTGGGAGCCTAGCCAAAATGGACTGAATGGCTTCCTTCACTTCCGTCTCCACGGCTATTCCCAAACTACAACAGCTAAACTACAACGCAAATGCTGCGCATATGTTCGACATCATCGTTAACACCCACCTCCCCCCATCCCCCACCATTCGCTGATTGGCCAGGATGGAATGCATCCTGAGAAATCGAGTCAAAGGAGATCAAACCCAGACGTCATATGTTGGGAAATTCAGATTTCCCTACATTAGAAGATTAAGGAGAGCTGTATACAGGTGATTCACTCTTCTCTGTCTGTGTTAACAATCAGCAAACAGATAGTTGTAACTTTAAGGACAATTTAGTTGACACTGATCGCATTTATGAAAGGCTTTCAGTTTTGGACAAAGGCTGGTCATAGGGCACCAGAACACAAGAACTGAGTTTAAAGTGGTTTAAATTTGCTCTTAAGGAAACAAAAAGGTGATATTAAATATCTTCCCAGTGAGCAGGCCATTTGTCATGAAAATTTGTTAAGCGTGAGAATGATACTTGAAGTGGTTGATCTCCATCGCCAGAAATATTCTGCAAAACCCTGACTTATGTCCTTTTTTTTTAGCCCAATGTCAACTATTGCTTTCTTCAAAATGTGCACACGACAGCTACAGTACGTTTGAGGAAAGAAACATTTTATGGTTGTGACAAATTAACTTTAATGGTTAGGCAACTTAATGGTTAGGTCAACGCAAACATTAATGATGAAATTAAGCAGTGAGGTTGGGCGCCAGTGTTTTACTCTGGAAGAAAATTTCATCAAATTGAATTTCAGTTGCTGTCAAAACACTATATTCAGTTACTGCCAATTTATTCCCTTAAAGGCCACACACTAACCTTTTAAACACACAAGCAACATAATAAAACAAATAAAGATTGGTGATTTAGCTTTCCCTCATGTTTCCCAGTCTACTATAACATGACAAATTACAGTAAACGGTGCAGACATTTCTATTGTTATTACCTTAAGTTGCAGGGAATGAATCAGTCTTTTTGCTCCCCAGCTGCTTAATTTACTGACTTCATGTGATGGCAAGTTGCCAATAAACAAGGTCTTTTTGACTCCCTGTGCATTTTGTTGAGTCACATGATTGTTTGTAATTACACATTGTCTAAATCAACCAAAAACAGAAAGAATAAAAATGAAAGAATCAGTGGTGTGATTGCACCATTAAAGGAAGACTGTGTAAGGTTTTACCTATTTTATTACCTCAAATCAACATCTTCATCCATAAATAGTTCCTCATTGGTGTAAAATAACATATACCAACAATCTGACATCCTCCTGGATGAAGAATCAGTTATCTGTCTTTTCATAGAGCAGGTCACTCATATGGATTCTTCCATGTCTTTCCAGTCTATCAAAAACTATGAACTGCAGAGAGGGACAAAAAGCACTGCCTGCTATTACAGACGGGAAAATGCGTTTTCGCATTTTGCGATTCATGTTTCACAGAGAAGCAGCGTGGAGATGACGGTCTTACTTACCCGGCACTGAACTAAAACCTGCACTGCACTTTTGGTCACAATGCAAGACCATACTTATGCCGTGCTGAAGGAGAATCCTCATTGCCAAAAACTCGTAAAAGAGCCATAAAATGACCAGAGCTTCAGGCCGGGGATCTGTGGTGAGAGAGGTCATCTGGGAGCGCCCCACGTCCGGCCACGCTGAGAAGTCCTCCGGACCAGTGGAGGTCTGTGGAGGTCCCGGGAAAAATGACTGGAGCTCCGGGTCAAGGGCTGGGGTTCTGTGGTGATAGTGGCTGCCCGGGAGTCGACCCATTCCACCTACTGTAGTTCCAACCATGTTGTAATGCACAGTTGAAAATGTGTGGCGCTAGACAGCAAATGCAAAATCAAATTTAACCACTAGATGGGAGAAAAAATTGCACAGTGTACATTTAAAGTCTGGTCAGGTAAGAATGGGCCAGAACTGTTTTGTTGCACTGAATTTAACTCCCGCAGATGTTGAGAATAACACTGTAGGGCAGAGCTCCAATCTCCAGACAAATCCAAACTTTTAAGATGCTCTATCCCTCTGTTACAAGTTCCTCCTTGGGCTCAGCTGAACTGCTCACGTTTTTTTTCTCCTCCTGTACTCTTAAAGACACAACTCTGCTGCGTAGTCCATTAATGTAACTCTGTCATGCATCACACACAACAATAATGTGACACTCAACTATTCCTCCTCCATTTCCTGTACATATTGTAATTGTCAAAGTATGCCACTGTTCTGAGGTGAGGCTTCTTGTCTTGAAATAGCTCATTAAAAACAATGTTGGTATGCATGTGTGTAATTACATATTTTACCACGGATTTCCTCCAGATGCAAGGGCTGACCTGATTTTCTTAATGACTAAAACCTCAAGTCCATGCTGGTCCCAGAGACATTTCTGCACAGTGACGTTGCAGTGAAGTTGAAAGGGATCTGGCCTAATTAAATGAAATTTCCTGATGCAGGGGGCAACCTGAGGAGTGTGCACTGGGATGTTCGTTTGATTAGTGTGGCAGTCTATTTATTATTGGATAGAGCGAGGTCTACCTTTGTAAGTGTGCCCACTGATGCACCGTCTCTCTACCTAATGAAGTTATTATAATTCACGATTCACTAGTCATTAATTTTACTTTCACATTATGTTCTAGAATTAGAACAAGAACTACAAGCATGGGTATATATATATATATATATATATATATATATATATATATATATATATATATATATATATATATACATATATATATATACATATATATATATATATATATATATATACATATATATACGTATATATACGTACATATATATACGTATATATATGTACGTATATATATATATATATATATATACTGTATATATACGTATATATATATATAGGCAGTTTTAAACAACAAAATCACTAAATTAGATTTAGGAAAAGGGCTGGGCTTCAAATAAATACAAAAACCGAAAGCACAAGAGATTACCACTAAAAAACACTCCACAAATGTCACTTAGCTTCAAAATATTATTAATTACATGACAAAAATATTGTGCCTATCCCTGCCACCCACCATCAGTGTTCTTTCTCACTTTTTATTCTATGTCACTATCTCTGAGTGTGACATACAGTATTTACATGGATGTATTTGCAGTCGCTTCAGACTATACGGTGCACAAATGACACGCCCTAAACAAGAATGCCGTTTCATATAACTTGCAAAATAACTTACAATTACCATGTCATTCAAAAGCCATTTCATGCGACTGGGCTGGGTAGAGGTGTGTAATTATATGTTACTGTAGACCAAATATACCATTTGGGAAGGGTCATGCTTCTGATTCAGCCCAGCATTGCAAATAACTCTGACCAACATACATCAACATAAAGACTTTTCTTATTTTACTTCATTTTTTGAATTCATGATGTACCAAAAAATGTGGACCTGAAGCTGTCACTCATGACAATGCACCCATATGTGAACCACTTAAGTGTAATTTATGACCCATTCCACAGTATTTAGTTCACAGCGATCACTAAGATGAGACTGGAAACTGAAGTGCATTTGGATGGGAATGGGTGGGAATAAAAAACACAGAAATGGCAGTAAAAATGGCTCTGCCGCTGGATTTTGTTAATAATTGATTCATCACTTCTTTCACAATTGTTGTCATGTGGCCATATCCAAAAATTCAGAAGAATAAGGTGTGTTTTGTCACCTGTACTTATAGGAACAAATGACAAAAACACAGCATTTGCTGTCAAGATCTAATAGATCAGCCTCTGTCAGAGGTGTAAGTGTAATTAGGATGATTTCATGGTGAGGAGATTCTGGTTGCAAACTGGATTTATAAAAAATGCATTCTCCCACTCATCATTAAGAATGTAATCTGTCCAAAATCATGTTCTTTCACTTGTGGTTTTTGTGTGGTTTCTAGCTCTACAAGACAGTGTTGTTGGCAGATATACTCTAAGACTCAGAACTGAAAATAACAAAAAAGAACCCTATGAGAGAATGTCCTATGTGCTCTTAATTGTATGAACAAAATAATTCCTCATGGGCATCACATTTCCTTATACCCAATACGAAAGACCTCCGTGTTATTTTCTTTTTTCTTCACATTTTATCATCTTCCTTTTTTCTCAAGCTTACGAAATAATTCTTAAAAAAGAGAACAAATAATTATCACAGCTCTGGAGTATGAAAAAAGAAGAGGTAATTAGCACCATTGAATTAATCAGAGATAGGAAAATTGCAATTATCCTTGTTCTTATTAAGTTACATTATTTTCTGGACCGCCGTGAAATTATTTTTCTGGTATTGCAATCCCCTGTAAGACTCATTAATAACAATGGTGTATTCTTTTAAACTATAAAAGTGGTGGGTTACAGCACAACTTAATCCTTTCATTATGAGGCCAGTCATACACAAAACCTAGGCTGCATTAACACCAAATATGGGAGCTTTAACTCTAACAAAGCACCAAGCACAAGCTGGACAATTCGGGCTCTGGTGTATTCAACAAAACCCACATCCTTGAATAAATAAAGGGAGTTTTTTTGTGTGAAGGACAGATGTGAATAACTCTTTCATCCACAATTTCTGGAAATAATTCAATTCCGATTAAGTAGTGAATGTAGCTCATGTGCAAAGAGGTTTACGATATGCAGTCAGTCAGTTTGAGCAGAGATATTGGTTTAATCCTTATTCATGCTCTCATGAGATAGGATGGTCCTTTTGTCTTAGCCTTTGCACGACATTTATCATTTATCTGTGACACATAATTCCCTACTACTGCTAATGATTTGACTGATTACCAGTGTTGCTTTTTTTGAATGAATGAAGCACTTTTTCCATGTCCCCCACCCCCTGCTCTGCAGCATAAGAAAACATTAACTAATTCATTTGTCTGTGTTTAACTCACAAAATTGCAAATCTCGCTCCGACTTTGAGCCATGAACTGTGATGACCGATTCCTGATAGGTGTATCAGTTACGCACACATTGCTCAGCGTGGGCCCAACCATGCCACGGATCTCCCACTCAGCTCTTATGTCTATAATTAGTTTCATAGTGAGAGGAAATTCATTTTCACATGCCTAACAGCCTCCAACTGTCAGGTGCTGCCAATGGATATGGATGGATCTTATTCAGCTAATTACCCCAAAGCAAATGAGATTTTTTTTCTGCTTTCAAAAAAGTAAAAGTTGTATCTTTAACAAGAATACAATGAATTCTCTTTTTGGTAATATTTGCACCTTTATGGAATGTATAACTGCTACATAAAGTAACAAAACAACCCTTAAGTGAGGCTAGAATGGTGATGATTTAATAGGAAGCAGACACTCAAACATCTCAGTAAAACTGATTTAACCAGTTCCTCAGAAGCCCTTTGAGCAATTTGGGAGTGCTGGTCATGTTGTGTAGATTAATTTAGCGCTATCAAGCTGTGCAGACCACATGCTAGGCCATTGCCTGTGTCTCCTTCTGAAAGCTGCACTTTCCATTTGACTCCTGCTTTAAAACGCCAGTCATTTGGGCTCACTCAGTGCTGTGTAAAGTGAATGTTGATTCATGAGAGTGTTTCGTCTCCAGAGACGACATATTCATCTTTGAAAATCAGCACCAGAGTATGTGTAAATGGCCCATTGTACGTTTTTTTTCATGCATATGACTCAAGCAGTGCCAGAGCTATTAAAGTAGGTACATATTTTGATTCTTTTAACTTCTTCCTGATATTTTGTTTTTATATGGTACTCCTAAAAAGAGCGTTAGATTGTGCAGTGTGATTGTGTGGTATAATAACGAATATAATATGCAACAGAGTCCGCAGACGGCAGGTTGGAGGAGTGGGGGACAGGTTCAACAAGACAGGACTTCAGGGCTGTTTATGTCCTGCGTGAAACTGCTAGTAAATGTTGCAATTTCTACATTACACTAACATTAACCACGTAGTTTTGTTGCGTAAAACTCACCAATCGTTTCACAATTGTCACAGTTCAAGTTTTTGTTTCCTATCACAGGGCTACACGTGTATACCACATACAGACAGCAATTTCCGCAAAACTATTCAGCACTCCTCTCCCTTGAATTCATCCAATTAATCAGTCAGAAGTTGTCTTTTTAACAACCACGGCACATTTCCAACTGTCATAGCTGCAACATTCCACATAAGCATGAAAGCTTGTTTATGTTCAAATCAAAACCATTTTAATACATTCTAGTATGAAAAATAGCATGTCATTTGCATCTATTCATATGTTTTATCAATGGCATGACTGTAAACACAATCTCTCATCACCTCTATTGAGCATATGGACTCAAATCTGCAGTTGAGATTTAGGCCTTTACTATATAAATACATTTGAGGGTGACTTTGATCCATAATGCTGTGTCATTTCTTACATGAACTGCTGATGAAATATTCAGCTTCATTTGGCTGAGGTCTGGAAACTTATTTTTTTTTGTCTAGAGGGAAAAGGCACATAGCTAATAAAGCCTAGAAGTAAGTCATCAGTGAAGGTCTCTGTAGTGCATGCTAATGCAATGTAGCTACTATAGTGATACTGAGAAATGTTGCTGTAAGTGGAAAAATGCACCTAACTGCAGGGACACATGTTCCTGCTAAACAGCCATTAAAACTAGCATGTAGATATTCCTATATATTTGCTTGGAGACCAACAAACAACAAAAAAATCTGGGCCCGTTTGGCTGTTATCTGAGGAAATCAAAGAAGGGACAGGAAACATTTTCAGTGAGCTTTTTCTTCGTTGAATGTTTTTTAGACGCTCTGTCGTTATAAATTATATTTACCTTTGTTTGATTTTCCAAGGACAACACACTAGCAAGACAGTTATATGAATCCACAGCAGCCACCTGGCACCAGGCTCGTGATGCCACTGGGTGAAGGCCATTTACTGAGCCTCCATCCTCATGGACCTCTTATGGCAAAATAACAATGACTGGCACATGTGGCGACTGTGGCCCCTGATGCTTTGACAGCACTTGTGTTACTTGACACATGGGGTACAGTACGTTGCTGTAGCACACTGACAGAAATAACCACCGCTGTAGCAACACTGACATGCTCAGATATACTAGCAGATACCCATTTACCATTTACACTATGAACGGTCATTTTTTAAAGATACTGGGAAAAAAATAAAATAAAAGTCTTTCATAAAATAAATTGTCTGACCAAGGCCAAGGCTAACAGAGTTCAGCTTAAAAATAAAGGTCTGTCTTCAGCTCAACGGTTTGTAGCTGCAGAGAACAAGGACAGTGGGCAGTTAAAAGTAACCAAAGCACAGTTGTCAGCAGAATACAGCCATATAAATGTTACCTTAAAACCCACTGAAACTGTGCAGCTAGAGGAAATGAATAAAAAGGACAAGGACATGTACAGATAAATGCTTTTTCCATTACATCACACTGTGATCATGACTGAGATGTCCCGTTTGGCAAATATGTGATTACTCCGCCCTCTTCCTTGTCATGATTTGGGAGCAAAGTAGTGAGGAGGAGACACAGCCAAGCTAAGCAAAGATGCATCATGTAAGTGTTGATAACCAGGTTGTTCACAGGATGCCCATTATGGCTACAAAGGCTGTGTTGTGTCACCTGAAAGCCCCCTCGATCGCTGTGGCAGCTGTAAAGTTGTGGCAGCTGTGGCTGTCAATCTATGGATGGATTAATGTCTAGCAATCATACTTAATTATTATCCCCACCTGCTTGTGGACCACCTGAGACTGTGGGACCTTGTAAAATGCAGAGCTGAGAGCCAAGCAAGCATCACCAGGGAACTGGTTGAATGTCACCAGGCAAGTCGGCCCAGCCAAGGAGCATTCAAGACTGTCAGGTTGGCCCAGTGCTTTTGGAGACCACATAAAAACGTAAAAGGTCACCAGTTCAATGCCAGCAGCTGCCAAAATGCTCGTCTTCACTGGCGCATTCAGACCCAAGTGTCCTTCAGTGTGTCAGTTTTTGTGAGTTCTTTTCAAGACGCCACAACAGAAACGCACAAAATATGAATGAATTTCTGTGGTAAAAGATAAAAGGCATTGTCTCACAGTGTGTGACTCATGCCACATCCTGATGCAGTGCCATTTTCCATTTAATTTCTAGCTTAAACACAATTCATAGCTATCTCTAATAATGAGAAAGCCACAATGTTCTGACTCCTATGACACAGTCATTATTTTTCCCAGGGATCTTCATACACTATAAATAGTAACCTTGACCTAACTTTTGCTTGCTTTTGATTCACACCAAATAGTTTCAAGTTGAAGCGATGCATTCATTCATCTAATTGAACATTTAAAGTCAAGGAAAAGTGTTTCACTAAGGCTGAAAAAAAGCTGGATCTCTGAAAGATTCATAGGTAGTTTATTCCAGCTTTTGTCCAACATCATGTAAAACTATTAAACACCTGCAATTATATTTCAGCCTCATTACTGAGGACAATGGTAAAGCACTACAGGTTTAGTCATCGACTCCTGGAGTAAATGGTCAGGCTGCTCTTAGGTTTGAGTCACTCCATTATGTGCTCATGCTGGGGAGCATGTCACCAACTGTGCACACTACAATGTCCAATCAGTCATGGTCTAAACATAGTTACTCCTAAAGAAACAATTTGGTATTTTTCCATTGTGTTAAACCTTTAGCCACCATGTTTAACATACAAGAACTACCAATCGAGGAATAAGCCTCTGTAAGAAACAACCATCAGAGCATTTAACGTAATACTTTTCTCGTCCTTAGTTTTACATATCATCTGGAAAAAAAGATTATTTTATTAGGAGAGCAACAGTTCGTTTTATTATTGTGTAAAAGGAAATACAGCATATGAATAAATGTGTCTGCTGGATCTGTCTTTCTCTTTCAATGACTGACAGAGTATTCCTACCAGCCAATAGTGGATCATTCCCTAAAGTAAAGAAAACATTTTATCTACAGTATCTATTTATTTTCAGTAAGTGTATTGAATAGGCTTTATCACAATTTTCATATACAGGAGAACGAAGATACTAGCTGTTGGCTGTAATTTCATATTAACCTGACAGATACTATAAGAGTGCTATTGATATTCTCACCTGACAATCCATCCATCCATCCATCCATCCATTTTCTACCACTTATCCTCACATGGGGTCGGGGGGGACTGGAGCCTATCCCAGCTGTCTTAGGGTGAAAGGCAGGGTTCACCATGGACAAGTCTCCAGTTCATCACAGGAGACAGACAACCACTCACACTCACATTCACACCTACGGTCAATTTAAATTAACCAATTAACCTAATCCCCATGCATGTTTTTGGATGGTGGGAGGAAGCCGGAGTACCTGGAGAGAACCCACTCAGACACGGGGAGAACATGGAAACTCCACACAGAAAGGCCCTGTGCCAGGAATTGAACCTGGTACTACACCACCGTGCCGCCCCCTCACCTGACAATCAAAATATTAATTTAATAGCTAACTATATAACAACATTGGAATGGGGAAATGGTGGAAACCCCATATAACAGTTGTATCACTGCAGGAATAATATATAAACATGTCACTCCCTCTTCATTTTTTTTTTTTTTCAAATAAAACCACTTTCTAAAATAAAATCTCAGGTGACAAGAATAACACTGGAATTAATAAACAACAATCTTGTTCTACATAACTATTGCTAATTAAATAACACTATAAGCAGCCATATGAACTGAGTGTAGACTGGAGTTCTGACCCAGGTACAGTTCGCTCCATCTCTGGGGACACATATTTCTATACCTTCAGTGGAGGCAGACATAGTAATGCAATTACTGTGCAGAGATAATTAGCTTCTCAGCACAGAAGAACTCACAGCTCCAGACTTTGGGGTGTGCAAATGCAGAAAAAGGCAATGTTGCATCCATTTCCGATGATCAAAGGTATATGGTTTTGTGTCTGCTTTCCTACGAATTCATGTGGTATCTCATCATACGCTGCTTTGTTTATCTCTTACTGTAACTTAATTGCTGCCTGTGGAAACAGATGTCTCCACACCTTTCATTATGAGAGAGCAGGCTGTGTGATCCAACAATCCGGCTCCACAGGCATCCAGAACGGCACACAAATTTCAATGCATGCAAGACAGAGACAGTAGTTCTGTTAGATTAGCAACAAAACCGAGGAGCACAAAGTGAAAGATAAATAGCATCTTCATTTAGTTTTCAGCTTGGTCAACAGTAAGAAAGAAACAATGAGAATTTATTCTTGCCAACGTGTGCTTCGTTTTATGCTATGTGCCGTGGGAGCAGTGTAATTATATGAAAGCAAATCTGTGAAAAAGGAAAAAAAAAGACGTGTGTTTCAGTGCATTTTTAAAAGATAATTATGTTTTGTGTAGCACAGAGTTTATGGTTGTGGATTGAATATATCCTTCAATGATATTGAGAGCAATAGGACAGGGACTCCTAACTCCTAACACCATTTAGAGAGGAGTAATGAAGTGCATCCAAGGTTATGTCTTTACATATCACTTCAGTGCTTTGTAGCATGCTATGGCACTTATGGCTGTGTGATATCAAAATAAACACAACCATTTCATTGAAAGGATATAATAATAAAAAAGCATTTCCTCCTTGTTTGCTTCCACTGTAATTTAGATTTTAATGAAGAACAGTTTTACCCAGGGAGCACAGAACGAGTGAATGATCTTGATCACAGCAAGTCATCAGTTCCCAGTTCGCCACTGAATTCACTTCAGTTGAGAGACGACCGTTGTAAATGTCTCACAAACTTGGACGTATGGTGAGCCAAGCTAACACTCTCCAGTGTTTTTATTTCTTTCATTTTCACCTAATTAGTGTTTGTTTGCAAGCTCTGACAATGCATAAAAATCAACGTAGAAAACAAGTCTCAGAAAAAGATAAATAAATGGAAAATTGAAACTGAAGTGTTGTCAGATATGTGATGTGCCTGTTTAAAGCGGTGCACAGTCCCTCACAGTTGGCTGGAATAGAGCAACATGCCAACTAATGTGTGAAAATGCATAAATATTGGCAATCTGGCTACCTGAGTTCATCAAGGAAGTTCCCTCTTCTTTTATTCCCACTGGCCTTCCCACTGCTAACACTGTGTCCCCACATCCATTGATGGTGTTTATTATCAGCATGACGCGTTGTCTTTTTAGCTATTTAATTCACAGCAAGGCCTCTCCACTTACACAAGGTAATGGGGAAGATTTGGGCACCTGGTCCAAAATCCATTTATTCACAACATAATAACATTTGCAGCTGCTTGTTGAATGGATTAATACTGATTTATTAATGACTTGTTACTATATAAATAAACAGAATTGATGACTGAGAAAGCGTCTGGGGACAGAGAGAATAAACACCAGCCGAAGGTTGTTTTTACAACCTGACAACCCTGAATATTGTTCCTAATTTAGTTTCAACAGATACAATCTCAGTAAATGATGCATCACACATTAATAAGATAAGATTTGTTATTGCCTATGATCCCTTTATGAAGGCTCCTTTCCTCTAAAGTGTAACTGCCTTTAGGACATTGGTGCAGTCAACACTGGTAGTAGATATGAGATGAAAATGCTGGCTCAGAAACCGTATATTATCAGTGCTTGTATGCTTGTGTCCTTCTCTGTATTTATTAATTACTTACAGCGGACAGATATCTATTGTCATTGGATACATTTTGATGCTGCAGGTTTTTCCAATTCCAGTTGTTAAGAAAGGGAAGTTGAGTGGTGGCTGCCCCCCCCGTGAATGAACTGTTATTGAACTCATCTAAAAAATTATATATATTTGCTAAACCTTTGTTATTCTTGCCATACTGTATTACCCTGACTTTAACTATACTTATGCTGCATAATGCATTTTGTGGGTCATTGCTGTCAATTCCCGATTAAACATGTTTCCCTCTTTTGCATAACGCTGTTCGCACATTTCCCCCTCCTCTGTTGGTTTACTGTCAAAACAAGTCATCTGTGTTAACCCCTTTATCTCCCCACTCAGCACTGCTGCAGATAAATCCTTCTTACTCTTTCACCATGCTGCTTATCACTTACTGTGCCATGAGTGGTCACAGCGAATGCAGCAAAAAGAAGATGAATCTGCTTGTCTGCGGAAGTCACTGCAGCAGATATGCCTGAATTTTAAATGTACCTCTGAAGTAAGCTTATTTAAGCCAACTAGCAATTAAAGTTGCCAAAGTGGATAGTTGCCATTTTCCCTCGGAACCAATTTTTGAGTTTACAACCCAATGATGAAGCAAGAACAAACGTGACTGGAAGCATATTTCTAGTTTGCTACTTCTGGAAGATTCATTCTGAAATGATAGAAAAAGTAAATTATCTTGACTGAACAGGTGAAAATGAGTCTCGAACAGGGAAATGTTGAAATTTTTATTACTGAATCAAGGAAACACTGTGAATGTTTTATTTACAGTGTAAGAAATGAAGAAGTAATTTCACTGAGCAAATACCAATGAAGGGGTTGCAGTTTGCCTTTCGACTTCGCTTGCAAAATCTGCGATGGGTGTGAGCTGAGCTGTCAGGTGACGGTGTATATCTCAAAATACCTGTCAACTGCCTCTGATTTGGATGGATTTAATGTTGTAAACAAACACAACAAAAATACTTGGTGAAGTTTAGTAAATAATTGTGGTGTGGCTTAAAGGACTAGTATGCAGTATTTAGTGGCATCTATTGGCAGGAATTGAATCTAGAACGAGTCTTTTATATCTACACAAAGAGTGGGTCCTCTTCACAAGTCTGTCGTGTTTCTACAGTAGCCCTGAATGGAAAAACCACACACTGGCTCTAGATGGGAACATTTGCCCCCACAGTTATTGTACATCTTGGCATGAAGGTATGTAGTTTTAATCCTACATGCTGCATTTAAACTAAGTACCTTTGTCATTTATTATGGAAGTTGCAGAAATTAAAATAAGCTGGTCTCACACAGGACATGAAACACAATTTTTCTTCAAAACATAATTGACAATGCAGTTCACTGTATGTAAATAGTCTTTTTTAGCAGAGCAGGCTGCTTAAAGACATATACTGTACCTACATATGCAATAATCCAAATAGATGCATGTGTTAATTTAGGTCACTTCACACCTAACCAAGCAGACTCTGTTCGCTTGGGGGGCTGAAAGCTGCAACATTGATGCATTTATCATTTTCACTTTCACACTGCAATTCCTGAACCGCACCAAATTTTCTGAGCATCAACAGTCAGTACTATGTAACCTCCCAGACTACAAACAGGGGTGGACTGGCAGTCTTGTATTGTGCTTCGTTACATTATTTGAGGCAATGCTGCAACATTAACGTCTACCTACATACTAGTGAACGCAACCGCCACTAATGCTAACGTAGTTCGTCAGGGGTTGAAGCTGTTCATTTTCTAACTTTGACAATATAACATGTGACAACACATTAGCACAGAGTTTAAGGACTGTGACTGTTGGTGGTTGTGATTAATTTTGTTCAAATATGTCAAATTGTGAATTTATGGGTTATGTTGTTCAGATGATTGAGCTAAGCTAGCTAACCACGAACGGTGGTCACTCGTTGTTTGTTTTGGTTTGAGTGCGTGCTGTACGTCCTCTACCCAAGATCCACTGCGTATAGCGTCACTACGTCATGCACTGCGTACATTTGGTCCTGTGTTTGGTCCGGTGAGCTTTCACACTGCATACAAACCGCACCAGGGTTCACTTGTAAATGAACCGAGACCCCCGTTTTCAAGCGGACCAGATTTTGTTTGTTTGGTCTGCACCAGAGGTCGTATGAGCTTTTACACCTGACCAAACGAAGCAGGCTATCTGAGGAAACAAACTCTGGTCCATTTAAAGTGGACCAAAGGAGGACAGTGTGAAAGCAACCTTAATGTCAAAGGTAACTATGCTGGATTGTAAACAATGAAAGCTTCACATGACTTCACAGTCAATTCTCCCAAATTAAACAAATCTTAATTAATATCCAAGTGATAGCTGTGCTGATGCATATAATTATGCATATAAAACTCCCTGTATTAAAACACTTCAACGCCATTCAGACCTGCTGCTTTACAGATTACAGTTGTACTTGATGGATTCCCAGACCTCCTCAAAGTCAAAAGAATCTGGAAACTTTTGTCTTGACCTACTTACCAGTTTGCATTTAACCTACCCAAAGCAACTGTCCTTCCATCCTCTGTATCTCTCGCTCTCTTTCTGGCAGACATTTGAATTGAAATTGCCCTTTTCTGCCACGAGAACATCTGAAGACTGCATCTAACATGCTTCAGAGACTTTATTTTTCATTTGTATGAGCTATCTAACCTTGTGACAATCACACTGCCACCCATGTGTATAATAGTTGTTTGGACATAATTTCAGAAGATGAAAGTTAACATACCCAAACATGTATCTGCATTGCGATACAAGGTCGAACTTGTCAAAAAGCTATCAGCGCTGTGACATATCTGCAGGTTTGAAGAGAGGAAAAGAGGAAAGAAATAGTCATGCATTTTACTCTATATGAAAAAAGAAACAAATGTGTTTTATTACACACACAAAAAAAGCAAAAAACTGCCAGGAGCCCTTTAAGAGGCTTTTGGTTTTGTGAACAGAATCATGTCCTTAACAGAGCACTGCAATATGTTTGGATGATATGAGGACAGGAAGCATAAACGTGTGGTATAAATTTAGCCAGTGTCTTGGCATTCCTTCTCCTCCTTGTTCCCCTGTCGACCAAGGCCAGGTCCCTGCTGATCGAGAGAGAGGGGTCAACTTTGGCAGCAGGAACAAAGTGGACTTGACAAGTGTGAAAGATTTAGTGCTGGGCATTTAGAGTGATCATCTTTTCCCCTCTGTCAGCAGGTAGAGAAATTTCTCCGACCTTACTGTGTCCTTGATTCAGGTTTGATGGCACAGGGGGAAATCCTGTCTCGGCACACGTCTCCCCTCTGCTGTGATGTGGAGGCTAGTCGATTGCATTGCCCAGTTAATGACTGTTTTTGCACAAAATGGGTTGATTATTATAACCTCCAAGCCTCAGTTTAGACTTCCTGTCTGTCTGAACTGTGTAACTGATTTATACGTACGAGTATAATGATAAAATATGAATAGTAAAATATTCCAGGTACTCAGGGATGGTTAGACTTTAATCTGCAGATGGTTACCAATCTAAAAACTGGTTCTGCCCTCTTGAAAAGAATTACCATGCTTTTGTTGTTATATTTCCATCCTTTTCTTCTTAGTTCATTTGCTCTCATTCTCCACAACTCCCCGCTGTATTATATGACTTAATTTTCCTGAAGAGCAGCAAATGTTACAGTTCAGTGGAACTTTGAGCCCTCTTAAATCCCAGAGACTGTGCCTGATAGATTTCAGTAAACTATGAAATTAAATATGGAACCTCCTGTGTGAATTGGATTTAAATATTCCTATTACTCTGGCAAATGATTGGAAAAAAAAGAAGAAGTAAGATTAACTTTTAAGTGATGGTGAGAATCCTCCGGTGCTACAGCTTCATAATTAGGTCATTAGTGCAAGTATGATATTTCATAATCCTTCCCAGCGGCAAGCAATGATACCACAGATCCATATCACCCTGTTATCAACACTCCAGAGATGCAACTATTGCATTCTTCAGGGTTTGTCCTGGACAGTGAGCACAAACAATAATAAGCCATAAATCCACCTCAGTTACGTGCCAAGTGCCTTGATGTGATGGATTTAGATGAGGTGAGCGCTCTGTATGGTGGGCACTGCTTGGCTGACCCCTCTGTGGCTTTATTTATCATCCAATTACAATTTAAATCCCCCACCATACATTTTTGGATTTGCTTTTTGTGATTTAGATTTAGAAAGTTTAGGTATTTAAAATGCCAACATTTTAAAGAAAAGCAGAGTTCCTCTAGCCTGGCTATCGCAACTACAAAGCTCTGTGAGCGTAGTCTGGTCAAGCTGCCTTGTAAACCGAGTTCTCAGAGGGCGGGCTCAACTAATGTGCTACTGGACGAAGCTTCAACCAATCAGACCACTCTTTCCTCTGACGTATGCGTAGTGACGGAAAGTGCTTGATCCAAAGAACCAGTGTGTCATTGCCTTAAGCACGCCTCAGCCGACCTCATCGAACGGCAAATTGGCCAGACTGACTTGGTCGCGAAATTTTATGCAGCATCACAGGAAGTATGGGCGGGCCCAGGCTAGAGTCCCTCCCCTTCAGTGGACCACCATGGGAGCTGATTGTGTACGGTTGTCAGGTTTGTGCTGTGCAATTAATCACTCATGATAATTTTCAATATAAAAGGTAATTTGCAGGAAAGTCACAATTTGTCAAAAAACGTTGTATATCTACATATTATATTAACCTTCCAGATCTAAGGGTATGTTTAGGGGTTATAATGTTGTTTAATGAATGTAAATAAAGCTACAGACTCATAAAGAGACAGAAAAAAACAAATCGAAAAATAAACTTCACATATATTTATTGGAAAAACACAGTAAACTATAATAAACAACTTTCTGGACATTTCAGAAATGTTGTCTGAGGTCTTGGGGATAATGGGGTAAAAACTAAGGCTCTTACTATATGTAAAATGTAAAAATACCACAATAATTGCAAAAATAGCCACTCATTTCAGTGAAGTTGATGCCACTCCTGAATACAGCGACTGTCTGCAATGAGACAAAGTACGAGGGCACTGTTCCTGCAGTGAACACAGCTTCTCTTCCCATGTGTGGCCTTCTTGCTTGTTTCTGGCTGCTCACTTATTGCCACTAGCAAGTACTGTTCAGGGGCCTTGGCAGGAGGGACTGTTACAGTCACACCACACAACTGGGCTGTCAGCTCCTCCAGGAACCCCCTGTGTGTCATTCCAGTCTGTCCTGGGCTGAGGTGTGAAGTGGGGGAGGGTGCAGAGTGAGCAGAGTGGGGCAAGACAAAGGAGTTGGCATACTTTGTTCTGCATTACCGCTGCAAAATAAATGTAAAAGAAAAATTCAAATAAGTAAAAAGAAATAACAAATAAATATATCTGTTTTCACATTATTGTTCCTTCATTTCTTATTGTCAAAATAAATATTTGCCACTTACTCTTCAGCTGGATCCAGACGCTCCATGTTAATCCACCTCTTCATCTGTAAAAAAAATTTCTGCTCCAGACTCAGAATCAGCATGACTGTCTAAAATTTGTTCTAGAGCTTCCTGCACTGAAAATAACATTTGTGCTAATGCAATGTTTGTTTGAAAAAGATAAAAAAAAAAATCAAGGTGCGCTACTGTAGGTCCACCGACCGCTGTTTACTTTGGGTCAAAGCTGCCAAGTAACTGCGCTCTGAGAGATGACCCCCACCCCCAAAAAATGACCCCGAACGTCTTTGTCGTCTTTCCGGTTCAGTGTGGTATTATTTACAAGTCAAATGAAACGTTTACAATCCAAAATATCTATCAGTAACATACATAACATTGGTGTGTGCAATTGCGCACTATCCATATGAAATAACGGTCCTCTGTATGTAAATTATTGCATTCAGAGCCCATTTTCAATCGTGGAAACAACAACTATAGTCAGAGGAGTTAACTATCTCTCTACTTTCTACTCTTTGGCACAGCATGTGACGGTGCAGGATTGTCTGATTGGACACTGATTTGCCAATGAGCTGAAGGGCTGCCATGACACCGGAAAACAACACCAGAGTATGTTTCGGAAAAGCTGAAGTCTCCCCTTTTCAACAAAAAAAAGTAAGTCATTATTTTGAGCCGTTCTGGAGATATTCGCTGTTATGTAACGCTTGTCCCTGGGCATCGGATACGACGCCGGCGACTCATAACGCTCAAAAATAACGTAGGCGGCGTCTCTCTCTCTGAAGCAACAAATTCTTTGTCTTCACATTCATATTTTTTTCGGAATTAATGTGCATAGGAATACAGTGGAAGAGGAGGGACTTTTCTCTCTATTATGCTGTAGTTTTGGGGGAAAAATCCACCACCCAAGTGGATTCCAATGCAACAAATAGATATGCACAGAGCTGGTTTGAACTTAACGTTTAGTCCTTATCCTTTTGAAGTATTGCACAGCATGATCATTCACTTAATTTTGCCCAGTCTCGCCACCTGAGAAGCACACCTTCATTATGCAATAAAGAGAAATAATAATGTACGCTTTCAGAATTAATGAACTCAATAAACCTGACTGTCAGGATTGCAAAGTGAAATCTGCTTTATTTTAAGTTGTAGTTTTCATCCATCATTTGCGAAGTGTTTGAGACGTAAACATCTATCTGTGCTTCCATTTGAGGGAGATGAAAATTGTCAGATTTGGCAACAAAACAGAAACTGAAACAAAACTCACATCTGGCAGCATGGGTCCTGATCGCTCTTATGGTTGTCATTAGCAGCACCAGATTAGTTTTTTTTTTTTTCAAGCTTCTTGCTGCAGGTGTCCTTATGGGTCCTGCTATTTCTTTGACAGATTTGATTTAGTGAGGAGATTTGCTTCAACATGTCATAGGAGGCGTGCTAACTGGAACAACAACAAAGCCATCATGTGATTTGTACGCACTTGTGGAACCAAAGCAATTAGGAAGAAGACTATGACAGAAGGACATTTTCATATTTCACTCCTGTATCTCTTTTGTGAGTGTTCCAAAGCAGATGGAAAACTTCAAATCCATTTGGAGGGAGGACAGATTTGTGCAATTTAAATGGCAAAAACCTGCAACACAAAACTGTCATTTGCAATATGAATGAGATTCTTTGTGGATAACAATTTCTATGAAGCCTATATTGATAATACATCATTATCTGCCAAAAGCACTGTATACTTATGATTATATATCATGTTAATGTGTAATTTTGTAATGCATTGTAATAATAGTTATGTGAGTGGTTGTTTGTCTCTATGTGCCCTGCAATGAGGTGGCGACTTGTCCAGGGTGTACCCTGCCTTTCACCCTAGGACAGCTGGGATAGGCTCCAGACCCCCCATGACCCTTGAGGATAAGCGATAGGTAATGAATGGATGGATGGATAATAATAGTTATAACGTGATTACCTGTTAACTGTGGTCATTGTTTGCTTTAATTTGAAAAAAGGAAAAATATTTTCTTGAATTTATGTAAAAACCAAACACAAAACATATGTGAATTATAATACAGTATGACGTTTGCAAGACAATATCTGAGTGCCAAATAATTATGAAGTATTATGATACTTGATCATAAGTCATTGTATAATGCTATATAATATATTACGATTATTATTGTTATAATGCATTAATATTTATGAGTGCATATAATTGTTTTTATGCAGCACTTATAAAAAGAATACAATGCATAATAAGTATGTATAGAATGCATTGTAGACAGGTATGTCACACAAGTTACAGTGAATCAACAGTTACACATTAGACTGACACTGGATAATCACAGAAGTCTTTTTCAGGGACTCTTGGTGTGTTTTATCCTCTGGTAGCTGACGTTTTGAATCTCCTGTTGAGTCTCTTTACTGTGAATGCCACATGAAGCTTTGTGAACTCTCCATCCCTACATACGTGATGCTCCCTACAGTGCAGCTCTCACTGGCCTTTTTAGCTGAAGAAAGGCTCAAACAAATCCATTGGACAGATCATAATGAACAGGCAGTTTTAACCATGATTGTTCTGTATAAAATACTAATATAAGTAGCTGCCAGAGTTCCCCTACTAACATTCTGGGTTTTATTATCCCATCACAAAGTAACTGTAAGATCTATTTAATCACCCACTCTCTGTACCACACAAACAGCTCCTGTGTGCTCCTTGTCATAGCCCATAACATGCAAATACATGAGGGTCAGACAACTCAACCTCCCCTCCCTTTCCTTTTCATGTGGAGGTTGAACTTCATGATCCCATCCTTGACCTCCTGATATTCATTCACACAAAGGACAGCTTTAACGTGATGCTGTTCAGATCCTCTCTTCCCATCTGTTTAACAGAGTTGGACCTATCTCTTGGCCAAAGTCAAAGCCAGCAACAGCCTTTGAATTGACCTCAAATAAAACAAGATTGCCTCGTGACTGTTTCCTAGGGAGGCTCCAAGAGATGGGCTCTTTTGTGATAGGAATCAACACATATCTTGATAGAATATACAATTTCTGGTGCAACAGAAGCAAGAAAGGACATGGAACCATTAGGCTACAGATCATTGAGTCTTTTCAAACCTGTTGTGGTGGATTATTAATGGTGATACACACCATTACCAAGTTTCAAAAGTCAAGACCCAATGGAAGTTACTTAAACTTGAATTCAGGGGGTGACTCCTGTGACTGTGTAGAAGTCTATTAGAAAATAATCTGACTTCTCTCTTAATTTATTCCCTCAGTAAACATTGTAAACATGAGTTAATGGTCTCAGTCTCTAGTTTCCAGTTTTCTTCAATACAGCATGATGTGTATTTAGTAAATGATGATCACCTTTAGAGTCAAACAGACCATAAAGTAATGGAGGCTTTAGGGTGGGGCTACCTTGTGATTGACAGGTCACTACTGTGGCATTGTCCGGTCTGGGAGTTGTCCTTATTTTTGTAACACATCTGTGTGTTCAGTTCATGAAAGTAAATTTGTAACATTTTGGTTGTCTTTGTACTTGGCGCCGCCTTACTGTGTCATTTACAGTATAGTAACAAAAAAAAAACAAGATGGTGGCAACTGAGTCACACCTTGAGAAGCTGGCACACAATGCATCTCACTGGTAACGCTGCTCACTTAAAGCAGTGCTTTGCAATGAAACTTGTTAAGGCAGATGTATTCTGCTCATGTTTTCATTTTTCTGAGCTAACTTTGTCTGATCTTGAAACAATATCTGTTGATATATGTATGATTTCAAAGAAGTGGAGTGAATAATACTATTAAGAAAAGTAAACTAATTGAATTCCCCTCAGGGATCAATAAGGAGTTGTAGTTAAATGGCAGCAAAGGCAACATTTCATTTACTATTTGCACTTGATGATCCATATCACAAGAAAGACAAGCTATGTCTGCAAACATTTCATATCTCACAAAGGTTGTAAAGAGTTTGTACACCATGCAGACTACTGAGCTTAAAAAGATACCCATCAAGTCCTGCATTTCACACATGTATCATGTCTTTTAGTGGTACGTCACAACTTCTGTTTGAAATGATGTGATTTGCAATTCCAGAAATGTGTTTGCATTACAGAACAGGCTTCCTGGCTTCAGTTTCTGTGCATGTATAAGGTAACCAATTCAATGCGTGCTGAAAGACTCCATAGAAAGATGCTGTTCAATGCATCTCCTCCTATAAATATTGGTCATGCTAGTCATGAGAATAGAGCTGCAAGAGGCAGATAAAGAAATGTATTTTTGTCAGTCAGTGGAAACGTAACAGTCAGGATCCATAATATATACAAAAGAACACAGACTTCCTTCCTCTAGAGGTTTTCCAATTATATACAGTACTTGAGACGGAACTATTGATATCTACAGTATGTGCCAATAACTTTTGGAAACGCTGTGTGGAAATTGTATTTGCTTAGATAGATGAAGATGAGAGAGTTTCTGTAATGACCCCATCCAGCTCTTGGGTTGAACCAAGACAGTATTAGAGAGTAGCTTAGTTTTCTGTTCATGTAGCTGTTCAAAAAACAACTTCAAGCTTCAAGGAAAATATTTTAAAGTAAATTAAATTGGTGAACCTCTCAAAAACTAAATATGATGAGCTGTTGTGCGTGTTAGCTCATTGTTAGTACTGAGAAAAAAATTAGTCAAGATATATATTCTTCCCAGATTTAATTTGACACGTCCAAGTTTGAACAGAACCATGAAATACTGTATTTCTGTAAAAAATATGCATTACTTCAAACTGCATTTCAGATATAGGTTTAAAACAGGGGTGGGGGGAATCATTATAAATATGGGGAAACACTATAAACCATCCTCAAAAGGAATTTTTATGAGTCTGGGATTTCTAATGAAAATCATTTTCAGATTCAAAAAATAAGGGTGCTCTTTGTGAGCTGGTGGGAGCTATTCAGCAGTCCACTTTGAATTCTTATAGTGGAGCATTGTCTTTGAAAACGTGCTTCATGTTTCAAACAGACGGCCCATGAAATGAAAGAGTAAGCATCGGATAAAAGAGTCTCAGTGTTGATGATGGTTAGGGAGCCAGGAACGGAAGAAAGCAGCCTGCTATGTCTCATTTGGGCCTCGTTCAAACCAAATAGACAATGGGCCATTAAATTGTGACACGTTTACAGCTTCGTGTCATCTATGAATGATGTACAGTGTAACGTTTCACGGCAAGTGACAGGTCACCACCGCAGCACTGGAAAATGGTAAGAACATGCAGATTCAGCAGGAAACAAAAAACTATGACAAGTGGATAAAGGCTTTGGCAAATGGCTCCATAAGTCTCTCTTGTCACTTACATATATGCTCTCTCATGCGATCCATCATGGCAATGATTGGAACAGATATTAAGCTCAGGTCAGCCCAGCAGCTGGCCCCTTTAAAGGAGCACAGAGAGAGGAAGACTTGGCATGGTTGGGCTGTTTAAAGGTGGTGTAAACAGGCCCTGATGGATGAAGGACTCCCATCCATCCATCATCCTTCCATCCTGAAGGGCCTTAATCTTCTGCAAACACAATCCTGCCACGGCGCCCCTCATCTCTCCCGCCTTGTCTCTCAAGTCCTTAATATCCCTTCGTTCAGGGACCTTGTTCCTGCAATAACCGACACACTCACTGGACAGAAAGAAATGGCACTGTCTAGAGGTGTAAAGCCCCGAAAATCATGGGGGGAGAGGACTCCTGAGCTCTGAGTTTTCTCAGTGTTCCTGGCTCATTATTTATTACTGGCCAGACAGACATGAACAATGTAAGACCAAACAGTTGTTGACATCTTATTAATTGATAGAAACCCCACTGTTACAGCCCATACTCTGCCATAGGGCTGCTGTCTGAACTATGTGGCCTCATGCTTTGTCTGCACAGCTCTCACTTTGTTTTGCTGGTTTCAAATACTGACAGTTTGAGGAGGAATTCACATGAATTAGGGTGAGGAAGAAATCAGGCCGTGATAGTTAAATGACAAATGTGCATAGGGAGCAATATAGCCCACTTTATTCCCACATTCCCTCTGTGTTATGGTGCTGTGTATCTCTTTGACTTCCAATTGATTCAAGGCATTTTTTTGGCATTCTCTCAGTTGTCCTTGTCCTTCCTGTTAAAGCTGGTGCGGCCAAGTTGCTGTCTCAGCTAAATAATGTAAGACTGCAGGGCCCGACGGGAAGTTTTACAAATGGTTGCCTGGATGGCCACCAGACAGCCATCACATTCTAGTCGCCAGATTGATAGAGTGGTTGCCTTATCTTGATAAGTTGCAATACAATATGGGTGGTAATGGCTGTATTGTTATTGCACATATATGACAAAGTGATTATTTTCCATTGTTTGGACAAAGTCCCTTAGTTCCAGTGTAAGGGAATCCAAACTACATTTGTGCACAAAGTAAGGTCCAAAATGTTTTGCCCAGTTTGGTGTGAAATACTGTTAAATTTGTAGACTATTTGTTATTTAGTGTAGGCCAAAGTATTATTACTTTGTTATTTTTCATATGGTTAATTTGCTCATCAATATATTCTTTTCAAACTGTTGTTTTTTTCATGATTACTGAATCCCATATAGAAAAAAAAAAAAAAAAACATGGTATGTCGCAGAGGTGATTTCTCTAAGACTGCAAGGGAAGCTCAGCTTCCCCTAAAATGGTCAAATATGTACGGTTGTGTTAACATTTCATTGACTACAAATGCGTTAGAACACGTTCATCTCAGTTTGTTCAGATTCAGCTACTTACCACAAATTGACTGAGTATGTTGTGAATTTCTCATACATTGCCGTAGTGCCGTTTTCAATGCATTTGCCATTAGAAGTTGAGCATCCATGCACTTCAATGGGACTGCATGGAAGAGTTTTTTTTTTTTTTATTGCCTCGAAACTCGACAATCGTTGGATAAATGCCACGATTTTGTGCCGCCCCCGCTTGCTCAGCGTTTCTGGAGGTAAACAGAGCTGTGGGCGGGCCTCGGCCAGCCTGGACGCTGAGCTTCCACATGTTGATTGGAGGGTCAGTCGAAAGGCTGAATCCCATTTTGATTGACAGGTATTTTGATATATACGCCGTCACTTGACAGCTCAGCTCAGGCCCATCGCAGATTCTGTAAGTGAAGTCGAAAGACAAACTGAAACCCATTTGTTGGCTCTGCAAAATTACTTGTTCATTTTTTACACTGTAAATAAAACACACTCATAATATTCCCTTGTTTTAGTTTAACATAATATAAACATTTCCTTGTCCGAGTTTAATATTGTTTCGTTTGATCGCTTTATTGAATTTTATGATGTAAACTGACAATGAGCTTGCCCTCTTTGAAAGACCAGCAGTCGCCACTGGTATGTTGATGTGGTCACAGTTAGTGTGTGTACAAGAACTTTACCTGCCAGAGTCCTGACTTCAACCCCAGCACCTCTGGAATCAGTCAAAGCCAAGCATTATCACCCAATATTGATGATAATGCTTGGGAGCAGGTTCCCAAAGGCTTCAGGCAGGAGTTGGAGTTCTTACAGTTGCATGTTAATCTCATGGTTTAGAGTTTTTTAGCACATGACATTTTTAGCATTGAGTAAGAATGGTATCAAAGATTTGTAGGCCTCTTCGAGAATATATTGATTTCAAAAGCTATTTTTTTTCATTATTCTTCCTGGTCATGTAAACAGGCTGGACACCTGGACACTAATCCTGTATTCAGGGAAAACCCACACTACCACCACAGTGTCCGAGTCTCTTCTTTGTCAATATTCTGTGTGACCGTAAAGACAGACAGTGATCTTTTGACCATATATTAATATTAGACAAGCAACATTACCACAGGTTCTGTAGAATATGTCAGAAACATGAAAACAAATATTTTATGATTTAAAATATTTTAATTTTCATGGATTTATTTCAAAATGAAAGCCCCCTTTCCCCCCTGCCTTTCATTTGATGAGGCTTTTATTCTGGAATATTTGCAGGGCAGTGTAAAGTGAAAATGCAGTGACTTGTATTTCTCCATCAATGAAGAGCGTACCAGCTTTCAATTTTGGATTATTATTCACAAATCAGCACACATTTCTCAACCTTTTCTGTCTAAAATAAATACTATAAGTGCAGGGGTTCAAATCACCTGTGGCCTGGCATTAACATTTCCCTCTCAAGTTTAGAATCAAGACAGTAAACAGTAAGTTATTTGACTTATTCAATGTGCAATTTTCATTCTTCAGTATTTCCAAATCAATGTAGAGTGAGGAACAGGCGACATTTTTATTATAACCATCAACACAGAGGAAGCACTATGACGAAAATAGTCCATTAAGTGTCAGAAACTAAATTGTTCCAGTTTGAACACTGAAATACATCAGAAGTATTATACAGTCAAAAGGAGTTTATTAAACTCATTAGCACACAATTAACACACGCAGTTTAAACATTGTTTGTAGGAGTGGGTTGTGAGTCAGTGATATTGGTTTGCCAGGTTCTCCAGTGTATACTCACCGCATGCAGTGTTTGTATCACTTCCGTGTAAACCCTGTAACTATCAACTGAGTGTGGAGTTTACTGCAGAAACAACCTATTATTTTGAGAATCACAAAACTGAAATGAATGCTTCGAATACTTTGTATGTTTGGTGGGTCAATAACAGAATAATCACATTCTTCACAGTCCTTGTGTCGCACACTGACATTATACCATTTCCCAGAAGCGAACAAGAGGTATAGAGGCAGAAGAAACACTGATTTAAACATCCATTTGAACACAGGTAAAAACAACACAGTGCTCAAGTTCATTTATTATACAGTCACCCAGTAAAAGACACAATGCACCACTCAGAATCTAATGTAGTAAAATGCCAATTTCAGTTTGTTTACCAGGAGTTACTTTAAGTAGTTAGATGCATTTCCTCTTTCAGTATGTCAGTCAGGTAGTCATTACAGCAGTGCTTATTTTTTCTGCACTTCAGTCTAATGATACTCACCCAGAATACTTGTTTTCTTTGTCTCTGTGGTTAATCAACCGGTGAGATTATTTCTGCCCTCAGAGCAGCTCAGCATCCAAGAAACATTTATATAACTAAAACTCCAATCTACCTTCATTTAAGTCATGGTGATGGCTGATACATCAAGTAAGTGGAACACATTTACCACTTCAGCCCTAATGCTGCTGACACTGTGTTGTCCAATATGTTATTCACTGTTGGCATATCCAGCACAAATACTGCCTAAGAGGAGACATTTCTTGAAGAGCTACAGTGTTCAAGCTTTATTTGGCAACAAGAAAGACAGATATGTTGAGTGAGAGGGAGATTCTGAGTGCTTTCCAAAAACTATATCCTGACTGTGAGGAGACGTCCACATATTTGGGCTGAGATTCAGTGGATCTGCTCAGAAACTGATTCACATTGACTGATATTATGAACTGTCTTTTTTCTTTTCCTTTTTTTGCTGCTCTGCTTGACTTCAGCGTGCGAGAGATAAAAACAAACCCCATGCAATCTGTCATTCTGTAGTAGGAATATTAACTGTGGAAATGCGAAAGAAAATGAAATATGATAAGTACGGAGAAAAAAACAATCAATATGACAAGAGTTTTTCCTCAGCTTGTCTGGAAACCCTTGTGTGGGAATAGCTGTTATCGATGGATGTTGTTCACTTATGTCTAAATCACAGTGGAAAAGTTTACTTTCTTTTGCTTTTTCTGAGGGGGGATTCTAAACTAACCAAAGTGGCTGCAGGCCAAGACTAGTAACAAGTACAATAACAGAATGAGAAAGGACTGCCAGCATGTGAAGTTTACATGTGGAGTGTGGCGTTGAAAAAAAAAAAAACCTGAAAAATCCAATTTTTCTTCATCATAGGGTGAGTGTCCTCTCCGACTGCTAATCAGAATAGATCTTCAGCTGTTGCACCGCTGCAGCCATAGAAAAAGGCCTGTTTGGGGCCTCTGTGGCTAAGTGCCACCTGGTCCTCTCCTTCATCCTTTAACCCATCTTACATGCCCCACCAAACAGTCAGATCCCTCACCGCGGACAGCCATTAATCATCCATTAATCTTAATTTCCATTTTGTCCCACATGATTTACTGATATCCGGCCTAAAACACACACTGTGCTCTTTTAAATCTCTCTTTTCTTCTCATGTGGTCCCTCGCCAGCGCGATTTATATCGTAATTATCAAGGCGTTCCCTCATGGGTTTGTCGTCCTTTGAGGGAGACATGATAGGTATGAAACAGACTCCCGGGCCTTAGATAGATGTGTTGTTTTATCTTGCTGTTAGCTGTACAGCCAAGTGAAGTGTAAAATCACAGAAAACGTTGCAGCGCTGAAGCCTCCCCCAGGCTCCGTCAGCAACAGGTCTCGGGAATCCATGCAAAACAAACACTAATAATAAACATAACACTCAGTGTGACACACAGCTTGCGTTTAAATTGTAGGTAAAATATGTTTCTTTTTGCCCTCAGAATATTTAATGACACAATAAAGTGTCAGAATTAAGTGTCTGGAGAGGGTCACATAAATATGCCCCTTCATACACAGATGGAGATGAAAGACCTTTCAAACATCATGGGAGTTAAAAATACTATTAGACAGCAAGTATTTAGTCCTGAAAGAAATTATCATCTCAGTGAACTCCTGCGTTGTTGTGATTCAGGGACTTGACTTTTCTGTGCAGAATGAAAAGAGGAGCATTTAACTCTCCTCACAATGGAGGTTATCACTATTCACTCACAAAGTCAATACTGCTGTGTTGTCAAAACGAGAAGCATCTTGACTAGCGTTTGCCCGTCCTGTAGAGACTCTCGCTCCAGTGCTTCGGCTGGGCGGTGGCAGCTCTAGCCCTCTCCAGATGGCAGCAACACAACCTGGGAAGGTCAGATGCCCATCAATCTGGATGATGAAATTATTTAATCATGTGCCATGGTAATCCAGGGGCATGCATGTGAAAAAGAGGTAAAGCTCTGGCCAAATGGCTTTTTATATCTGCAACAGGCCACATGCAACAAAGAAATAAGGGGGTCACATTCACATTCAGTCAGTAATGTTCGTTATTTTTAATGTTTTGAACTTAAATATCTTCTTGGGCTATAAGTATATGTGAAAGATGTAAGAATATAACTGTCATGGAGAAAAGAAATGAGTGGGAGTTTAATGTTTTCCACTGCAAGGTTAAGTTAAAGGGGAAGTTTTGTTTTTTTTATAAATTGTACCTTATTTCCAAGATAAAATACTGCCATATACTCACATCACTTTGGAGTCATTTGGAGTATTTCCAACGATATTTGGATTTGATAATATCCATTTAACAGGAGTGAAGGGGGTGCTGAAATGCAGTCAGTAAATGACACAAACTTGACCATTTCTCAAATTGTCTTATTAAATAGATGTTTAATAAGATGGGCTACACTATTACTATTCTCATCTGAATCCAGAGTTGTCCGTAACTTGAGAAAATTCAATCTGTAAACCTTAGGTCCTTAGTAAACTATGATACATAGGAAGTAGAGTCTGTTTACAGACTGAATTTTCTCAAGTTATGGACAACTCCGGACCCCAATGAGAATAATAATAGTGTAGCCCATCTTATTAACCGTTAATTGAGAAATGGTCAAGCTTGTGTCATTTACTGACTGTATTTCAGTGCCCGCTTCACTGCTGTTAAATGGATATCACCAAATCCAAAATCATCTGAAATAGTACAAATGACTGTGAGTAAATGACAGCATTTTATCCCAGAAATAAGGTCCAATTTGTAAAAAACAGAACTTCTCCTTTAAATTCAATAACAAGGTGCTGAGAGCCACACTTTTAAACACTACTTAAACAATCAATAATGGACCCCTAAAGATAGTTCCCTGACTTGTTTTCCTCACAAATGCCTTTAAGTAGTTGTGTATATAATCACTGCTAATCATTATCAGAGTGGATTGTTTGCTGTGTAAAGCATGTGACATGAGAGTCTAAGGACAATGGGTGCTGTAGTGCAGAAAGTTGCCTTGCCAAATGGTTGTAATGAAGAAACTACATATTTTGAAATTCATGAGACCAGAAATATGAAGCTGAAAAGCACACTTGGAAATATTTGGTACAACTGCTCAGTTTTTATGAAGTAGATTCACTAATTAGCTTATCAACAATAATTATTGTGACCAAAAATATTTCAAACGTTGCCCACTGTAGTCAGCACAATTTCCTGGGCAGTGCTGTGAATATCGCAACATGCACTTTTAATTCAGAGATTACAGATGGCCAAATTCAAATCAACTCTCTTTTCAACCTCATCCGTCTTGAAGTCAAAATCCAACCGAATGCCAGAGAAGTGTAAAAGAGTTGTAGGTGCCATCTTTTTCATTTCCTTCACCTTCCCCTCTGAGTGGATATTTCAGAGTTATTTCACACTTGCCTCAGGGATAACAGTGGAGCTTGGCTCAAGCTGCAACCACCAGTGACACTGCTGTACCCAAGAGTTAATAAATAACAAGCAAGCATAATGTGAAATTGTAATGGAATATGAAATAGCAATAATGACATGGTACTGCACTTGAACATTTTCACATACCCTGCATTCCTCAAAAATATTGCAACCTCCTCCAAACTCTCCATTGGTATCTTTCCATCCAGACATTTTCATAAATATGGCAGGATTTACACTACACAAGGTTGAACAAAATACTGGCAACAAAATGCAGAAGTAATATGCGTTAATATACAAGTAGATGATTTAGATTTCTATTGTTATTGTACATACAGGCCAAACAAATAATTGTTGTTGCCTAAACATAACCAAGAATTTGTTTTATTAAATCTAACAAAGTAGTTCTGTTGCTTTGTTTTGTACTGTTTCAATACATGTTTAAAATATTTTTTACTCCTGGAATGCCTGGCTGGCACTGAGGTCTCTGGTACTGCATTACAGTGGTTCACTTCATATCTGACAGGAAACAGTTTGTTCAGGGGAAAAATGTTCATTCACAACCATCATCCATCACAAATGGTGTCCCACAAGGATCGGTGCTGGGACAGCTTCTATTCATCATATACATCCTCCCCCTTGCTAACATCGTCCATCGCTTTGGAATTCATTTTCACTGTTATGCTGATGACACACAACTTTACATCTCCACTAAACCAAGCACCAATCAATCTGTAAACAGACTCTACTTCCTGTGTATCATAGTTTATTAAGGACTCCAAGTGCCCACCTATGTGGACTTCACAGTGCCTGAACTAAAATACTTATTTGTGATGTTGTTACATATGCATACATGCTTTCTTTTAGTTGAAACAATACAAAACTAGAAAAGCACTCAGAGAGCACAGACCAAGGCAGCATTCTGAGAGAGCGTATACTCCTGCAAGCCCACAATGCCTAAGAGTGAATGTGTTGATTTTGAAGCACCACATTTGAAACCCACATTTAACATTGTATCGATATTAATATCATGTACTTTTATTTGTACATGTATTTTTTTCTTTATTTCATGTTTTGTTAAATTTGAATTTGAATTTTAAAGAAGACCAAAATACCAGTAAAACTTTTCAAGTACGGTTTGAGAATTCTTTTCCAGATATTTTGAGACCAGTTGCATTGCTCTAGCTCCTTCCTACATCAAGTTATGTTTAAAAAAAGCATATTTGAACTTGGTGACCTTGACCTTTTACTGATCTTGACCAAACTAAATCAGTGACTTCTGGATTTCTACATTAGTTTATTTACCAAATTAGGTGATAATTGGCTGAAAATTGTACACCCTGGAACCTTGAGAAATATGCAAAATCTCCCATACATTACTGTGACTTGACCTTTCATTTAATGCTGATGACCTTGAATTGGAGCCGATCACCACCAAAAATTACTCAGTTTTATGTTAGACTGCTTCTGACCAATCCTGAAAATGTCATCAAAATCTGTCCATAACTTTTTGAGTTATTTTGCAAACCAACTAACAAATAAGTGAACTGGAAAAGCACTCAGGGAGCGCAGACCTTTGCCAAGGCGGCGGCGGCGACTTTTTTTATTATTTAAAGTTACCCTCGCCACCAAGGAGGTTATGTTTTTACCGAAGCTTGTTTGTTTGTCTGTTGGTTTGTTGGTTTTTCAGTTTGTCGGTTTGCAAAATAACTCAAAATGTTATGGACTTTGTTATGATTTTTGGTGGTGCCATTGAATCAGATCCGATCACCACAAAAAAAAATCTGTTTTAAGCTAGGCTGCTTCTGTCCAACCCTGAAAATTTCGTCAAAATCCGTCCACAACTTTTTGAGTTATTTTACACACCAACAAACAAATAAACAAACCCCGATGAAAACATAACCTCCTTGGCAGAGGTAACAAAAAGCAAGCAATAGAACTTCTTCGATTCAGATTTAATAAAATAAATACTTGGTTGGGTTTTGGCAACGACTTAACTTGCTTGGCCTGTCTTCCACTCAAACCTCTGACCTATCATTACATGTATGTATTACGTGATACATCAAAAACAAATGTTATCTGTGCAACAAGATTCCCTGAAACATGTACTTTTGTTGCTTGGGTATGTAAGTTTTAGGAGACAGAGTTGGATTTTCTTCACTCAGCAACAGCAGCGCTGAACTTCAGAATATGTGTGAGATAATGCAATGTGCCCTTTCTGTTGGCAGGCCTTATTGTATGTTACTTAAACATAGAGCATGCAGCAGCTCCACCCATAGTGGTTTGATTTGATCAGAAAGAACATTTCTGTCTCCAGAGCAATTTTACCTTTGGAAGTTGTCTGTCAAACTAAAAATCCTATCTGCTCGGCTTAAGCCTCCTTAAAATCACTCCCACCTTCACCCCACTAGTGGTGCCTGTGGCTTCACCAGGCTGCTTGAGGACACTTTTACTCCAAATGACACATTGGCTGTTTCAGAGTGATCCAATTCATGACCCTCCAGTTCGACTTCTCTCTCTCAGTGCTCCACCACAATGCAGAGGTTGTTCAATGTCACTGGCACAAATCATCGAAAACCATCTCACACCAAATCCGGTAGTTCCCAATGTGATGAAACAAGTTCTTGACACAGAAGGGTAGAGACTAAAGGAGTAGTCTTGAGAGTGCGAACAGGGGTGAAGAATGACTCACAAGTTGCTTGGTTTGCTCTGTTGGCAACAACAATCTGTCAGACAGCTTACTGGGAGTCGCTCAGTGTCTTATTTGAATATACACCAGGCCGAGAAGGAACACCTTATCAACGAGATGTGAGCAGCTGTGATAAATTTGCTGTATCCAGCTGCATTGAGCTGATAAGCACCCAAATTATATTCTCTCTAGATGCTTGCTCTAATTAAAAAAAGTCTCTCAGGTTTCAGCAAGTCACCATTTGATGTTTTTAATCTTTGTTCAAAATGATGCAAGTAGCGCAGAAAATCTTGCGATAGGCTTTCCAGCTCTCCGGGAAAATAAATAAATAAATAAAATATTGCATGCCCTTTTTTTTTTTCCTGACCACCTGCTGCTTGCAACAGTGTCTCGGCACATGGAAGCTGACATTATCTGTATTCAGTCTGCTTCTCCCCCTCCTGTCGCTTCTCACAAAGTAGCCCTCGGGGCATTAGCGTTGAACCCCTACCCACATGGGACCTGCTGGTCCCCCTGACACCTGTCTCCCTCAGTTTGACCCCAGTCACGTTATGGATCACGCTACGATGCCTCCAGGTCCACCACAACAGTCAGACATTGACAGGCAGCCACCACCGGCCGATATGCGGTGGGCTTTTGAAAACAAAGGCAACCTTCCAGAGAACGAATTAAAAGTATCACCAGTACGATCATATTTATTTGAACAAGTCTGGTCACTTTCACGGTCTGATTCAGTATTGATTGTCAAGCCCTTTCGCTGAGAGATACACTTAATGGAATTAAAGTTTGCCAGGATTGACTTGGAAAAGGCCATGGTGTAAAGTAACACAAGACAGAAATCTCTGCCAAGGCAAATCAATACAGCTATCACCATCTCCGGTGTATGATGTGTAAATATGTGTTTTCTTATTGAGAATAGAAACATGTCAAGATTTTTTTTTTTGTGGTCCCACAATGAGAGAGTCACCAGAAAAAAAAATGTATTCCAGGAATATGCCATCAATATGATAAGTTACTGAAATAGTGGAGATAGCCAAACTCAATATATAATAGACATTATATCATATATTTCTGAAATACAGACACAATATTGGGTCAGTAGAGTCAAACTGTTTTTGTTGAATTTGGGGCTCACATTTCTGGCATCATGTTTGGTAGAGAGACCACAGCAGCCATGTTTTATGGATCTGGTTCAATCAATAATGCTGCCGTTTCAACTTGTTACTCATTACTCATTCATGTTGGCTTTTGAGCTGTTTACTTTAAAATGTGTTAAAATGTTGCTTGAATTATTTTATTGAAATGTGGTTCATGTGTAAAAAATGTGCTCTGTCACTGTTCTTGAAAGTGCTTTTTGGTGCCATGTACTGCAAATGCATGCCAAAGCCAAATATATAATGGAAGACTTTTTGTATAAAATATAGCATCATCATTTTGCAATTGATGCAATTAAAAATACTGGCCTGGTTTAGAGTTGTGTTTACAAAAATTACTGCTATAAACAATTCTTAAATCATTACGCATCATATCATGTCCATTTTCAGGATCATGCCTTTTTTTGGGTTTCTACTAGATCATATTTGCTTAAAAAAATCATTATTTTTCTCATATTGTCTGAATATACGTGTATTCACTGGTCTGAAACATTTTAGCACCTGTCTCTTTAACTCCCACTACCTAAAAAGCCCAGTGTGCTCTGATTGGCTGATTTAACACACCTTTACAAAGGTAGTTCTCAAGCTGGGGGTGATACTGTATATTCCAATGAGCATTTTTTTTCCTATCTTGTCAACTTTTTTCTGATCTAGAGATGGTCATGTTCAAAAAGACCTGTCAATCGACTCATTTGCATTTGTCTCATACATTTTGCATTTAAGGCTTTTATCTCTTACTATCCTTCACCTGATGTTACCCGCTGCACACTTTGCAGAGTCAGTGCGTATATACAGTCTCACACACTGATTCTGCGAAGTTCTACCAGCTGGAACTTTTCTGCTGATAAAGCAAACTGTTCACTTGTTCCACATAGCGGGCCATGAAAGTGACTGTGTTTTACATCCTAACTGCATATAGTCTTTTACCCTGCAGCAGCTGGGAGGGACACAGCACAACTTAAATTACCATCAGGAACTTTTTTTTTTCTTTTTTGACCACTGAGGCACAAATGTGAGCATTCAGCGAATATTTTTTTTAAAGTTTAAGAGCAGAAGTTATTTGGCAAAAATTTTCCTCATCAATTAATTAAAGAGAATTTGCATCATCTCTGAAGATAGTTACCTTATTCGCTAAAGGATTTTATGGATTTGAATCGATTTAACAGCCTCTGATTACAGGAGGTCAGGGTTAATTTACTCCCAAATTGCTACTCAGGACAATCTGATCTGGGGCCTTTGTTGCTCCAGATGTGTGAATCACAATAACCTCTCTGCATTCATCCATCCTGATTTGATGTGTTTGTGTCGCTGAAGCTCAACCCTTGTCATTATCCTGTGCTATCCTACATGATTTCTATTATATTCTTCTCTATTCTGTTCTTCAGCTGAATGGATTCAGCAGATTAAACAGGTTAATGCTGCCCAAGAAGCTCCTAGAACCCATAAATAGTCGAATGTCTGAAACACAAAATAATTTTAGCACAGTGATTCATGACTAAATGGTGGTGTTGATCGCAGATATATTTATTACAGATATTGATATTGATGCAGCGCTTTAGTCTGTGTATAGTTCCACTAATTAACAGGAAATTAAATTGTGATTTGACTCTGTGTTCTCACTGTCTCTCTATCTGCTGAAGTGTCACAAAGTTCCAGATAATGATGTACTCTGCATTTTGGCGCGGGAACATTTCCCCAGCCATTTATCAATGTCCACTTTCTTGTGTACTGTCTGTCATGTAACACTGGGCTCTGCAGCTGGGCTGCACTGTGCCACCTCAGCTCTGGTGTGAGGCCAGAGTGTTGCTTGACTTGTGACGCCGAATGCGCTGGTGAGAAATGACACTCAATTTGTTTCCCATCATGCTAGCTGGGTAGTCACGTATGATTACCTTACCCCTGCCTAGTGACCCATGACATGTTTTCACCCATTCTCCCTGGGCCTGCTTGGGCAGTCGTAGCACACGTATAGCCCTTGACTTATTGAGCGTATGGTAAACTCGTAGATTTAACCTTCCACTTTTTTCTGCTGCACTCGCATCTGGCAGAGTGTGCACTTGTGTTAGTCTTTTAACATTCAACATCATTTAGAACTCCAACAACTGTTGGCAAGGCTCATAAGTGTAAGGATTTGCTCTATTTGCAATTCAACCCACTGGAGAAAACCTTCTCTGGCACTTTGAATATATTTATATTTTTTCACATAGCAGGACACGTTTATGCTTTTCAAGTGCAAAACACATCACGCTGAATCTAGCCAGATGCCTTCTTTACACCAACTAGAGGTGTGATCATAAGGAAAATGAAATTTAAACTCGTGCATTCTTCATGTAATGTGGCTACAACAGTATATACATAGCAGAATGATTCTTCTTTAGATAAAGGGCATGAATTAGGGGGTGTTAAAGATACACAGAGTAAATTAAGAGTGTGGCAGGGGAAACAGCAAGCTGGGTCTCTCTCACAGATGTGTGAAATGTGTCTCTTGTTGGCCTTTGGGGAGGGGAACTGGAAAGACTAGACGACAGTTTGGAGAGGCACAGTGGGAAAGAGGAGATCTGTCTTCCACAGAGACCTTGTCTGTGAAAAGAAGATATGGAAGGGACATGCTTATAGATCCATGGACAAAACATGGCACACACACACGCATGCATGCACACACACACACACACACACACACACACACACACATCAAAATTTCCCAAAATATGACTTCCTCACTTGAAAGAAGACCCAAAAACTTCACAGAGCTGAAAGAGGGAAAAATAAACATTGATGGAGTGAACAGCATGAAGTTTCAAATGTATGCTTGGGGAGTAGAGAAAATAGTTATGTCACATGCTAAACCGAACACCTTTTTTAAATGTCTGCTGCTAAAATAAATGTGATGTGCACATCTGTCAAAAACATTTATTAATTGAACTTTTTAGAAGTTGTTGTCTTTGAAATTGTGCGTGTTGGAACTTTGATGCCTATCACTATTCAGTTCTAACTGCCCTGAGTACCCCGTAAAGCATCCACGTTACCGATACACAGCTCTGGAGGCCAGTGTGCTTTGTATTTTTGAGACGTTAGGGTAACCAAAATCAACCATGGCAGCTGTTAACTCCTGAGTGCTGTTGATGTATATGTACGTATGTCATTTAAAATCCAACATTTGAGTGCTATAGACATATATACTGTAAATATATGTCAAAGTGTTTTGAGAGGGTGCTCTCACACAGCCTGTGACAGAGAGACACAAAATTGTCAAACGTTCAGAACAATTCTGTCATGGGATTGGTTCAAAGGTTGTGTTGTGTTTAGTGTACGCCATGTTTAATACATAACAGAAACACTAGTTGTCACTACTCTCTCTATACATGGCTCTGGCCTGTGAGTAATAGTGTGGCTTCTGGAATTTGTAGTCGGGACATAAAGACACATTATATGTCACAGAGCTCAAAGCAGGAAGTGGAGACGATCGAGATTAGAGAGCAAAATGGACAGAATCTAGACAAAAAGTGATGATTTTGGTGACACTGACATCTACTGTACCTATGATAAAACAAGAATGGAACAAGGTAAAAACATTTTTTTTCATGATGAAGTAGAGTGTCTCTTCTTTCATTTGAGCACTTCTGTGTTTTCAGAGTCATAGTACAACATATTCTGTCTGGAAATATGATTCAAAGTGGCCAAAAATGCTGGCACAAGGCACTTTCTTTTATAATAAAAAAGTTGGTGCTTAATGAATTAATTTTGTGTTTTGGTGATGATTTATTTTGTTCTTTCTCCTCTAGTTCGCAGGACAAAATGTGAAAAGTGTTTGCTGTTGCATCAAAAACATTTTCAGAATATATTTACAAAGCAAAGCCATGAAAACCCACCTGTGCGTGTGACCCCTATCAACACTGTCTGAGTAAGTGCTGGGAGAAAAAGCTAGCCATGAAGAAAAGTTAGTGAAGCTCAACGGGTTGAAAGGGCTTAGATTAGAGTTATGCAAGAAGATTAGAAAGCAAAAACAAACGGTAGGTAGCGGCAGAGTACAGTCTTTGAAGGAGAAACTGTATCTCCTTGAAGTGGGAGGGGAAAATATAGTGTGTAAGACATGAGAGACTAAGCCGAACCTAATTTAAATTGCGCTTTATTTTAGAGGTACAATGGAAAGAGACCACAGAGGATTCACTCATCAAACAAGCCAGGAAACGTCTCCATGGGTGTAGGGGAGAAAAAAGCAATAATAATTGTATACACTCTGAAGGTCTAAGATTTGTCATTATAGAATGGGAGAACAGACGGGAGAAATAATAAGCAAGGGATTTCTAACGTTATTTAAAGAAGTTCTAATCATTAGTCCACTGTGTAGCGCGGTCAGAGAAGCCACCGAGGCTTCCTCCTGTGAAAAGAACATGATCAAAGAGGATGAAGGTTAAATAAGTTTACCGGGTAGTGAGACAAGGAAGCTGACGGTGGTGTTTCTTCCCTGCTAAGTTTATGACAAGGAATAAGAAACATCATTTGTAAAGAGTTTATAAGAGAGTTATAATTTAAGAAATGAAATGGATGAGAAGGCGATGGGTGAAAAGGTGGTTTCATTTCACAGAAGGCAAATACTATCCAAATCTCCCCATGTGGCATGAGGTAAGAATCAACTGTTGGTCAGCTGCTATGCTCCAGATGTCCTTGTTTTTGCCAAGCTGGAGCTCGTCCCCTTCTAACCACACAGTCTGGGGCTCCTTTTACGCCACAGCGCAGCATATCTGCTATGATCTTCTGCTGCTAATGAACGCTTACTTCAAAACCAATTCCAACACATCCTTAAATACTCCTATTGAATTGCATGTCCTGTAAACACAGCATGATGCTGTTTGCAGTGTTGCTTTTATTACAGTCTATATCTGCACCCACCCGGTATTAAAAGTTTCAGACTGAATAATGTGTGTTTTGTCTCCATACTTACATTTCTGTTATTCTTGGAACAAGCTAAACATGGCAGGTTTTCATTGCTGGTAGGAATAATCATATAAGCCATGGCTGATATAACTTTATGTGCTAGCTTCTGGCTGTTAATATAAAACAATGCTAGACACAAAATTTGTATGAGCACTTTAAATATGATATTGATTCTGCAATATATCCAAGTGCTTCCTTTTTATTGGTTCTCATGCAGTAGGTTTTGAAAAATGCCACAGACCTCTTATCACACAGATTAGAATGGATCGCTTTTAATATTGCCTCCAATAACGGGTCTTTGTTCCAAATGGCCATTTCCTTTCATTGCATGAAAAGTCAACTTCCATTTGACAAGACATTTAGTATGGCTTATGTGGCACAAACTGTGCATAAAGTTTCAAATTGAACTTTGGGGGGAAATTTCAGGATATTTGTGGGTGTTCTCTCAGAAATAGGAATTTCTGGATCATTACATGCATTTCTCCTTCCTGTATATCAATAGGCAGAATGTTGTGTTTCCCTCGCTGCCATTAGTCAAAGTGGTCTAATTTAAAATAGGGACACTATTGGGTTCTGTGTGATAAATGACCCATGTAAGAGCGACCCACAGTGGGTAATGGAGGAAATGGATTCAGTTACAAGCAGTTAGAATGCAAATATCCTGTTTTTTTCTCATTTTCTCAGGGTTGACACTGGATATATACATTCTTGCAATAACATCAATCTGTTAATCTAAAGAGTTCATTTTTTATTCAGTCGAAATAGGTTTCTTGTTTTACAAAGTACATTTCAGAATGAAACCAATGCATTTTGGAGTTTTTCATATTTAAGTAACGTGCAACGTCATGAACCGTCCTCAAGACATGAAGTGATCGGGGGTCACCACACAATTATCCCTTATTTGTGGTCTACATAGCTAAACATCACTGCCTCAACAAACATGGAGAAAGGCTCCTCTGTAAAGTTAAATGTCCTCCAAACAGCAAGTCATCCAAACTAAACAGCAAAACAAATTGCTGTTTCTGGTCTGGCATCCTCAATGGCAGGATGACTTTGTTTCAAATTGCCTTCCATACCACATTAAACTGTTACAAATGATGTTATACAACTGTGAAATGTCATCTCTGTTGTTAAAAAGAGTACTCCAAAAAGACTTAAAATGAACAGCTATTTTTTTTTTGTTTTAAACAAAAAATTGATCTCACTAACCCATGTGACCTCACTTGAGGTAATTTATCTGGTTTCATGCAGCTCCCTATGGAGCCACAACAGGCAAATACAACTTTTTCGCATATACAATAGACCTCGCTAAGACATGTCAGCAGATTTAAATGTGATTACATCTAGCTGTACTAGGTACCTGTCAACAAAACAACCCAAGTAATAACAAAGCTTCTCTAGTTAATGGTAACAGGAATCAATACTACTACTACTACAACTAAACTCCATGCAGCCTAATTTCCACTGGATGCGGAACAACACCGACGTCCATCGTCTGTCATCGTCCGTTGTCCGTCGTCGTCCGTCATCCATTGATACCCACCAGATCCGACTGCTGCAGCTCCACCGAACAGCTGAAATCTCGAGAACAAGATCTTGCTGACTAACGACATCTTACGAATTCACGTATAATCTCGCGATATAGCGAGCTGTAGTGGAGTGTCGCTGAAAGAGAACCACCGTGTCCACTGAGTAGAAGGAAATCAATTGTACGATCTGCCGCAAACACTAATTAATTTATTTTGAAAATAAACCAGATGTTTAATTTTGTGTCTGTACATGATTTCCTGTCCCACACGATCTGCTCTGTGCTGAATTCATGTGCCGTGTGCCGATGTCCGACAAAAAATGGAAGCTCTGTCAATTTGTTTCAGCAGATGTCGGCACATCAGCGGCGTTCCACATTCAGTGGAAATTGACACATTGATTTGGATGGAAACGTATCGGCTCCGACAAAATGTTAGCGCTGTTCCATATCTGGTGGCAATTAGGGGTAAGAGGTTTGGTGGTGTTAACATTGGTGTTGGTGTTGTGGTGTCACCATTATTCCACTGTTGCTCAAGAAAGATACATCTTGATTTTTCACATGGCCATAAGAGGTCAATGTTAGAAAGTAGCAACATAGCTTTGCTGAATTTGGAGGTAACTGAACGAGTTAGATTGGATTTTTGACGTGGGGTTGTATGTGCAGAATGCTTCCATGTACTGCGAGGGAGAATGACTGTTTTTGTGAATGGAGTCTGGTGACTGATAGTGATATCATGGCTTCATTTCCCTGCCGGAAAGGGTTGTCCTAACCTGACTCTCGTCTGCTGAATGTAGTTCTGCCTAGCTCCACACATTCATCCGGGATTGCTGCTTTGGAGATGTATTTCAGAAGGCGAGGCCTTACCAAAAATCGTTGCATGTGATTGGCTAAACCACTTGTCTGTCATCTTTAATGACGTACTACTTCAACCACTCACATCTAAACCAACCTGTGATGCTGATGAGAGTAATGCAGGGAAAACCAAAACAGCTACGTCACATCTATGAAAATCCCGCCCAGCGATCCTGATTGGTTCAGTCAATTTTTGCTCCCTTGAAGTCCTTCCCATCGGGTGCGAGTCCAGATGGATGTGTGGAGCTCAGTGGAACGCCATGTGGAGCTAGGTGGAATGACATTGAGCTGGCGAGAGTCAGGTTATAAGGTTGTCCGGCACCGAGGAAAACTGATGAAAGACAGTATTTGTTTAAGTGTACACTATATGTACAATATTTTCACCACTTTATCTAACTGTCAGAAAGCCTTTTCTGATGGGGAGCTGAAGCCAGTATATCCAGCTCTTCAACATCACCAGACTCAGTCTTTTTAAACAGTATGTGAAGGGCCCGCCCTTAAAAATTGGTTCGGTAAAGGATTAATCTGATGCCCCATGCTTCAGTAATTGTCATCTGATGACAGCAATCACAACCATTTCTGAACAGCTGCTATTTAAATACCAATTCAATTTAATAACACCTAGCAGCCAAATTGTGATATGTGCTTGGCTCATGGTAGCGTTCCTTTGCCAACACTTGGACTTCATGAATCTCAGTCCAAGTTGAATATGTGTTCAGCTATCAACATTCCCAATGTGTTGAACTCTAAGCCTGTCTTTTTTTCTTTCACCAGTGGGTTACATTCACAAGGGGAGTATTTCTCTGTTTTTAGCCAAGTTGCTCTCTGAGCCTAATCTGTGCAGTGGTAAAGGTGAGTCACCATGGTAGGGGTTGGCTGGTACACTGCGGTAAATTAACTCCAGGGAGTTTTCTGCTGGCCTCAGAAACACAAACAATATTTGTGTCATGATCTCTCTTGGCCCTCTGAAAGAAAACTCAAATAAAACAACAGCATTGCACTTATTAAACTATTTTCTTCCAGCACACATGCATACAATACAACTCAGTAGTTGCAATATCAATAGCTGAGAGGTAACATGTTACAAAGCTATGATATGATATGATACGAGTGCCCTTCAGATATCCTTGGAGTTAAAGTAAAGTCAGGATCTGAATTGTGCCTGTTTGTGTCACTTCTTTTCATTATTTACAAAGCAAAATGTTATTTCTCTGGGTCGGTTGGTGTTCCTTCAAGCACAGAATTAATACATGTCATGGCAGCTGTTGCGAAACATCAATAAACTGTCAAGCAATAAAGAAAGGCAGGCTTTAACTGAGAATGAAAGGAATTGGCACAGACCAATAGAAGCAACAAAAATGTCATCTGTCTGGGACGATTTGGAGAGCTTCCATGAAGTGGCTCGCAATTATATTGCACATGTCACCACAGACAAGTAGATAAACAACATTCTTTCAATTTGTATTGAATCAGCCACAGACATTGATTAGAATGAGAGTTTCATAAATGTAATTGCCTCTTTGATTCTGATCATTTATCTGAATCTGAAATGTATTGTTTATGAAATGTAAAAGAATGGTATTATCGGTGTCTGAAAATGTAATTCATTAAGTTTGATTTCCATATCAGTGTCAAATATAACAGCACTGATTTTGATTTGGGTTGTTTATCACATTCATAGGGACATTACATTCAGGAAGGTTTGTATAGGAACAAGCAATGCCCACTGTTTAATTTCTTCTTTGGTTAATTTTCCCAATAGACTGGAATAAAACTGCAATTTCAATGTGACTTAAAAAGTCATTAGAGAAGGTGGAGGAGGAAGTCACCAACCTCCATGACATGTCCTACATTTCCTATACGGGAGCTCTGTCTGGAGGCAGCCAGCTGACAAATATATCACCGAGCAGTCTGAGAAGACATTAGCTCACTAATATTTGTAATGCAACACTTTTGGGAGAGGTATTTCTCATTTGGTGACAGAGCGAGGAGGGCAAACATGGTAAACTGTGGCTCCTGAGGACAATTTGACCTCAGAAAAGCATGGCCATTCATTTCCCTTAGTTAATTATACAAATGTGGTTGTATTTCATGAAGTCCTGCCGCACCTGGGCATCTATGCGGATTCCATCCTGGAGCGATAACAGGAGCGCATAGGGGCAGAATCTGTAAGGCCAACTACTTCATATGTTAGCTTTACAATAAATTCAGGATTTCTAATCAATTTTTTGGCAATTTGGCAATTTACTCTAAAATGGGTTTAAATCTGCATTGGGCATGCAACTGACATTTCAAAGTGTTAAAAACAAATGTTTTAGTGTAGTCAACAGTGAGATTTGATCCAGTTACAAGCAGAGCTGTCAAGTTAGTGAATTAAGTTAATTGCTAATTTGGGTGACAGTAACTCTGCTTGGAAAAACTGTCCTAAATGCATTGCCAGAGACTGATAAAATCAAGAAGACACCACATTAGCTCTTCTCTTTTGCTTTTTGTCCATTTCACATTGCAAATTAATAATACTAATACCTTTTTTTTAAAACCGAAAGTGCCCTGTGCCAACATTTTTGCCCATTTTGAGTCATATTTCTAGACCCACAGAATATTTTGTACTAGGACTCTGAAAACAGAATAGCTTAAATGAAAGAAGAAACTCTCTATTTCATTATAACAAAAACATTTGTTTTTACCTTGTTCCATTCTTATTTTGTCTGGAGGAGAGTAGAGGCCACTTTCACCAAAATCACCACTTTTTGTCCAGAATCCATTTGTTTTGCCCTCTAAACATGATCGACTCCACTTCCTGCTTTGATCTCACTGGCTTATGTTAACTCCTTAGGTCCCGACTACAGATCCCAGAAGCCCCAAAATTACTCATGGGCTGCAGGAGATCAGCAACCAGCTGCAGAAAAAACACTCTGACGGCTAAACCCGTCAATGGCACTCAAGCGTTCCATTTTACAGCATTTGACAGCAAAACTCGTCAGTGACACTCAAAGAGTTTAGTTTGTTGAATTGCAGGAGAAGCTTGGTCAGATTCAGAAAAGGTGGTTAATCTACTTTTATCAGCATGTTTGATCTTTAGTTACAACTGTGTTGTTAGTTTCCTTGATTCTTTGAATGGAGTTCTGCTTCATGACCTGTCAGCACGTCTCTGGCAATGTATTTGGGGCAGTTTGTCCAAGTAGAGTTACTGTCACACAAGTCAACGATTAATCACATTAACAAGCTTTAGACAGCCCAAGTTAAAAGATAACTTTACAAGCCAAGAAAGTTGCCATCATGCAACTGTTAAAGTATAAGAATATGTAAGAATACCTAAAAATACAGTAATTGCAGTAATTAGAAAGCCTGCACACCCACAAATAATGTAATGTAGGTGAATATGTCTCTTTCTGAAGCTAGTGTTCCATGCTGGAATGAACTCATACCAGTAACGGATCTTGCTCAAATAAATTTACAAAGATCATATGTGATTCATGGCAATATTAAAATAGGATAAAAATATCTGTCTCTCCTTTATTACCTTACATAGTTTTTTTTCTATAATATGGTCTCAGTGTGGATCTCAGATGGTGTTTTTCTATACAAGTAGTTATTCACATAAGATGTCAAACAGTGAAGAAGGCATTCATTACATGGACATTGCCTTTGTTTTTGTGCTTTCCATGCCATTTGCCCCATAAATACCAAATCTGGACAAATATTTAGAGAAAGATTACCACTTTATAAATTCATTGACTCCAGCAAGTTAGTATCTTCCCCTCTTTATTACACGTTCTAGCCCTGACCTTACTCTATACCTTATCAGAAAGTTTGAAATGAAATCCACATAGACCTTACCTCTAAGCTCTTTGAGCCTCTTAAGTACATCCAAAATCCTGCATGGATTCTGATATTCTGTTAGATTGACAGTAATGAGACCCTTCTGTCAGCCACTTGGTGTTTGATTACTTAACTGTAATAAAAGGCCAGAATAGGAATCTGAATTCAAGCGTGCCATAACTGCAGGTAAATCTACTCGTGAGTGATGCCAATAAAAAGTGATAATTGACAGTTCACTGCACCCATAATGGATTCTTTAGAAACCGTATCAAGGATGTTCTTTCAACAACAGTACAGCCTGAGGGTTTTTCTGCACTTTCAGTAGGAAGACCCCCTAAAGGATTCATTTTTTTTCTTTTTCTGTTATAAGAGAGAGTGCACCTTTACACTGAGTCAGCATATTCAGAAACTATTAAAGATGCCCCAGATTGACTTTGGAGTTCTGACGCAGTCATGTATCAAACAACAAGCACAGCGACTTAGCACGTTTGTCTCCCATGTGACCAAGACCTGTGCCCAAAAAGCAAACAATTCCCCACACTATAAAAGCCTTTTATTTGTTCCCTACTCAGAGACACTTATTAATCAACCACAATATGACTTTGATTCACTGTATATGTGTTTGTATAATCCTAACGAGTTATGCAAATAAAATAAAGTTTGAATTAATTTTAATGAGAGTGTAACAAAAGGGCCAGAGCTAATTAACTAAATTCCTTCCCTTTGAAAAATGGGTACCACTGACCCCCCGTTGAATATAAAACAAAGCCAAGAACATTAGAATATTCATTATAAAACATATTTATGTAACACTGTGAGGTTTATGTGACCATGTGTCCCATGGGAGGACGAGGCAGATTTGAAGGTGGAAATATAAAGTTAAAGCTTCAAAGCACAATAAGGTATATTGTATTAATTCATTCTGCTGCCTGCAGGGACCAGAGGAAGCGTAGAGGCATTATGTGCTTCTGTTTTCTCCATCTCTGCCTCACTTTCTGTCCCCAGTAATTTCCATTTTGAAGTGTAGCTGCTGCTATAAAAATGTTCCCTCTGCAAAAGGCAAAAATAGATGAATATAGAGGAATAAATTTAGTTAAGTCAAGATTTTTTTTTTTTTTTTGTGCTGGTTTCTTGTGTCCATGTGCAAAATAATAACGCAGGATGCTACAGCAGTTTAAAAAGACATATGGAGCTACCAGAGTGCTATACCATCAGGTATCGCCATTAAGGGACACAACAGGATAGGATTTGTAATAATGAATGCAAGGACACGGACACAAGGAAACCATTAACACCGTGAAGCAGAATCTTATAATAAAGGTGAGACCAGTGTCATGTTGTTAATAGCTCCAATTATCCATCAACGAGCAAATGAGCCATCAACATTTACTGCTAGCTCTCAATCACACAAATCAGGCCTGATTGCTGTGCCACTGTGGAGCAAGCTCCCTGCCACGTTCGGATTGTATCTAACCCCAGATACCATTTCTTTAATCCCCATGTCTGCCAATTGCACGTTAACTATTGTAGTGCCAGTCTCAATCATCGTTGGATGTTACATTGCACTTCAACTCCCACGTATGGCACTTTCAGTGTGGTGAAAGGTCAACCAGGTGAGGAAATACTTGTGTCAGAGGAAGATAAAAGGTTGTTGGTGTGCACATATATGACATGGTATCACAAGTAACCTAAGTCGTTTTGATCTCAAATTTTAAGCCAGTGCTTCCTCCCAAACTATGAACAATTGTAAATTACAGGCAAAGCTGTCATCACATTGGATTCTACAAAAATCATGTTAGTCAGATCATGTTACTACGATGCCTATACTTCTTCATATTTTAATGTACTGTTCAGCTGTGTAATTAAGCATGTTTCTGATGTAGGCTACTTGTATCCATTCTTGTAGAATTATATGGATGTGATTGCGTGTGTGCATGAATAACTTCCCTCTGTACCGGGCTCTGTCATGCTATTATTTTTTTGTCTCATTGGATCAGATTCTGGTTATTTTGCTTTCATTGTACATCCAGAAATAGAAATGCAACTAAAAAAAAAACAGGACAACAAAGCTGAGCAAGAGTTAAGAACAAATACACAAACAATACAACAGGGAACAATAGCACACAATGTACATAGGCTCAAGTCAAGCTGCTTCTTTAAATTGTAAACAATAGGCTGGTAAAGTAGTGCAATGATGCAGAGCGCAAACATGCTGGAATAAATGTAAATCATTAATGCAGCAGGCTTATACATGACTGTCTGAAGTATACATGTAACATCTCTGATGATGATGATGATGATGCTGTACTGTAGCTGTAGGTTGAGGTTTGAATGTTTAAAGTGAACCTATTTGTTTTGCTGGTGTCTACTTGAAACTGTTGACTTGATGACTTTATTTTTCTCATACCAGCTGTGCTGCAGGTCCTCTCTTCTCCCTCTGTTTGAGCTCCGCTGCTGTTATGGCCTATTTAGGCTAACATGTATTTTAAAAGTTATTACATAGATGATTGGTTTGAACAGGCTTGGCCCACCTGATTTGTCCACCCACCCGGTGATTCACTGGGGACTCAGCTAATAGTGCATTTTACAACTTTTTGATGATTTATATAATGGCTATTCAAGTGTTCATACTGGGAGGTTGATTTACCACAACAACCGGAAAGTCAGCTGATCAACTGTTTTTCTAGTTCAATAAGAAAAGAGTCTTTTTACCCCAATGGCATCATGGGTCACTAGAGTTTTTATTCCACGGTTAGTCCACTGTGTAAAGGCTCAGTGCTCTTTCTAGAGGTGTAGCAGGTAGCATTAGCAGGCCTACTTGGACACGTCAAGCACTTGTGTTAGTAGCTCAAACATGCTTCTTTCTTTTTTCTCTCTTTTGGTCTGATTACTCCCCTTTTTCATTTTGTTCTCAGCATTGCACATAATTTCTTTCAATAATGAGTTTTTGAAGATAACGGGACAGTATGTTCATTGCAGACATGTATTTATATCATCAACTCAGTTTTCATAATTATCTGCAGACAGTTTTATGGAGCAGTTTATTCTCATAGAGACGAGGTAGAACAGAAGTAACCTACAGGAGTGACAGAGTTCATAAGTTATAATACCTTCCTCCATTTTTTATGTCTTTCTATTCCCACAGAAGTCAGCGCTGTCAAGACAGCTTTCTATCCATTGAAATGAGCTAATATTGCCAAAAAATGCTGGTGTTTGATATTTTGCTGCTTTGCTCTGCCTCTTGGGAATTAATAAGCCTAATGTAAGATATTCTGAAATGATTTAGCTAATGTTTTGCCTGTTGGAAAGCTCTGAAGATGTACAAATCATTTCCAATGACAATTAGTGTAAGTGGCTTTTTTCCAGATGTACAGGTAATTAAAATAATTCATTCATTCTTTAAATGAAAATTGTCTTAGCCAAGCAAACCATTTGGGGATAATCCAAAAACACTGAGTACTTCCAATATGGCTACCAGATGAGGTGTTCGTTCAGTCTAGCCCTCTGTGCTACAGAGAAATCTTTGGCATTCAGCTCCTCTGGCTTACCCCCAAGCAAACCAGCTTTCATTTGTATGTCTGAACTGTCCGACCTGGAAAAACTCCTCATCATGACCCACATTATTTGTTTTACCCACTGCATCTGAATGATGTGCTTCATGGTTTGGAATTAATGAAAGACCAACAGCAAATGTCTGAGATGTTTTCATCTGTTCATTTCATTGAGGGCTTTCAGAGCTCGATATAGATATCTTCCACTCTCTACCTCATCAGTATGCACACTTAGAAACGAGCGACATGCTGCGTTGTTGATTCTATGTTGGCTATTTGGTAACTGAATAGATACTCAATATAAGAAACATGTTACTGTTTTTAATGTATTAGATTATGCATGCACTAACTGAAAGTTAATTTTCTAACATACACTTAGCTAATGCATCAGGGATTTCTCCAGTTAAATGTTAGAAAGGAGATCATACATTAAAAACAGCTTAATATAGATGTAAATGTAATCAGCATGCACTATCTAATGGGCTTTACATGAGAGAGATGATTGGATTTTGACATCTAGTATTTGGTAAGCTTTGTTTACCCTATCAATACGCAGAGGAGCTCAGTGATCTCGATACATCCCACGCCATCTGTCTATCCTCTGATTCTTTGGGCGAAGAAAACCAGAGATGTTCTCCTCAGTCTCATGGTGGAGTTCAAATCCCTGCTGCCAGAGATTTCATTTGCATTTCATATCAAAGTGCAGATCACTCGCTTGTTTACGAGCCAGTGTTTTACATCAAAACAACAGCATGGGCTTCTGGGTATACTGGATTGGATGTACAGCTTGAAATTCATAAAGATAATGATCAGAGAATTTGTATATCTTACTATAACATTGAACTGACAGCATTGTCCTGAGTAAGTGCTCTGCTGGGCAGCTTCCAGGTTTATTATTTTGTAACATTTTTGCTCAGTGAATTGCATCTAGATGAATTATGGTTAAAAAAAGACCCATAAAGCTTGATCTGGAGAACATGTAGAAACATGTAAGAATTGGTGCACTGATGCCATTTGAAAATAAATCCATCTCTTTACATCCATCACATGACCAAGAAGCTTGATATATAACTGAGGGCCCCAGTTTAAACCTTACCCTTTGTTACATCACTTTGTAACATAATTCATCCAAAATATAACAGACAAATAGCATACTGTTGAGTAGAGGCTAATGTTTATTTAGTAAACATTTAAGTTTATTTAGTAATATTTTAAAATATGATAGAAAGTGTGATGTGCAAAGAATACCTCATTATGTTCCCTTTCATGATGGCCTAAATTATTTATAATAATTATTTATGCCTAAATATAAGATAAATGTTTTTTTTGTTGGAGATTAGGATATTTAGATAATATTCATGTAATATAATAGAACACTCAATCACTGCAATTTTGGAATTTTTATGCCCTAATATTGAAATTGAATCAAATACCCTGCACTGTATCAGTCAGGCACAATCAATTGACTACACTCCACTATTTCACAATATTGTTTAACAATAAATTTCAGTAAAAGGATTACATAAAAGATCTGGTGTCAAAACAAAATGAGGCACCTCCTTGACTGAAAATCATGTTGCCTGTGACCATAATCCAGACAGCAATTACATTTGTCATGAAACAATATCTGGGAAAACAAATTATTATATAAAAGAGACATGATTGCTGAATTATTTCCTCTTAATTTCAATACCAACATTGAAAAATATGTTGGGGACCCTCGTCATCTTTTCTCATCCCCTGTTTGTTTTCCATAGAGTGGAACAATACGTCAGTGTTATACAACTGATAAGTAGAGCACATGAAGTGCTTGTTTTGTCTTTGGCTACTAGATGGACAGGGAAATGGCAGCGTTACATAATCTTTCCACAACAACTGAAATGACGTTGTTTATTGTTAAGTAAATTGAAAGCTATTGATAGAGACACTGAGACGACTGTGAGGCATACCGTCCACACTGCATAATATTCTGGACCCATCGCATGTATTTGACCCTCTGTGCTATCATGTAATCATTCTGTTTTCCCAAGCCTGGCTGCACATTCACATGCCATCTCAATAGAACTCCATAATGTATTTCAGACTATGATGTAACCTTGAAATAATTTATTAAAACCTTATTTAATATCCTTTTGTTAAATGTACAGTCTTTAACACACCCAGTACAAGGTGTTTGCTTCAACTGCCCTATATTAACAGTGTTGTTGATTACCAACACATTTTTTATGTTTCTATAATCCAGCATGTGCAGGCTCTTTAATCAAAATGGTATCTTTAATGCTAATATATAATTATTGTTGTTGTCTTTTTTTTTCAAATTCAGTTTTACAAAAAAAGCTGAAAACATAGCACATTATTGTTTTCTGATTGAGAGGGTTAGAGTTATTCCAGCTATTTCCTGCCATTCCTGTTTGTTATTCTGGATAGATTTCTGACTTATCAGATAATTCCAGGGTTCTGGCTCAAATTTAGGTTTAGAAAGGTGAATTCAGTTGTTCCAGAGTCCCAATTTAAGCCTTTCATGATGCTGGATACACTTTGAAACAAATATGGTGGGAGCTCTGATAAACTTGTGAAGCACTGTAACTGCAGTCTTACTATTTTTATTTAGTGATGCACCACAATCATTGCAGAGACTTCCACTGGCTTCCAGCATTTCACAGAACCCCAACAAAGCCATGCTCCTCAGCACCGCATGCCTCCACTCCTGACTCAATCTCAGAACTCGTCTCTCACAGCTGCCCCTCTCGCTCTCTCCATCCATCTAGCTCTGGACCTCTGGATATTCCTGACACAAGGCTCTTTGCCTCCACACTACCTCCCACAGTCACAGCCACAAGCAATATTGTTTCTCCAAAGTCTTGCATTTTCTTTTTCTGCAGAAGGAATAGATGTGTGATTGAATTGTTTACATGTCTATGTGGGGTATATTCAGCAGTATTTATTTTATTGCTCTTCAGATGCACTGTAGCTTTGATGTGGAGAGAAAATGCAAAATGAATAAAATGGCATATCCACAAATGCACATCTGCACATACAAGTGCACACATCGATGCAATAATGCATCCGAATTTTTTTCTGGACATGAAGAAAATCAATGAACTGACCAAAACCATCAATGTGCCTCTCGGTAATGTCCGACTTCATACATTTTTTATTTATTTTTGAAGGCTTAGTAATTTCCTAAAACAACTGGGCATTGTATTTTTGAAGCAAACTTACTTTCTCAGGAATAAATAGCAATAACAGTGTGCTCCTGTGTATTTGCATCAGCAGGACAGTGCATGTGGGGTTAGCTCATATCAAATTACAGTGTTTGTGGTAATGAAGGAATGTGTCACCGGATGCAAAGTGTGCTAACTGATGTGTTTTAACAGCTAAAACCTTTGTCGTTGTCACTTTATTTTTAGCTTTTTTCATGAACACACCTGCTCTGGTTTAAAGGCAGCAGAACAGAAGTAATGTGACACATCACTGTATGACAGAAAGAAAGGAAATTAAAACAAACTTTATCACCAGATACAGTGTTGTCATGGCAGTTTGCTCCACTGCAGTACTGTAAGAGTTTGTTGTAAAATCACACTAATACTCTTTGTATGTTGTAAAGAGAGAAGATAAGCTCAGTGCTGTCCTCACTCTGTCATATCTGATGGATCTGCGGTTGTGCAGAAAGTTTTGCCCTAGTTTTGAAGTGAGGAGGTCCGGGGGTGAGGAGGAAAGGTTTGCCTCAGGCATCTGCAGCTGTGTGATGGTCTGTTACTGGGAGTTTTTCCCAACCCACTGGGACAAAAACAACTCTCTGGTCAGTCTCAATCTCTGACCTACCTGGATGGGAGAAATCTGCTCAGAACCTTTTTTTCTGTATTTATGCACTGGATATACACCATATATATATCTATATATATCTATATATATATATATATATATATATATATATATATATATATAGATATACGTGTATATAGTATATATATATGTGAAAACCACTCATTCCAGAATCCCTTCACGCTCAATTGGTTTCTTCCTTGTTTTTATGTCTAGCAGACTAGCAATTAATATCTGTTGCTCTCCAGCATGACTCAGGGATGATATTTATTGGAAGATCGATGCTTGTTTTCTTCAGTATTGTTCCAATTTCCTTTTGAGTCACGGAGGTACTCAAACTGATACAGACAGGCAATAAACCTGTTGTCCTCGCACATTATTTTCTGCTAAAACGGCAGCTTTGTGTTTTGAATGAATGCTCTTCCCAAGGTCTTTTGAAGTTGTACACATCTTGTCTCATCATGTCTATAGCACTGCAGTTACATTGACACATGGTATTGGGTAGGGGTGTTATGTCACATTGATTTCTAGTCACAACTGGTGTTTCAAAGTCTGTCGAGAAATTTGGGATTTTTTGGCAAAGTAAAAGACATCTTTACCGCCTCTCCTCTTCAAAAATATCTAATATGTCATCAACCATATTTGCTTTGGTTTTATCTCTTTTCCCACTAGAGTTCATCACCTCATCATCATTGTGAATACAATGTTGTCCAATGTTTTCAAGTACTCCCATGCGGACAGTTTATTATTTGAAACTGAACATCCACTTAACACCAGTGTACAGTGTTTAAGGCAGCTTTTAAGTGCTCTACTTGTGAACCCTGTGTGGGTGTTGAGACACTTTCATTTCACAACAACACATTTTAACTCCATTCACCCACCTTTAGTATTTATAACATGAAATAAGTGCATGTTGTTCACTTACCAGCACACATCCAATTTGATATTTTCTCCATGAAATACAACCAAGGAGATGCATTTCTTAGGGATACATTAATAATGCATTATCACTCAGCTAACTGTGGGGAGGTGTAATGTACCTTGACCATTTTTTTTAAAGCTTATTTAATTGTTTAATATTTAAGCTGCATATCCTCTGAACATAAGGTTGTGTCACTGAACTGACATACATCTAGTTTAAAGCTTATTGCCCTTGTGAGGTACTGCTGGATCGACAGTGCTGTTGCTGTGACAGTGCTTGCTTTTGCAGTCTGCTCTAGCATCTGCCGGTGCATTTGATGGCACATCAGAGGACACAGTAAACATTGACAGAAACATCTATCTTCCCGGCAACCTGTTTTTTTATGGATTTATCCCAGTTTAGATGCCAGCTGTCATAAATATAACAGTGCAGTGATCATTAGCAGCTGTGTCAGGTGAAGGTGCCACATAAGAAGTGAGGTACATTTTGTGTTCTGATTGCCTCGTCCACTCTAGCAAAATAGAGCCCATTAGTTGAAAATGAACTTGTACTCTGATTATGATGACAACGTTGCAATAGATTAGCAATACAAATACTCGAAACACAATCACCAGGAGCCTTCCTTCATGTCAACTATGCAGTAATTGTATTCATCACACCTTCATCCTCGCTGTATCCATTTGCAAATTAAAAGACTGAGCAGGTGTGCAGTTTTTTCTAACAAAAAAAGATTAAACAGTTTAACAAAGAATGATATCATGTGACATTAAATGTTTTCATGCTTAACTGTCATATTCCAGGAAGTTGCAGATGTAATACCTTCAATTAGAAATAATGAAACTGTGTCATTAAGTGTAATAAATGACACTCATTGCAAGGTGTGCTTAACATGAACCAGAGAAAATTGCACATATAATTGTGATTTTCATATTGGACAAAAAGACTACCAGAGGATTTGTCATAATAAGACTTGACTGGTATGTGGGAGTTAGAAACTGAGTGCTGGTGGAAGGGAAGCGTCTGATAAGTGTTCTGATGTTTGAAAGTAGTAAGAAAAAGACTGTCAAGGCTTTCTGTGTGTTATGCCTGTGGTTGCTATGTTGACTGTGTCCATTCATGAACTGATGTAATTTTTGTTCTGTCTGTGGTTGACGGATTTGGTATCTGAAGTGTTCCGGTTTCCGTTTGTAGTCTGAATAGTATTGACAATCACGTTCGAGCAGCTGAATAAAACAGCGACAACAAAGGAGCTATCCTCTCATGATGATTGTGCTTTTTATTGGTTTCAAATGAACTCCAAGTCCACTCTCAAAACTCAAAACAGTAAACTTTGAGCACAGAAAAGGAAGTCCAGTCTACTGCACCTGAATCCCGGAAATATAACCCCTTGCTCCTAGAGGCTTATCCATCGTCAGACCAAGAGCTGATGAGTTCTGAGATTGGCTACCAAGGCAAATAATCATCATCAGTGGACAGGGTGTACTGTCAAACCAAGATAAGCTACCAGGGCAGGAAGATAGCATAACATTAAGTGGACGAAGCAAATCACAATCCAGTGTTATGCAATCCAGTCCAGCTAACAGGGCAGACACTCTCAACAAAAGCAGGGTCAAGCTATCAGCTTGTTAAATGCTTCTTAAATGAAGGCCTTTAAATTGCCTCACCTGTTTGTTAAATTAATACAACACACATTTTAAAGAATGAGCTTTGTTTCTTAGGGTCAGTAATGTATTAGAAAGTTCAAATAAGAATTCAGCTGCAGCTTCTACTTGGATTTATCACATGCACATAATGAAATAAACATGTCATTGAGCTTTTATTTAGTCTTTTATTTTCTTACTTTGTGTAGTGATAAATTCTTCGGTGCCCCCATTAAATGCTTTCTTAACAGGCTCCAGTTAAGTCATGTCAGGCTTTGCTCATGCATTGAAACATCTTTCCAAATAATTATGAGATCTAACTGCTTCCTGCCTCTCCATTGTATATTGCGACTGTCTCTCCTTTTATGGACAGTGCAGTTATGACAAATGTTGCACTCAAGTCCCAAAACATAAAAAGGCCAAAGATGAAGCATATACTGTATATATATTTTATAGGCAAACCACAAAACTTCAAAGATGTATTAGGGGATTAAAAATCTACTCATTCTAAAGGTCTCTGAGTCAAACAGAATACACTCAAACGCTGGTGCACAGTATGAAACAGCTCGAAGATCCTAATGGACCAGGCACCCGAGGCTGGTGTGTGTGTGTGTGTGTGTGTGTGTGTGTACTGTACAGTGTCCATATGTGTGTCAGCAAGCAGGACCTATATGGGTTTTGCCTCCATCGGCCCACATCCATGACTATAACAAAGCATTCCGTCTTAGGGGTATTACACACCACTATGACATCAGGGAGAGACACCCAGGAGTTTTCACTGTTTATTGAGTGAATTGACTCGGTTATCAATTTCAGATTTGAGGTGAATATCCTGTTAAATATAGGGCATCAACGATCTGAATGATAAAGCTGTTGTCTTGAAAACTCATTGTTTTTAATCAGTGACACAATACTTTTCCTCAGAAGCGTGCAGTGGCATTCAAGAATGATTCCGCTCACACACAAAGATAATCATGTAAGGCTTTTCTGCATCAGTTGATTCAGGTCAAAGGGTCGTCTGGCACTTCTGCAAAGAAATTGTAAACATTTCCATACTCCTTGTCTGCTGACAGGTCGGCTTTATCTACAGGTTCATGATTGAATATGAGCTCCTCTAAGCAGCACTAACACTAATATTACTGCAGTGAGTTCTGCACTTTGCTCACATGAGTATGGTTCTTCTTTTCTTAAACCTAATTCTAATTGTCTCTGATGTCTTTCCTCAGCTGAAGGAACCAGATACAGGTCAATAACCACATAATGTGCCTGAACTTTAGAGAAGCTGGACCAGTTGTAACCTCAAAATAAAAAAAAAAACAAAACAAAAACAGTTATTTTATTGAGTCCAGCTCACTGGTGTATTGTTTTATTTGTCTTGTATTAACAGTGTTTGTCTTCAGATCCCCTCACATCCTTTTGCAGGCTTTTGTTCAGCTGTCACTCTGTGTTCTGTAGCACCATGTCTGTCCATTCCTTCATTTGTCCACTATCTCTTTGTTCATTTGTTTTTGCTCACTCTGTTATTCCAGCATGTGCTTATTGTTATTATAAAACAACTGTTGTTGTCGCTTTAGCATTTCTGCACACAATCTTTGTCATTAATAATGTAAAATTTAAAGAATCATTCTATTTTTTTAATGAACAGAGTGGTGGATAAAAACAGCCTGAAGCCTCTCTGAATTAATGATAGCATAGCACAACTGATTAGCTGTTTCTTAGCACATCTGATTGCTTGATGATATGCCGACAGAATAATAGCAACAGTACCTGGGTTATAAAATTAATTATTAAATTAAAACAAGATTAAAAAAACAATTAGCCAGTTTTGTCACACAAACATGCATTTATTTACTAAATATTTAACCTTTGCAATTTAACACAGTTTTTAATGTTATCATTATTTTATGAATCTGAGAATCATACCAGTAAATCAAGAATAACAAGCTGCATGGGACATATTATATTATTATATTATGCCATTATATTATTATTTTTTAATTATTATTTTACCATTGTCTGTTTTAACAATGTCATTAATTGGGCTTTAAAACATCCTGTGTTCAGTTTTTAAGAATATAATTAGAAATTTACAGCAGGTGAGAGAAATTTGTTCAAAAAAAAAAAAAAAAAAAGGCACGTCTATACAAGCAAACGCAATTTGTTGATGTCCCCTTCAGTGGTAAACAGTGCTGCAGTTTACAGACACTTAGGTCTCTGAAGGGAAAGTAGTGTACGAGGTTGGTGACCTTCTCCGCTCACCATGTTCATTTCCAAAGAACTAAACCCTCATTTCACACTGTACCTTTCTTCCCTCATATTGTGGTTTACATTTTTTTTTCACTGCCTCTTTTATGTGCTTACCCATGATAAATGTCTATGGAAGCATCATGCTCTATCGTTAATGATAATGAGAAAGGCCTTGATTTAATGAATCCTGTGAAAACAGCCTTGCTTTGTCCTCTCAGTCGTGGTTATGCATGGCATCACAACCTTGATTTCTCACCCCAGAATGCACCTCCAACACCCGATTGTATAACATGTGCGAGTTATAAAATGCGCGGAGGTTTTGCAGGCCTTCTGGTGGGTCTGGCTTGTGGAAATGTGGCTTCGAGAGGGGAGGAGATGGCGCCGAGCACCTCAGAGGTTTGGCCTGTCAGAACGCCAGCTTACTCCATGAATCAGACAAGACGATGGTGTGAAAGGACAGGATGAAAGACAGAGATATAATTGATGGAGTAAAAATGTATGATAGGGTGAGCATAAAACAAGGCAGGGGAAAACGTCGCTTTCATGGATCACAGGTGGGGAGAGTGAAGTCGTAACACTGCCAAACACACCCATTGCAATGCAAGTAGCTCCACATACCGGTTGAGAAACTCCTCAGTCTAGTGCGACACATTGTCCATGAAAACCCTGTAACTGATTTTTATATTTGAATTCTCTGGGGAAGAAGATAAAGCATATTTTTTGGTATCAGGCACCCATTCTAAATCTATCTGATGAACTCAAAAAGACATGACTGTTAAGCTGATAACAAGGATTATTTTTCTTCGATGGTTTTTACTGCACAGCAGCAAAATGCAATATTGTGTGAACAACGCCTGCACGTACTGCACTGTCTCTTGGGATTGTATGATGTTGACAGGTCTCCACTGACTCATCTGCTGTAAAACAATATTTCTTTGGTAATTTTCAATATAGCAACAGACAATAACATCATTATTGGCCAGATGAATGGAAGAAACAAGGACAAAAATTACCCTCCTGTGTTTATGTCTGTGTTCTATTAGACGCCACAAAATCAGATCTAAGAGGAAGTTGCATGCAATGATGCCACTGTATCGATTTTAATTATCCCATTACTGAGCCTGGGGGTCTTATAAAAACAGATAAGCTAAAGACCTCCAACTAATTACATATGGAGCGGCATCATGCATTTATTTTGCTGTTCATTAAAGTTGCTTCGATTTATGTTAAATAACAGTGTGATTCAAATGCAAAATGTTATCGGCTTTGACGGAGAGGGGGCGAAATGAGTGAGCGAGCTTTAAAGACAGAGGGAGATGGAGAGAGAGGGAACGTTCACACTGAGCCAGATGAATTTGGAAAGTGCATTTGATAAGACTTCATATAATGCATTATAAACATACTTATAATGTGTTAGAATCATCTGATAGCACTGAAAAATTAAAATTGTATACAATGACAAATTATTAAGCATTTTATAATTACATTTAAGGTTAAGTATCATAATACTTAATATTTGTTATTTACTCTCTGACATTTCTTTTTTTTTTTGCTTTTGCTTCAAGTTAAATAATAATTAATTTCACAGCATTTTGTATGTTGATCTTCCGTGGATTTAATATTTTTTTTTTCACTTCAAGCAATTACCAAAGCAACTTCTAATCACATTATAATGCATTACAATGAAATAATATAGAGTAAATACTGTATTGTATTACAAATATGGGAATTATAATACAGCATGATTGTTGCAAAAATGCGTATGAGTAACCGCACATTATTTAAACTCATTAATTATTATAATTTTTTTTATAATGTTTTATTATTCTTGTTATAAAGCATTAAGATTACTCATGAGTGCTGATGTGGTTGTATAGTTCAATAAGCAGATTGTAAGTTTATGATGCATCGTAACCATGAGCATCATAGAAGGAGGTTTCTCTTTCCAAGGGGTGTTCAGACTGAAAATATTCTTGTGTTGTTGGGAGTGTGTCGCTAACTATACATGAAAAAACATCATTCAGGGAGGCCAGGTGTCACTGTAAATGTCTATAAAACCAACCAGAGCACAGCTGCTGTAATTAACCTGCATTCGTGTTTATTTTGTCGCATGATTTTTGAATGAATACAACCTGAAAATCTATCTACGAGTCTTTTTCACATTTTGCCGGCTTAGTGTGGACGCAGTCTCAGAAAAGACGCAGGGACGGATGGAGAAAATAGAGAAGAGAGAGGAAGAAAGGCTGTGTGAGAGAAGGGGAAGAAATAGGAGGTAGTGGGGTGGAAAGGTGAGGGCGTAAAGCTTGAATGCTTTAGCGCCAATGCCACCACAAACAGTGCTGACCTGGAAAGCCTGTGTGTGGTGGAAATCAGCTTTAAGAAACCCTTTTAGAGCCCTCCTCAGGGAATTAATACTGTTTTGGTGTTTGGGGTCTCTCTGTCTCTCTCTCTCACTCTGTTTGTGTACACGAGTGTGTCCATCGTGTGTGTGTGTGTGCACACGTCTTTAGGATGTGTTGAGATGCCCATGTGAAACCGATAAAGACAGCATAGAGTGGATTTCCTGTGTTTGTGTGTGTGTGTGTGTGTGTGTGTGTGTGTGTGTGTGTGAGAGAGTGAGAGAGAGAGAAAAATGGAGTCAGAGAGCGAGAGGAAATGCTGATTGGCATTTTAGTGCTATGGAGAGGCAGAGATCCAGCAGAGGAGGAAATCATTTTATTGGTTGAATTAAACCTCAATGGACAGGGTGCACGAGCCACAGTTTTTTCAGAGCACAAGTTAACTAAAGTGTCGAAACATAAATAAAAATGTCATGTGTTTTTTCATCCCTTCTATGATTCCTGTGCTGGACCACTGGAGCACTCAGAGGATATAATTGCAATCTAGCAGTTGGGAACTTCAAATTGAATGCAGCATTAGCCAGAAAATAAATAAATAAAATAAAAATTCTAATTTGGCTGTGAGAAATGTTCATTTTGTGGGTAATTAATTCTCGTTTATTATAACTTGGATCATATTTCTGTAGGTTTTTGGACATCATTTCGTCCGATTATGATAACATTGTAGTTACCACATTGTACTTCCACTGGATGCGGACAGCTGGAATCAAATTTATTTTGAAAATGAACCGGATGTTTTCTTTTGTGTCTGTACACAACTTTCTGTCCAGCACGATCTGCTCTGTGCTGAATTCAGTCACCGTGTGCCGACGTCTGCAACGTTACACATTCGGTGGAAATTAGGTGTTAAGGCCAATTCATAATCGGGCGGACTATCAGCGGAGCGGAACCTGCACAGAATGAGCTTTCATAGTCGAACATACAGCCGCGCACTACTTTCCTGAGAAATTACCGTGAATTGGACGATCGGGGTCACATTTAATGTGGGTTGATATGAAAAACACATGTAGAGCAGTGTTTTGTGTGACACCAGCGCAGAGCAAAGTTGCACGGTTGTAAAATTTGAGCTGTGCGCGCCATCTCCACGGAATCTGTTCTACCCGAGTGTGAATTGGCCTCATATACCATAGATTCACTCAGGAGTCTAAGTTTTGCTTCCTGATTGAAACCTACAACACAACCTTAGGTTTCACTTATCAAACAGTTATTTCAAGTCAAAGCACAGTCATCTTTCCAAACTGAACTAAGTCGTTTTGTTGTCTAAACCTAATGAAATTGTAGTGTTGCTGTCCAAGTGTAGAGAAGTTGGAGTTTTACTGATTAAACCTAAAGTTCAAATTAATCATTCCGTTTTTTTAACATGTTTTAATCAGATGTTCTGCTTTCACAGTAACCATGTAGTAGGTGCAGCAGGTCCTTGCCTGCCCCCATCTGTAAAGATTATTACCGATAACGCACATTTAATCATTTGATAACAAGAATTGTTTGAACAATCAGGTTTCTTGCCCCTTTGGAATATGTTGTAATTCAATGTAATTCCAAACCTCAGCAATTACCTTTTGATTAGTGGTGTTATCATATCCACTGAAACCTCAGCCAAGCTTACAGACATAAGATCCAAGCTGTAATGAACCATAATTAATTATCTTATAAAGAAATCTATTTAAAACAAACTGTGAAAAAAGAAGATGGAGCAAAGACAGGGAGAAATTGAGAGGAAACCACCTTGTGTTTTCTTTCACAGCTCTTCTTATCAGCGCTCCTCTAATCATGGGACAGGGAATGGACATGGTCTAGTGAAGAGCTAATTATCACTGACAACAAACGTCACATCAAACAGGTATTGTGTGAGCCGCGTGAGGCCTGCCACAGTGTGCGGATCTCAACCAGCTCCAGATGCTAGATTACTTTTGACAGAAAACATACAAATAAAACATTACCAGGGCTTACAGGGAGAGCTTGCAGAGATACCCACTGAGTAAATTATTCATACATTGACTTACTGATGGAACGAAAGCTTCTGTCTTGCTTCTAATCCCCAGCAAGGCTTTCGGTAATAGTGCAGCGCTCGAGAGTTGCCTCTCACAAGGCCCTATTCATCAAACTTTCCAATGTATGAAATCTGTGTCTGACAGGCTTTTGAAATCATGCGGCTCCCGTGTTATTATAGCGTTTAGCCTCAAACTGGCTCACAATCTAATGACTTCACTGTGATGGTGATTGCTTTGATTTTAATTGGGATGTTCGAGGGGCGCTGCTGCTTCTAATCCAGCTGTCTCCCACCAGTTAGACAAGGGTTGCTCACGGTGAGCCTTTATTCCCACTCTGAAACCCATCATGGTTGCCCTGTTGAGTTTAGTGATGAGGGACAGGAGGAAGGAGGGGAGCCATATGTCACAGAGGGGTGCCTTGTATTTCTCAGTGAAGTCATGGGTAATTGAGAGATGAAATATAGAACTCCTCTGTGTGGGGAAAGTCTCAAATGGACAATGTCATTGGTCTCCAGAGAGAGGGTTATAGTACAGTAAAGTACCATTTAGCTTTTCCATCCTTGAACAACTAAGCCATGACCCCTATGGGAAAAAAAAATAAAGTGCAGGAAGGGTTTACCTGGTGCATGTATGTCTCTGCAGACAACTAAAGGACCAGTGTTAAGGTTTTTTTTTTTTTTTCTGTGCCACTCTCTTGTAGTGAGAATGTGGTTAAACCTCAACGTCAATGCTTAAGACAACAGACCTCCAGTGTTTTTCAAGACAGTTTTACTCACATGATTTGTTCATGTTTGGCAGTTGAAAGTTTTTGTCAGGATACTTGTTCTTCTTTTTCACTTGGAGTATGACATTTAAAGCTTAATTTCTACGATGCCTGAGAGACTTACTTAAGTCCCTTAAATGTTTCCTTAGGGATAGCGTTAAGGTGTTCACTAAACTGGAGAAGATTTTACTGTTGGTTTGCTTGCCTTTGCACTTTTGGCACCTGCTGTCATCTCACAAAAGTGTTCAAAAGAGAGGCAAAAAGGCGGAAGGAAAGAAGACAAGACAATCAAAATGGTCAAAGAAGACTGATTGACACTTGATTGAATTTTCTCGCTACGGACAACTCCAGACTCATATGAGAATAGTAATAGTGTAGCCCATCTTATCAAATGTCTGTTATTTGAGGAACGGTCAAGTTTGTGTGTTCGGTGCTCGCTTCACTTCTGTTAAATGGAGATCGTCAAATCCAAAATCGTCAGAAAAACTCCAAATGATTCCAAAGTGATGAGTCATTGTCAAGGGTGAGTAAATGGCAGTATTTTATCTCAGAAATAAAGTCCAATTTGTAAAAAACGACACTTCCCATTTAAACTCTGCAGTTCGATTCTAGCTTACTTTTGCTGCTAAGGTCTTTGTGCAACAATTTGGCTAACTTTAAGGGATTTTTTTAAATATAAGGAGAAACCATTAAAGGTGTTAAATTCAAAATTCAAAGCATTAATAAAGTGTCAGACGCCTACTGAGAACTTGATAAACCCACAGCAGCTAAACTTCCTAACTCAGACACTAAAAACTTATTTCAGTCGGCCATATTGTGGTACCAAAGAGAGTAGTAAAAAAACACAGAGAGGAGCTACATATTTTACAATTCTGCAGCTAGATCCTGCTCAGAACGCAGCCAAGTGTGTCCTTCAAAAAACCCGATGTCTAGACTGAACCTCCATCTCATTTTTTGTCGTTGTTCCCTTACCACGAATTTGAATGATGCGTTCGGAATAAATTATGCTGAACAAAGAATGTCAGATGTCACTATGAGTGAACTGGAGTCTGAGATTTATTCCATTTGCCTAAATGCCCATAACTCAAAAACTTAGGAGTTCTGATGATGATGATTTTTTTTTTTTTTTTTTTCAATTAGTACTCCACATTGAGACTGACATAGCTGCACATTTATGTGTGTGTGTGAAGAGCAGGTGGGGGCGTTGAACACGTTAAAACCACAGCAGAAGCCAGAGCTTGTGATTCCAGGAATGTCATTAAGAGCTGAATTAAGATTATGTGCATTGGAGAAATCTGATTATTATCAAAAGACAAATTAACAAATGGAGGGAGCAGTGTTCTGAAAAACTCAGGAAAAGGAAGAATATCAAGAAAAGTATGAGCAATATGTGAAATATTAACAGCATGACTCTAACAGAACGCAGACTAAAAATGGATTCAGGGTGCTGCTGAGTCTGCCCCTGAAATTAGCTCTAGCTGCAGGTAACCCCTGCCACTGTGAGTCATTCTCTACTCAGTGTGATTTACCACACTAAAGACAACTGATGGATGGAAGCAATGATGGGCAGGGCTACACATAGAAATGATGGTAGTCTCTAGCCACCATTTTTTGGCTCGTGACCTCCCTCCTCCTAAAAAGTAAGTGCACAGCTATCCAAAACTTCTGTCACCTTTGACTCTAAATGATGATTTTTATTTTCCATTTAGAGACATGACTTCACTTGACTAATTATTAAAAGAACCCCCAGAGGCTGCAGGTATTCATTATACTACAAGAACAGGCATCACAAAGATTTAAAAGTTATAAGAAATTTATGTTGAAATTGTATTTTTAAGATGCTATCAGTCATCATGTCACATTCCCCAAAAAACATCTGCATTGTTCTTTCCACTGTTAGAATCAACACACTTTATAATCATTTTTTCATCTTTTTTTTTTCCTTTTAGGAATTTTAGTAAATGTTCTTTGTTCTTTCCTTGTTCTTTACTTTTAACTACTGCATGTTCTTTCTTCTTTATTTTTAAATGCTGTTAAATGTTTTCAAATTGTTTTTAATTTTTTTTAATTCTGTATTTTTTAATCATGTAAAGCACATTGAGTTATCTTGTGTATGAAATGTGCTATATTAAATAAAGCTGCCTTGCCTGCTTTTCTAACGTTCTAACTAGATAGATAGATATATAGATAGATACTCTATATTTAAATGTGGGGATGGGTGAGCAAATACACAGAAAAAAAATAGGCACTAGGCATGCTTTTTTGGAGCCTTTACTCAGAGGAAACCTAAGATACTCATGGCTATCAATTCAAAAGTACACACACACACACACCTCTTTTTGATGATACGTTCCCACGTGCACTTTTGTGTTGACTCACTCCTGATTTTTGACTCGCTTCCCCCTTTTTTTTCCTTTTTCAGAACACCTTTGTGTGCGCGGCTTGGTGAATATTTCTGTTCTGAACCTCTCAGTAAATTTTGACAGAGGGGCCTTTTCTCTCTGAGCTGATTCCAAAAGAGGAAAATGTAAAGCACTGCATCCATTATTGAATAACATCACCACCTGGGAAGCCTCTGAGAGACATTTACATTTTATGGCCTCTGTCAGTCCCTTTGGTAAGCAGTCAAGCCCAGAGCTTGTGAATTCTGAGGGATCAAAGTGCTTGCGATGCACATTGTTGCGCAAAGCAAATGATGCAAAATTGTGCATTTAGCATCACTTCTTTTAAAGAATGGAATTTGGGGAAATTAGATTTTAACAGGCCTACTTGAACGTCCCCTACAGCTTTGCCTGGGGTTAGACGTCATTCATACAGGAGGTTCAGGCAGGTCATGAAAAATGCTATTTGATATCAACTTTATTTTGCACTGTTTCTGCTCCATGTGGTAGGACGTACAGTGCATACTGTATAGTGTTCCTGCACCCGATGACTCCTGCTGCATCAATCCTCTAAAGTCTATGACAGGGAATGGTTTAATGATAAATGACAAGGACACACATAGCTCAGAGGGAGGTGTGGTATAATTTCAATCATTTTAATAAGTGCTTCAGTGGCTTCTAAAACTGCCATCTAGTATTCTGCTGTCTTATGGGCCTGCAGTCAGTAACCTATTAGGATGCTTATTCGCCTATTGTTGTGAAGAAATATTCTGTGACAGCAACATTGTGATTGCATCCCATTTTATTTGTACGTCTTCTCCTTTAGAAGATTAATTGAAAATAGAATCACCATAATGCTTTCAAGGTTAATACAACACATGTTCAATTAAGTGTGGGGAAGCACACAGCTGTACTGTATTTCACCAGGCTTTGCTAGCAGAAGCCATACCATTTTCCATGCTTCCTAATGATAAGCTTCCTCTCCCCCAGTTATTTGTAATTAAGTTTCTTCTCAGCATTTCGTTAGAAAGATGTCAGAGAGGAGAACAGTGGAGAGGAGGAGGAGGGGCGATCTAGTGAGCTGGGGGCTGAAGCTGCCCTATTCCTGAATAAATGTAGAGGGTGAACAGGCTTAGTGAATTTCAAAGTCACCCAGGCGGCTTAATAGCTTTCCTAAATGACTCAGCACATTATTTCCCCTTGTACAGTAGTCCATTACACGGTGCGTTACCATACCCATACAGGGTTCGGACTCCCTCCTTCCTGTCCTTCTGGCTCAGGCCTGGCATGTGTTCAACAAACCACTTGAGCCTGAATGCAGAATGAAGTCCCTTGGCTATAACTTTAAGGACAGTTCAGTCTTTTTAGTGCTTAGCTAGGAGCCTGGAGCCCCTCAGTGATGCCCTATAACCCTTCCACGTCGCAAGCTCCAGTGGCAAAAGTGACAGCTAAAAGTGTATTGCATTGGCCACGGGCATGGATGTGGATGGAATGAGACAGAAAGAGGGAGATAAATAGAGGAGGAGGAAGCAAAAGAGAGCAATTAGTGGTATAATCCCTAGGAGACAAGGCCCATCAATCATGTTACTAATCCTTTGTTTCTCAATAAAGATAACCATGCTGCAGGGAGTTAACATTTTCTTAATAAGTTATCCTGCTATAGTACACCTGAAATGCCAGATTGGCCAAGAATTATCCTTATCCTCAATGTATGACATTGAATCGATAAGAGGGCACAGAGACCTATTGAACGAGTATGATGTTCCTGATATTCTGTTTATAGTAGAGCTAGCTGAGGTAGTCTATAGGTCATAGAAGCAGGCCGACGGCTGTCAAAGTCCTCCAAACCAAAAGACAAAGAAGCTTTTTTGAGGTTTTGATGATCAGGCACCCTCATCAGCAGTACTGCCTGTGCTTTCAAAGACTTTTTAAAATTATTGTTACATATGGCCATTATCTGATCTGCTACTTCTCTGCTTGCGAGCTGAGTTCCCTTAGCATTCCAAAAATATTTGCTTTAGGGTATGGACAGACTGTAGTGATTGTTAAAAGACTCCTGACGATCCAAGTCGACTTTCAGCTGTTGGTGAGTATCTATTGGCCGAGTCTTTGCAGTGTGTCCCGCACTGATGACTGTATTCTGCCCATAGCAGAGTTTTTCTGGCAGATTTAGCGTACTGAATATGTGCCCTGATTGGCCAAATCAGCTAAGGCGAATACTGTAAGTGTACAAGAATAGAAATGGAAGTTAGGAAAGAAAGCAAACGACTAAGGCTCTTCTCTTGTTGTCATCTCCATGTCATCTGATCATTACAACACATGGATGTTTTCCCAGCAACATCTGGAATGAAGCCAGTAGTGAGACTGGTGTGAAAATGGTCAGCAAACAGCTTTATTTCGTCTATGTAGCATAACAACAGCTTGTATATCCATCACTCTAGGCCTTCCAGTTTCCCTTTTTAAGTGAGTAGTACCACTACCTGCCAGTATGGAGAGTTATTTCATCTCATGCAGGCACAGAGTGTACATAATATTCTTTGTGGTGAATGCGAGTGCAACTTTTTGCCCAAGACACAGGCAACGGGAGGCAACACAGCAGGTGGTCTTCACTGCAGTTAGTTGTTTGATGTCTGGTTGGTGTGTCTGGACTACAAGTCTAAAGCCATGCTAGTGTGTGTTTGAGGCTATATTTAGTACATAGAAATTCTGAAATTATTCTTAGAAATCTTGATGGTGGTGGATGAAAATGGGAACAAAAAATGGATTAATGGGAACGTAAATTTGTGTAACGCTTGTCATGCCAGTTCGCCCAATGGTAGTGGAGACATTGGACTAAAAACCACAAATGTGAAGGTCACGTTGTCACTAGAGAATAACAGTACAGCAATAGTTGTTGACATAAAACATATCAGTCTGATCAGTCTTTTCCTCGATGCATCATCAAGATGCACTGCAAACTTTTCCTGAATGTTAAGTTAAAACATACTTAACTGTATTCAAACATCTAATCAAATAAGTTTAGGTTGGATTGAACATCTAATTGAAAGCTGAAACTTTAAGGCACGAGCTGTGGTATTATACAGTGAAAGGAGTTTGCTCAAATATTCATTATGACAGCCCAAAGGCACTGCTTCCAGAATGAACCCCTCTTTCTAGGAGCATAAAGAGAATGCCAGGAGGCAAATAACATATCTTGTGGTTCCTCAACTTCCTGCTAATCTTGCATGTTTTCTGTTGAAATAACATTTTCCTGAGAAGTCAGAGAAGGCGACCTTTGCAAAATCAATTCAGTTCCAAACTGAGTGAATTTACCAGTGACCTTGGAGGCATCTCTTTGTCTGACTCACTGTGCTTCCCTCTATATGATACCTTTTGCACAGAGTAGACCTATCCATCACGTCTTCTTGTTCACCTTTGTCTCAGACACAACATTTTGCACCTTGTTTTTCTGCTCCCCATTTCTTTTTTTGTTGTTGTTCTATGATCCCCCTCCTCTCCATCATGTCAGTGGTCACTGAGAGAAGTCAGCAATGGATGTGTTGAGGTGGATATGGCTCTATGCTGTCATGATGCTTCAAGGTCAAGAGTGCTTAGCTGGATATTAAAGAGACAGATGGGTGTGGAGACCGAGTGGGATGGCAACGCAATGCAATTATAACCTGTGCCCACTGTCCACCGCAAATACATGGACACACACAGTGAGAGAGAGAGAAACCAGCAGAGTAAGTGGGTGAGGAGTAGGCAAGAGATTGCTGCTATCTCAAAAAACTCTGTAGAGACAATCTAATAGCAGCACGGCCGTAAGTCCACAACAGTTAGAGTGTGCACACACTCGTGCACAAACAAACAAACGCATACGCACACAAGGCATGGAGATTGTCTGATAGGAATTGTAATGGCTCATTAAAGCACCAAAGTGATCCTGTAGATGGTTCCAGGAGGAGGAAAACAGAGTGAATGATTGATACAGTGATACAGAGTGTGCTCCCTCTACCAGCCCATTAGGGGTGATTTAGAGGGACTGTGGAGTGCAACTGGAATAGAAAAGAGGCTCCTGTCTTTACATGTTTGATTCCAGTCTACTCCGTGACTGATTGAGAGACGATGTTTTTTCATCATCATGAGATATCGCTGTTGTTCATAATGGAATTTAGGAGAGCATGATTGTGCAGGTACATAATGGGTGGTGCAATTTGGGGATGTGCTACTCTCTGTCTGCCTGCTTAATTGTCATTATGAGTGGCAGCGGGGTCATGCTAAGGCTGCACGTCAGCATTGGTGACAACCCAGGCTGGAGTGAAATAGTATGGCCCTGGAAAAAAGAGTTGTCTGAAGGAACACTACATGATCAAGGCCTGGTGTAATTTGCTCTGATTGGATGTTATTCACTCTCACTAATGGTCATGCACTCTCTGGTTTGATTATGTTCACATGAGATGTTTCACAGTTACATTAGCACTTCACCAACTTCTTGTTGTTTTCGAAGCTGCGCCCTTCTTTGAAATGCAGTACTAATAGACTTTACCAGCTCATAACACAAATTAACCTGCAGAGAGTAGTTGATAGCATTGTTGGTCAGTGCTAATGAGTAAAGGATTACTTTGCCAGGTACAACGGCTCCACAGTGTCTGGCACTTTAAGGTGCTCCCAATCCACTCGCCCTTCCTACTTAGTTTTCAAGTGCTGCACATTAGATTGCAGTGCTATTTCCACTACAGCAACCAAAATCCCTTGTGTTCTTGCCAGAATTACAAATGACAAAGAGGGTGTATTATGACTGTATTTCAATCAGGAAAGCCCGGTGAATGGAGTAACGATACTTGTGGTGGTCATGATGAAGCTAATCGATCTGCAAAGACTTCAGCAGAATCATATTTGATAGGGACAGCAGCAAGACGCCAGGTGAACAGTGTGTCTTTGTCAGTGTTAGGTAATGTTACTTTTAAAAGTAACTTACTTACAACAACATTGCAATTCTTTGCACATGCTGGTTATGGTATCCAGTGTCCCCTTTACTGTTCTCTGTTATATCAAGGTAGATTGCAAATGCTTATTTCTTGTCGGTACTGCTCCGTCCATGTTATGTGTCACAATTAACTTATTAATAATCTACAGAAAGATGGAGACTCTACAGTTGATTAGTGGCATTATTTCCACAACATATTCAACTGCAGCCTTGTTCATTTCCCTCAAAGTAACAGCAAGAAGCTGTACACAACAGTCAAATCTAAAATTTCAGGTAGAGTTCATTGCAGTTGAGACACTTAGCCCCTTTCCATGAATTGTATTTAACTGTGATGTCTGTGTAGGTTCTCAGTCATCCAGGTCAAGGTAAATCCAAAAAGCAAAACAGAGTTAACTGGACTTGCTTGAAGTTTGTTGAAAACGTTTCACCTCTCATTAAAAGAGACTTCTTCAGTTCTGCACTGCAAAAAAGGGTGTCTAAAAACACTAAATCTGAGGAGAAAGATCCTCAAAACCAGTGAAATCATATGTCCATGCAGCGAGGTAATTTCACTTGACAAGATTTCTCAAATTAACATTGTTAAATCTAGAAATAAGATGTCTTTAGAAGGCTTAAATAAGCTGAAAATGCTGGTTTTAATAATAGTAATAATAATAATAATAATAATAATCTGTTTTACACATATCCATGAACCCATGACCCTAGACATTTTACAGACCCAAATTGTGATATACAAAGTGATATATACTAAATATATGCAGAAAATAAGCAGAAAATGCTGGTTTTAAGATGAGATTACTTAAAATGTAACTTTTTAAAGACCCAAAATATTTGAAATATGCTAAATACAAGCAGAAAATAAGCAGAAAATGCTTGCAGGTGTTTTTTTGTCTGACTTTTGAATCAAGGAACTTGAGTTACTGAATCTTAAAACAAGATTTATTCAATGAGACTTTGGGGGAAAGATGTAATGTATCTTATTTTAACAGTTATATATCTCATTTTAAGATTTTCTGCCTATCCATCCATCCATCCATTATCTACCGCTTGATTTTCTGCCTATTTCAAACACAAAAGATAAGGTGGTGCTTGATTTAAGATAATAGTGCAAAGTTGAACACTTAAAATAAGAAATTAACTATTAAAACATGATAAATTATCTAACGTCTAAATTTAACTTTTTTTCATCTTGGTACAAACCAAATAATTTGCAGTGTCTGGTAGAGAGTCCAGATTTGTATGTCAGAACTGAAGAAAGGGGTGAAACGTCTTCAACAAACCTCTAGCATGTTCATTTTGCTCTTTCTTGCTCTTCGGATTTCACTGTGATGTTTTTACAGCTTACTAGAAAACTAAATAATTGATTACTCGAATTGCAAACAGACTCAAAAGTTTATAACCAAAAAAGTTGTGTGAGTTACACAGTAACACTTAACCCACAATATCAAGGCAATTTTCAAGGCAGAATTTTTCAATCACACTCTCTCGATGGCACCACAAAAGCACTCATAATGAAACACTGTTAAAAATGGCAATATAATCAAAATCATACAGCATGTAACAGTGTGACATGGCACATACTGTACACCTTTATAGCTATTTTAAATGTCTCTATAAGACTGTTATTTGTGTAACCCTTTAATGTTGGTGTGATTCATTTGTCACCAGCCTAGAAATCCACGGTGGCTGATTTTAAATGTCTACCTTCACATAAAATAGAGAGAGTGAGACATTTTCTTAATGATGTAAAACATGTATAGCATGACCAAGCATGAATAAATGCACAATGATGCCTGCATGTCATCCACTCATTACCCCAAGATATATTGTCCGTATCACAAAACATGTAGCTAAATGAAGCTGAAGACAAAGTAATGGATGATCGCACTGTAACTGACTGCCGATGGTAACATTTGTATTTTAATGTTAATTAAATGTTCACATTAATTGCCTCCAAACTTACTTTTAATTCACGGTTGGCCAATTGAATATTCTGTCTTCATGGAGGCGTGATTGTAGCAGTGATACTCATTAAAATGGGAGTCAATCCCATTAGAGATCACAGGGCTGGGATCATTGTAACGCATGATCACACAATGACCCTTTGTCATTATTTACTCTTGATGATAGAGCCGTCCGCTGTGTGGACTCCCACAAGAGTCCACATGATTGTGGGCATGAGGAGGAAACAGCGGTGCTGTGAAATGGAGCCCAGCTCATGCTGAGGCAATTGAGACAGGAAATAGGGGTCGGTGTGGGGTCATGGCGTCCAAACTCAGCAATCTGAGGATTTTGTATTCCCCACAATCCCTTACTCTCCAGCCCGCTCCTGCTGTCACACACACAAATGCACACATGCCCAAACCCAAAACGCCTCCTGGTCCTTTATCCCCTTGAGGTGAGAGTGTGATATCAACCAATCTGTTCCAACCACCCCCGTAACCTCAACGCTCTCACCAACACCACCCCCGATCCTCACAGCTCCTTCCTGTTCCCACCCAGTTCGTGGCAAGGTGGAGCGACAGCCACGCCAAAAACAGCAGAGAGCACTGGACCAGCACTCATAAAGCAGGTCAGCGAGAAGGGTTATGTGAGCGGAGCAGAGAGAAGCAGCAGACCTCAAATCCTCCGACTCCTCTTTGACCTCTCTGAAGAGCCCCTAATTATCAGTCAGTACATTTAAAGCAAAGGTAGATGACTTTTATGTAGTCATATTTGCTTTGAGGTAATATAAATGGCAGTGGCCACCGATGAGCAGGATGAGACGTCAGAAACAGCGGTAGCCCCATCTCTCTGCTGTTGTCATTTCAAAGTGAAATGTGTGGAAAGTCATCTGACCAATGAAGCGAATTTCAAGGCAAAAACTGTGACTACTTAGCCAGCAGGAGGCCGGCAGGGTTGAGAGGCATATCATTGCTTGTGTTGCTTTGACTTTCCACAGATTTCTTGTCTTTCCTCACCAACTTGCAGCTGTTTCAATTCTGACTATTTGACGATTCATGCAGGTTTGATTATTTAGACACATGGTCACATTTTAATAAGTAGAAAAGCACTCCGAGAGCGCAGACCTCCACAAAGGCAGCATTCTGAGTGTATACTCCTGCAAGCCCACAACGCATAAGAGTGAATGTGTTGATTTTGACTCACCTTGAAAGCCACATTTATACATACATTTATGAGTGACATGATGTCATTTTTTTCATGACATCACTATTGTGTTCACTGGTGATTTATTTGTTTCATTCCCAAGGGGTCATGAATGGCTACTTACAAACAATTAGAAGAAAATCCTCTCCGCAAATACTGATGTATTTCTGGATTAAATATATTTGTTTGTGACCTTGACCTTTGGCCTTGTAAGGTCATTTTTGTAGTAACCATAGAATTTCGATAGGGAAATGGGATAGGGCTGTTCACCAAAAGGTCAATATTTTACTTATTACCAAGCTGCAATTTTGTCCTCTATGCACAGTTTTCAGGAATTATCATGAAAAATATTAATATTTGACAATAGGAATGTGAAAGATTATAAATTGAGAATTCTTTCCTGGATATTTTGAGACCAGTTGCATTGTTCTACTTACATTATTATCTTCCTACATGAAGTTATGGTTAAAAATGCATATTTGACATTAATGAACTTGATCTTTTACTAATCTTGACCAAACTGAATCAGTGACCTCTGGATTCCTATATTAGTTTATTTACTACATTAGGTGATGATTGGCTGGAAATTGTACACCCTGGAGTGTTCAGAAATATGTGAAATCTCCCATACATTATTGTGGCGTGACTTTTCATTTGACCATAATGACATTGAATCAGATCCGATCACCACCAAAGATTAATCAGGTTTAAGTTAGGCCACTTCTGACAATCCTGAAAATTTAATTTCCATCCATAACTTTTTGAGTTATTTTGCAAACCAACAAATAAACAAACCCTGGTGAAAACATAACCTCCTTGGTGGAGGTAATAAGAGAAATTTCCATGTTGTTGGTGGTCAGGACAACATGTGGTGAGAGTACAATCAGTCCCTCTCTAGAGAGAATACTTTGTCCATTCTGGGCTACTGTAGAAACACGGCACCTGGCTCTGTGAAGATGATCCCCTCTGTATTTATATATAAAGAGCTTGTTCTAAGGCAACAAAAACCGAACAATTCTTATTTTCAGATGATTATACCCTAAAGAAATCATACTTATTAATATTCTGCCAGTAGATGCCCCCAAATACTTCACGCTGCTCTTTTAACAAAAGTCTCAAATCGGCCCAATATCAGTCTCAGCAAGCCAATTTATTAGTTTAACAGTAGTTTTGCCTCCTCTGAGAATCATGGGAGAAGCAGTGAGAGGAGGGGCACAGAGGGGAGGCAGCGATGAAGGCGATGAAGCAGAGCTCAATTTGGACATCAAACACAGAGGGAGAGATGTGAGGGCGGTGGCACGTGGGCCTGAGATGTCAGGAAGGGGCAGCGTCCTGACTCCATTTCCAGCCCTCCCATGGGAATCCCACGCATGTTGCAACAATGTGGCAACACACTTCATCCCATTACCCCTGAGGCTCTTTACCCTCAATCTGCTCTCGTCTGGAAAACTGACAACTTGACTGTATTGAACTTGTTCAAAGGGTTTCAGGGTTCCTGGAAAGTCAGGACAGACGAGAAATTAATCATGTCTGTGTGAAGTTTGAGACTGTGTATGGGAAAATGTTCTTCTTTCAGATTGTATTAAGTTATTCAGCGTGCTGCTGTTTAACATACTGAGGGATGTAGCAGTAGAATGATACAGCCATGCGAAATGAAATATTTCCTAGTTGGTGATAAGGTCCATATTGGACACCAACAGAAATCGTCCATCATTGTAACAGTCTGGGGAGACTAATGCTCTGCATATACTTCCTCAGTCAATGACCTTTAAATTATCCAGTCAACAAATTAGTAAAATTATAAGTGTTCACATGTTATTAGCATGAGACAAACGTGTGATGTTGTATTTCAGCCACTATAGATCATTTTAATTAATGGTGAGAGCAGTCCAATCACCCCTATTCAATAAAACAGAAAAAAAAAAAACACATGGAACAATTAGCACCTTCACAAGAGCTGACAATTGTAAGTTAAATACCTGTAATTGTATTTGTTCCAAATGGAAACTAGTGTGAGAATTGCATGTAAGCGAAGTATCCATTATCACTCGCTGCATGATAAATGGAGATGGCTCTGGGATGCCAAATCTATAAGCTTTTTAATGATTTGTAAGTCATGGTTTCCGGATTGGAATGAATATGGAAAAGATCTTTATCCACCGGTGGACTCAAGGTCACCACTGATCTCCTGTCCCCAGGGTGCTTACCAGGACCTTTTTACAAGGTACACATGATATCTGCCACCCTGCTCTATTTTGCCTTGCCAGCATGGTGGAATGTCACAAAAGCCATATCATTTATCATCATTTTTCAAGGTGTAATTAAGTATATGTTAGAAAGAGGACACCAACATGAAACATATACCCTGTACAGTGCTGTATAGAAAAGGGTCAGACAACTGCTACAATAAACAACAATAAAAAACGCAAACTGCAGAGTTTCTCAACCTCATATTATATATATATATATATATATATATATATATATATATATATATATATATACACACACACACACACACACACAACAAAAAGCAAGCACTGTTATGTATAAAACAGAGAAAAACATTAAAATCACTAAAGCAGAAAAGCAGACAGAAATACTCATCTAGAGCAGACAAAACTGTTTCAGAAGCAAAGACAAAAAGCAGGCAAAACAACATTAAAATCAGGCAAACTGACAATGTAACAGGAAAAAAACACCACTACAAGCAGACAAACTACATCTAGAGCAGACAAAACAACATTTCAAGCAGAATAAAGCAGATAAAACATTATCCAGAGCAGACAAAAGAACATTCAAAGCAGACAAAACAACATCTCAAGCAGACAAAACAACAGTTAACCCAATAGAATAACATGCATTTATCCAAATGTATTAGAAGACCAATTAAAATCTCACAGAAGAAATAGTTATAAATTCATGACTTTAAATGAAACAGATCAGCACTTTAGTAGAAATAATTTTCAGCTCCTTCTAAACTCTTGAAAATGATATATAAAATGTGCCATACTCAAAATCACAAGACGACTTGACAACTCTAATTGAGGTCATGAGAATTTTGGAACCTGAAATTGGGGTCACGGGGTGGAAAAGGTCAACAGTTGCTGCCTTAACATGTTCCAGGTGGAGTACAGTGATCTGCCTGAAAGAATTCAACCTCTGTGTTGCAGTGGGATATTTGAATATCCCAGTCAAAATGCTTTTCATTTCCAATGGCAAGAGAGAATATACATTTTTTTTGTCGTATTATGACTATTTGGCCTTCAAAATACAACCTCACTGTCATGTTTCACGTCTGAAGCCTATTATATAGTGTAAGATTAAACTACAGATTATATGCAATATATGTATGCGTTCCCCCAAAACAGATTACATTCATTTTTCAAATGAAGCCTAACTGTCAGTGATTGATTTTAGCAGGAGACACTCCAATAATGAGATCTGTGTTTGATGCCACTGACCAGTCTTTCCTGCGACTGATACATTGATTGAGTGATGTCACCTGCACCTTGATGAACATGTCACCACGGCGACTGACAGGCTCTGGCGCCACCTCATGCTGTCGCCATCCGCGAGTCACTCACCTGATTTACCGCCCTGATCGCTTCGCTTGTCCTCATCATTTTTTAAAAGCTCCTGAAGTGTCATTTCCTGTGCTATGCTTGACTTGAATCTGAGGAAATGAAGCCTGAGAGAGGTGAATTATTACCCACGGTGACTTTTAGACTAATTGAGACCATTACGCTATGCAGCACAGCAAAAAAAAAAAAAAAAAAGCAGACTCTAGTGGCGAACATAGATGCCCAGTGCGCGCGCACACACACACACACACACACACACACACTCCCCAAAAACATGGTGCCCCATTTGTCAGTTAACCTTAAATGTCAAGGTGAAACTGCTGGTGAAATGCAGAGGTTGAATGGAAATTAGTGGCATAAAAAAACATGCTTTCATGACCCCAATCTGTACAGTTCATGGTCTATGTTTGGATTTCCTTTTTTAAATAGGTTACTTTTAATTATCAATGACCCTAGGGCTGAATTGCTTGGTTAGTTCATTCTGTTAACAGTCCAGCGTGCAAGGATAGTTGACTAATCAAATGTCGTGGTTCATTTGCAACCACAGTGACCTGCATCATTCCAGTTTACAGGAGGAGGGGCCTGAACACAGTGCACTGCATTACCATGATATATGGGAGTGAACATGTTGCACCATCTCTGAAATAGGATCCATGTAGTCTTGCCAACAGATGATACATGTGAGGCTGTAAAGAAGATTTCATCCTTCTGTGTGTGAGTGAAAAAAGGAGACAACATAATGAAGCAGAGAGCAAAATGGAAGCCAAAATCCCTTGAGAATAATATGGAGATCTGCCTAACATAAGATCCTCGTGGTAATGCAATTTAAGTTAGAAGGAAAAAATGTCAGGGTAATCTCATCAGTCCATCAGAGAGAGGGATGTCAGACGTAGCCTGTGGCGAGCCTCCAGCAGGGCTGCTTCTATCCGCCACTCTACAACGCTCTGTCTCCCCTATCCCCTGCCTTTCTTTCTTTCTCTCCGTCTCAGAGCCATGCCATCACTCCATTGTGCCACCATTCTCCGTCTGTCAATACTTGTAGCAATGCAGACTTCACCACATAACCCAAATCCTAGGGATAAAAACTGAACAACGTCAGAAACAAAAGGGCATGTAAACAAGAATTTGCATAAGGAAAATAGCCTTGCCGTGTCAAAAACTGACACATTATGCCTCAGGTACCATATGCAGAAATGTCGTGGGGTCAGTGCAATATGAATATTATATAGTCTACATAGGAAGGGTGAAATGACATGCAAGAAAAACATCCTGTCGATCAGATGTTCCTTAAAGGGCTGGCCATATGGAGATCTGTAAACCGCTGGCCCCTGTAAGCCGTAGGGCACAGAGGAAGGGGTTATGCATCCCTAAAGTGGACTAAAGGTAGTGGATGGGTATGGGGCACCCAAAGACAGGAGGAGGCCTTTTTTCTTTGGAAGCCTTGGGCTGCGTTCGCTCTGAGGTCACCAGCCTGAGAGAGCAAATCACCAGGGACAAAACCACAGCAGGAGTACGGAGAAGCTGAAACATGATGTGGGAATCATTCTTAGTTAAGCTAATGGTTGATGGAGGGTGAATAAAGCATGAAGTCTGCCAGAAGTGCAAATAATAGGCTCTGCTGTTTTCACTTCAGGTTTTCCCTCTTTTCTTTCATTCCCACTTCCATTTTCACCAAATCTTTTTGACTGTTGCTCTGCTATACTGACTTTTGGCTTATTGGAAAACTTGGCAATCCATAATTGCTGTCAGCATTCTCAGATGCGATGCCGGAGGACATTGGAGGGTGTGGAAAAGTGGCTGTGCAGCATATCAGAGAGGGAGATAAGGCCAGATTGTGGTGTATTGATTATAGATAGACATCTGCTCTCCAACACAAGCAGCTGGTCTGCTCTCAAGCACTGGAGAAGACCTGGTTTGGATGTGCATGTCTCCAATTGATCAGATCTGTTATTAGAATGTCTGGCTGCAGCAGTTATGGTCGTTTTGTACACTGAGGCTCAGATTCATTTCAGTTTTGCACAGACCCTGCTCAGTGTGTCACCAGAAATGAGCAAATCAGAATACCGTGCTGTTTACTGGCTATGAGAGTGTGCCTTATAAAGCCTGTTGACATCTATCATAGTCTTAAGTATCCCAATACCATGTGGAGGCCATTAGTTTATTCATATGTTGAATAAACTAATAATAAGGACAAAAATCAGTGTTAACATCCAGTCCACTGGTAGTACAGTGAAAGAGTGAAGGAGTCCCAGAGTAGCAGGAGTCAGATTTCACACATGGGATGAGAGAGTTAACAGACAAGACGATGGCTGAGGATTTGGTGTCAAAGCGAAAAGCACAATTTCTGGCAAGAAGATTCAAACTCAGTGCTATGGGGAAAGTATAACGGTAATGAGGTTATTGCTGCAAAGAGGATGGAGCGTTAACAGCCAATGTGCAGGTAGAAACTAACTTTTTGATCACCAGCCAGTATGAGTCTGATTTTCTACTTTACCTTGTCAATCAGAATTTCCACCAGACTCAAGTAAAATAAACCATAGATAGACAGTTTTTGTGTTTTTATTTGTTTTAATGGAATGAACTATTTAATACTTACCATGTCATCTAGGGACTGCTGCCTCATGATTTTACTGAGTAATACCATTCATTTTCTGAATCTTCTTTTCCTCTTCTCTGTTTTCATTCTTCCTTGTGTTTGCAGCCTTCCTCTTTTGCTCTTCTGACTATTAAACTACAGAAAATTATCTTTTTTTCTTCCCTAACTTTCAGCTCTTTTCCTTTGTTTTGCGTCATTCGTCTTCACTGTTTAAACTTTCTTGTAGTCGTTACCACACACGTGGCACATAGCAAATAGTTGTATGTTGCAACATAGTGGTCATGGAAAATGTTGAATTGGTAACAGAAGCAGTGTTGTCAGTTATTGATTGTTTCCAAGTCAAAAATCACACAAAAACTGCAAATTTTTTTTGCAGCCCAGTCGGGCAACACCAACTTGTCGCATGATGATCCAAACAGATAGAGTGATGCCACTTTCATCACCAGCCAAATTGGTTAGCAACTTTTCAAAGTTACCCGCCAGAGTTAATTTTTAGCCACATTTGGCAGGTGGTGGGTGTTAATTTAACACCCCGGTAATATCCCTTGTTAGTATAAAAGGAATTGGCAAAGAAAAGATGATTTGCTAGTTTGCAATGTCTCTTATTGATGCATAAAGATGCAGGCATCATTATATCAAGTAACTAAGTGCCACCCTTTGTATATTAGCCCTATAAATAAAGCATGTAACTTGTGTACATGATAGAACTGTATAAAACAAAACTTTGTAAAGATGTCACAGACTGAACCTTAGTTAACTTCTGCAAAGTAAACTGTGGATAAGACCTTTAACTTCTGCCTCCACCATAATTTCCGTTCCAGACGCTTTATGTGATATGTGTATTTCTGACTTGTTTAATCATGGTTGTTTTTCACTTTATACTGTGTCCACTGAGCTGATCTATGATAACTGAAAATTTACTGAATCAAACTGACTTGCAGATTTGCTCTTCGAGGTCTCCATTAGCAGCCATTATCCTTAGCAGGCTTCTGAAATGCTGCCAAAGGCATGTTATAAAGTGCATTAGAGTAACATATTAATGCAAAAACCTCCTGTTTTTTAGCTGCTCTTCGAGTTCGGACCTTCTGTGTTCATTCCAAAATTCTCAGGGACACTTTATTGTCAGTAAGTTCAGAAAACATGGAGTCAAGTTTGCCTGGAAGACACATTTCATTTTTTTTCATTCAAATGCCAGCAAGACAAGCCAGCTGTAACCTTGCCACGATGACCCAAAGCTTCAACATTCCAGTTTATCAGTTTGTGTTAGTAGCACTAGCAGAAACTACAAAGACATAGCTACAATAAATAAATGCACTTCAATTTGTACGTATCCCACGAAATCAATTCACATGTGATCCATGTAATTTATGAACGAGGAAGTAGAAGGAAGAAGAGCAGTGAATGCCACAAAGGGAGGAGGTCAGGGTGGATGACTGGGTCAGAAAACAGTTGACTTTCACCCTTTATATCACAGTTTATATCTGTGTGAAACCATAAGTCAACATTTATTTATGTATTCCATCACTCTCGGAGTTAATCTGTCACAAACCATGATCATTTTTTTAATGATGTTTTAATCACAGAACCTCCAAAAGTCATATCACGCCACATTCTCTTCCTAAACATAAATAAGTAGTTTCTTGCCTAATCCTAACCAAGGTGTTTCTTATTATCCCTTTAGTGACCTGATCCTATTTTGGGCCGTTTTTTAATACTTTTGATTTTGTCTCTATATAACACATAAAAAAATGTATGACATGCCCATGCTTGGTATCTTTTTTTTCAGCATAACTTTATCTATCGTTGTTATTTCACTATAACCTAATTCATTAACATATTGGGCCAAAAAATACACAATATATATATATATATATATATATATATATATATATATATATATATATATATATATTACAATAAAAACCACAAACATGCTTAATCAACTGTTTTAGTTTTGAAAAACTAAATATAGGTTGCTAATATGAATAGGTAAATGTAATTGAATTAAAGTAATACTATATACAAATATTTACAGTAAAAAATCTGATCATGCTGGCGTGATCATAGGCCCCACAGCGTTACGTTGATTTTTTGGAAAACACTGGAATGGAAATTGATGTCAGACATTCACAGGATAATGCACAAAAAAGTAATATATAAATAAAAGTAATATATTAATAATATATTATAGTAAGTAATAATAGTAATATGTGAAACATGTCATACAAGCCACTGAAGGAGAATATGTTGTTGCTGTAGCTTCGTATGGAGTTTGGAGACTCGCCAAAGAGGGACGTGTTTACTTACAAATGACAGCATTAATTATGAAAGGAACTAATAATGAATAAGGTGATGCTATTACAGAGCTAGAGAGTCTGCATAGAGAGGGGGCTGAGGTGAGGTGAATGACCATGTCAACTACTGGCCATTGTAGTAAACTGGACTATATGCAAGAATTTTGGCATATATTGGATTCATTTAAGAAAATATCTTCTATAAAAAAATGAAACACAACAAAAGTTTACAGTAATGAAGTTACAATGTGCTTTTAATTAATTGCTAAAAAAGTAGTCCGACTTTGTTTCTATCGCACAAGGACAAAGCAAAAGCATGCATATAAGGAATAGATTATTAAAGATATTTATTGCCACACTGCAGAAATATATCTTTAGCAGATAAATAAATCACAGCGAATTCCCGATAAGTGATGGCGTTATTCATTCTTTGGTCACGTAACCCTTGAAAGAAGTCATTTGTTTATGTCTGCATTGCACTGCTCTGTGAGCAAACGCTGCATATCCGTAACATAAACTCAACAACAAGAGAAAATAGAGGCCATTAAGAACCCTCATCCTTTCACTCCCCCCCGCTTCTTTGCTTGCATCCCTGCTAACTGCCACACAAACTGTACAGCAATACAACTGTACACACACACAAACACTCTGAAATGAGAACAGAGAGGGCATTTTTCTCTCTATGGGTGAGAAATGGAGAGGACGCTGTGGTTTTGTTGTTCTGTTGCCCCGTTTTCTTCTCCTCATTTATTCAAAGCTGTAAGGCAGCAGTCTGGTGCCATCAATCTCAATCCATCTGCACTTCCTGCGCTGCTCTGATTGGATGTAATGATCTCCGGATGTCACTCCACACACTGATATGTTTCTCTCTGTGACCCATCTGCTTCCCTATTCTGCCACAAGCAGCCGGGTGTTTACCATGGACAGACAGGCGGGATCCTCCCACGCTCCATTCACCCCAGACTACCATACAATCCTGTGTTATCATCATCCCTCCTCTCCATTTCTTTTGTGTTTAGCTTATCGCTTTTGTGACATATGAACATACACTTCCCTATGTGGGGAATAAAACAGTAACTGTTTATTAGGTGTTATGTTTGCAAAAAAGGTTCATCTAGCCTCTTTTTGTGAACTATTGAGCTTGCTGATATTTGTTTCCTGCATTGTGTGTGAACAATGCACCTTTTTGCAGTGTGAAACATATTAGATGAATCATCTCTGGCAATTATTTCACAATTTTCAGGGTTTTCAGTAACTTTAATAAATAATTAAAAAAAACCTCCCTTTTTCCATTTCACTGCATTGTAAAGATTTTACACGAGCAACTTTCTAATTCATGTTCCTATTATTTCTGATACTGTGTGGCTTTGTAATTAAGGCCCATTTTCTTTGACCACTGCAGCCGAGTGCTCAAATTACTCAGATGTAATTCTTTTCCAAGTTAACTGTGAAGCCATTGGTTGCCTGCCAACCAAAGCAGACCCAGTGTAAGTCTGTCTAAGTGGCTTTTGGGTTGGATCAGATAGCAGTCATGTTTCTGAGATTAGGAGGGGTGAAGTGGCACAGTTAGGAGGCCAGATCTGAGTAAAACCAAACCCCCAAGAACACACATCGCACTGCGAAAACAACGCGGGCGACACCCAGCGCGGAGGATAGGCATTAGTGGAACAACAGCATGAGGATCACGATAAGAACGCTACTAAATCAGATGATACTAATCTGTTGTCTGACTTCCTACTTGACATGGAGGAGTGGACTGTGGGTTGTATCACTGACAAAAAGAGAACCTCAGGTTTGACACCGCAGGCAGTTATCAGATAGGTTGCTATTACTGTCCAGATTTATCAAGTGTCTTGGATTCTCTTTCTAGACATCTGACTGAAAACACTAAGCCTGGAGTAGAACTTTAGACTATGATGTTTCCTACTACTATTTTCAGCAAGGAGGCTGCTGGGAGAGTGTGACATCATCATTATCATCTAGGGATGTCCCAGTACAACCTTTTCACTTCCGATACGACACTGATATTGCAGCCTTGAGTATTGGCCAATACTGATATTGATCCGATACGATATCAGCACCACTCATGTATACTTTTCTTACCTATTTTGTAGTATGGAATGATTTTTCTTGATGACTCTTGATTTTGGAATCATTTCAGACTCGATGTGAAACCCTTATTGAATGCAGAAGCTTCATCAGATCAGATGAGGCAAAGGAGACACTTCATTCACTAGTCATCACTGTTGACTCAGATGAAGAATATTTCATGCAGCTTGAAGTTGGAGTTTGTGTCACGTTCGCAATGTTCTGCAGCTTTTGTCATCTCCAACAACCAATCAGCATGAGTATGGATGGGTTCATTTTCTTTTATGTGCCTTTGCTTGATAACAACCTGCCAATTGCCATACGTTGTGAATTTCAATTTATTTGTAAAGCCAATAATTTATATTTATGAACATGAAATCAATGTTGAATGTTGGATTTCAGTCAGCTAACATGACTCCAATAGCAGGGGAGAACTCAAACTGTCTCAGGGGCAAAAATAAATGAGAGGCATGAGCTGCATGCAGTGGGGCATCAGTGTGCAGCGACTTTATTAACATGTCATGCTTTCTCCATATGAAGGACACCAACTAGTACTCTGCATCTCCTGTTCTCTCCACTCACAGGACACTCCACAGGACACTTTATCATGTTTTCTCCATTGAAAGGTCACCCTAGAGTGCACTTTATCACGTTTTCCCCACAGAAAGGGAATCCTACAGGACACTAAATCATGTTTTCTCCATTGAAAGGACACCATAGAGTGCACTTTATCATGTTTTCTCCACTGAAAGGAGACCATAGAGAACACTTTATCACATTTTATCCACTGTAAAGGCACCATAAAAGACACTTTATCACATTTTATTCACTGAAAGGACATCCTGGAGGACACTTTATCACATTTTATGCATGGACACTCACGTTTTCTGCACTGAAAAGGGTATGCTAGAGATCACTTTATCATGTTTTCTCCACTCAAAGACACTTCATCAACCCGTTTTTTTAATTTTTTTAGAAAACATTACAGAATTAGTGCTGCAAGCTGTATCCAATAGATATTTTATCAATCAAAAGGGAAATAACCAGCAGCATATGTGGCAAATACAGAAATTATCAAAATATCCAGACAGGACTATTGTATGCTATATTGTATGTATAAAAAAATACATAAAACTAAAATACTAAATCCTACAATATACAGTAAATCAGTGCAATGCAATTTTCCTATGACCTCCCACTGAATGTTGGAGGAAGTAAATCTGCAAGATTTCAAGATGTTGTAACATCAAATGCATTGGTTATGACAATTCACTTCTGTCATAAAGCTGCATTTTGCCTCTTGAAGCACACTGTGAGGTTGTGGGGATCTTGGTTTCTGCAAACACTATGTGCACTCATTATTTGAAGGAATAAGTCATCCCACACAAGTTATATCAGTTACAAAAATAATTCAATTTCTGTCAAAATCACATTTTTTAATAAGCTGATTTTCTTGCGAGCTTTCCCTAAACACCTCCTCTCCTGTGGAATGTGCCTGCGTTCCACAGCCTGACAGCACTCTCCCGGCAAATCCTAACAGGTTAGGACACCTCTGGAGATCTCTTAAATATTGGTAGAAATATGACTCATTTCCTGAAGGTTAAAAAAGTTGATAAAGTGTTTTTACCTCTTAGCCTAAAATATGCATCACCCTGAGACTTTATGCCCAGCGAGGACAGATTTTCTACTCTGAGATGCTTGATGAAAACAGAATCTGAAAGGGCACAACATGCTCAACATCACCCTTGAAACAATAAACACTGACAAACTTGATGAGCATTTAATTAAATATTACTTAATTGAGTTAGCTGAGGGGATAACACACAAAAAGTGAAAGTTTTTCCTGCTTGCTTTTGCAGATTAGTCTGAGAAGTTTTTTGTTTTTTAATTTGAAAGTGAGGATGGTGGTCCTGCTTTGGAGAACAGAGCACAGAACGTTTCGTCATCTGGTCGAAGAGATCTGTCCAGAGCATGGGTTATTTTTACACTGCTTTAGCAGGGTGAGGCTACGCTTGAAATAGGTTCATTATAAACATTAGCCACATCGGAGGAGCTTGTCATGTCCAGGATATTAATAATGCATAGAATGGGTGCTGCTGTGTTAAAAGAAAAGCTTCCTGGGTCTTAAGCTGAGTTGCTGAAGGTGTAATGGTTAAATGAAGCAAAAGCTTTGTGGGATGTTTTTACGAGCTTGCTACCACAACAGCCCATAGTATTTGTGTGTGTTTAATGTGTGCATGTTTATACGTATGGTGCAGGGACGGTGGGGTGGGGGGGCCTCTCATGATCAAAGTGTTGGGAAGTCTGTGCTCAGCAGGTAGAGAATGTGTTTGGTGAGCTTGAAGGAAGTGTGATCCACTTTATATACAAACCTTGAAAATTCATAATATCATTCCACCATGGGCATCACTGCAAGGGAATTCTGAACGAAAGGAGTGAGAAAACAAAATGCAGAAATACTGCAAGTAAGAAAAAAAAAAACATAAACCAAAGCAAACAACCCAGAGGCATCTATCTGAACCACATTCCTTTTATGGTTTTATTAATATGAACAAACATTGTCCTGTGTGTATGAATAAAAAATATTGTTGCAGGGTTGCTATTCAAAGCCTTCAGTCCCCGGACGCTCCTCCCTTGTGATGTCGTGGCTTGTCAGTGGACATGGACAAGCACAATGGGTGACAGAGAGAGAATATGTTAGAGCCAACAAAGGACAGGGCCTGACATGACTGCCGCATGTCACACAGGCACGAGAGATGAGACTGTTTCATAATTCATCAGATCTCACCCGAGAAATAAAACAGAAGTCCCTGTCACAAGCATTTAATCTAGGCATTGGCATGAGTGAAGACGTCAACAATCTGTCAACTCCACTTGACACACAACTTGTCATGGCCTCTGCCAAACACCTACATGGATAAGTGACAGAGAACAGAGGAGGTGATGAGCGAGGCGGGGCAAAGAGAAAAGAAGAAAGGAAAAAAAAAAGCTGCAGTAATAGATCCAACGTGACAGTGGTGTGGAAATGTCATGAAACAATACACACATTGTCTACTTTCAACTTCTGACAGTTTCATTGTTTCACCTTTTGGATTCACCCCAATTTCACCAAATGAAATTCAGGTATCTGGTTCAGTCACGTCTTCCCTCACAGGTGAAATACAAACTGTCTCCTAAAGGACACAGAAAGATGGGACTCAGCAGTGTTAGATTATCCCTTTCTCTGGTACCTTTGCTGTGCTTTGGCAAATAAAGGGCTCACAAACTTAACATTTACCTGCTGTCTGCATCTGACTGACATCACGTCACATGATCTGCGGGCATTAAAGCTCATGTTTTGCATAAAAAGGAGACCTACCTAACTATAAAACTGTGATCACCCTGATGAGCTGCCTTGCTTGTCGCTCACTTTTCAGCACCTTAATCTTGAACTAATTCTTGATCACTACACAATAGACTAAAATGTGAAAATGTTACCATGAATCCCCACTGTTGGCAAAGAAACACAGCCAAAAATACATTTAGGGTTGTTTATTTGCAGCAAGATTTACTGATTTTTCAATTTTGTGTGAAGTGGTAGCAACCTTGAGCTGGCAGAATTGACTCAGGAGTGGGCGAGATGCTGCTAATGTTACTGTTTCTGTCACTGGAAAATTGATAGGGATATGAAATTCAAATGTTATTATTATCTGTGTATCCAAAGCTAATTTATTATGCATACAGGGAAATCAAATGATCAGAGCTGGATAAATATCTGATGACAAACCTGACAACATATGTTGCTAAATATACGAATTACTTACTTAAGGATTAAACATAATTAAGGGCACTTTATCAAGCACGTAGGCATGTCTATAGATAGTGGAGTGTTTTTGATGACAAACTGCAGGTCAGATGGAATGTCTGTCCTGCTTGTGTAGATGGAAGATATGGCTGTGTGCACCAGTAAAGACATGGAATGATTTGTTTTTTTCCAAGCTGAGATTGAGTGGTATTACCCTTTAACCTTGTCCATGTACTGTTTCTATGCCAACAGAAGAAGAATCATTTAGCTCTGACTGGCTCCACTGTTTGTCTGTGTGTGTGTGTGTGTGTGTGTGTGTGTGTGTGGTGTTGATGGTCTGTCCAGCATTTCCTTATTTACTGTATTGTTTGAAAATAATTGCATGAAGTTAGCTTGATATATTTCCAGTGCTATGTAGGCACCCAAACATCACACCTGTATGCAGTTGTGAAGCATCTCCTGCTGAAACAGCCTCCACCCTTCTGGTTCGCACTTTCCAACACATTGTGGGACCTGGCTGCTGGGATTTGCTACAGGGTTTGAGAGGTCCAACACTGCTCAGTCTGGCTTGTGGTCGGCGTTCTGGTTAGCCCCAAAGGTGTTGGATGTGGTTGAGGTCAGGACGCTGAGCAGGCCAGTCAAGTTCTTCATCCACTACAGATGTTATCAGCCCTTTGGATGGCCATTATCTGCCTATATATGGATTAGAAGGGGCCTGCTGCACCTACTAGTAGGCCATCTATCCACACAGTGTTTGCTGTGGAAGACGGTAGGTCCTTTGCTTGACTTAAAATCACTTTGACTTCAAAATAAACCACTGCACAGAAATGTCACATAACTTGTTATTGTCCGCTCCATAATCTGGAATGATTAATTTCATCATCAAATGTTTTCGTAGTGTGCTCACTAATCATAGCAGCATTAGCAGCTAACCATAGCAGTGTTAGTTGCTATGGTTGAATATGAAACAATGCTGATCTTGTTGATGTGTTTTTATATATACATTATTAAAAATTTGATGCTTGAGTGCCTTTGACATACTGTATATACAGTCATGGAAAAAATTATTAGACCACCCTTGTTTTCTTCAATTTCTTGTTAATTTTAATGCCTGGCTCAACTAAAGGCACATTTGTTTGGACAATTATAATGATAACAACAAAAATAGCTCATGAGAGTTTAATTTAAGAACTACGGATTATTCATTTTCCATGGTTTTCTTGATAATAACCAAAATTACTTAAATTCTTACATCAATAGCTATGGCATTGTACTGCCAAAAACACTACTTTTAAGCATTCCATGTTTTCTTTTCTGTTTGCTTTAAACACATGATACACACAAGAGTTAATACTTGATTGCATAACCATTGTTTTTGATGACTGCAGCCATGCGTCTTGGCATGCTCTCCACCAGCTTCTGACATTGTCCTGCTGTCACAGCAGCCCATTCCTGTTGGACAAATTCAAACAAATTTTCTTTGTTTTTGGGCTTGTGGTTCTCCATTTTGAGTTAGATGATTTTCCACAGGTTTTCAATTGGATTAAGATCTGGTGATTGAGCAGGCCAAGGCATGGTGCGAATGTTGTGGTTCTCCATCCAGGCTTTAACTGACCTTGCCGTGTGGCAAGGGGCATTGTCTTGTTGGAAAATCCAGTCATTCGAGGCAGGAAAGAGTTTTCCAGCTGATGGAAGAAGACTGTTTTCAAGGGTAGTCCTGTACTTGACCTGGTTCATTCGGCCTTCACACAATTGCATTTGCCCTGTTCCACTCAGACTGAAACAACCCCAGATCATGACTGATCCACCCCCATGTTTTACTGTAGGGGCAAGACAGTCTGGGTTGTAAGCTTCTCCAGGCTTCCTCCTAACCAGTAAGTTGGCTGGAGTGGGCATCAATTCAAAATTGGATTCATCACTGAAGAGAACCTTAGCCCAATCATCAACAGTCCAATCCTTGTGGTCTCGAGCAAAGAGTAACCGGGCCTTCCTCTGCCTTTCATTGATGAAGGGCTTCTTGCGTGCTCTGTGTGACTTCAAACCAGCTTCAACAAGTCGGTTTCGAACTGTCCTTGCCGAGCAAGTCACATTTCTCGACAGTGCCCACTCATTTTTAAGGTCCCTGGAGGTCTGACGACGATTCCTGACACAGGAACGGATGAGTGCACGGTCATCTCGTGGGGTAGAAAGACGCTTTCCTGCCACGGCCAGGTAGCAATTTGGTAGTGCCATGTACAGCTTGTAATTTTTTGTTGTAATGAACGGCTGTCTTGGAGATCTTCAGTTTTTTCGCTACCTGTCTCTCACTCATGCCAATTTCCAGCAGTGCCAAGATGGCTGCCTTTGTTGCTTCACATAATTCTTTTGTTTTAGGCATTATGTGAGAGCTGACAACTTCTGAGTTGTGCTACGGCTTGAATGTAAGCAGGAAACCACTCTAGGCCTTTGCATGTGCAGTGCTGCTTGTGACATGAAATGGCCTCTGATATACCCTGGGAATCAATTAAGCTTAAGAATGTCAAATAGGACATAAAGTATTATGTGACCAGCTGCATTTTTTGTTGTGTTCATTGTATTATACGTTTAGTGGTACCAGATATCAGAATGAACAAGAAATTGAAGAAAACAAGGGTGGTCTAATAATTTTTTCCATGACTGTATATACTGTAGGTCAAAGTGGTTTTGTCATCACAGTCTGCCGCAGCCTGTGAGTATTGTTGGGGCTTCTGGGATTTGTAGTCAGAGCATACAGAGACATTATACACCACGCAAATCAAAGCAGGACAGGGAGACTAGATCGAGATTAGAGAGCAGAACGGACGGATGACAGCTTAGTTTCCAGAGAGGGCTGGTGACAGTCACACACATGCACAAAATATCTTTGTGCATTCAAATATCACATGCACAAAATATCTTTTCTGCAAGATTAAAATAAGCACCAATCCCATAAAAAGGTTGACACCTCCCATACTGTGGTGTTTTACGATGGGAACAGGTGCTGACAAAAAAAAAGAGAGCAAAACAGACAGATTCTGGACAAAATCTGGCATTTTTGGAATATGACTCAAAATGGCCAAAAATGCTGCCACAAGGCACTTTATGTTTTATAAAATGGCTGGCACTCAATGAGTTAATAGGTGTACCTATTTCAACACACAATCCTCTCCTAAACCTAACTTATTAGTTACCTCAACCTAGAGTTGTTTTGTTTCAAGTCACAACATAATGTTTCACTTTCAGAAGGTAGTATGTGCAAACTATCCCTTCTGAAGCATGAAAATGGAAGTGATAACCACTGATAACAGCCATTCAATCAGCTGATAACATTGGGTTCTTCCACACTACACTGGAACAAAACATTTCTTTATGAACCTGGCTTTGCACAACGAAGCACTGTCATGTTGAAACAAAAAAAGGGACAAACAAAAGCACACTACTCCCTCAACTGTAACTGAGAGAAACAAACCATGAAAAACAGCCACAGACTAAAAATCCCTGAAGTGTATCCTCAAACCTAGAGTCCTATACTAATCCCTTAACATTACTTAACGGGTCAATATTTGCAGAGCACTGACCAGCATTCCTTCTGTAATGTCAATAACAGCTTTACCTTCTTGTGTAGCAGTAGTTTACAAGAGACAGATCTTATGTTGGAGTGGAGCAGAGAAAATATTTCATTCTGCCATGTGAAGCAAGAATACAATTTAGGCCATATTTTTTGTTCCGGATTGAGATCAGAGCTCAGTGTTATACTTCCCCTTTACTATATAGCTCTTTCTAACTTAATGGTCACCAAGAACAAGTGTGTCACTTAACAAATGGGCTGCTTTGCTCAAATGCAATTAACCTATATCGCTGGATGGAAGTTTTCATTCCACCGAGGAGAGTTTTCATAGAGTGAATATCTAAAAATGGCAGTATACTGTGTGGAAATCAATCCCCTTTTTCTCCATTGATTCCATTAAAAGCCTTTTTGGAGATTGATTACACTGAAAGCCTCCCTCCGCTTTAGATTACAGTTGCACAGTTCCAATCTCATTTTTTACAGTCCACAGATATGGGCATTTATTCTATTACAGTGCAAGGTGCAAAGCCTGGAGCCTGAACATCAGAGACCACCCTTTTCTAAGAATAATACTTTGTACAGATAACAGAACATCCTTTTGAGTATTGGGTATTGCCCTGCTTTCTCAGATAAGCGTTATCACTCTTGTCGTTCCCTTTCAAGATCAGTTTTCTCCCATCAAGATCAAAATGCATGTTTCATGAAATCTGAAAACAGCCATGCAAAGGGAGGTGATATAACCTGTTTTCAACTCCCTGTTGTGTTGCTTTTTGCCAGCACTGATGACAATACACAGAATTATTTTACCACAGTGGGTGCTGTGTGAACTCACATTGTTTCTTGGTAGACTTAAGTGCAGTATGCAGTTACTCAGAGTTCTGAAAATCCAAGGAAAACAAAATAAATTGCATATAGATTTCTTTTTATGCCACAGTTCTCAATCCCGCAGCCTTATCTTTGTAATGGAATATTTATCAGTAAAGACTACAGCAAAAAGAATGCTGCCCATGGCTACTGAATGAATAAAACATTCTGCTATTTTCTTGTGTTTGTATATCGACCAGATAAATGATCAAGAATATTAAGGCATGTACGGGGAATCCTTACTCAGCACCTTGTGCATGTAGCCATATTGAGGGTGAAATCAGGGGCAGTGTCCTTGCCGGCTTGCTATGTGATTCATTTATCCATCCCATATTTCTGCTGAGCATACCACTATCTGCTAGTGAGACATTTATGAATATATCCACAAAATGATAGGAAAGCAATAACGCCTCACAACATCTAGGCTAGTTCACTGAAAAATCAATCAGATATGTCTCCTTAAATTGCATTCCTCTCATTCCTGAGTTGTTTAATATAGTGTGCATTTCACGAGGGTGCAGCTATGTGTATGCAGAGAAAGACAGCTGGGTTTTGCATATGGCTGTGTATGACCTTTCCCTGGTCCGCTGCGCCGCTTAGTGCAGTGTTTTGGCAGACTTAGGTGTTGTTGCTGAATAGATAAGCGCTCATCCTGAAACCTGTCCCTGTGAGGTCTGGCTTCTCAGTACCATACTTGCATTTTAAAAGGTTACTTTAGGATGCAAACATGAGGCTCCACATTGCCCAAGGCTACTTCCCCCATCTCGCCAGCCCCACCTCATGGCCCTCCTCCTCTGGCATCTACCAGTAGGATGTGGATCAGGAGAATGATGGGGGACAGTGTAGGAGGTGGGTACAGAGCTTATGAGTTTTGCCCCAGAGTGCTGTGCAGAGGCAGATGACAGAAAAATCCAAAAAGGGGTCTACAATCACTGTGACAAGTTTGTGACTCTAAGGCCACATTCAGACTGTGGCCTGAAGTGACCCAAATCCGATTTTTTTGCCCCTGTGCGACCTGTATCTGATCTTTTAACTACATTCTGAAGGACACAGATCCGATTTTTTCAAATGCGACCCAGGCCACTTGGATATGTGGTCCTAAAACCGATCTGATCAATAAACGACAAACGTCACTATTCTGTGCTGAAGTAGGCAGAAGGGGGAAGAAAAACAACAACCATGGCACTGCCCCACAAAACGCCATGACCAAAAATCTTGGTCTTGTCCTTTTTAACCATCTCCTTAAAACAAATAGAGTATGTTTTACATGTGCTGGCTCCGGTAAGACAGCATCTTTAAAATCGCCAGATACTCTCCACCACTAGCGCCCATGTTTACTTCTATAAACACTGAGCACACTCGCCGCCTGTGAAGTCGTCATGTCCTCCAATGCGCATGCAGGACACATTTTTGGGGCGTTTAAAGGTCATACTGGAGCTCACACCTATGAACGTAGGCCTTAAAACTTTTTTTTTTCATTTACTAAAAGTGTCAAAGGAATGTCTTTGGAAAAATGTTGAGCAACCAAAAACAATGCTGGAAAGCAAAACAACGTAAAGTACAAACAATATATCCAGTCACACAATGTTTCAGGCTCAAACTCTGTATTTAACCATATACAGCAGGAGTTTTGGTTCTGATGTGATCTCACACAGTGCAGCGTGTTGCCTTTGTTCCCTACAAGGCAAGACGCTCTTACTTTCCTTGCAGTCCTTGTGTTGTCACTTGTTTTGTTGAGCTCCTCTTCCTTAATTGGAATTCCTGCCACACAGCAGACCGAAAATTTTCGTTTTGCCTGAGTCCATCTTGTCACTAACTACATCTGCACAGTGGATGAGTTTAGTCAGACTCAGTGAAGGTGTGATTGCTCTCTACTGTTCAAAGGATGCAAAAAAGAAAGTGCATTCACATTTGTTTGAGAGGAGCTGAACATATTTGTATGCAATGCATACTGCAGATTGTTTCTGTCACACAATTTCCGAATCCTGTTCCCCCGAATTTAGTTCATATTGAGCAATTTTTGAAGCACACGATAAATAGATTCCTCAGCACATCAGGAGGGCTGCCCATCTCATCTAGGCAGCTATGTGCAGCGTGTCTAAAACCATCAATTAAAGTTGTATTTTCCAGCTCACAACCACAATCTTTCCTCAATCTAAAAGAAAAGTTCACATTATTTTAAGTGTATCTCAATGCAACACTTGCATGCCTATATACAAATTGAAAGAGTTATTTATGTATTTTGTTCCTCTTGTCTTTACTGGACATTGAGAGACCCCTTTTATGACGATGATAAATGGACAAAATCAAAAGTTTTCATTCTGTGGGAAAATGCCAACTGAAGCAAATATGGGGCTTCAGCTGTCTCAGTTAGTAATATAAGTTGGTATTTCTCAGTCTTTCTACTTTAAAATTCTATCTTTGTGCTTCCAAAGACTGGTATCCTTAAAGGTATGTTCCCATTCAAAGAAACAGTATTAGCAATTTGTTTTCAACATATCACAATACATTTCCAACATTGTAGGGAGAGAGTCAGGGTCAAACAAACACAGGACTTTCACCCAGGAGACCGTTGTTTGTGTCCTATGTGAAACCAAGAATCAATATTCACTTTTGTAAAAACACGTTTGAAAGTGCATCCATAGAAAATATGTTTCCCTCGATAATAATTTGCCCATAATTTTGCAGGAGACACGGTTGAAGCTTGCTGATAAATGGCAGAGCTTTAGAATGCCTTTTTACAAAGAACAAGGATTGGGTAATTTGTGGACCTTCAGTACATGTATGGAATGTATCTTACATTTTCACTATTAATTTTTTTTTTTTTTTTTTATCTCTCTAGCATGGGTGTGCAATACAAAAATGTTGGAGTACGCCAGAATACCAACCAAGATTTGGTACAGGGGGCTGCCAGTTTAACCTGCAAATGAAAAAAAAAATACACCCAGTTTTGTTGGTAGGTGTAGAAATTACAAGACACACAACCACAACTCGGGCAGCATGGTGGTGTAGTGGTCAGCACTGTCGCCTCACAGCAAGAAGGTACCGGGTTCGATTCCCGGGCCAGGGCCTTCCTCCCACCATCCAAAAACATGCATCGGGATTAGTTTAATTGGGTAATTTAAATTGACCTTAAGTGTGAATGTGAGTGTGAGTGGTTGTCTGTCTCTATGTTCGATGAGGTGGCGACTTATCCAGGGTGTGCCCTGTCCTCTGCCCTAAGACAGCTGGGATAGGCTCCAGCCCCCCGTGACCCTATGAGGATAAGAGGTATGGATGGACAACCACAACTCACAAACCTCACTTATGTAACTTCAAAATAATTCAACAGCACTTTGGGATATAAACAACAGTCTCCTAGTCTCCTGTGTTTCAGTGACGGCTGGTGATGATTTTGGGTGGGTGGGCTAACGAATGCATTACATTTATCAATACTTCACACAGCAGCAACAGTAGCATCACATCAAGTTATAGCAACAACAGTGTGTGCTTTGTTACAGAATCAGAAGCAGAAATACTTTAATAATCCCAGGGGGAAATTACTTGCTTATTACTTAGTTACTTACTTATTACTTAAAGAAAGCTGATTGGAAAGTAAATAATCTGCTTCGTTCATGTTCATGTTATACCTGTTATACGCCTGCTATACCTCTGTTGCTCACTTCATGCTCTCCATGTTCTACTACGAACTAGAACTGCGCTGTGATTGGCCAAAGGTCAGTCTTTGGGCTGAATTAATTTAGCCCAAATGGGCATATCATATATCCTGAGTCTTTTCTGTCACTTTTTGATGATGCTGGTTTAGGTTCAACCAAAATTTAAAACAATATGTTCTGAGGTTTTTAAATTTTTTTTTTTTTTCATTTTTACTGTAAAAGGTAGGGAGAGCTTAGCCTGTTAGCCCATATGTACCAGCCAAGCTGCTGTGTTTGTTGGACCTGTCTACCATTAGCAGTCTTTCTCACATTTTAGCGAGTGTAGCATATTCACATGGATGGTTTTGCATTGCAGTCAGTACAGACTACATGGCGTAGGTATGACACGAAAAAAGCAACAAAGGCATTGAACGCAAAACGACTTACAAAATCAGCATCACTGTCTCATTGCTGTCTTTGCCATTACCATCATTTGGAATTCACACTGTTTTGCACAGCAAAATTTCACGCTTTTATTTTATGTCAATTTTACACTTCATAATTTATTAGGTCATATCCATGGTCTTAATATATTTAATCTATTATCATTACGTATAATATCATATTATGTCATTAATTATTGTTTTATTAGTTTTTTTCATGCTTACTTCTTTTCTGCTGTACAATTGAATTTCCACCAATGGGGGCTCAATAAATAATGTTCTGTTCTTTTCTATAATACCATTTGGTGAGACTGGACTGCTCTCACACATGTGGACATACACATGCACACCTATCCCACCGAGCCATGACTAAGCCTGCTGGATTACCCCATCCCTGTTGGCACCACCTCGCTATTGGGAACATCGGGCCCTGTACTGTGGTTGGCTGGCCAGTATGCTGTGTCCTGAGGGGCTCAAGTCACAGGGTTTAGCTGCTGCTGCCACTGACCACAGCCATCTGAACTCCTTTCCCATTCTGACCCCAGGCAGCACACAGTCTGCTGCTTCATTAGGTCACTCCACCACCTCTATCTAGAGGGGGATTTGAAGGCAGGTCCAGTCTGGATTACCATATGGCTCCTCTTGGTTATGCTGTCATGAAATATGAATCTGTCCCAAAGATTACTGCTCCTAATGCGCTCAGAAGTGTCACATGCACAGTTCCACACCGCGAGAACTCTGGGGGCATCGATATTGCAAAGATTTCATCACGCTTGAAAGTCTGGAGTTTTTGTGTTGTGAGTTGCTTGGTTCTTGGCACAGTCCACATTATTTACGTTAGGATTGTTCATATTGTATTCACCCTCTATGCTAGACACAAATATAAAGGTGCTGAATTTTCTGGAAAAATGTCTACTTGTGTAGAAATAAGCATCAGGAAAAAAAAATGATTCTCCAACACCATAATAGTCTTCTTCTCCACCTACACCATCAATTAGTGCAAGCAATATCCTCCCTTTGTGGAGGAAGTAGTCTTCAGATCTGCAAGAGTGGACATGCAGCAAATATTTGACTTTTAAACTGCAGAGGCACAATCTGTGTGTGTCAGGTAAAGAAGCAGGTTTTATTCCTTAAGGCCCAGAGGTGGCTTAAGTGACAGAGGCCAGATGGTGGAATCAACATGCCAGGGAGGTGAACACAAACTGACAAGACAGCCAAGGGTCTGTCATGATGAAGTGTGTAGAGTAGAATTACTCACAAACCAAGTTGATTTTATACTTTACTGGATTTGCCTGAGCAGTATCCAGTGACAGCACTGCCAGAATGCAGCTCCTATTTTATTTAAAAGAAAAAAGAATAGAGAAGAAAAAAGGCCAAAGATTATTCTTCAGTATTCTTTTGGTCATTACATGAATATAAAATAATAGAATAGAAATGCAATGTAAACAGAAAAATCACTAGAAATAAAGAAGTTGAACTGTCTGACTTAGAGATTGCCGCACTCATCTGGCAGTACATTTCACCCACCTGGCAGCAGTTGTCTGTATGACAGAGAACTGGAACCAGTTGTGAACCACGTTGATAAACCTCTTCAGTCCCATTTGCCATTTCTGACAGGTGTTGGCCCTACATATGAAAAACAATATCTCAAACTCCCAGTCTAAGCTGTGAGATAACCTTTGGGGTGTTGAATGCCACCATCTGTTGAGGACCTGCTTAGTTGAAATCATTACAAGACGTGGAGTGGAGAGCGCAGCTCGAGCTCTGGCCCATGAGGACCCTGGTTTATTGCTCAGAAACTCAGGTGGGCCCTGATCTGATTTCAGAGGCTCAGTTGGCGATCGGTGGGAGCGTTTGGGTTGACATTATCCACTTCTAATTGTTGTGCACACAAGCAAATCCACTGCCTCAAATGTTGAGGTGATTTATTGGCTCAACCAAAAATGGCATACAAGAGCCAGTATCAGTGGTATCAGGTATTGTCATGTTATGGACAATGTATTGTTTTTGAACAAATACTGCACATGATAAGTAAATGTTTTACAAGTAGGTAAAATGTGCTAAAAGGCTCAGCGGAGCTTTCTGGTGAGTTGTCTATAGGTGTATGGCAGTGTTGGTAGTGTGTTATTTATTTTTAATATGATTATGTAGCGAAGAAGGCTTGAAAAATGCAGACAATGCACAGTTGAGTTCAATGGTACTTTCCTCAACAATAAGAACCAGCTGTGTTCAAACACCAGCTGTTTTGCAAATATGCATTAAAGCTATATTCTGTCATGTTAGAGAGCTAGCAAGATTTGAAAGTGGCATCTCCACTAAGCCTCTTCTAATCTGCACAGTTCTAAAATGTCCCATTCAAAGCCAATATATCAACACCAGAAAGAAAGAAAGCAATTTCTGTATCACTTTTCAGTCCCTTCAGATGTCTCAGTGTCTCCACTGATGTTCACACTGGTTTGTCCTCTTAGCATATTCTCCTGCTAAAGCCTTGTTCACACTACACGACTGTTGGAGTCGTCGACTCTCCGTGCTGTTCACATTATGCGACTCTCTGCTCTCTGGACAAAGTCTTGGGGTGTACACATCACATGACTGGTCACTGACGGGAGTGTTCACACTACACGACTCTCCATCTGCAGACGTGACCGACTGCCACACTGCAGTCCAGTCAGCTGCCTCTTGCAAATTCCTGGTCAAATGAGCCACTTGATGTTTTCTAGTGAGCAAATAATTGTGTGTTTACAGTGATCACTGAAACTGAAACGGCTCAGAGCCCCCCAAGGCCTCTTCTGCTATCTGTGAAGATGGATTTCAGCCATTTCAATGATCACTGTTAACAGTCGGTCATTTGCGCATGAGAAAAGGATGAGCGGCTCATTTATTAACCAGGACATAATGAGAGGAAGCTGACTGGACCTCAGTCAACAGTGAGATTTTCATTGTAAACATGGACACGGAGCACAATGCAGCCCTCCAGGTTGTTTGTGCGCTACTATGAAGTGAAAGAACAGAAAGAGAAAAGTACCGTTGAGGTGCTGACACCGAGCCAGCCTGATGCCGCTGAGCTAGTTCGGCGCTAACACAGAGCCAGCACGGTGCTGCCTGTGATTCTTTATTGATAGGATAATTTGATTAGTTTTAGAGTGGCAGTGATTTACAGCTGATGAATGGTTAAGCAGAGGTTCTGTTGAGTAACATAGTGTCTGATTTATTTTAAAAAATGTAACAAATGAACATGTTCATTTTCATATGAGCTAGTTCTTTTTAAATATGAATTGTCACAACACTGCTTTTAATCATATTTGCTCTCATTGGCTGGAGTTCTTTTTACGTCAGTGCAACTCAACTGGATATTTAGCAGGCTAGATATTACGTTTTCATCAGCGACACTGAATCAGGATGTCGACGAGCTTCTGACTGGTGTCTCTGAGGTGTTCACAATAAAAGAACCAGGCTCGCCAAGCTGACGATTGCCTCACCCCTGACGATTGGGCTGGCCGGGAGTGAGCAGGACGGGAAATGAAATGAACATTCTGACCGAATGGCAGGGATTGGTCAGAGTTTTTACAGTCCTGCAGCTGCCACAGAGGTCTGATTCTTTTCCTTCCTTTTTCTGAACACATAATGTATTGACTGCTCTCAGAGTGGAAGGACCATTTCACCCAGTAGAACAAAAAGTGCTTCTGAACAGAATGACAGGCTATAGCTTTAATTGCATACACAACATTGAACATCCACCCTGCAAAGATACTGAAAGACCACTGCAGTCCAGCGGTTTGACATTGGCCTGCTGCACATTTTGTCTTGTTACTCTTCCATAATAAACAAATTTTTATGAAGTTTTCTGGTGTTGATGTATACACCGCAGGGTGCTCCATCTTTTATCCCTGCCTCAGGTTTCTGTCACACATCAGCACGAAGAGAGACTGAGGTGTGCCGATTCACCATAGCCAAACTTATCTCCGAGCAGCTAATTCTACAGAGAGGAAGGTATTATGTTTCTCAAAACCAACTTGCAGCCATAGAATCTTGGTTGATGCGCTTCTCAGGTGGCCATCATATTGCCTAAATGGATTTCAAGCAGTGATGTGGAACGATTCCTTTGAGAAAGGTACCCATTCAAATGAAGATAAAGTCATTAAACTGCAGCTGCTGTCCTTGGATCTTTGCTTCTTTTCTTTTTCCTCGATTGCCTGTGATGAAACTGTGCATACGTTTCAAGGATAAGATACACTTGAGGATGATGTTCATTCTCAGTGCATTGAGAGGTGTTTTTCTCCATTACTGCATGAGGACTGGTAGTTGTCAGTTTTCCAATCCTTGCCATTGTCACTCAGTATAAATCAACTCGACTTTTACAAGTGACTCTTCAAAGACTTTGAATATGGGCATGTCAAAAACATACATGAGTACCAGTGTTGTGCTCGTTACTGAAAGATAGTAACTAGTTACAGTTACCAGTTACTTCATTCAAAAAGTAACTCAATTACTTTACTGGTCACTTACATCAAAATTTAACACATTACTGTTAAAAATACCTTTTTAGTTACTCATAGGACCCTGAAGAGATAAGAGTTTGTCTTATGGTGTGTTCACTGGAAGTCAGAACTTGGAGCTCAGATCACTGTAACCTCAAAGTTTAGTTTAGCTACTGTTTATGTAAATAGCAGATAGCATGAATTCTATTTCAGATTTGTTAATCCAACTTTCCGAGTTGGAGCTCTGACTTCACGGGGTTCTTATTTAAATTTTGACTTGAAGGTGGAAATTCCAACATCCGTGCACAAGTTAACGCACCATAAATTAGAACACAGATTGCGAGGCTGCCAGTGCTGCTGCAGTGACATTAATGCTCTGTTTTACCGGCGATGTTTGTCGCCTTATGCTGGGAAAGTAGAGGGACAGATCATGTCTCTAACATAAACATTAGAGAAGAAGAGAAGTAATGCCGTTCCTCCCAGTTTGGGAAGGCTTCCTTTGAATTTCCCTGGCTCGCTGGCATTATCGCTGTCTTGTTGTGTTTGGCAGTCAGAATGTGCAGTGAGACAACGTGAGCAGGGCATGATCCGACTCAGCCAATCATCTTTGCATTTGCAACGGTGTCATCATCCCCACCCCTGCTTTCTCCAGGCAAAACCGGACACCTTGCGCTTCATTCAACCAAATTGTAGTAACGTGCCACCTCACATTCTCAGTAACGGCAACGACGTTGCAACGTTGGGAAAAGTAATTAGTGAGATTACTCGTTACTGAAAAAAATAACGCCGTTAGTATCACCATTATACTCTCACGCCTTTATTACCAACACTGATGAGCACAAAACTCATTTGTAGAGCAAACCTGCATTGCAGAACTTATCCACCTTCCCATTGAGTGGATGCATTTGCAGCCACCTTGTCTCTTCTCAGGGATGTCTGCCTGCTGGCCTAGCATTCTAGCGATTTGTTACAACCTGGCACATTTCCTGTCTTCTCTGAAAAACCAACTCTGCCTCATACCTGGCTGTGTCCGCTCCATCTCCCCAAGCAGAATGGGGGTATTGCTCTCCCACGTGTCTGCAACATGCTATCCTCTGAATGTGCAGCATGGTCAGTTGGCATTGAGGGGAAAGAGGAGCAAAAATGTTTCACTCAGTACATAGTCACTGGCACTGCAACGGCAATTAACACCCTTCTAACTCATTTATATGTATTTGAAATCATATATTTGGGTTTTCAATCAAACCAAATATTGTCTCTCATATGTGTTGTTTTTTTGTGCACAAAGTTGTTTCATAATCAATAAAAGTTTGGCACGTCATGAACATTTAAATTCTGTTTCATGCTACTGAATTTGGATCTTGGCAAACACATCTTGCGCCTTTTTCTCAACCTGTGAACTTAATCCCAACGCTATCGTGCATTTTGAAGTATGAATGTCTATTTTCACCTTACTCTTTTTTTATCTTGCAGGTGGAAAACTAACGCTGAGGAACTCGAGGTCATTGAGTTTCAAATTCTAGAAGTTAACGATAAAGAACAAAAGCATGGGGTTGCATCAGTGGGGCCATGTTGCCGTGTTGCTACAGGGTAAGAGTGAGAAGATGAAACAAAGGCTTCTCAGACTCTAACATCTATGTATCTATTTTTTTCGTTTTCAATTGCTTGTATACACATGTATTAGTGGTTATCAAATTCAAAGATCAACATTAATTGTCTTTACATATATATATATAAATAAATAATCTAGGGTTGCAGTTCAACATTACCCAATTGAATTAATAATTCCAAGAAAATTGAATTGCACCTGCACCTCAGTTCTTAACTTTAATTGCACCATTTTCTAGCAGAAATCCCAACTGTATGATTTTCAATACCATCATATATACAGACTGCACTTTGTATGATGCTGTATTGATGTGATGTGTTACTTGAAGTTTATATGGTGCAACAGGCAGCAGAAGCTCAGAAAGATGGTGACTGAATATGTTGGGTTTAGTCCCCTTTAAAATACAAAATCAGTTCATAGCCACATGGTTTTATTTAATTGCCAGTCTGCTAACATTATCACCATTGTACTACTGGTATCCCCTGTGAGAAAATTCTTGCTGCCAGGTTCCAGAATCTGGTGGATTTGAGATCTTCAGCATTCACACCAGTGGTATATTCAGCTGTCTACATATATTTAGCTGTATTTTTTTAATTAATTGTCCACGATTGCTGTCTGATGACAGCACACTGCACTGTGGTAAAAGTCATCAGTTTCCTTCACTGTGCCCTCTGTATGTCTTGCTGAATGTGTTTATGATAGAGTGGTGAAGGATGTGGGCTGTAGATATATCAGTGAATTTATGTCTTTTGGTCAGGCAAAAACCTTGTGTTTACGCCTTCAACAACTTGCAAAAAAAAAGCCTCTAGGAATGAGAAGCCATTCCAGGATGTGATGACACTGTGTAAAATGAAAGCATTCCTGTTCAGAATCAGACAAATGGATGGCTAGAAATGCAAGTGAGTCACCTCCAGAGGAGACAATGTAGCCGAGTGTACAAGTGGATGTTGGGGTGGGGCTGGTGTTCAGGGAAAGGCTTGAACGGCGTGTAGCAGCAGAGTGCTGAAGGCTGAAATCATTTAGTTTGCAGTGCAGTTTTATCTCTTTTGATCATTTTCTTGTAACAAAAGTCATAAGATAACTTGCTGGTTTATTGTCAAAACAGTTTCCCTGAAATGTATTTCTGTTCTTATGGTGAAAACTGCGTGAGACCAAGGAAGTTTCAGATAAGAAAATATGTCTAGCAACAGTATTTATTAGGTGCAGATGAAATACGCTTTCTCATCCTAACAACTTAATGGACATGTTTCGGTCATGTTTTGCTAAAGGCTTCTTATTCATCCTAACAATACGGATCAAGGGATTTTACTGTCATTTCTATTAGCCACAATGAACTGCTAGCTTGGCTGCATAGTCGTCACTTATGGCGCTTTTCCACTTCACAGTAACGGCATGGCACGGTATGGTACGGAACAGCCCAAAAATGGTGGGGTCGAGTTGAGTTTGGCTTTTACAGTCTAGTGGGACGCTTCCAATGACGACACTCGTTGGCCAATCAGTGGAAGGCAGTCGGCCTACGTCATGTTTTAGTATCTCTTCGGCTCTCTTGGACTAGGGCTGAGGAGGTATGAAAAAGTACCTCTTACCAGGTACCAACCTACGCATTATAGTGGGGCAGTCGCATGAGTGGAACTCTCCCCTCTACATCTACTTCATAGACTACGAGAGGGCCTTCGACAGTGTGGACAGAGATGCTGTGGAAGCTGCTGAGGCACTATGGAGTCCCTGAGAAGATCATCTCCCTCATCCGATGCACCTACATACCAGGGCATGAGCTGCAAGATTGCCCATGCCGGCCAGTTGTCAGAAAGCTTCGAGGTGAAGACTGGAGTCCATCGGGGGGGCTGTCACCATTCATCTTCCTACTGGTCATTGACTGGATCATGAAGACCACTCCTGTCACACAACCATAGCCAGATGCAGGACAAGACCACGCGCCTGGAGACCATATCAGCTGGGACAGGGCTCAAGATCAGCAGGAAGAAAACTGAACTGATGAAGATCAACACCAATGCCAACACACCTTGAACCCGCAGGGAAAGAGAAAGAGAGGCCGGCCTCGCAACACCTGGAGGCGGAACACTGAGGCAGAGCTCATATGACTCAGCCTGCATCTCTAATGTAGCTATTCTGGCAACTGGAGTAGCCAGAATAGCCCAGAACAGAGTGCGCTGGCGAGGGGTCGTCAATGGCCTATGCTGCATTTGGAGTGATGGGCCTAAGTAAGTAAGTAAGTAAGTACCAGATGCCAGGTACTGGTGGAAAAGTGCCACAACCTCGTAGAGCCATGCCATACTGTACCATACCACACCTGTGGAAAAGCTCCATAAATCTTGTTTATGTGGTTTTGACACCCCAATTTCTAATTTATGATTGTGACAACCATTACTGGTTAAAAAAAAATCAACTTGTTTTTGTTTGTGCTAGTTTGATTTATCATGTCACTTCAACTTAAGCATGGCAACAACAAAGCACATGGAAGCTCTCATTACAACACACACAGAGGGAGAGTGACTTCATTCTTTGCTCAGATAGACATTACTCCTTCGTAACTTTATACAGAAAATAATTGTTGATGATATCTTAATGCTCTGGAAGTCTTATAGAGCACCTTTAAAGTGTAATCATATCTGTATTGATATTTACAGAAGCCAAATGCAGGTGCTTGGTTATAACAGATGCAGGAACATGCATTTAAAAAATGCCAGTGATGAGTAATATTTTTATTAAGCACCTTCCTCTTCCCAGAGTTTTGTCTGGTAATATATGGATTGAAAGCAGTGATCCCAAAACTCGATGCAAGCATAGATTGTTGATGAAGTAACTAAACATTTTTGACAAGATGAATAATGAAGAAGTCAACTAATTCACTGCCACTGTTCTTACATTTTGAGGTGGTCTTGGTAAGGGATTATGTTTCTCAAACCCTAAAAAGTGAATGTTATTTATTTTATCCCCATACTGTATGACATGCTTCAAACTGAAGTACACCATTTATTAAATTATTCCACTTAAGACAAAATTTTATTGCTTATAGGGCATTTTTCATTATAAAACACCAAAAGAACATCAGAATATTTTAAGCCGTGCTAATAAAGTGACATGGTGTAATATGTCTTAGCATTACAACAGTGAGTCCACTATGAGGATCTGCATTGATATATAAAGAGAGAGAAAGAGAGAGATATGTTATCATATTGTAACCTTGACGTTCATCAACTTTTAACCTGTAAATCACAAAACTAATGCTTATGTAATGCCACATCAACAAGCAGCATGATGCACTTCACAGTTCAGACTCACCTGTTGAGACCTGGACTTGAGAGGCTATTTTTGACTTGAGCACTTAGCCTTAAAGTCAATATGACTCAGCCTGCATCTCTAATGTTAGCACACCAAACTAAGTGACCATAAAAGTTCTTTAAAAGCTTAGATGTGGTATTTTCAGCAAGTAGCGCTGCTCTGGCAATCTAAGTCAGAACCTGTTAATTGATTGAGTAAAAAAGAAGAAGAGAAGATCAGTCTGTCTTCTGGGAATGAAACACTTTGAAGTCCATCAGTATTTGTTTTTTGATTTGTTTTTTATAATTGCGTGACTCACAATAATTGCTTTCATAACAGACCCCACATGGCACAATTATCTTAAACAAGGCATTGTTTGAGACGTGTTGTTATCTACCCTTGCACTTAAATTAACTTTGCTGGTACCCAAAGCCTTTTTTTGGCTGATGTAACCTTGTTATACCAACAGAGCACTGGAGCAACACACATAAGCATTCAACCCACTGAAACGTTGGATCTAATCTTAAAAACTTGAACTAGAGTGAGTCTTTATTGATTGTGAGCCCAGAGAGCAACAATGGGCGCTTTACCCTCTAATGGGATTGTGTTCTTTGTTTGCAACACAAAAGTACACCTCTGACATGACTTTTTTCATTTGCAATCAAACAAACCGTGTCCGCCTGCATCATGGGAAGTTAGCCCTCTAATGTTCCCGAAGCCTGAAGCACTCCTTGATTGTTGCCATGTCGCTAAAATTAAATCTTTTCTAATTTCACCCAGCACTTGTTGAGATTGTTGTCTGTGATTTTTCAGATTGCTTTCTTTGATTGTTTTGTCTCTGAGCAGCTCAGATTGCCTTCAGTAATAATGTGTCACTTTTCATGTATCATTTTATTGAAGCCTGATGAAATGTGCTGTGAGAGACAGTAGCTGGATTACATTAAAAAGGCCGTTGGCTGTACCAAGTTCATTATTCATTTTATTTCCTGCATCATAAGCCGTGTCCCAGAGAAGCTTCAGAGATCTGCATGCTTGATTGTATCCTGGATGACAAAAAAAGGAGTCTCTGAAGCCTTAAGGAGGATTATTAATCCATTGTTCTGCTTGTATTCAGGCCAAATCATACAGTACGTTAGGTTGAATTGGTAATCAATTGATAATTCCCTGTCCTTTGGTTAGATGGGGGCAATCACAGTTGTTCACTCCAGATCACAGTATACCTGTTTGTGTTTATCAGGGTGCCTGGATGTGTTTCGCCTTTTCCTGCAGTTTTAAATTGAGTGCCACAAATGATGCACTGCACAAAATGTCTGTCTGAATTGCAGTGTTGCTCAGGTAGTGCTTGGAGCCGCCTTCTTTTTATAGCAGTTCATGTAGAGCAAGAGTGGTTTCACAGAAAGGTTTTCAAGTTCCTTCCCAGTTGCTTGGAGCTAAAATCTATAATGCTTTTTTTAAATTAACAATAGATTCAAAGATTCAATTCAAAGATTCAAAGATTTTTATTGTCATTGTATTTCTACAATGAAATTTTGGTGGCACTTAAAACTAAACAAAACAAGACGAAACAAATGAAACAACAGCTTGACAATAGTATATTTATCTGTACATAGAGGAAGAATTAAATTGGAGCATTTTCAATTACTAGGGACTGCATTTGATGAAGCTTGATAATCTTTTTCTGTAAATAATAAAGAGCAAGGCTTACATGACATGAAAACAAGAAAAGGTATGGTTGGCTTGGGTGCAGTGGTTAGCACTGTCGCCTCACAGCAAGAAGGTACCGGGTTCGATTCCCGGCCCAGGGCCTTTCTGTGTGGAGTTTGCATGTTCTCCCCGTGTCTGCATGGGTTCTCTCTGGTACTCTGGCTTCCTCCCACCATCCAAAAACATGCATGAGGATTAGGTTAATTGGTTAAATTAAATTGACCGTAGGTGTGAGTGTGAATGGTTGTCTGTCTCTATGTGTCCTGTGATGAGCTGGAGACTTGTCCAGGGTGTACCCTGCCTTTCACCCTAAGACAGCTGGGATAGACTCCAGCCCCCCAAAGACCCTATGAGTATAAGTGGTAGAAAATGGATGGATGGATAGAGTTACTTCAAAATAAAACAGGGCATAAACAAAACAAAAAATCATAGAGAAAGGACAAAAAGTGCATTTCAATTTAGTGCATCTCTAACAGCTAACATTTTATGGAATTCTGTCGTTTCCACACAGCTTTTCTCATATGGTACTAAAAAATGCACATAGAAAAAGTATATCAATGAAAAGACAGCAAGTGACAAAAAGTTCTAATCCCACGCTCCTGTGGTAATTGTTCAGTAGGTTGAACAAATATTTTTAAGTGTTCTTATCAAAGATTCATATTGAACAGCGGGCATGTGCATAAATCCAATCAAAGCCTATGCAACGTGTGAAGACACACTAGCAATATCTTAGTATGAGGGGTGTGTGTGGATATCAGTTGGTGAAAACCACATTTACAAAATGAAAGTCAAATTGATTCTTTCTCTCCAGCATCTTCTTCCTCCTGATCTAACACAGCGGTGAGGGAGGTGTGGGTGGAGGCCAGCCGTCCTCCACAGCGTTACATCTCCCTCCAGCTCTGTATTGTGCCATGTTCGCTAAGCCATGCTCATCTTTGACTGATCCAATCAAATGATCATAGCTGTGCCTCCCCCACATGTTATGTTTCACCCTGAAATATGACATTTCACCGCACATAAAGGTGTAAAACTGCTGTTTCGCTGTGACTTTAAAAGGCGCACATTAGAGGAGAATAGGATAAAACTTTATTGTCATTGTTGTCAAACAATTAAATGCAGTTTAGCATTTCTATTAGTAGCATCAGACAAACTATAAATACTATGTATGTCAGTAAGAATATAACAGAATAAAAATTGTATTAAAAATAAGTAAGTTTGGGGATTAATATGTACACACTACAGATGGCAATGATATTCATGAAAGGAATAGAATATAACAGGTATTTACAGTTATTTACAGAGTGCAAGATCAGATGTACAAAAACAGATGTGCAAACAGCATTGAGTGCAAACAAACAGAGTGAGTGTGGCAGGGTGTGAGACTCACAGCTTTCCAGTATAGACTGACAGACTGGTAGGTAGTGGTGGAGGGAGGGACACAACTTTGACAGCCTGCGGGAAGAAGATGTGTTTTTCAGTCTGTTCATGAGTCTTTGTGGTCAGGTATCTCTTTCCAGAGGGGAGGGGGGAGGACAGGTGATGTCCAGTGTGTATGCTGTTCTTTGTGATGCTGCAGGCTCTCCTGAGGAGTCGGCCAGCATGAACCTCTGTGAGAGGAGGAAGTGTAGTCCTGATGAGTCACTCTGCTGCCCTCACCACCTGCTGGAGGCTCCTCCTGCAGCTGCTGAACCACACCCTGCAGCTGTACATCAGTACATCTCTATCATTGACTGATAGAAGTTCATCAGAAGGTTCTGAGGCAGGAGGGCTTGCTTTAGCTTCCTGACGAAGTAGAGAGAAGTTCTGCTGTAGGCTGACTCGTTGTTGTCCGTTATCAGACCTACCATTGTGGTGTCATCAGGAAACCTAACGATGGTGTTGTTTAGAGTGGATGAGATGTGGTCTCCCATCCTGACATTTTGACATCTGTTCATCAGGAAGTGCAGAATCCAGGGGCACAGTGAGCTGTCCAAGCCCAGGTTGCTCAGTTTCATGACCAGTTTATGGGGGATTATTGTATTAAATGCTGGACTCAAGTCCACAAACAGCATCCTTACATAAGTGTTCTTTTGGTTCAGGTGTGTGAGGGCTGTGTGGAGAGCTGCTGAGATTGCATCCTCTGTTGATCTGTTTGCTTGATAAGCAAACTGATGTTGGTCGAGATCAGCAGGGAAGGAGGATTTGATGTGAGAGAGGATCAGCCTCTCAAAGCACTCAGTGATGGTGGGGGTGAGAGCAACTGGGCAGCAGTCATTAAGGCAGCTTACTGTTCTCTTCTTGGGCACCAGAAAATGGTGGATGTCTAAAAGCAGGTGGGGACTATAACCACTATGCTATAACATTAATTATAGCTATAGTTAATAAATAATTTGTGTCAATTTTAGAGTACAAAGACCTGGAAATAAGAGTTGTTGACTTCCCCATTTTTTTATCTACATGAATGGATCCTTTTTGGAAAGGACAGACCAAACACTGGGTTTCGACAGGGACATCCACCTTTATATAATAATGCTTTATAAAATAATCATTTTACAGATAATTGGAACATGCATCTCAAAAAGCATGAACGATGCAGTCTGAGTTGAACGGACAGTTTTGCTGGTAAAAATTAAATCAGATGAGTGGCTGTTCCCTGCAAATTGGACGTTAGTAACACAATGTTAATATATGTATAATGTTGATTAAAAAAAAATTAACAGATTTAAAAAAAGGCTCAGGTTGAACATAACTAAGATAATCTTTTAATATTGCATAAATCGTAAAAGGTATTTTTGATTCTTGTTGTGTGTGTTTGGAGATATTCACTGAACTGGAGAAAAATACCATTATGAACAGATTCTAGGGGACTCCTTGAACTTAACTTGGGATGTGTTTTTAATGGTCCCACACTTCAGTTTCTCTGATGTCAGCTGGAAGTGCCTCGCAAAAGAGCCTGAATTCCACTTCTACTGAATTTCTTGGACGGGTTGATCTCAGACTCACACTGTAATGTAATTTTTTTCCCCCTGATTCTTTTATCTACTATTTCAAAAAAAGCTTTTGATCTGAATCTACAAGGGGAGCCTGTGAATGTTATCATTATGAGCATAATTTCCACTGGAATATAATTTTTTCAAGGAAGTTGCACAATAAGTGAAACTGACAATTTCAAGATGAGATAGAAAACAGATGGGGACAGAGACTAAACGAATAGTTCCAACTTAAGAGGGGTCTGTCGTTTGTGAAGATAGTCAAGCTGTCTGCTTTAAGTTCTATTTTTGTGGACTCCTTGTTCTTTTTCTGTCTTCATCAGCTATTGAATGGAAAATGGACTCACTTTTTTTTGTTTATTTGTTTCACGTAGGATAGTCTGGATCGAGTGATGTAAAAAAGCACATAAGCTTTTAATTAAATTTTCCTCTGTGGCCAAGAGGAGGCATTGTTCTTCAGTGGGAGCAGTGCTTTGGCAAAGAAAAGTCTTTATATACTGTACATGCAGACTTTTTTTAACATGTCTATTTAGACAACATTTTCAATCCCAAATAAATTTGAGACAAGGACCAAAAAAGGAAAAAAATAGTTATGTTTTTGATTTGTTTATTTGACCTTTATTTAATCACTCTGGAGATCGAAATCTCATTTTAGAAAGGGTCCTGGCCAAAATGGCAACATAATTACAAGATAGAAGTTACAAGAACCTCCAGAACCAATGCTCAAATAAGAAAAAAAGACGTTTGAACACATTTCCCAACATGAAACTAAAACAAAGAACTCTGTCAATAAAATGAAGTTGGTCACAGTCATTGACTTATAACAGTTTTGGGGCTGTATCATTTATATTTAAAAGCAAAAATCCATTCTGTTTTCCCCGCTATAGATATAGCAGAGAGGAAGTCAAGCGTCTGGTTCGGTCTTTGTAGTGGAGCCCAGTCCTGTGCACTGGCTGTATAACACTGTGAGGAAGTGATAACTTTGTTTTATGTTTCCAAAGAAAGTCGACCATGAAGAAACTTCAGTAACATCAGAGCACCTTCAAAGTGACGGGAGCACGAGAAGGGCTTGATTTTGATTCTTTGCCCTTCTGTCAGCAGTTGAAAAGTAACAGTCAGGGTCCTGTCGGGTTATCAACTTGTCTAAACTGACTTTCAAATATCCAGAGACTATCCAGGTGGGAGTATGTTTCAGTGTTAGATGAGGTAGGTAGGTGAAGGTAGACCAGGGATGGGGGTGTATGAGGAAGAGGAAAAGCCCAAATATGATAACTAGAAAAGCACTCAGAGAGCGCAGACCTCTGCCAAGGCAGCATTCTGTCGCAACTTTGTCCTCTATGCACAGTTTTTCGCGATTATCACAGAAAATATTCATATTTGATAATAAGAATGTCTAAGGTCTTGGTGACCTTGACCTTTTACTGATCTTGACCAAACTGAATTGGTGACTTCTGGATTCCTATATTAGTTTATTTACCAAATTAGGTGATGATGGTAGGAAAAGCAAACACAGATGTGAAATTCTACACCTTGGAGCATTCAAAAATCTTCCCTGCGAAATGTCCCACACATTACTGTGGTGTGACCTTGACCTTGACATTTGACCTTGACCTTTGACCTTGATGACCTTGAATCAGATCCGATCACCACCAAAAATTAATCAGTTTTAAGTTAGGCCACTTCAGACCAATCCTGAAAATTTTGTCAAAATTTGTCCATAACTTTTTGAGTTATTTTGCAAACCATCACATAAACAAACAAACAAACCTTGGTGAAAACATAACCTCCTTGTCAGAGGTAACAATGGATTGGAGATTACTGTCTGATATTCATTCATATATTCACAGTTTTCATTTTTGCTGACTGATTCTGTCAAAGTAGGAGCTGTGAGTTGCAGTTGGACGGTCCTTCATTTGAATTATTAAAATTGGCTCGTGTCACTGCTAAATTTCCCCCACAGCTGCCTTTAATTTGGGGACACTCTTCTGTTGGAATTAGTTATTAACACATTCATACTGTAGCTTGGGCAGTGCTTCAGACTGTGGCGCTGTGGGTTCGTCAGATTTAGCTTATGGTTTCTTCTCTAACTAAACCTCCAGATTTTGGATTTATTTATTTATGCATCAAAACTGCTTGGTTAGGTTTAAGAAAACAGTGTGGTATGCCTGTTATATAACTGGCATACCACAAGTATATCATACCATCTGACCAATATTGTGTCATGAAAATATTGGATGACATTTCCAGGCTAGCTACAGGCTGTAAACAGGTTTCCTTTGTAAACAAGTGTCACATGGAGAGTGCTTGGGAACATTAATGTTCAATTTGTGTAGCTATAAATAATGATGTCACTGTGTCTATTGTTAACGCAAAATTGGATAACCCTTGTGTGTGTGAGTCGACTGAAATCACATGATTGGACTGGTCAATTTGAGAACATATCAGCAGTCAGCTAAAAGTTATGCCATGTCAGCAGTACAAGGAGCAGAAATGGAAGTGCATTGATATATCGATGTATACAAAAAAAGTAAATAAACTCTTGATCTGCTTCATGCTACCTTAGTTGACTGTCTAATAATTATGTGGATAGTTTTACATTGGATATAGTTAAAAAAAAACTCTTAATGAAAATATTGGACATATGTCAGTTGTGATCTGGAATTAGTCGACTGTAATGTAATAATCTCACTTTTTTTTCCCACTCCACACAGATGCTGGTGTGACTGTGTGTGAAATGTCACCGCCAAAACGGTTGAATATATTTCCACTGATTCACAAACTGACATCATGTCAAAATGCATTTATTAGCACATTATATGTGTGTTGGTTTCAAAATGAAAAAAAAAACAAAACAAAGGTAAAATATTTTGCTTTTCAGTTTTGGATTGGAGCACACACGTGTTTCAAGGTTGTATAAAGCATTTATAGTGTACTCTCAGGTGGTTGGTGATAATGGTGGGAAAAGAAATGCTGAATATGTGAATGGATGTTCATATTGGCTGGGCCATGCAGGCTCTCCTTATGAACACTATTACTACTCATGGCTGACAGTGACAGCCAATCAATGAGCGCTAACTGCATCAATGGGGGCTGTTGTACTAAATACTCTAAATCGACAGAATTAGTATAATATATAGTTAAGACAGCAGCTGTCATTTGGTGAGACGAGGTAAATGGATAATTACTCCCTTAGTGCTTATCACATGTGTAATTGTAGTTTATCATATGAATGATTATTTCCTGCAGGGGGTTATGTGGAACCACAGAGATGCTTCATTTCTTCAGTCTCTCACAGGTGTACAAATGTTCAAATTATATAAAAAAATAATTGAAGTGCAAAAAAAATTGCAGGGCCGCTGTAATAAAAGCTGTCTGGTTTTTGTCTCTCACCTCTCAGCAATAAAACAAGCCAAATTATTAGTGACATTAGTAGCTTGGAATACTAACATCCACCAACTGACAAATATAAGAGAAAGTGAAGTGACAAGGATTTTATAACCACAACACAACACTAATCACTGGCTCATGGAGTATGATTCTGTTGCCAAAGGAGCATTAAAAACTACTTGATCATCAAGTAAATAAATCATTACCTCGAGCTCAACAAATTAGAGGCTCCAGACTGTTAAAATGTCAAATGTTATTTCAGGCTAATGATATTCTTTACCTTGTGTAATAAATCAGTTAATATTAATTGTCAGCCTTTTTCAGATGTTGTATTTCTAATTTTGGAAGTAAGCTGTTCATATGCATACACAGTCTCCTTACAAACAGCCGGTGTGATGATACAGGGTCTTATTCACTCTGCAGCAGCAGCCTCTAGTCACATATGGCAGCGTACAGGTGGACAATCTGTTTGAGGCTTGAAAGTTAGGAGGCAAAGTTCATTAACAAGCTATGAGTCTGCGATGAAATAATTTCATCATCCTTCTAATTTTATTCAAACATTTCCAAATTTTTTTCCTGCTGTGTCGATCATTGCAACCCCTAATAAACAACTGCCTCATGGAGGATGCGGTCACATTGCAATCACTTCATCTGTTATCCAAAATAGATGTGCATTAGTTTGCCTAAGTGTGAAGGTGCATCAGCATCCATCAGAGAACATACCAGTGCATTCTGGCAAATGCCACAGAAATAAAAGACTTAACTTGTACATTCAGTAACTTGTTTTGCTCAGTCTGTAACTTTTCAGTTGAGCGCTAACGAATGTAATAATGAAAACAAACTAATTATATTTTCTTTAGTGTAGAATTGTCTGAGGCTAAGAACTGTTACATAGAGGCTGCCATGTTCCTTTTGTAGCCCAGTAAAGCTCTTATAATAGTGTTGTTGTTGTATGGAAGGCCTCTGAGCGAGGCAAACAGTTTTCTCATTTTATAAAGGGAGGAGTGAGTGATCTCAGTTGGTTGCAATCTGCAACCACAACACTAAATGCCATCAAATACCATGTTGACTAGTCACTCACTGACACTTTAGGACCTCTTGGCATCATGTTTTTTAATCTTTGTAAAGTGAAACAGACAAACCTCACATTGTTGTTTGGGACAACAACCCTAATATTTGATGGACCCATCCACCACCTCTCACTCCTGCCCTGTGTCTTTTCTTCACTCTTAAAACTACGCCACTACACTACCCAACCACTTTCTCTGAGCTTTTAATGTTGGCTTTGTTGACATGGATGGCTTTAAATTGTAGTTACTTGAAAACATGGTGCCTTGTGCGTCAGTGACAAAGTGATGATATTTGACACTCTGGGAATGAGAATGGGCAATGTTACAAACTGTCCCTTTAATCTATGTAGAACAGAATGAGACATAAATTAAACGAAGATGAAGAGACTTAATAATGAGCACAATTCCATCTAATTAAGTTACCTTTCATTGTTTATCACAACTAACATGTTTACGCTCTCCCAGTTTCCTCTCCTTGCCCACCTGCATCTTAGATGTGGGCTGGAGAACGAGGAAAAAACATGGCTAAGAGCGCTGGGACATCTTCCTGAGAGATTCAGAAAATAGCTGGCTCTCCTGGGCTGCATTAGTCTGAAGGTCATCGAAGGGGAAAATGACCCTGGGTCCTCCCTCTCCTCTCCTGCTGGCCCTCTCCTCGTCTCTCCCCCCTGTAATTGAGTATGGTGCGTGGTCAGGGAGCCTGTGCTCATTGGCGGTCTGAACATGGTAGTTAGTTACACACGTTTTCACCGTAATTACCAGGCAGACTCTCCCTGTCTCTAGATCTTTTCAAGGTCACATCAATTTCATAGCTATCCACACTATCCACCCCCGCTCCATTTCTCTGCACACCGGCCGCTGTCATTATAGGCTTTCAGACCCTCATCTTCATTGTGAACTTCCTCCTCCTCCTCCTTTCTTAAAAGCATATCAAAACCAAAATGTCAATTATTAGTTGATCATCCAGTGTTTTTTCCCCCACACAACTGTCGTCATTGCAGGAAGAGTATGCCGTTAACCTATTCTGAGAGTGACTCATCTCTGGCTATAAATGTTATTACTGAAACACTGTAATGCAGATTTACTACTTCTCTAAAGCCCAATTTACACCGCCCGCATTACTGTAGCGCAGCGTTTTTCGTCTGTATTACGGACGTATTTCTTGTAACATCAGTTTACACAGGAAGTGTTTTACAGCGTAGCGCTGCATGCGAGACTGCTCCACACTCTCACGAGATTCACAACATAACGTAGTGAACTTCCTGTTTACTGTGCGCAGCCACTCATTACTTCACAGCTGATCTCTCCCTTGTTCTTCCTTTGTCCATTTTTGGCAAGTTTTTGAAAACCCTTTCAATTGCACACATAGGCTACAGTGGAATTTACTCACTGTCAACTCCAACCACTTCTGCAGTTTCTCTTTTCTGTTGCTGCCTTTATAAAAGGCATGTTGGACATCATAAATAATGCTGTATTTCTCCACTGCAATGATACATTTTTCCTCGTCCATTATTTGGCCTTCTGCCGGTTGAGCTGCTAAAATGAAGTAGCTGGAGTTCTCTCGTAACATTTTATTTTGAAAATCCACATACACTCTTTTATTCTGGTGCCTGACTTCCTGTCTGCTCCTAGTTAGTGGAGATTGCCGCGTTTTGGGCGCGACACGGCTTGGAAATAGAACCAGTGTGTATCTGTCGTGAAGCTGTACGTGATACGCTCTGAGAGCACTGCAGTTACGTTACAGTTATGCGGGCGGTGTAAATTGGGCTTTGCTGCCATTAAATGCTGCTTGACTGTTTCAGTGAGAAGAGGTCAGTGATTCTGGCAAGGGCACCTAAACTTTTGAGTGGCATGGGAGGAGTGTAATGCAAGCCAAACAGGCCTGACATAGCAGTTCTGCATCACCAATGCATTCACACCTTTCTCTGCATGTCTGAGATCAGCTGCATTGCTTCTACCTCCTGTTTCTCTCTGTTGCCCCTCCACAGGCTCCTCTCATTTGCTTGACACCCTTGTCAGACTATGCCCAGCAAGGAGTCAGTACTTACTAGGTTCACAGCCGCTGTCAAGTCCTCCAGCAGGCCCGTCAGCCATGCCAGGGACAGCGTATACTTCAGTAGGCTTTAAAAGCATGAGCACCACTCGAATCAAGGCACAGCACAGCAGAACATCTGTTTCACCATTTTATTCTATTTGGTGCAGCGTGTATTGGCAAAGCGCCGATAGAGCCACCTGTTTACCAGCGTCACGCCATAACCCAATCCCCTCGACCACAGTCTCAATTTGAGAATCTTGCAGAAGATGTCCACTGAGTGCTGCTGAAATGATCACTCCACTAAGTGGTTGTGATTTGTTTCTGTGGCCTATTAAACTAATAAGTCCTCATATTGTTGTCAAGGCTTGACATTGGAAAAGGGAGGGGCATGATACTTGCTGTGACTACATGGCACAATGATGACATAGATTAGCAAGCATCACAGATCCTTGTCCTATGAGAAAGGGAGGGGGTGGGGAGGGAGCATTATTGTGCCACTGTTTGATTGAGTTACAAAGTGTCAGGACTATCAGCCCATGCCATCTGCACGTGTCCCGCATCCTCAGTGCCGAATTGATTGAGATTTATTGTAAAGGATGATTAAAGCACTGGCGGCACAGTCGATATATGAGGACGGGCGAAGCTGTGAACAGACATCAGCTTCCTGTTCTCTGACAGAGGAGGTTGATGGAGCCACACAGCCCCAGCAGTTCAAAGTAACGAATCATTAGAAGGGCGTACTAGTGCCACCATACCCAAATATAAATAGGTGATTGTAAGGCCAGGAAATGTGTGGTTTAGAAAGAGCTGTGTGCATCCCCTGGCTGGCTGTGTCCTGGGATTGGCAGCACTCCGCCTAATGCATCTCAAAGCTGTCCTTGAGTGGATACTGTATCCACCACGCCAATACCAGCATGATTAATTGCTCGGGTGGTCTCATCACTTTTGGTCCAGAAAAGGCTCTGAACCCCCAAGGAACAAACAAACCTACTTAACCGTTTAGTGCTTTCCTCTGCCTCTGGTTACTACTCAGTCCACCCACCTGGATACACACTGACAACCGTGGACGCAAGGGAGGCATGAATCTTACAACACTGCACTCTTAATCATTCTGCATCTTTGGGCAGATATATGAAGGTTATCCTGCATTTGGCAGTTTAAAGCAGCCCTCTTCTGCTGAGAGCATTGAAAATGTAATAACTTATCTGGCTAGGTTCTCATTGTTGACTTTATTAAGTTCAACCTGCATGCCTGCGTGCATGTGCATTCGCAAGCAGCAGACTGTCTCTTCTCTGTGAGCAGTGACTCTCAATACATGCTGATGAAAGTGAACTTGACTTTTTCAGAGGTTGCGGTGCTGTGCTCAGGCAGACATGAGTGTGCAGAAATGGCTGTGCACTGGGTAAGTATATCCCGATTCAGAGCCAATCCCTCTGAGGCAAGCCTCTGAGTACAAACTGAAAACTGAGTTCTGTCCACACTGATAAGGAGGTCAGCGTGGCTGTGTGACACAGACCGAGATTGCCGGACTTCTCACGGTCAGCAACCTTTTCCTCTAATACAGCCACCTGGGCTGACCCAGATTTCTGAACATCTCAAATTGGCCCTTAAGGAGTCCATAGCAGATGGCCGTCATACACCAAAGGGTGTAGATAACAGCCATTTATCAAAGCATTAGAGGACTGCCACAGAATAAGGCCACCGGACATGCATCACCCGATCCGCAAATTCTCACCGCTGTTTCTAAAATGTTGCTCATAAATAATTCAGTTGCCTTTATGGTCACAGGCGCCTCAGACTATGTGGCATGTTTTCATGAAAAACATGCTGACACCACCCCACATCAGTATTGAAACCCCCCCAAACACACACACACACACATACACACACACACCACACACACCCTAAATTCCTCTCTGTCTCTTTTTCATTTAGTGCAGGACCAACCCTTGTGTTGTCCTTTTGAATTAACTGGTGCTTGATTATTTCATCACCCAATAAATGAGCCTGATGTGTTCTGGAACCAGGATGTTTACAATGGGATGGATGTGTTCAGGAACCAAACCTGTCCTGTTTGAACTGATTGGTTCTGGAACCAGGATCTAAGAAAAGGGACTGGTGTTGTCCAGAACTACAGTATATCGAATTACAGATCTTTCTCCCATGAAGACAGATGCAGTATGTTCCAGAACCAGTCTGTCAAATGGCACTGAGAGAAACCAATAAACAGAGCCAATTACATTCCACAGCCATCATATGTTAAATGAAACTGACATGTTCCACAACCAAATGGATACGGCTGCATTTTCGTGAAGCTGGTACTGTCTACAACTCTGTGTTAAAGCTATGATTGGTTAACGTTTTGTGTGATATTTGGTGAAAAATGTATTACATTCTGACAGCAATCAATAAATCGAATGCTCTGACGGATAACATCAGAAAAAAAAATCTAGGATCTGTGGCCGTTGCAGGACTGTAATGAACCAATCAGGATTTGCCTTCTTATGTTCTTGTGCACTCATTGTGTGTTATGACAGTATTCAGTTAGCTACTGACAATAGTTATGTTATTTTTCTTCATAATGATATTTTCAGGGAAGCAGCTTTGTGAGGCCTGAAGGGACGGAGTGTCCACAGTGCGACTTTCTCTCCAGATTTAGGGACTTTTGGAGCTAGTGCTGCTAAATACTTTTATTGGAAAAAACAATTTAGTGCACTTTTACTATTGTTAGTACTCACAGCTGTCATCGCTAGCAGCTTCTGGAAGGCTTCATTGACACAAAATGCGTGCATGGCCAGAGTGTATACAGACAGGCAGCCTCTAATAGACCCATGACAGCCACAAATACACTATTTTTTTCTTATGATTTGATTTATTGATTGCTGTCAGGATAAAATGATAATTTCATCAATAATACAATATTTTTGAGAAAGATTACCAACTCTAGCGTTAAGGGTCAAGTGAAATCGGAGGGCCACACAATATTTTAGATTTCTTTTGCCATAGAAAATCGTTGATATTGATTTTTGCTTGCAAAAGGAACATACAGTCATGGAAAAAATTATTAGACCACCCTTGTTTTCTTCAATTTCTTGTTAATTTTAATGCCTGGCTCAACTAAAGGTACATTTGTTTGGACAATTATAATGATAACAACAAAAATAGCTCATGAGAGTTTAATTTAAGAACTAAGGATTATTCATTTTCCATGGTTTTCTTGATAATAACCAAAATTACTTAAATTCTTACATCAATAGCTATGGCATTGTACCGCCAAAAACACTACTTTTAAGCATTCCATGTTTTCTTTTCTGTTTGCTTTAAACACATGATACACACAAGAGTTAATACTTGATTGCATAACCATTGTTTTTGATGACTGCAGCCATGCGTCTTGGCATGCTCTCCACCAGCTTCTGACATTGTTCTGCTGTCACAGCAGCCCATTCCTGTTGGACAAATTCAAACAAATTTTCTTTGTTTTTGGGCTTGTGGTTCTCCATTTTGAGTTTGATGATTTTCCACAGGTTTTCAATTGGATTAAGATCTGGTGATTGAGCAGGCCAAGGCATGGTGCGAATGTTGTGGTTCTCCATCCAGGCTTTAACTGACCTTGCCGTGTGGCAAGGGGCATTGTCTTGTTGGAAAATCCAGTCATTCGATGCAGGAAAGAGTTTTCCAGCTGATGGAAGAAGACTGTTTTCAAGGGTAGTCCTGTACTTGACCTGGTTCATTCGGCCTTCACACAATTGCATTTGCCCTGTTCCACTCAGACTGAAACAACCCCAGATCATGACTGATCCACCCCCATGTTTTACTGTAGGGGCAAGACAGTCTGGGTTGTAAGCTTCTCCAGGCTTCCTCCTAACCAGTAAGTTGGCTGGAGTGGGCATCAATTCAAAATTGGATTCATCACTGAAGAGAACCTTAGCCCAGTCATCAACAGTCCAATCCTTGTAGTCTCGAGCAAAGAGTAACCGGGCCTTCCTCTGCCTTTCATTGATGAAGGGCTTCTTGCGTGCTCTGTGTGACTTCAAACCAGCTTCAACAAGTCGGTTTCGAACTGTCCTTGCCGAGCAAGTCACATTTCTCGACAGTGCCCACTCATTTTTAAGGTCCCTGGAGGTCTGACGACGATTCCTGACACAGGAAGGGATGAGTGCACGGTCATCTCGTGGGGTAGAAAGACGTTTCCTGCCACGGCCAGGTAGCAATTTGGTAGTGCCATGTTCAGCTTGTTTTTTTTTGTTGTAATGAATGGCTGTCTTGGAGATCTTCAGTTTTTTCGCTACCTGTCTCTCACTCATGCCAATTTCCAGCAGTGCCAAGATGGCTGCCTTTGTTGCTTCACATAATTCTTTTGTTTTAGGCATTATGTGAGAGCTGACAGAGCTGAGTTGTGCTACGGCTTGAATGTAAGCAGGAAACCACTCTAGGCCTTTGCATGTGCAGTGCTGCTTGTGACATGAAATGGCCTCTTATATACCCTGGGTATCAATTAAGCTTAAGAATGTCAAATAGGACATAAAGTATTATGTGACCAGCTGCATTTTTTGTTGTGTTCATTGTATTATACGTTTAGTGGTACCAGATATTAGAATGAACAAGAAATTGAAGAAAACAAGGGTGGTCTAATAATTTTTTCCATGACTGTATTTTTTTTCTAATACTGAAGTTATTGAAGTTACTATGAACAACTCTTTTCAAAATTGAAATGTCTAATAACTTAGAAGGTAGGATACTAATTAGTAGCCTCCTGGTCTTGCTGTCCACCAATACCACTGATTATAATTTTCTTATTGCACCTCTTTTAGCCATGGGTGACACTTTAGGAACTCAGTGGCCTCTAGACACTTAGGTTGAGGTAATCAACAACTTGGCACGGCCTCATCTGATTACTGGTGACTCCATAAGCCACCCTAGAAACCTGCCTGTGATGACAGTTCAGCCTGCAATGATGGAGCGCAATTTCTGGAGGTTTGATTGGATATTTGTCATGTGGTAATTACTAAATAGGAGGTATTAGTGATCTAGGTCAGAACACAGTGGTAGGAGTAGGACTGTCATTGACCATAGTTCAGTTAGACATATTTCTTAATTAGCCTCACTGTCTGCTCCCCTCTAAGTAATTAACTTGATCAGAAAAGACCTTGCCTGAAGTCGGAGTGGAGTCAAAAAAAAATGCCACGGCAACGACTAACTACATTAAAAATTCTGAAATCATATGTTTATCCCAAGCTGTCTGCAATTAGTATGCATAGAGCGCAGCCTAATTTTAAATCCTCATAGATTACTCTCGGGGAAGTGATCTGGGAACGTGCTATCATAATTTATTTGGCTCAAGGTGTTATTTTTTTTCTAACTTCCTGAACATTGTTGAACAGGTTTGTACTGTAACAACAAACAAATTAAAATTGAACATGACACTTTGGCCTCTGCTTGTTTTTTGTGTTTTTTTTTTGTTTTTTTTTGGCACACATGCTACATGGTTCTGTTTTTTCATGCGTGTGTTCAGAAAAGAGAGAGAGAAAAGGAAGAGAGAGGGACAACAGAATCCTTGGAGACTGAAAGATGAAGCATCATATGATGGGCACTGTAATTGCATCCGAGACAACGGAGCACATTAAAAAATCCCCTCCCTTTCTCGCATGTTTTATTGCCTCATCCTCTCCCCTTGATGGAATTATTACCCTATTTGTCCTAAGAAAGGGGAAGCTGGCAGAAACCATTGAGACAACAGCCCGTCCCAGAGGGTAGATTGTCCCCTGTGATATGGATGTGCTCTGACACAGTGATGGAGACCTATAGTCATATCTGTAGGGAGAGGATTTAAAGCAGTGCTGCTCTGTGGCGTCCATCATCTCTCTGCCTGTGGCTCTGAAGGTACAACGCCAGGAGGGAAGATGCAGGCACAGCTGCATATTATTATGACCCCCGACAAGATATTATTCTCATATATTTACAATAAACATTTCATTGCCCAGCTGTTGTCCCTCCCACTCACTTGCATTTATTACCAGTGGAACAAAAAGGCAAAATCTCTTTTCTTCATGGACTCCTGCTGCAGAATTGTCAGGATCCATCCTCTGTCCATCTCTCCTAATCTTTTGTATAGATCTGCAGGGCTTAAAGTCCATATTTTCCAATTGGCTAATGATCTATTTTGAGCAGTTGGAAAATATCTGTCTCAGTTAGTTCTGGTGTTGAAAAGTTTGGGAGATGGCACTGAAGGGAGTGCAAAATCAATAAACCTATCAGAGAATGGTGACATGATATATGCTGGCCAGGCAGCCACTACACAAGAGCAGGGGAACTTGGCACAGCCATGAAAAGACAAATATACGCTACTTAAAATATCATAAACTGTGCACAGTAAAAACAAAACTTTATCAGTAGTTGTCTTTGCCTGTCATTTATCACAAAAAGTAAGATTTAGTGTTGTTTGGACCTTTAAATGTGAGGCAGAAACTGATTTTGTGGCTAAAGAAGTTCCCTCATAAAGAAGAGGACACAAGTTCAAGAGCCAGCATTAGCTGTGCATCTTCTCCAAGTGTCCTTGAGCAGGACACAAAGAACTCCCAAATGTGTTCGGCATTATGAGAGTCTCTGGGCCAGAGAGTCAGCAATAGTCCTCACATAAAGTTATTCTTGGTTCCATTCTGACTCAGCTTTATTAGATAAATCTGCTGTCCCCGTGTTACCTGAATACATACAGAATGTCATAGCCATAATCCTTGATGAATATACTTGCATTAGACTTGCAATTACAGCACTAATCTGAAAACATGTTCTCTATGGCAAGTTGGTGTTTTCATTCTTTTTCAATCCAGGATTTAGGGGCGTTATGGGAGCTATAGCATTGTCTGAGCATGCATGGTTAAATGAAGAAATAGATTTTGTTAATGAAAAATGCAACAGATGGTGGCTGTAAACCCAGTCCCTGCAGAGCATGAACATTTCCTGCAGAATGACGGAGAGCGGATTAAGGTCATTTTTGCCTGGTTTTTCAATTTATAAATTCGTGCTCAGAGGGAACTGAGAGGGGAAAAAAAGGGTACTGGCATCCTGCCTCCACACTCTTTGGGAAATCCAAATGTCAATGAGCACATATTGGAAATGTGCAAATATTAGAACAAAAAAACAGAGTTTAGGAGCAGAACGTTAAGGCAGCCATCATAACAAGACAATCAAACATAGGGGCAGACGAAGGCCACCCAGAGAGCCCATTGTCCAAACCAATGACTGTTGTTTATCAGCATGAAAACAAGACTCAGGTTGATCAGAGGCATGTATTGTTTTAAAAAGATGAAACATAAAGTAAGCACCATTCATTCAATTTTGCATTCATTGCCAGATTACGATTCCGGCTCCATTTTTTTTTTATACTATAATCACAAAAAAAGTCGCTATTCATGTGAGCCACATCTTTTCTTCAGTGTCCTTGCACCGCCTGCAGACTTGGGCCAATGTTGTTTCAATGTCACAATTTGAATAGAACAATCCTCCAGAAGACAATGTCCAATTTTTCAGTGTACAAATTACATTTCATTTTTTCTCCCATAGCTAAGTGAATAGAAGTCATCTCTGTCTTTCTCTACATCACCCTCTCCCCTTGTCTCAGTGAGAGAGGCATGTCTTTTATACACTCTGTCTTCCCCATCAAAGACACAACAACCCTGTTCATGTTCACCATATAGCGAGTGTTCTAACAGATGACCCCCCCACCCCCTAGCATTAGCATGACAGCACACTGATGGCTGCAAACATGTAAAATAAAGGAAGAGGAGCCACATCATTGCAGCACACCATTAGCAGTATAGCAACGCAACACGCTCGCGCTCGGCTTAAAAGCACCCGCGTGGCAACTCCCCCAGCTGATGCACGAGTCAGTGGCCGTGACAGATGCCTGGGACACAGAGCATTAAGTGTCACATATCTGCATATGCTTTTCTGCAGCGCATATGTCCGATGAAGGTCAGTGATTTGAAAACAAGGCGCCTCGGCTGTTGCTACCACAGCTATTGCGACGGCTGCAGGAGCCTCTCAAGCTCTTCACTTTTCCCTTAATCCTGCAGTGACAGAATACAGCTAATGACCAGCAGATGGATGTGACAGAATGAGGATGATATGTTGAAAGAGTCAAAATTGAGGCAACCCGAGGAGTATAAACGAAACCAAAGTGACTGACTGAAGAAACCCTGCTGATATCATGGGGCGTTTCTTTCTTTACTGCTTTATTTATCATTTTCCAAAGTGGGCAGGAAGAGGTGGGGGGCACATCATTTAACCCCTTCCATCTGGGCTTTAACCCCAATATCCTTGCCGGGTTAGAAATTCTCTGCCAGCCTTGACATCGTCATTATCATCTATCATCATCATTGCCGTCCTTTATAGTTTTACGCATCTGGTGTATACAGAACAAGTTGGCAATCTGGTGTTAAACACATAAACATTCTGCCAGAGGAAAGTTATGGCCCGGGCGTGATTTCGATCGCGAGCGAGATAAATTATGCTCGGATGACGATTTGTAATTGAGAGAGCCAGAGGTCTGAAATGCCACACTGCCTGCTGGGAGTAGTAGAACAAGATGTGACGAATGGGAGGAGTTGTGTAGTTGAGGAGTTTGGTGAAAATGTTGCAATAAAAGGGAGGTTAAGAGATTAGGGGAGAGGAAAGTGTTGTGAGGAGTGATAGTGGGAAGGATGTTCCTCCATTGGAATTCAGGACAGGCACACAGAACACATCAGAGGGAGCGAAAAAAGAAAAGTAGAACAATGAGCTGCTGCATCCTTTTATTAGAGCCAAGAATGTCTAGAAATTTAAGACCACCATATTTTTAGAACCCCATCAACCTGGCCTTTATATAGCTCGATAAAATAGGCCTCTGCGTTTCGAGCTTATCCCGCCATCGGAGGACTGGCTGCTTTTGTGAACACTTACTCTCAGGGGGAGGACGTTCAGGCAGAGAAAATGTACGGGCGAAATCACTGAATCTTATTTAGATTGATAGAAGCTGCTCAACCTGTCAGTGTCCCAACATGGGCATGTTTGTGAGCAAAACGATGCAGATTACCTCAGGAGCCCGGTGTGGAGAAGTATGAGTGAGCGAAAGGCAGACTCATTTTGTTTGTGCGTGGTTGTTTGTATTTCTTTATATGCATCTGAAGGAGAAACAAGCAAGCCAATAAATTTGTATGCAGTTTCTCATAGTTGAAAAAATAGAACATCATCATACCGAGAGGAATAGAAACAAAGAGAAAGTATCTGTCATCAACAAGCGCATATATACACCCTCGCCCCCTGCTGCCTTTCTCCTTGGGGTGTTCGTTAATCACCCTTTTAGATCTGTCAGCCTGTGGGTGGGCCCATTACCCTTCAACGCTGGCACTTTTGTTGCCTGAGACAGTGCCTCCATTCAGACGCCTCACCCTTCAATGTGCCTCGCACAAGCCCCACCTTATTAGAGGAACATAAGAGATAATGAATAAATAAACAAAGTGAAGTGTATTGTGGGACGTGAGGAGCATGGTGACAGCTCTGGTGTTCATTAAGACAAGGTGCAGGATTATTGCGCTGCGTGCCACGCCGAGTGACAGTCAGGGCGTCGCCACCGTCATCGAGGAAGGCCTCTGCTCTGCATCACCTGAAATGGCGGCCTTCTGCCTATCTGATACGGCGAGAGATCTGGGGCTCACTGCCGAGATGGGCAGAGTTCTTGTCAAGAGAGAGCGAGGTACCATATGGATCCAGGTTCAAAGATAACTAGCCTTGAGCTGTCAGGGTTGCCAGCACTCTTTCCACGAGGTCAGCTGCACCTTGACATTAATAAATCGACTTAAATGAGTGTGAGTCCACTCCTTGAGACAGATTCTAAGGGCCAGTGTGACATATGTCATATCAAATGTCCATTAAGACAGGTGATCCTTTGAAATGAAACATCCAGTCATGTACTCATCATTTGCCGATTTTGCTTCTTTAGACTAGTGGGAAACATTTCGATGTAGATTTTTTTGCACTCTGTCTGTTTGCAAATGTATTTTTTTTTCATAAATTCACCAAAAGTTGTACAATTATTGCAAACTTGTAATTCAAAAAATGTTGTTTTAATATAAGTTATCAACTGACGTAGTTTCATTAATTGTATGGTATTTTACTAGACATATATTTAATTAAAAAAATCTCCCTCACTCACTTCAGCCGCACTTACATCCACCACACTTTCCAATTCTTATCTATATTCTGAGGATTTTCACTGAGGGTTTTGTTCATATATCATTCATGGCCTGATTTATGGAACATTTTATTCCAAAATTCTTATTTCATGATGGAAATTGATTTTTCCCATGTCTGTCTGCAACATTTTCTGCAATATTCCTGATGTATTGATAGATATCAAAGAGATATTGGAAAAATCCCCTTTGACCGTCTTTATCCTCCATCTACAATCCAATCCTGAGATTTCTCCTCTGGAAATTGGTGCAAATTAATACACATTTAATAAGTCATTGCCTCAAAATTAGTCGTCTTAGTGTAAGTAATGAACTGGAAGTTTGATCGTGGTGTTTGTGTTCATCTTAGGTGTCTCTCATTCACTGACAGGGAGTTCATGGAGGTGGAGCTGCAGCTCAGAAACTGAATTTCCAACTGTGCAAAAGCCCGTAGAGATTTAGGTGAACTGTTTATATATGCACTTCATGGCTGATTGTTATTACCTGGAATTAGGCAGGTGCTCAGGAGTCACAGGTTGGTAAATCAGGGTAAACAGTGAAGTAACCTATTAACCTAATTGACCAATTCAGTAAATGGCCAATAAATAATAGGTTACTGCCAATTAGACTGCATCATGTGGGGCACTTGTGGCAGAAGCCATCTGTTTGAGCCAAAGGTGTCTGACCTTGGTTTGTAAAGGTTGCATTTATAAAAACCTCCTCTGGTTATGATGAGCCCATCTAAAGCTACACGCTGCTTTGTTTCATATTTAACTTGCTCCACTTGCTTAATATTCTTGAAACTTAATCAGCGATGTGCAAATGCATGATGTTCCTGTTGTTTTTCTAATAGTCTTAACCAACACTGTGCCTGACATTCTGATGAGACAATTTGGACATCTTAATGAAGTTAAAATAGGCTCAGAACATTGTGTTTTGGATACGGAACTCTCATTGAATTAGTACTTCTAATTTTAAGTTTTTATGAAGTTATGACAACTCCATCACATGCTTTACTTCCAAAATGAATTTGCTATTATTGTTGTACTGTAGTATCATACTTGATACATTGAAGTTTAACTTACCTGTCATATAATGTGGCAAAATCTTTAAAAAAAATATGATTTTAGTGGCTAAATTTAGAATTTAATTAAACCACTTTGTCAAAACTGCAGCCTCTAAAGTGTGAGTAACAACTATGGTCCGTACTGCTATAAAATACTCGGTCGTCTTTGTCCCAGAAGTTTTCACATCCATCACTGTGTGTGTGTGTGTGTGTGCTGTTCCAGCAGACAGCTATAATGACTTTATGAGTCTCATTCTCACATTTCTTTGCATTAGCTCAGCTGGCAAAGGAGAAGTTTGACGCAAGCGCGTGCAGCCTTAATCCCGAGCGAGTCGTTTTAACACCAGACTGGTTGCAGTTTATCATGAATTATGTGCTTGTTTACAGGCAGTTTGAGATGAACTCCAGTCAACAGTCACAACTGCTTTCTATGTTGATTTGCTGAAGTCACTGAACAATCACAAAAAATCCTGCCAATCAGGCCCATTTGCTGCATTTGAGGGAGATTAGAGGAGCAGTTGTTGCTGGACTGTTGAGTTCTCTGCCTGCAAGATATATAATAATTCTTTTAAAACGCTGCGCTTTCATGTGTTTTCAGGAATAAACATTAATCTCTGGGTCATGGTCATGGTATATAAGGGAAAAAGAGCACCACTGTCATAATAACTACCTAACCCCACCAATTAGATCCATGTTGTTTACATACTAATAACACACTCAGGAGTAGCACTTCCAGCAGGAATCACAAAGCGATCCGATGATGTTAAAAGCGCCTCACTGTTATCAGTTTGAATATTAGAAAATATGCAACAATGCATCTCAAAGCCAGTAAACTGAATGCATCGGATGAAGGAAATGGAAGGGAACAGGGGAACAGAGGGAGGTCACACTTAGTGAGGAGATAAATAAAGTGAGGAAAAACTCACATACGCTGGCAGAACAAACAGCTGGAGCCGTAAACTCGTTAGATTAATTAAAAAACAACTCTGCTGTCTTGTAGATATAAACTGAGGAGAGGCACAGGTTATGAGCAATGACTTGTTTCCATGCTCTCAAATTAAGATTCAAACTTGCTCTTAAATAAATAAGAACATATTTTATTTGTTCCATCTGTTGGATAAAGTAATATAGCTTTTTCTTCTATGCTAAAACCACAAACCTGTCCATCACCCCTCCTTCGTCCAAGCACTCAAACCATTTTGTGCACTCTCCACGCAACCACATTCTACTCCCGATCATGCTTAATATCTTGAGTGGAGATGCATTATTTTTATTGCAACATAAGGTTATCAAAGGGAGAAACAACAAATATGTCTTTTTATTTGGTAGTAGTGATCTCTATTGCAGAAAAAGCTCTTAGAGTTGAAAATACACAGACCCCTGCAGTAATGCGTTTGAATTACTTGTGATTGGTTGCATGGCTAATGGAGAGAGACAACACCTTGCCAGGTAAAATCATACAACCCCAAAAGAGATTTCCACTCATGCTGCCAGGGGTCACTTGTCCAGTCCTTTGACAACAGCATTTGATCAAAAGAGAAAAACACATGTAAAAAATGATAATGTACAGGCTGCGGGGTGTACAGGAGTAATGTGTGATTTGATGTGAACAGACAAGACATCATATACTGAGTGCTCTATCAAATAATCCTCCATGCCGTACATGTAGACTTAGAGGAATATTATGCTAATTCGAGAAAAACTGCAATGTGGTACTTTGAAATCAGGAGTCGGGGTCAATGCTGGACTTGTTCTGTATAAATAAATTTCATGCATCGGAAGGGATGAGAGAAGAGGTTTTCAAAGGCAATGCATGCAGTGCTAAGTGGTCTAATGAGGAGCTCTGCACATTCTCCCACGAAACCACTTTATCCCCAGTCCTGTCAATAAACACATACCACCACGGCAGACCTCTTGAAACTCGGGGCGTTCTCCCAGATAATTCATGAGGTGAGGCAAAGATGGAGAGTGGCACTCTTCCTTAATAACCGTATTACTCTCACACCCATCATTCTTTGACTGTCTGATGCATCTGTTGTATTGGAAATTATTGGAAGAGTTGAAGAAAGCTAAAACTGAACAGTCTTCACTTTAACTCTGTGTTTGGAAATGGTAACATAGCAGACCCTGTTACTTTCCATTTAACATCATTCTGCGTGCAAGGCTGCTGTAGCTTTCATTTCAAATTAAAGCATTTTCACGCAGGGATCAAGGGCAAACTCTGACTTAGTCATACATGTAAGCCACACCAAAAAATGTAACGGTAACTCACCTTTTTTTGCACTATTCTGTGATTTGACCTTCAACATTTAAAAAAGAAACACATCAAGGATCTGGCCTTAAAAAACACTGAATTTCAGAGGCATTTGGAAGTTGTCTGTTGATACCACGAATTACAGTCACTCAAACACACACACTTAATTGCATCTCTGACACATATGGCATCTCAAATACTATTGATTGCTGTTCAGAATTGCAGAAAGAACCTTGATTTCAACATAGCAAACTTCTCCAGAGTGCTAGAAAATTACTGTGGGGAGTATTCTCTGAGACTTAGAATCAACCTCAAAACATCTGCCAACCACTTCAGTGCCACCCAATAGTCAGATAGTTCAACTTTCTAAAAGTAATACGTCCTCACTCACCCAGCCATGTTCACATAGTAACTTGGAATAACTTGGAACAATAGAGCTCTGTAGTTGACAGTCAAAACCAAAACACTGCCATATTTTTAGGAAGCCGTTTTTTTCCAAACTACTGCCAGGGATCTCGCCGCTTGCAGCTAAATGCATGAAAATGTTTCTTTGAGATATGGAGGATAGCTGTTGTACTCTGCGATACCAGGACACCCAAAGGGAAGAGCATTTTACAGGATTCCCAAATCCTGAATGAAGAGAGAGATGGATAACTATCAGAAGAAAACAGAGCAGTGGGAACAAGCAGGCAACAGATTCCTCTCATATAGTGACCACTTTATATCAGGTACAGAATCCATTGTTCCCTAACTTTATATCTGATTTATTTTACACTATTTTATTACAATTCCTAACGGTTGTACTTTCATTAAATGCATGTTAGACCAGGGTATTTTAGTGTGGATTTTGTGGTGCTTCTCAATTTATGTTATGTCTGCTAGTGTGCATGTCAGCAATGAACAGAGCATTATGTGAGTTCTAGTAATATGATTCACTAGAGAAGAGATTTTGAAACATCTGCAACTACTAAACCTTTTCAAGATTGGTGGAAAGTATGCCGGGGTATGATAAAGGTCAGAGGTATTTAGTGTTAGTCTAAGTATTTACTTGTGCTTGTAGTCATATCTTGTGACTTAAAAGTCTGGTGGCGTAAATTCCCTGCTGGTGCCGCTCATTTTAAGACTGATGGTAATAAAACAAAGTCACGTGCCGTCCGGAGCTCTATAATCTGCACCAACAATAATTAGCAAAAGTCTTTATCTGAAATGTATTTGACATTCTGCCTGATCAAATCAACATAAATTAGCTTATAGTATGATGTATTTTTATTTTCTTCCTTCCACCCTAAAACCATATTTTTTCTGTGACATAAACTACAACACAATATCATTAGGTGTATCTGTGTGTTACTTATTTTATGATGATCTGAATGACAGTTTTCAGGTTTAATGTGTTTTATAAGTCACTGTATAACCTGTTTCTGTATTTCATTCTGTACTTGGCTTAATAAAAATAGATAATACTGACTTTTTACATCCATTTATCGAATATTCAGTCAACTGAAGGTTTATTTGGACAGAATGTGTGTATGTTAGATGCTGCTTTTTAAGAAACAATGTTTGACCTGTGCTAACCTCCTTAGTGATCATGATGCTGGATTACACCATGCAGATTAAACACAGTATGCACTATATTATATTGTTTAAAGAGAGTTCTACTGTATTTTTTATCACCACTTGTACTCTATTACATTATTAACAAGTTGAATAGTGTCCTGCTAATGGCTTTCACATATGAGATATCAATATCACAGAGAAAAAAAAATAAATAATGGGAAATAGCCAGAAACCAAAAGATGATGTTCATATTTAGCATTGGGGTTCGAAGAGAGAGCTTTGCAGAAGAACTCATTGGTTTGAGCTTGTGACCTCAACATTTTGGGATGGGTTTGGTGTATTTTTATTGAGGGAATCCTTGTCTCTTGCAACCACCTCAGCTCTGCACTGCAAGACAAGACCAATTAAAACTTGTCGCTTTTCCCACTCTTCCTGTTTTCCCTCATCCTGCTGTGTGACTGGTGGAGTCACTAATTCAAATCAAATCTGAAAGTTACACAGGGAGTGGGAGAGATAATGACAATATGTTTGCAGTGGGGAGCATATTTGAATCTGTGTACTAACATAATTATTTGCATGCTTTTTGTTTAGGTAGAGGTTGCCTGCTGTTCTGGCCCAGATGTCCGTCATCAGCTACCAAACTCTTTGAATGAATTATAGCAAATCTTGTGTCGAGTGGAGTAATTGCAAAAGTAGTCCCGTATCTGAAGCGCAGTCAAATTTAAATGCCAGATGTGCAACACATGAAACTCACTCTGTTTTGTTTTATTTGTCTAACATAGCATTTGCATGCTTTTGCCTTCTGATGTGTGGAATGATGCTTAAAGCTATGTTTTGATGAATATTGTAGTAGTGTATGCAAATGTTAATTTCTAAAAAAAAAAAACAAACAAACAAAAAAACATACAAGTCACATTGGTTTGTTTCCTTTACAACCGCTGCGGTCACATGGTAGGATCGTACTAGATTTTGCCAAATTTGATGTTGCAACTCGGCGGGTGTTTTGTCCCAAAATCCAAACACACATGGAGTTTAATTAATTCAGATAATGGTCAGCGGCCTGGCTGACTCCGCTACGCTAGGTGGCGCTGTAGCCCTTTCATCGAGTGGTGTTAGAACTACTTCCATTGACGGCTACTTAACAACAATAAATAATAAACTCCGTCTCCTTGCCTGTCCAAAAGTGAGTTGTTGATCTCTTCGAAGCCATGGTATCGTTTGACTTTTCCGGTAAACACATTACGGCATCGGCGCCTCCTTCCTCTTCCGAGTGAAATCTCCGGTGGAAATTCTCGAGCAGGACACAGGACACGAATACGATACGATCCCGTACACAAGAGGCGCAAAACAGATTAACAACATCATAAGCCAGGGGTTCCTATCATATACGCGAATCCAGTCCCTGTACGATCCTTAGCCTGTGCACATGAATTTGATACATTTTTTTACCAAAAAGTACCAGCTTTCCTTTAGCTGTGTCACTTTATTTTATGGGCAGAGTGAACACCCAGACGTAATTTTGACAAATTTACAAATCAGGTTAGATGAGATACTCTTTTCAAGTAAATACTTTAAAAAAAAAAAGCTTGCTTTGTGGAGCTGACAAGTGGCAAAGGAAAGGTATGGCCAGGGTCAAAGTCATTTACATGTGTCACAGAACTGTGACATTTAGAATCCACTCAACTGCAACCACAAAGGAAACAGAGAACAGCATAAAAACACGCTGCGCTTGCCTCTGGGGGGTTTCTGCTTCCTGTGCCATGTCTCTCGCTCACCTTGGACACTGGGTCAGTGTCAGCTGTCAGTGTCAGGTTGAGTGCAGGAATGCTAATGGACCCTTACCACATTGCATCCCTCCCCCTCCCTCCATCTCCTACTCTTTTTCCTCTCTGCGTTTTGTCTGAGGGAGGCCAAACTATTAACTTTCCTTTAGTAGAGGAGCTCCACATCTCACTACGGTAGCCTGCGGTCTCTGTCTCTACAAAAGATAGGCAGGCTCCCTTTGAGAACCGGAGACTCGTCTCAACTCTGTGTGTCAGATGCACAGCGACTCCATGTGCAGTCCCTCCCTCCTGCCTCTTCCTCGTGCCTGCATAAATGCGAGCAGATACTGCAGACATCTCCACTTCTAAACCTCAGAAGAGTGCAGAACTGTCTGTGAGTTTGAATGTAAAAAAAGAACCCGCGGCCACTGCAGTGCCTCTTTACTGCACCACCAATAAAAGTTGTTCACAAAATATTCAGTCTTCAGATCTGAGATTGTGCCTGTGTGCTGAGATATGTCTTGAAGGCAGTTTTACTTATATTAGACATTAAGAATATGTGTTGTATTCCTGAAGGAGAGCCTGGAGGATAACTCCATTTTCAAAGCTTTTGCTCAGTTAATATAACAGTATGCTCACAAAGGTAATTGCTGAGCTATGGTAACATTTCTACACCAAAATCCAACCAAGAAAAAAGGTAATAACAGGGTTGTAAATTGTAGACAAGCCAACTTTAATGTCAGATCACTTTATTAAGAGGAAAAACCAAACAGGAATGCACCCAAAATGTTGGTATTAATCATTCATTGCACTGGAAAACTGCCCAGATGCTTCTATTTTTAGCAATGTCACCAGTGTCACTTTGTTAGTAGCAGTATAATGTGATGCAATGCACCACACACTGCCCCCCAAATAATTATGAAGTTGATTTAACGTAAAAAGTTTCATCATAACCTTCGTGAAGGTAGGATTCATTTTGACTCAGCGAATCTCATAAACTGGAACGAGATATGATTGTAAGAGTCCTGAATCTCAATACATTTACTGACACAAAACCACGCAGAAAATAATGTCATTTTTAAATGAGTGCAGCTTCCATTTTCTTTGTGATGTATTACACAACTAAAGCAAATTGCAACAGTCTCCAAATAGAGATTCACAATCTGCAGAGAAATAATGATTTGATTAGTCATTTGACCTGGTTTCTGAAACACAGCAGTGGTTTGGTTAGCTGTGAGGCAAAGTAAACATGATTTGCAGTAATTAACACTGGCTCTGTTCTGTTCAAGTGCGACAGTGAGGCTCAGCACTCCATACCCAACACCATCTCACCCCCAGCTAGTCAAATATGGCAGCTTTGTCAGCGGGCCTACTTTTTAAAAGCTTTTCTGTGTCAATTTCCACTTCTTTACACACATATGCAGCCTTTTCAAAAATAAATGTATGCCTTCAAAGACAAGCAACATGTACTCTAATACAGTGGTTCATACGTATGATATCTTATGGAATTATTCCTTTTCAGATTTTCCACTCCAGTCATTTCAAAGCAATCTGCCTTCTTCACAGGGAACAACATAGTTAAGTTTAGGCCACAAAATAACTTAGCTAGGTTTAGGAAAAATGGTGGTTTTGGTGGAAATAACACTCTGCGGTAACTTAAGTAACCCAAACCTGCTCCCTATGCAGCATCTGTTACTCTAATCTTACATATGCAACATAGTAACGTTACACTGTACATGACACCGCTTAACCTACATGATGGAGTTCATTAGGCTATGCTATATGAGGATGTTAGGGAGTGAGAAGCGGTTGCATAACAGGACCCTGACACCAAACAAGGAATTCATTCATTTTAAGAAAATTATTTTTTTTAGAAAAGCACTCAGAGAGCACAGACCTCCACCAAGGCAGCATTGAGAGAGAGCATATACTCTTGCAAGTCCACTACACCTAAGAGTGAATGTGTTGATTTTGACGCATCTTGAAACCCACATTTAACATTGTATTTACTTTAATATCATGTACTTTTTATTTATTTTTTTCTCTATTTCATATTTTGTCACATTTGAATTTGAATTTCAAAAAAGACCAAAATACCAGTAAAACTTTGCAAATATAATTTGAGAATTCTTTTAAGGATATTTTGAGACCAGTTGCATTGCTCTAGCTCCTTCCTACATGAAGTTATGGTTAAAAACACGTTTGACCTTGGCGACCTTGACCTTTTACTGATCTTGACCAAACTGAATCTTTGTCTTCTGGATTCCTATATTAGTTTATTTACCAAATTAGGTGATGATTGGTTGAAAACTGTCACCCTGGAGTGTGCAGAAATATGCAAAATCTCCCATACATTACTATGGCATGACCTTTGACCTTGATGACCTTGAATTGGATCCGATCACCACCAAAAATTAATCAGTTTTAAGTTAGGCCACTTCTGACCAATTCTGAAAATTTCATGTTGCTACAACAATTGGATGAACTTCAGAACATAATTATTAAAACTGACATTTCATGGAGATTTCAAGAGCAGTCTTTCATTACGGGCTGAAATGAAGGGATCTGGTTGCAACCAATCACTCTGAGCAATCTCATTGAACTGTAATCTGACAACAACAACAACAACAACAACAGCAAGCTTCTCTTTTTTCCCACCGGCGCAATTAATCAAAAAGCAATTACATTAGCATGCTCGAGAGATGGATTAAATGATTTTGACAATTTCTGTGGCTGCCTTGGCTTGCTCAGGCCCCGTCCTGCTGTCTGCTGAGCTCTAAAATCATGAAGACGAGAACATCGGGATAATTAGTCCAGAAGATGAGCAGAGGCTGTTCATGTCTGTGGCACATCTCCAGAAGCAGCCCCCACGTACTGTTCCAGCCACCATGTATTAAAGCAAACGTCTGTTTAATCACAGTGCGCCACATACCCTCCATGCTTTATTAGACTAGAAATGTGCTGAACGCAGGCCCAGTGCCTAATTAGGGAAGACTTCAGTTCACTCAGTATCACAGACTGTTTTCTCCCACCTTACCTTCCCTCTCCCTCTGTCCTTTTCTCTCACATAAACTCTTCATAGTAAGGAAGCAGTGCTGAATCCCTCCAGGTTTAAGAAGTCAACTTGCCCCAAACTTAGGTGCTGTTGAGCAGCTTGCACTGGAAGCAAATCTCACTGCAGCCATTTCAGCCATTCTCTGTCTGCATGATGCAGGTGGGAGGTCTTGGGGAGAGTGCCAGGGGGAAAAGTAGTCATGCAGAGAGGAGTCCTCAATCTCAGCAGATGGACTATCAGTGGAGGGGGTGCAGTATCAAGGCTCAAAGAACCAACTTGAGAAGCACAGCTTCTGACAGTTTCAAAGGGGTCAGGAGGCATCAGCCCACATGGGGCTTTGGAGTAAATGATGGGGAGAGAGACTTGGGTGTGAAGTGAGAAGAATTGACTTGCTGGCCCAAACTAATAAGCGAGCCAACATACAGCACATGAGTGTATTGGTTAATAGCCTCAGCCGTTGAAGATAATAGGTGCAGTCTGTGGGCCAGAGAACCTGAGACCCAGACAAGGTCCCAGTGGTGGAATTAGGGTGAAGGACGGCGTTAGAGATACAGGGCACTGCTGGGAAATTGCCATGCCCACCTCGCCAGTCATTTATTTATATAAGCCTCCTGGTTCATGGAAAAGGTTGGGTAATTACCATTAGCAATTACCACTGAGCAAGTACAGACACCTCCATAGCCTGGCTGGAGGTGCCAGATGTGATCAGGAGGTGAAAACAGGGTCTCTGAAACACACCCGAGGGCACTGTTCCAGATCCCTGATGCAGCATCAGTACAGTAGTTTGAAGCACATCTTCCCAAACACCTCTGACTTGACTGTAACACCGTACAAGCCAAACCAGCAGGCAGGCATATTCTGGAGCCACTCTGTTTTTTTTTATCTGGCACAAAAAATCTCCTTTAGATTGGTGTTATTATTATCTACTGGAGATAACAACTCCCTCTATACGAGGAGAGGAGGGCCACGTCACACACAGCGAGGGAAGAGGAGAGAGGGAGAGGTGGTGAAAACAATGCTCAGCGAGAGAGAGAGAGAGAGAGAGAGAGAGAGAGAATTATAGGCAATGGGAATAATGGGTCTAGCTAGTGAATGCATCACTCCCCGTATTCAAGTTGAAATGGGGCCTTATTTGCACATTGGGGCTGCCTATTAGCAGTGAGTTAGCAGCAGGTTTTCAGGTACAGTTGTAGCAGGCGCCAAGGAGGGGGTGTGCAGGAGGCGAATGGACACCTCTGCGTCCATGTCCTCGGCTCAAGGGGCTGGGAGGCAGGAGACGTCCTGCTGTTCACTGAAAGCATGGACACCCTGCTACGACGGTAATGAGACAAGACCACCACCACTGAGAGAGAGGCGATAATTACATACACACATAGAGAAGCGGCACACACCCAAAAATACACGCTACCATATATTTTCAGCAGAGCTGAAGAAAGATAATGCTGCTGTTCCTCAGTCAGTGTGTAGAGGTGAAGTAAAGGTGGTTTTGGGGGTATTCATAGTTCATTTTTTAAGACTGAGTCTGAGCATACAGTAGCAGCGTACAGTCATTCAATAAGCACACAGTTTTATATCATATAAGATGTTTCATGCTACAATGGAAATGTTTTGTTCTTCGGTTGTCATGGCAGCAGAATATTATTACCTTTATTTTTCCAGGAAGTCCCTTGAGATAAAAATCTCTTTTCCGAGGGAGACCTGGCCAAGACAGCACGCCATTACAAAGAATGTAAAATGTTCACAATATATAAAAACATTAAAACAATTATATAGATAAAAAATATTAAAACAGGTTCAAAAAAAGGGAGGGCAGTTATACACATGAATTACATTTTCCTTTATCATTGAAGTGTAATATTGTGAGTAAAGGCACATGATCAATGTATCTGTTGTTCTGCACAACATGAAATAATAAATATATCTCGTGTGAACTCAGATCACAACGACTGACTCATCAGCCTCAACTCTTCTGGGAAGGCTGTCCACAAGGTTTAGGAGTGTGTTTATGGGAAGTTTTGACCATTCTTCCAGAAGCGTATTTGTGAGGTCACGCACTGATGTTGGATGAGAAGGCCTGGCTCTCAGTCTCTGCTGTAATTCATCCCAAAGGTGTTCTATCAGGTTGAGGTCAGGACTCTGTGCAGGCCAGTCAAGTTCATCCACACCAGACTCTGTCATCCATGTCTTTATGGACCTTGCTTTGTGCACTGGTGCACAGTCATGTTGGAAGAGGAAGGGGCCAGCTCCAAACTGTTCCCACAAAGTTGGGAGCATTGAATTGTCCAAAATGTCTTGGTATGCTGAAGCATTCAGAGTTCCTTTCACTGGAACTAAGAGGCCAAGCGCAGCTCCTGAAAAACAACTCCACACCATAATCCCTCCTCCACCAAACTTTACACTTGGCACAATGCAGTCCAACAAGTATCGTTCTCCTGGTAACCGCCGCACCCAGACTCATCCATCAGATTGCCAGATGGAGAAGTGTGATTCGTCACTCCAGAGAACACGTCTCCACTGCTCTAGAGTCCAGTGGCAGCGTGCTTTACACCACTGCATCCGACGCTTTGCATTGCACTTGGTGATGTATGGTTGGATGCAGCTGCTCGGCCATGGAAACCCATCCCATGAAGCTCTCTGTGCACTGTTCTTGAGCTAATCTGAAGGCCACATGAAGTTTGGAGGTCTGTAGTGATTGACTCTGCAGAAAGTTGGCGACCTCTTCGCACTATGCGCCTCAGCAGCCGCTGACCCCGCTCCGTCAGTTTACGTGGTCTACCACTTCATGGCTGAGTTGCTGTCGTTCCCAAACACTTCCACGTTCTTATAATACAGCTGACAGTTATTTAGGAGCGAGGAAATTTCACGACTGGATTTGTTGCACAGGTGGCATCCTATCACAGTTCCACGCTGGAATTCACTGAGCTCCTGAGAGCGACCCATTCTTTCACAAATGTTTTTTAAAAGCAGTCTGCATGCCTAGGTGCTTGATTTTATACACCTGTGGCCATGAAGTGATTGGAACACCTGATTCTGTTTTGGATGGGTGAGTGAATACTTTTGGCAATATAGTATATAGCATCTCTCAGCAAGTAAATGAGCATATTTCCCAAAACAAATATTGCTTTAACAATGGACCAGATGGCAAAAATAGACCAAAATAGATCTAAATATGAGTGAATATTGGTGTAACTTTAATGAGGTGATCAGGAACACAAATCTAAATTTATTATCATGTTGTTTCATGTCTGCTGAAAAACGCAACATGTTTCTTTTACTTTTATTTTTGCAAATTTCCCTGCTTGTGGGACTAATAAATGATTCTCATCTTATCTGTTATTATATATATAATCCATAAATAAATAAATCAAGTGATTGCTCCCTAACAATAACTTTTATTTTCCTCTTTTTTTATTTTATCCTAATCTAAGCAACCATCAGTGGTAACAATCTTCTCATCTAACTCTCAGGAAATAAATAAGTGTATTTCCCAAAACAAATATTGCTTTAACAACTAGTTAGTTAAAAAAAATGACGACAGATGAATGAACCAGATGGCAAAAATAGACCAAAATAGATCTAAATATGAGTGAATATTGGTTTAACTTTAATGAGGTGATTAATGAGGAACACAACCTTTTTAACATTTATTTTTAAAATGTCCCCGCTTGTGGGACTAATAAAGGATTGTCTTATCTTATCTCTTATTTTAAGTTTTTAAGCATTATATGTTCTTCTGTCCCCTAGTGACCAAAACACATCTAATGTACCTTTAAATTTAGATAAAGTCCATTTAATAGAACAGTATGTGCAAAAAATATCTCATGTATAGATGGATACCTGAATATAAAGTCATTGCATTTCCGTAGTCACATGACTGTGCACCCTGTGGTAATGTTGAGGTCAGTCTTGTTTCACTCTCTCCTCCCAGCGTTGTTGTTCAGGTGGTCAGATAACTGTTAGTGTTCCTCTCTGCAGTGCAGCGCTGCTCCGTGTAATTATCTTTTGCTTGGATAATCAGTGGTGCTAAAAGGTGATGGATGGCGAGGGAATGCATTGCAATAAACCAAGCAGGCAGTCCTGTGATAAGCTGAACCACTCAAGGAGGCACTGAATTTCTGATATATCTGATGAATTTTAAATCAAAACACTGAACAATTAGATGTTTTATTCTGAATAAAATGTTGTAAAGCATCTGCATGGGTAAAATCAAAACAAATTGCAATGTATTGTGAATGCTAATTAAGATCTCATCAGTTATAGTAATATACCGTATATTTGTTTGTCTTTTTGACACAATGTATATCTTTCTTCGCTGAAATTAGCAGCATTTGTTCAGGTCCCACACATAGTATAATACACTCTACTATACTATTGCAAATGAAGCGTACAATTTCATCATTTTTGCTGAATCTGATTTGAATGAAGGATGGTGTGCATTTGCATTTAAGACATTTAGCTGATGCTCATAGTCATAGTGGTTTGCGGTGAGTGAGCAATGAGGGGTTCTGTGTCTTGTTCAAGGACAGTTGGGCAGGCTAGGCGGGAGTTTGGCAAGTGTATTGTCTGTTGGAATGATGAAAGCCTGTGACCTTTCAGTTTGAGGACAGTTTCTGATTCTGCGATTTGAAAAGTCACAATGAACAATAGGTAGAATCCGTGTTAAAACAGCCAAGGAAGACTGAAACTATTTGCAACTTCTTAATTGCAAGAGTAAATTCACAAAGCTTCTGGCAATGTTTGAACAGGCCTTTCTTTTGGGTGCATTGATGTTTTGCACAGTTGTAGCTTAAGTGCATAGCCAACATTGACACTACAGTATTTACAGAAAAAAAACAATATCTCTTAAAGTTTGACAGAAGGGAAGTGATGTCACATTTCAATCAGCTCTTCCTGGACTCTGTCTTTTTGAGTTTACACAGTAACCATTGCAGCTAATGTGTCTAAGTGAAAGCCCTGCATTCCAAATCATATCTCTGTTTAAAAGTAAAAAATTAAGAGCAGCAACAATGAATTTGATGCATTATTATGATGATTTATCCAATTTTATGAAACATGAAAATAATTAATTTCACCTCAGGATCCACTGGTTTATTTTTGGGTTATTTCCTGTATTGTATTATTATTATTTTATTGCAATATGTTACTCTAGCTGTAAAATAGATGTAGTTGAGAAAAAGTAAAAATAGCATGAGATGGAAATATTATGCTAAAATACCTGTATACTGTTCTGATGGAAATATGCTTTGTTACTTTGCACCATTTAATGGCAGTAAATGCAACATTTTTTCTTGTACTTAAAGACACCTGTTTATGTATAAAGGTAACTGACAGCAGAGTCAGTTGCTTTTACAAGGAAATGTTATGCAAGACAAATGTGAAGGACTTGTGGCAGTGAATGCATCTGCTTGCCTTTGACCGCTCAAATTTAGTTGTTTATTATTGTTATTATTTGCCACAATGTATTTGTGTGGACAGAGACAGATTTATCTCATCGTACTTGACAGCATTTAAAAGCTGTAAAGGAAGATTCTTTGCTTATATAAAATTGATAAAATATACTTATTTTATACTTTTAAATACTTTTAAAAATACTTGAAAAAGTACAGAGATGCTCATTTTCTTCTATATAAGCAATAACAGCAAGTTTGCCATTGAGTGCATAGTTGCATCAAACTGCAGCAGTGAGAACCTAAAGTTGCTGAATATAGAAATACTTGAGCAAAGCACTTAAATATTAATCTAAGTACAGTCCTTGAGTAAAAGTGCGACGGAAAGCTCCACATATGCCTCTGATTTTAGACCCTTGTGATTCCTGGAGGTGATAATTTCTGCAACATTCGCTAAAGTAAAGTAATTGTTAATATGTTTCTCTGCGGTACATGGGCAGCCTCTACAGATGGATATTTCTACAGGTGTTTTTACGGATTATGTACTTCTTAGCAATTAATCAACCTTTAATCAACCAGGCACTGGGAATATAGAATGGGCATGCAGTGGCAGAGAAGGGCTACATACTGAATGTATGTATATATGACATGCTGAGAGAATATTTGGAGCTAAAATCACATTTTCCAGTGGCGTTTTCTTTCACTGATTGACTGATAAAATGCTTAATGTCGATAGCAATTCTCAACAATTGAAAATCAGGTGCCACTGTGACTGTGCACTGAGAGCGCTCTGAACAACAAGTCAACATGTCCCATAGAGCTGAGAGAGCGCAGAGCCCTGGCTGACATGTGGACAGTCAACAAGCTTGTTGGCCACGGCTGATCTTTTTTTTTTCCACTCAGCGGATGTCAATAAACCATGAAAATGTGTTTGTTTAATTTTTTTTTTTTTTTTAATGCTAAGGCTGTTTATTTTATGAACACTGCCTGGCAACAGCAAAGCAGATGAGAGCTTTAAAAGCCTTCCAGTTCCCTTTTGTTTAAGCAAGCACACAATATATCCAAGCGCCTGGTGCTCGCAAATATGATTAATAATGAAGGCGTGAGATGTCTTGCTCATAATATATTGTTGTGTGTTTAAGACGAAGGTCAGTGGTGCTGCAGTCAGTAATGTGGAAATGAGGGATTTGTTTTTCTCTCTAGTCAATGCACTTATGTTCCAAATGTTAGAACAAACACCGAAGTAAACATATCAGTCCCATATGAGATTATTCAGTTTTACAGTAAAATAAAATAAACACACTCCTCACACTCAATTAAAATCTAGCTCATTAGAACTTAGACTGTATTTACATTATTTTTCCACCCTTACAATCATTAATTATAACACAGACCAATGTCGCCAGTGGAAGGAATATGTGCGTGAGAAAATATCTTGTCACACTGAGTTTAAAGCTACAGTCATGTCCATCATATTCTGGGGATAATCTCATCGTAAATGAATCAAAATATTACTCAGATAAAGGTTACATCTATTACAGGTGTAAATGATAAATTTGGCAAACCAGTGTTCCATTCAAAAAGGAAAGGACTGTAGTGCACTTCACATGTAATGGACCTTCTTGCAACACCCAAAATCCATCACAACATAGCTACTATTCAAGACAGAGAGGAAAGAAATCCTTCCAGAAGAGTATCAAGTTATATGTGCGGTACCAAAAATATAATGTTTGCACAATGAATCTGAGTGTCCCTTTTCAGATGGTTAATCTGGTAATAACACAACTCTGGGAATGGAAAAGAACACAAAGGTTCATAAAAAAGAATGTCTGCCGCACTAAGCTTGGCTCCGTTTCTGATGAAACTGACTGTCTTTGTTGTGCTATGCCATGTGTTCAGCATCCCATTCAGTTTCCATGAGAGGCCTACAGCAAATTTGTGTTTATGGGCGTTGTGGGGTGGTTGATTCAGCCAAAAAACAGAGAGAGGCAGACATTAAAGAGAGAGAAAGACAGAGCGAGATTGAAAGAGGGACAAAGAGAGACAGAGGAGGGCAGTTACCTCAGATGCAGTTTGCCCACATCTCATTAGTGCCTGCTTTCCGCCCAGCTGATGTTCATCACCTACTGAATTATACATCCGCCACTAATTTGGGAAGGATTTAATATTGTATCTGCTTTTTCTCTATCAAAAACTGTAGGCATTTCATAATTTATTTGTTAGAGCCCTCTAGTTATACCTTCTAAGTTTTAGAGGCAGGGGAGAGAATCATAAATTAGCCTAATTTTGGGTGTTATGACCCACATGTATTTTCCTATGTCTTGATTGGCTTATCGAAAAAAGAACAAGAAGGAGTTTTTCACTTTCTGAAACAAAGTCTGTGAGATAAAATCTGACAAAAGCTCCAAAACAATATCCCCTTCATGTTCCGCTCAGCATTTTGAGTCAAAAAATGTGCTGAACTTAACTCCACCTGATGGAGCGTCTCTACCCCTGTTTAGGTATGTTATGCTAAAAGAATCCACTAGATGTCACTATGTTTAATGGCATACCTTTACAGTCCGCTTCCTTACAGGACGTTAGCGACAAACAAAAAAAAAAAATAATCCAGACATGACAGACTTTTTTCTAGTTCAGCTGTTCTTTTATAGTAAAACTAATAATTTAATTAAAATTGACAATTTATAACACAATGAAATAAAATTAATTTGTTGTTTGTTTTTTAATTGTCTACAAACATGATGACCAGATGGTTGAATTATCATTTAGTGACAGAAACAGTGATTCGAATAATATATATCTATATATATATATATATATATATATATATATATATATATATATATATATATTTATGAAATAAAGAAAATCTGTCAGTTCATGTCAAAGCATTATGCATTAGTTTTAAGAAATTGCTGTTATTTTGCACCTTTTCTTGTTGCTCCCTGGAAAACAATGGAAATGAATGGAAACTCTCAGACGGCTCAGTAGACACGTCAAACGTATTTTGCAAAACAAATCTAAATACCACCCAAGTGCTTCCAGTTTGAGCTAGCTGCTACAAGCTGAGCTAATGCTCATGCAGCTAATCAGGCTAAAGCTACTAGCAGTGAACGTCTCCACACAGACCTGAGGATGAAAGTAAATGGAAGGAGTTAAGTACAGCGCTTGTTAAATGGGTGTCAGCTGACTGCAAGAGACGAGTTGTCCAGTTGACATCATTGTTCATGCAATCATTGTTAAAACTGTTGTGAAATGTAAAATAATAGAATTCTAAATAAGATTAATCATGATTATAGAAAATAATTGTTCAACAGCCCTAAAGGATATATGAAAAATGACTTTTGTTAATGACAATTGTTAACAACATCTATTTAATGTTAAAAAAATGAAAAGAATGATCACTATGTTGACCTTTTCTGAAATCCTATCCTAATCCTAACGTAACAAATTGGTTGGTTTACTCAACTATTACTAACAGTACATGATTTTGCTTTTACCATGAAGCAACATCTCAACCATTTGACCCACACTGGAAAAAAATCATTTATTTTTATTGCCCCAAGGACACAAATAAATGTGAAGAGAAAAAATGTTCCAGTGTTTTCTTGTTACTGGGGATATTAAATGAATATAGCAGCTTCAACATCTTCATTATCAGTATTCTACCACCGGAATAAATAAATAGCATTATTTTGAGACATCATGATACTCTATGCTACATAAACTGCACTCTCCTGCTTGCATGAGGCATGATTGATGCATGTGCGGTAGATCCTCAATAAGTCATACATATTTAATACAGTAAATGATCTTTCACCTCCAATTTCACCTGATAGATTGCACGTGTACAGTATGAAATATTGCATGGTTGTATTTTTAGTTACGCTAACAGAGAGTACACAGCACATAGACAGAGGCCACACAGGCTGATTATGTTACACTGATAAAACTAACGCCAGCCATCCATCAGAGGCTCTGGGGCTGCAGGGGAGGAGTTTGTCTTTGTGGTTGAATCACAGTGAAGCAGTAAGTTTTCAAACTCTGAGGAGAAGTTTACTCTCAGAGGAAGTAAATTACAGCAAAGAGCTCAGACAGGCCCATCAGGCTTAGTGGAAGTTAAGAGGACTAGAATCGGATCTGTTCCAATCAACACCTGGCAGGATGACAGGTTACCAAAACGCTGTCCAGCTAACAAGCTACTTTTGTTTAAGAGCCCTGTTTGCTTGTAATTGGGCAAAAAAAAATGACAAAATAACAAACATTTGCACAATATGAGAGATTCTCAGAAAGGATGAGAGGACAATGTGTGTGAAATATCGTGTTTCTGATATGGAAACATTATATATCATCATGTCATCGTGTTATTCAGCCTGCAGGTTTCTTTGAATAATTAATCACACGAGCAAGGGAAATTAATTATCTTCTGTTTATGCTACAGCTCACCATTCTGTGTAGTCAAGTCAAGTCAGTGTTTGTATAGCCCAATATCACAAATTACAAATTTGCTTCAGAGGACTTTACAAACTGTACAGGTGACACCAGCCTCTGTCCTTTACAAACGATCCTCACATCAACAAAGGAAAAATCTTTTCTGTAGTTGCACCATGACTCAGCCTTTGTTGTGTTTATATTGCAAAAGGCCAAGCTCCACTCAATTTCCTTCTTATCTAAATTTCAGGATTTAAAATTCTGAATTCTGAAAAAAATGAATTCTAAAGCTTCTCAAAGTGGTTTTGTTAAAGAAAAAAATACAAATCAGTTAAAATTACACTTCAGTTTGGCTGGCTTCTTGGAGTTCTTTTAGCTTCCCACAAATCCAGGGAAAAAAAGGCCAATATAAATCAAATTTAATTTCAGCCGCCTACAGTTTGAGGATGCTTTTTCCAAAAATGGAAGTGTGAAATGAACCGCTCGAACCCTGAACAAAAAACACGAAAGTGGCAACTCTATTCAACAGATAATTGAGACTGGAGGTTCAAGGCAGCGCTTTTGTCTCTTTTCGTCTGATGGAATATTATCCTGCTGCATCCTTATTTTAGTACAATTGCATTTCTCCTCAAACTCGTCATTGAAAGAAAAGGATAAACAGAGAAACTTCAGATTGTATCGGAGCAGAAAATAAAAAGTACAATCATTTTTTGGGAAATAAAGCCAAAATGTCCCCTAGAAAACAAGCCTGCAGAGAAAAAAAAAAAAAACAACTCACCAATTCTGGTGCTAGATCACTGGTTGTGGTGCTAAACACACACGCACACACACACAAGGAAATGACACGGCGGGGATCAGCCGAGTTAATCTCGGGCAGAATCACCGGGGGAATAGCAGTCCCTCAGCTCATCAGAGTCCGAGGCAAAGTTGAGGAAGACACCTCTAGCAAACACCACCATAACACATCCAATATCCCTGACATGTTTAGCTGTCTGCCCATGTGTCCCCTGCCAGAGGAGAAAAACCTGGAGATTAGATCATATTAGATAACGGGGCAGATGACCCGCCAGGTGGGATTTTGGGGGCGTTTTGAACCTTTTCCATCAGGGACAGCAATTCTTTCGCAGTGACATGGCTACATAGCTTCCGTCCTACATCAGATAGATCAAAAATGTTTCGAACATAATGTGGTGTACACACAACAGTTTGTTGCTGCAAAAAAAAAAAAAAAACATTGCTGACAATAGATTCCCAGATAGATTCCCAAGCCGCTCTGCTGGTTAATTATCATTCCTTTATAACTTCCAGAAAACAGCTGAGCCCTCCTTTTATAAAGCCATAGACAATATTCCCTGAGACTGCACACACACAGCCACACAAAAGCCAGTCAGAAGCAGACCCACCAGGCCTTTCCTGCTGTTTTCAAAATGAATGTCAATTGTTTGAATAGGTCCTTTTGATGAACTTCTCCAAACCCCATCAGAATTAGATTTTGGGATACAAAAGAGGATAATTATATATACATGATCTAACCACCCATAGCATATAATTAACAGCATCAAACAAGGTCTGGGGGTAAGTCAGGGAGTGTTTGGTCCTGCTTGGTACACACTAACACAGTGTTGTGTGGAAACGTGTGCCAAGAGTACATAAGTACTTTGGAAAGTAAAGCTGGAAACGTCAGGCTTTGGTGTTGTGATAGTACTGAACAGCCCCCTCCCTCCTCCACACAGCTCACTCCTTTAGCAACTCCTCTTCAGAAAATTCACAAAGGAGCGAGCTGTGTTTGTGGATTCCTACCATGGTGAGGCTCGAGGAGGAGCACTGAATTATGGGCAACCCAGTGCTGAATGAAAGAAAGATTTCTAAAACTTCCTGCAGAGCAGCTGAGCTCTCCGGGCCCACTGAACAGAATTTGATTTATGTTTAATTTCACTATTTTTCTTTTCTTGCACCTGACTCCTGGACAATGACAAGGGCCTTGAACGTCTGCTGCAGCTGGAGCAGAGGGACTACTTCCATATTGTCTAATAATAACTCCCGTGCCATTCACTTGGAAGGCATTATCTAGATTTTCTTCAATCCATTGTATATTGAAAAACCATCTTGTGTGTGTTCCCACTAAACAATCTGTGCACACATGGAGCTTAATTGCGAGTATAGCACAATGATTCTTTTTAATGCAACTGTTTGTCATGCTTGGGAGTGTATAACCCACATGCACATGGCCTCCATATGGAGAAGTTTCCACCAACTCCTCGCTGTGGTCCACCGCTCCACTCTGCGGATCGCAAAAATACTTTAATCATCTCAGATGTAATTGACAAGCTTGTTTTAACTATGTCTGTGCACAGCCACGGGAATGTGATTTGACATCTGTTGCGGAAGCCACTGATGTTGCCTTACTTCTGGTGGTGGTAGTACAGTTAGTAATTCAACTATATATATATATATATATTTTTTCCATCTCAATTTCCTCTCCCTGCCTCCTCCCTCTCTCTTTCTCTCTCTCTCTCTCTCTCTCGCTCTCTCTCTCCTCCCACACACAGTATATTCTGGTACTTTGATAAAACAGTGAAATTAGAGGTCATTTTTGTGAGCTCCAAAAATAGAAGGCAATCCAAGTTTTCCAGCCACCAGGTCTCTGTGGAGTCTGGTCGAATCAGAAATGTGAGAATGTAATACTAAAACAATGTTAAGAGAGCACCCCCTGCTCCCTGCCAGTACCATACAGAGACACACCCCTCCAGATAACAGAGTTTCATTAGAGGCACATGGGTGCACAAACATGATGGAACCTGAGATTAACATCATATCATATCATAATATGATAATATAATAATGCCACTGTCGCTTTAAATGAAGGAATTGGTGACAGAAATACTGGATATAAACTATGTCATCTATCTCTGTATCTATGTGTCTATCCCCTCTGTAGATCCATTTATCTCTCTATCTATCTATCTATCTATCTATGTATCTATCTATACATCTATCGTCTATCATCTATCTATCTTTCTCTCTATCTATACATCTGTCTATCTATATATCTATCTATCATCTATCTATACATCTATCGTCTATCATCTATCTATCTATGAAACTGTCTATCTATACATCTATTGCTCTATATATCTATCTATCTATACATCTATCTATCTAGCTATCTGTAGATCTATCTATCTATGAAACTATCTATCTATCTATCTATACCTCTAGCTATTGATCTATCTATCTATCTATGGAACTATCTATCTATCTATCTATCTATCTGTAGATCTATTTATCTATTTAGCTATCTATCTATGAAACAATCTGTCTATCTATACATCTATCGCTCTATCTATCTATCTAAGAAACAATCTGTCTATCCATACATCTATTACTCTATCTATTCTATCCATCTATCTATCTATCTGTAGAGCTATCTATCTATCGATTTATCTATCTATGAAACTATCTATCTATACATCTATCTATCTATCTGTAGAGCTATCTATTTATCTATCTATGAAACTATCTATCTATCTATCTATCTATCTATCTATCTGTCTGTCTACCTGTCTATCTATCTGTCTAGGGCCAGCAGTAATTTCCTCTTGTCTTTCATGCTCGTCAGGGAGCTGGTGGACAGAGGATGTGATGGGGCTGTAATGGAAGCCGAGCATCACAACAACATCGGCAGGACAGGGATGCAACAAGATGAAGGAGGAGAGAGGCCGAGGCCAAAAGGGCTGAGCTGTGAGAATGAGGGGGAGTCTTTATAAGCTGTTTGGGATGAAGAGGGACAGAAATGGCTTTACGTAAAGGAGAATATCACTGACCAGAATTAACAGCAAGTTTGTGTTTCATTCTGCAGTTGGCTACTAAACCTCCATTAGCGAGCGATCATCCGTGAAAACAATAACTGCAACTATTGCCAATTCAGACCGGGATTAGAACTGTTAAAACACATCTCAGTCGTATCGTTTACTTTTTGTGCTGTATATTTTCCAGTTCTTCTTCTAAACTATAGTGCATGAGATGAGAAAGCACAATAGTCTGTTGTTATTCTTCCTCTCAGGTGCTGAGTGCTCATTGTTGTGATGTTTGCACACATCACCTGTCAGTCACACAGTGCCTCTAGTACTGTCACTGCTCTGGATCATTTTAGCTGTTCAATTTTGATTTTTCAAAGTGGCACTCTTGGTTGTTCATGCAGTTATGCTCACGCTATCTATCCAGTCATTATCTGTTTTAATCACTGCTTTTCCAACTTAATCCTACCTAGCTACTGGTGTAAAGCAGCCAATATAAAAACATTCACAGAATGTTTGCAGAATGTTAATTTTAGTGGACTGAACCGCAGATTACATGACAATAGTATTTCAGTCAAAATGGTAATATCCATGCATGGTAGTTGCAATATGCAATAGTGGTTATGAAGTCACTATATCTAGTGATTATATTTCCAATTCTCAATAATAGTATTTTTCAATAAATCAAAACAGCCTGTGTCCTATAAAATGACGTTCCCATTCCAATTAAACTGCATCAGTCAGTTGTGTTTCCACGACATGTATGTAGGGTTATTCTCTCCTGGATTATGGTTGCAGTTTTCATGGTTAACACTGTATATGGAATACAAAAAAATGTAACTGGGGTTATCAGTGTTTATCACTGGTTTTGAATAGGAGTGATGGGTGATAAATTAAAATACAAATGTAATCTGAGAGAAAATGTGTTTTCCTCAAAAAGTAATTGACATTTTATTGCATGGTCATTTTTAAGGAGACCAAAAGGCCTGATGTACGTAAACTACTACCACTCTACTACTGAAGTATGGAGCACTTTATGAACAAAAATGGCAACTAGTCTGGAGATTGACATTAATGCAGTTTAAGCATTTTTTTGTAAATAATTTTGCAGAAAACACACAAAATATTGAGGGGTGGGTACTGAATCCAGATCTGATGGCACATATTCACCACCACTAGGTGCTGCCAGTTCCAGCAAATCCTGCACATATCCGCTCAGGCCAGCTTTACTTGTTGGTCTGTGACGCCCACTCTCTAGTGCCAAAGTTGAATGTCTTCGCCTTACTTTTTGCCATGCTGCCTGAAGGTCACCACCGTCTGCACTGGCACTGAATGTTGGCATTGAATACTGTATGTCCTCACCCAGTGTGAACTTAACTCTTTGGGCAGCTAGACTGGTGGATAATCTTTTAGAACATTCAGGACTAAGCACCATAATTTGATGCATTAGTAGAGGGAAAGCAGGAGACAAAAGAGGAGGAGTGATTTGAACCGCAGAATGTGCTAGTGTTTTTTTTTTAACTTAGGAAGGAACATAGAATAACTGCAGAAGAGCCCTGAATCACCTTGGAAATGGCAGAGAGTGAAAGACGGGACTGGAGAGAAGCTGAGAGGCTTGTTGAGAAGAAAGAGCTGAAGACACACTGACACTGGCACTCTGAAGCAGAAGAAGGATGGAGCAATGCAAACTGCGAGTAGAAGAAAAGAAAATATGAGGCCAAAGACCCGTCACTTCCAGTCGTGTTCATGCAAATGAAAACTGCTGCAGTTTATTAATTTCCAAGGCCTTGTTTTGCCCTATATTCTCAAATGTCGCAGTCAATCTGAAGCCTGAGAGAAATGTCAAACTTGTATCAGAATAAATTCAAACTCTCAGGTAGTCTGTGGTAAAATATGCGTTCGTATATAGCAGGGGAGTCTCCGGTAAACACTGTGGGGAAATGCAGATGCCACTGTGGGTTCATCATCTATAAATCAATATTTTGTGTCGCCATGAGCAAAATAAGGCGTATTTTCATCGTACAGCTGCTACACATCCAATGGGAATAATACTGACTGAACACAATGTTGACAGGCAGGATGCAAATGGAATAGATCCACTTAAGTGCTGTGTTTTAGGCCAGATAATATGAATCAAGTGACACTGCGCCACTTTCCCACAAATCCTGTCAGCGATACATTGCCAAACCAAACCAATGGTTACCTGTCACTTCCTCTATTACCTCGTCTGCATTGTTAAAATATATTCTGATCTCCCTGCAATGTGGCTCACTTATTGTCGAGGTGAACGTTCCCTGGCGAGGATGACAGCGACGCTGTCGACGCTCAGCGCTGACCCCGCTCCAATTTCCTCCTCATCTCATTTCTACACGGCTGCACTCAACCAGAGAGAGAGACAGAGAGAGGGAAGAAGAAGAAGAGGAGAGTCATCTTCCGAATGGAAATGGCCACTTTGAAAGAGGCTCTGGAAAATGGGCCGCCCCCCAGTGTAGTTTCATGGCAGACGAGGGCATCAAAAGAGCTCTGCACCGCCACAGCAAAGGATACTAATGATCCCATGATGCTTGGAAAGGGGTGCTGGAGCATTAACCTCGCCCTGGACGACCCATCCTATGTAGGTCAAAATGAATAGGTTCTGCCTCAACGCCCCTCTACCTGAAAATGACAGATTCTGTCCTACTCCCCCCACTCTATCACAAAATGACAAAGGAGGCCTTTTCGTGACATATCTCTGGGTTATACTGCTGATAAAAAAAAAAAAAACACATTACAAAAGCTTTTCCATTGGAACAGAAGCTTTTTCTTGCTTCAAATGTAGAGGGCCATCTTCCAATCAGTTATCCTAATTGTATTTGTTTCAGTACAATTTAGCTTGTTTGAAGGATTTTCTGGAACGGAGGCAACATCGGAGCAAAGAACAACTCTTATCCTTTCAAGTAAATTGTTCACTTAAGGACTTTTTAGGACAGATCATACTCCTTGAACCAGAGCTAGTGCTAGTTAGTGACACAGTCTAGACAGAGCAAGACCGGACAATGAATGAAACCCATTTACATGGATATGTTTTAATAAATAAAATAATAAAGACCACATTTCCCAGTTAAGATCGTTCTCAAGAGATAAGAGGGCAATGCAATAAAGAAGGTCTTAGTTCAGAAGAGTTGCTAAGATAAGAGTATTCCCTAGATGCACTCTTAATGCCCTTCTTAGGATCACTCTTAAGATCGCTCTTTGAGATGCTGTTAACAGGAGCTGATCACTTCCAGTGTGCTGAAACTAAATCAATTGATGTCAGGCAAATCGATCACGCAGCATTTAATCAGAGCATAATTTGCACAGACACCGCTACCTAACATTTTCCATTCCAATTCCATTTGCATGACGAAAACAAGACTACAACTAAATAAGAAGTACACGTTGTAACAGAATCATGAGGAAACGAGGTATTATATTCAAACTAGGGCTGTCAAAGATAGACAGAATAGTTATAGTTAAAGTTATTTTTTCTTCTGTCAGATTTTGGTGCGTATGTTTTAATGAAGGCCATACAGGGCCTTCATTAAAACATATCAATTCAAGATTCACTGTTTATTGTCATATGCACAATAAGGATGTCTTTCCCTGAAGAATAAAATCAATTCTTTTCTTTCACCAGTTTACGCTAAATAATAAAAATCTGAAGTATAAAACAGATAAAGATATATACGGTGCACATTGTTTTTAATAACCCCTTGCTTAGTGTAATATCACAGCTGGATCTGAGAGTGATCGGTCACCAAGAGGACTATTAAGAGTGGGTCAGCTCGATCTTAGAGTTTCTTCTTAGTGAAAAAGCTTCTTAAGCTGGGAAACATGTTTTTCTTTCACTGGAACCCTAAGAGCATTCCTAAAAAGCCCTCAGTGCTAAGAGCCGCTTACCTCAATCTGGGAAACATGGCCAAAGTATTTTTACTCAACCAACCTGATCTCAGGTGAAGGTGTAGCGATTGCACAACATTTTAAGTAATTTTAGTTTTAATCATAACACATTTTAGGCTTGTGAGCCCAACGCTTATGAGTTGTTCTCACAACGTTGCAGAAGTACTGCCATCTACATGGCAACGCAATAAAGAGTGACAAGGATATAATACATATGCCACACTGATAGTTGTAAAGAAGCACAGAGAGATCCACGAAAAAGAATGAAAGAATACAACGAGCATGCGCATGAAGTCCTTGTTTACTACTAATTCTAGTCACATGATGACGTGACGTCATCTTTAGCAAGAACGCCGCAACGCAACACTGCAACTCCAAAACGGCGTTCTCAGATCTTCTCACTCTGGAACCCGTTGTCAGAAAATGCCATTGTTGGTCTCCGACAACGACGGCGTCGTCTGTACACAAGGCAGAATCTGTATTAAATTTTGTCAGATTCACAGAATTCTGTTGTCATGTGGAGGTCACCTTAGACTTTGGGTGTCATTTAACATCATGTCGTTGCCATGAAATAGCCACCACCAAACTCCATTTAGTTAGGCAATAAAAACACGGTTCAACAGAAAAAAAACTTCATGTCTGAGCTTAAAGAAAGTATGTAACCTATGTAAAATATATATATATATATATCTGTATATATATATATATATATATATATATATATATATATATATATATATATATATATATATACATGTTTCGTAACAACGTAATGAATGTCACAAATACCTGTCTCCTGGTTGTTAAGCACTTTTTATTGCTAGCACTGAGCATACTGTAGCATATTTGCACACATGTTCAGTCAGCGCAGACTATATAAAGACAGGTTTGTTGTGAATAGAGGTAGATCACCGTATGAGCAAACATACCTGTGCCTTATATGGTTAAGAAATGACAGATTGGCTCTTCAACATATGACAAAACAACTCGCTAAGATGAATCTTTGTTGGTTTGATTGGTATTAATTAGACACGCATCTTAAAGGCCTTGTGTACCAGGATAATGTGACGTGAACAGCATCGCATATTGGAGGCATGAGTGTGATATTGATTCAGTCGCACATGTTCCCCTGCAACAGCGGAATAAAAGACATTTGTGAGAATTAATGAGCTGATAGGATTATGATGCAGTGTAAACTCTCCTTCAGTTCCCTTATGAGGTAATAATGACACAATTTATTCATACAGACATGTTGCCAGATTAATTTTCCACCAATTTTGAACAATTATCATTATTGGAGGGGGGATTTTATTCAAGATAAATGAGGTGAAGAAAAGTTTTGCTTGCTTCAGTGCTGTTGAATGCACAGACAGAGCATCCTTATTAAGCACCACTCCTAATTCCAAAAGCGCTCTCATTCATCATTCATAAACATTTGTTTTGTGCAGTTATTTTATTTGTTTTTCTTTGCTTCGCTTTTCCATGCCCAAGGCTTGTTTTCGCACAGGAAAATATGACCATTGTGAGATTGGAGAGCTGGTTCCCCTCCCCTAGGACTCTTTAAGGGTGTTTAAAATGCATTCAAAAGATACGTGCTCATGCTCATGCTTCTTGATGTGCTACGCAGTCAGAAAGAATCACACTCCTCATCTCTCTTTATGCAGCATGCACATGCACACCACACTGTCTGGTCACACGTACGGCGTTAGACGACTGCCGCACAATCATATTTGACAGAGAAGCATCCCATCCTGCTGCTATTCCCCATTAAGCATGGCTTCTGCGGCTTTATTGGTCACCATGACAACTCTTTTGTTAACCACGAAGCTAATTAGCAATGTGTCTTGTTTTTCCCCTCGCTGTTATTCTCATGTTTTTATGCATTAGCACTCTGTCAGTCAAAAGTTTTTGAGCACCCTATATTTTAGCAGTTTTTTTGGGAGGGGAAAATCTCAAGCAGAATGTGATTGTAAATGCCATAAATTAGAGCATATACATAAGAATAATTGCAAATGAGGTAAGAACAGGTTTATAGCAATGGAGTAAATCGAAACTGCCTAATGAACTCCAAATGTCAAACTTTGATTTATCAGTCCATAATAACATTTTTTCCAGCCTGCAGCAGCGTTTGCGTTTCTTTGCCCGAGCCTCTTAACCCTGTTTTGACAGCTTAATAAAGGGTTCCGAGCCGCCACACGACCCATCAGCCCTGCTTCTTAAGTTCTCTCTGCACAGTTGAAATTCTCGTGTTTGCTCTCATTCAGCTGTGCCTTGATGTCGGCTGCAGCTGGCCTTGCATTACGCCAGCCAGCGCAACTTATGAACTTGTTTGATTTTGTTGTCGATCTGTGTCTGCCAGGCCTTTTTTTTCCATCACAGTCCTTCTCAGTTTCTCAGAGTCTCTCGATAGCAAAAAAAAAATAAATGTTTTTTTAACACGATTTTTGGGCTATTTCTCCTCAAGACAGTCTTTCATTCCTCAGAGTAATAACAGCTTGCCTTCCCTGTCGTGAGCTGTCATTTGCCCATGATGACTGCTGAGTGCTTCGGAGTGTTCCACTGGCGATGGCAATTGTTGTATTTAAGAGCCTATTAATCCTAATGGAGCTCTAAAATCACATTTTTTCACTTTTATTCATTCCTCTTTTCTTTTATTTTAGGGTGTTTACAATAGGTATACTTTAACCAAAAGTGACATCACATGGGAGTTTAAAGAAGGATTTTTGGAGTGACTGCACATATTGCACATACAATAAATACTCTACTTTGTGGACAAGGAAAAGATATAACTGAAATGATAAGGATAACTCTTATGTATCTTGTATACACCGATATTTCCTTCACTGATATTTACCGTATCTTGTACATATTTTTTCTCTGCTGCTGTGTACAGCCCAATAGCTATATCTGTGATTGTATCTCTGTGCTGTATGCAGGCATTCCTATACAATGAGCATGCTGCGTCCAGCCGTCCTTTGATGCACCAGGCTACAGACTGGAGAAGATGCCTGCACTCCAGCTCCTCTTTCTCCTGCAGCCGCGACATGTTTCCTATCAGTGCAGATAATTCCCGGCCTGGCCTATAGCTTTCATCTAAATGTCAGTGGCAAAGGCGTGTCAGGGAGATAAAAGCCCAGATAGAAGACCGGCATCAAGACACATTCAACAATGCGGAGGTGGAGGTAAAGAGCCAGACATTATATACGTAGGTACAAGATACTGACGGATGCTATAGTCTCTGTTTATAGTGTCTTACCTATTTCACACCATTCCAAAGTTTATTTCTCCAAGTTTCTTTGGTTTGGTTTAGTTAAAACTGATTGACACCAGCATCTAGCCCAGAAATCTAGACTAACCCTAGCGGCAAAAAAATATTTTTGCTCAGCAGGATGGTCTAGTGGCACACCACAGGAGATAATCCTGGCTCAGACAAGAATGCGGCTGACCAATCACAATGCTCTTTCTGCGTAGCGAGTCGTTGGGTTGGGCGTAGCACGATGATGACAGGGCTGCATGATGCTGGAGGTAGCAAAACAAGGAAGATGGCTGTGGCTAACGAACAGCGGTCATTTGAATTGGCTCTGTCACTGAGTTTGGAAGAGTTAGACTTGGGCTTTTCTTTGAAAGTTGAGCAGAAAGAAGCACTCAAGTCATCCATTCCAAAGAAGGATATATTTGCTGTTTTGCCAACCGGCTACCTTGCCGACCGGTTACGGCAAAAGTCTAATATACCAGCTAGTTCTGCCGGTAGCTAAAAGGATTACGTCACATTGTCCGTTGCTTTGATTGGTCATAGTGCTGGCCTATTACGTGCAGAGGCAGTTTGAATGACAACGGTTAGTCCCACCCACAAGCTTCAATTCTGTCTATTGACTGCCCCCAGACTATTTGATGTTATAGTCTGGCTTGCCAGGTTAACCAGCATCCATTTCCTTCAGCATCTTTGCTATTTCGATGCCGAACTCTCATCCTTGGAGTTCTTTGAGCACTGCAGTATGGCCCACTCAGAAATAGTCATATCTAGACCACTGACCCAACAGAAATGAATAAAGCAATGAAGATTAAGTCATTGTGAGGTGAACTGCAAATGTCTGATTCATGTCAAATTAAAGCCATGAACTACCTCAGTGCCATCAGGCCAGGGAGCTCTCTCAAGTCTTCCTGTTTAGTTGTGACCCAGACTATCCTTTAACCAATGATGCACATGATGCGGCCCTCAGCATGGGCCGCCACCCTGGCAAGATTCCCTTTCACTCTGAACTCCAAGATGAGGTCACAACCCAGCTCTCTAAGGGGATCATGACCACAGATGGGGCCTTGGATTCCCGCATTCACCGCTGTGTTTGATCTCCAGGCCGAGCTGCAGCCTCGGTGAGGCACGGCTGCATCTGAATCAGCCTCATGACAACACAAAAATGGGTTTGTGTTTGTGTTAACTCACAATGATTGGTTTCACCGAGCGCCAAGGATAATTACCAAGGGGTTTCCTTTATTGAATGGTAATTACAAAAGACAAATAGACTCCAAGCAACTGACTTCCTGAGTAAAACAGCTCTCTCCCAGTGTAGCTGTGGGTGGTGATGCCGCCAAGAGTCAGCGTGTTTATTGATGTTGCTATCCGCTCAAAACTCTGAAATAAATAGCCAAAAGGTGGCTGATTAAAAAATGAATGGATGAGGGAATAATCATACAGTTTACAGTGTGACTTGACCAGCTTTCTTTATTTTTACTGAACACAAATTGCTCACAGCTTAAGTGAGGGTAATAAATCAAAACCTTCAGCACTGAGTGTGCTTTCCTACACTCTCAGAAATAAGGGTTCTTCCCAAATGACTTGGGTTCTATCCAGAACCATTTCCTTTTGAAGAACCCCTTTCTGAAGAAAACCTGCTAAAATAAAACCAATGTTAGAGTGCAGAAAGAGCTTTCAGTATGGGAGAACCAAACTCCAGAGTAATAATTTATTCACTATAATGACAGAATCATGTGGTCATGTGTTTGATACTTTATGGAATAAATAAAATCCGATCAGATGGGGGACCCTGGCACAAAATCATGTCAATGGGAGTCCGTGGTATACTTTTGTGTCAGGTTAAGGGCTCTTGATGAGAAAAAGTTTGTTGTTTTAAAGCCAGTTTATAGTTTGAGAATGCTCTGTGGACCAGAGGCTTCAACAGCAAGGACTCATCTGAAAGAGGAGCTATGACGCTAATTTTCAGGTTCATACTTGTATTTTGCATTTCTGCTAAAAACACAACAATCACTTTTGTTTTCTCGTGCTGGCTCCTATGTTATCTCTCTGTCTGAAAGGCTCTTCAGACTCTGCTTCAGCTCCACTCTAACTGACTTTATTTCTAGACAGGTATTCAAATGTGTAGGAGAGAGAAACTCCCTTTCCAAAACTATAAAAGCGAAAAGGCAAAGCACAAAGAATATGGGTCCCCTTTAATGTTACCATATAATGGTACCGTGAGCGTTGCGGGTTGTGCTGGACCACATCAGCCTGGCCTGTTGACGAGCCTAAGGGCCTGTTTACGCACCATGTTTTTGCACTCTCAAATTTGGCACCATTGATGTAGACATGTAGAACTCCAAAGCAACACTGCTGTGTCACACAAGGGTTCCCAAGCACTTATTTATCAGTGTGCGACAGCTGCCCCTCGAGATAAAAACAGTTCACGCAGAGCACATCATGTAAATAGCAGTCTACAGTAAATATATAGAGGAGAAGTTAATCATTTTAGTGCAAGGCTATCCACGGCTTTACGATGTGGCCCACTGACTGTTTTACTCCATGCATGTCACAACATCTGGTTGAAAGGGCGCAGACAAATCAAGCAGTGAAGGGACTGTGAGGGGAATCCATTTATCTTTGTTCTGATTTGTTGAGTTTTGTCTGTGATTCTGGCTTGTATAAAAGGAACTATCAGGAACCAAAAAGGGTTCTCAGAAGAGCCCTACACAGCGTTCTGCTCCACAATATTGCCATTGAATCTACTGTAGTAAACTGTATTTCCCCCTGACTTTCAGATTAATATTATAATGACCTATAATGACAATCTGCCATTTCCAGGGCCAGCCCAGTCACAAGGTATACGTCCAGATATGGAGCTAGCACATCATCACTGTAATTGACTTCTGTCCAGGTCTTGACTGAAGGTCATGCGGGCAGCCAGACAGATGAGTAATTAAAATCTCTTCTGCTCTTTAAGACACTCATTGAAGTCCACCCTTCATTTAAAACATCATTAGTCATGCTACAACTGGCCCAGGCTTTATATCATGGAACTTCCTGGCACACATTTGCATTCACACACAATATATAATCATTAGCAATATCCTAAGTAATTGAAGGTGGCACTTGGGAAATGGTTACCTGACACTGACAAGTGGAGGATGGAGGGCGCTGTCAGTGAGGTGCCAGGCGCATTGCCATCTTTGCATCATCACTCATAATCTGTCAAAGTGGGATGAAGACGAGATATCTTGTCGTGTTCACCACAACTTGGACTCAGCTTGAGAAAATGCAAATATCTCATCTTCAATCAGACAATAATGCCTCCCATACACTAGAGGACTTTGATAAAACTTTTAAAAGACTGTCATCTGACACCCCCTCACATCTTAAGACTTTGAGAAGAGTTTTTAGACAAAACTTTGCAAAGACTGGGAAGCTTACAGGGTCACTAATTACAAGACTACAACTAGATTCTCTGGAGATTACTTCCCATCATGCACCTCTTGGAAATTTCCAACAACTACTTTTGAGCAGAGAAAAATGGAGCAGATGTGGTGTAACCAGTGTTATATCCCCTATATGCTTTTATTGTGAAGGATTACATGGGGAGTTAAGTCCTGTTGTGTTTACGCTGTACTTTTACTATGCAGTTTGGCTCGTAATAAAGATGTGATTTGAGCGCTAATAACTTGCTGCAGGAATCATTCACATGCAACACGACACATGAAGAGATTTTAGCTTTTGGCAGTAGCCACCATTGTTTTTCCTCTTTTTGTACGGTCTAAACAAACCTCCCCGACTTCAACATCTTCACCATGTTTGCTACTTCCTGTTTGGTACTGAGAGAGCGCACCCATTGGTTGTCTGAAATGGTGACGTCACATTTCCTATATGACAAGCCTTAAGACTTTAAGCGATTATCAAACATGATTAATATTGTTGTAACACCAAGACACGGAAAAGATGGGCTCAAATCGGGTCTTACGCCCACCTTACACCAAACGACAGTGATGACAGGAGCACGCATCGACTTTAGCAAGACAGTAAAGATTTCATTCCGACTTTGGAAATTTGTGTGTGACTTTGAAGTTGTGTGAAAAGTCGGTAGGTGTAAGGCTGGCATAAGATGCACAGTGCTGAATTAGTCCATTCTTTCTGATTTAGTTTAATACTTTGATCATTTAAAAACACATCTCCAGAAACAATTTTTCATCTGTGAGAGAGGACAAATGACCCCAATCAACACTTAAAAATCACTGAGGCACATTTGAGCCCAAATTACAGCAAGAGGAGGAAAACAAACTTTTTCAGTGAATACATGAAAAATGTTGTCTAAATTAATCTGTTTTTATGCTTCCTATATTTTCCTAACATGATCATGTCCACTCTCAAACATTTAATATATGATGTTTTTAGTGCTACCGCATATATGTCACGGACAAAACAGAAGTGTTTTATGGCATACTTCTGTACTTTCTATTATTTTCTTTAAAAAATGAGAGTAATGAATGGATATAATATGGGATAATTCCCTTATGATGTAACTATATCTGAGAAAAATATTTTTTCTCAGGCTTTTGTGAAATTATACAGAATGTAGTTATTCTGCCTTCTTCAGACAATATGTTCCACAATCCAGCAGCTCTCATTGTGACTAATTGTCAGTCTTTTCTATTATCTTGTCCTGCTCTGAATAGGAAAGCATGGGAGCATATGTAGACAGAAAATAATATGTACACGCAAACAAATGTGGGCTGGAGTGCCCATGAACAGACATCAACACACACTACACAGAAACACGATGAGAAATGCTCACATAAACAGCTGCCTTGTCTCAGTGTTTGCAGCACTGGCTGTCGACGCATCTCTGCAACAGAACCGCTGAGACGCATTTTCACCTTCTTGGCAAATTGTTGCTCACACGTGGTTATTGTGGTTATGATTTTCAAACAACTCACTCAGAACTGGAAAAGAGACAACGCACTTACAGGCAATCGCACAGATGACTCCGGTCTGGCCGGCTGCAGTGAGTGAAGGGAGAATGGACATATCACAGCTGCCTGCGGTGCTGGTGGATCCTGGCCAGTCCGTGGCCATGCCAATCTGTCATCCACTGTGTGCACAACACACACACACACACACACACACATCCACACACAGCCTGCTAGCCGGCCCATGAATCAGTCATCCCTTGCTCTTCTGCGACCTCCACTCACCACCGTTCGTTGCCTGACTTACAAAAGCAGCCTGCCACTGCTCGACTCTCTCCGTCTCCGTGGGAACCTGTTTGGAATAGCCGCTCTTTGATTTCTGTGTGACCTGCAGGCGCAATTCAGGCCTGCATGTCCGCTTCCCTGCTCCAGCGGTGTCACCGCCAGGTCCGACTAGTCATCAGGCGGACTTTTTAGGAGCATTCTCGCTCTGTTTACTTGGGCAGTTTAGGACAATAACTCAGGTGGAGTAAAATGTCTGCAGTGGAAAAAAATGCAAGGTCCTGGAGCACTGTAGGGCAGCTTGTTTGGAGGAAGTATGATCCCCAGGCCACATACACTACCTCAAACATAAAGAGTCTACGAAGAGGCTGATATTGGCATCTGACGGCTTGCTGTTTTCAAACCCAGCAGCCAGCCAGAAACAGATTAACTGAGGGCAAAACTCATATTTAGCTACTTCTTTATGTGTTCACAACAGCTTTTATCGCCGAGGTAGCTAAATCGCAGCAAAGAAGTCCATAATGAGGGCTGCTGCAGGGAGCTGCTGCAGGGAGTCAATGCAGAGTTATTTTGCCGACCACCCACCTCTACCCCCCGCAGCCCACGCCACATCTCTAACCTGGCAGGATGACAGGTTACCAAAACTTTGTCCAATTAACAAGCTACATGTGAGTCCATGTGACAAGCCCTGGTTGGCTTGTAATTGGGCAGTGCAGACCTAAATGAGCCAAATGCAAAAATGCACCAAAGTAAACTTTGACTGTTGTTGACAGAAGCAGAAAACAAACCACCGGGCACCAGCACTTGCAGTATCGATGGCTTGTCAGATTAAATACATCACATTATACAGCACTGTGCATTTACGGTACAATAAAACTTTATAGTCAGTTTACACTGAAATTCATTTGCAGCCTTTCCTGACACTCTGATTCACAATGTATAAAGAAGCAGGGTATTGGAGATTCAGATGGAACTGAGTGATTTTTTTTTTTTTAATGTAGTGTTCAATCCTAGTGCATCCAGAGAGGCTGTGATGATTGAGCAAATGTTTGTGCAGAGACATTAGCTGTGAATCTGACCACCTCCACCCTCCTTTTAACGCTGGAGCAGAGGTGAAATGAGCAGTTAAGCATATGTAACAGTTGCTGTATATTCTTTATTATGTTGTCTGACAGACTTGTTTGGCCAGAAAATCTGAAACAGAGGTAAAGCACAATCCAAACCCTATCTGATGAATAAAACATGTCCAAAGACAATCAAACTCTCTTTGACATATATAGTCACATCACAAGGCTCGGCTCTCTGATGGCTGTCGGCTAGAAACGCCAGTCCTGTCTTTATTGAGAGTGGCAGGGAGGAAGTGAGGGAGCAGGAGAAGTCCATTATCTGATCTCTCTCACTTAAACAATGTGGCTTCCCCTCGTCCTCACCACCATCACCTATGGACTTTCTCCCATGGTTCAGCAGCAGGGAAGTCTGATAATTGGTTAGACTGCTGCACAGTCAGAGAAACGCTGTTCTTTTCTTCCCTCATTAGAGACATCCACATAGCTGCATTGAAATTTCAATAAGCTTTTTTAGATTCAAGCCGCTTTAACATTTACAGATATTTTATTGACTGAATATATTCTATTTCACACCCAGGGACATGGACTGGATTTATATTTAATTTGCCTGGCTCATTTGACAACGTGTCGAGATGCTCATCTGAGAGGAAAGATCAAGAATGTTCTGTTCATGCAACAACATGCGTCTGCATGAGCATAATTGCTATAGATTTTATTTGATCAGAACATCATGATCATCATTGATCATGTTAGATACATACAGAGATGTGTTGTTTCTTAAGAAGTCACTTTGATGTTGTTAATTGTATTGGCTCTGATAACCAGTGTTGATCAAACTGACTTTAAAGCATTGTCGCACAATTTCCTTTGCAACTTGCCAGATGGATGTTACTATAGAGAGTCACGAGGCTTTTACACAGGGACAGATAACATGGTGGCTAATTGTTGTTTGTTTCAAGGCATTGTGTCAGGAAAAGCGAGCTGTGCTATCGTCATAGCATTAGAGCAGTGGCTCGAGTGGCCGCAGTGGTTGTGACAGGAGCAAAAGATGAAGTGAGATTATATTGTTATAGCACCATCATTTGCATAGGTAGAAGGGTAAGTCATAAGAGAATGACCACTGCCAGTTTTCTAATGCTATGCTACATTATGATAGAGGGTTATTGTTATTACTGAAACATATTGAATGTTATAGTTGTTCAATATGGAGTTATTTCAAATAACTTTATACACTCTTGGATAGTGCCTTTAAAATGTTGTGTCATATTTAAAGAGACACTATGTAAGTTTTTAAGTATTTTATTACCTCAAATCAACGTCTTCATTCATAAATAGATCCTAATTGGTGTAAAATAACATATACCAACAATCTGACTTATCCTCCTGGGTGAAGAATCAGTTATCTGTCTTTACATAGAGCGGGTCGCTCATACGGAGGCTTCCATGTCTTTTCTGTCTATCTAAAACTATGAACTGCAGAGAGGGACATCAAGCACTACCTGCTAGTACCTATAGGACAAAATGCATTTCCACGTTTTGCACTTTTTCCACTTTTCACAGAGAAGCAAGGTGGAGACGGCGGTTTTACTTACCCAGCACTAAACTAAAACCTGCACTGCACTTTTGGTCATAATACAAGACCATACTGTTGCCGTGCCGAATCCTCATCGCCAAAAAAGAGTAAAAGGGCCATAAAATGACCGGAGCTCCAGGCTGGGGATCCACGGTGATAGTGGCCGCCCAGGAGTTGACCCATTCCGCTTACCGTAGTTCCAACCGTGTTGCAATGCATGCAAAGTCAAATTTAACCACTAAGATGGGATAAAAAAAATTACACAGTGTCCATTTAAGAATACTAATACTATAATAATAATAGTAATATGCACTGTGGCATTAGAGAACTAATGATAGCTGTATTTTGTACTACACACTTGACGGATAAGATATTTCTGGTGTCAGTTTAAGGCCTTTACTTTTCCAAAAGTAGTTTCCCATGAAAATAATGTGCCTGTACTGTATGTTGTTTGATTAAATCACCTCTGAAATACCTCAAAAAAGTGTTCCATGTGTGATAAAAAACAGAAGAAGTTTCATGTTATGAATTCACACATTTTTTTCAAGAAAATATCTGCAAAGAGATAATGAGAGCTGCTATGTTGGCTATACTGTAATATGGACATCTTGCAAGAAGCAGCTAATAAGCACCTTTAGAGAGTTTTCCCATGCACTGACCTCACTGTTACCTCCATGCATCCAAACAGCACCTGTCCATTTTACACTAAGGACCTGATTCAGCGTTGCCTCCCTTCTGTTTTCTGACTAGATCTGCATTATGCTATGTTGCTGCACACTGATTAAACTTACAATGTCGTACTATATGTTGGCAATGCATTGTGAAAACTGACCTCATGGGGAAAAGATAAAACAAAAAATCTGCCAAAAATTTCCAAAAATCTGGGCTGATACTGATAAAGCAAAATGATCTCAACTCATCGTACACAGCCTCTCATTTTGATCCAGGCTATTAGACATATTTTGCCTCGATCTTAGTGATTATACAGGCGGGATGAGCCTCCAGCATGCCTCTGTTTTGTTGTCCTGCCATTTGCAAGGCCTGGTGGGATATGACTAATGGAGCGTTGTGCTTAAAGGATTGTGGTGTCTGGTGCGAGTTGTTCCCTGGGTCGTGGTGAAGTTAATTACCTGGGATTGAACAGTTACTTTGTCCCTCTCCCGGGATGCAGTCTGCAGGCAGGAGAGGAAAGTGATGCGTCTTGAACTGGCTGCAAATCCAGGTCACTGTGGAAAAAACAACATCCAAATACCCTTTTCTCCTGCCCTGCTGTAACCCTCCTGTGTGTCGCTTTGATCTCTGCATATGGCTTAAGAGTCAGACTCATTTCAATGGAGCCATAGGACACCAATATGTCCCAATATGGGGAGGATAATGGCTGCTTCTCTTACACCTCTGTGTACGCTGTGAAAGAGAAAAGGAACGTGTCTGAGCTATTCACAAATTCATTACTTTACAGGGCAATTTACCACATACTGTGCAGTGCTTTCAAACATGATCCCAGTGTTCCCCATGAAACTAAAAAGTAAATGTTGAGTGTACACGTTATGTGACTTTGTTATACTTGTTACAGAAATTCAGCTAAGGGCAGTTGCCATTATTTATGCTAGGGTCAGGATTGATACGCTACATTGTTACATTACGTTTTTACGAGGAGTGGGCGTTGTTCAAAATTTTTTATATGATGCCAATTTTGATACCTTTGTTTCGATACCAGTTCTAGAGCAATACTTTTTTCCAATACCACAGTTAACTCTATTACTATTAGTATTGTTACTTTATGATTTCAACTCAGTAAGTTATTTTTGTGTAATTTGGGTTTTATCATGATAGACATACCAGACAATGGTAAATGATGATCAATAGGCTCAGGCTGCTACCACTTACTCTTTAGTACCCTTAATATCTTGAAACGGCCCTGGACATTAATCCTCTGTTTTACGATGTTTGTCGCCTTATGCTTGGAAAGTGGGGGGTGTCAGTGTCTCTATGAATCTGAAGGGGACATGCCCCCCGATCCATAGTGACATCTAAGAGCATGGTCCAAAGACACTTCAGTATCGGAATTTGGCACCAAAAAAAAAAAAAAAAATTTTTTTAGACACCTGGTGCTACAAAAGTATCGAAGTTCGGTATCCAGCCCTAGTTACTATGTTACATTGTTACAGTTGCTAACCTTAACCAATTTGTTTTGCTGCCTATACCTCACCAATCCTTTTGAGAAACATTTTTACAATTATCATACACACAGGTACATATGTGAAATTCAACCTCTCCATTTAACCCATCCTTTAATTTCCTTCCTTTTAGGAGCAGAGTGCTGTTACGTAAAGTGCTCAGGGAGTAACTTGGATGTTCCGTGACTCGCTCAAGGACACAACAACATGTAGACAGTAGTACCCAGGTATCGAACTATCAAACCTGGCTGAAGGATGACCACTCTACCCACTGACTAAAATATTCACAAACATGACCTAGCGAGCTTAAATACAAACTTGTCATAGGTATTAATTGTGGAACTGACAATAAACTGGGCCGGATGAAAGCACCCAGGGGAACAATTAGGAAATTTATGGGTTAATTCTCTGCTTCAGAACTGAGGACACAATAAAATAAAGCTCATGCGAGTATTAGAAAAAAGAAAACAGTCACTGGGTCCACAAATTCAGTCTCTCATTCATCATCTATGGAGTACCCTGATGTTATGAGGCCAATATTAAATCTACTAATGGAGAATATTTTGATTCTGATGCTTTAACACTCATTGCATCCCACGGTTTACAGAAACCTGGACTATTTCTGGTATCTGAGTAGTTGAAGGAAAGAAACTCATTTAACTTTGTTTGAGAGTCACCTGGATAAAACCTTGAATTACTTCACTGCTTCCTCAGATAGCAAAGCAGCATCAGTGAGGAAATGTCAGGTCTTAACCCCCATCCCTAAGAAAACAAACAAACAAAAAACAGTAACCTACAAAAGGCTTGGCTGAAAAAAAAGAATTTAAAAATGGCTGAATATAGAGGGTGAAGAAATGAAAAATAAAATAAAAAAGATGAAGAAATCCCTATGAGTGTTGGAGCGTTTATCAGGGGATATATATCCCCAACTAGTTGGCAAGTGTGCAATGAAGCCTGCCACAGTGTCACGCCGCAGTGTGGCTTTTAATAGGAACACGGCTTAAGAGGCCCTTACATCTTTCGTTTCACTTGAAGTTGTCACTCAGTAATCCCTCGGTAAAGTGTAATGCCGCTGGATTAGCGCCGCAACCCCAGATTTCCAAATTATCATCTGAAAAAACCCACTGAATGATGTCGCTAATAGGAACCAAATTATGCAAAAGAGGAAGAGGGCCACAACTCCCCTCCTCCTTCTACCCTTTTTCAATTCGGCATGTCACTTTGTCTCTCTCGCTGTAACTTTTCGAACAGGCAGATTAGCATGCCGCTGTGTTCATGTCCACTAGCTGCTCGGAACTTGGAGAAAAAAAACAGTCCAGATGAATATACAGCATCACAGGAGGATTTATTAATAGGGGGCAGTCTCAGTCCATCTGTGGTTGAGCTCAGGCCTAATCCTTCCCTCCGACTGAATGAGACTGTACAAATTCCCCATGACGGCCCACGTCAACAGCTGCTGGAGTGGGTGGGGAGGATGAGAAGCAAAGGGAATGGAGAGGAAAGCGTCCAAGGCCTCCTCCCACTGTCCACACTCCCTGGAGTCATCTCATCCAAAGCCGAACCCGAGACTCTCCATGTTTGTTGTGATCACTAAACCCAGAGATTTCCACTTTTAGGATAAAGATGATTTCCACCGGCCCTCCTCCAAACCCACACACCAAGTCTGACATAGATTCTCTTTTTTTGGCAAACCCTCACTGCATGTCTTTTCTCTTCCTCTGTCTAACTCTTACAGGGCTCTATCTGTCTCTCTCCAAAAAAAAAAAGAGTGCATTTCATCTCAAACCATGCTAAACCTCATGCACTCTGGGATCACGCGCTGTTTTTTTTTTTTTTTTGTCCATACTTTGTCAACTCGGTATCAGAGCTCCACAAAGCCACAGCATTGTGACTGCACCCTTGACTGTAGCTGCTCACCCCGCCCACCGAGAGATCAATGCCGATAGAGAAAGAGACAGAGGGAGCAGACATGTTTTTGCCGTTCCACTTCTTTCTTCAGACACAGCCAGGGGACATAGGAGGAGGGATGATGGTAGCTTCAGCCTGCTCTCGCAGCACAATTGGGCTGCCTGCCATGAGCCCCATGATTTATGATGCCGTCAAAATGTACACTGTTTTTTCGGTTGCTTCACCAAGGGTCACTGTGTTGTCTTAGATGCCTCTATCTCCTGGTGTGCTGCGATGCTCTCACATCTAAAAAAAGAACAACTAATCTCCAGCAGTCAGTGTCCATTTATCTGCTATGCCCGAATATGATGTTGAAATGCTAATCCTGCATTTTTTAATATTCTTTCTCATTCTCTGTGATAGAATCTGTTTGTCCCTTTGTTGCAGTAGTAAGGAGCATTATCTTAGATGCTATGTGTACATCGCCTTCAGATGTTAGCACCAATTACCAGAGAAACCTGCAGAGCTGCAAATCTGCATAGAGGGGACTATTAAGCTTTGAATGTGACCTTAAATGGTGAACGTCTGCATGTATACCTTTACATATGCATGAAGCTGTGCTGTTCACACTTTTGCAGAGAACCTTGCAGAATTCAGGAAGAATTATCATCATTTCACGGGACACTTTTTTGTGCATTTCCTGCCAAATCTGGATGAGTAAATGTGACATGACAAACTGTTTAGGTGTGCGGCTAATTCATTTACCCTCACGCACACCCCCTCTACCCCGCCAGTGTCAGGAGCACCACCAGTTCATTTGCGGCGGTGCTCTCGACGGTGAGAGGGATTTCTCTCCGTCAAAGGACACGGCTCGGCTCGGCTGATTAGCCATGCTCACTGAGCATGCCCGGACGCCGTTAAAGAGGTGGAATGGATTCTGCTCTGGTAGAGGGAGGGGCAGGGTAAGAGGTGGAGAGGAGAGAGGTTTTTTTGCCGACACAGAGTGCAAAAGCTGAGGTTGCATGCTAATAAACACAGGGTGTCACGGTGTCATGCAAATATAAACTCCCCTTGGCAATTTCTCTGCATGTTCGCTACAGTCCCTGCGTGCCATTTCCCCTCACTGCTGTTAAGGTGGCCTGAAGTATGGTTTTGACTTCTGCTTTTTTAACTCGTCCAAATGCCATTCTTAAATCCTTTTGAAATGATTCAGTATGATTTATTAAATGGTATAACTGAACTGGCTCAAAAGTGCCAGCCCCCCTTTTAAATCAGGCAGCCCTGATGTTCTTCAAGCAAGAGCCAAGACATTTTCACACTATTGTATTAAAATTCCCAATAAATATGACAATTGAAACCACATGATCTGCCTCAGAGTGTGACTCATATGAAAAGAAAAGTCACATTGTTGTGATATTTCTTTGTAAGAATATGAGCACTTGGCAGTAGAACGTTCATGATCTGGGATAAATTAGTCTCTTGGCCCTCTGAGCTGATGAGAATCCTTTAAAATATTCCCACTGACTAATCTGCTGATCAGCATGAGGTGTGGCTGCCATTCTGTCAGCAGAGAATTATGTTGATTATTGCACAATGTCAGAAAATCTGCACCGAGGTGGGTTTTTTTTTTTTTTTTTTTTTTTGTTATTTTTGTTCCTCAGGAACAGCTAATGCACTTCTTTTTGCTGCCTAACACCAATCTCCAATCAGCAGAGAGTAGTCAGAATGTGCCGGTGTGCAAAGTGAACAGAGACTGCAAAGGACAGATCATAATCCCTGTTTTTTCTTCTCTTAAAGAGGAAAGAATGAAGCTGAAAAGGGTATTTTTGAAACTTGAAAATGTCATCTCATTATTGGGAATTACCAGAGGAGGCCATATCTTCATGTTCAGTATGTACGCACAGAGGCCAAACACAAGTGCAAAGACCTTATCAGTTTTCCAAATTAGTAATATGTGTATGGAAGAAACAGCACTAAGTCTGTCTTAGTGCTAACGTGCAGACCCACAGTTTAATTGGCTTCAGTGTATGCTTAGGTACCCATGCCAGGGTCCTATTAAAACATGCTAACCACTTTATATATGGAGGCACTGTACTGTAAATTAGATTAAACAACAACCCCTTGGTCATTATAAAAAGTCGATCAGTTGGAAGTTGCAGAACAAAATACTTTAATTTAAACTTTGCCTTGGCATCATTTATCTCTCACTTGCTCTTATTATCTTATGTAACCAGAATATAGGTCTTATATTAGTGAAAGTACATATCTAATGTTCTACCAGTGCAAGGTGCAAAGGTAACGACGCAAACAACAAACAAAAGCTGTGGAACAGACAACCCCAAAATGTGAAATACTCAGCTGTGAAAGTTTTACATAAAAACTATTCATACTGGCAACAATAAAAGATTAAAATGACAATAATTTATGCAGGTAAAGGTTCAGCTGTCAGGATCCGATCGACTGAGAGCAGTATCAGGCAGTCTGTCTGAGCTAGATTGTCGTATAGCCCACTGTCACATATTTTAGCTTCCTTTTAGCGAAACATAATTTCACAGTGTATATGTCTAAGGTGTTTATTTAAGGTAAAAACTAAAGGAGTTGATCTGGTCTGGGCTCTCTTTGTCAAGCACTAATAAAGTTTGCTGTCATGGCCACACATTGTGATTGGTTGATGCCTTTTTTGAGGTGCGAAAGCTCTGATGAATTGTTCTCATTTTTGAAAAGAAAAAGAAGTGTTTTTTTTATGTTGTGTTGAGTAAGATTTGCTGTTTGAATGACTTTCACCACGAGGGGCAAAGTGGCATTTTAACAGCAAAAAATAGACACCATGGCCACTGCTTTTACCAGACCAAGTAAGAAAAGTTGTTTTGACAAACCTCCTGAATGCACTGAAATGCTGAGGAACTGAATCTTTAATTTGAAAGAGGAACAATGTGTGGTTTCTTTCATAGGTCGGAGACTTGAGCATAATTCAGCAGGTCAGAAACCCATGAAAACGTCATCACTCTGAAGTTGATCTAACCAGAAAGAAACATTTAACACTGGCTATTTCGCAACCAAAAATTAGATGCAGACTGTCATCATTCCTATGTTCCTATGGTACATATTGTCCTCTCCAACAGATTGGCTCTACAGCAGAATTATTAATGGAAGGAGATGTAGGAGCCATTAATTGCACTCTACAAAGGGGTTATGCAGAGTTCCTCACAGCAGTAGCCTTATTCCTGCACTTGTATCTCACATGTTCCATGTCATTAGAGGAGCATAGACATGTCCTGAGTGTGAATAATCCTCTGACAGGCCTTAGAAGGTGAGAAGACAGTTTCATGTGCTCTTTCTGTGGAGTTTCAGAAACAAAGAGAGATTTCATAACTTCATTTCTGATCTGCTTTGGTTTATCTCACCTTAATCCACCATCTGCTGCAACGCCCACCATGTCAGTATTTGCAAAAACACATATCATTATATCACATATCTCTGATTACCTTGTTTGTTTTTGTATGCTGAGAAGGACTTGTGAGGACAAAGTCTTTCGTTTTCTGCCGATCTCTGAAAGGCAGCTTGCTCAGCAGTTGGAAGAAATGTGCATCATATAGCCATGTCAAAACAATATTAAGGTCAAACCCCTAAGCATTGGAGAAAACAATCTACCATACTGTAGAAAACTTGTGACCATCAGCTGTTTTAAGTGTGAGTTACTAGAAACAGTGCACTGATTCAAGAAATGCCTCCAAAGATAATTACACAGTGTACTGTGTGTGCTATAAACAAGCTTGTTACAGAAGTGTTGCTCCATACCAGTTGAAAATGACAGAAGAAATATGGCAGACTTTAGGCAGGGTACCAGTTTATGCAGGCGACGCAGCATTATTTGTGACTTAGTGAATATTTATGCCACAAAGCCCTCCAAGTTGAAAGATCCAAACATGTTGCGGTGTTTTTATTTCTCTCGGGAGTTGGGAAACTATGTTGATGTAAAAACTTATCTTTGCCTCAGAACAGAACAACAGCGTATCTGATATTCTTTGAAAAAAAAAAAAGAAAAACACTATGATATCTGTGATACAGGGTGTTTGGGCGCCTGACTCCTCTGTGCTCTCTTGTTCACTTTCCTGTAGCATATTGATCTTTTTTCTGGGATTGTTTATAGGACTCTGTGCGTCTAAAAGGAGACCTATTGATTTCCTTTTTGGGGGTTCTGCCACGACGGAGCTCCAAGTCTCACCCTTAAATCCAAACACATAATAAAAGAAGTCAATATAATCATTCATCTCTGTGGTGTAAAACACATTTTTAATGGTAATGTGTAACATTTGTATTTCTTATTTTTTTGTTTCATGATGCATTTTATGTGCCATTTTTGTACTGAACATTGCATGACAATGTAGGAGATCATCGTATCGTTGCTAAGGTCAAATGCCATTGCTGTTCTGAACACGTGCAGTGTCAGTACAAAGGTCCACATAAAGGACTTATTCCTACATTGTAGTCCAAAAACTATTAAAACCCTTCAATGAGTCATATACATTACATCTTCCTCCATTACTATGAGCACACACATCATAGTTTACTTTGAGGCATCCCTGCATACACCACCATGGTGACTTAAACACTGACTATGTATATGAAACTAGTAGCCAAATATTAGACTATTTACTCCCATTTAAGTAACGTTTGGTAAAAAAAAAAAAAAGAAAAACTACAGTGCCCAGGAGTTCATGGAAATTACTGACACATTTTAAAAATGATTTGTGGCCTATAACGTCTGGGCTTAGGAGCAGTGGTGTAGGCTACGTGATACACAGGTATACACTGTATACCCACCAGAAAAAAATTACTGTATAACCAAGAATAAGAACCTCTTAAGCAGGGCAAGTAAGAATTCAGATGGGGCAAGTTTATAAGCTCGCTCATTTTTCTCCTCATATTAGCTTATATTTCTGAAGAAAACTCTGGCTTTATTAATTCAGTGCTTCCCATACCAAGTAACCTTCATGTTATGGGAATGGTATAAAAGTTTTGATGGGGCTGAGGGGGGACCAGTAACATGTTTTTTGTCATGGGGCCAAAATCCCTGCTTACTTTCTGCATTCACAAATAATTATGGGGGGTTACTCCATAGACTATATATGGTGTCACCATTTCTCATTTTGTCATTTTGAAGCTTTGAGTTGGGCATTTTGGCCATTGCCATCTACTCATAAGAACCCTCTTATGTAAAGGTATAAAATGAAACAAGATAGAGATAATAACTGATGCTGGAGGGTGAGCTAGCATTGGGGTGACTGCTTGCGGGACTGAGTCTCAGGCTGGTTTCACTTTTAACAGGCGGCGTAAACATAACTCACTGTGTCCTCCACTTTTATTGTCATTTTGACACAGATTCTGGCAAGGTGAGACAGATTCATGAAATATGGACATCTATAAACACAGAAGCCGGGGGTATTGGCAGCAAATGAGGTTGGATTTTCAGATCTGATACTTTGAACAATCCCTTTCTCTTACAAACCCTAAAGTATCTCAGCTGTCAGCTATAATAGGAGTACAAATTTGTACTGAGGATGCCCTCAACACGCCCTGTCTAACTCCATGCCCCATAACTGTCATTTCTCTGTGAAGTAACACATGGTGTAAGGATATGAAAATCTAGGCTTTGTATTTTAAAATGAAGAAGTCCTTAAAAAGAAAACTTGGACATTCTAGAGGAAAATTAAATTATTGTCTTTTCAAAAGAATAATAAAAAATGCAAAATGGCTTTGTAGGAACTGCTTTTTGCATTCTGTTTTAACAGATAGTCGATGTGACATATTGGGACACAATTGGTATTTGCAGACCACTTTCACTGTGATATGTTTACAGAGTCAGGCTGTTAAATAAACTGCACAAAATACTGAGGCAGTGTAAGCTCATTCAGTCGCAATGATGCAGTCAAGGGCAGCGGTTATTCGTCTCAGGCTGATCTCCTGATAGAACATGATGCCAAATGCAGACATCCCTTTGGCTCGCTGCATTTTGCGCTATAGGCAAGAGTTTGATGTTTGGTTGAGAGGACAGGGCAGCAGCAAAGTGGATGCTTGGATTGCTTCCAGGGATTAAACTCATGAATCTAACAGCAGCCAGTGGTCATCATGACACAAACACTGCATGGGTGGTAAGGCATGCACAGCATGGGGTCTTTGGCTATGAAAAAAAGGGGGGGAAATTAAAACCATAAAAACCATAAACATTTGCAGACTTTCTTTCTATCTTCATATTGCACATTTTATGTGTACTACATTTTTATTAGATGTAACATGTGCTTTTGTGACTTGTGTCTCACTTAAGCTGCATTTAGAAACATCTGAATAAATGAATAAATTCATATTGCAGTGTTTACAAAGTAAACATCTAACAGAGGATTTATATATTATTCCTGTTATGTTACGATTACAACTTAATTATCCTGATAGCTTAAGAAATAACGCTTCATTTACATGTGATTATGATTTCATTGTCTCATCATCAAAATAACACTGTTTGGTATGGATACCATTAACCACTGTTAATTCCACTCTGATTTCTGTAATTGGTCAATTGACCACTTATTGGCCATTGTGAGATATATATTTATAAATAAACGGCTCATTAAAAAGTAATAAAAACATAATTCTATTTTTTGGTGAGTATACACTAAAGAAAACTTAAACTTCTCAATATAATGTACCAATAGATTCCCAAAATATTACACACAAGTGGCAAAAATATGTGATATGATGCATGTATACTTGAATGTTCTTACAATGTCATGTATAAATTTCCTCATAGTTTGTCAAGTTTGGATACAGTAACATGACCTGCAAGTACAAGAATGTAGTACATGTACATGTACTCATGCAAATAAAACAGAACTGATTACAGTGTGTAATCTGCTCAGGGCGGGGCCATGGATAAAGCATTTCTAAGCTGCATTAGTTTGATTACTCTAAAACCACACAGTTTACAGGCTTGGTCAGTAATCAGATTTCCTGCTTACCTTCTCCTAACAGAGTCTGAAACCATTAGCAGGGACGAACATCAATGAACCTTGTGGGAGAGAGCAAAAGGTATTTTAGACACCTAAACAGATCTATAACAGTTTAAAGTAGTGCTCTGTTCAATTTGAGTAAAAACACTGGGGTTGTGCTCAGAGTTTGAAGTCTGGGTTATTTCTGTTGATACATGAGTAGAGGAATAGAACAGAAAAACTCTACTTTCTGTTATGAGCTACACCTTTTCAAAATTGTACAACCCCACTGCAGTTCATTTAGGTTTAGCCAGTACCTATATGAAGTTAATCATGATCAGAAATTTGCCAGAAACCTTTGTAAAACAAATAACCCAAAGATTCATATTTGCATGAAATCACCAAAGATAAAATGTTACGTTACCGCAATACACAAAGAGTTCAGTCAGACAACCAAATATACAATGAGGGATTGGATACAACAGTTTTCATAATTTTATATTAAAGTTTTTGACCATATAATGACACCTTTTTAGATATTTTACACCAAAATGTTGACAAAAGCAGCCCAAATGTAATCTACCAGCCCAGCGCTTATTATTCCAGTCCAATTTAGTCAACAGTAGCCTAATAGGGTGGATAGCAGCCAAATCTGGCAACACCAGTACATTGCTAAAAGGTTGGAACCGGCCTCCAGCTGTCACTAGCAAATGGTAGCGTAGTTTACTCCACGTTCAACTGTCAACAACAACAAATAAAAAAAATGTTGTTTCTAAATGAGCAAAATATCTGAATAGAAGGGCTCTATTGAAGGAGCACTCGTACAGTGGTCATTATGAGAAGGTAGGCTTTATTATTGGTTGCAGAACAGTGGTGTGCATAGACGTTTTGAAGGGCAGGGGTGAAAAGAATAAAAGGGCACCTACAGTGTATTGTTGCCACTGAAGAGGGCACTTTAAACCAGCCAAGAGGGTAGTTTAGTGTGTTGTTTTTTTACCCAAAAGGACAGGAGATCCCGACGACGACCCAGGACATACTGGAGAGACTAAGGCTATGTTCAGACTGCAGCCTAAAGTGACCCAAAATCTGATTTTTTCGCCCCTATGCGACCTGTATCTGATCTTTTATTTACAGTCTGAACGACACAGATCCGATTTTTTCAAATGCGACCCAGGCCCACTTGGATATGTGGTCCTAAATCCGATACATATCAGAATCTTTTGACATGTGACTTCACTCTGAACGGCCAGGTCGCATTTATCCGACCTACATGTCATCAACAAGCTACAAACATTACGGCGGAAGTAGGCGGCAGTGGGAAGAAAAACAACGACCATGGCAGACAATACTGTGGAGAGCAGTCAGAAACAAGGTTTCTGGGTTAATTCATATTTGAGGGGATAGCTCTATTCAGGCCAAACTGGACGGGTCTTATCGGAACCAGGCTGTTTACACTCCACCGCTAGTGTCCATGTTTACTTCGGTAAACACTGAGCATGCTCGCTGCATGCGACGTCTCGTGTCCTCCAATGCGCATGCGGGACACTTGTGAGGCGTTTAAGTTCACACTGGGGATCACATACAAGTCGCATTTAATTGGAAATGTGAACGATCCCAGACTATTCCTTTCATGTTAAACCAGGGGGCACTTTAGCACGCATTTTTGCTTACCAAGAGGGCACTTTAGTGCATGTTTTTGTCTCTAAAGAGGACACTTAACCACACGTTTTTCAACATTCGGCCGTGAGCAGGGGAAACCCCCCCCAACACGCACACACACACACACACACACACACACACACCACTGCTTAGGAAACTTGTTATGCACATTTCATGCACATTTTGTTTTTCACAAACAAGGACAGGAGAGGTTAGCACTGGTGTCACTTTGTTTTGAGAAGTCTTGTAACATCAGGCTAATGTTAATGTTGTATCAAACGCCTGCTAATAAGCAACCAAAGCTGGTGCTTTTCTAGTTTTAAGTCATGCAGAGCCGCTTACATTTACTGAGCCATCATCATACAGCCAGGGGTTGAGAGGGCAGTCTAACTGGAGGCTTTAACAAAAATAACCACGTATTGATTCATTCAAACCCACACTAGACCTCTGACTTTCTAACTATTAATTTGGAATTTCGCCAAGAAAGCGCGTTTAAAAAAAAACTGCTCTTATTAGTAGGCTAAACTTGAACGTAGCACGGCGCACTGAATCCAAGCACTAATATCCCATCCCTCCATCATCCTTTTGTTTTGTCGGTACTCTGTGTGTGTGTGTGTGTGTGTGTGTCCTCCCCTTCTCCCTGCTCCCGTTCTGCTGGGGACTTGTGAATGGCAGCCAATGGGAGGGTTGAGTCCCCTCAGCCTTTCAGCCTCCCTGACATCCACAGCGAGAAGTGATGCAGCGCGACTGAGACGCGCAGCTGAAGGTGGAACAACGGGCAACAAAAGCTGCAGTGAACGGATACACTTGGCTCCGACGTGCGCCTTCACAACCCTGGAAAAAAAGCAAACAAATTCTTCCTCTTAGAATAAACTTCATTATCAGGTGAGCGGCATCTTTGCATGTAACTTTCTAGCCGCTGTGGAGATTGCGTCTCGTTTTGTGGCTCTTCTTTTCTGCAGCAGAAATGTCCGACGTCGGGTTATTCTGGGCTGCTTCCCCAGCACTGGAATGACCTGCGCGAACATATTTGCTTGTATAATAACTAGCTTTATCGTTTCTTGTGTGTGTGTGTGTGTGTGTGTGTGTATGTGTGTGTGTGTGTGCATTCTGGTGGAGTCGCAACCGGAGCAAAATCCATAATATGAATTATTGGAATGACTCCGAGCTTTCCATTAGAAATGAGTTTTTTTTTAATCGGAAGTTCTGACGTCCACAGCATATTTATTCAACTTATATCGGGGTCTATCAATTGCAAGCTGCTTCATCAACTTTTGCGTTTTCTTAATGTGCGTAATTGCCGTGCGTATGTCCATGTAGAAGTCCCACACGACGCAGTACGTCTTATCCACGCCGCGAGGATGCGGGCCCACGGGGCTGTGAACGCACTTTTGCTTTATTTAAGTTATTGCCTTTCTTAAAAATAAAATCAAATAAAACTGCTTGCTTTGATGTATCAGTGGATGTTTTTTTTTCACCCTCCACTGATGATCTGTGCTGCAGCCAGTGGCAAATCCACGGGATGTGAATCGATGCAGGTGGGACAGCATGCTCTGATAAAGGAGGATGACTGTCTATCTGCGGTTGCCTGCAGTCGCACTGTGATGCCCTGCTGCCTTTTGCTTTTTTTTCCTGCTTTCTGTTAGAGATCTGTCTGAAAGGCCCTGTTGTTCTTTTTTTTTAGGGGAAAACACTCCTGGAGTTGATTCAAGTTTTCTAAAACAACATGTCCTCTAGCATTATTGACTACAAGATGATATCAGTGATGTGGCTGTGAATATTTAATGGCCTTGCTGAATAATGCAGGCAGGGCTATGAAAGAATTAACTCGACTTCTTTACTCAAAAGTCTCAGGTATTGACGGAGACGGGGGGAGGTGCAGTGAATCTAAAGGGACCGTGCTATCCTGGAAATTGAATTTAGTGCTTTGGAAAGTTGAACTGTCCTTCCCATTGCCTGCAGATTGCTCCATGCTACTTTATTGCACTGTAAGACTGTGGTAATGTGCCTGAAGGCGTCCAAGAAGTTGCTCAGGGGTGTGTTGTCAAACTACCCAGGGAATATTCTGCAATAATCACTCCTCTACACACACACCTTTTAAATTACAAACTCGTCAGAGGAGGTTAGGACATCATAAAGCCACTTAAAAAAGAGTGGTAACTTCAGTCTTTTTTGTTTTTATTGGAGCAACTTCCTGCTTGTTTTTCAGAAGGCAGAGAGCAGCTTGGTGAACAGAGATCATGTGAACCAGAGCAGGTTTTCGTGGTCCAGGTTTTCCACGAGCTGGTTTGAAGTTCAGAGATGAAAGGGACAGAGAGTAGAATCTGTGGCTGATCAAAGTCATACAGAAAACACGGCAGGTGCTGAATATTTAAAGGCTCAGCTGCAAATAGAGTTTTCCTGTGTGTGTGTGTGTGTGTGTGTGTGTGTGTGTAGGTGCATTCAGTGGTGCATATAGAGGTGCATATACGTTCACATGGTCAGAGCTGTGTTTATGACGACATAAAGACATTCAAAGTGATACGGCACAACTGATTTGACAGTCATGGGAGCCATCTGCATGTTTTTTTTTTTAAACCAGAGCTCAAATTACAATAGACAGTCCCTCATATTTCATCATTCTCCCAAATATCTTCCCTCGGTGGGGGTCATCATGCAGCAGCTTAGGGGATATTCCCAAAAAGCTTGATTCTCAATCTGCCGGCTGCAGCCTGTCCCTGTGAGCAGTGATGTCACAGGATGGCGAGTTTACCCGACGGCCAGATGATGATGACCGGTGACCCGAGTTGATTGCATTATTTGTGCTCCAGATGGGCAGCATCATTTTGATGTGTCCTGCTCATAATATTGAGTGTTTCTAGTCCTCTCTTCAGCAGCATCTGGAGCTAATAAAAACCATATCCCAGTGGCCGCTGCCTGCGCTGAAGCGAACTTCCCCCCTATGGCGATGTGCACGGCCTTCCTCCTCTGCATGTGTGCTCCTCGAATACTTGTGGAACGTTTGTGGAGTGCCTCGAGTGGCTCTAATATGTGCATGCTCCTGATGTTTGAAGTCAGTGGCAGAGAGAGAGAGAGAGCACCCCTGGGCATTGTAGTTCACTAGACGCACCTTGATTGTTTGAGTGCATTAGTCACGGTCTGCATGATGTGATAATAAATCATGACGTTGTTTGTACTGCGAGTGCGACGGGATTCCTCCTCAGATTTCCCCGTGCCAAATATTTATCTGGAGTCGCTACTGTCATTGCCAGCCAACTGGGCTTCTCGCCTTTCTTTTTCTCTTCCTTTTCTTTCTTCAGAACAATGCACCTGCTGCTGGGCAGTAACCACTTTGAGTAGCCGCCTGGTGAAGAATACAGTTACATTGTCATTTATTTCCTGATGTGTCTTGTGACCATTAGAGCTGGATTTCCAGCAGGCACAATGGCAACTTAATAACCGCTCCTCACTAATGAGACAGATTCCATTCAGAGACGCCTATTTACGGAGCCGTCAGAACCACAATTACACAGAAACGGAAATGAAGAAAAGACGTGTTTCCTCTCACCCAGCAACAGACAGAAACCTTGATGTCCCAAGCTAGTTAAGAGTCTACTATTGACAGGGGCTGGCCGCACCTTTCTGAAGGTCAATCTTAGTTCCAGATTGATTTGCAAGGACTAATAAAAGCATTACAATATGATGGGGTAAGCTACAGGCATGGCGAGGCTGTTTCTCTACAGGATTTGAGGACTAGAGTCTCCTCAACACCACCCTCCTGCCCCAAAAGGTCTGTTTTTGCTCTCTGTGTGCTGAGAAGATAAACACATACAGATCAGACAATTCACACCTCACTTAACAATGGGTAATTATATCTCCCTGCTTTGTGCAGAAGAACACCAATTACAGAGAAATATACTCATAAATGGCAGGACGGAGATATGGTGTGTGTGCAGTTCTGGATGAAGCTGATACATACATACATGCATACAGTGCATGGCTTAAGAGACGATGATAAGAGGAGAGTCCAGCTTTGTACAGTATGGCACACTAGCAAGGATGCGACTATGAAATCACTTAGATCCATGTCTTTGGGGTGGTAGACAGTGTAAATTGCTGCCAATGTTGAATAATGCAGTCTGCCAACAGCTTCTTTTCTCCCTCTTTCCCCCTCAAACTGTGGCTTGGCTCCACAGCTTTTCTAATTATGAAGTGGCTGAGAGATAGCTTCACAACTCCCGATACTGCGGTGGTGGTGAGCTGAGCAGAAGCTGGCCGAACGGCAGTCTAACTGAATTACCAACAAAGCCTGACAGACTTGTGGAGTTTAGTGAACATATTTGCAAAAAGTAACATCCTCACCCGTACCTATTCAGTCACGACACTTAGACGCACAAACACACGTTTTGAAGTAGACACACACACACACACACACAAGCACAAATGCAAGCAAACAAACACAGTACAAAGAGGAAAGGTGTACAGTTCTCCGCACGCTTCTCAGCACAATTTAACAAGATATATTAGTCACCCAGGAGGCAGCAGAAAGCCAGGCATCCACAGTGTACAGCAGACTGCAGTCTGACAGTGGGAGATAGTGATTTACAACAAAGCCCTGTACACCGTGGCACAATTTCAGAGTTGCCGGAATGACACTGGTAAAGCAGGGGCATGAAAGTATATCCACCAGCCACATCTCATTTCTTACACCGTTTGCCCCGGGAAGGGGGGGGGGGCGGAGATATTGTATCTACCCCACAATGCTGAGTCGAGCCCAGTCGAATTCTGTGTGGGTGTCATCTAAAATATGAGCAAACATGAGAGGGAAGCCTCCTTCAAGGACACTGCTCATTCTCTCTTTCTTAAATGTGAGGTGAAATCGATTTCTTGACCCCGCGAGGGTACCGTTAAGGTTTGGATTGGATTTGGAATTAAATCTCTATATCCAATATGTGTGTGTGGCGAAAAAACAATAATCATCTAATGGTGGAACTCACAGATCCAGATCACTATCAAAATCTAATCAGCTGGTCCTTGGCTCCAGGCTCATCTCACCACCAAATTTTATGGAAATTTGATCATGAGTTTTTCAGACACCCTGGTGACATAACAAGTTACTGACTGAGGTGACGGTACAACTTCCTTAGCAGAGGTAAAACATATCCCCGCTGATTTATATTTTATGAAAAATTAACTTAAAAAATAAAATATAGTATAAGTTATTTAAGAGTTCCTAGTCTCATCAACTGCTTCTTTGCTAGTCTACATCATCCCACAGGAAAGAAATTGGATTCCATTCATTAAAAATATAAAACATGTTACCTGTGTCTCTTATCAAGTCTGAGTAAAATACCACTTTTGAGGGAAATGTCATTATTCTTTGATTTTAGGGTCAAAATACTAACTAAATTCTGACCAGTGAAAGCGGAAGTCCCTTGAATTGCATGATTCAACTTTTCGACATGGTCTACTGTTAAAAAAAGTATTATAATAGTGTAGAGTGGGGAGATGAGCATATTGTCCCAGCCCTAGTGTCCTGTACAGTGTGGCGTTCAATCCTGGCTTGAGGTAGCTGCTCATGCAGGAGGAGGAGTGTGAGTGAGTGCAGCAGACAGATCATGTCCGCAGGTCCTGCCTTTCCCCTCTAGTTGGATTCCTGTCTATGTGCAAAGCCCAGAGGCTTAACTCTGGCTGCAGTAAGTGGACTGAGGAACGCTAAACACTGTCTGGGGGGAAGGCTGCCGAACATGACAGCCAGTTAATAAGTGTATGGAAGACGAGCAAGTGCATGAAAGGGGTGGAGGCGTTGTCTGTCTGACTTTTGAGACTTTTGCCAAAGCAGAGGGAAGGAGAGGGAAGGACTGGTCAGGAAAGGGGGGGTAATATTGACTGTCGGATGATGAGAGGGTAATAGGAGATCAGAGAGTCCAGCCACAGGACAAAGAGCATTAGCGCCTGGACTGAAGTACAATGAAGACAGAGACGGCTGTGCAGGGAAAGGGTTGGCTTGTGGATAAGAGAAGAGACTGAAAAGAGTGTTGTGCTTGTTCTAACTAGAGATAGGTATGGCGAGAGGAGGCGGTAATGATGCTTACTTTACTCCTGCGTGGCAGCCGCAGTGAGAGCTGTCAGCTTCAGGCAGCACTGGCCAGTGGGATGCTGCTGGGATGCCACTTGGTATGTCACCACCCCCCAGATGTTACTGACACTATTTGATAGATTGCAGGTGTTTTTGTGCAAGGGTGTGAGGGAGGCGATGTGGCGACGAGAGCGCTTGTGGACCCCAAGTGCGTGCGTGTGCATATTGAGGTGCGTGTTCTTTGTGTGACTTTTAGCGTGTCAATTTTTCTTGGCAGCGGTGAAAGCAGAGTGATGTGATTTTCCCCTCTAACAGCCTCCAGGAGTAATGATCCAGGTTATTGCAGACGACGTGTAACACCTCAACCCAGCGGGCATTGGTGCTGCAAAAACCTGTCCTTATAGGTTAGTCTTCACAGAGACTGTTGTCTTGACGGTGGCGTCGTGATGCACAATTCCTGCCGTCTCCCAAACCTGTCACCTTCAGATGGGCCCCTCCTCATGTGGATAATGGTCTCCTGTCTATGTTGTGAATGATATCTGGACTCCATTGTGCGCCCGTTTCCTCCGCTGCGCTATTGTCCTGCAGAACACCTATTGTGAGCTCAGAGGTACAATGTGCGGGCATTATTCTAAGGTGCTGTAAATGAACAGGCAAACACATCGGCAAAAGGTCCTGTTTACTTTCAATCCCCAGAGTGAAAAAAGAGAGTTTTCTGCCATTGTTCTGCTACTTCTCAAAACATTAGGATGGCTCATTGTGAGCAGGAGAAACAGAAACACGTCCCGCACAAACCACCTGCCGAATCAAAGCGTACGCACCATTCTGGGACTCTGTATTCCTCAGGGAAGGACACAATGCAGCAACACAGGACACACAGTAATAACAGAACTACATTGGGCTGAGTAATACCCAGGGCGTCTCTCAGACAGTAGGAGAAATCTGTCCCCTTTGACGAAAGGTCACTCTTTGAGAACCCCCCAACAGCTGAACACTGTGCTTTGACATGAATAACTGACAAACAGATGTGTGTGGGTCTCGCAGGCCTCCAATTACTGTTCCACGTGGCTGTCCATCACAGATAAATGGGGCAAGGACCTGCCAGAGGACCCTCAAGTTGCCAGAGTAGGCCTCCTCAGAACCAGAGGGGCTGCAAGCGCTCCGCAATAATTGAGTTTGATCTAATGAAGGCAATGCCAAACTTGGCTTATTATTTGCTTGAGAACAATGTAAGAGGGTTGAATCCATTGCTGGGGAGGGATGCCTGGGGGATTTCTTTGAAATGGAAAAATTGCATTAAACATTCCATTTGTATTAATTATATTGTGCCTCTTATTAACATTGGCATGCTTAACAGCAGTAGCAGCGGTGCTGCGGGTAGTATTGGGCTTGAAGCGGCACTCCAAGCGGTAATATTAGAGGCAACCATCCATGCCTGAGGCACACTGAAACCGCCTGTGATGTCACTGAATAAATGACTACAGCTTTATACTGAAGCATTGTGTCTAGACCTTTGGTCCTACGAGACATCAGTCACTCAAGTTACTCACCACTAGATTCAATTAATCATAGCCTTAATTCAATCCGATGGTCGGGCCTCCCAGCTGTAAGCCTCTAAGTGGGTTTTAAGAGAGCTGGAGTTTGCTGGTGTATGGTCCTACATAGTGGAGGGCTGTCTGTCTGGCAGGGATTTAATGACACTCCAGAGGTCAAGGGTTAGGCTCATGGAGGTAGGTGGAGCGCTTGCATGGGTCAGGAGTGAATGTGCAAACACAAATACGTACGCACACACACATTCGTGCATTTGAGAAAACGTGCAAAAACAAAAAAATGGGCCTGTACATCCAGCTGCTCAGCTCATCAGCTTCCACCACAAACTCGAGGAAGCTTCAAGGGTGTGTGTGTGTGTGTGTGTGTGTGCTGCATACAATGTCAGAACTCGACCTACAGTAGCAGAAGCAGACACTTGTGAAATGCAATGTGGATCCTCCTCAGTCTCATAAATAATGGACGTCGGTGAAGCATCTGTCAACTTTTCTGTCAACCCTGTTCCAGATGGGAGTCAGACAGGCCAGGCCGGAGCAGCGTGTTACATACACATAACAAACCTCCATCCGGTGTGTCTCATGCACCCGAGCCCTGTTTACATCAGCACACTGACACCCGCACTCACCTACACGCCTCAGCCTATCTGCTGATTTATTAGGTCCTGCACTGGGCCTTCTTCTGCCGTTTCTTCTTGGACCTGCTCGCCACACACACACAGATTTAATCATCGTAAGAAAAAAAGCACAAGCATGCTCTTAAGACCTTGGTTCAATAAATAAAAGTGAAAAGAGTACATTCTGGTCTCTATCTAAATAAAGCTCTTGGAGTGAACGCATCAGTAGCACCTCATCACATGGTGGTGGGTAGACGGTAAACACACACCTCCGGTTTGTTGACTTAAATGTGCCACCACTCACTTAGCGGTAAACACTCGCTGTGAGTTCCTTCCCCAAAGTTGCCGCGGCCACTAAATCGTGCTTCCTCGACATCTGGCTCAGAGAAATCTAGGGTGTGTTGTGTCTGTGGGCACGAGGCCAGGAATGGGGACAGCGAGGAAGCGAACGAGCGAGATCGGAGGATTTCTGCGCTGGAGAGGAGAGAGGCTCGGTCTCTTGTCTTGCTTCCCTTCCCCTCTGGCAGCTGGGTGGCAGGATGAGTGGATCGGGTGCTGCCGGGTGGCGGTTACTGTACGCTTGCTTTATGGACTAAAGCGCCGTCTTCCCGGCCTTGTCGTAATAGAGGATTCAGCTCATAAAGCAGCATCATGATTTGCAATAAGCAGAGTTAGGGGAGAGTAATGAAGGTGTAAATCAACTGAGCTGTTCTTTTTCTCTCCCTTCTTCTTCTTTTAATCTGACATTGGCAGTCTCTCTCTCTCGCTCTCTCTTTCTCTGCTTTCTGTTCTGTCCGCTCCCTCCTCCTCTGTTTCTTCCTCTCTCCCTTTGCAGTAATGGAAAGCCTGGCACTCTGTAATAAAGCAGAGTGAGCAGCAGTATTAGTAAACAGTCTCTGCAATCATTCAGCCAAGTCCAACTCCTTTATTTTGTGTGTGAGCGCAAAGTATTTTATATCCCCGTACGGTGTTGGGGCTGTGGGCGTGGGGGCTAATGAATGAGGATGGAATGAGGAGTATTTAATTCCAGTCTGGGAGAGGCAGAGGCAGGGACTATTTGTTGGGCCTCCTCATAAGAACGCCTTTGTTTTCATTTTTTCACAGAACAAAAAAGCCTTCTTTCTTTTTGTCAATGGCAGCGTTGGGAATGTAGATGCAAATTTGCCTCATAGAAGCTTTGCAAAGAGGAATAGGACCACACAGCCAAAACAGGGCACTGGGGGGGCCTGCCTCTCTGGCTGCCCTTTTCCTTTAAATAAAGAAGACGTCATCAGAATTTTGAAATGGAGTAGTAAGTCGGATTGGAAGCAGTCATGAAAAGAGAGGGTCCAATACTCCCCAAGTTAAAATGCCTGGCTGGAAATCATGTTAAAATTTCCATTCCTCGCTCCAAATCGATCGTATGGGTCCCTGCTCTCCAATATCCATGGTCACCTTTGCTATAAAGTGGGGTATTACTTCTTTAATGCAGTGGGGTTTCATTCTGTGACCGGTGAGGAGAGGAAGGAAAAGAAATGTATCTGGTGACCTCAAACACAAAGAAATGATGGCTGTGGATAATGAAAGAAAGTGACCTGAATTTTATATATATATATATATATATATACAGTCATGGAAAAAATTATTAGACCACCCTTGTTTTCTTCAATTTCTTGTTAATTTTAATGCCTGGCTCAACTAAAGGTACATTTGTTTGGACAATTATAATGATAACAACAAAAGTAGCTCATGAGAGTTTAATTTAAGAACTAAGGATTATTCATTTTCCATGGTTTTCTTGATAATAACCAAAATTACTTAAATTCTTACATCAATAGCTATGGCATTGTACCGCCAAAAACACTACTTTTAAGCATTCCATGTTTTCTTTTCTGTTTGCTTTAAACACATGATACACACAAGAGTTAATACTTGATTGCATAACCATTGTTTTTGATGACTGCAGCCATGCGTCTTGGCATGCTCTCCACCAGCTTCTGACATTGTTCTGCTGTCACAGCAGCCCATTCCTGTTGGACAAATTCAAACAAATTTTCTTTGTTTTTGGGCTTGTGGTTCTCCATTTTGAGTTTGATGATTTTCCACAGGTTTTCAATTGGATTAAGATCTGGTGATTGAGCAGGCCAAGGCATGGTGCGAATGTTGTGGTTCTCCATCCAGGCTTTAACTGACCTTGCCGTGTGGCAAGGGGCATTGTCTTGTTGGAAAATCCAGTCATTCGAGGCAGGAAAGAGTTTTCCAGCTGATGGAAGAAGGCTGTTTTCAAGGGTAGTCCTGTACTTGACCTGGTTCATTCGGCCTTCACACAATTGCATTTGCCCTGTTCCACTCAGACTGAAACAACCCCAGATCATGACTGATCCACCCCCATGTTTTACTGTAGGGGCAAGACAGTCTGGGTTGTAAGCTTCTCCAGGCTTCCTCCTAACCAGTAAGTTGGCTGGAGTGGGCATCAATTCAAAATTGGATTCATCACTGAAGAGAACCTTAGCCCAATCATCAACAGTCCAATCCTTGTGGTCTCGAGCAAAGAGTAACCGGGCCTTCCTCTGCCTTTCATTGATGAAGGGCTTCTTGCGTGCTCTGTGTGACTTCAAACCAGCTTCAACAAGTCGGTTTCGAACTGTCCTTGCCGAGCAAGTCACATTTCTCGACAGTGCCCACTCATTTTTAAGGTCCCTGGAGGTCTGACGGCGATTCCTGACACAGGAACGGATGAGTGCACGGTCATCTCGTGGGGTAGAAAGACGTTTCCTGCCACGGCCAGGTAGCAATTTGGTAGTGCCATGTTCAGCTTGTTTTTTTTTGTTGGAATGAACGGCTGTCTTGGAGATCTTCAGTTTTTCGCTACCTGTCTCTCACTCATGCCAATTTCCAGCAGTGCCAAGATGGCTGCCTTTGTTGCTTCACATAATTCTTTTGTTTTAGGCATTATGTGAGAGCTGACAACTTCTGAGTTGTGCTACGGCTTGAATGTAAGCAGGAAACCACTCTAGGCCTTTGCATGTGCAGTGCTGCTTGTGACATGAAATGGCCTCTTATATACCCTGGGAATCAATTAAGCTTAAGAATGTCAAATAGGACATAAAGTATTATGTGACCAGCTGCATTTTTTGTTGTGTTCATTGTATTATACGTTTAGTGGTACCAGATATTAGAATGAACAAGAAATTGAAGAAAACAAGGGTGGTCTAATAATTTTTTCCATGACTGTATATATATATATATATATATATATATCACGAGCGAGATTAGTTCCTTGAAGTCCATCCATGACATTGGGTTGAATTATGATCTTCGCCTGCCTGTTTAACTGCAGGTAGGCTCCGTGGACACGTTAATGCAGTATTGATTGTTTATCTGTAATAACACCATGCTGTGGCTGACAACTGGAGGGTGGGGGTAATGACGAGAGGGTTTGGGGATAGAGGGGAGGGTGATAGATGATGCACTATACCCTCTTTTGATTGGTGGCTGGCGATTTAGAATCTGGGGGTAAAACGAGGCGGCTGAACATATCCTATCTGGCAATAGTCCAAGTGTGAAATGGGAAATAGAAACTGGGGTGAATACGTCAGTGCAATGTGGCCGCTGCTCGATAAGCCTGTCTCCTGTCTCCGAATAATTCAATCTCCTGCTCCGACCCATTCTGGTAACTCGCCGGTGCCAATGCCGTCGTCCACCTACTCTCTGCCCCTGAGCCCAGAGCCCATATGGCCGGCTACAGTGTCTCTCTGTGACCTATGGCTGGAGCCTGTTGTTCAGCCAACCCCCTCCCGAGGAGCTTGGTAATTACAAATAAGCTGGAAGTCACGCCAGCCATGAGAAAAGGTGAGTGTGATTAAAGATGTGTGTACAGCAAAGTTCAAGGGGTTCTCCACCGGCATGCCAGCGCATTGAATCGTGTGTCTCGGCAGTGCTCGGGAATCAAATGCTAACCCGCATCAATCAGGCTCCTTTGTTCATTAGAGTTGTCCCGGGAGTGGCAATATAAAAAGAGCCCATCACAGCGCTCATTTCAATGATGAGGCCGCTGTCCCTCAGGGATAACTAGCCGAGGTAAATAAACATGAGTCACAGTTAAGGTCAGAGGAGATCACGACCGTCTGTTGCTCATCTCAGATCCTGCCTGGATCCTTTTTGACGTGATTGGATTGAGAACAGTTCAGAAAGACCTTCATTTTAGCAGCAGGAGCCATCGAAAAATGTCCCAAAAACAAATGAAAATCCCCATTTCATTCGCGGAGGAGCACTGCTGACGAAATATGTGTTTATACAAGGCATTTAAATTCAGATGCCATCACAAATTGTGTGGCTTATTCTTGAATGGTATTCATACAATTCATATGATTTTGATTTGTTTTTTATCCTGAGGCTGGGCTGATACCCTGGCAGAAGTCCTGCCTGTGATGAATGGCTCTCTTAACACTCGAATGCCTCAGTGGTTTTAGCTGGGTACAGTTTGAGAGAATTGTGTCCAATTTAAGAACAGTCAAAAGCCATAGTCTCAGTAAGCTTCTGAGTGTGCGTGAAGCCTCCGGTATTAATAATGTAAAAACAGGTGCTCTTAACTGTTGCGTTGTGCTGTTTTATGGTTGGGTTCTAGGAAAGGTCATTACTCTTAGTCGAGGGGGAAACACGTTTGTGCAGCCTTTTTTATTAGGGCCATATTTTCGGTGTGTGATGTCTTTGTTTTTGCTCCATGTATTATTTAGTGTTGTGTGACAATTGTGTTTGTAGCTGTCGCTGCTGACCCGCTGTTATAGTCGATACACGCCTGAATGGAAATGTGCTTCCACGTCGTTCCCTCTCATGTAATTGTCACAACAGGGAGGCCGAGACAAACGTGGGAACACAACTCCTTCGCTGATTTTCAATTCACTGCGCCAAGTTTGACCTTTGTGTAGTCCAATCAATGAGTCTGCTTCCATAGATGCACTGTTCGTTCAAAAACACAACGGCTGCGACTTGATCTAATATCACGGTAGGGCAATGCTATTAAGGGGTAAACAATGTTATTGATATAGAAGTGATAGCTTTTAATTACCAGATTTAATGTGGATATTATTCCTACATTGATGCCGCTGTGGCCTTTGGCTCCAGACTGTGCTGGGCTAAAAGTATAGAAGAAAACGACTCTTGAGCTTGACTGCACATGGCACACACAAACACTTGGGAAGCAAACACTGATTTGCATAGAGACGGAGGCCTCCATAACCACCAGTGTGTTGTCACAAAGGCCACAGAGGGGAAAGCAGGAAGCCGCCAGACCCCTCCATTGAGCCTCCTCCACCCTTCCATCCCTCCCCCCTCTGTCATTGTCAGTCCCTCAGAAGAGAGCTGTTAGACCACTCGGCTGCTGGTGACAAAACATGTGCTCTGGTGAACACACAGGAAAGCAAACAGACGAGGATGTCTCATCTGCTAACGTGTCAGCGGATGAATACCATTAAGCTATTATTCTCTGCTCTTTATGTGCGAGGGTGTCTCGTGCCCATTTGTTCTGTCGTCGAACAAGGAATGACCACATCTGTTTGCCACCAGGGTACTAGGCATTATTAATCTTTGTGAGAGGACATTTAGCGAAATCAAACCTCCATTTATTAGCCCCTAGCGCGGGATTGGAGAACTGGCGAGGGGAGATAATGACTTTAAGCTCCCATTTAGTCAATTAATTCTGAGAAGTGGAATCAGAAACTGCACAGTTAAAAAAAAAATTAAAAAAAAAAAAAAAAGTGAGTCTGTTTATGATGACGCAGTTATTTCAGAGCTGAGAGTCATTATTTGGCACTAGAGTCAGAACAAAATGATGCTGCCCTAATATACTAAGAGAATCTGGAGCAACTACAGAGAAGAGGGACCCTTTAAAATAATGTGCTGAGAGGTTCCTCTTCAGCTGCTGTGCTGCTCGATGGTAAACACAGCCATAAACACTGGCGCAAGTTCATGGAACCCCATCTTTGTTTTTGTCAACGTGACAACAGGGAGAAAGAAAAGGGAGTGAGTTGAGAAACAGCAGTGTGTAGAAAGCTGGCAACCCACAATTTAGTCCAGACTGTGGAGATATAAAATCAAGTGCACTAGAGGAAGGGTTACTTCAGGAGCCCTCGGTGGGTTCTAAACTGGGCCACTCAGACAACGTTTGTGAGCTCTCCGGACTGAGTGATGCAAGTCCCACTGAATGATGGCATGGTGGAAATAACTGGAAAACAGAGAAAATAGGGGACTCTCATTGACTTGGCCCAGATTGTATGATTTATATGGGTTATTTGGTATGCATTTGGGCAGCGAGGCAAGGTAATATGTTTGCACTGAGCTCTGGAGCAGTGTTCTGGGATGAATGCTTGGGCACACCCCTGCCTCCGACAGGGATAGTATGAGCTAATTTGTTTGGATTAGTTTTATTCGGTCAAATGCGCAGTCTGGCATCCCTGTATGTCCTGTTTGATCAGGAAATTGATTAACCTCATAGCCCACAATTTCAGGGTTTCACACAGACAGCAACCTCCAGGTCTGAAAAGTGAAGCCAACACAGAAGCACCTTAAAGGGGACTGATTTGGCTTTTCCCTCATATTTATAGCCTGGTCTTATGAAACTCTTGTACTATCATACAGAGGGTCTGACATTCCTCCATTGAGAACCGATTTCAGATGGGAGGGGTGAACTCTGTTGAAGTTTGAAACGATTGGATCTAATTTTACCCAACCGCTAACTTTGGTTGTGGTGTATGTAATGCACCGCTAGCATTCAGACCACTAACAGAGCTAACTGAAAAATAAGACTTTTCCCGAACCCTGTGGGGAGTAAAGCCACAACATCTTTGCCTCCCCCATCCCCCACCATTTGCTGCTTGGCCAGGATGGAAATCATCCTGAGAAATGGAGTCCAAGGGGATCAAACCCAGACATAATATGTAGGGAAATGATGATTGAGCGGATTACGGAGGGCTATGGCCAGGCTATCATATTTAGTGTGTTATGTAGTGTTTTGTGCATGTGAAAGGTATGCAAAGTTGCAAAGCCAAATGGGGGCATTTCTCCCACAGAAACTCTGCTGTCCAGTCTTTTCTTCTGTGACGTGGTGATGTCATCAAGTAACTCACTTTGCTTAGTTTGGCACGTCATCAGACAGAGCTGGTTAGAGATGAGTGTGAGTACAAGTGTGAACCTGAAAATGAGTAAAATAGCGACTTTTATGTGTTTTGTTTACCTCTTTGCGTGCCAGCCGTTTTTTAAAATCGAAAGTGCCGTGTGTCAGCATTTTTGCCCATTTTTCAGTCATTTCAAGACCTACAGTGTATTTCGAACCATGTCTCTGAAAACACAGAGTAGCTCAAATGAAAGAGTCGCGCTATTACATCATAAAAAAAAAGTTTGTTTTTACCTTGTTCCATTCTTGTTTTGTCTGGAGAAGAGTAGAGGCCACTTTCACCACCACTTTTTGTCCAGAGTCCATTTGTTTTGCTCTCTAAACACAATCGTCTCCACTTCCTGCTTTGATCACTGTGGCTCATATTAACCCTTTATGTCATGGCTACAAATCACAGAAGCCCCAACATTACTTACAGGCTGTGACGTCATATTACGTCAGTGGCACTCAAGCGCTGTATTTTGAATGACATCGTATTTCGTCAGTGGCATTCAAAGAGTTAATATGCTACTTTTGTGATTCCTTGTTTCAAAAAAATTGGCTGTATAGAAGTCTTTGACAAAATAACCCAAGTTCTCATTTCATTTATCACCTCACTGTAAATATGAATTTATGATCTTGCATGATGCATGATGTTCTTTTAGTGACTTGTGGACCCATTTAAAGTCAAATGGACCATAGAGCAGGGGCATGTTTTAGTACAGGACTCCCATTCGGTATTTGGTTGTGCTTAGCCCCACCCTCTCGTGGTTCTGGCTCCAAAGAACCAAGATGATGTTGGCAAAAATGCTGAACTTGAGGCTTCAAAACAACAGTCCGATGGCTGTCAATACGGTGACTCCGTCCACTTCTTGTACTTTACAGTTTACGGTTTTGTACCAAAGCCATATTTTTTCACAATATATTAGTGTTTTGCAAATAAAAACCCTGTAATGTTAGGGAATAACTCAACATATTAGCAGCACATGTTGGAGTGAAACTTAATGTGCTATTTAGAAGCAGAAAGGGGGCTTAAGTTAGTGCTGTTCCAGTGTTGTAGGTTGAATCTTAATTTGGACTAGAGAACATTACAGTGCTCTACAACACTGACATTCAGTCAGGAATTCCGGTTCAGCTTTGCATTCCAATTTGGATGGGGATTTTCAGCTGTTTATTCACCGTCATTTTCAGGATGATCATTTTTGCCCTCAGTTTTTATTTTCCTTTGTCGTAATATCCTACATTTGTCTGAAATCTCCTTTTAGTGATCAATTTCCTCACCTTAATCTGTGAGGCGTGTGCGCTTCTGTATGTCAGATTGGAGTAGGGTGAAGTTATTTTCAAGACAATGCGGCAGTGTGTCTAGACGCTCTTCCTCAGCTAAACAAAAGATCAATATATATTGACAAGATACTGTTGTTTTTGGTCGCATCTGTATCTATTTTTGCTGCAAGGACAAGGGACAGACAAGAGTTTTTGGTTTTTCACATTCAGAAAGCAATAGTCCATCCACCTACCCACTTTTTTGGGGATAATTTACCATTGGGAACTCGGTTGTGAACCACTAACCCACATGGGCAATAAGACTAATGGAGAACCCCAGATTTGGGTCGAGCATACTGTTTTCCCAAATCACACCTGGGAGTTAACTGCAAGTTTCCCCAGCGAAGAGAGGCAAAACATGGATTGTGAATGACACCTACTCTGAGTTGTCTGGGTCTTTTTAACAAACTGAGATGAGGTGAGGAGGAGGAAGAGGAGGAGGGCGTGAGGATGAGGTAGTGAGGAGGCCAAAGCAAGCAGAGAATTATGAAACAACCTGCTGCTGACACCTCCACACATTAGCAGCCTTTAAGGGCCTCCTTTGTGGATTGTAACATGACCATGTTACCTGTGGCACCATACCCAACCTGCCTCCTCTCCCTCCTCCCATTTCTTCTCCCCTGCTCATCCCTCTGGCTGACATTCTCCTCTCTCACTTTTAATTGCACCCCTGGGGGCCCTTTCTGGGTTGCTGTGGAAGTCTTTGGCTCAACGGGCGCGATAGGGTGCTTTGCCGTGTCGCTCACATCCCTCGTTAGGGAAAAGAAAGAAAAACAGGAAGAGAAGGTGGAAGAGGTAGACTGAGGAGAGGCGAGAAGTAGGCCTAGTCTAAGAGGTCACTCCCATATCTAGATTAAGCTAAAATGCCACGCAGATCCATTGCGTGTAACGGCACATGTGCACTGGAAAGGCCATTAGCTGGCCAGATCCAATATGTATTGACAAATGCATTTGTGTGACTCTCCGTGTCCCCATCTCTATCCTCGCAGCCCTGTGTTCGATAAAACCAATAGATACATTTAATAGCTAATTGTCCTGATTCAAAATGTTATCCCAAGCAATTCTTTGAGCGTGGAATCACGGGCCTTTCGAAAAATTGGCAGCAGACACATTAATCTTGCTTACCCAGCACCCCAGCACAATGCACAAGTCTTATTGCTCCATGGCGACTCCACACAATCTGTGACAGGCAATTTAAAGCAATTTACTTTTTTCATTTTTTCATCAAGCATTTTTTTTAATGCAATTAAATAGCACACGATATGAAGCGAAGATGGGGCAGACGAGAGAGCGAGACAAAGAGAGAGCGTAAGGAGGGAGAAAATCAAGGCAGCGTTGTGCTTGTTGTAAACACTGCCTCTTAACTGGGAGAATATAATTATGGTGTCATGTTCTATTACACACCTTCATTATGACGATGGTGCTCCCCGAGAAAGCAAACAGGGGGAAGAAGAGACCTGTGGCTCCTTTTTTGAGAAAATAAATAAAATGAGATGGCTTCCAGCATCAGGTGTTGGAAGAAGATGGCTGTGAATGACACCGCCGTGCTCTTCTAAAGGTTAATTGCAACTTGGATTTATTGTATTTTGTATTTTGTTTTCTCCATTGGTTTTAGTGACATTGTACTCATCATGTTAATTGCTGAAATCTGGAATTGCGACAATGAAGCAGCAGGTGAAACCAAAATATCGATAATGATCAGTAATAAAACTGTGTGCTCTGCCTGTAGCAACACAAGTATGAGAGGTCAAAGTTTGACAAGGACTTCAGTCTGTAAACTGTAACAGAGTGTTTACAGCAGACTGTTTCTTCTCTTCCAATTTAGTGAGGCTAAACTGGGGATTAGCGTGGAACGTGTCTGATTGTCTGACTGCTCATGTTTCTTGCACTGCCACACTTCCTCTTAGCAATGTAGCTAAGTCCTTATTGTTATTATTAATCAGAGTAATTAACTCGGTGCCAATAGAAGCCAAGGCCAGCGCTATGAATTAGATCTGAGTCGAGAAATTTGCAATTTTCTTTAAGCTTCACTGCTTTCAACTTCACTGTCATACAGTACAAATACATTGAGGCAGGCATTTTTGTTGTAGCCACCGGGCTACACGCGGCACCGTGGCATTCTTAACCCGCTGTGACATTTTTTGACATTGCAAAATAAAGCTTTAGCTGACTTACTCATGGTCGCGGTCCCTTGTCAGGAGAATTATCAGGGTAGGGAGCTGTACAATATGACTTCCAGGGTATGACAAATGTGGTCAAGGGGCGAGCGCTCCTTGGAGACGGTGGAGCCCTCCATACAGTGAAAGCATTAGCTTTCCACAGTGACATTATGAAGAAATCTATTGTAAAGGCCGGCTTCCTGGTGCTGGGGGACTCGAGGTAGAAAGCTTCATGAATCCACCCCAGAGACTGACTGGTATTTCCAACCACACTGAAGCCTACAGCAAATCAATAGCTCAAAGTCCCACATGCTCCTCACCAGCGTCAATTAAGTAAATTCATAAAGTCGAGTGCACTGGGAGTTGGGGGGAGAAGTAAAAAGGGAAATACTAGAGAGAGAGAGAGAGCAGGGGGGAAGCATCCAGTCATGTAGCAAATTTGGATAGGAAACAGCTTCTGCCATGAGAGTTGTGGCTTAGAGAAAGTATAGAGCAGTGAGAGACTATTTCTCTACGGGCATTATTAAGAAGCCTGACAGTCCATCTCACTTTCACCTGCCTCCATCAGCACACGCACTGTTGACCCGGGAGTCTTTCCCCCCACCCACCCCTCTGTGCTGAGCCAGCCAGAGGACACATGCAAAGTGACTGGCTTTCAGCAAAAAGCCCAGCGATAATGCATATCAGCTCAGGCCTATGCAAGCAAAGTAGGCAGGGGGATGGGGATGTGGATGTGAAGGCTTGGGGGGGATGTGCTATAAACGACAGCACATGAGGGAAAAGAGAACGAAGGGACCTCACCCCCAGCTTCAACTGCTCGCAATTTGCCTCATAAGGGGAAAGCAGGGCATGTCTTGGCTGCCTCTAGAAGACAGGTAGCGTAATGGATGGGCCAGTCTTCCAGCCTGACTGCTGACGCTGCTCTGACAGGACGTTTCTACCTCTCCTCCACTCCCTCTCTCACCATTCACCTTTTAGCGTTGTCGCGGTAACTACATCTGATTTCCCAAAAAGTTTTTTAAGTGTGTTGGGACATACTGAAATTCCACTCTCCCGCATTTCAGAGGGTGAAAACAAAGACACAAGCATTCAAATTTGTTTAAAGAATAGCAGGAGTCTATTAAGGCAGTTTGACATCATGTGGTTTCCCCAAAGTCATCCCAAAAAGCAGACGTGCAATCATCCACGCTCAATACAATAACAGTAGCAGCAGCTACACTGATGTTTTTGACACAAAAGCTCAATGATATAACATGGTTGAATCATTTCCAGTAGGGAAAATGTGCTGCGGCTTCAGAAATAAATATGAAAACTTAAACAAACACACAATAAAAACATGCTGCAAATGAAAAGAAAGTGTGCTGCAGAAAAGCAAAACTGCAAATACAGTGTGAAGTGGACCAGCTTGATTTGATGCTGTTCTTTTATAATATTATTGTATAAGGCCAAATGTGAGAAACTGTGTGCCTTTTTATTTTGCCGCTGCAAATTTCTTTTCTTCCTGCTTCAAAAACAAAACACAATATTTCTCAAGTCTCTGAAGCTGCAGCACATTTCTCCTAGTGGAAATGTGTCGACTAACCCGAACAGTTACTGAACTACAGAGATGGCTACTTTTTATGGAGCGCCTCAACTCTGAACTTGTAAATAGTATTTATCAAATATGATAGACATCTTTTTTCAGATTCTCAAATGCAAGAATTTGCTGGTTTCCTCTGTCAGACAACACAGGTCTGAAAAATCTTGCTGAAAATGTTGCAGCCCGAAAAACAATGTTAACAAAATCCAACCAGCGTGCTACCACATGACCATCATGTTTTCTGTTCATCAGTTTTGAAGCTGTGCACATGATGTAAGGCTCTGTGCCGTTGGGGAGACCAGACTGAACAGAAAAGTCAAAATCAGTGATATCAAACGTTGAATCCTTCGCTGTAAACAGCTTGACAGACGAGCAGAGGGGTGAAACGTGCAGCTCCTGTGTTTTGTTTATTGAGCCAACAAAGACACCCAGCCGACATCAAACCCTGTACAGAAGTCACTATAAATCTCTCCCAGTCGATGTGGTGAACCATCTGTTTGTAGAAAGCTTCGCGGTCGTCTTGTGACATTGCCTGATGGTTTTTCTCCATTTCCACCGTATCAGATTTTCAGACAGTAAACTTAGCTCTGAGATATAATGGTGGTATTGTGACACCTTTCCTCTCTCTCACTCCTCTTCTCTCGCTCCATTTCCCTCGCTCCCCTCAGTCTGTCTGACTCTTCTTCTGCATGCAGGTCGAGATACTTAATTCATGTCCAAAGACATCCTTTTCTCATTTCCCAGTATATTGTGTGAGGACCAGACTTGCTATACATTGAGGCTAGACGGCACCCAGCCCTCCCCACCCCCCCATCATCCACCACTTCTGAGACTGTGCGATATGAAGCAGCGTTGCAGACGCTCCCCAGCGGACCTGCTGATAACCCCCCTACCAAAGCCCAGCCGATCCACACTGGCGGCCTGGATATCGCCCAGCCGGGGGAGGAATAATGAGGACAAAAGCAGAATACATGGCCTTCTTTTTGTCATTCTTCCTAACCCCCCCCTCCTTCCCCACCTCCCTCCTGTTCTGTTCTGTCTCTTTCCTTCACTCATTTGCCAGAGCGTCCTGCGCACTGGCCTTCGATGGATGGTGGACATGAGAGAAAAAGGGGAAGGAGATGGGTGGGAGAAAGTGATTGAGAGACGGAGCACAGAGATATTCCTCTGCCCACATCAGGGCCCTACTCTGGTTTGCAAACAGTCATTTTGTTCTGTATCTTTACACTGATCTTAAGGTAACAAACTGGGGTTGACATTGGACAGGGTCTCCATTGGCATTCTGCTGGGTCTGATAACTAAGTGTGCTGAAGCTGATTGTTTAAAAAGATACAGCAGGTCGCTCCACATTGAGCCTTGCACTCTATTAGGTGTTGATTCAGAGGCTTAATGCAGATAAAGTAGCTCTGCACATGCTGTACAACATGTAAGCCAATACACTGATGTGTAATATTTCTAATCTGATATTTATCAGGTTAGCCAGCACTCTGCATTCACATCAATCAGATGACTGGCATTCAACATCCAGTGTGTGCACATGAATGTATATCAGGGCTATACTGTACTGTATCTGTGTGTGTGGCGCCTCAGAAAAGATTTCATATCTGCTCTCCAGCTCCTTTTATCTGTCTCGAGCCTGTTTTTCACCTGGACCTGATTACTCAAAATCTTCCGCCTAAAGCGAGTAATCGCATCTTAATTTAATGTTTTCTTATTAAATCATTTGTGCATTTCCTTTTGCAACGCTTTCACTGGAGGCAGGCTTTATCAAGTGATTGTTACTGTATGTGTCAAGGGTCGCCTTAGATCTACCATCTTTAGCTTGTTTGCTCCAGCAAAGGAAACAATTGTAATAATAAATGAGAGGCTGATACATGAACTGAGGAGGCGATAGCATGGGGAAATAAAATGTAAAGAATTTGGGAGTGAAATTAACTTTGTGTCAGAAAACTAGGTCAGTTTATTTCATTGAGGTTTTTGCATTTCAGGTTTGTGGTTTTTAATTGCCATTCCTTGTTCACATTGTTTGTGGTTTATTTATTTGGGATTTATTTTTTTTTTATGCTTTCATATCTTTAATGATTTTTTCAAAGACACAAAGGACTTATTTGTAAAGACATATCAAGGAGTTCTTTTTCTGTCTTTTCACTCCAATTGCACCTGGTCTTGACTCAGGTTTAAAAGTATTGCATCCTCAGAAAGCATGTGTTGAGCTCTGAGGTCTTAACTGAAGGGTAGGAAACAAAAGGAATTGTAGCCTCCCCTCCCAGTATTGACACTGTTTTTCTCTGAAAATATTTCAGATGCTGTTTATCTCCACATGTGAGTCTGAGGAGTCTTTCCTGCTTCGGTAGATTACAGCATGTGGATTGATCCAATATTCTGACCAAAAACCAGCGGACACAGACCACCGACGGGGGGGAGAAGACGGAAGGCTGCGGTGGTGTGGCCATGGATAGAAGGAAAGTGTGCATGCTGGTGGTGCTGTGGGCCATGGCCCACCTCAGCTCTCCAGGCTACGGGCTCAGAGGCCTGCGAAGGACTACAGGGGGGCGGAGGGGGTCCACTGGGCTGACGGGACAAGACGCCAATGGCGTGCCGCTCAGGCGCTCCAAGCGAGGTTGGATGTGGAACCAGTTCTTTTTGTTGGAGGAGTACACCGGGACGGACATGCAGTACGTTGGAAAGGTAGTTAAAGAGTTGCTTTCTCTGTTTTTCCTTTCATCTGATCTGAAACCATATTTACACATAATAATAAAGCATGAGCACATGGATAATTACAATATGGCATCACCCAATAACAATAACACTTTAAAGGGGACATGTGATGCTTATTTTCAGGTTCATAATTATATGTTAATTATACTACTCCATGGTTACATGATTTTATGCTCATAAAAATGTTATTTTTCCCTACTCTCTGTGTGAATATGCCTGTGTCTGAAATGCTTGTCTCTTTAAGAAGCCCTCCTGAAAAAGCCCAGTCTGCTGAGCCTGCATGTGACGCATAATAACAATGTCAGAGTTGTTCCTCTGGAGTTTTACTTGATATTTCCCCTTTAAAATATATTATACATGGCTGATCAATTACAGTTTATTTGTGTTATGTCCTCAAGTGACCACAATATAGTCGCTTATCTAGGGCTGGGTAAGTTCAAATGACTGCAACATAAAACTGGTCTGGTCAGATCATCATCTTGTCCTTTATTTTATTTAAGCAAAGTTCTTGCAGAGGCCCTTCAGACAGCAGTTACTTTGTTTCATATTTATAAGTAAGGTATTGAGATGGTTTTGGCACTGATACAGAAACATGGGTATCATGATGTGACTGGTATCAAAACACTTAATCATTAGGGCTATCCGATAATATCTGCCCTCCGATATTATCAGCCGATATTAACATAAAAAATGAATATCGGGAAATATCGGTATCTGTTATTTATAACCCAAGTTCAACTGCTGTAGCCTTCAGCATTTCCGAGCCTCCGTGACCACAGCATGCATCGTTTACCGGCTCGTGTTTGATGACTTGTTACAAGAACAACAAGTGGATCGCTAGCTGTGGCTAACAAGCTAGCTCGTCTGGTGCCTGAATTATTTCCAGTGTGTCCTACAGATGTTAAATGCACCATCACACATGAGGACATCAGAGCTGTCATAGAGCCCTGTCAGGATCAGTCCGGAGCTTCATTTGTTGACCTTTAAAGGAGAGCTATGCTAACTACCAGTCTGGACTGAAGCTGGTCAACTTTTTCTATGCCTTTTATGGTTTGATTTGCACTATTTTATTACTCATATGAAAGAGCAGAGTGGATTGAGCCCAGTTTATAATTTAATGACTGACAAGTCATGGCCAGTTACAAGATAAGATAAGATACAATAAGATAACATAAAAATTTAATTTATCCCAAAGTAATTTGTTAGCATGCACAGTAGGAAAAAATGAGGAGATTTAAAAAGATTTTTTTTTAAAAAAAAAGTATATTCAGGATAGTGCAGAAATGGAATATAGTGCAAAACTGACAATATAAACAATATAACAGTATACAACAACTATAACTTAAGAATATGTTCAATATGGCCTTATGGTCTTATTTTGTGCAGAGATTGTTTCCATGTGGAGCCATGTTGCATTTTCGAATGTATCGAGTAGGGCATCACGATAAAATGAGTCACAATGTGTTAGTCCCACAACAGGAGATGTAGATTTGGTGTAAAAAGCCCAAACATCAACAGCGGATGATATCGGAATTGGAAACGAAGGGTTGGAGAATATCATCAAAAAAAAACAATATCGTGCATCCATATAATTCATCTATATATTTATCTTCACTATTGCCGTCCTGCTTAGACTATCTAAAATGTAGAATCTGACACACTGGATGTCATACTGTAGTCATGCTACTCTACAATCAGCAAATGAAGCAGTAAAAAAGTTTTAGCATGACGTGTTTTAAGTTTGCAGACATTGCACACTCTGATGTTACTGTTGCATGCACGCACATCACAATGTTGATTCAGAAACGATAGATCGTGCAGCCCTACCTCCCATTGCAGTTGGAAAGAAGAGAGAGGCACACACACAGAAACTCAGGCGTCATTATAACGTTAGATGAAAAGATGCATCATTAAAAATCCATGGATACTTGCCACCCTGTTAAGTCAGTAAGCGTTCAAGCGACAAAACGAAGCCACAGCATCCATCTCACAAATTGTAACTTTGAACTTGGTTCATCAAATCTCCAGCTTTTAGTCTCCTGGGAATTCTTCCTTTGTCTTTTCCATTTATGTCTATTGTTTGTTTATTCACTGTCTACGCAACACAGCTGAACACATGCCAGCATTTGAAAAGTTGCTATTTTTTTTTCATTTTAAAAAAAGTAATATTATGTACAGTTTTGTCAATGCATATTTATGAAGACTTAGTTCTGCTATTTATTTAGTGAAATCCTCCCCATCCATCAGTTCAACTGAAGGCAGATTCAGCAGATACTACTTGATTTTTATATTACAGGTACGCACAAATATCTGACTTTATCATACAACAATTTTGCAAAGTTTCTCGAATAGCACCGCAGGGAGAAAAGCTTACCATGTGTTGTGCCTTTTCTTAGTAACATGATGGATCTCTAGATCATGTAATTGTCTTTTATGAGACGAGGAAAAGATCTGCTCTTAACGAGAAGCTTCAAAATAAATAACTGCATGTGAGTGCATGATTCTGTCTCCCATGATATGAGGTCATCCCATCATCGGAGAGTAGACATGACATGACACTCTGATCGGCTAATGCTCATATATCGGACTTCCATCCATCCGTCCTCAGGCTTTGTTTGCTGTTGGCTGTCCAATATATTTTGTGCTCACTGTCAGCTCCGTGGCTGCTTGCGCGACGTCCATTCCACTCACATCAAGCCGTCCTAAAGCGGCTGTCTTGCCCTACAGTCAACTACGACTTCCTCCGAAGGTATTATTTGTTCAACAGAATGAAAACACGGCGTCGACCCAGATAACATTGGGGGGGTGTACATGAAGACGGGCCAAATAATGCTTGCTTTACATGCGGCAGAGCGGAAGTCAAGATATGGGTCTCTTCTTCCAACCTACTGTAATTGAGGAGATTGTGAAGCGTCGTGGCAAGGTCAGGATGACTGAGGGGGAAGAAAGGCTGTTTTGTGCAGGGAGTTGAATGGGGCCTGGTGCTTTGCATTCCTATCGCGTGTCCACAGAGGATAGAGTCATCCAACCAAAATGAGATTCTGCAACATACGTCCTCCCAGAGTGAGGGTTGACTTTCAGCCCCCGTCTAAAAGGATTACAACACTCAGTATGGCATGAGGCGGGCAAAAAATGAGAAAGAACAAAAAAAAGTTGAAAAGAGCGAAAAAAAAAAAAAAAAAGAAGAAACACGAAGCGAATGAAGATCAGAAGTAAGCACTGAGCGTGATCAAACCACTTTGGCTTCAGAGAGGGGTGACTGATGTGCCACTCGTCCTTTTAGCTCATAAAATTTCTAATAGCGAAAGAAGAACGGATTATCTGAGTGTGGTACAGTTTAGAGAGCCAGAGGCTACAGCCTAAGAGCCCGTCTCCTGAAGATGCCATTAAAGCATCAACCTCTGAGCACCACACTTAATCATGACTCTGAGCGTTTGTTGTGTACCCCCCACCCCCAAGTACATGCAGCTGGGAGCCTGCTCCTCATTGTCAGCTCACTAGCCAGTCGTCACATAGGATTGTGCTGTGTGGATCTTATCTGATTGCAATTACTGTTTGTTAATTGCCTGATAAAGTACAAGTGATGAATGAGGCCCTAAACAGAATGAATGGCTTTTGAGCTGAACATGTGGCTCAAACGTGGAGAACAACCATCTGCATTTGTATCCTCAGGTGGAAGCCATACTGTATATCTCACAATATAGTGTAGTGGATCTGAAAGGAAAAACAACACTAACAGAAACACAAAAGGGAAGGCTTTTGTCATTGCAAGTGACATCATGGCAACCAGAGAACACAGCATGGAACAAAACCACTTTTGTTAGCGGTAAAAAAATGAATTGGAAATAACACAATGGCAGGTTATTATAAACAAGGGAGCAGCTCTTGACACACAGTAAAAGATAGAATGATGAAACTACACTTGAATTACAACATCCCGTCTCCAGTTATTTGCTAAACTCAATCTCCCCCGGTTGCTTTTTTTTTTTTTTCTTTTTTTCTCTCTCTATTTTTACGGTGGCTTTATCAAGTTGTGAAAAGCTAACAAATGAAAGTTTAATCTTTCCTGAACAAGCGGAACAAAAGCAGTTGGAACAGGAAGGAATTAAGGGAAGCGATCGAGATGAAGGGGGAACAGGAGACTCTGGCGGTGCCTCGTTGTGGAGCTGGTTGGCTGCTAATCTTGCTAATCTTGCTGTATTGGCCAATGATTTTTTTCCTTCTCCTGCAGGAAGGGAATCGCACACTGCCTCTCATTAGCAGGCGAGCTGCATACAGGCCTCCGAGGACCCGGGCTGTCACTGGGGGAAGAGAATGTTTGTTTATTTCATTATTTCTTACTTTACCAAAGGGCACATATCCACTGAAAATGGTTAATGGCCTGTGGTTTAGGAGTGTTTGTGCTGTACTATCATATCTCATAAAGTATTTACAGCCCCTGATAGGCCCCAGTGGTTCTGGGTCTGCTGGGTAGACTCCTCAACACAGTCCCTAGCAAGTGAGCAGTGTTCTCTGTACGTGAACAGACACACCAGTGTGCATGCAAACACACATGCCTGCAACACACAGCCTCCAGTAATGGGCTGGAAATCAGAGGAAGGAAACAAAGGCAGATGAACACAGAGTGCTTCCTAGTCCTGCATGACTCAGTGGTTGAGGCGACCTGGGGGACGGACTCGAGCGTCTTATGGAGTGGAAAGATGCATAGATTTTGTTTGTGGGGGGTGGGTGGATTTTTGGTCTCCGTTCACACTCACCCCTCCATTACCAGCTGCTCACCTTGGCAAAGAGGCAAGGAGTTTGCAATATGGCACAGGCCTGGCTGTACCTGCGCCATGGCAACCCCTGCAGTCTCCAGCGGCGACCTGGAGCACACATTGGCAGTGTGTGTTGATTAGGTGATAACTTCCCGCTTGTGCGCTGGGAGGGGGCGACTTCAACTGCGCTCTTCTTCTTCGCTGCGTGAACGGCGATGGAAAGGGTGTGATGAGGTCATGTGGAGATGAATCCTGACAAACATCTGTCTGACAATGTTGCAGGATGCCGTGCAATGTCTGACTGTGCTATACCAGCATCTCCACAGCACCTTTCTGGTGGTTTTGTCAGGGTGAGATTAAGTAATTTTCTATCGTCAGACATGCAGGTGTTATTCTTCTATATATTCTTTAATGTTTTAAACTAATTTGAAGGTTATTTCATTATATTTTCCATACTAATTTGTTTATAAAATTTGGTCTGCACTGCAACATTCTAACCAATATTTTCTACATAAAAATAAATAAAGCAAAAATCTCCATATGTACAAACAATATTCTTTCTATTAGCGATTTTCTCAACAATTTTTCCCCAAATATTGTCTGCATCTTAGAAAGAAAACATATTGTACTGGAGTCGAGAAAAGCTAAATCTAATTTTAGAAAATACTAACAACCGGTTTGATCTGTTCTCATTTTTATACATTATAATTAAAAGAGTTAAGAAATGCATTTTTTTTTTTTTTTTGCAATGTAGTAATGTCAACTTTAAAGATTTTATTATACGTAGCAAAACGAGCCATAAAAATACACAATGTATAGTTAGTAAGCAGCTACTCAGGTTGTTAAAATTACAGCAGATTCTCAGAACCAACACTGAGGACATGACCTCAGCTAAGGCCCTGCAGCAAAGTGAATGCAAACTGTTGAGAAATGTCTGTAATTAAAAGATAACATGTTGGAAATTATGCATGCAACACAAAACAAAAGATGTCAGATGTCCACAAGAGAGAAGTGTATGTTAACTGACATTTTCACCTTTAAGTGTCTGCAGCTCTGACCACATATCTCAAGTTTACACATCAACAGACATTTGATAAGCTATTTTTGTGCACAGTCTGAGGCTACCATCTGGCTACAGAGAAGGCAGCCAGTTCTCGACAGGCCAGGACACAAGGCCTTAAAGGCTAACTGGCTAATTGCCCTAAGCAGTCCATTTCCAGTGCCATCTTTTTGGCCTGACTCGAGTGAAGCACAAATGGCGGCCAGATCGAGTCTGCACTAACATTTGCTGCACTTGAAGCTGATTAATTTCACAAACAAAGACTGCATCGCTTGTAAGTTCTCACGCACAGATGTCTGATGAGTACCACTTCACTTCTCAGCCCACTTCAAACTGGAAGATGAGGCACAGGAATAGAAAAATACTGTGATAAAAATCTCAACCATTGGAAATATTATGGTATCAGTGCAGGAAAGGCTAATTGAGTGGAATGTTTTGAAATGTATAACATGCCGTTGACAATATAATGGCTTGAGTTCATGCTCAGTAGTTTGCTTCATAGCTTATTCACTACGAATAAATTTGTCTTGTTTTTTCTTAAAAACATGAGAATATTCCAACCTTTTTCCAATTCAAATCTGAGTTTGAGGCCAGCAACTTTACTTGATCTTTTCCCACTCAAGATTTTTAGAAATTCTTTAAAAAGAATAGTAGCTTTCTGTTGCAAATGACTTTTTTTCACTGTATTAGCAATAGCACATGATGTAAAAAATTGGAATAGTGTATATATTAGAGCTGTTGAAATTAGCACATTAACGCTAATTTACACAAGGGTAAAGCTACATATATACACAAATACATATTTGCATAAGATGCTAAAATCAGAGCGACACCACATTAGCGCTAATATGTGAATTTATGAAAAGAACATCTTTTTCTCTTTTCCTTTTCATCCATTTCACTTAACAAATTAATACCGTTTTATAAAACTGAAAATGTCTTGTGCCAGCATTTTTGGCCATTTTGAGTCATTTTTAAGACCCACAGAATATTTTAGACTATGTTTCTGAATAGCTGAAATGAATGAGGAGACTCTCTATTTCATTGTGAAAAAAATGTTTTATTCCGTGTTCCATTCTTGTTTTATCAGAGGTAGAGTAGAGGACACTTGCTTTGATCTCTGTAGCATATACCGTCTCTTTATGTCCCGACTACAAATCCCAGAAGCCCCAAAATTACTCACAGGCTGTGTGAGAGTGCCCTCTTGTGCTTGCTCCCGAAAAAACACTTTGAAGTTTAAACAAAGTTCTGCTAAGCTACGATAAGTTAACCATCTGCTGACTGTAGTCTTGCATTTAGTAGGACATACAGTCATCATGAAGACATTAACATGACTGGTGTCATTTTTTTTTCATCTAACTCTTTGCAATAAAGCCTAAAATCATATTTCCCAAAATGTCAACATTTTCCTTTAGGACAATATGGATACTGCTGTTGTAGACAGAATGACTTGATAAGATGGAAATTGTTTTGCAGTGTACTCTTCCTTTACAAAAAGACCAGAAGTCCCAGTGTTAATGGACATAGCGTCATGCTTTGTGCCTTTTTTAGGATTTGGTACCATAGGAGGGCAAAGGAGAAAAGGCATGCTATTGATGTGCCAGGGCTTCTTGGTGACCGTACTGAATGCACATGTGGCTTTCTTTTCTCCCCCTGCGACAGTTTAATTGTATTTTCAATATAAATTGATCAAAGGGCCATTGTGAATGCATGTTGGGCTGCCACATTGATTTCCGGGAGATGCACCCCCTCCTCTTAATTTGAGTAGAAGGGCTGCATTAAATTCTCCTCACCAGCAAGGTGGGCAACAGGGAGGGATGGGGTCACTGCAGCAGGCGTTGGAGTTCGATATTCAGAGCTGCCTTGTAATATCCTTCAGGGGGGCGAGGAACTCTTCAGAACCACAAGATCTCTCTGTTTCCATAGAAATGACAGTCGACACGGCATATGTCACACTGTCTCTATCTCACATCTCAGCCGAAAGGAGAGGACTCAACGGTTATTAACTGAATTGTCGTGCCGGCAGAGATAGGCAGCTTGATAGACAATCATAGAAAAGGACATTGCGGCTATAACAGCGGGAGAAAGATAATAATGCTGAAGATTGTTTTCAGCCAACTGAGTCTCTGTTGGAAAGCACGTACTGTAAAGCACAATAGAAAACAAATAATATTCTCCTGGCTTGGTTAGACAGAGAATAAGAAGGAAAAAAACAAGAGTTGGTTTGACCAGAATTCAAGTGGGTTAATGAAACAGTGCCCACTCTCGATCCTAATCCGAAGATGCCGCCATTCTGCAACACACTAGACTGGCTTGGTTAGACAGACAGAAAAAGGAATGAAAACCTTCGTATTTTTTCTTTTTTTTTTACCAGCATTCAAGCAGGCGAACAAAATAGTGTTAAAGATGCTAATCCACAAAGCTGTTCGTCTCGCATGTGCCAGCTTTGCCCTGATATAACAGCATGAATTAGTAAAGCTTCCGAGCACCTGGGATGAAAAGCTTTTTAATATATGATGAGAAGGGAGACTTTGCAATGTGCTCCCATGTGACCCAGCTGCGACGCACAAAATATCCCCCCTCAGTCTGTCCAACAGACTGAGCCAGGGACACTTGTACACACAACAACAGCTCGCTCAAAGCAAAATGCGCATTCAAAGTTGTCAAAATCAAACGTGGCGGCTCACTCCAGTTAACAACGTGTCAACCACAGACCCCAGAATAACGTACCAGCGCTCACTTGCCAGGGTAAACATTCAGATTGTGTTTGCCACAGTTTGCACTTTGCAAATATGCACACTCTTTTTGCCCTTTACCTCCCCCCCAGCAATTATTACCATGTCCTTGGTTATTAAAGAGGGGAAAGGGAAGTAGGCAGAGAAGCAGTGGGAGGGAAAATGACTGGACAAGCTTTTGATGAGTTCTCAGAGATAAATATGTTGGGGGGGGATTTAGTGGTGGAATTAAAATGTCAGCGCATGCTAAGCTGCTGTTCATGCAGAAAAAAAAATTAAACAGGATATAGAGAGCAAATAATAATGAGAAGCTCCATAGACAAGTGGACTGTGGTGGTCCTCCAGTTGGTCATGTTGCAGATCCATCAGGGATTGGCAGGTGGTGAATGTACAGACTTGGACCCCAGTGGCATTCTGTTTTCCAGCACTGTGAAAATGCCAACGTGGCCCTGCGGTAAAAAAGCATGGCGACAACCTGCATGTGACAACACCAGTAAATGCTAGATTCTTAACGCTCCCGCTCTGTGCTTTCTTCCTGGCAGGATGTGAATTTCACAGGAGACAAGGTGAAGCCATGGATGTGTACGGAGCTGACGCGATGACAGTTTACTAAAGATGATATGAATCTGTTAAATAACACCAAACGCTCTTATCAAAGCTGTCAGTGTTTCTTTGCCAAGGCCCAGATTGGTCAGATCACTGATACATGTGCAACGTATCAGAAATACTTAAGTGGAAAATGGGGATTCTACTTTGAAATGAGATTTTGTTGACATCCTTGGTACAGAGTGCTTATTGCTGGGATGTTTTTCTTTGCTCTGCACTTCTCAGAGATCACCTGTCAATCAAACAGTACAGCCAGCTCTGTGATGTTTCTATTTTTTTCCTGGACTTTATGCAGATGAAGCCTCTGTTCACCCCGGCTATTTCTGCTCCTGCCAACTAGTAGATATCTCCCTGGAAAGAGCTAGCTGACACTTGGTGTTCATGAGAGCGCATTAAGCAAATGTGAAAGCTTCCATAAACCAAAGTTTGAATCACTGTTGTGCTATAACAATTAGCAATAGAGAGCTGCAAAGTGGAATTTTATTAAAATGAAAATGCCACAAATCGGAATTGTTGTTTTGGTGCTGCAGGGACTCACATCATGTTATTTATTTTTTCTTCTCCTCAGCTTCACTCAGATTCAGACCGAGGAGATGGAAGCGTGAGGTACGTCCTGACAGGGGAGGGAGCGGGGTCCCTTTTTAAGATAGACGAAAAGTCAGGTGATATTCACGCCACCAAGAGGCTGGACCGAGAAGAGAAGGCCTACTACATCCTCCACGCAAAAGCCGTCAACCGCTTCACCAACGAAGCCCTGGAAGGTCAGTCCGAGTTCATCATCAAGATCCATGACATCAACGACAACGAGCCTCGCTTCACCAAGGACCCCTACATGGCCACAGTCCCTGAAATGTCTGACATTGGTGAGTTCCTGCCACGAATATTCACCATAATTCCATGCTATCATTGGTTAGCAGAAAGCTAAACTATTAGCAACTTATTTTTCCATCTTTGTAATAGGTGTGTCCCAATCAAACTTTTTAACTTCCGATATGATACCGATATAGCAGCCTTTAGTATTGGCCGATACTGATATTGATCCAATACGATCTCAGCACAAATCATACAGACTTTTATTACTTACTTTGCAGTATGAGATGTTAGAAAAGGCTTGATCAAGTGATATTTCTCAAACAGAGAACAGAGAGTCAGCAACAGTAGGGCTGAGAAAAACTGACCCATTTATTATTAACAAATTCAATTGAATAAAATAAAAAATAAATTAGAAGACAATGAAAAATAACCTCAATAAAAGCAGTGCGACTGGATAAAAGAGCTGGAGCAGAGTGTGGAATGGACTGCTTGAATTAGATAGAGCGCATGTATCGGAAATTTCAGATGAAGACCGATATAATCCGATACTTGTTTTTTATGGATATCGGACCGATATCCAATATCAGTATTGGATCGGAACAACCTTGCTCTGTTTAACCTATTTACATCTCTCTAATGGTGTAGCCCAGACATGGGCAAACTACAGCCCATGGGCCATATACGGCCTGTTGGACTTTTTAATCCAGCCAATTAATTCAGTTAAATTATTTAGAGCCGCCACTGCATTAACATGATCTGCAGTGGCATGCACAATGGTAAGTCTAACTGGACAAACTGTCTAAAATGTGTGACAACTAAAGAAGATTAAAGCAGGTCATGAAGCAGAATTCCATTCAAAAAATCAAGGAAACTAACAACACAGTTGTAACTAACAAGCAAACATGCTGATAAAATTAGATTCACCATCTTTTCTGAATCTGTCCAAGAATCTCCTGTAATTCAGCAAACAAATAATCCACCAAAGAGCAAGTATTGATTTATTAATTTGTAACGTGAAATGAACAAAAAGGAAAAGGGAAAGATATGTTCTTTTCATGAACACAGTGTTTATTAGTATACATATATATATATATATATATATATATATATATATATATATATATATATATACACTCACACACACTTCACCTAACATATTAGAAATCTGCACATCTGCTGATGAAGACTGTGAGGCGTGTTTGAAAGCTCTGGAAAAAGTGTATCTTTATGATTTATTTTGTCAGGAGGAAAGTCACATCAGTAAATACATAACAGCAACAAAATGAAATAAAAAAATTATGAATAATATGAGATTTTTGTGTGGGAGAAGAGAGTTTTAAGTCTTTATTCTGTAAAACAATATTTATTGATCATAAAACTCACTGTGTGTGTGTGTGTGTGTGTGTGTGTGTGTGTGCGCAAGCACGCCAGATTAAAGGGCTTACGACTCAAATAGGATAGAGCCGTTATGAAATGCCAGTTTTACTGGATCAATGGGACTTTATCAATCATAATAATGATGCAGACTCAACAAAGAGGGCGACTAATTAAATGAGACTAGGAGCTGTTTTATGACCAGAGAATAAACAAGGTAAAGCGTCCCTGTGACGGCTGCAGTACTGGTGCAGATAATCTTTTAAACACAGTATTATATCTTATTAAAACGGTATTTAATTAAATTACCAGCATTGTCAGCCGTGTTATCACATGTGAATAATTGTGGATTCCACTTCTGCGTAGCCAGTTTCTGAGACAGCTGTGTTTTTGTATTATCTTTCAGCACTAAATTAAACTTTAATTCTCTGTGCACTTTGGCTCTGGCTCTTAGTCTAAAGTACGTAGTGGCCTCATGAATACAGATAAACAATATAACAAAGACTTCTAATCAATACTTGAATGAAAACATGGGTTGAACTCTGTGTTCTCTTCTGCTGCTGTGAAGCTTTGGGGACTGAGGGACATCGGTCTTGCAGCCCAGACATGTGACAGAGTTGTCACTTGGTTCAGCAACCCCAAGAGAGAGGCCGGCACTTATCTAAGGGCAGCACGGGTGCCCATGGCAACAACCGAGGTGTGATGTCACCGCTTGGCAGAGCATGTGTTCACGAGTGACTGCGTCGAGACACTGCCCCTTTAAATGTGACATACACTTTGAGTTTTATTATAGTCTCACAGCTCTGACATTCTTCCCTCGGACTCTCAGGATGCAGCGACTTTGACGCGCTCCTCTTTTGACAACTGAGCGATTACAGTCGAGGTAATTTAGTTCCCCCTGCGCAAAAAACCTTGATTATTCCTGACTTGTTTTGTCAGAAAAATTCTTTTCTTAAAAGCTTAAAGTCAGCGATGAGATGGCTGATGTGGCTCAGTGATATTTCTTAAAAGCTGCCATGTCAGAAAAGCCTCTTTGAGTCTAATTCCCTAGTTAAAGGTATTAGTGATCAAGGTTCGGTGAACTTGCTCAGGAATCCTTCCCAACTGTCACTTACACCAAATCAGACAGCTGTGGTCTTTCTCTCTGCTCTGTGGTCCTATTTTTTCTTTTTTTTTCTTTTCTCCCCCCCCCGGCAACATCCTTCATCCAAAAGAACCACAATGATTTTAAAGGACTGAAACTCTCCTCTCACCCCTTACAGATCACAGCTGACACCAAATTAGAGAAGTTTCATGGGGTCGTTAACCCATTGCATTGCACAATTCTATATTTATACCACTTTGCCATTAAATATTTCTACTCAATTAATTTTCTCCTGTATGTAATGAGGCAATACTTGGCCTCGCAAGGCGCCATTTGGGAGGTAGCACTTGGCTAACCGTTTCTCTTTGTTCTGCTGAAATAGGGCTTCAGCCTCTCTGGAAGAGAAAATGGATCACAGGCATTCGCCTGCTATCAGATATTTGGCTTCTCAGACACTCAAGATCTGTGGATACACTAATAGGCTTCTTGGGGTTTTGCAAAGAGCCAGCATTGGTGCTGCTTGTATGCTTAGAGAGATATACTTGGACAAAATACATTAAGACTTATTGATTAACCGCAAAAATCAATCATGTGTAAGAGTATAAGTGGCCAAGGATAAAGATCAGTTTGGGTAATGCAAAGGGACAGAAGTGATCAGTCACATTGTGCATGAGCGTGATTAGAAGAGGACCCGACACCTCATCAGAAGGTGCATCAGCTCCACCAATTATCCAGCAGGCGAATTTCAGCGGTATTGAAGAGCTGATCTAAATCATTGTCATGAATCCTCTTTCTTTCCCCCACCAGGCACCTCCGTAATTCAGGTGACGGCCACAGACGCAGACGACGCCACATACGGGAACAGCGCCAAGGTGGTGTACAGCATCCTGGAGGGCCAGCCATACTTCTCTGTGGATCCTGAAACCGGTCAGTTCAAAGCTCAATACACCCAAGGATGCTCTCAATGCACTCAGTATACAGCTGTAAGATGTGTGCTTGTAGTGGCTTGTCACCTCTAGTGCAGAAAGTGTGACATCATGCAGAGAAACCATGATTGGTTTTCATTGGAATCAAGTTGACTTAGTGCAATCTTGTCACCTCTTCAGTGAAACTTGACAAAAAGAATTTTTTTCAGCTAAAAATTAGGGCTGTCGAAATGGTAACTCTATCTGGACAAACTGTCTGAAATGATTTACCAGAGACGCGCTACAAATTATCAAACATGCTGATAAAATTAAATTAATCATCTTTTCTGAATCTGTCCAATTTTCTCCTGTAATTCAGCAAACGAATAATCCACCAAAGAGCATCGTTAAAGTATTAATTTGTAACGTAAAATGGACGAAACATTTGGTGTCGCTCTGATTTTTGAAACTTATGTTTATGTATATATATTTTAGGGCTGTCAAAATTAGCTCTGGCAACACATTTTGGGCAGTTCATCCAAGTTACTGTTAACATGGATTAAAAATGTATCTAAAACATGAAAAATTAACATCATGTTATCAAAGGACCATGGCTACTCAGTTCATTTACCAGCAAAATGCCTTTCAGATTATGAAGATGAAGATGTTCTCCTCTCTGACTGCAGCCTCAGTAGTCCACCGTGTGTTTACAGCCTCTAAGGATGTTTGTCAGTGTGCACACAAGTCCTCACTTTTTCGTTAGTGGGAAACCTCTTATCCTTGCTACTGCCATTGCACTCCACCTACACAAGTAACCCACTAGTTTACAACCTTTCGTCTGGAGGTGGCCACTCTGTGGAAAAAAAACAAAAAAAACAAAAAAAAACCCATAACAAATCACTAACTGAAGCAGAAATAGAGGAGGCAGGCTGAGCTTCACAGAGAAAGGAAATTAAAACAATTCATCACAACATAAACTGGAATGCTGGGAATTTTCCTTTTTAACCGAACTGAAAATACCAACTTCCTCTCACAGGCTGATGGACGGACGGGTGGAGGAGGGAGGCGTGGTGAGGGATTTGTAGTAGAGAGAATGGCAAATCACCAAGCCCAAAAATCTAGCTGCTCGCTAGTTTTAATCATTAATGTGTGCTTTGGAACACATCCTGCTCCTGTCTATTTTTTTGCTTAAACAAAAGGGAAATGGCAAAAAAAGCCATTTGCAGATTAGCGGAGGGCTTAACAGTAATATGGTTTATCCCACATGTGGTATGTAAGCTGACATCCCCTCTTACACAAAGACATGCCTGGACATCACATTATAAGCAGGATTTGTTTCTGCTCTCCTCCTCTGTGTGTGTGTGTATTGTCGTTATTAAGCAATAACAAAGGTAGACGGTGATTTATAGCGAGGAGCGTGATGCTGCTGTTGTATATGTTTCTGAATGATCACTGTTCTCTTTACAGTGTTTTGTCCATGAGATGAATCGCACAGTGTTATGATGGAAAAAAAAAGTTCTGTATGGGAGGGAGCAAAGAGCAAGTTGGAGGGCCCGGTCGGTGTGATCTGAGCCCAAGTGATGCGCCATGACAGCCTCTCTTTGCTTATTGTTTGATCTGCAGTGAATCATCTATTCACAGTGGAAGTGGTGATGTTTGTCAAAGCAGTTTATTTAGGGTGAAACTTATGTTTTTCATCTCTGTTCTCCCACGCTACTACGCCTCTCTTTCTCTCCACCTGCTTCTTTTTTTGTGCTGCTTCAAATTAAAACATGTAATAGCAGACGAGCAGTGGCTCTGATGGGAGATGGAGCACACCTTTTGAATATGCTGCCAATTACCGATTCACTCTGTCTCTGTCCTGACTCCAAACTGGAGATCTGACACGTCAGAGCGGAGAAGTAAGCAACTGCACGGCACTTGAAAGGCTGAACATTAACGGTCTTAATTCCAAAGAGGAGATAAATGACGGTGAATGCATTTGGAGGCTGATGTAGCACGTAGAGAACACACTGTGGTTTTTGGGAGATTGGCCCCTTTGGTCTGCTTGCCAGTTAAATCAAGAGGACACAGACGCTGAAATGTGCTCTTCTGTGACCGCTGAGCTCCATGCTGCTGCCCAAACTGCAATAGAAGTGACCTTTCAGTAATAAAAGGTTCATAGTGGTTTAATTATCTGGCCTGTGGATGCATGAATCTACATACAAATCAATGTACGAGTGAGCGTTATATTCCATTTATACTGTACATATCATAGTTAATCATCAGCTGCATTCACTCCTAGTGTGCACATTTTCTTGGTTGATGGGGTTCCAGGGAAATTTTAAGTGGAGGTAGCAGGTGAAATGAATATGTCACATAAAGGTGGTGTACATCCTCCGAAAGCTCATCATCTGGAGATTCATTTGAGATACAGCTCAGCACTGTGTCAAGTTGATTTAGTGATAAATCAGAAAAAATATAGATACATAAATATGTGACATGAACGCTCTATCATGTCCCATAAGTTGTTGTAGAAGTTTTTGTCTCATCATTTTTACCACTGAAGAACTGACAAAATACCATCCATCCATCCATCTTCTGCTGCTTTTCCTCACATAGGGTCGTAGGGGGGCTGGAGTCTATCCCAGCTGTCTTAGGGTGAAAGGCAGGGTACACCCTCGACAAGTCTCCAGTTCATCACAGGACACATAGAGACAGACAACCACTCACACTCACATTCACACCTACGGTCAATTTAAATTAACCAATTAACCTAATCCCCATGCATGTTTTTGGATGGTGGGAGGAAGCCAGAGTACCAGAGAGAACCCACACAGACACGGGGGAGAACATGCAAACCCCACACAGAAAGGCCCCGGGCCGGGAATCAAACCCAGTACCTTCTTGCTGTGAGACGACAGTGCTAAACACTGCACCACTCAGCTTTCCAGTTTTTTAGGGAAGCCAGTGTGCAGAAATATTTAAATACACCATTTTAGAATAGGCAAAAATAACATTTGTACATCATTGAAAAGTCCCAAACGGCAATTGACTATAATTAAGTGGCTGTGTCTGTAAAGAGGAGCCTCATAGATACCATTTTCATTCATGTATGTTGAGCTCAGAGATCAAGGGACTTGTTTGACGGTGGCCATGCCAGTTATTTGGCCTCCTTACCAACAAGCTAGCATGACATGTTTGGCTCCAGTGGATGGGAACATTTCTGCTGAGATAATAATAATCATTTGATCTTTGAGGAATATTTTCAGCACAACACTGTGTATTGGTTTATTCTTCATGAAGTACATGTTAATATTTGATACACTGTATCGCTTCAGCTCATCAGTTTTAGTTATTTTAACATAAAGAATTTAAAGCAGTGGGTGTAAAATGATATTTACCCACATCTTATGTTCGTGCACGCCCTAATGTTATTTTTGTCGCTACAAATGAGGACGAGTCAACGAGGTCACAAGGTCCTCTTGTGCTGAAGAGTGAAATGCACGAACAAGCTGCTGCTGATGCATCACAGTCCTTTAAGCACTTGAAAATAAGGGTTTAACAGTTACATTCATCTGGATTTTTATCAAAGTAAACACTGCTAAAGGACTACAGCTAGTGGTTATGTTTGTTATCAGTTAGTTTCTCCATTTTCTTACTGATTGGTTGATTCATGAAGGTTTTCCCATACCCAGATGTTTTATCTGACCATCAGTTCACAACCCAAAGATAATGGCAAAAAGCACCACATTCTCACAGTGATTCTCACTTGTTGTTTCTGCCTTATACATATTGAAATTAAAAAAGGAAGAGCCCTTTGAGACAGACTACAGATCCCTGAGCCCTGAACAAACATATGCTCTTGACTAGGCTATTAAACAACCAGATGGGCTGTTTTTCTTAAATAAACTCTCACCATAAATCTGTGCATCTTTCCTCAGGCCTGATCAAGACAGCCCTGCCTGGCATGGACAGAGAAGTCAAGGAAAACTACCAGGTTGTGATTCAGGCTAAAGACATGGCCGGACAGATGGGTGGCCTCTCCGGCACCACGACGGTCAGCATCACCCTCTCCGATGTGAACGACAACCCGCCGCGCTTCACTAAGAGTGAGTACAGCCTTCTGGAGCCCACGCATCCAAACAGAGTGACCAGTAGTCAAACCACTTGTCAGTGTGCGTCGGTGCCAGGCATGCAGCCCCCATCTGGTGTCAGTTTCAAAATAAATTTGGATTATTGCAGGGAGCTCTGGGTTTTGTGCGGCTAAGGCGGGCCTCTTAAAGGCAGCGAATAATTAAATATAGAGCCATATGACAGAGCGTAGGGTCCTGTAAAGTGCATCAGATCAGCCCTGTAATCCCTATTAAATGAAGAGAGGACATTCACTGAGTTTTATCTCCCCTGCTCTTCCTCTCTCTTTGTCTATCTCATGCTATTAAGTCTTTCTTCTGCTGCCTTTTACTCCATAAAACCAATGTTCTCAATTTAGTGCTCCAACTGTCCTTGGTGCATTTTTCTCCCTCTTTTTGTTTCTCCCTTTTCAAGTCTCACACATTGTCTCCCTTACATTTCTCACCCCCCACCCCACCCATCCACCCACCCGTCTCACTTCCTCTCATGCATCTGATGCACGGCGGCTGCAGCCAGATCGGATTGACAGATTACTGGTGTCGTTTTGTTTCCCCTCAGCACAGCAGTGGGCGCCAACTGTACAGTGGGTGACGTGTGCGCACGACCGCCAACGCGAGGCAAACACGCGACTGCAGAACCATACCTTCCATTTATCACTCCCTCTTCTCACCAGCTCCGGGACGGGGGGGTGGGAGACAGATGCTGTCATCTCAGAGCCCTCCACCAATGAATGAACAGTGAGAGGAGGGAGGGAGATGGATACGACAGGGATGGAAGAGGTGACAGGAGGGGAAGATAGAGGAAGAAAGAGGGAGAGTGATGCAGGTGACAGAAAGACAGCCGCTGATGGAGGGAGGGGTGGGGAGACAGACAGAGGGGAAGATTGAAAGAGGGAAAAAGAGGAAGAGATATTGTAATGGGACACCCAGAGGAGGTAGAGTGTCAGGAAGCGATATCATTGTTGTCTGCCAGAGTGATGCCTCTTCTTTTCCACCCAATGCTAAATACCTGTTAGCCTAGGGAAACCTCCTCGTAGTGTGTCGCTTTCAGAGAGAGAGGGAGTGTATGTGTGTGTGTGTGTGTGTGTGTGTGGAGGCAAGTGTCAGCGTCACAGAGACCTGCCGACTCAGGCGTTGCCAAAACACTGTCAGCATGTTTTATTAGTATGTCAGTGCTGTTTGTCTCCGCAGGCTGTGTGTATATCACGTCCGCTCCCTCCCGCAGTCCAGCTATTTATTTAAGCATACCAAATGCAGCTGGGGCCGCTGCGGCCGACAGGCAGCCATCAATTCCTCCACCTCAAACCAGGAAATCATCTCGCAAAATAATAATAAAAAAGAAACGAAGAGGAAGCAATTAATTTATGTCGAGTAAATTGGCCCAGAATTTATGTTACATCCTAAACTTCTGAGTATCGAGTCAATACCGCTTGTAGCAACTTGCACGAAAGGCCAAAACGTCTGTTTATGAAATGAAATATGTTTTACCGCATATGAGATGGCTTTTCCACAGCTGATCTACAAACGTTGCAGCACTAAATCTCCCACACGGTTTTGCCTTTTTGCACACACTCCCTCCCCAGCTGGCTTGTATATTGCTGCTGTCTGATTGGCTCTAACTCACTTTATTCCTGACTTGCATGTCTGCTCCCTGACTCAACTGCTTACACTCTTTGTTTTTTCACTAACAGGGTCATACAAAAAAAGCAGATTATGACGTTCATTGGGTGTCAGGGGTGGTGGTGGTGTTTCTTCTTCGGTTGGTGTGTCCTCTGCAGCTTTGGAAATTTATCAGGGGTGGATTTTAGGCTTTACTGTTTCTTGATTTCACTTAATTGTGATTAGTATGTGTAAAAACTGGAAAGCACCTAAAAAGAAATACCACTTCTATCAGTTGTCATGGCCCCACTTACTTACACTGCAGAGCATTTCCTCCTCCAACTTTTTCTGTACATATTTTCATGCTCAGTCACAAATATGCTCTTGTTCCTCTCCAGCCGTCTACGAGTTCAGAGTGCCTGAGTCCACTGAGCTCGGAGGTGTGGTGGGAGTGATCCGGGCCATGGACGCCGACCTGGGCGAGAACGCTGAGATGGTCTACAGGATCATTGGGAGCGACGGCCCTGGCATGTTTGATATTGGCACCAATATGAGCACGCAGGAGGGCGTCATTGTGCTGAGGAAGGTGAGGCTGTTTGTTTGTGCTCTCTCAGAGGATTTATGGAGCCGGAGGGGGTAGTTTCCACAAGGGATTGGAGGGGCATGTCTTTCTTTTTCAAAATCTCATTTGCAGTTTCAGCTGCGCTATATGCATGCTGTGCCTGTATGCTGCAGTGCTATCATGACGCTTTCACTTGCAGGACATAGTAGAGTTGCTGGTTATTACCTCCGCCAAGGAGGTTGTGTTTTCACCGGGTTTTGTTTATTGCTAGGTTTGTTGGTTTGCAAAATAACTCAAAAAGTTATGGACTTAACGAAATTTTCAAGGTTGGTCAGAAGTTGCCTAATTTAAAACCGATTTATTTTTGGTGGTGATCGCATCCGATTCAGCGGCACCACCAAGTTAGGCCACCACTTCCAGCCAACCTTAAAAATATCGTCAAAAAACGTCCATAACTTTTTGAGTTACTTTACAAACTGACAAACCGAAAAGCCAACAAACCGACAAACAAACAAACATGTCAAAACATAACCTCCTTGGCAGCGGGGGTAAATTGGCAACAAATACACGTTTAGGCCAGTGGCGTGTCCAGGCTTGTTTTGCAGCGGTGGCCCAAGTGTGGCACAAAGTCATGCAGGGGTGGCATCAGTTCATAATGTTTTGTCTTTTATGATTAATTTGACAACTAAAATTACCGTCAAAATGAAATCAATTAATTAGTGTTAGTAAAAACTGAAATATAAATAGAACTCATAATCACAGCACAACTGAATGGGACACAAGCGTAATATTAATATTTTATTTTTATGAGAAAGTGCAGAAATAAAGACAAAGCAGAAATATAAATCATAATATAAAGTGCTCCCCCCCTAGACATGCCCCTGGTTTAGGTAAAGGGTCTGAAATATAATCCCACCAAACCAAACCAAAGCTTCTCCTTTAGGTGAGATTGACTGAAGCGATGGTAACTTCTTTTTTCCCCTTATCCTCTGACAGCTAGACAATGACAGCAGAGTTATTAGACCTCAACTTCCACTCGCCTACACTCTCAGTACATGTGTTTTGGGTGAGATTCGTTTTTCCTTTCAGCTGAGACCAAAGTAGAAATATCGATGTTTAGTATGGATCGCAGCATTCAGTGGTGTGCTGTGGTGTGTTTCTGATGTATTCAACAGAATACGCCAGTTGCCTTATCAAACACACTCTCTGCAGCCCTCAATTGATCGCTTCCATCATACCATCATGAAGTGGTAGATGACATAATTGCCTTTTGTAGCCGTGGCTGTGCTGTAGAGGATGTGGTGTGCGGTGCAGCGTGTATGCGGGGGACTAAGTATGCCCTAATTCTAAACCTGCTAATTAAATGAGCTTGTCAAGTGGGAGTGTGTCCTATGTCTGCTTGTACCAGTCCTTCAAAGCAATATGTTCCTCCCATTGACATGCAGCCCTTCCTCATCCAACATCAACCAACCCTAACCCCCTGCCTTAACACGAAACAGGCAAAAATTACCGACTCATGTTATTATTCATGGCTTCAGAAAGCGGTTCGTTCCATATGGATTTTTTATGCTTTCATTGGCAGTTTCCAACGATCGCAGACCCGTCGTTCTTTCTCATAAGTACAGTAGGCAGCCTGCGAGGCAGCTCACTCTGATCCAGCCGCTGCAGCTCAGCGCCGGCTGCACATTCATTAAAAAGCACTGCTCCTCAATTATTCCCATCAATGGGGGATACCTTCAGTAGCTACAACTTTGCACAAGGACATCAATAGCAATCATGCAGAAATCAGGGTACTAATCATATAGAAAGTGAGCGCAGGGCACAGGAGATGCAGTATTACAGGGCACTGCACATGAAAAATAGCAAAACTGCTTCCTTTAAGCAATCAAATGGGTAAAATGAAAGCCTGCACACCAACAGGCAGGTCGAGCATAAATATACATTATATTACCATATATATTTACCGGCAAAAGCAGCAAATGAAGCCATTTTCATCATCACTGTCATCTGTTTTTGGTGTTAAGTTCATCACTTAAATGTAAGTGTAGTGGTTCTCAACAGATGTGTCCTTCAACAGAACAGCAGTCATGATCTTATTTTATTTTGTGCGTTTTAGCTTTCATCCTTATTACTACATTCAGAATTTGTATAATCTTGATGCCTTTACAAATTAGCAGGAGAAGTGGTACTGCATTAAAATTCATACTTTTCATCATGTCAAATGAAACAGCACACCAAAGTTCCACCATCTGGTGAAACTGCAGTGTTTTCTCTTTAGCTTATATACTGATCTGATATTCTGAAATTGTCATATTGTCAAACAAATAAAAACAAAAAGAACAGATGTCACCCAGCAGACACTGAGAGGTGACTGTTTCATAGTGTGGCAGGGATCACCATTTTATTTCATTGAATATTGTTTTCATGCATGTTGTTGTGATGTTAGTTTTCCACCAAAGTGCTCAATCAGTCACATAATGCGGCAGCACGTCATGGAAGGCCTTTACGTGTGCAAAGCAGCACAGGTCTGATTGATGCAGCAGCTCATGTTTGTCCATCAATGCTCTTGTTAGTGTCCTTGAAGGAGACGCTGGGCTCCTTCACACTCGCTCATGAGACGATGCTCTGGAAAAGATTGCCAGTTTAATGAATGAAATCCCAATCTGACCTGGAATTAAATGTGGCAGTATGCTCTGAATGGATATTAGTCTTTGCAAAATCATCAGCTGAACGTTTTGCTGCATACAAATGAGTGTTTACAAGAAAATAAGCAAAAAGTCACAGTGAAAGCAAAGCAGCGTGTACAGTCACAGCATGTTAAACATTCACATGCACTCACACGTCTTTGACTTTCTGTCCTCCAGCCTCTGGACTATGAGAGGAAGCGCCAGTACAGTCTCCGTATTCAGGTGGAGAACTCCCACATCAACCCCCGCTTCTTCTCCGTGGGCCCCTTCAGGGACGAGGCCACTGTCAAGATCATCGTGGAGGACGTGGACGAGCCGCCGGTGTTTGAGCGAGCCAGCTATGTCATGGAGGTGAAGGAGGACGCAGCCAGGAACACCGTCATCGGCTCTGTCAGCGCGTCAGATCCTGACGACAAAAACAGCCTTGTCAGGTACTGAACCACAATGCATCTTAACAGAACCTACATGAATTACACATAACAGTTATTATATTACAGAGTGGCCATACTGATGTATTTTCAAATCGAAGGATATCATTGTGAAATCTTTGCAGAATTTTTCTGTGGATGTGGTCTTGGACTTCTAAGGGGTAAAATATTTATGTAAAGCACTTAAAGAACTTATTACTTTCTGAATTCATTATTTCAGTATTAACTTTCATGTCAAATGTGTTTAAGAGCTCTTAAGCGGCTGTTTGGCGTTATATTTTCTTTAACATAAACAGCGTTGAAATGCATAATCTGTTGGAGACACGTTCTGATAGACATACAAATTCTGCTAACTGCTGAAATGTGACAAGAGTTCACTTACACGACTTACTTCTTTGAGATGCAAATCGATGCAGGTTTTCTGTTAAATGGGAGTAATGGCAGCGGGGTGTGAGGCTGCGCCTTCCACTCTGTCTCAAAGACGTTTTGATTTTTATGATGCACTAAGGGAGTTGGCTCTCAAGGTTGAAGTTCCACCACTTTATTGCAGGTGTCAAATATGATATCATTCTCTTTTATCGCCCATCATCAAGGAGGTAGCTACCCCGTGGCATTTAAAGCCGTGCAGTGGTGGAGGAGGGGGGTGGAGAAGAGGACCAGGAGGCCTGAGGGCTGTCTGGCATGAGGAAGTCACAGAGATGGTTATCTTTATTAGCTTACCACAACACACAGGCATGAGGCACGGATGCAAAGACCTGATCCCTCAGTCAGCATGAACACTGAACAGTAGCTGATATGATTATTTCTTATAAGATAACTAACTAGTCATCACATGCCTTTTTGATGAAGTGATAAAATGTTTTACTGATGTTAAAGTGCCAAAAACATGAGCAGTGATCAAGGATTTTAATATTGAATATGTTCTGAATAGTATAGTGCTTTATTACAAAATTAATTTAACTATTTTTCCCCCTGAAAACAGTACACACAACATCACATGACAGCAAGAAAAGATTTTTGGGGCAGCACGGTGATGAAGTGGTTAGCACTGTCGCCTCACAGCAAGAAGGTACCGGGTTCTTTCTCTGTGGAGTTTGGATGTTCTCCCTGTCCATCCATTAGGTTAATTGGTTCATTAAATTGCCCGTAGGTGTGAATGTGAGTGTGAGTAGTTGTCTGTCTCTATGTGTCCTGTGATGAACTGGAGAGGATGTACCTTGCTTTTCACCCTAAGACAGCTGGGATAGACTCCAGCGCCCCCACGACCCTATGAGAGGACAACAGGTAGAAATGGATGGATGGATGTTAGCAAATGTATGAAAAATAAATATGTGCTCATCCTTGAGGTGTTCCTACAGCTTAACTGGAGTCCATCTGTTGTAAATTCAGTTGAATGGACATATTTGGAAAGGTACAGACCTGTCTATATACGGTCAGAGTACAAACCAAGCACGAAGTCAAAGGAATTGTCTGCAGACCTCAGAGACAGGATTGTCTGGAGGCACAAATCTGGGGAAGGATGCAGAAAACTTTCTGCTGCTTTGAAGGTCTCACTCCATCATCTGTCAATGAAGAAGTTCAGAACCACCAGGACTCTTCCTAAAACTGTCTGGACTCTAAACTGAGCGATCAGGGAGAAGAGTCCTAGACAGGGAGGTGACCAAGAACCCGATGGTCACTCTGTCAGAGCTACAGCATTCCTCTGTGGAGAGAGGAGAAGCTTCCAGAAGGACAACCATCTCTGCAGCAATCCACCAATCAGACCTGTATGGTAGAGTGTTCAGAGGGAAGACACTCCTTAATAAAAAGCACATGGCAGCCCACCTGGAGTTTGTCTCATCAGACCAGAGAGTTTAGTTTCTCATGGTCTAGTCAGGATAGAGGGGAAGATGAATGCAGCAATGTGCAGAGACATCCTGGATGAAAAGCTGCTCCCGAGCTCTGGACCTCAGACTGAGGTCATGGCTCATCTTTCAGCAGGAAAGCAACCCTCAGCACAGGTGTGTCTGATTATTGTTGTTGTGACTACTGAGGTCAGGCACACCTGGATTAATCAGTTTGTCCATTAATGGCAGACAAGAAACAAAGGAGCTGGCTGACGTTCAGGAAGTAGTGCAGCGCAGCATAAAGCCAACTGTAGTTTATAAGTGGTCAACAAGTGACAAGGTTGACAAGCTCAGCTTTGTTTCAAACAGTAGTCACTAGTGGCCAACACTGAAAGAAGTCCTGAAAGAGCATGAGGTGCTTTTAAAATGTGAACCTCTTACTGTGACTGCTGGCACACTCTTCATCTGTTCAGTACGATCATAAGCTGCAAAATCATTCCTGAATGGACGTTGAGGTGTGATTGTCTTGTTCAGTGTTTCAGTCATCTGGGTTCCATATCGTGTGACCTCTGTCGAAACAGCCATTATACGTCTAAAAACCTTTCATCCACATACAGCCCGGGTCAAGCTTGACATAATTTGACCTGCAAAGCCACAAATCAATACCTATGCTTGATTCCCATCGGGCTCTTGTTCTTGAAGGATATCCTCTGAAAATACTGTGGCAAGCCAGCTGCTCATGTAGTTTTTCTAGGGAGGAAAACGGATATATGTCCCAACCCGCTGATCACTAACATTTCTGTAACCCTCCATGTCCTTCTGCCTGGCTTCCCATCCAGCCAGCTGCCTGCCTGCTGAGAACAGCACTTTGGTGCCCGGTCAGGACGAGGCACACTGTTCTCTCTCCGTCATTAATCAGGGGAAGGGTTAGGCCCAGCCGGCTGAATTATTGGGAATATTAGAAAAGCAATTAGTAAAGCCCACGGCCGACGCACATTTAACGAGGTTAGACTTACTGTTGGGCTGGCGAGGTGGTGGTGGTAGTGGAGGAGAGGCAAGCAACGACGAGGAGGGAGTGGTGAGATAAAGACACTGTAATGGTTGATGCTGCTGCAAAGAGGGGAGACTGGTGCACTGGTGCATTGAGAGCCCAGGTTCATAGTCTCCCCTCGGGGGTCTCCTCCCTCTTACGCCAGCCCTCTTGATGGCTGTTACTCCATTAATCACACTGATGTATCACAGTAGTCTGGGAAGCAGAGAAAAACAACACGGCTAGATAACCTGTTGGCTTGTGTGTGTGTGTGAGAGACTGCAATGAATCCTTCATCACTACAGGACAAGACTAATTAAGACTGCTAGCCCATGAAACACAGTACACCATGCATGTTACAGGCCCCACAGCCTGTACCTCTCGTTCTGGCTGTTCATGCAGATGTTGGTATTTGCAGCTGAGCAGCTTCACATGAAGCTAGTTAGAGCGGAGCTAGAGTGGAGTCTGAAGAGTACTGTTGAAACAGGATTAAGGATTATTTGAGTATTGAATTACTTGTTCTTTGTTTGATGCAATTTGCATGTTTGTTTTAGAGAACAAACCCCCGTTATTCTATACTGAAATATATTCTTCCCCGATCTTAGAGGAGTTGATACGTACCTCTCTCGTTCTCCTTTTTATCCAATTAGAAAATCTCCATGTTTTATTTTGTGCAACCATACTTGGGTCATATAATATATACTCACGTAACCTTATGTAAATAAGGAAAACGTGGAAGTGTTTGTCACTTCTAACTTCACCTCTGTTTTGTTCCCAAGAAAAGTACTGGGCTATGCTAAATGCTAACAATGTAACGCCACGCACCAGAGAGATTGAGTGCACGCACAAAGATGAGAGCGGTATGTAACTCGTCTAAGATCAGGGAAGATTGTATTTCAGGATAGAGGTAAAGGTGTGTTCCTTTAAGGCTTTTTTATATGAACTCATTTTATGTTGTGATGTTGTCTTCAACTTTTTACTGTTTTGTCTTTTTAAATATACCATTAATGGGGTTTTTTTTGTGCTTTTATGAAACTTTCACACTGCCATCTTGCCGAAGGCCCCTTTTGGAAATGACTTTCAAAAAAAAATGAAGGATTATTTTTCCTATTTAAAGGTTAAATGACAAATTAAAATAATAATAAATGAAAGAATTCCATACACTATACTATTTGTGTGGCAGCAGATGATTCCAAGGACGATATGTCTAAAGTTCATGCAAACCTGAAACTACCTGCATGATTAGATGACACGAAGGGTAATTGAAAAATACTGTATGTTTTTTGTGATTTGTTGAAAAGCGACCCTTTCTGAAAATGTTCAGAAGTAGATTATTACCTCCTGTAATTTGGCTCATTTGTGCAGGTGAAAAGCAATTTTGTTCTCTTCAAACTTGGCCTTTCTTCCGAGGGCCAGTCACTGCTAGGATTGATGCTAAAATTAATCTTTTCTTCTTAATGTGTCATATGAATAGCAAAGAAAGGAAATAATGGCAGAGTGCAGACAAGTCCATCATGTTTAGTCTGACTTGTTTTGAGTACTTCCTGTCTGCTGAAACCCCTTTAACCATGGAAAATGTCAATTTAACCGAGGCTCACCACACTATTTTCACTCTGGTGCACACCCGAGCAACTCTGTAAATGTGACTGTAGCCTGTATCCCTCACCCAGAGAACATGGCACACTTCCACACAGCCTGAGCCTTAGCGGCCGATCTCTGTGTGTTTTGAACAGGTACTCTATTGATCGCCGCACAGACATGGACAGGATGTTCGACGTCCATGCAGGCAACGGGTCAGTGTCCATCCTCAGGAAGCTGGACAGAGAAGAGAACGCCTGGCACAACATCTCCGTCATCGCCACAGAGTTCAGTAAGTGCAGCAAGACGGGGAGCAGATGTTTCTCTTCACCCTCCTCCTGTTATTCTGTCTGCCAAATTGGATTTTTGGAATTTATACTAACCTCTGAATGTTGTGCTGAGATGAAGAAAGGAGGTTTTGTAGCGTAGCTGTTACTGCCAGTTCACCCAGTCTTGGCTGGAACCTGGTGTTTGTGTCGCCCCGATGAGCAACTGAATACCACAAACTCTCAAAACATTTATTTGAAACAGGCCAATATTAGACAGGCTTTTACTCCTAATGCTTCCTGTTTCTGCTCTGCTCCTATTTTAATTTAATGTAAACTCAGTGCATCTTCATTCATGGGTTGTTGTTGTCCTGATAAATTCAGTTATCTGTCCACAGCTTTATTTCCATCACAACAAAGTCATGTTGCTGCTGCTGAGTATAATTTATTTCTAAATCTAAAATACTCTTGCTAGTTTCTCCAGTGCTACCTGCCCTATCAAATGTTAAAATATGACTCACTGAGTCCTTTTTTAACATGACGTGATACATGTTGGAATTAGTTGTGTTGAAATATGTTTTATTATGTAGAGTTTTTTGTATAAACTTGTAGTAGAGCCCACTTCAGTGCTTTTTACTCACTCCTTTTACAGCAGCTGGCCTTCTACTGTATTTGAGCATCGACAGTGGTCTTTATTTGCTTCACTGAATCCCTAAAATCCAATTTGAGCATTAACACTTGCAGGAAAATTTAAAATGCACATATATACATACACATCTCTATTATACTCTTGCATAACAAGATGTATATTTCTGTGTGTATAAAAATGAAATAATTGCCTGTAGAAATTCACTGTTTCCACCTTTGTGTTTCCTAGACAACCCACGCCAGATCAGCCGCGTGCCTGTTTACGTCAGAGTACTGGACGTCAATGACAATGCTCCGACATTTGCCACCAATTACGAGACATTTGTGTGTGAGAACGCTAAGGCTAATCAGGTCGGTATGAGCAAACACAAAGCAGTAGTCATGGTTTGTTCTTGACCTCCCCATTAGGATTATTTGTCAACTTCCAGTTCAGCGTATAATTAGCAGACATCACAGAGCCTTTGGAAATCTGTCCTGAGGCATTATGAACTATTTTTATGGTATATGTAATATACACATCACATTCTTAGAACTGTCTTTTCAGTTGTACTGCTGCCAATATGGAAACCCAAATTGCTACGCTGCATTTACACATAAACTTTGACACTTTGAGTCTTCAGCTTCAGGACGACATTTGCATTCGCACTCGAGTGTGAACCAACTGTTGTTGTCTCGAGTTGATCTTGGCTCACAGGAAGTGTGATGACCTACACCCCGACTTGTTAGGCTTGCACTGTGTGCAACCATATTCAAACCAAGATATGAGCATGTACACAATATTCTTTTTTTTACCTACTGTATTAGACCTCATCTGCAGTGGTGGAAGAAGTACTTATATCATTAATTTAAGTAAAAGTAGCAATGTAGGATGCACAGGGAAGACATTGTGATGCATTTTTAAGCTGTAACATCAAAATATATTTGAAGTACCCCTTATGCAAAATGACCCTTTTCAGAATAATGCATTTTATATTACTGGATTTTAACTAGTGATGTGCAGGATAAACAGGATAAATTAGTACCATTAATTTGAAGTACTAATATTGCTGGGTAGTATAACCTATAATAAACATGACATATTAGTTGATCATATGTTGTATTTGTAATCTGAATCTGCAAATTAACTAGTAACTATTGCTGTCAGATAAATGCCTCAGAATTGTACGGTACTCAAGCATTTTAAGCGTTCACCATCAGGGAACCCCTAAGGTTTATGACTTGTTAACTTGCCATTAACTGTTTGTCTTTATGAATTCTCCAAAGAACAGCCTTCTCCTTTAACCATAATTAACAGCTGATGTTAACATGCAAATACAAGCCACTAACAAGCAGTTAATTACAAGGTTTACATCTAGTGTTGGCCAACATCACAATACACTGTATAGCGTGAGACAATAGAAATACTTAATGTTCATACTGAGGTAGCTATTCCCATATTAAGCCACATATGAATGAAGCCATAGTGGGTAATATGGTAAATGAAGGAGCCAGAGCAATCTTTGTTTTCAAACTTTATTTCAGAGGATACAAACCGTGAGCGCCACAGATCCTGACACGCCACTCGGAGGACACAGATTCTTCTTCAGTCTCGCGCAGGAGGCTGCTGGGAAAGCCAACTTCTCTGTCCGTGATAACAAAGGTAATACACTCTCAGCTGATGCTTGTGGTCATCACATTAACTTCAATCTTCTGTATAGTGTTCCCATAAGGCACTTATACCTGTTGTTAAACTCAACCACATCTAATGTTGTGCTGCACATGATGTGATTTATAGTTTTTTTTCATCTCACAGCACTAAAAGCATATTCACAGAGCAAATGAAATTTCTCCTAGAGTTTATTGAAATATTCATTCAGGTTATTGATTGCTGCATAGTGACCGGACATCCTGTTGTTTTCAGACAACACAGCCGGGATCCTAGCACGGAGGAACGGCTACAACAGTCTGCAGAAGAGCATCTACCACGTGCCTGTGGTCATCTCTGATGGAGATTACCCGATGCAAAGCAGCACCAACACCCTGACCATTAGAGTGTGCACCTGCGACCGCGAGGGCAACATGAAGCTGTGCAACGCTGAGGCGCTCACAGCGAGGGCGGGACTCAGCACAGGAGCCCTGGTGGCCATTTTGCTCTGTGTCATCATTCTGCTCAGTGAGTACAGGCTGCACATTATATACATTTATAGATTTTATTTGTGAGTTTTCCTACTACCTCACACCTCTCACTATGATATTAGTGATTGGTGTGAGGCAGTAGAAAAAAGCTTATTACAATATGTTGAATGAATTCATTATAATTTGTGTTGAAAAATATATTTTTAGGATGTAAATGTAGTAGTTAGTATGTTGAATAAAGTATATTCAATGGATTCATGGAAATTTATTTGGAAAAAAGTGCCAAAACAGCCAATTTTTAGCATGTCAAAAAAATTAAAAAAAAAAAAGTCTTAAAAAATGTTACATCGTAGAATTTCACAAAAAGTTCATGGTACCATTATTTCATGGTAATTCATGTTGAAACAAGTGGTGAGAAAGCCATTTTATGAAAGGTTGAAAATATAAAAAATGTTCAAAAAGTAGTAAAATGTAGAACGATAAATGGTAAAATGTCACAGATAGACCTCAAAATGCTTTATTACATTATTTTGAATGAATTCATTGTGATTTATTCTGAAAAAGTGGTGAAATGTCCATTTTTTGGATGTCAAAAATTAAAAAAAATGTAAAAAAAAAATGTAAAAGGTCATAAAAAAAGTCCTCAGAATGCCTTATTATAGTATGTTGAATGAATTCATGGTAATTTATTTTTGAAAAAAAGTGGTGAGAAAGACATTTTTTATGATATCAAATAATTAATCAAAAAGGTCATATTATAGTACCGGTATGTTGAAAAAGTCAAAAAATATCACGCCGTAAAATGTCATAAATATTCCTCACAATGCCATACCATGATATTCATATAACATACTGAACAATTATTTTATATGGCATCCTATAATATGACATTTATATGGCATTTCTATGTCTTATTATACTATGACATTTATGTGCCATACTTCAATATGGCTATTAATATACCATACTGAACTATGCTGTTTATATGGAATATTATAATTTGCCATTTGTATGTCTTACTGGTATACCATACGATGGCATTTACATGCCATGCTGTACTATGAATTTTTTTTTTTTTTTTTTTGCATATTTGACATTTGCCATAATATACTATGACTATTAATCTGTGACAGTAATACACCATACTGAACTATGACATTTTTATGCCATACATTACCATGGCATATTTTACAACACAGTGACAGTATGACAAAGTGGAACACTACACTCTGTTAGATGCAACATTTACACTGCCCGGCCCAAAAAAAAAAAAGTTGCCACCTGGGTTTAACTAAGCAAATAGGTACGAGTGGATAATTACTGCAGGTTCAGCAACAATATGTGCTCAAAGAATGAGGACAGCTGACTACCTGAATATACTGAATGACCAGGTTATTCCATCAATGGATTTTTTCTTCTCTGATGGGCATATTCCAAGATGACAATGTCATCAGGATTCAATGGGCTCAAATGAGACAGAGTCCAGACCTTAACCCCACTGAGAATCTCTGGGATGTGCTGGAGAAGACTTTGTGCAGTGGTCAGACTCTACCATCATCAATGCAAGATCTTGGTGAAAAATTAATGCAGCACTGGATGGAAATAAATCTTGTGACATTGCAGAAGCTTATCCAAACAATGCCACAGTGAATGCGTGCTGTAATCAAAGCTAAAGGCGGTCCGACGAAATATTGACCTGTGACCTTTTTTTTTGGCCAGGCAGTGTATTTACATAATGATGAAAAGAATATAGTGAAGGACTGTAAAAAGCTGCTTTGTGGCTGGAGTAATAATGAATATAGAACGAGTCCACATCTTGACACAGAAGCCCTCAAGCATCCATCAGGAATCTGCACCTGAACATAAAGACTGAGACCACAGAACACAGGAAGACAGCGAGCAATATTCAAACTTTGTTTCAGACTTTCAGCATAAAAACCAAAAGTGCCTTGTGTCAGCATTTTTGCCCATTTTGCATCTTTCATGATGCACACAATATACTGTACGATGTCTCTGAAAACACTGAGTAGCTCAAATGAAAGAAGAGACTGTATTTCATCGTGAAAAAAATGTTTGTTTTACCTTGTTCTGTTCTTGTTTTATCAGAGGTAGAGTAGAGGACACTTTCACCAAAATCACCACTTTTTCTCCAGATTCTTTGTTTTTCTCTGTAATCTCAATCGTCTCCACTTCCTGTTTTGATCTCTGTGGCGTATACTGTCTCTTTATGTCCCGACTACAAATCCCAGAAGCCCCAAAATTACTCACAGGCAGCGGGAAACCACAATCAGCGACCTGCTGCTGAAAAAAGGATAAACTATATATATGTTGATGGCACTCAAGTGTTCTATTTTAAAAGACGCAAATATACCTTCTTGGTACTCAAAGAGTTAAAATCCATTATGCAGTATGCCGAAAAATAAATCAAAGTCACAGTATAGTATCACACATGATGATCGCATATAACTTTCTTTCATGGAATACTACACTTAGACAGTTTACGGCAGAGGATTTCTCATAGTTGCCAATTCAGAGCCAGCACATATTCTCACTTCCACATGACTATGTAGATTAAAGTTATCCTCATGTCATGTTCAGGGGTCACACATTGACTGTTACACAACAGGTTAAATCCTTACGATCATAAACCTAAAGTCATAGATGGTTAATGTACTTTTTCAAGCTGTCATCACAGAGGTGTGTGCAGCAAACGTCGTAATTATACATAAAGTTTTGTTTCAACCACACAAAGTGTTTAAACTGCGTTCTTTTGTGATCTCAAGCTGCAGTGGCCCTGAGGAGGGAAAATACATAATGCATCCTTGTGGTAGCTGAGCCTGTTTCTATAAAGTCAGACAAAGTCCCTGAACATCAGTGAACACTCATGCAACATCAACAATTCCCCTTGGACAGTCACTGGCCTTCAGAACAAGGAGAGGGAGCAAAGAAACAACAGCAAAAGTCACCAAAGTCTGTACTTGTTTTCTTTGTTTTTGTTCTCCCTGTAGTGATCGTGGTGCTGTTTGCTGCCCTGAGGAGACAGAGGAAGAAGGAGCCTCTGATCATCTCCAAAGAGGATGTCAGAGACAACGTCGTCAGCTACAACGATGAAGGCGGCGGAGAGGAGGACACTCAGGCCTTTGATATCGGCACACTGCGCAACCCAGAGGCCATCGAGGAGAGCAAGCAACGCAGGGACATCGTCCCGGAGACCTTCTACCCTCCGGTTCGACGGCCAGTGCTGCCCCCGATCCGGGACAATAACGGGGATGTGAGAGACTTCATCACCCAGAGGCTCCAGGATAACGACAGCGACCCCACAGCGCCACCTTACGACTCACTGGCCACCTACGCCTACGAGGGGAACGGCTCCGTGGCCGAGTCCCTCAGCTCGCTGGAGTCAGTGACCACCGAGGGCGACCAGGACTACAACTACCTGAGCGAGTGGGGGCCCCGCTTTAAGAAGCTGGCGGACATGTACGGAGGCGACGACAGCGACAGGGATTCCTAACGAGAGCCTGGCACACAGACGAGGAGAGAGGAGTGAAATGAAACACGTCTAAAACTTTCGGGCAATTCTGGTGCGTTTGTGGTGAGGGGAAAAAAAAAATGGACAAAGGACAGAGAAACAAGCGCCGGCACCTCTCGCCATTCAGTGACCAGACGTAGGCTTTGTGTGTCCAGTCAGTGTTAGTTGCGTTTTTTTGGCCAGGGTGCAGTGAAAAGACTTTGTGTCGAGACTGTTTTTGTGTGTATATGGGGTGTACATCAGCCTCAAATATATCTATACTGATATTTTCTTTATGTTTGTTTTTCCAAAGCTGTGTCACCAAGCAGCTTTGTAAACCCAGCAGATATGCCTATGTATTTTTCAGTGTTTCTGGGACAAAAACATGCTGCATATTGTGAGTTCTATCTTAGCTTGTGTACGTACGGTAATAAGATACAATACGCTGTACAGTGGTTTTGGTTTTCTATGGATTTCTAATGTTCAAATAACCCACCCCCCCCCACCTCTTTTAGCCCACATTAGCCACTTAGCTGTCCTTGAGCCACAAGTGCCAAAACGTTTGGCATCGCCACTAATGACAAAATAAGAAATCTAGTTACAGATCAGAAAGAATCAGTTTGTGGCTTTAATGTTTTTTTTTTAAAGCTGCAGCAGAGGAACATAAAAATCTATGGCTACAACGAATATCAACAAATATTTTTATTTATTTATTTTTTTTTTTTTTGCAGTATCTGATTTTCATCTCCACACAGCTTTGAGTGAGGTGAGCCAAATACCAAATATTACCTTATTGAGCTGAATGTCTTCAGAACCATTTTTCTCTGTGCAGCCAACTCTCCCTGAAAAACGAGGAACACAAACAAGCGTTATTTCCTGAGATATATTGATACACATTCACCATCTAATGTACACCAGGCTCAGTTAGAGGAAAACAGTGGTCTTGTTGGACTTTTTCACCACAGAAATATGTGAATAATGGAGTCCCAGACCTTGAAACTACAGCATCACATTAGATCAAATGAAACACCTTGTGGACTGTTACCATTAAAATTAATTGTGCAATTTGATTTTCATCCCTTAAAAACGGCTCATTTTATCTGTTCAGGTGGCGAAGACAAACTGCAAAAGAATCAATGTACCAAGCAGATCAGTGATGTTTCAATTGGAATTTATAAAAAAGACACGTTAAAACTTGGACTTTGTCCATCTGTAGAGCTTCTATACATCTATGATTCAAAGGAGTTGCCTTAAAACAAATCTACGCAAAGCAAAATGGCCTTGTGTAGATCTCTTTTTTTGTTTTTAACCGTCTAAATGTTTCACATGAGTACTGCATTACAGCATTTAAAAAAGGAATTATGCTGCGTTGGTGTTGTATTGGAAGTCGGGATTTGCAACTAGGAATGATGTTGACGGCATTTGAGTAAACAAGTTGGAACCAAGATGGACGCCTCCAATGAAACGTTTGTTGTGTTTGCTCTGTCGGAAATCAGAAAGCTAATGAGCAATATGAGGTCCTTAAACACACAAATAAGATGCGGAGGGTGTGTGTTTGTTCCCCAGCGTAATCATGTGTGAGAAAGACGTCTATTGTAGGCTGTAACGTATAAACGCTACACGGCGCTAATCCAGGGTGCTGCCATCTTGGATTATGACGTTGTGGTTAAGTCGGGGTAGGTTAAGAAATTATGAGTCGAAAATCTTTGAGGGGCGTTTCAGTTGATATTTACGACTCAGAGCTTGTAAATTAAGACTTTCGAGGACAACTCAAACGTAGCAACATATCAGAGAAGTTGTAACACTTGTTTAAGAGCGGGTTGGCCCTGCACAGTCGAATGTATAATAATGTAACATAGCAGTTTTTGGAGTCTTTATGTGCCAAAAGCTAAGAACACCAGTATTTTCCTGTAAAGATCCTCCTGTTTCTAGTCCCTGCCCCTCATCACATGTTGTGTATGTAGAGTCGAACAGGACCCGGTCCAAGTGCTCACCGTCCTGATTTCCTGAGGGACGAGCAGCTGTTTCCATAAAAGTGCTTATCAGGGGCCACCTGACCTTTGAGTGGTGTAAAATAAGGCTCTTAAACCCAGAGGTGTGTCCTCGGCTCAGAGAGAAGGTCAAAGCATTATCCTGCAGCAGATACAAAAACAGCTTCGTTTTTTTTTGTGTGTGATTTAGAAAACAAAAACAAACAAGGACTTTTAAGACCTGACGAGGAATGAACAGTTTGTGAAACACAGAGGGGCTGGGAGGGCAGAGTGATAAGGCTGATTAGAGCAGCTGAAACGAGCTCTGCTCGCAAAAGGCCAACCTGTGAAGATGCTGACATTTATCAGACATTTGAAACAGTAATAAGAAAACACAGTGACATGTTTGCCACAGTGGTACGCTGCAGCTCTGCTCTCAGAATCAGACTCGACATCAACGACGGTGCGGCGCGTTAAATAATCCAATTGATAACAGCGGTTGGAAAGGTTTTTTTGCTTGGTTATTGTTACACACCTGTTCTCTTTTTCACCGCCTTGATTTGTTTCTTGGCTCGTTGCTGGAGCTCCTGCTGTAAGAGGCCATTGCAGACTGTTGCTATGATAAGCATTTAATAGGTTTAGTAACCCACCACTCTAAGAAAACTGCTTTTCTGCCTCAAGGTACAAAGTGAAGTCTCAAATGGAAATCAACATGACAGCAGTACTCACCGAAAGCTTTTTTCCTTCAGTCGTCACTATTTTCAGTCTTCATACAGGATGTCAGCATATCGCCATTACGAAGACGTGCTTGTGTTTTCCTGTGGAGAGTATAATTGCCTCCAAACATCGGCGCCATGCTCAGCTAAGATAAGAGAAAATGTTGCACCTACAGCACTACGCTGGTGTATTAGGGCTACTGTAGGTCAATGTATACAGCGCTGGGGCAGAGGGGTAATACTGGGAGGAAAAAAAGGTGCATATATAAGAGGTCACAGTGGTAACTTTAGGGGGAAATATGCAAAGAAAAATTTGAAATTACAATCAAGAAAAAATGGAAATAATCTAAGTGGCAAGAAAGAACTTTATGAGAATATAAAGGTTTTATGTGGGAAAAAAATACATTGAAAAATAGCGCAATGTAAAAATGTAAAGGAAACATCTCTTCACTTTGCAAGGTTGAATCAATACAAGGACTTAGAAAAGGTCTCAAATGGAAATGAACATGACAGGCTCCTCACCAAAACTCAGCACTTTTTCCTTCATGCTTCATACAGTGTCAGCATGTCGTCTTTATGAAGGCCTAAGAGAATATCGCACTTCTAAACATTGTAACATAGGGCACTACGCTGGTGTATGAAGGGGGAAAAACATCCTACAGATACATAGAATACTGAATATATTCAATATTCTTTGAGATTAAAGTGGCCAATACACTGTTTTTTTGTTTTTCCACGAAAATAGTGGAGTACAAAATCTTGGTAATGAAAGCTGTGGGATATTCTTGGTGGATCAACCTTATCAGACCACAATAGGCACCATATGCTAATTATTATTTCTTATGCAGTACCTACACTGGCCCTAATAGACCATCATAGCACAGTCGGAGGCTCTCGATGGTGGCACTGACGTCCTCCTCCTCCTCCTCCTCCTCCAGTAGCTCTGTGGTTGTTGATGTGTAGACTCGGCCGGCCTCGGAGCTCGCCTCTTCTATTATGTTGGTGACAATGTGATTGAGCAGTCGAGTTTTGTCAATGTAGAATCAATTTGAGAGGTTGTGGTAGTGTAAGGGGCCCTGCGTCATTGGCCATCCATCAATCTGCTTTGTAAAACGTGATATTTTGTACTGAATATTTATATGACACAATTAAATATCTTTAAAATCAGCCTCTCCATTTTCTTGCGGCGCTAATAATTTGACGGCTTTATGTATTTGTGCAGAAGCTCCAGTGGACTGTGCTCACTTTAATCTTCTGGATATGAAGGATAATTTCACTTTTATCTGAAATGTGATAGCAGCCACAGGCTAGCAGGCAAGAAATTTACCATCCTCACAGGTATGTATATATTATCTACAATAAATCTCAATATGAAAGACTCAACTCTATGTGTCATATGATGGCTGTTGTTAAATAGCTGGATCCAGAGGCTACTGAGCTGGGGAAATTGTTAATTAGACAATCTATAATTAAGATCAGACAGCCAGTCGGATTTGGAGAGAGGTTTAAAAAAGAGGAGAAAAAGTGAGATTTTGATTATTAGAGGATGAGTGGCAGATGTGAGACAGATGGTGACATTGTAATGATTGAATATAATTGACTGAACCCTTTTTCTAGTTTAGGCCTCTTAGCAGAGCGCTGAGCAGCTACAAAAGAAACCCAAAACAAAACAAAAAACTGATTTTCAACTTTTGATCTTAAACTTTATTTACAATAGTAGATTTGATGTTTAGCATTTCATCCTTGACTTAAAACACATTCATTGTTTAAAAAATTTTATTTTATTTTTTTAGAACAACATTATGAGCGCCTGCTGTGGTTTTGAATTTAAACATCAACTCAATATTTAAAGATTAGGCAACAAACATAAACATAAGACACCATAAGGCCACAGTAGAAAACAGCATAAAACATGACGGCATCTTCAGCTTCTTTTCTGATTCTGTTTGCCTTCTGTCCCACTCTAACTTTGTTGAAAATCGTGGACAAAAAGTAATTTCACATTAAATCTCTGTGTTAAGAGTCAAAGCGACTAAACTGATCCTCACCTCTGATCCATCAGTGAACTACACAACTTAGTCATCACTGCTAAACTATCACAGCTCCATGAGTTGCATATAACTTTTGCCAACATTTGCTGAATGGCTGCCATGTTTGCAGTCAGAGCTCCTTAAAGTGGATGTGGGTGCTGATTGGCCTGGGGGGTGAAAAAAAGGTGCTGTCACTTCCTGCCTTCCTCCGGCTCGTCGGTCTCCTTCTCCTGCCGCTCCCGCTCTCGTCTCATCTCCTTCAGCTCCTGTCTGTATTTCCGCTCGATGAAGCGCTTCTGATGAGCCATCTGTGGGAAGTTATCTAGTACAGGGAGAGGCAGAGCGGGAAACAGAGAGGAGTTGACCAAGGAGAACAGATAAAGAGAGAGACAAAGAGGCAGGGGTGTGAAGAGACAAGGTCAGTTTCCAACTGGGCCAAGACAGCAATTTAGGGCTCAAAGTGCACGGGCCACAGACTTTTTATAGCGAGTGTCGTGTTGTCACTTCGGTCAAATGAGCAAAAATGTTGCAGACGGCTTGGCGATTTAATTGCCCCTTGTGATGTTATTCCATTAATAATGATGAAGTAACAAGAAATTAGACGGCCTTGTTTGGTTTCAGCACATGGCTATGAGATCTGACAACATAAATGCAAGTGAGCATTTCTAAATGAGATCTGTAATAAGATGGTGTAGTGTTGACAGCAGAGAAAATGAACAGAGACATGCTGATGGGATGTTAACATAGAGACAGTCCACAAAATAACTTATTTTTCCTCAAGTTGGATCACAGATGATCGCTAAAAGTTTTAATTGTCCTCATGCTGCTGCTCTAAGTAGAAACCTGGTCATTGCCAGACCTCTGTGATATAGCCTACAACTACATGTTGACAAGCGAGTGTGACTGCACTGCAGTGTTGGCTTCTTCAGACAGAAGTTTCTAGAGAAAGTTCTCAAGTCTCCATTTCGGGTTTCTACTCATGGCCAACTTGGCTGAAGCCACACATCCCAGATGATGGTAAATAAAGAGGGGTGGATACGGTACAGACTGAATCTGATAGGTCACCTGTCAATCAAGGAGAGTCACAGCTAAACTTCTGTTAAAACTTCCTTCAACCAAAACACAAATTAGTTACTAAGGTGATAATGAAATGTGTGGACATTTCCAGCTCAGAGATAAAAAAAATGATCTAATGAGGTCCAGAAGGTGCCAGGTGGAAGAGCACACTCTTCTTCTTCTCTAAAGGTGGAGCGCTTCTAGACGAAACTATACTGAGATACTGAACTAAACTGAGCTATAAATCACATGAGTCTCTCTGTTTTCATCAAGGCTATATGGTGCAAGCAACAAGATGCTAACTGCAGGTGCCCCTTTAATCTACCAGTGGTTTCAGCTCTTTTTAAATTGCAGGATAACTTCTCAACCAATAAAAGAACATCTGACCCTTCAGTTTTAAGAGTTAAAAAGTTGAAATAATCCCATTTGGAGACACCTGGATTTCACTGGAAAGCGTTGGCAGGCTTTAGTTTCCAGCTGTGACAGCAGGATTCACTGTTTCGTAATTTAGTTATTAAGAGCTTAGGTAATTCTCCATCAAGTGTTGACGTTACTGGGTCTATCCACTGCACACTTCAATTTAAAACAGCACGCATGACAGAGGCCCGGTGGTTTGTGACAACTCGCTGAGACGCACATTTGACTGTGCAGTTTTTCCAGCTGCTGACCGTGACGGTGCAAACCTAAACAAATTAAAGTCTGTCTTCCGACACTTTTTTCCCAGAGAACTTTTATAGTCAGTCTGTGATGGAAAATGGAGGACCCACAACAATCTGTGCCTGAATAATAATAATACTAATAAACATCTAGAAAGTCTGGGTGTGGGCCTTCTATTTATAATACCCAGTCAGTTACACATTATTTTATTATCTTGGCTCTTTAGCATGGTTAGTTTCTAATAAGAGAGAGAGTAGGATGGTAGGCAGGCGGTGGTAGAATAGTAGCTCTTTAAAGACCAAACAATATTGGACTGATTTCAAATGTCCACGGATGTCAGTAGACATTTTCTGGTAAAGCTTTGGCTGTTGTTGGAGACTTTGTGACTCAAGTCCTAGTGTAAATTTAACTTCTCCAAGAACTACTACTTTTGCCGACCTTGGAAGGACCGTTCATTAAAAAATGTCTGTTCAGTATAGATGTAAACTCGCTCAAACCCCTAAAGCTGAGAGTCAGCACCTAAACCTCACACATCAAGCTCAACAGCGGCCAAAATTAGACATTCATTCACTCCACTGGCGTTTCAGAAAACCCTTGTATAAAATGTTCAAGCATGGTGCCATGACAACCAACTGAGAGGCTATTTATGAAAATAAATTGCACCAAATGAAAAAAACAAAAAATATGGGAAAAAAAAGGGCATCGGTACAAGACTGTGTTCATAATTATTTTAATGGTGAAGGTTCTGCTCATACCATAAACCACTGCGTTTATCAACTTCCACCTCTGAAATCCACCCAAAATGTTCAAACTCACTGATGTCTATCCAACACAAAGGCAGATTGAGCAGATGTGTGTGTTAATTCTATGATCGAATGTTTTCAGCAACTAATTACAGTGAACTGTTTTAGTAAAATGAGATAAAGTTTCCAAAAGTGCCGCCATGTTGGATCGGTTTGAGCAGCAATTGTCATGGCTGTTACCACACAGACTTGTAGCCTCTACAGGAGCATATGTCAATAGTCAGTTTCAGACTGTCGAGCCAGGCCGGGCTCGGGCCATTAGGGGGCTACCGGTGCTAATAGCCCTGGGCCACAAGCCCCATGCCCCAAAACTGCATTCACACTGTCAGGCTACTAGCCCCTCCGGGTTACGTCCCCGTTTGCAAAAACGTCACTGATACAACGCATTTATGGAAACTCTGCTGACGCGGATCGTCCTCATGTTGATTATGTTCCGACGGAGACAAGATGACGAGTTTGATAAAGAAAGAAAGAAGCTGTTACGGAGGCTGTGTGCGGGACGACGGCAAAGAGTAATCAAATTACAACAGGAATGACGACTTTGAACCAAGGCATGGAAACACAAAAGAACTGAGGTATGTTAACCATAAAACAATCCGTTCATAATGCCAGCTATACCACATCATCATGAGGCTGTATAGAAGATAGCTCACTAACTGATAGACTATTTGTTTACATCGATAGTAACAGGCTACACAGCTAACAGCAAACATAGGACAAACTTGGCGTTACTGCTTTACTTGGCATGGAACTGACGTAGCTTTTCCCCTTCCTTGACACCACCTCTAGCCCTGCTTTGGCCCATGGTTTATGTTGGGCCAGAAATCGCAGGTCATTAGCACCAAACGGCCCGGAGGTGGCCTGCAGTTAGTACCTGGCCCTGCAGTGAGAAAGCACTAAGCACAGGAAAGCCCGGGCTGGCTCGGCTTTGGCTCGATAGTGTGAAACAAGCTATTGTTTCTCAGTCTAGTGGTGAGTCCATTGGATGGTTAACATCATCATGGCCAATAATAAAATCAGAGACTCAGACTATTGATTGAACTTTCACTTCCAGAACATCACTGTTGAGGTTTTCCATTTCAAGTCCAATGTGCTGCAGTGCAAAGCCAAACAACAGAACAGTGTCACTGTCTAAATACTTAGGGCCTGCGCTGGAGATAGTGTCTGTTATCCTCTGATAAATGAGAAAAATTAATTACTAGTATTGTCCAGACAGTGGACTTGCAGCTGATAACATGGCGCCCAAGGGTCTGAGCCAACTCTTCAGCTAACTGGTGAGAATATTGTGGGTTTTTTCCCCCCAGAAACTGCAGCTGTCCCGCTGCTGCAGACACATATCCACGGACGGAGAAACACACCACAGGAGCAGAAGTAAAAATGGTTCTCAAATGTCGGCGCGACACATTATCCATCTGGATGGTGCTCAAGATGTTAGTTAGCGAATCAGTCGTTTGAAAAGCCATCACCCCAACGGTTTATTTAAAGAAAGCCTCATCTAATGTCCAATAAAGAGCACAGTGGGAACCTGAGTTGTGTTGACAACTCATTTATCAGCAAAGTCATTTATGGAGTTAGAAATGCAACAAACAAAGCTTCTCTTTGTTGGTTGGACAAAACACGCAATTACAAAAATAGCACCTTGAGCTCTGAGGAATCTTTCACTATTTACTGTCATTTTATGGACTGAATTGGATTTGGCCTTAGCCCGGGCCGAACAACAACACATTCCTCAACTAAAGGCCATGTGCTGTCTTAGACTGAGGGCTCCCGTGATCAGAATTCAGGAACACTGTGGTTCATGTGACATATGTTTGAATGTAAGAGGACGACGTATTCTGTCTCTTGCAACGCTCTAATTTGTCAATCTGGCAAAAGAGAGGAGAAGTGGTAGACAGCAGCAATATCCTTAAAAATGAGATGGATCAAACATCTAACATCAAAAATCCTGAAGAAAGAATACGCTAAGAAAAAAAAAAAAAAAAAACTTGAAACGCACACACCGAAACACACAGTCTCTTTCAATATGCTTTCTGTGAGTAAGAAACACTTGGCGAGCTTTGGCGAGAGAGAAAACTACATATTGCAGTTAAAATATGGAAATCACCAGCGTTTTTCCCTTGGAGATAACTGGAGAATAACCCACTCGAGAGGAAGGCTTCGGCCATTTACATTGTTTAACATGCGGCACGAGAGCAGGCATCAAAGAACAGGGTTGCTCAAGAATACACAAGGCTTTCATTTCAGCCAGATTTGAGCATCCAAAAGACATATTGGAAATGCTCAGACGTGTAGAGCACCCGCTGCATACTGATCACCTTTGGTCGAGGCGTTAACGCGTTTAGCCCGGGCTCAGGTCTTTTATCGAGCACGCGGTAATTCCCCTCAAGGACAGAGGTTGCGGTCTTGAGATCCGGTGGTGTAGCTGCTTCTGCAGCAGCGCGAACTGTCCGGGAGACCTCGGCAACAACGCTGCCTGTTGTGCTCGCCGACGGCGCTGCTCAAAATGTACACTCGCATTAGCAGCTGGATGTGAAATCTGTGATGAGGGATTAGCTCCCCTTTTAAGGGCACGAGAAAATACAGAGTATTTTCACTATTCGGCCTATGGGCTCGGGCTGAGAGACAACTCCACAATAGACTGCGTTGGCTGAGTCTATCACCTGAAGCTCGCAAGCTTTACGATAGCGCACCTGTATGGCGGCGCTGATGAAGGGATTTCCTCTCTATGCCAAAGGCCAAACAAAAGGCTCAAGTACTGAATAGAGATCCTGCATACTGTACTTTACTTTGCCTATATCCATCCACTGCTTTTATCCAGAGATTAAGGGGTTTAGAGAAAGCTGAGGGGAAAAAAAAGTAGTCCCCTTCCAGCTACTATCCAGATCGAGGCTTCTCTTATTCAACAGATATCACATTGTTTGAGAAACAAGCAGCTGCGAGGAAGCTTTTATAAAAAAAAAAAAAAAAAAAAAAAAAAAAAAGGGGGGGTTTAGAGGGAGAGAGACTTTAAACAGAGACAGTACTATCTGCAAGGATGCATGATAAATGGTTAAGCCGTTTCCATGTATATTTGATGCTGCCTTGGACCTAAAGGTGCATGGTGCACAGAGCCTCGGGGTCTGAGGAACTCTGCACCGCCGACTCCTTCCACCCATCAACTCTGATCCCCTACCTAGCTGCTCTCAGCTCGATTTGTTTGCACTCATCTTCCTCCCAGTATGGGCCTTGGTTAACATTTAATTCTACCCTGACAGATACAGACAGGAGACTGTCAAAACGTGGGCCATAGAATAATGAAATGTGAATCAGCTGAGCCACCAGCGGATCGGCTACAGACAGCACACACACCAAATATTGGGCCGCGCTTCCCTTTAATGAGCTCTGAGCTGTCTGACTGAAGGCAGCCATGTCTCTCACCTCTCCGACACCGCCGGAGCCGCGCATTTCTCTCTGCCAGGAAAAAGCTCTGCAGCAGAAACAAAAAGTTCAATCTGGCTCAAAGTGCTCCTGATACTCCAGGAGGCCTTAAATAAAACATGGAAATGAATCCTGACACGTTACTCTCCCTTCGATCGGAGAGTAACACAAGGTAGGGCTGTAGTACAAAAGGAGGAGCGGTGTAGCCAGTGCTGCAGTGAGGGCCAACAAGACAATCAATGACGAATTACATGACACCACGGCTAATGTCCTTGATTAGTCTTGCTATGTGATCAAATGAAGCGAGGCCCTTGACAATCACATGAGGGACAATGTGGCCCCAACAGGAGTAGATGAGCTAAGTTGAAAACTTGTGTCAATCAACACTTTGCTCCTATTCTTTTACAAGACTATTAATACACTGACGACATTTAAAAGTGAGCAGCCCATCTGGGTTTTTCCCCTAATAGTTAATTAAAATAATTAAAGTTATAATAATAATTGGCAGACTCACTTCAGAAATTAAGGGGCACCAGGTGAAAGAAAAGACTACATTGAGCTGAGGGGTGAGTTAATCTAAGTGACAGCACAAAGTCAAACAAAGCCCTCGAAACAGGAAGCATTTTGCACTGAAGGAAGAAAGACTTGAAGAGATGATTTTAAATTAACTGACCTTTTAAAAGGCATTGCTAATCTAGCCACATGAAACAGCAATTTATGAGGGGGGGATGTTCATTTACTAGCAATGAGCATCTATCAATCACAGTGACAGAGGCGTACACTGGGGAGAGGAAATGGGAAGAAGGAAGACACAGGAGAGAGCACTGAACTACGCCCCTGATAAGGAGGGAGGAGAGGGAGGAGGAGGAGGATGAGAGAGAGGAGGGGAGGAAAGGGAGGAGAGGGGGAGAGGTAAGAGGAGGGAAGGGAGGAGAGAGAAAAGAGAGGAGGAGGAGGGGGGGAGAAAAAGTAGAGAGGAGGAGGAACACAGAGGAAAGAGAGGAGGAGGAAAGAGGGGCAGAGGGAGTAGGAGAGAGACGAGAGAGGGGGAGAAAGAAAGGAGAGAGTAGGAGGAGATGAGGAGAGGCGAAGAGAGGAGGAGGAAGGAGGAGGAAAGGGAGGAGAGGGGAAGAAGAAGTGGGGGGAGAAAATGTAGAGAGGAGGAGGAGAGAGGAGGAGGAAAGGAGGAGAGGGGGAGAGGGAGGGGGATGAGCGAGGCAGAGAGGAGAGGGAAGAGAGAGAGGAGGAGGAAAGAAAGGAGGAGGAGAGAGGAGGAGGGGAAAAGGAGAGAGGAAGGAGAGGGAGGAGGAGGAGTGTGAGGACAGATAGGAGGAGGAGAGGGAGAAAAGGGAGGAGAGGGAAGAAGAAGAGGAGAGTTATGAGGAGCAGGAGGATAGGGAGGAGGAGGCGTGGGACGCATACTGAGAGAAAGGCTTTAAATATTAGTGCTAATGTTTCAGTAAAAGAAAAGCTGGGGAGCACAAACAGTATCAATCAGGAGTGGCTGGAGGCCTCATTTCTGAGCCAAATGAAATCAAAGCTTGACCTCCCTGCCCTCTGCAAGTTCCACAGGCCTGCTCCAACAAAGCCATTTGTGCTCACCTCCAGCTAATTAGTTGAGTAAAGAACAAATTGTACATTAGATTAATGTGGTGGTCACGGAAATAGCAAGAGAGTGCCGTCCAGAAATTACACTTGGAATACATCCCCATCTCTTTGCACAGTGTAAAGAATGAAATTATGCATCCACATACATATGTATTGAGTACACTGTAAGGAGTGCGGATGGGAGATGATGGAAGCGGCTTGGCGATGTGATTCTGAGAGCCCTGTAATTGTATTTTTTAGTTGGCAGCCAATGAGACATTGTAAATGCCTAAAAACGCTCTATTTTCCTTAAGTGGCGGTTGATGACAAGATGAAAAACAGCCAAGGAGTGAAGCGGCACACAGGGACGCATCAAATCTGAAGAGGAGCGCCGAGCATGCAAGCAAGAGTCGCTCTGAGTGTGAAGCCTCACTCTTGTGGTCTGAACGGGCTTGGAAACAAGAAAAAAAAAAAAATAATAATAATAAATGAAAATAACCACAAACTTCATGCGGCCCTCGACACAAAACTTCCCTCGGTTCCCCAGAGGATGATCGACACGGTCGAGGGTGCTTAGCTTCCCCCGTCCTTGTTTTATTGGTTCTCCATCTCTGGCTGGGTCCCATGTCTATGCTCTGGGCTTGCACTTCAAACAGCCTAATGTCCTATATGTTGCAGCCAACCGGCTGGTCAGGCCACAGCTCTCTGCCAGCCGTCTTGCAAACTGTACAGCCAAAGCTAATATTCAACACAGAGGCATGTGAATGGTTTAAAGTGTGAATGTGTGTGTGTGTGTGTGTGTGTGTGGAGGGGTTTGTGTTGCCAAACAACTCACATTTCTCAAGCGCATCCATCGCAGCTCCCATTTCCGCCTGTTGGATGCTAGATTAGAAATATTAAAAAAAAAAAGGAGACAGAGAGAGAGGGAGAAAAGGTCTTTAGCATATTCAAAATGTTCCTTTTTTTTGGGGGAAAAAAAAACAAGCCCAATATTGAGAGGATTATCGAAAGTGCTTTATATTTGTTTTGAAAGAGCCCTTTTGACTAACAATCCCAGGTAACACGGCGCACACGTTTGAAAAAGGTAAGCCTATTGGCGACTCTGCGCTGGGCACTGTTTACGCCTTCCCAATATATTATGTGCTGCCTGATCATAGCCCAGCAGCGGAAGTGGCTGGGAGCTTAAGTCATGTAAATACAAAAACAGTAAGCTGTCAAAGATCCTGTGGAAGGGACAAACTTATCGCCAGCTTAGAGCAGGAAGGAGCGCTTTCAAGTAAGGGGCCGTGGAAGAGTGTGTGTGTGTGTGTGCGAAGGGGGGGGATGTTTGATGGATTTAGGTTTCATTTCTCACAGCTCAGCTGCAGCTTTATTGTCAACCCCTCCAACCACTCTCTACTTCACAAAAGTGTGTATATATAGCTATTTATAAGAGCTTGTGTACGCAGTCAACCACAGTGACACACACACAAACACAAGCCCAGGTAGACCTGCAGCCATGGATACAGGATACAGTGTCGTCTGGACACGGATTCTTCATCTGCACCGAGTGATATTTCCATAATGCAATTTACGGCGAATCAATAACAAATCGATTCATTTTAATTCTGCATAATGTCCCTCCCGATAGAATAGGCCAACAAGAGTTTAATTGCTATAATAAACACCATCGATAAAGCACAGCCATTACTCTCGATCCCATTAGCAGAGAAGTTGGGTCATATTACGTTGTACCGTCTTACTCACCTTGGGCCTTTGCCACAGCCGATTCGCTCCCCTTTGAAATAGACGGCGACGGTGTAGGTGCGAGCGTGAGAGGGACCCACTGTCTGCAGCGTCCTACGAATTCAAACAGACATGTGAGGTGACAGGGAGGAGGGTGGAGGTGAGCAACAATAATAACAGCCAGGAGAAAGGCACAAGGACACACAGGGACATTGTCCTGCAGAGAAATAACAAGAAAAAAGGGAGGTGAGGGGGGGAAATACTTCAATTGGAACAAATATAATTCATCTCAAACGGCGGGTTGAGGAGGAGGGGAATAGTGCTTTGATTCAGCAGCGTGCTTTGAGAGTGTGCAGAAGCCATCTGAGGGATGAACAAACAACTTTTAAAGCACTGCACACCCATCATCTTCAGACACCAAGATCTGTTTGGTTAAAAAAAAAGATATGTCAGGAATTGAAATAAAAGAATGACAATAGTCTTTGAAAGACACGTGAGTCTTTGGTGTGCTGGATGGGTAAACAATGAAAAAACAGCTATAGAGAGACCCAAAAATATTTAAAAGATGGACGACAACAGAATATCACTCAACTAATTTACTGATGTGTCTCATTTAAGTGAGAGGAAAAAAAAAAAAATCAAGCTGTCAATTTTGTTCCGTGTCTGCAGGGACATGAGAACAAGACAGAAGACAAAACTTGGGAGATGTTTGAAATGTTAACATTAGCATAAACATCTCAGACCCAAGCTGTGAATCGCCTAAATTATTCAAAGACAATTTACTTATTTCAGGAGAGCGATCCATTTTTAATGCAATGTGGTCACTTATGACAAGTTATCAATAATTCAGCCCCCCATTCTCACTTACAAACGAAGAAGCACATGGCATGGCGTGCGGCAAATAAACGAGCAACGTTTTTTTTTTTGGTGCCAAATCTCGACAGGGAGAGCGTGTCGCATGGAATTATCACGCCGTTAAAATAACACAAAATGAGAATGGAATTTAAAAAAGGAAAAAAAAAAAGGAAAAAAAAGGAAATCTGTGAGCTGCTCACACTGACGGAGGCTACTTACAGCCTGTTCTCTGCACAATGTCAAAGAGCGTATGTGTCTGCTCCCTGGCGTAACCTGCCCAGACGAGATGTACAGTGAAGTGATAGTGCTGGGGTGGAGGTGCGAATCTGTCATCAGCCAGACATACTCACCAGGGAACCTTTAGCAGGGGGCTCGGTGCATTAACTCCTTTCCTTCTCCCTTCCTGCGTCCTTTCCTGCCCTCCCTCTGTCATTTAGTCTCTTTCTGCCTGACTCACATTCTGGTCTCTACTCTTCACACTTGTAAACAATCCTAACAGACCCTTAAGACAGTCTAACATTGAAAAGGTTGGTAGTTTGATCTCCTTGAGCAAAACACTGAACCCTAAGTTTGTCTTGAAGGGCAGGGCAGCACAAATCTTTCACCGCTTTCACACTGAAATTAGCGGGTTGGTGCAGGATTTTCTAACCCGGGTCAACCCATCTTGGTTCAGCATTAAGACTCTTTCACACTGGCAGCAGTTGCACGTCTGACCTCCCTCTCTCAGAGCTGCTGTTTCTTTCCTCCCTCTCATACATCACTGATTCCCCGATTGGTGGGATTTCCAGAGAATGTCGCCGGGCTAATTCTCGTATGCGCTTTCATTAAAGATCACATAGCTACATATTTGATTTGTTTGATTGGGGAAAAAAATCTCTGTCCTTCAGAGATCAGTCTTTGGAAATCAACAGGAAGACTAATCTTATGGGGTGGACCAATACTTTGCTTTGTTTTGAGGGATCAGAGGGAGCAGCTCTGCAGCCCTGGAGCTTCACAATGACAGCCTGACAGGATGGGGTATTTGACCCGGGTCAAATTGCTGCACCAAGCCTTTCACACCGCACGAAAATCCCACGTTGTCCCAGGTCAACGTGGGATTTTTGTGCGGTGTGAAAGGGGCTTTAGTGCTTTCTCCAATAAGGTAGAAAGATGTATAAACGCAGTCTTGATGCCAACAACTGCAGTAAGAAGTCTATGATTGTGACTATTGACCACAGGAGGTAAGGTCACCTCAAGGTGTGTGTATTCATCAAACAGGACACAGGAACTATTAATGGCACTTAAGTGCCCTCGAGCAAGACCTTTAACCCCAACAGCTCAGATGGTGGTTGTACTGGGCAGCTTCCAGGTGTAAATGTGTGCAACTGCAGATGAGATTGGGTCGTTTGTGCAAAAGAGCGGCTTCTCAGTCAAATCATCAATTTTTCTATTTTAAAAAAAGTTTAAATTCATCAGAGTCAAGCTTTCCAAGTCACTTAGCGACTCTATTTGTTTCTTGTTCACGTTCTTGCAGGAACCAGAGTTAGAAGCAAGTGTTGATTGTTGTGTCAGAGTTGTGGTGTGTCAAAAATCACCATCCTTCGGGCAGACAGACAGAATAATAAACAAGAGGAGCTGTGACAAGTCGCCCAAATAAATACAAGGAAGGCTCAAAGGGAGGAGGAGGGACCTGATTAAATGCTGGAGAGCGGACTGGATTGTACATGAAATCGCTCCGTCTCCAGTTGCCCTTGTGCGTCCATCTGACCCCCTTTTTTTCGTCTCGGAGAGAACACTGTTTGTCAGTTTCCATGGCGATGAACACACTGCGTCTTGGCAGCTGTAAAAAGCATTCTGTCAAATGACAGTTGCTCCTTGATCTTTTGTCAAATAAGAGGTGTCTTTGGCCATGTTTATATATCACAACAACAGAGACCTTTACAGAGCTATTCACAACATTCAAGGACTGCTGGCGTAGAGAAAAGTCCTAGAAATTATGAGCCATTTCATTACTTTGAATGACTGACCCCACTTTAACTGTGGATGGGTCCTACTGTAGAGAGGGACAAGAATGTTTTTTTTCTTGTGTGTATAGTGGACACGTGCATGGGGGGCCCACAATATTGTATTTTTTCAAGCTAAACTTGCAAATAAAAAAAGAAACTGAATCCAACAGATTACAGAATTTGGGCAATATATTTTTGATAATATATGATGATGCCAAAAAAATTACTGATCAACTGTGGGGTTACATCTGAAAAAAAAGCTTGGAAACCACTTAATTATCCATAATACAGGCGTTAAAACATAGAATAGTACTTCTAGATTATTTTATCCAACAGTAAAACATTTTAAATAGAAACTTTACTCTCAAAAGGTAGGTTCAGTGAGCTTTAGATTCACCAACCACCCTTACCTCACTCCAAAATAAAAAAAAAACCCTTAGCAGATTTGTTTTACCTCCTAAATTCAACATCAGCGCTCTCTCCAAATACCTGGTGGGTCTGTGTTTTCTGGACACTTACTTGTACAGCGGGATATCAGGCTCTTTGCCCTCAGTTCTCAGGGTCAAACAGCACTGCTGCAGCTGAGACTTGGGGTCATTCCAGTCCTGGTTCAGAATGAACTCCTGTAACACACGGACCAAACAAAACACACATCCAATCAAACTGGTTCTTTCAAAGAATCAGAAACAGCAGAATCAAAAATCAGCTGCAGTGCTCTTCTGCTACCACACGCTTTTATTTCATTCTCGCCCTGACCAGCTTCGCCATTTTCCTCCCTCCTTTTGCACTCTCTTATTTGCTCTCTCCCTGACTGGCTCTCCATCTGTGTCTTCACGGTGAGTACAAATCACAGGCTACTTAAGACAAAAGCCAATCCCCGGCCAGATATAAAGAGTGTCTGGGAGTCTCCCAGGTGTGCAGCCCTGATACATTTCTCTTATCCAAGGGGGACTTCTAAAAGCCCTTCTTCCATTAACAGGGAGGCAGTCTTGTCATAAAAAGACAGACTTTGAATCCAGAACTGTCTGCTCCTATTAATTTTCTACAAAGAGTGCTTCTGCTGCTCATGCTCTCCTGCTTTACTGCCCCTCCAACCCCTCCATTTCTGCTGCTCTTGCTTTTGCACTGTACTTCCCTGCATCTCCTTCCCACTTTTCCTCTCTCTGGGGGGCATCTTTACCCCTTTAGCCTAAAGCAGAGAAATTACTTTTCTCTTTTCAAAAGAGGCAGCTATATGCTACTCTCTTTTTTTTCCTCCTGTAAAGGAGCGAACATAAGGAAAGGAACATTTATGTCCCTGGTTTTGCCTCTCGATTCCCATCCAAATTGGATGAAGCAGCAGTGTGCAACACTGTGGTTTCCAGAAGGCTATGTAAGAAGACGTGCTGGCTGTTTCACAACTTTTCTCTTGGAAGTGGAAATGAGGTGCTCTCTTGTAGCGACCATGATGCAAAGCTCAGCTCCTCCAGAGCTGGGGATTCTCCCTGGAGAGGCACACCAAGACAGCAATTAGCATGGCGTATCAGACCACTGCAGCAGCTTCACAAGGAGAGGTCCATGCTGTGTGGGTGCTTGTACAGTACATTGTGCGCATGCTCAGTCAGGTATGAGACACTAAGTGGTAATTTGCGTCTCTTACCACAGCTTTATCAATGGGTAATAGCAGTCTTAAAGCTGGAATATACTTCTCCAACTGCGTAACACAATATTCCAAATCCGTAGCCACGGAGACCCCTCGAGCCCTCGTAGTTCTCCGTTGTGATGCGTGTTGTGCAGCCCTGCCGTGAAATGCACCCCCTTTCAATTCACCTTAATATCGCAGACAAACGCAGGGGAAAATACTACGATTTAATTATTTGTGAGGGAGATAGAAGAGAAGAACATCAGTTGCTTACAGTTTTTAAAACTCCTCTAAAGACAGCAAATAACAAAATTGTGTTCTTCTCAAAGTCAGATAATAGCGAATGCAAACCAACACCTTTCGGTATGTTCTGTGGAAATATACCCCAGCCATAATAACTAAATTAATTAAATGGATTTTTGAGCAAGTTGAATGTATTTGACTTGCCTTTCACAAGGCTAATCGATACTTTAGTCCCTGACCTGAGTCGCGGAGGCGACCTCTCTGTTTCTGTGTAGGGCAAGGGGCTGCATTTCACGGCAGGGGTGCAACGAGAGGACCAATCACAGCCCTTGTCGTCTCTGTCTTCCCTTGGTGGAGTGACAGTTAAAAAAATTCCTGCGTCCGGAGAGACCGGAGAGGCTCTCCGTCAGGCTCTCCGGTGACGCAGAGGGCTCTCCGAGTCTACGTACAGCAATTTACAGAGTACTATAAATTGGCCTTTAGGGTTCTTCTATAGACAGTATATTAACACAATCCAGTGGTGCTTCAGAATAAAATCCCCATCCATCCTCACTCACATGGGAGTTTTGAATGAAGTTTATTCTATTTCTCCAACTCCAGGAATACTCCAGGACTGGACGCTATCAACAGCCCCAGCAGCTCTTGGATCTATAGAAAAAGACTGATGGCACTGCGATTCCCATTTAAGGTCACTAAAATAGTGATCAAAGCTGCCGCAGTGAGAGTCATTCAACAGCTGAGCACCACTTCAGGCCCTGCGTCGATTGCAGGCACCATTAGCTCCCTCCTAATCATCTCCCTGCTTCTTTCTCTGACGTGCCCGGCTGAGCGGCTCATTGATCAGGTGCAAGTGGTGAATGACTATCAATAGGGGGCTCACCTTCAGGCGGGGGAAAAAGCAGACGTTCATGAAGGTATGCACATACTCCAAGTCCTTGTCAATGTAGAGAGCTGCAATGAAAGCTGCGGACAGGAAAATAAAGACAGCAATTAGAAGCAAATAAAGCAGTAAAAGATGGGAGTTGATGTGTGGCTTGTTCATCAGTTGGCTCTCTTCTTTAATAAACAACAGAAGACAGATCACAGCGGCAGCAAATGGCGTGATGTTAATGTAAACAACTGGAAAAAATGACTCCAGAGTCGCCTGCTTTTTTTCCCCATCAAACAGGAAATTGGTATGACGAGGGCCACACAGAGTTCACACAAACACATATATAATATAGAAGATAAAACTGTTTGTCAGGCTGGATTGAAAGTAACTGGAGGTCTAGCTCAAGTGAGAAAGATTTGAAATGTAAGCAGTAGGTGCTGGGTGTCATCTTCACTTAGGGCTGTCCCTTTGTTTTTCTCTTCTATTGGCTGCCGGTGCGTTCACTCATCTCTCTGACTAAGACAGTGGGACATGAGAGAGGAATAATAGGTAATATTTCAGGAGGCCAGCGAGGGTGTGCTGTAGCTGCAGGGCACAACTCCTCATATGCGCAAGAGCTGCATTCATTTCCAGCGCTGACCCTCGTCCCCTTCCTGTGTCATCAACTGTGGTCTGGCCTCAACATTCAAAGACTATTTGAAAGGCAAATGATATGAGGCTCATGTATTAAGGTCTGCCTATTGAATGATGACCTGAAAAGCATTAGTGCTTTTTTCTGTCTTTGTTTTTCATAGGTTTTTTTTTTTTTTGTTTTGCCAATCTGGAACACACTGCAGTCCCTGCTGCTCGTTGTCTTTGTTGGACTAATGAGGACTGCACAACGACAACCTTTTCTCTCCACTCCTTGCTAAAATTAATTTTAATGTGCACATGGCTTAGACCTTGGCTATACTTTCCTTGGAGTGCCTTTTCATAGTGGCAATTTCTACAGAGATATTCTTAAGGCTGGTTTGCAGCAGAAATGGGACAGTGATTTACAGGATACAGGTTCTACAGCACAGACACCACCCAGCTAGAGGGAAGAACCAGGACCAGGACTGAGCAGGGCAGACCATCAGACCCTGTTGCAGTAAAATGACAGGTCAATGCTTGAGCAACCCCGGTCATCAGGAACACTACTGCTGCACAGGGGCCACTAAAAGCAACACAAAATTAAAGTTCCTCATAGTAGCTATAAATAAAAGTGTGTTTAGCTACACATATTTGAGTTCTATACCCGTAAGTAGGGCCCGACCTCTTAAACAGCGAGGGCATTAAATGGTGGTCTTTTTATCCAGTAAATGCAGCAGTCTGCACCACAACTCTTTCACTTTAGCGTCACAGTCTCTCTGGTGTGAACGCAGCTTTACTCAGTGCTGCCATGAATAACGTCCCTGTCGTTTATTCTTCTACAGTAACCGTCATGAGGTCATGTCATTCTTAATGTCACTTTGTGCTCAACATTAACATCCTGGCTGCTCACCGGTAGAGTTTGAATTAATTGACTGTTTGTGTGACCATTATATTCAAAAGGAAAAAAAATGGTAAAGAATGATGGAGCAGAGAAAATGTGGTTTAATGTTTAAGGCCATCAGAGTGCTGCTGAGATAAGAGATTTATCTTATTTCATAAATGTTTACATTATTATTAATTTTATTTCAGAGATTTACTGCAATTTTGTACACAAAGTTCACTTCTTTGTCCTTGACAGTTGTGAAATTAAAGTTGTATTATAAAAAGTTAAGTGTTATGTCTCAAGTGTTAAAGCTGAAAAAAATTATAAAAAATCATAGGCAAATTAATCGGTTATCAGATTTTTTTTTCCTGCTAAATATCGATATTGGCCTTAAAAAATCTGTATCAGTCGGGCCCTACCCATAAGCAGACATTAAAGACAAACTGTTCTATATTTGAAGAGAAATGATGAATTCATATCACAGCAGGTAAAGGACGTCTTAGAGTAAAAGGATCTAGTCAGTGCTCTCTGGTGGACAGCTTATAACAGCACTGTTAGTGTGAAAATGTTTGTTTGCTTGTGCTCTGCAGCAGGGATGGGCAGGAGGTCTCCCCTTTCGGCTAGCACTGTGGATAACCCTGCCTGGCCTGTGTTTCCAGTTTGACTGTTTTGATGCTTTACTTATGAGACTCTCTGCCTTCCAGGCCATATGCCCACTCCAATTTGAATAACACGTTGAAAGCAAGATGTTAAGTCTACTTAAGTCAGGGTGGATAAAACAAGCACTGGACAAATTTTACCAAGCACATTCCACTTTATGTCTCATTCTTTTCCAAAAAATCTATCGAAGTGGTGGAATACAACCAGGAGCTCATTCAGCGTGGCAGCTGGAGCTGGTGGAATAAAGCAACAAAGAAAGAGAGAAAATCACCGCTAACTGCTCCAGTCATACTAAGCACATAGGGAGCATCTCCAAGTCTCTTCAGCAGAGAAGTGACTGTCTTTGACATCCAACACAAAGGGAACAAAGAAATCAATAATGCTACTTCATGCTGCCATTTTAAACTGTACCTTCTGGAGAGACATGCAAGAACAAATGTTGAGTGGGGGTTCCTGAAAGTCAATAAAGATTTTCTTGAATCAAAGAGACGTGAACGTACATTCCAGTAAGTCGGCCAGGGTCTTGGTACGCAGCGCTACTGGCCGTTTGGTTTTGTCGTTGGTGATGGCGAACTCCTGCATGCCCAACTCCTCGGCTACTTTGGCCTGCGTGCGGTTGTTTACCAGCGAACTGCGGAGTAGCTGTGGACCAAGAAAAAAAAAAAAAAAAAAAAGGCCTTAGAGAAATGTACTCGAGATGCTCAAAACGCTACACAATACAAACATCAGAATAAACCCCCGCATGGAATAATTCATCAAAGACAGAAATGGTAATGCAGAGTAAATGTTTCAGGGAGACGTTGCTCTGTTAAATATTACATTGCGACTTGGAGCTTAAGCGGACGACAACATGTTCGACCGGGAAAGGTACATTTTGTGTCTCTAAAAGGAAAAACACAAACATGTTAAATATAGCTGCGAGATGCGAAAAAGAACAAATAGAATATAGCAATATGACTGTGTGCATCTGTCCTGCTCTCCCAAACAGTAGGCATGCAATTGCCACGAAAACACAGACACCAGTTGAATGAGCACTTTTCTTCCCGATTTGAAATCCATTTGAGACGCACCCCATCTCGACTCTTGGGCATAGGCACTGCTGGAGCTTTCAGTCTCTCAACGAATGCTCACTGGAAGCTTTTAAACAAATAACGTCATCTATAAGGAACATCCACAAATAAATATCCAACTGCAAAGGTTCTTATTCAGGTTGAGCCCAGTTCAATCCTTCTAGCCTCGAGTAGTCGGGTTTTCTAAAGTGAAGCACTGACGCTCGGATGAAAGAGTTGTAACGCCGCCTGATGCTGTCAGAAAAATGGACTCGCATGTTCAAAGTCTGATCAGTTGATTTGCACCTGGAGTTACAAGCTGCACAACTTCGCTCGCGCACACAACTTCCTTCTTCTTTTTTTCCTAACATTTCACAACTCGGGCAAAAACATCCAGCGACAAAGATGTGTTACTGAAAACCACCAAACAATTTTGTCTCATGGAAATACCCATCACAAAGAGTACAGTAAGCATAGATGCACAGCGTGGGGCTGTGGAAGAGACTTATTCTGTGGAAACAAGCAAAAGAGGAAGGGTGTGAATACCTGGCTGGCACCTGGAGATTCAAAGATTGATGGGAAGGGAGAGGAAAAAAAAAAATCACACACATAAATACAAAAGCACAGCTGTGACTTCATTTCAGGTGAACTTGTGTGAGAAGCAGGGAGTGGTAGACAAAAGAAAACACAGGTGCAAAGACGCAGATGTGGATAAAAAAGTACATGATGGTGGATGGGCGAAGTGTGTGTGTGATGACACATGAATTAGTGTTTCACTCTTACTGTTAGGTGTCCTTCATGGTGGTCGGGGAAGTGGATGAAGAGGTACTCTGTGGCCACCAGCTGCATGATAGAGTCTCCCAGGAACTCCATCCTCTGGTTGTGGCCTCTGCACAAGCGAGAGCAAGGATGGACAGAGGTAAAGAGAGCAAAGGGAACACAAGGTCACAAAAAAGTGTGGAGGGAAAACGAAGTGTAACTGGTGCAAAAAGAGGGGCCCGAAAAAGGCTTTCACATGAGGTTATTCAGCCACACTTCAGTGGGGCATGAAAGGCATCATGCTCCCGCCACAAATCTACCAGGCTTTTAGTCTTTTAAGAGGAAACGGTGAAGTCGGCTGCTGTACATTTCATGGGTGGCCTCCGGGAACAGCTGCACTGACAAGCTGTGTGACAACTCGGAGGCTGCCTGAGGTAGCAGCCCTTGTGAAGAAAAATGCCAGGCTTTGATTGCAATTCAAATGGGGAGAAAATGTACGCTTATTAAAAAAAATAAAAAAAAAAAATAAAAAAAAAAAAAACATCCCTCTGGTACACCTGCAGGAGGGCCTGTCGAAAATCGTAAGCCCATAAAAGCAGCGAGCGTGCACGTGGGTTTACAGAACAACTTTCAACCTTCCAACAATTCCTCGACAAAACTAATGGCAGCACTGTGATCGTGAACATCAGCTTCCTGCGTTTCTCTCCATCAGTTCAAGTCATTAATTAAACAGAATTACAGATTAGCATTGCAGATGTGGTTTGGTGCTGTGCCAGGCAGGAAGCATCGGGCGGGTGGGGCGTAAGTACAAGCAGGGAGGTATATACAGCATATCCATCTATAGATATGAGCGCCTAGCAGGAGGGGGAAAGTGGAAAGATGAGAGAGAGACAGAGAGCTGCAGAGGTGGAAAAATATCAGAGGGGAAAAAAAGGTCAAAGTTTTTCTGGCGCCTCTGCCTTTAATGAGCTGCAGAAATCTGAGCTGCAAAATGAAAAAGCATCATGTATAGCAGGCCAGCAACTCACTTATCTTGATTATTAATTGATTCCTTAATGTTTAGTGCATAATATTGTATTGTTCGACAAACAGTCCAAAACCTGAGGATATGCAGTTCACATAAATATAAAGCAGCTGCAGCTTCTATCATTTGAGAAGAATGTTCTGGATTGATTAGCAAAAGTATTATTGTTTTTTTTGATCAACTTATTGCTTAATTATTTAAGGTCTAATGGGTCATGGAGTCTCTGAAGAACACCAGTGATTGTGAGGAGGAAGCCCACCGCCACCTTATCCTCTAATCGAGGACAAGTTGCCTCCATAATCACTTCTCTCTCTCCCACGCTGTTGTATAAGAGGATAGAAGAGGAGGGAGAATGAATAAATTCTAGTCACTTAAACTACACCAGCAGCACTTTTGGAAGTGCACAAAAACTTTCTGCCAACTGACACTCAAATACTTCTGATCTGTGATATTATGCAGTAATTTTCTTATACCTTAATTCCTGATTTTTTCTCCTTCTATTACATTCAGTTAATGCGCTTTTATGACATCTGGAAAAAGGGGTCTTGAATTTGCTTGTATGTATTAACATATTCTAAAAACTATTTTGATATAAAGCTAACAGAACACTTAATGTAGAATAAGTAGGAACTTTTTTATTTCGCTGTCTCTAAGTGTGACTTCCACATACACTCCTGATCAAAATTTTAAGACCAGCTGGAAAAAAAAGAATTTACATTTTACACTGTTGGATCCTAAGAAGGTTCTAAATGCAGTGATTCAAAATGCAAAAAGAAGAAATGGGAGTGCGACAAAAAAAAATAGAGGAAGCAATTTATTGCAAACAACCATTAAAGTGAAACAGGCTGTTCATCAGCTGATCAAAAGTTTAAGACCACAGCCTTTAAAAGCCTAACTCTTCACAAAAATGTGGATTCAGTGTCATTTTCTGTCAGGTATCCACACTGTCATGACCTCCTGATGGCAAAGACAAAAAAGCTTTCTTTCTCTGAACGCGGTCAGATTGTTGAGCTGCATCAGCAAGGCCTCTCGCAGTGTGCCATTACTGCTGAGGGTGGATGCCGTAAGACAGTCATTTTAAACTTTTGAAAAGATACCGAGGGTTATGGAACAAAAAAGTCAAGTGGTAGACCAAAAACAATTTCAACGGCCCTGACCCGGAGGAGCCAATTGGCTGTCTGTCAAGACACAGGACACGTAGACAGCTACTCATAACTGAGTCCTTTTTTTAAATTTATATTTCTATTTTCATTTTTTTTGTCTCACTCCCTTCTTTTTGCATTTTGAAGCATATCTTAAGATCCACCAGTGCAAAAGTTAAATTCTTGCAATTTTTCAACTGGTCTTAAAATTTTGGTTATGAGTGCATACTCACAGAGTTTCTAAATGAAAAGTCTCAGTCATCACATAGGAGAACGTGGAGGCATGGAGGGAAATGGAGAGGACTCTGATCATCCTGCACCTCAGCTCTGTAAATGTGAACACACATGTCAACAGATTTGCTGCACATTCTTCCCAGGTCCATGCCATGCATACTACATGTGAGCTGGGAAAAGGCTGCATGCCACAGAGGGCATGCTGGGTAATGACAGATTGAGAAGGTGGAGTGTGAGCTAATTTCACATCCAACCAGAGGCAGAAGGAGGAGGGGAACAGTGGAGTGACACTGAGAGACGAAAAGAAAAAAAAAACAGGAAGAAATAGAGGGGAAAGGGGAGAGACGGAGCGGGTTAGAGAGGAATGTGTCACTGTGTGAAGCCCCTCAAAGAGCCATGCCTTATTCACTTCAACAGCAGAGGCACAATGCTCCAGTGAGGGAGGGCAAATTGAAGTAAAGTGTGGAGCTGAGCTCTTTATTCACCTTTGACTTTGATCTAAAATACCTTTAACAGTCCCTCTGAGGAGGAGGCGGCGACAGGCTGCCCACGCCATAAGACTGGAGCACTCCATCTTTTAAGGCCGTTCCCCCCTGCTTCTTAGGGAAATACTCTTGTTTCATATGTAAGCTTCAATTGAGTGATCTGCAGCGACTTTCTACAAACACACTGTACAGTGTAGTTATAGATTAAACAAAAAAAATAGAAAAAGAAAATGTCTGGTACGAGAATATGTTTAACGACAATGTAATGCACTGAACGGAAAAAGAAAAAAAGTGTTTTCGCTGCAGAGGACAAATCTTTCCTTGGATTTAAAGACACAGTACAAAAGATATCTCATCTTTACAGGCTAAGATGCAGTGTGTAGTTATTACTGCTTTTATGTATTTGTCATGGAAAACAATGCTTATTAAAAAATGGAAAAAAAAAGGAATTCTGCATTTAGTGAGTCATTTCAATTTAGAATTTTGTCCAACCTGAATCTATTTGGTAAAATGAAACATGTATAAAGAATGTTTTAAAGAAGTATTCCCAAAGCTGCACTGTAAAATGTACTTTCATTTCACAAATATTGAAATTGAAAAGAGACGGATCCTTTTTCACTGACGGTGAAATTCTTTCAACACCCGGCTCTTCCGCTGTGAGAGAAGATAGGAAGCCCAGTGCCTGGGGGCCACAGCTCTCCATTTCTGCTGTCTGATAGTAGCCTCCTGTCTCCAGCGCCTCTAAACAGGGTCAGCTGCCTTCCTTGCTTCTTGTGCTGTCTTCTTATAGGTCACCTTGTCCTCTATTTCTCTATGAAGTGAAAGGCCAACATGGGTCCTGTCTTCTCATCTGCTGCCTACCTTATTGTTTGGCCTTCCTTTCCATTCTCTGACCTCTTTCTTCTCTCTATCACGAGAGCCTGGCCTACTTCAGTACGACCTTAAGCCCTTTTGATCAGCCGTCGTTCAGTTCCAGCTTTCAAGCGAGTCGGCTCTATTTGGGTCAACCTGCCTTTGGCCGCCAACTCGCTGTAATGAACTTAAATTACTGAGAAAAATATATCAATTATTTTCCCTTTGCTCCAGGAAAAATAATGATATAATTCTATGAAATAAAAAAATGCATTAGTAATTTAATAGCAAAGGTATTGGATGCGATGCCAAGTTAGAATAAAATATCAACCTTGTGTTGGAAAGTTCTCAAAGTAAAACTCAGCGGGAGACAAACCTCTGGACCTCTAATCAACTTCACTGACCATGAGTGGGGAGAGGGCTGACATTTAAGTGATGGATTAGAACGTACACAGCAGTGTACTGTATGTATGTGCGCACGTGACACACAGAGCAACGTCCTTGTGGCAAGTTTAAGCAAGCAATTACAGAGTGCAGCCTGCCAATAACATATCAGAGGTGTGCTGCCATGGCAAATTTGCTTTAGCTGTCAACCTCACTATTGTGTTCAGTTGTAAAGCTTGGAGTGAGGAAAATAGCACTCTGACGCTCTGAAACACAAACACTTCAAAATGGAGGTTCTCTTTAGTTAAGACATTTTCTTATGAAAAAATATAAATCTTTTTTAAAACTAGCAAGCTTAAAAAAATGCAGCTATAATGTAGCTACACAATGACAACGTTCTCCACAAACAGTAAGAGCTGACCAATCAATTTGAAGATGTAACTGTAAAAGTTCCAACTTAACTGGTTATTGAACAAATGTCATGGCTGAAGGTTGGGAAAAAAAAAAATGTCAGCGTCAAATCTGCACGGCACCTCTGAAATGTTACAATTAACAGAGAGAAACAACAAAGAAACAAAACAGCAGCACTGCAGTGTCATATGTAAGACTGCAACTAACAACTATGGTCATTATTTTCTCAATTACTCAATTAGTTGGTCAATAAAATGTCAAAATTGTGAAAAATATTACTCAGTGTTTCCAAAAGACCAAGAAGACGTCCAATTTTATCCAAATTTCATTGTATGAACTGTCATATGATGACAATAAAGGCTTTTGTTTACTAATATTCAGTTTACTGTCATCAAAGAGGAAGGAAAAAAAGTGAAAATATTCACTTTATGGAAGCTGCAATTTAGACAAATTGATTATCCAAATAGTTGGTCATTCATTTAATAGTTGACTTCTAATCATTGAATCTTTGCAATCTGGTTAAAAAACTAATTTCAGTCCAGGAATTCATAAGGAGGACTGAAGTATGATAACAAGAGAGAGAAACCTGTCAAATACCAGATGTGGCTGCAATGAATGAAAAGGGAGACATTTTCAACCCTGTGCCCTGGACTACACAGTGAATCTAAACCCCATTTCCCATGAGGCTCTGAGGTTATGGCCTCACTGGTAGAGGCGGACTACAGATATGGGGACTTGGGAGTCCCTCGGGCGTCCCTCTCTCTGGGCTGTGAAACCTTTGGATCAGGGGCGAGGCCAGAAACCAGTGAAAGAGAGAATCTTTCACTAAGGTACTTTGAACATTCAAGACATCACTTGTTTTTACAGGCAGTGTTAGTGACTGCAAGAAAATGTATAAGCTGCAGGGGGTAAACATAATGATGATGTGGGAGGAGGATGCTGCATTCACAACAGATCAAACAATTTAAAATGCTCGACGCAAAACGCTCAGCATCTCCGATCATATTATATATTATAATGCATCATGCCTCATCACCAGTCTGGCTGGTTCTGCAGCATCCTTGCAAATTACATCTGGCCAACTAGTGCCTCACTTTGCATTTTAATTGGCTGTAACCCCACTATCAACAGACAAACAATGAGCGTGCTTACAGGGTGAGGTGGTTGAAGCCCACGGTCCTCAAGGTGAAGGCTCTGGCCAGGAGACGCACATGTGTGAACAAAATTCCAATAGATTCCTCGAAATTGGTCAGTTTCTGGAGGACGGGAGACGTCTCAATCAGCTGCCTATCCGTCTGAGGCTCCTGGACCTGGTCATGTTAAAAAAAAAACAAAACACAAAAGTTGATTTGTTGACAAAAATGCGGGATTGCAAGGCAGCCTAGTCATTCCAGAGCAGACACGTGGCACGTACAGCATCAAATCAGCTCAAGGAAGGAGAGAAGAAACCTGTAATCAGACCAAAAATGCATCGCTGCAATGATTGACAGCATACATCTGACCAATGAGGTGAGAATTCAAGCAAAAATATCATGTTTTTCCTTAATTCAAACAAATACATATATATTTTTTTGCTTGAATTAAGCAAAAAAAAAAATCTGCCAATGGGCCGAGTGAAAATTGTCTTGATAAGATTTCTTGAAATAAGACATCAAGCCCGGTACCGTCTGTAATACTTCATTAATATGATTATTTGATTAGTTTTGGAGTGGCAGTGATTTACAGCTGGTGATAAATAGTTAAGAGGTTCTACTGCGCAACATAGTGTCTGGACACAGAGGGTGTGACTGCTATTGATCAAATGTGAAATAGCAATAAATACTGCTTTCTGAAGAAAGAAGTGTGATGTATTGTTGTATGCAGTCACCAGAAAATGGATTTTAGGCCTAATCCCATCCATATCCCATCTCGATTTTATTGACGTTATTGTTTTGCAACTTTATTATATGTATTAATCTATTAATCTAAACAGAGTAAAACCAAATGAAAAGGATATACTGCAGTGTCCTGTAGCAACCAGAGTGACCACTTTAAGAGTCCTTGAACCAGATGTGAAATAACCCTGACTTTCTCAATGATGTTATTCTGCATAAGAGCGGGAGTTCCTTAAATGAAATGAACCTCTGTGGTATGTGCTGCTTGAGGGCCTGTTTAGAGTGTGTGTTTTTACTCCGCCTCAAAACAAACTCTGTTCATCTGCAGCAGATGGAATCTCTTAGTCATTAAGTTTTAAGTCAAACAGCTTTTTCCCCCTCTCTCGTTCAATTCATATCTCTGGTGACTTAGTTGTACTGTAAGTCTCATTTGGTCGAAAATATGCTATATCAGAGACTCCCTCGGTCTTATGACGCTCATAAGTCTTGAAAGAATGGTAGCTGGTTGGGAAAATCCCTGTAGGTTATGTCTTTAGCATTAGCTCCAGGGCTTGGTGAGTAAAGAGGTGGACGGGTTCAGCAAAAACATGTCGCTGGCTTTCACTGCAGCATTTGCTCATGTCTGAGCTCATTAGGAAAGGAAATGATATTCTAAAGGAATATGTGCATGCATGTTTGCTGAATCAAGAGATACCCTTATGGGTGCATTAATTAGTCTGCTAGAAACATCTAATTGGTCTCTGCGTGGACTACTGTATGCTTGACCAAGACATCTTTTCCAAAGAAAACAGAAACACTGAGCCACAAGATTTCATGTGACCATTCAAAGGGAAATCAGGCACACTAAACTGACTGTGATAGTGTGTTCTGTTTAGCTGTACACAAAATGCCCTAAAAATAAAAATAAAAAGAGCTACAGACGAGTCTTTCAGGAGGAAGATGGCTACTTTGGTTTACTCTGTTTCCATGAAGAAATGACAAGTAAACAGCTCTCTCAGTCTCCCATGTCAAGCCTCTGTATAGAGCAGAGATGTAGCTTGAGACTTTAATTGGACTGCTGCCGGTAACGTCATGGTTCCCTTTTACAGTGCGTCTTAAAAAACATTTCATTTCTGCCTTTTTCTACCCTGTTAATTAATAAAAGGTGTTTAAATGTCATGCATCACAGCTAACTGCATCTGACAAGTTCAGTGCTCACTGGGGCTAGGTACCTTTCAGGGGAAACGGCCAGCAGCGAGGCTTCAAACGAAGTGAAGAGAGGAGAAAAAAAATCAACAGCAGTTACGAAAAAAAAATAATAAAAAAAAAACTCTTCTGAAATGGCTTCAAAGCATCACTTTCAGCTCAGCCCAGACAAACAGCAGAATCACAGACGAGGTCATTTGAGGCCTGAAAAGCCTCGACACCCATGTGTCTCCTCAATAATCCAAAGAAAAAAAAATTGAAATCCAAACTCAACGTAAATGACGTTTTGGTGAATTATTCTGGAGGGCTGGGGTTGATGGTGCGCTGGTGCGAATCAAGCAAACACGAAAGACATGAAGATGTGCCTGTCGAGCACGAAGCATTGCACTGCTCTCAGTGGTGGCACGGCTAATGTATGCGTGTATGCCAAAGACGGGTGTACGCACAATTACCCGCACCGTGGCGAGCTGCCATTGCCATCCACTCAAACCTAATTAAGACGGCGCCTCTTTCGCCCCTGTTTTGTCATCCTCATCTGGGCGGGCAGGGGACGAGGGTGACACCTTGTTAATTCTCAGCAACAATTTTTGGGCATAATGTTCTCGCCTAAACTCCTGGAGGCTTTCATCAATTATAGAATAATTAATTAAATAAATAATGAAGGGGGGGGTGTCCTTTTTCCTTGTGTGAAACTGCTTAGATTATATCGTCTCAAGCCAAAAGGTCAGGATGGTATCAAGCTACCAAGAGGCTGGCACAATTTAAGAGGCGTTAGCCCACTGGTAGGGGACCACCCAGAGGAAACCTCAGCCTCGTGCAGTGTGTGGTAATGAGGCGGCGGCTCAGAAGCGACTAATGACTACTCATGCAGTACACTGTGGAGGTTCCCCTTGCACCACAGAGCGGTTGAAGGGGCTGACCCCGGGGCTCCACCCTGACTATGGTGCCCACCGCTGGGGCCTCCGCTGTGCAAAGCACCGGGAAAACAGACTGCTGGATACAACAGTTTTATTCTGAGCAGCTCAACAAAAAGACACTCTGTGGATTTTCAGTGTTGAGGATGAAAAAAAAAACAAAACACACACATATATACTGCATATATGCAGATACATATTAACAGAATCACTTGTGTTATTTTGGGCAAAACATGGATATGCAAAAATGTACTGTATATATGGAGACGCAGCAGCACTCAGGCACACGCAGGGAGCTGAAGAGAATAAACTGCTCAAAGACGAGTCTCGGCATCCACACAAAGAAACACTTTCTCCACACAAACACATCAGAGAGTAGGATGCCTGACGGTCCCTGGAGGCCCCATGTGATTTGGGACTGTAATCCTGTTATGGCATCTTTGATCTCGTCTTCCAAATCCTAATTTCAAACAAACACTGTTGACATGTTCAATGTTTCTGGGCAGATCATGCAAAAGCGAAGAACGGCAGAACAGAGGGAGAGCGAGGAGACGGAGAGAGTGCAAAAGCAAGATGGAGAGGGAGAGAAAGGAGCAGTGGCGAGGTGGAAGAGAGGCTGAGGAAATGAAGAAGAGGATTAGGGTCTCGACCAAAATGGAGAGCAACGAGACAAGGGAGCAGAACAATGAAGACCAGTGGAGGGCGACGGGGGGGGGAGATGGGGGTGCTGCTTGTGACAGCTATAAAGAACTCAGTCAGCCTCGGGCGAAATAACCAACAGCTTGCCCACCTCTGTCAGCAACACACACAGGCTGAAAAACTACAAATGGAAGGACGTTTTCTTTTTGTGTCCTGGGGGTGAGGTGAGTTTTAATGGGAGGCACACCCAGCCCAAAATAAACATCAATAATAAAACATCTCTCAACCAACCTGCAGGGGGTGTGGTGGGTAGTTGAGCCAGACCTCCTGTAGGCCCTGAAAGACAGAAAAAGAGGGAGAAGAGATGAGCAGTCAGAGGAAAAATAATACAGCCTTTCCCTTGGCATGAGGGTTATCAATGCTTTCAAAGAAGTAAACACTGTAACCGAGCATTAGCGGTAGATATACACACAACAATTTAGTGAAAATATAGTAAAAAGAAATAGAAGTAGCTCACTGCAGTCTGAAATAATCATTTGTTCCAAAAAAAAAAAGTCTCAGCTTGTGGAAGGTGAGCTTTTCAAGTATTGAAATGTTTCTTTCGTTGAATTTCATCAGCGATGCAGCAGTGGTGGTAAACAGCTCCCGACGGACAGGAAACCTTCACACGAACACTAAGTTTGAATTTTAACCTGTACGTACGAGGAAAAAAAACTGAGGAGAGAGCCTGTAAATAAAGCAGTAATGTGCTACAAGTAAGATTTCTATTGACATCCTGATTATCCTCCACATCTATACAGCTGATTCTGTATGGATTTGTATGGTAATAAGCTGTGGAACGTGCATTATTGTGTACTGGAGTGTGTCTGGCTTCTATTAACTATGTTCGTCTTGGTTAACCATGGAACAGGCACCTTTAGAAATTGAAAAATTAGAAAACAATTACCTATATGAATATATATTCAACTGATATTTTAAGCAGCATTACCATTTCCTTGGAGTCAGTTTCTGGACACACTGAGGAACATATTTATGTAACATGAAATATAACACAAAGATTATGATTTTCAAACCAATTTCCACTATCTTTTTGCATGTAATTTTACACCGAAATTTTGCACTGCTTTTGTATTTTATTTATGTCTATTTTTACAGGCCACATCTGGGGCTGGGTATTGTTCAAAATTCTTTGATACAATGCCAGTTTTGATACCTTTGTTTCGATGCAGGTTCTTGAACGATACTTTTTTTCAATACCTCAACAAATTATTTTTGTGCAATTTCGGCTGTAATCATGGTTGTCATCAATATATTGTCGTATTATTGTTATTATTATTATTATCATTATCATAATCGTCAACTCAATAAGTTATTTTTGTGTAATTTGGGCTTTATTATGGTTGTTATCAATATATTAATGTATTGCTATTATTATTATTATTATTATTATTATAATCATCAACTCAGTAGGTTATTTTTTGTGTAATTTGGGCCTTATCATGGTAGACATACTAGACAATGGTCCAATGATCAACATGCTCAGGCTGCTACTGGTTCCTCTTTAGGACTCTGGGGAGAGAGAGTTTGCCTTATGGTGTGTTCACTGGAAGTCAGAACTTGAAGCTCAGATCATCATAACCTCTAACTTTAGTGCTTCCAGCTCTTCCAGCCTTACAGACATACAACAAAACATGTAGCTACTGTTTACGTCAGTAGCAGATAGCATGAATTCTACGTCGGGTTGGTGAGATAAATCTGACTTTCTGAGTTGGAGATCCGACTGCACTGATTTAAATTCTGACGTAGAGCATGGAAATTCTGACATTCACGTGCAAATGACCGCGCCGAACACAAACACCAGGCCTCCAGTGCTGGATAATGACATTAATCCTCTGTTTTAGCAGCAGTGTTTGTCTCCTTATGCTGTGAAAGTGTCTCTATGAATCTGAAGGGGACATGTCCCCCCGTCCATAGAGCCATCTGAGAGCATGGTTCAGAGACAGTGAGGTATCAGATTTTGGCACCAAAAGACAATGCATTTTTTTTTATACGCGATACGATCTGAGCTTTTCGGTCGGTGCTACAAAAGTTCGGCACCCCGCCCTAATCACAGTAACATAACAAATAGTAAAAATACATTTAATTTATCTAATAATTGTGTATTTCATTTCCAATTCAAAATATATTTTCCTTCTTTTTTTATTTAGTACATAATGTAAATATTTATTCTATTATTATTACTTATTCTATAAGTCTTTGCTGTTGTTTATGACTTTTTTTATTACTAGAATTTGTCTATGCTGTTGTGGTGGGTGAATTTCCCCCAATGGGAATAAATGGAAAACTATTCTATTCTAATATATGTCTAAATAAGCACAAAACTAATTTGCCATCATAAACCCAAAACAATAGGCTGAAAGAACTGAGGAGTAGGGTCAACATTCTGTTCAATCCTTTTCACATTTGATCCATTATTAACACACAAACATTAAGAAGTAATCCATTAAAAGAACATGTGACTTTGTTGGTGGTAATACAACAAAAGAAAAGCTGTCTCATATTTTCCTCGTCAGCCTTGACAACTTGCTCTTCACCAAAATAAAACAGAGCTGCTCTGTTTCACGATTTCACACTGAATGAAAGTGAAACTGCTGATGTTTTGTTATTTATAGGTATGCAGTGAACAAAAACAACTGAGACAGTGATGATGACTGTTCCATGTCCATGCATTGCTTGAATCCCAGTGCTTTCAGGTGCAATCAGTGGCTTCAATACGGGTGGTGCAGGGAAATAACAGCAAATGAGTCAGTCAGCATCTCATTTTTAGACCAAGTGGTCTCTATTTGGACCACCCACTGGGGAGTGAGGTGAGGTGGTGGGTGGAGGCAAGGGTTGGTGGGATTTGGCTTTGAGGTGGAGACACACACTGACGGTGCTGGACTCGTCGTGCGTCCCCCTGCCTGTGGAGAGAAATATGTCCAAGCTCAACATGTTTCGTCAACCCTGCACTGAGGTTAGGCTGAATGGTCGAAAAAGGCTGAGGCTGAAAAATAGACTGCACAGAGAGAGGGGGTGGGAGCTGTGGCTCTCAAGTTGTTGCCAAGGACAACACCAGTCAGAAGCAGTTTTAGGCCTGGGGTCTAATGTTGGATGAGTCATAGCAGTGATAGAGATGTGGCGAGGACCTCTGAAGTACAGTATCACTCAGGTGTTTAAAAGGTTCAAGGAGATAAACCTTTAAAAAGCGGCGTTAGCCCACAGGGGGGTTGTGTGTGGTCAGCAGCATCGAATGGGCGCCTCATCTTCGCAAACCCACCCAGCTGGCAACCCATCGCCTTGAGCAGCCAATGAAAAATTCATGAAAGTGGTCAATACATTTGAGTGAATGCTTCCTTTTACATGCTTTCTCTTGGCCTGGGACTGGAGTTGAAAAGCGCTACGTACATGGCAGGTATCATGTCGACATGCTGCTCTGGAATACAACACAGCCTTTTGGCGTGGTGATTTCGCAACCGCACAAATTACTGTAAGACACACATGAAAGTGAGGCATCTGAAACATAAGATATGCAAGCAACACAGGCGCGCTGGAAACGAGGAACAAAGGACAAAGAACAAGAGCCCCAAAAGCAAAAAAAAACAAAGAGACAGGAAGTGAAGTGTGCACAAGTTGCTTCGTCTTATGATTAAGCCTTGTGATTTAAATCCTTCCACAGGGCACACATGATCCGCCCACATGCTGTATATAGACTCGAACAGCTAATGTTTCAATTACAGCTATTCCAAAGACAAGGCAGACAATGATTAAGCCAGCATCGAGTGGGGATTTAAGAATAACAACAGGTTTTTTTTTCTTTTCTTTTTTTTTCCTCCCAGCACGAGGAAGGTATAATTACTGGGGGCACAAATCATCATGTGAAGCAGCTAAAGCTCAGCCATTTGGAGGATGGAGCTCTTGTGTTATAAACAGAAAAAAAGGAATGAGGGAAAAAAAAACAAACATGTTTATTTGAATGTCAACGGTCAACCCGTAAGGAGAGCTAAAATTAAAAGCAAAATGAAAACGACTCCTCCGATCTCTGTTTTGAGGTGGGCCACAATCAGCACGGCTACAACCCTCGGGGGGAATAGGGACGCCAGCTCAGTCTTGCTTACACTCATGGCTCACAAGCCAACCGAGAATAGTCAACACCGCTCTACCCTCTATCTACACGCTCTCTAACCTCCACACGCCCCTGGGACTGCTGGCCATCCTGATTGGGACATAATGGTGCTCTTCTCTGACAAGGTCCAATGCTCCTAGACAAATTGGTCTCTAGCTCCGGGCTGCCAATCAATCCATCAAACGTAGTAGTGCAGCAGAGAAATCAATAAGAGATTGTGTCTCTAATCGATACCAACATAAAAGCAGCCCTAAGTCCAAAACGGTGGCTTCTGTCAGTGAATGATCAAGGTGATCTTCCAAATACGAGAAAAAAACTAATGTGAGTATTTGGTCCAGTGCATCATGTGATTTATGGTTTAGAGGAAGAGGACAACGTTTGCAGTTCTGGACAATGGCTGGTGAATGTGCACTATGCATTATTATGTATTATTATGTTTGCTTCATAGCCCTCTTTTTGCCTCTTTGTCAGTTAATTGGTTAATTCAACATGGCGCACACACACACACACACACGCACACACATATATATACACGTACGTGTATATATATATGTACGTGTGTATATATATATATATATATATATATATATACACACATACATATATATATATATATATATATATATATATATGTATATATACACATACACACACGTATATATACATATACAGTCATGGAAAAAATTATTAGACCACCCTTGTTTTCTTCAATTTCTTGTTAATTTTAATGCCTGGCTCAACTAAAGGTACATTTGTTTGGACAATTATAATGATAACAACAAAAATAGCTCATGAGAGTTTAATTTAAGAACTAAGGATTATTCATTTTCCATGGTTTTCTTGATAATAACCAAAATTACTTCAATTCTTACATCAATAGCTATGGCATTGTACCGCCAAAAACACTACTTTTAAGCATTCCATGTTTTCTTTTCTGTTTGCTTTAAACACATGATACACACAAGAGTTAATACTTGATTGCATAACCATTGTTTTTGATGACTGCAGCCATGCGTCTTGGCATGCTCTCCACCAGCTTCTGACATTGTTCTGCTGTCACAGCAGCCCATTCCTGTTGGACAAATTCAAACAAATTTTCTTTGTTTTTTGGCTTGTGGTTCTCCATTTTGAGTTTGATGATTTTCCACAGGTTTTCAATTGGATTAAGATCTGGTGATTGAGCAGGCCAAGGCATGGTGCGAATGTTGTGGTTCTCCATCCAGGCTTTAACTGACCTTGCCGTGTGGCAAGGGGCATTGTCTTGTTGGAAAATCCAGTCATTGAGGCAGGAAAGAGTTTTCCAGCTGATGGAAGAAGACTGTTTTCAAGGGTAGTCCTGTACTTGACCTGGTTCATTCGGCCTTCACACAATTGCATTTGCCCTGTTCCACTCAGACTGAAACAACCCCAGATCATGACTGATCCACCCCCATGTTTTACTGTAGGGGCAAGACAGTCTGGGTTGTAAGCTTCTCCAGGCTTCCTCCTAACCAGTAAGTTGGCTGGAGTGGGCATCAATTCAAAATTGGATTCATCACTGAAGAGAACCTTAGCCCAATCATCAACAGTCCAATCCTTGTGGTCTCGAGCAAAGAGTAACCGGGCCTTCCTCTGCCTTTCATTGATGAAGGGCTTCTTGCATGCTCTGTGTGACTTCAAACCAGCTTCAACAAGTCGGTTTCGAACTGTCCTTGCCGAGCAAGTCACATTTCTCGACAGTGCCCACTCATTTTTAAGGTCCCTGGAGGTCTGGCGACGATTCCTGACACAGGAGCGGATGAGTGCCACGGTCATCTCGTGGGGTAGAAAGACGTTTCCTGCCACGGCCAGGTAGCAATTTGGTAGTGCCATGTTCAGCTTGTTTTTTTTTGTTGGAATGAACGGCTGTCTTGGAGATCTTCGCTACCTGTCTCTCACTCATGCCAATTTCCAGCAGTGCCAAGATGGCTGCCTTTGTTGCTTCACATAATTCTTTTGTTTTAGGCATTATGTGAGAGCTGACAACTTCTGAGTTGTGCTATGGCTTGAATGTAAGCAGGAAACCACTCTAGGCCTTTGCATGTGCAGTGCTGCTTGTGACATGAAATGGCCTCTTATATACCCTGGGAATCAATTAAGCTTAAGAATGTCAAATAGGACATAAAGTATTATGTGACCAGCTGCATTTTTTGTTGTGTTCATTGTATTATACGTTTAGTGGTACCAGATATTAGAATGAACAAGAAATTGAAGAAAACAAGGGTGGTCTAATAATTTTTTCCATGACTGTATATATACACACACACACACACACGTGTGTGTATGTTTCAGAGATATGTGTGATAAATAAAAATAACAACAGAGTCAGGGGATCAATAATATAATATAATTAATGTCTGTCTGACCTAATTTGGAAATGTAATGCAATTGGACTTCTTGATTATTATAATTAAATTATTTAAACAGCATTTCTACAGGATTTATTTTGATCCATATAAGAAGTCGATCACTCTAAGCGGTTTCCACTGTAATTGATTATTGACAAAACCCAGTGTTAGTCTACAGAAGAGAGTGTTGGTTAGAGGTGCGACTGCTGTTATTTATTTATTTATTTATGTTATTTATGTCTAGTTTAGACGTCCCTGTTTACTCTTCACTATACTGGTGTAAAACAGATTTGAGAATGAATATGTGCATGTGTTCAGTCTCCTAAACTAGGAGACTGTGGCACACTCATTCAAACATCGGACCTATTGGCTGTAGTTGTCACAGGACAAAGCCTACAAATTGCACAGATATGAGCAGAGAACACAAAGAGCCATTGGGGGGTTGAGGGGGTAAAGGGTAGCGAAAGTGAAAAGAGAAGTGGAGTGTATTGTTTAAGACAAAATAGAAACGCTTGCTTATTCGCACAAAGGCTCGGGCCTCGGTGGATGCTCTTTTAAAAAAGGAACACAAATCAATAATCCATGTTCATGCAGAAAGAACTAGCTTGGATCCACCAGACAGGAGCTAGGGTTAGGCAAGTCAGCGAGGTGACCTTAATAAGGAGGGTGCTGTCAGTCAGCCTTTCACCTGTACGAGCATGTAAGCACACTCTACTGGTGTACCAAGAGACCAACACCAGTGTGAGTCCTGCTTATCAAATACAGTTAAAATTTCTTCTAAAGGCAACGTTTTGCGAAAAAAACAAACAAACCATCAATCCAGAATACACAGCAGGTCTGTTGATGTCAAACTGTGGAGAAACACTGCGACCAGAAGTGAGGGAGGTAGGAAGTCGGAGGGCTGTGCTGCCGTACTACCAATAGTGACCATCGCAGCGCCATGGTGACAATCTCAGTTGTCACAGCAACCTTTGTTGCGTTTGGTGTGTGTACGCTTGTGGGTCTGGGTTAATAAAAGCCAACAGATTAGCCCAGGGGTAACTAGTGAGATCATCATTATGATGATTGCACTTCCCCTCAGGACGGCACAGTGGCAGCATCATCTTTTTTTTTTCTTTTTTTTCTCAGCAATATTGTGCTGCTGTTGGGTCCAGGTTGGGATCAATGAAGCAGCTCCCCCTGAAGAAGATGCTTCCTGCCTCTCTTCTGATGCTTTAATAACCTCCACAGTAACATCATTAGCAAATTAGCATCTATTGTTTCCTCCGGGCTTCTGTGTGCAATGGAGCTGGATTCCATCCTCGGCAGGAGCCCTGTTGTTTGGAAACCAGTGCCAGAAAAGGTGATATGTTGAAAGAAAAACAAGGGGACGGAAATAACTGTTGCGCTCCAGCCATGAATGCCATACCAATTAGGGAATAACAGAAAGAGGGAGCGAGAGGGAAAAAAAAAAACTGGGGCAACTGTTTGTCTGGCTAGGTCTTGAGGTGGAAATTACATGCATGCTTTGTCTTAGGTCGTCAATTTTGAATTCTACCGCCGGAGTTGCGGAGCTTTTGTGTTGACTTGTCATTAGCGGAGTGGAGCAAAAACATCTGTGGGGGTAATGACATCCTGGAGTGTTCGAGAGACTAGAGAATGGAAAGGAAAAAACAGAGGAAACAAGAGGGAGCAGAAGAGAGACACAAGCCAGCATCCTGAGAGGAGAGCAGGGTATGGGACTGATCGGCCATGTGTGAACGGAATATCATATCGACAAACAGCAGCGACAAAGAAAAGTGTAGTGCCGCTCATTAGTGTGCTAATGTGCTGTGTGAGGACAAATTCTCATATATTATGCTGGAAATACAGAGGGATTCACGTCCACCTCTCTGGTCTGACCCACAGCCCCACCACCCACCACCCCCACAGCCATCACGCCACCCGGCTGGGTTTTGGCTTTCTGGTCTGTGTCCATCTGTCTCCTCTCAGCTTTGTATGGCAGAACAGCCATCAGGAGGCTTCAGCAGGGGGGTGACAAGCCATACTATTTCAATCCTCAGTCTGCACGTCCAAAAACACCCAAAGTTGAAAATCACTCAACTTTAGCTTGCACAACTTCTCTTGGGAATATCAGTCACATGCAACCCTCAGCATCCAAAGCTGTCCTGTGTGTGATATTACAGTGAAGCTGAGCATACTGACTGCATTTAAAGGCTGTCGCTTTACTGGAGTGAATTCTATTATCATTTCTTAGTATTATTCTGTTTCCACGTTTTTAATTTTTCAAAAAATATTTGGCTCAGTTACCATGATGGCTATTCATATTTTTGACAATTTTTAGAGATATTCAGTTTACTCATTTACTGTTCAAATAAAACACAAATTCAAATTTATTCATTCATACTGCATTCAAATTTCAAAATGTTACACATTTCATATATTTGGGGATTGTTTTTTTTTTCCAGTTATGGTTTTGGATCGCAACATGAAAGTCTTTTTAATATCTTCAACTTCCTCCCATTTCCATATTTCCATATCTCTCCTGTTAACTGAGACCAAACAGTTCTGAAGGACAGCAAACAGTAGCAGTTGTCTCACCTGATCTCATGTTTTTTGACACTAGACACCAAACTGGTCCTAAATCTGTCTTTAAAAAGATGAAAGTGACAGTGGATTACTTATCTAAATGGTAAGGAGAGGTATGAACTCCAAGCAGTGATCTGTCTGGCCATCTGGTCAGAAGTACACAAATATTTTCAGTTCACTATGAAACTGTCAGAACAAAATAGACTAGAATAACTCATATAGATGTAATAGGAAACTGGCCCTAATCAGTTTTCTGTAAGTCGGTGATAACTATGTACAGTTGAATAATTTTAATCATTCATTATTATGAATGCTTTTGCCAGATTCGGTTGAAAATAATACTAATAAGGAAATGATTACCCTTACTTATGTGAAACAGAACTGACAGTAAAGGTCATGTACAAAGGATGGTTAAATGATACTCTTTGTCCTTGGAGAAAGTTATCTATGCTTTAATTATCCTTGTACTGACCACTTTTCTGATTCCTTGTTTTCTTGCGTAAGCTGCTCACTCATCTCCGGTGGCTGAAAATGCGAAAGAGAAACTTTAAAGTAGAACAAAGAATACAGATTACATATCCCTCAATTGACTGACCTTTTACAGGCTCCCAAAAGACTTAAGAATTGATTTTAAGATCTTGCTTTTTACTTCAGTTGAAAGATTTGAAAGCTCTGTCTAGTCCCGTCTGTATCCCTGAGCTTGAATGCCCTCAGTCACCACTGTTGTATTTGTTTGATTAAAATGATACACATTATTGTATGCCACTAGCAACAGCTAGTCTTCCTAAGGTCTCAAATCCACAGCTATATACATATATACACTGCATATATTGCAATATGTTTTCAACTTGACCACAATCTAAACAGTTCTGGTCTATTTTGATTTATTTTTCCATAAAACATGCCACTCACACACCCTGTCTTTTCTTAACTTGTACATGGATGCTCTGACAGGAAATTATATCACACACACTCCCAACTTCCCTCTCATGTGTTGTCTCCCTGAGTGATGAAACAGAATAACAGCAGGTATCTTCTGCAGCCATGGTATAACAATGTGTTCAATGCTGCTGGTTTATTCCGCATTAGAAGCATGTTTTTCTTTGGATGTTGGCTGTAGTTTTAACAGTCTTGATGGTGATGGTAGGTACCTTCAGCAGAGACAAGGAGTCAGCCTACACAAAGGAATCTCTCATCATAGGAATAAAGGCCTCCATTTCATGACAATCCAATAATTTAATAATTGCTGTCGACTTTCATGGCCAGAGGATGACAGCAAAACAGAACCAAGGACATTTCAGGCTTCCACGTGGAAACAAAGACTCCACACTCCACACTCGACACAATGGCTAGCCACCCAGTACAAGAGACTCACAGTGAATTTGACCAAGCAGAGACAAATCAAGGCCAAAACATTTTGTCAATTAAAATGGGAAAAAAAGGTAAATACAAAGCTAAAATTTCAAATTGGTTTGTTGGTTAAATAATTTGCCTTCAAGGTTGAAGAAAGTCATTAAAATATAAATAATTAAGAGTCTAAAACAAGGTTGGGCAAACTATTTGACTCGCAGGCCACAATGGACTATACAATTTGACATATATAAATACTGGCCAATTTAGTGTTGGAGGTTTCATGGCTAAATTTGACCAGCCTGGTGGCCAAACTTCATTGATTGCACATTGCACCAGTTAGAGCAGAGTGTGAAGGTTCAATTAGCAGAGTAACAGCTCAGTTTTGGTTAAAAATATTGCAATGCACACAATACTATGGGTGACATATCAGAGTTCAAAAGAGGACAAATTGTTGGTGCACGTCTTGCTGGCGCATCTGTGACCAAGACAGCAAGTTTTTGTGATGTATCAAAAGCCACAGTATCCAGGGTAATGTCAGCATACCACCAAGAAGGATGAACCACATCCAACAGGAGTAACTGTGGACGCAAGAGGAAGCTGTCTGAAGGGGATGTCCGGGTGCTAACCTGGGTTGTATCCAAAAAACATAAAACCATGGCTGCCCAACTCACTGCAGAATTAAATGTGCATCTCAACTCTCCTGTTTCCACCAAAACTGTCCGTCAGGAGCTCCACAGGGTCAATATCCATGGCCAGGCTGCTATAGCCAAACCTTTGGTCACTCGTGCCAATGCCAAACATTGGTTTCAATGGTGCTGGCAGCAAAAATCTTGGGCTGTGGACAATGTGAAACATGTATTGTTCTCTGATGAGTCCACCTTTACTGTCTTTCCCACATTCAGGAGCGTTATGGTGTGGAGAAGCCCCAAAGAAGTGTACCACCCAGACTGTTGCATGCCTGGAGTGAAGCATGGGGGTGGATCAGTGATGGTTTGGGCTGCAATATCATGGCATTCCCTCAGCCCAATACGTGTGCTAGGTGGGCGCGCCAAGGACTACCGAACCATTCTGGAGGACCATGTGCACCCAGTGGTTCAAACATTGTATCCTGAAGGCGGTGCCATGTATCAGGATGAAAATACACCAATACACACAGCAAGACAGGTGACAGAGTGGTTTGATGAACATGAAAGTCAAGTTGAACATCTCCCATGGCCTGCACAGTCACCACATCTAAATATTATTGAGCCACTTTGGGGTGTTTTGGAGGAGGGAGTCAGGAGTTCCTCCACCAGCATCACGTAGTGACCTGGACACTATTCTGCAAGAAGAATGGCTCAAAAACCTTCTGGCCACTGTGCAGGACTTGTATCTGTCATTCCCAAGACGAACTGATGCTGTATTGGCCACAAAAGGAGGCCCTACACCATACTGATGAATTACTGTGGTCTAAAACCAGGTGTTTCAGTTTCATTGTCCACCCCCGGTACACACACATACACACATGCACACATATATATACACACACACACAAACATACGTATATATATATATATATATATATATATATATATATATATATAAGTATGTGTGTGTGTGTGTGTATACACATATACAGTATATACTGTATACATATATAGCTCTAATAAGCTCTGTGTTTTTGAAAAAAAAAAAAACATCCATTTCACGTTACAAATTAATATTTTAACGATGCTCTTTAGTGGGTTGTTTGCTGAATTACAGGAGAAGTTTGGACAGATTCAGAAAAAAAATGGTTAATATAATTTTATCAGCATGTTATGTCGTTAGTTGCGACTGTGTTGTTAGTTTCCCTGATTTTTTGAATGGAGTTCTGCTTCATGACCTGGTTTAATCTGCTTTAGTTGTTTCGCATTTTGGGAAGTTTATCCAGTTAGACTGCCACTGAAATAAATAAAAAAGAATTTCCATCAAATTTGTTTTGGAAGCAATAACCCAAATTAATAATAATCTTCCACAGGTGTTTGGTGGTATGATTTAGTCGTGAAGCTTCTAATTTGGCCTCTCAACCAGATTTCCCAGATTTCGATCAAGCCTGTTACAGCCATGTTTCCTATAGTGTGAGGGAGATGCCAACCGAATCTCCCACAAGCATCGTCAGCAGCCAATTAGAACAAAGCCTGCTGCTAAAAACAAGATGTGCTGCAGGTTATTTAATTGACTCATAACATTTATTGCCAAGATAAATGCAAATACTGATCCTTTCATCAATTATTCATGCCGCAAACACACACACACACACACACACACACACACACACACACACACACACACAAACGAGCAAACAATAGCAGGTGTCCTGCTCAAGACTGGCAAAGCACAATGTTCCACACCTCCGTTCATTTCACAGAATATACAAACCGTTCATCAGTTTCATCCAGAGTCTTCTTTTCTCAGTCGTATTGTTTTATCTTGGTGCATATCAGTGCGCACACAATAAGCACACAGTCTAAAGAGAAATTATGTGAGATCTCATGTTCTGAGGCTGGCGAGGACTCAGTACCGTGCAATATGAGCTACTTGCCAAAACATGCAGTGTGTGGTTTTAAACAAAAGAAGCAAATAAAAAAAAAAAAAAAATCTGTGACAATATCACAGTTATGTCTCCCACAATAACAAACAGGAACATGTTGCCCAGCAGCTCATATATGTGTAACTGATGTGTACATGTGTTAACTGTCCGCAAAACGATAGATATACAAGCAGGTTTTGCGCATCCTGGAAATCCTGGGAAATGACTGACCATTTTTCCAGTCATGGAAAATATATGGAAAATTAGAAAAAGGTCAAATGTCCTCGACCCTATGAAGTTACCCTGGAAAAATACTTTTGCAAACAACTTAAAAGTAACTTTTAACCCCTTTTTGCATATGCTCACAAGGCATGGGGAGGGTAAATAACTTCCCAGGATAACTTAACTGTTTCCAGGACACTTGACCTTTTTTCCCCTTACTTTCCGTATGTTTTTACATGACTGGAAAGTTGGTCAATCATTTTCCAGGTTTTCCAGGACACGTGTCAAAGGGCAGAAGCCACATCAGAGCTCAGTGATTCGGTTTGTCATTTACCTGTGTGTTGAAAAGAAGTCTACCGAAGAGCTGCCGGGACTCATCCAAGCCTCCTTCCAAATAAACAGCTCCTGAAACAAAACAACAACTAAGAATTAAAACCCAAATCGATACTACAATCCTTGAACAGTATGCAAACACCATGGAGTATTTCCTGAAAATTGTGCAGGATGCTTTTTATAACATGCACACTAATTTAAGCTGTGAAAAGCATTCCACTGCTCTGCTGCGGTGAAAAATTTAGAGCAATTCCGAGCAATTTCAGACTGCTCTCGTAATGGAAAACTTAAAATTAATTGAACTCGCCAATGAGTTATAATTGCTTTATTAAAAAGTAGGAGTGCATTTTTATTGCTTTTTGGCAGTGAAAATGACCTTGACGTTCTGGTACGGATCCACATCCCCCTTTCAGAGTGTGAGGAGGAGGATGATGATGATGAGGAGGAAGAGGAAGGTTGCATCACCACATTGAGATGGAACAGGCCATGGTCACATGAACCATGAACTTGTGGCAGAGCCTGTGTCACATGCTCGGGTATGAATAAGACCTAACAAAGACACGCAAGCCCATGTACAGACCTAAGGATCAAACCATTCATGGACACTGCGGACAAAAGCATAATGCCCTCGCCTACACACTTGGGCATGACTTATCTGTGCAGATGTCTGCACAACAAACAGAATGTGGTAAATCCAACTTGAATTGTGAGGGAGAAAAAATACACCCACCCAAACACACACACACATACATACATAAACACACAAAAGACAAGGGACAAAGAAAGAAATTTGATACAGGATTGGTCCCAAATTGCAGAGAGCTGCTGTCACAGCAAGCAAAGAACAAGACAAGTATCCCAAATATCTCTCTGTGGGAATGATATGCAGAATCTCCATCTCATTCAGCTGCACAAGTCAACTCTCCTTTTGTGTCTCTTCTTGTTGTCTTCTTCTTATCGACTGGTTCTACTAAAATCAGTGGAACTATCATGGTGCCTTTAAGCTGCGTACAACTTCGAACCATCACACTTAGGGTGGCTCATTCAATTTAGAAAGCAATAACCACCTGGCAAATTGGGTATACAATCGTGCAGCGGTTTTTATTATGTGCATAAATGAGCCGGTGGAAATGGGCCACGGTGCGGTTGCAAGTCTAAACGCGCAAACTGCTTTCATGAACGACATCAAAAACATATGAGGGATTCATCATCTGGGGAGGCAAACTGCTTTCAGATGGCTAAAAGGCCATTTAAACACACGAACACACACACACACACACACACACAGTGAAGATACAGCCTAGATAACAGAGACCATAAAAAAAAACACAAACAAACCACCTAGCGCAAAGACAAACACAAATGCACACCCACTCTATCTGCCTTGCATGCCCTTTACTTCTAAACAGTGTGGGAAATTACTACCAGCCATTGCCCAAATGTTCGTAAAATTTGATTAAGCCTGACAACTTTGTCTCACCCTAACAGCTACTTTGGCAAGTAACAGGCTTTAATTCATTTGAAGGACCTTTACTAATGTACGATTCTAGTTGAGTGGCAGAATAACAAAAGTAGCTTCATGAATTTGAAAGGAAACAGTCACTGATAATGTTTACATGCACGATAATACTCCACTATTATTGTGAATTTAATATGGGTCGTGCAAACAGAATATTGCGTTTGGATTCTGAATTAGGCCTCATCCAGCTTCAGTTTCAGACAGTTTGTAGGTGAATGCCCAAAAGAAAAGCCCATATTTCTTGTTGAAATAGAAAAAAATCATTAATATACAAAATATAACATATAATAATAGCAACGTACTCAATTTTGCATTATTGTAGGCCTAGAAATCGCTTATTACCACAAGGTTTTTCTTGCACCCCCCCAGCCAGGCTAAGCATTGCTTGTATATTTATTTTAAATATTTTTTATGTACCAAAACGGTGACAACAAAGACGGTATATAGAGCTTTTAACCTCTTCCACCTGGTCGCCGGCAACCCCTTTGCTATTTTTCTGACTTTGTCAAAGTATAAACAATGACACATATGTCCGCCACCAGAATGCTATCGCTTGTTAGCAAGCCTAGATTCTTCACAATTGAGGTGCTAATTTTGTTTTACAGCTTTCTTGGCCAATAAAATGTAATTAGTGAAAGAAAGGCTGTAGAAGGTGAACGCTCTTGGAGGAAGTTTGGTCTATACGAGACACTGTTCTGTGTGTGCTTTGATCTCAGTTGCTTGCATTCCACTAGCTCACCACTTTTACAACTTTTACACAGTGTACCTTTAAACAAGCAAACAGGTTTTTGAATATGAATAAACATCACAATACCAACCGTTTCAGAATCAGAGTATGTATGGCTGCAGGTTAACAGGAATATTAGTGGAATATTATATTTCCCCTGTAAACAGTCCAGAAAGAATACTGTATTTTTCAGTCAGGGCAATGCAATGCTTCATGCTTATTGAAAAACAGAACACAATATGTCTACAAATCACCATGTATAAATCCAAACTCTTCTTGAAGTCCACACACACACACAGCATGCTGCTACAACCCTTGCAGATGTGTATCTGTAAGCAAGTAATCTTGGCTTGTTAGGGCGAGCGTCTCGCTGAGGCTGACCGCAGGAGGCTCTGGAGAGGGGAGCGCTTCTTCGCAGGATGTTTTCCGCTCAGCATCGCCTCTGATTTTTGTGGTTTTACCATAATATGGACCTCAGTTCTCGACGCTGCTACTGAGCAGATGTTTCCTCTGGAGACTAGCTGTGGAAGGATAAGAACTCCCTCCTGGTCCAAGTTTTGAACATCTTTCAACTATCACTCATAACACATATGGGGGAGTGGGTGGGGCTGCCAGGCAGTTTTATTCATGTTTTGATGACACAGTAGATTTGTAGAGTAGAGTTCCTACCAAATGGAGGCCTCAAAGTCATTGAAATTCTGTTTTTTTTTCTCCTTATTAGATTTTCAAAACTTCTTCCAAGAAGGAGATGGAGGGTGGGGTGGAGGGATGTACGTAGGGAGGCAGGGAGAATGTAGGAGAGCCTCAAGGGATTTAAAAAGGTATTAAAAATCTCAAAGTAACACCTTTGGTGTCAATCAAAAGGCCCATGGATGAAGAAACCGAGATATGTGGTTAATTCTAGCGAGAAGGCTTTCTGTGCAAAAAAAAAGTGCCCCAAAGCGATCCAATCAATCGCACAACTTGCCGCGATCATTAAACGAAGATCTGTGCTGTCCGCCCAATCAGCCTGCAAAGTTGCAGCTGATGCCCTGAATACAGCATCACAAAGACGCCCAGCCAGCTCCACGGGCAATTACATGCTAGCATCTCTGTATAGCTCATCACACAGTAACATCATGCCCTTACCAAACCACTCTGCAGTCTGGCAGCCCGACCCAACGATCCACATGACACCATGGTAGAGAGGCTGGATTTCAGTATTCACTGGACGCCACTTCTATTTTTCAAATCCCTGATTTAATATATTTAGTTTTAGAATTTTAAACTAGAAAAGCTCAGAGAGCGCAGATCTCCAAGGCAGTATTCTTCCGCGATTTTGTCCTTCATGCATAGTTTTTCACGCTTATCGCGGAAAATATTAATATTTGACCATAAGAATGTCCAAGATATAAATTGAGAATTCTTTGCTCTAGGTCCTTCCTACATGAAGTTATGGTTAAAATGCATATTTGACCTTGGTGACCTTGAACTTTTACTGCTCTTGACCAAACTGAATCTGTGACTTCTGGATTCCTGTATTAGTTTAAATTAGCCTGGGCCTGCCCATACTTCCTGTGATGCTGCACAAAGTTTCGCGACCAAGTCAGTCTGGCCAAGCTGCCATTCTCTTCAATTTCCGATTCACCTAGAAACGGGGACCAATGAAAATCTAGCATTTCCAACGGCTTTATTGAGGCGTGTTTAAGGCACTGACCCGCTAGTTCTTAGATCAACCAGTTTCTGACGCTACGCATACCTCAGAGGAAAGAGCGGTCTGATTGGTTGAAGCTTCGTCCAGTAGCACACAGAGGCATTTGATAGACAAGGCAGCTTGGCCAGACTACACTTGCAGAGCTTTGTAGTCACGATAGCCAGCCAAGTTTATATACCAAATTAGGTAACAATTGTCACCCTGGAGCATTCAGAAATTTGTGAAATCTCCCATACATTACTATGGTGTGACCTTTCATTTGACCTTGATGACTTTAAACGGATCCGATCACCACTTAAAATTAATCAGTTTTAAGTTAGGGCACTTCTGACCAATCCTGAAAATGTTGTCAAAATCTCTCCATAACTTTTTGAGTTATTTTGCAAACCATCAAATAAATAAACAAACCCTCGTGAAAACATAACCTCCTTGGCAGAGGTAATAATTAACTGAAGAAATTCAGTACACTTACAGTCCATTTTTCTCAAGGTATATTCCCTATTTGATCAACAAAAGGTCACATTTACTCAGCACTGTGCAAATTCTGCCTTGATGATCTCTTAAGACGCTGAGCTTAATGAATCTGGATATTTTTCAAACTTTGAAGTGGACTCAAAAATTGAACCGGAGCTGAACGCAGCTCAGCTCAGCTCTCAACTGATAGATTATAAAGTTCACTGTGTAGATTTGATACAGGCAGTGTGCAGAGTCTAAGCAAGTTTTCATCCAAAGCTGTGTAGAGGATATCAGTCACGGCCAGAGAAGGCCAGCCACTAATGAATCTGCACATCCATCAGAAGTCTAATGCAGACAGCCATGCCGACTGTACAGTGTTATGTTTAGGAATAGAATTCCAAAGTCTGTGAGATTTCAGTGACCAATAAAAACCCAGAGTCAGGGGCATATGAAACACCAGCGGCTGACAGTCACATTAATAACCTAGAATGAATTATTCAAAAACGCTCAGGCACTAATCCATCAAATAATATATTAAGCCGCTCTCTCTCGGCTCAATGGGGGCTGAAACGGCAGACGGACACAGAAAGCAACACATTAAAAAGGCAACAAATAATAAAATAAATAAATAAACGAAAACCAAAACATGAAAATAGAATTTGCACCTCAGCAGCGACAAAGGCAGGATGAGTGCATTGTAACATCAAACATCTTACTTTTCAAAAAATGAGGCTTGGAGTGGTGGGGGGGGTGGGGGGTGGGGGGGGGGTGAGACAGAGAAAAAAAAAAAGGGGCGCGTGCATAATAAACCAACTCCACTGCTGCTACTATTGCAGCAATTAACAAAGGGAGCAGTGCTCGCTCAATGAACACACCGGCTGCATTGTGTATGAATCTGATATTCAGCAAGTGAGAGATAATCCTTTCTCTCCGCTCTTTTAATAGGAAGAGCTTAGAGAGGACCCTCACAAAGGTTCACCATCTGTATCCCCCATGGCTGCTGGCAGCCTATAATCCACAGATCAACTGTACAAGGAAATTAGGGCCATAAAAAACAGAGTGGGCCTCTTTTCTTCTCCTCTCGATTCTTTTGAAACAGTTCGGTAGGAAGGAAGCGACGTGGCTTATCAGTGAAGAGGACCTGAGAGGGAAAACAGGAGGGCAACAGGCGAGCAGAGTTTCTATGAATAAGCAGAGGGAGAAAGTGCTTTCTAAAGACGAAAGAGGTAAAGTGGGCAAGAGCAAAAGTACAGAGGAAGAGGGTGAGGGAGGAGGTGGGAGGGGTGGCGCAGAATGGGAGGTGCACAGGCCAAAAGAGCCCAAATGAGAATGGCTCACTCCGGCAGAAGTTAATGACAGGGGATCAGAAAAGCAAGATTTCCATTCAACACTTTGAATTATTCAGGGTTGCAGGGCACCCATTTGCATTGCAGATGCCTTTGCTTTCCATTTCTCTACCGCTCTCCCTCCATTCTTCCTCTCTCTCCAGCTCTCTCAGATTCTTTCTGTCTGTCTCTAGCAGCAGAATGGACCTGCCTCAGGGTTAGGAGATAGACACATTCTCAGCTCCACGCAGGGAAAGCTTTGCCAATGCAAAGCAGGAGATTATCTGCCATTTCCAACAAAGACCAGGTTCAATGGTCAGTGTGCTGAAGAAACAAATAAAACAAAGGTCAGCAAACATGCATAGCAAGTCGTTAAAGCTATCTGCCAGGGGCCTTGGAAATATTTTGAGCGTGTCATATTCCATCACAGCTTTCGGCATGGGGAGGGAGGCCCGTTTTGAATTCCACACATGTGTGCGCAGGTGGGGGAAAAAAAAATGTTGTGTTAAAAAAGGAAGGAAAAAAAATCTAAAAATGATGGTACCTTCAGACATCAAGGAAGCATGCTGTTGATGTGGTACCTGCTGCTTTTGGGAAAGTGGCGGTTTGACGTCTTTGTCAGATAGAAAGGTGTGTGCCAGGATGAAAAGACGGCATTTGTGAGTGGCTCGTAGCATCCTGCGGCACGTTATGAGCGATCTGAGTTTGTCTTGTATGGAGAAAATGCTCTACTCGCTGAGAAGAGTGGAAAGAGGGAGAATAGGAGGGGGCTGACGGAGTGACATGATGACTCATCGACAGCGTGCCACATCTTTCACCTGATAACAGCCAAACTCTAGATCACAGGGGAAGGGGAGCGGGGAGAGATGGAGGAACGCAAAGGGACACAAAGAGACAGGGGAGGGTGGAGACAGATAGACTGCTTGACGATGAAGTCTTAAAGGAGGCATTTGAGCTATAAAAAAAAAGGAAATGAAAATGACAAAAGTCTCAGAGAAAAAAGAGAGGCAACATCAGACGGCAACTCAAGTGACTTTGTATGTCAATGTGTGTGTGCATGTTTTACCCCTCAGCTTGTGTGTGGGAGGAGGGGGGGGTGATATTTTTGGCTTAGTCGTCACCACAGGGTGCTCTCTGACAGCAGATTACTTTATAACAGCACCCCCTGTTTATTCATCACATTTCAGTTTATTAAGTTGAAATTTGAGACAGAGACAGAGAGGGAGGGGAAGAAAAAAAAAGAGAGGCACCCGGTGTCACGGCCCGGCTGCCATGATCAGGATGTGTGCGGCAATGAGGTGGCGACAGCCACGGGACAGAATAGATTACGACTTAGTCTCTGCCGATAATAAACCCGTAACAAGTACTGTTGCCCCGTGGCTGACAGGGGGCCGTGGTGCCAGTCAGCACTTTTCTCCGCCACTCTGTGCGCACTGTTGTTTCGGTGGTGGGGGGGAGGCGAGAAAGATTTCTTTAAAGCCACCCTCTTTCCGTATCTTATCATCAGGGAAGCGCAGAGATGGCTCAACTGGTTTAATCAAGATGGCGATAAGATGAGGGAAGCTGCCGACTCTGCAGCTCTGGAGGAGCGACTTTTAGCTTAGCGCTACCCGTGGGGTCGGATGAAGACGGCCCCCGCCATGAGTCTTCTGTTTGCCGTGTGCGGTTTCAAGCGTAGGGTCCTAATCACTGTACAAAGTCTATCGGCGAGCTGCGAGCGAGATGAATGAATAGCAAGCCTGTGTGTGTGTTTGGATGTGGGCGCTCTGGGAGGGATTTCCTGTCCAGTCAGAGGTCAAACCACACCTCCTGAAATCAATAAAGCTGTGTAATGTTTCCAGAGCCTAATGGGAGATCCAATGCAGTTATTTACACGGCTTAACAAACAACTAACCTGAATCAAACTGTTAAAAGACGCAATTCGATTCAAAGCAGGTGAATTAAACACACATGTGCAAAGTCTAGCTAAGCATCACTGCACTAAAAATAGAATACTAAAGCCCCTCCTAATTTCTGTGTTGTGTTCATAAGAGAGGAGAGACATTTTTTTTTTTCCTTTTAGGAATAGATTTACATATTTTGTTCACTCAAAAATGCAATCCTGCTTTTTTTCCTGTTCTTTCTGCGTAACCACCATCCCTGCCTCTATCTCTGTCTCATGGGAATCTCACCGATAAGAGCCTCAAAGCAGTTAGCCATGGCGTGTCGCAGGTCCGACTCCCGGCACAAATCTGGTCCGTGAGCGTAGAGCATGAAGCGATCCAACTCCAGTTTCTGTAAAAGACAAATGCATTCATATCAGTGCGCCGCTGTCTCCACCGACACCTCTGTAATAACCTCTTGAAAAAATATCAGCCTTTTTTTTTTTTTTTTTTAGGGGGGGGGGAATAACACATTTTCACAGGATTTCTATGGAAAACAAGGAGGGCCTAAAAACTCCAGGGAGATAACAAAGGTTGCCTGGCCTTACACTCTACTACTTCATAGAGCTGGCAGATGTGCCCACGTGTTGTCCAGCTGTAGCATGATGCACTAAGCCAGCACAGGAGGAAAATGTTCACACACGTGCATGCACGCACAAAATTACATGGGCGCACACACACACACACACACACACACACACACACACACACACACACACACACACACAAACGACTGAGAAACAGCACAGTGGTGGCCTTCGTTGTCTTTGAAGAGATGTCAGCTCTTTTACTGGTGAGCACGTTTAGAGAGAAGCAGGCTTACAGCTGCACCCCCAAATAACGATAATGATCCTATATTATCACCACAACTTCATCTTGAATTGAATTCATTATACTGGTTAGAATAAAGATATTACTGAGCTTATATTTTTTTATTTTTCCAATGCCTACATCAAGTGTCCTATTTATCTCTATTATGATCTCAGTATTATCCCAGACCTGTATTTAACATACCTCTATGTGTGTAATGTGTAAATATATACAAGCTCACTATGTGTACGCCTTGCTGTGCAGTACTGAACTATCAGTCAGGGCTGTCACAGTGACAGGGTTTACACTACATTACAGATTATGGTGACCAAAAGAATAACTATCAACTTCGTTGAAATGTGACATTTTTCAACATATCAGAGTCGAAGTATTGTCCTCATTTTTAGCTGTTTCCATTTTGTCAGACTATTTGTTGTATAACTTATTATTATTTTTGGATTTGGTTCAGAAAAAATATTGCAATAACATGTTTTGTGATACTGTCTTGATTTTCAAAAAAACATATTTATAGGGAAATAATTAAATAGCAATAAAACCACTTCAAAACTCAAAGATTCAACAACAAAATAGAGCCAGAGGCTTTACATTGTGATCCTCAGCATACAAATACACAATATCCATCCAATAACATAAAAGAAACAACATAAAAGGACAACACTGAGGTCTCCAGTGTAGTAGTGATACTGTGATTTCCAAGTGGGAATAATGAATAAATTCATAAATTAATTATGTGGGTTTTTAATTATTATTTTAATTTTGTCCCATTCAGACAGTTGATACAGTAATTAGTTTGTTCAAATACTCTCTACTAAGGTTAATATGACCTACTTCAAAACATACCATATGAAAGTAAACCGTAAACTCCCCTAATTGATTCAACAACGACAACCAAGCTGCTCTTGAACGAGGCGCTGAGCTTCCAGAAGAGCTGGCTGCACTGGTCCGTTTGATAAATCTGAGAGTAAACCAGAGTAGAAAAGCAGAAAAACATACTAAGTTTCTATTTAATGTAAATAGGCACTGTAATTTATGGAACTGTGGGTCAGTCAAACTTTCTGCAACTAATTCTTTGAGCCACGTCAAAAGTAGCCCAACTTGATTTCACTGGCAGCGCACCACAGACGAATAGCCGGCAAAAAACAGTCAGGGTGCTATTTAATTATGGCTGATAACTGCTGGTGGTATCCCACCCCCCGTGACTGCACACACAAATTAAATCATGATTCATTAATACTCCAACTCAGAGGGAACCCGTTCTGACTTTTAAGCCTTCCAAGTGAAGTGGTGGATTGTGCCGTTGCTCGCTGAAGATATTTTCTGAAAGATAATTGTGAGTGTTCTTGAGCAGACGGCTTTAGAGGAGCCTGGTAAACATCTTGGCAACGTCGAACACTGTATCACACTCACTTTACCGCGAGCGGCAAATTGAAACAAGCCAAACTGCTACACAGCACTAATGCAGATCCGGGCGGCTGCATCTTTGTATTCAGCGGGGAGCAACATGAAAGATTGAAGTTTTTAATTGCTTTCTCCACATCACGGGACGATTATTGTTGTGTTCTTTACAAACGTGCCAGTGAATGCAGCTTGGCTGTGCAACGCTGCCAGCGAGAGAGGGAAGGAGGGAAGCAAGGGGGTCCAGCGATAACAGGAACTGGAGAGTGTTTCAGGAAAACTTCTAGGGGCCCACAGGGACCCCAGCCGCACTAGTCTAGTCCTCCAAAACAACAACCTTTTAACTCCAATTACAAACCTGAGGGGCCAAAAAAAAAGGGTAGGGATGGCAGCAAGACAAAATTACTCTTTTCCCCAGTGGCCCCTTAGAAAGAAGCAAAGTCATAACGGCAAGACGGAAAACAATAAGACTGTCTCAAACACACTCTCCTGTCAGTTTGCACACCTTTGACCTGCAGAGGGAGGACTTGTTATGAGTTTACCTTGGCTAGCATGGCTAAGTGCTGGTTCTGTACGATGGCTGTTCTGTAAGTGGCGAGGCCTCCCTCCTCTAAACTGGGAAAAAGGTAGTACAGGTGGACACTGTGGACAGAAAAATATGAACGGAATTAGAAAAGAAAACAAGTCACAGGCATTTTTAGTTGGAGAATATTCCATTGTTTACTTGTCGTCTGGATAAACCAACAGTGACAAGCGGCACAGAAATCTGACACAAAATTTACTTAAAGTGACTCTTCAGGCAAAAATGTTTGCCATAATAGAGATACAAATAGATATTTCTTTAATTTGGCTCGTCCTGCATTGACCAATTTCTGTCAAGAACACCAAATTAATTTTACGGAGATTTCGAGCCTCTCCAGGTCTGTGCTGGAACCCCGAAATGGCCACAGTCGCTTCAGTGGTTCCACAGCTGGGTTCCAGGCGAGCAGGTTCCATTTTCATTACGGTCCAGCGTCTCCCTAACCACAGTGTATCATTTGATTTCATTTGAATTAAAACAGGCCATTTAATTCAGTCATTCCTAATCAATGCAAAGAGAGGAAAGCAGGTGGTGTTCTGTTTCCAAAATTCACGAGAGGTCTATTTGGCAGGGTATTGTAATCTTAGTGTGAAAACAAAGCACTTGGAATTAATAAAAAGCACTTAGTGTAATGAAAAATAATTAGACTAGTTTGCTGGCAAAAGTGTCAGTCACAGAGAGAGTGGCTAACTGGGCCACCTAGCGTTCTTCAGTTACAAAAAACATTGTGTTTGCACCTTTGTTTATTTATCACAAGCTCATATTTTTAAGATAAGAAAGAACATGGCCCTCAAGAACGCTGGCAGTGAACCGTCGACCCCACTGACCGTGTAGTGCATCAAAAGGTCATTAAGCGGATAAAAAAAAGGAGCTGCTTCCAGCTGGTAACTCTGAGGCTCATCTGGTCCATTTCTCATGTGCTTTTCCTTTTCCTCACATGTTCTGCAGCAGTGCTTCTCAGACTTTAGGGGTCCCAAAAAAAAAAAAAAAAACACCAATGCTGAGTTTGCATTTTCAGGCCTTTATCCCATAATTTTTTTTCTTTATTGCATATTACACATACATCACACAGACTTCATAATCATTGGTAATTTAAAGTGGCAACTTACATAATCAAAGCAAGAAATGCCAATTTTTAAGTTCAAACCCAAATATTAGTATAGTAAAAAAAAAATAAATAAATAAAATAATACAAAATAAAAAATGGAGCTTTCATTTCCCAGTATATCATGCTAGGGGACAGAATTGCATGGTGAAAGTGATGCTTAGAGGTCATGACATTGTGCAATTTATTTATTTCATAACGATAAGTTTAAGCCCAAAAAAAAAGTCCATTGCCTTTTAAAAACTTACCTGAACTTGAATAACTCCTTATGAAATATTTACTTGTTCAGAAGAAATATCACAAATATTGCAAGTGGACATATTTTTTTACATCATCTGCTGACCCTTTTTAAAAAAAATCATGCCGTGACCCCCCCTCTGTTCAACACTAACTCCCTGTGTTGGGGCTATTCAAATGTGCAAAATATTCTGTTGGCTGGACAGCAGTGGCAGATAGCCTCTAAGGGCAGCGTGCACTGGAGGTGCACAAAGCAGTTGGCTCGATCTGCTGTACCCATTTAACTGGACAAGAGGCTGATAAATAATTCAGAGGGCCAGAGTGTAGGCCAAGCATGTCTCGTCAGACGCTAACAATCAAAGGAAGGCAGAGGGAGAGGGGGAGGAAGGAGGGAAAGTGGCAAAACATGCTCAGAGATAGCCAGAGAAACAGAGGCTAACCACCTTCTTTGTAACACTGTTCTTGCTGCATAAGGAGCTGAAGCAGTGTCCTGTGTAACCCAGTGTCAGTTCCTATTAAGGTTTAATCCTGTTCCTGAATGTTCACTGTGGTGGAAGTGGCAGCATCGAGGGTTACGAATTACATTTTGGTGGTGGAAGATATGCTGTTTGGGCAAATGGAAGTCGGATAAAAAAAATCTAGTTTTGCAACGTCGGTGTGTGAGTACAACACTCTGCTCTTATGTTTTCATGGAGTAATATGCACTCGGAGGAAGGGGTACGGTGGGTAGGCAACCACAGCCCAGCTAGGTAGTGTGTGTGAGATTAATAATAGCTGCGTGTAATTAGCACTGCGCTTAGGTAAGTGCTGGGCATCAACGTCCGCACTGCACTCACCTGGGAGTCAATAACACAGTCAGCCTTCCAGACAGCTAATTGCAAGTTGTCATGGAGAATTTCAGGCCAGTGAAAGAGGGTAAGAGAGGGGAAAAATTACATCCCAGTTCCAATTACCAGTAAATGACAGTCTTGAAAGAGTCGAAAGTATGAAGAAGAAGTTGGTTGTGACAGACACGCACAGATGTAGACAGTGGGAATGGGGGGGGGGGGGGGGGGCTTCAGTTGTAGTCGGCTTCAATTAGCCGTCGTGTCTATCAAAAGTGCGCGAGCGCTTTCTCACCTGGTGAGGAACTCGACGACAGCATCACCCAGGAACTCCAGCCTCTCATTGTGATTGATCCTGGAAGTGTAAAGGAGATGGGAGGAGAGGTGGAAATATGAGGACAGTTGAAAAAGAAACAAAGACTTTAGGCGTACACACACACAGCTGCTCACCTGATCAGCGCTCTGAGACTAACAGCAGCTCACATGCAATAATAAGTAGCCGTTGCCCTTAAAATTAGCTCATTTCATTTCCCCTGTGATATCCCTTCCTTCCACAGTTAAAGTTAATTTTCTTGTCAGCAGGCCTGCCGGGTATATTAATCACAAGGATTGTCCCCTTGATTGCTCCTGTGGTCAGTGATAGCATGAACAGATATGGGCCTGCAGGCAGCCTACCTGGAAGGGGAGGGGTCATCCTGCCCCAGACGAGACATGATGTTAATCAATGTGTTGATCCCTGAAAGAAAAAAAATCCCCAGGGAAGAGAGGAGAGAGAGTGGTCACCTGACAGCGAGAACAGAAACAACACAGCAAAAGAATACATACAAAATGTGAACCAAAGACCACCGACCCTTCTTCCTCATGTACATGTGGTGGACCTTCCTGTCTCCGTATTTAGGCTGGCGGATGCCACAGTTGGAGAGGGAGTTGCGGGCATGATCAGGATTCATGCCGAAGTTGAGGTGGTGACTGGGGTGGGTCATCGCCAGCTGGAGGAGAGGAGAAGGGAGTTAGTAACACTTTTCAACCAAAGGACAATTTCCAGGAACCTTTCTAGGAGTTCAGGAGCTGTGCACAGAGCAAATGACAGTGATAACAGAGCTGCTGCTCACAGACATAGAAAATAGTTATTTGCTGCTGCTATATTAATGTTCTGAATATCAAATTTACACGATTTAAAGGTATAGTTGGTAATCAGAAGCACTTTTTGTTCTACTGGGTGAAATGGTCCTTCCACTCTGAGAGCAGTCAACACATGATGTGTTCAGAAAAAGGAAGGAAAGGAATCAGACCTCTGTGGCAGCTGCAGGACTGTAAAAACCAATCCCTGCCATTCGGTCTCAATGGAAAGAACCAATCAGATGCCTTCATGTCTTGTCTTAACCATGTCCCCCCTCTGTCCCTCCCTCCTCCCCACAGTTGCCGGAAATATCAAACACACGCTTCGTCTGCAGAAACACAGAGATAGTAGGAAAATCCCTTCTGAAGGGAACAATTGCAGAGAAAATGCAGCCAAAAATACCACTTCCAGCGTTACTTCTGACGACTCATCATGCTAAACAGACAAAGAGAAGAAAGAGGGTGGCAGAACAGACTGAAAGACAAAACTGAATAAAGCTAAGAGGACAAACCAGAGTGAACATCGGCGGAGATACTGAGACATCTGAAGGGACTTAAAAGTGATGCAGAAGTTTTTGTTTTCTTTCTGTTGGACAGCGAATCATTTGTTTAGCTTCAGGAGGAGTTATTATTTTCATGAAATATGTAATGTTTGCCAACTTAGCTACCTTTGTAGTGCGTATTAGCCCGATGCTAACATTAGCGTCTCTGTAGATGTAAGCCGGTCATAGGTGCAGCTTGTATTAAAGAGGTTATAGGATAGGATATTTTGATCATGCTACACAGCCATAGTCTCCAGTGTCTGCATTATAAAGGTGATGAAATGATGTTGATGTTTTGGCTTTGAATGGGACATTTTAGAACTGTGGTGATCCTACTGTAAAATGTTCAAGTTTGAGGGGGCGTGGCTTTGGGAGAGGGGGTGGGGCTTAGGAGTCTGAGAGGAGGTGCCACTTTCAAATCTTGCTAGCTCTCTTGCTAGCTCTCCATGATTGCCAACTGTAGCTTTAAGCTTTTGTAACCAGGAACTAAATTTACCATAGGTCCATCGAAAAAAGTTCAAGACAAAAATAGCCAATATTATATTTTCTAAAATCACTCTAAAGTTTGAACAAATAAATATTCATTCTGTAAAAATCTTCTTCCTTCTTCCTTCTCAGATATCCAACACTGATAATCGGCCAGAACTTTAAGAAGTATTTCAAAAGAACTAGTTCTAGGTTAGAATATGTAGGTTGTTGTCGAGTCAATGTTAGCCAACAATTATATGTTCCTTCTCATTCATTTAAACTTGATCATTTGAAAAAGTGGTAGCCACTATTTACATTATCAGTCTAATTTAACAAATCACCAATCGCTTCTGATGAAATTTAGTCAAAAATTAAATAAGAACCTCTGTGATCTCGAACTCAGAAAGTTGGATTAACCCACCTGACATAGACTTCATGCTGTCTGTACTTACATAAACAGTAGCTACATGACTTTTTGTACATTTGTAAGGAAGTGGTGAAAGCACTAAACTTTGAGGTTACAGTGGTCTGAGCTCCAAGTTCTGACTTCCAGTGAACACACCATAAAGCAAACTCTCACTCCCCAGGGTCCTAAAGAGGAATTAAAAAATTACTTTACACAGTAACATGTTACTTTTTGTGTAATTAACTGTAACTCTGACCAAAGCAAACCAGTTTAATACTTGAGGGAAGGGAGGAGCCACCCCTGCCTCTTTGTCACACTGAAGCTGTCTGGAAATTAATGACTTAAACTCTAAAACCAATAAAGAGAGGCAAAAGTGGGAATTTAAGGCAAAGTAACCCTGAAGGAAACAAATTAGTCGACATCCATCTTTGTTTGAAAAGAGGACAAAAACTGCTGTGCCTAGAAAGACTGCCGAGGCTCAGCATCTCAGACATGCTGGGGGGAGAAGAGTGGAAAAGATAGGCTCAGTGGGATATGTCAAGCCTTTATCAATCTTACATTAGGAGAATGTTAATCTAAAAAAACTAAAAAAAAAAAAAAACTCCAACTACACTGTCCCCCACCCCCGGGCTTGCTTTTCAAAATGCTTGTCTCCTTTCAGCCAACTTCAAATCAATTTCAAGCTCCAATGAGATATATGTAAAACGTTAACAGAGAGGTTTCAATATTTATAGTTGCTCAAGAGGCCTTCAGCTTTGTAGCCTTGAACACAGAGGCGACAAATTCAACAGAAATTATACTTTTTTTTTTTTTGCTTTCTGTGTTTAAGAGGAACAGCATTTTTGTATGGGAGAAAAAAAAAGGCAGTTATTTGACATGACACAAGCAGAAATCTAGCAACTCTCAGCACCGTGTTGACAGTTTGATAAAGAATATAAATAAAAACAACAACAACAACCACCACGTCTACTTCCACTTTCAACTCCCCCATTGTGCGATGTCAGACACAAGTCAATGACTGCCAACTACACAGTCTCAACTACAGAGTTGGGTACTCTAAAGGAAACACATCAAGAAAAATACAGCAGTTATTCTGTAAACACTGCAGGTCATTCACAGTTAAGGACAACAACCAACAACAGTATTGGCTTTTAAGCTGAATCTGTTGGGGGGGATTGACGTCTGCAACTATTCCTGTCAACAAAATGACTGTGTAAAGTATCGGAGGGATTTGGATTTAGCGATCATTGCTTCGGCTGCTGCTCAGCTGCCTTTGGCTAAATGGGAATAAACATCATCGCTCAGTGGAGAACAGCAGACTTGACTGGAAAGAGTTCTTGACCCCTTGTGCAGGGAAACTGATGAGCAAACAGCATCCAAACACTGTCATTACCATGTAGCACATTATTTAATATACTGATGTGAAGGAGGACATCAGGGGAAAGAAAATAAGGGAAGGATTAAGATCACAATAAGATCTGATTCTCTGCATTTGAATGCAAAAGACACAGTCCACTTAAAATCATGTGTCACATAAAAAAATGACATTGGAAATTTGGATCACAAGGACATCATTTCCCCAGATTGATTGCACACAACCACAATGGCGACATGCAACAAATCTCAGCAGCCAGCGGAAACTAGATATTTATGGACAATGAACAATTTAAATCAATCAGTAGGTGAAACTGAGGCTTTTCTCTTCTTTTCTGTGCTTTCAGCCACTCCTGTCATCGTCATGATTATGTTCTTTTCGCAAAATGTGACAGGACAAGTGAGTTTGATTCAGAATCATTCACCTGTGTAATGCAATTTTTTTAACCATTTTATAATTTTTTTTAATGCTTGAATCAATATAATGGCATTGTTTGAGTGTATGTGGAGGCAGAGGGAAGTTACCACTTTTACTGTAATAGCCAGGAAAAGCAGAGAAGACGTCATGACAGAAACTGCAGAACAACTGTGTCATGCATGCAGTCAAGCCAGCTGTCACTCATCTTAACTGAAGCAAAAACTGCAGTACCCCACTATACTGAAGTAAGTTAAATGCATTCACACAGCCCAGATGGAGCAGACAATGGGTGTAAATTATATATCTATATATATGGAAATAGAATTAACTGGAATAAATTCACCATAAGTTTTAAGTATAAAACCTATTACCTGTCTCTTACAAATACCTTTTTTTATTTTTGGATTGCGGGAAAAATAAAAACAAAGAATATATACTGTATTTGACTGTGACGTGATGACTGTATCAATTCAGTGTTTTTCCAAAATAAAAGTTCATAGAAGTGTATAAGTCAACTTTTCAACATGGTCTGGTGCTAAAACAGTAATCAAAACCTCATAATATGGAATCACAATACTAGCTAAAAACTAGCTCGACTCTAACTGCAGGCAATTGTATTTTTTTTTTTTAAGTATCTGATGGTGGTGGAGATTGTTGAGTCTCGCTGAACATTATCTTTTTGGTAATACACGTCTAGAAGAGCCATTCTGCTCGCCACAATCACCACCATTGTGAATAAGAAGAGAGGGCTAGCTTTTCCACTGTCACTGACTCCATCCATCGCGCATCCTCTCATAGGGTCGTAGGGGGGCTGGAGTCTATCCCAGCTGTCTTAGGGCGAAAGGCAGGGTACACCCTGGACAAGTCTCCAGTTCATCACAGGACACATAGAGACAGACAACCACTCACACTCGCATTCACACCTACAGGCAATTTAAATTAGCCAATTAACCTAATCCCCATGCATGTTTTTGGATGGTGGGAGGAAGCCGGAGTACCAGAGAGAACCCACGCAGACACGGGGAGAACATGTAAACTCCACACAGAAAGGCCCCGGGCTGGGAATCAAACCCAGTACCTTCTTGCTGTGAGGCGACAGTGCTAACCACTACACCACCGTGCCGCCCATCGCTGACTCCATATCACAAAAAGAATATTAACACAGTTATTGTGTGATGAAAAGTTTAAGTATGATATGGCAAAGTCAGATACATTACAACCATGTGGTGTCGTGATGACTGACAGGTAAATCGAAGCTTAACTGCCCATGCCTGTATCACACACCACCACGTTCTCGCTCATGTGTGCCATCACCGCGCAGGCCGTGCGTGTGCATCATTATGTGATGTGCAACATTTTTTATTTGTTACAAGGAATATTCAAATATTTACATTCAGAATACAAGCAAATATTCCAAGCCTGTAAAATAGTATTGAGGCCAGCACTACTTGTAACACCATACTCACAAGGCTGGGCATGCAACACCATTAATAACAAAACAAATAAAATAGCCTGGTAGTCTGTACACAGAGTCACAGGCGCATTCGTGGGGACACGCAGACAAAAGCAAGCAATATGAGAGCTGGGGCCGAGGACTTGTACAGCTAAATTATTGAGATGCTCTGTGATGCCTCTCATTCTGTCAGCATGGGTCAAAAGTGAGGAGTGGGGATGAAACAACAGGGGGTGGGTGGTAGGATGAGGGTCTGCTGGATGTGAGGATGTGGGAGCATGTGGCGCACATGAACACATGCTTCTCCAGCCACAACAGCCTCCCCGAGTTTTAAATGTTAAATGTTTAACAGGGTTGCTCTCAGAAGAGGAGCTTCAAAGGGCCGGGGCTCCGCTGGAGCCAGGCAGGGGGAAACACAGAGGCTCCCGCTCTTAGCCTGGGTTTTTGTCAGATGCCAGGAACATACCGCCATTCTGTTTTGAAACAGCAGATATGTTGCTTTACCGTCCTGAGTATAGCATAAGGATTATACATTTAACATACGTGTTCTCCTCGCAATTTTGATGTACATATATGCTTTATTAAATATTACAGGGAGCTAGCTGGAAACAAGCATTGATTCTGTCCAGACCCACCAAGCCCTGCTTTCATCTTTTCTAAGAAAAATATGAAAATGGGAAATAAATGCTCACTCCTTTAATGATAGTTCAGCTCATCAAAAGCTAGAACAAAAATTCCCATTCTGAAACATTGATTCAGCTGTCCCAAACCAAGACTGGCAGCCCAACCCCTAATTTCCACTGAATGTGGAACGGCACCACCGTCCGTCAGTACCTGCCAGATCTGACGCAGCTCTACCAGACAGCTGGAATCACAAGTACTAACGAGATCATAGATAACGTTATGTTATCATAATATTATTCTGGACAATCAGCATCTCCTTGTCCATGGTGTTAAAACGGTTAAACGGCATCTAAAAAAAGTTTACCCAGTCTCTTCCCGCCGATTATACGATCCACCATGGACACAGATAATTTTATTTTGAAAATAAATCAGATGTCTGCTCCTTTGTCTACAAATATAGAAGCTCTGTCTATTTGTTTCGGCAGGCGTCGTTCCATGTTCAGTGGAAATTAGGGGTAAGTCCTGTTCCTCTGTAGCGATACTTCTGTTAAGCACAGTTAACAAGGCTAATTTCTTTGTTGTTCATGAAAGTCATTTGTGTTTAAGATCAAAAGATGAGTATGAGACAAGAGTTGAGCATGTCAGCTATTATTTCCCGGTATTTAGATCGAGATGTGTTAAACAACCCACCCATTTTTCAAGTGAGCAAAACTACTGGAACATGTGACTGACAGGTGTTTCTTGTTGCCCAGGTGTTGCCTTTTAGGTTGATTATTCAAACGTTAAATGTCCCTGCATGATTAATCTAACATTTTTTTGCCTTGGCTTAAACCTGCAAAGACTCCATTTCTTGTTAAAGAAGGTAAACTAGCATGAAAACCTGAGAGTTGTCTATGGAAGAAAAGCAAGTCATTTTGAAGCTGAGAAAAGAAGGAAAATCGATCAGAGCTATTGGGCAAACACTGGGCATAGCAAGCACAACAATTTGGACTGTCTAGAAAAAGAAAGAAACCACTGGTGTACTGAGTAACAGGTGTCGGAAAGGTCGGCCAAGGAAACCAACAGTAGAAAATGACAGAAAAATTGTGAGAGCCAAAAACATCAGTAACGACCTCCACAGTGCAGGGGTGAAGGTATCACAACCCACTGTTTGAAGAAGACTATAGAGGCCATAGCACAAGACGCAAACTGTTCATCAGTAGGATGAATCGGAAGGCCAGATTGGGATTTGCAAAGATGTACAGAGATGAACCAAACAAGTTCTGTAGCAATCTCATGGACCGATGACCACTAATCTCTACCAAAGTGATGGAAGGGACAAAGTGTGGAGAAAGAAAAGATCTGCTTAATCCAAAGGATACAAGCTCATCTGTGAAGCATGGTGGAAGTAACGTCAAGGCTTATTAATATTTATTAATGATCTCACTGATGATGGCAGCAGCAGAATGAATTCTGAAGTGTAGAAGCAAAAGTCATCTGCAAATTTACGGAAAAATGCATCCAGACTAATGGGGAGGAATTTTGTCATTCAGCAGGACAAAGACCCAAAGCACACTGCCAACAAAACAAAGGACTTCATCGGGGGGGAAGTGGACAGTTTGAGACTGACCAAGTCCATCACCTAAACTTGACCCAAAAGAGCATAATTTCACCTCCTGAAGAGGAGACTGAAGGGAGAAAGTCCCCTGAAACAAAGAACTGAAAGAGACTGCAGAAAAAGCCTGGAGTTGCATCACAAATGAAGAGTGCAACAGTTTGGTGATGTCAATGGGCATGTCGCATGCTTGAGGCAGTTATTGCCAGCAAGGGTTATGCTATTCACTTTGAGATTAAATGTCCCTTTACTTCCACATAAAAAAAAGCTGAGGTCTAATACAAACGGTGATATGTCCTACGTTATTTAACACATCTACATGTAAATATCAGGAAATAAAAGCTGAAATTCTGAATTCATTTTATATTCATCGCTCAATCTTACACCCAAATGTCTTTCATGAACAACAAAAACAAAGAAATTAGCCTTGTTGTTCCAATACTTTTGGAGGGGACATCACACTATGTCCAACTAGGACTCAATGATCATTCAAGATATCAATGTCAACATACCCATTAGGTGTGCACATTGGTCAAAATCTGGCAATGTGACACCACTACATGAATAAAATCTGAGTAAATCTAAGTAAATGTAATCAGAACAGTGGGTTCTGCATTTGTAGTTATCACAGTTCCTGTGACAGCCAAGGTGGGCACTGTCTGAAAGGATCAATAAAGTTTTATCTATTTATCTATCACAGCACTACTCTGAAACATCACATACTCCACACCATGAACTATTAATTCAAAATCTATAGCAACAACTGTATTAATAGTTTTTTTTTAAACACCCATACTGTGGTTGGAAAATGTTTTCACCCATGCAGCACATACAGCTATATATCAATTAAATCAAAGTGAACAAACCATGAATGGAAGCACAGAGCAGTAGCACATTCTCTCATGTTAGATATGAAAAAACTGGAAAGCATTCAATTCATTAATTGCGATCATCCCAAGAAAATGGGAAGTGATGGCAGATCTGAGAGGGCTGTTCAAACAAGCTCTCCATTGAATCTCATCTAGGCAGTGTGTGTGTGTGTGTGTGTGTGTGTGTGTGTGTGTGTGTGTGTGTGTGTGTGTGTCCAGTCGATGAGGAAGGTGCTGTAAGCCCAGTGATGATGGCTCCCTACTTGGGCCATTACAGCCCCAGTAGTGGTGAACTGCTGACAGCCCTGACTATTTCCACACACACATAAACAGTGTTGTCATGGTATTAACACCTCAGTGGATAGAATTGTGATGCTTACGGACAGACGGGGAACACACACACACACACACGCACGCACGCACACAGAGGCCTGCATGTGAGCTGTCATGATCAAACCATTTTTTTTCTTTTGTTTTGTTTTGTTTTGTCTCTTTTAAAAGATGAAGGGATTGAATGAAAGACTGGGAGGGACAAACCCATTAACTTTTCCCAGAGACGGAGATGTCAAGCTCAAATGGGCATCTCCTCAATGAAAGGGCTGCAGCTTGCCGGCTGGCCTCGCAGTGTGTCAGCGTTTCCTTTTTAGCCCTCGTAATGACAGGTCGTCATTATGCAAACGACATAAAGGCCAATCGCTGATCGATATGGGCAAAACCCCCCCGTATAAACACACCCGGAGCACTGAGACGTCAAGGCATACACAGATGCACACAGCCGGGGCCTTGAGCGAATCTTAATGCATCCTTCTCCTTTTTAACTATGTATAGGCTATAACACATTGATTTCTAATGTATCAGGTTATGACAGCTCTTCAATATTGCTGGAGGCAGCTGTGGGGCTTGCTCCAAGAGCACACAGCTCGAGGCTGCCGACCTGACAGGGGAGAGCTGGCATTACGGAGGAGGCTGTTGTTGTCCCGACTACTGTCACTGCAACTCACAGTGGACCTGGCTGCTTGTTGCAGAGATATGACTCAGGCCGGTGTGTGGGTTACCTTAGCTGACTCCTGAGCCCGTTTCCACCTGATGTATCCCTGCAGAGGTGGGATGTGCACAGTAATGAGGCAAATGCTGGGTCTCTGCGTACAAGAAGCCCCCTGCAAGAAATGTTTACTTTTTCTATCTAACAGGCTGTAGACCAGGACTCTGCCTATAAGAACTGCAGGGATTTACCTACCAGTATCTATCAACTATGCCAGCCTTTAAATAATGCAGCTCGGGTTGAGGCATAGTCCCATCACTTTGTAAAATAAGCAGCTGTCACAACTGTTCCGTACCTGAAGGAGGCAGCGCTCCTTGAAGACGTATCCTATGAGCTTATCCAGGTGCATCAGACACTGGTGGTAGCGGATGTGATGGGTGAGAACAGGCAGCATCATGGCGTGCTGTGGAGGAGAGAAACTTGTCAAAAAAAGGGCAAGAGAGAGGGCGAAAAAGAGAGACAACGTTGAAGAGGGACCAAGACAGGAAGAGATGGAGAATAAGGATCATGCCTCGTGTGAAACATGAGCGAGGTGAGTGTTTGAGAGAAAGTGTGATGAAGAGATTTTCGAGGAAGAAAGGCAGAGGGTTGATAGAGGGAACAGACAGGGAGAAATCAATCAGCCAGTCATTATTTATTAAGTGGTGCTCTGCAACAGAGAGATGAAATAATCAAAAACCCAATCGCTGCGCTGTGAGAGGGAATGACAGAGGGGGAGGGAAATTCACGTTTGGACCGGACAGTCAAATCGAAGCCCATTTCACCATGTTGACACACTTCCACTCAGACAAACACTGACAGCCCCCTCTGACCCTCGGACATGAAAAAGGGGGGGGGAAAGTTTGAAGGCAACAAAGTGAAAGAAAACAGGAGGATCGTGGATGGGTTGTGAGTGATATGAGTGTGCACGTGAGTGTGTGGGAATGAGAAGCGTAAAGTCAAAATGAAAAAAAAAATAGTCAGAGGTCAGCAAATTAGTCCGACAGTCAGAGAGCCAATCTACAGAATCATTAGTGGAGGGCTTATCAAGTCAGAGTGGCTGAGGAAGTGTAGCAAAGGCTGGTGTACACACATTAACCCTGTGCCACCACATGAGAGAGAGAGAAGCCATGCATGTTTTAATTAGTGCTACTGGGGAGGGTGAGCCTGAGGCCCGGCGGCTACAGGCGGTGCTGCCTCGTAGCCCTGGGGCCATCACAGGGGCCGTGGTGACACGCTCCCCAGGCCTTGTTAAGCAGCCAATTAACAAAGCCAGGCCCTGGTTTTGTCTACAGCTCCTGACCTGTTCTGATGACTGCCTGAGTGACTGAGTGTGTGTGTGTGTGTGTGTGTGTGTGTATGTGGAAAGGCAAAGTGTGGAGACTGTTAGAGTTGACGCGCCGCTAATTAAAAGGTGAGAAACTTCTAATTTACTACCACGGATGACGTTTGGGCAGTTTGGAAACAGTCCAACCGGACCGGTGGAATTTCTTTATCCCTGGCTGAAATATTACAAGCATGATTCTAAATTGCACTTTAACTCACTATATCACAATTTAATTAACTGGAATGTCAAGAAATGGATATTTCAACTTGTTTCAAATCACACGTGTTTGCTTCGTACAGAATGTAAAGTATCTTGAGCAACAGGGATCACCGGTCACTTTATTAGGTACACCTTACCAGGAAAAATGTTGAACCTACTTTTTCCTTTAGAACTGCATGAATTCTTCGTGGCATAGGAGTCAACAAGGTGCTGGACACTTTCCTTACACGTTTTGGTCCATTTTAATATGATAGCATCAAACAGCTGTAGCAGATCTGTCAGCTGTACATCTATGACAGTGTTACCATTCCTCTACATCCCAAAAGTTCTGCTGGACTGAGATCTCAAGGTGAACTCACTGAGATGATTTGAGCTTTGTGATGTAGAGCGTTGTTATCCTGCTGGAAGGAGCCATCAGCCTCTGTTCTTTCCTGTTCTGAAGTGACTCCTGATGTGGTCTGATTCTACACACCTTGGTGCAACGAGTGCTTAGTTTTCGTTTTCTTTGTCCTCGTCTTCTTCTTCGTTGTCGTCATCTTGTTCTTCATTGTCTTTTTCGTTGTCTTCATCTTCTTCATTGTCTTCAATGTCCTTGCTGCCCTCGTTTTTGGCGTCATTCTCGCCGCTGCTGTCGTCTTCACCACCCTCGCCGCAGTCGTCTTCACCACCCTCGCCGCCGTCATCACGCTTGCCGCCGCCATCGTCCTCGCCATCTTCACTGTCTTTGCCAGCGTCGCCTTCACCGTCATCCTTGCCACCGTCTTCTTCACCGTCCTCGCCACCCTTGCCGCCGTCATCTTCTCCGCCCTCGCTGCAGTCGTCCTCGCCGCCGTCATCACCCTTCTTCTTCCTCCCTACCGCCTCCACCGTCTTCTTCGCCGTTCTCTTCCTTACCACCATCTCCACCGTCTTAGAAACAGCCCGTCTGGCACCAACAACCATGCCACGTTCACAGTCACTTAAATCCCCTTTCTTTCCCATTCTAATGCTCAGACTATACAGGATATTAACAAAGTCAGGTATTAAAGCATTTATTATTTGAATGTACTCTAGTCTCTACCTACTGTATGTATGCTCTACCTTGGTGATGCCATAAATGTGAGTAATGTATGTAGAAAGTGATGATGATGATGGTAGAGAGCACTGAATAAAGACCCACCCACACTTATTTGGTTTGATGTAGAAGAGAAAACAAGCTGCTTTTGCCTTGACATGTAAATTCCACTGATAGCCTTCAAATGGACATGATCAAAGACGCAAAAGGCAGGATAACAAAGCGGACAAACAGAGATAAATAAAATAAACATAAAAATTTAAAACACACACACACACACACACATAACATAACATAAAAAGCATTGAATAAATGAATTGCTGCCTCCAACACATAGCCTGGCCCTTGACAGAGCCTTTCAAGTGAAACAACCTAGGCGTAGACAAGCAATGTCAGTAACAAGGGGGCTGATTTTGTTCTGAATAGAGCGCCTGCTTTTAGAATCAAGAAACCACAGGTCAGTTTTGCCGTTATATCTCATCTGTGTCACACGTTGTGCGGAGTGTACCGCTGCAGTTTCAAACTGAAATTATTCATGAACCAATTAGTCGTTGCAGTACAGCTTGAAGCAAATATAATTGGGCGGCAATTATGGATTGGATCCTTCTTTGCTAGACCTTGCTGGAAGAGAGGTCTGGTCTGCGAGGCTAGAACTTTCTGTCATTCTTCTCCAAAGAGTGAGAATGAGTAGCAGCTGTGGGCTATCCTCGCTGCATATGGGGATGGGGGGGTGCATTCAGAAAAAAGGATGCACAACACTGATGGCAATTATTCTCTCAGTAACAGGCAGAAAATATTGGAACAGAAAATAAATAAGCAAATAACAAAGCAGAGCATTCCAGTCCATTTCATTACTCCTGTCCATGGATGACTGCAGCTCTGGATGTTTCAGTGGGCACAGCGTGGTGCTAACACATTCAGGGTTATGGATCAAGGTTGTGGCTATACTAAATTATATGCACGCATGGAACTGTGAGCTGCATATGTCGTCTCACTTCCCTGAGATTGAGATAACATACAGACCACACAGAGATTAAATACCTCCCTGGTTTATTTTGCTGCTAATAAGTGCATGAAGACTGGCTCTGGCCAGGATGAGGGCTGGTGAAGTTGTGTATAAATAAAATGTCAGGTCCGAGACATTACTTAATGAAGGGGATGCTTGCTGAGGCTCTGCGGGAATCCACTTTCGTTACACAGCTTTTGACACTGAAATAGAGAAGTGACGCAACGTGTGGAAAGATCAGAAGTGCTGGTCTGTGTCCGTCTGAGTGGATGTACGGCTGCATGCATGTATGTGCAAATGTACAAGAAAACTGGTACAAATTTAGCAAGAATATCCGAGTTATACCAAAGTGCACCCAAAATGTTGGTATGCCTGCCCAGGAAAACTGTCACATTAACACAGCAGATCAAAGTTGAACCAGGAATCTATTAAATATGACCGTAGCACTTAGTGTTTAGTTTCCCCTCTATCGGCACTCAGTTGGTTTTTAAATTGATTTTAACATTTAATGGATAACTTTTAATGGTTGGACCAAAGCACAGATTGGTAGAAACAGGTGAGTGTTGTCAGAGAGCTTCAGCAAACAGCTTGTTTGATTCATATTTGTAAGTCATTTACCAATTATCATTTTGCACAACTTGGAAAGCATGATTGATAAGGAATCTAATGGTTACTGTCGAACCACATTTCAATTTTATTACCTCCGCCAAGGAGGTTATGTTTTCACCAGGGTTTATTTGTTGGTTTGCAAAATAACTCAGAAAGTTATGGACAGATTTTGACGAAATTTTCAGGGTTAGTCAGAAGTGGCCTAACTTAAAACTGGTTAATTTTTAATGGTGATTGGATCCGATTCAAGATCATCGAGGTCAAATGGCAGGTCATGCCATAGTAATGTATGGGAGATTTCACATATTTCTGAACGCTCCAGGGTGTACAATTTCCAGCCAATCATCAGCTAATGTAGTAAATAAACTAATATAGGAATCCAGAAGTCACTGATTCAGTTTGGTCAAGATCAGTAAAAGGTCAAGGTCACTCTTCTTAATTTCATTTTGTGTTGATTTTGTGTGACTGGGTTGGTCACTGCACAGTAATCTGATTTTGCAGGGAATGACCAGTTAAAAGCTCTTTTTAGTAACTTTATATTCCTCTGATTACTTAGTTTAAATGTGTATTACTTTTAAAGCTGTGTTACTCTGTTAAAGTATATTTCATGTAAAGATTCTGTAAAGGTTTGCACAAACGAGTGCGTGCCGATGCATTCATGTATCTGTGCATAAACATCTGATCGTGTCGCTTGCTTTCACGTGTTAGACGAGTGTTTTTGCGTTGATGAGAGTTACCTGACAGACGTCGGAGCGGATGCCAGTCTTCCAGAAGCCTTGACTGCTGAGCTCCACTGTCACCTCACGGCGCATAGTGTTCTTCTGACGGATCTTCTGAAGAGCTTCCTGCCAAACAATCAGCCAGTCAATTATTGATCTGCTGGAGCACAGCCTTCGGGGGACAGCTCCCGTCCTCAAAAACCCCACCCCTCCCTAACACCCGCTCCCCTGCTACCCCAACAGATAGGCTGGCACATGCAATGAAATGAAACCTCCACAGCGTTGACATAAATACAGTAGGGCAGTGGACAGGAGCAACAGGGGCAGTGACAGCTCTGCTGGTCCTGGCTAATTGAGGCACTGCAATGGGTCAGCATGGCTGTAGGCAGCGGTGGTACTGGGTGTTAAGGCTTGTCCCAGTTACCAAGAGCCAAGGCACCTGCCTGCCCATTAGGGCCATGCTGCAAGACTATAGGAATCAACACAGACACGCACACACACACACAGAGCAGCAAATAACTGGAAATTCAGTAGGGGGTGGGGGTGGGGTTCTGAGACAAGAGGCTCCTACAAATAACAACCGAGATGGAAGATGTATTGACAGACTGCGCCTCCTAATGTGTGTGTGCTCGCATGCGTTTCATTCAACTGAGAATTATCGACTCCGTCTGAGTTAGCCGTGATCTGCCTAAAATGGAACGCCAGGAATTTTTGACTCGCAGAGGAAATAAGAACAACAAAGGCATGAATAAATAATGCCATCCTACTTTGAACTGTGCATCAAAGTGAACACACTCGCCCACGCGCATCGCATGCATGCGCAACCGCAGACAGCAAATCTTCCCGTGGACAGCCCAGCCACTGTATATGGAAAGCAGTAATCACAACGAAGTGCGAATGATATGTAAATACTTTTATTATGTGAGGCTTTCTACAGGGTCAGGGACTGGACACAAGTGTAAAAAGTAAATAATTGAGTGGGAAGGCGGAGTAACTTTCTGCTGGTCAGAGTCAGGGCCCATCTGACTTTCATCATGGCATCCTCCTGCTAACGAGAGGCTGTGTTTTGGATGAGGTTAAGGTCATATGCTAAAGACACTGTGAAATTCTATGCCTGCAGAAGGCAAGTGCACACATATGGTGCATGTGTGCTTGTTTAGTGCTTTAGCAGGTTCATTTAGGAGACTTTAATTAATTAATGGAACTGTATGTAAGAAATGTATTTAAATTAATCATAAATATGGCCACCAGACATTAAGAAAGCATGTTCATTTTAAATACTTATATCACTGACAACAGTAGTCCAGACAGGATATTCTCATTTAAAAAGCTAAGTTGCAGCCCTCAACCGATGTTGTCATGTTGTGTTTTGGTCTGATGCGCCACCCTCCTACAGTCATGGTGAAAAGTTTACATACACTTGTAAAGAACATAATGTCATGGCTCTCATGAGTTTCCAGTTATTTCTACAACTCTGATTTTTCTCTGATAGAGTGATTGGAACAGATACTTCTTTGTCACAAAAAAACATTCATGAAGTTTGGTTCTTTTAGGACTTTATTATGGGTCAACTGAAAATGTGACCAAATCTGCTGGGTCAAAAATATACATACAGCAATGCTAATATTTGCTTACATGTCCCTTGGCCATTTTCACCTCAATTAGGCTCTTCTGGTAACCATCCACAAGCTTCTGACAAGTTTCTGGTTGAATCTTTGACCACTCCTCTTGACAGAATTAGTGCAGTTCAGTTAAATTTGTTGCTTTCTGACATGGATTTGTTTCTTCAGCATTGTCCACATGTTCTCAATGGGGTTTAAGTCAGGACTTTTCTAAAACCTTAATTCAAGCCTGATTTAGCCATTCCATTACCACTTTTGATGATGATGATGATGATTTTAGGTTATCTTGAAGAATTTAAAGGTAATCCTCCTTCTTCATTATCCCATTTACTCTCTGTAAAACACCAGTTCCACTGGCAGCAAAACAGCCCCACAGCATAATACTACCACCACCGTGCTTGACAGTAGGCATGGTGTTAAAGGCCTCAACTTTTCTCCAGATCTGCTTTTTGGTGGTTCTCTGTTGACTCTTCACCCTCCTGAACAATTTTCTCTCAGCAGCAGGTGACAGCTTGCATTTTCTTCCTGATCGTGGCAGTGACAAAACAATGCCATGCACTTTATACTTACAAACTATTGTTTGCACTGTTGCTCTTGGGACCTGCAGCTGCTTTGAAAAGGCCGATTTTTCAGATCCGTGCTGAGCTCCTTTGACTTTCCCATTGTAGCATTTGTGGGCGTTTTTATCCAATGAGCCCTATTTAAATTGCCTCAGAGAAGTCACCATGATCACTCACAAGAAGTTAAGAGGCCATGCTGTGAAGCTCATTTCATTGACACAACTTTCCAAGTCACCAAAATTGCTAATTCATGTTGCTGTAAGTATATTTTTGTCTCAGCAGATTTGGTCACGTTTTCAGTTGACCCATAATAAAGTCATAAATGAACCAAACTTCATGAATGTTTTTTGTGACAAAGAAGTATCTGTTCCAATCACTCTATCAGAGAAAAATAAGAGTTGTAGAGACAACTGGAAACTCATGAGAGCCATGACATTATGTTCTTTACAAGTGTATATAAACCTTTGACCATGTCTGTGTCTCCCAATCACCAAGTCAGTAGTGATTCAGCATCCGGGTTGCCAGCTCTGCTCTAGTTACCACAGCTGCAGCTACGAACATGTCGGATAAATAATGTCTAAGGTTACCAAACCTAAAAGACCTCGTTATGAATCCGAAATACGTTGTGACAAAGTCCGAAATAAAACAGGGATTTGCATAGAAGAATTTGAAGACAGACGCAGATGTTGCTCATTTTCTCCTGAACAGATAAGATTCATCTAGAGTATGTTTGGCTAACTTTCTTGTACTCAATGTAAATGGACATTTCAAATATATGTTCATGCATAAAGTTAGCGCATATGGATGAGGTGTATCATTGAATTGAAAAAATAACGAATTGTTTGGGAAATAAAAACAGTGACTCATCACTGCTAACATTAGCAATGCACTATCAGAGCCTGTTTCTCTGTCATTGTGCTGAGCCGCTGAGGAAAACAACATTAGCACAGTCATTATGGCAACGTGAAACGAAACTGAGATAGTAGCCCAACGTTACCGCGGTAAAATGATTCCTCATTCGTATATTGTGGACTACAAATACTGCAAGTTGACCTATATGACCATTGCTAACGTTAGTTAATTAGTTATTAGTATCAATCTTGGGACTAAAAACAACCCTGTGATAGCCATTGATGATACTGAATGCAGACATGGCCTAATTCGCCCCGTGTTACACTCTCTGTGGCAAATGTGTTGGTTGTTAGGTGTTACTTATGGCAAAAATGCTTGTCTCTCCAGCTATTATGGCCCCAGCACCTCAAGCCCCAGTAAGAAACAGTGGAAAAAAACACCACCTGACTGCACCATCACTTTCCTTCTGGATCCTGCAGCCTATCTGGCAACCTCTAGTCAGGGGGGAGGGAGAAGGGAGACATCACTCTGCAGTAATTTGAAAGTAATTGCAGTACCAGTTTTGGCCACAATCCTTCATATGGTTCCTTTAATTCTATTGTTCATATTGTCTGAGCAATGTAAAGCTAGAGGATCAAAGTATTTTAATTTCTAGGGCAGGGGTGTCAAACACATGGCCCCAGGGCCAGAACCGGCCTTGTGGACGACTGTGTCTTTAGTTCTAATTCTTCAGTAAAATTCTGTACAGGCTGTGTGACACAACACTGTCAAATGTAGGGGTTCCAAGAAAAAATGACCATTTTTTTTTTTTCGGTGAAGTAAATGGAAATATGAGGACAGTTTGAGGAAACTGCAGTCTGTTTTTTAGCCATGACCAAAAAAAAAAAAAAATCAATGAGACATCTCTTGCTGCTCTTTGTCAGATTTGTAAATTGATTGGTCTGGCCCTCCCAAGATCCACTGGGCTGAATATGGCCCATGAACTACACACCCCTGTTCGAGGGGATTCAAGCAGCATCTGAATGAGTTTTGAAGTGAGGGTCCAACATTGGACGGCAAATACAGTCAATACGTGTTAAACGCACTTCGAGAAATTTGACTTTTTGTCTTAGTCCAGCTAATATCGAAGTTTAAAACACCATATATACACACCTTAGTTGGGGCGTGTAGCGCCACCTAATGTCTCGGAGTGGAATGTACCTCACTCAATAATTTGATTCTCTTGTTGCGCATGTACACTCTTACTTCTCAGAAACTCCAGTTAAATCTTTAGCTCGGTTATTACCAATAACTCAGCTTAGATGTGCATATAAACGTACTGTTTCCCACAGGGTGACCCTGTATTCTGTCGGGGGAATGCAGAGGATTGGTCTCCTGGAAGAAAATTCTGAACATTTTAAATTTTAATGCATCAATCTGGTGCACTTTGACATTGTTGTCATCCACGACAAACTCCAGTAAACAATTTAATCCTAAAGGTTGTAAGGATATAAATGCTGATGGCAAAAAAGAAAGCACGGCAAACAAGACGGGTGAGTTATTCAAGACAGATCAGACGGTCAGTATGTTTACATGTGCACCTAAGCCAAGTGTGCATGCGCGGCAAGAGAATCGAATTATTGAGTGAGGTACGGTCGACTCCGAGACACTTCAATATTAGCCGGACTAAGGCAATAAGTCGAATTTCTCATGCATGTAAACGTACCGAGTGAGCCACTTTCACCCTGGGACTTTCTGAGCATACCTGGAGTCAGTTGCTATGCACCAGACAATGTGCCCGATGAGGACCAGTCCAGCAATTGAGAAGAGTAAAATATTTTCAGTTCATTGTGAAACTGTGGTGAGCTGGATGTTCACTTTGATTTCATTTGAAGTAGGCTACATAAAGAAACATGACTGGATAGAGATCCACAACACACTCTGCTCCTCCCTTTAGAAAATGTGGATAAATAAATAAATCAGTGCCTGTTTATTGAGCATCTTGAGAGTTAAGAGGACTTAAGAGGTTCAAATACTGTTTTTTCCTCCACAGCACTGACTTTTTGCTAGTTTGGGCTAATATTAAACTGTTTTTCCCTCACTTCTTTCACATCTCGAGATATGCACATGCTCAGTATCAAATGGGCAGGATGTACAGATCAGGTAGTGACACATGTTGTTCCTGTGTAGTAAATAAGCTGATCAAGTCGCTTTGGGAAAAAGTACTCTTATTTAATTTCATCTCCAGTTCACTCTCTGAATCTTTGCCTGTAGGATATTTGTGTTGATTGTGTCCTAAAAGTCAAATACCATTAAGAATTAGATATAAATGGTGACAGTAGTGTGTAGTTCTTTTGTGGGCCAGCCGAACCTCAGACTTAAAACCAATGGAAAATCTGTGGAATGACTTGAAGAAAGCTTTTCAAAGATGCTCCTCATACAGCTCGACTGAGCTTGGCCAAATCTGCCAGGAAGAATCAGAGAAAATCCCCAAATCCACATATGCCGAGCTGATAGAGGAGACTCAAAGCTGAATTCACTGCCAAAGTACTGACTCGGGGGTGAATACTTATTCAAATTAGAGACGTGAGATAGCGCAGTACCATTCACTGTAAACTACAGTCGCGCAAATCCTTTATGACCTGTTTCCACTGTCATTACTGGCTAAAGTCTGTTCACCAAAAACAATGAAACTGTTCCATTTTGAATGCAAAATTGTAAAAAAAAAAAAAAAGGGAGAGTCGAGGGAGTTGGAGTGTTTCCTGAAGACAATACTGGTCTGTGTGTATGAGGTCCAGTCATGCGTTTGGCTGAGGAGCTCGTGCAAAATCTATCTGGGCAACACACACCGACAGTCTGCATGTCCCTGAACACCACAGCCTCGGCCCACACACACCCTTCCATGCTTTCATGAGATTTAGAAATGGTGCAGAGGCGTGCTCCTCGGTGTGAAGGCTAGTCCTAGCCAGGGCGCACACCTCTGGTCTCCCTGGAGCTCTGTGGACTCCAGACGGAACGCAGAGGTATCAAGGAGCCAGGTGGAGCAGTGCAACGTTGCCTGGAACACCTCTGACAGGGCTGATCCTTAATAGTAGAAAATAGCTTTCAGGAACCGTTTAAGTCCTTCACTAAAAGACCAGCATTTACACAGGAAGCTTGAGTGTTCCCTGGGGCATTAAATAAGCAGCAATGCTACACTTCCTCTGCAGTGAGAGACAATGACATGGCTAATGCCTGTGCTGGAGCCTGACAGACCCAGTGTGCATATGTTTGGGTTTGCTAATTGCTCCAGTGCAGGTTGACAGTAGGATTGTCAGGGCCTGTTAGCCAGAGAGCTTTGCAGAGCTACCTGGGAAACAAGCTAATTGAGCTCTCAGTTCTTACTCATTACTGGTTCAGAGTGTATCAAGCAGACCAGAGGAAGAGACCAACTCAGAGCCTTAGAGAGCGAATATGCCGTATCTACTGGAAAAGTGCAAGCAGTCCCTGCAGGAGAGATATGGTGGGATAAAGACGAAGCTACCTGAGGCCAAACACTGCACTGCCAGTCCCTCTGGCTACATGGTCATTACTTCACCGAATCGGAACCTTTTTCATTCTCAGTCCCTGCTGGTGCTTTGACCTTCACACTCAACTCAGGAGAGCACTTACAGCAGTTTTACTCTGAGCTGCAAATTCATCTAAATGATGTATTATTAAGTTAAGTAAAAAGCCATGACCCGTCCTCTCACACAAATACAATAAAAGCATTTATACCTGCAGTGAAGACAAAAAGAGAGAAAGATAAAATAATGATATTTCTGAGTTAAACGTGAAAGTGCTGGAGGAAGTAAAATGGATGGTTAGAACATCTGTCAAACACCATGCTCAAAATTCCTGTATTTATACCAACTCCCAAATGCAATCATTCTGTTCTCTTCAGAGCTTGTACATGCAGAGACTGGACAATACAACTGTACCCAATTACTACATATCTGAAATACAATTTTCCACATCAAATAACACATCTGGTCTTGCATACATGGTAAAAAAATAGCCTTGAATGAATATTTAAATATCCCTCTGTTATGGTAAATCATTAAACATGTGAAAGCAGTGACTGTGTGTTCCACAAACAAAATGCTGCCTTTTAAGTTTTGGCAGTCTTACTTTTGTTTAGCAAAACAGCATCCTTGTTACTTTCAGGCAATAATTCTGACCACCAGTGGCGACTTCCAGATAGGTAGCATTTGAATCAGTGCACAAAGCAGGAATAACTGTAACAGTTTTGCTCTTCTTTCTGCAGAGGGTGAAAACGTTGCAGCGTTTCAGAACAATCTTCTTTCAAATCTGCAGGAAAAGAACTCCTAAAAATATATAGAAAATGGAAACCGCAACCATGTAACAAGTGCAGGCCCCCTGACAGTGTTACAATGTGACTGTGACCAAGGAAACGTGGCAAAAATTAAAGATCAAAGTGTGTTTGTTGTCTTTCAACACACCTCTCTCTGCGTCAGCTTCTGCTTGTCGATCTGCTTGACCTTGGGGCTGTTGGCCAGCAGGTGGCGCAGTTTGACGTAGCTCTTCCACAGCTTCTGGTACCTGCCGACAGCAAATAGGGAGGCATCAGGCTGACAAGAGTCCATCTCCCTCTCTCTCTCCAGCTTTGCAACAACACATCAATATTTCACATGCAGCTTGCCCGATATTAGACATAATGGAAGAGTTGCCTGTGGCCTGTATTGCATTAGCTGCTGGGCTGTGTGTTTGAAGTGTGAGCAGAGGTTCACAAACACTGACTAACTATCTGCACTTCACCTTAATTTTCTTGTGTGTTAAAAAGCTGGAAGTCATGACACATTTGAGTACCTCCTTATACTCATTTTCTGTAAAAAAACAAAACAAAAAAAAAAAAAACCCTCATTGTCTTTGCTGTCATTTACATGTAAAGAGTGGCAGGGAGTTATCAGCAAGGTGATATGTAGTTGCCATACTAACCACTCCCCACCTCAATCAGACCCCTTGACTGAGGCACTGAAGGCCAAGTGTGACCGTTCTGCTCCCATTTACCCAGAGTTATTCAATTATGATTGATAGGATGGAGGGTAAGGTGGTGGGTTTCAGGGGATAGGGAACAGACAGAGAAAGGCAGAGAGAGCGAGAGAGAGAGAGAGAGAGAGAGAGAGAAAGAGAGTGAGGGAGAGAGAGGGAGAGAGAGAAGGGGGGGAGGAAGTGGAATAGAAGAATTATAGAGCTTTAATAGTGGGGACTTCATTAGAGACTGAGACGAGGGAATGAGACGGCTTTACCGCCCCGATTATCAGCTCACCACCACCTCCGCATTGAAGGAGCCCGAACAGACGAGACACACAGAGAGAGAGAGAGAGAGAGCGAGAGAGAGAGAGAGAGACACACACACACAGAGCGATAGAGAGAGAGACTAACTATCCAGCCTGGGAGGCCCCCTCGTCCCCAACCCGCTTCAGTGACCTTTCCACAGATCCTCTGTGTGCTCTCAGGGTAGCTCTTGCCACTCCCTGCACATGCTTTCATTAGCATATGCTGCCTCTTTCTCTCTCCTCTCCTCCCTCCATCTTTAGTCCCTTTCAGACATGCTATCTGCAGCACTGCTGGCTTCATCGCTCTGCCTCAGTGCAAACACGGGTATCTGTCATGTGAATGTTCTGTAATGGTGTTACTCAAACATGAGAGGGACCTTTGGTGACAGAGCTACCTTAATGTGATATTTGGGGCCTGGTGGCAGATGTAAGGAGTGGAATGATTTGTGTTAGTACAATGGGAAATGCTCATCACCAGTTCTCACTAGTCTAACCAACCTAGGCCAGTAATAAGTTAAGTTGCTCATTAAAGATCATTGATCAGATACAGAACGCTGCTAGATTCAAGGCAGAATGAGCAGGATTGTCCTCGCAAACGATGCACAAACTGGAGACTCGGGAGGAATGAAGCCTGAAAATAGGGTTGTGAGTGACGATATCATATTTTCACTACGCAATTATTGTACCAAAATTAAAATAAATGATTGTAATAGTTGAACGATCGACAGATCAAAAGTGGCAAAGAAGTAGTATAGGGAGGTGGAGAGAGAGTATGTAACCATAACTCTAGATATAAAATGATTTCAGAGGCACTAGATTTTTTAGGCAACACAATATTTACAAATTGTAGTTATGGTCAACACCTGATATCCTAGTTTGAACAGAAGAACCAGAAAGTGAAAAAAACAAGTGTGTGTCTCTACTGTGACAGTGTTGACAAGCACATCTGCATGCCACTGGCCACCCTAAAGACTGTTCTGCCATGTTGTGTATTTAAAACTCTATCCTTCCTCTATCCCTCCATTCTCCAAAGACCAAGGCAGCCAATCCTGTTCAAGTTTCCTCTTGAAAAATAGGCACAAAGTTGTCTTCTACTCTATCAAGTACCTAGAAACTAGGACTGATGGAATTAATTTGCATGACACTAACTCATCATGTTACAAATTAATACTTTAACAATGCTCTTTGGTGCATTATTTGTTTGCTGAATTACAGGAATTACAAGCTTGGACAGATTCAGAAAAGATGATTAATTTTATCAGCATGTTTGATCATTAGTTACAGCTTCATTGTTAGATTCTTTGATTTTTTGAATGGAGTTCTGCTTCATGACATGCCAGCACATCTCTGGTAAAGCATTTCAGACAGTTTGTCGAAGTAGAGTTAAGGCAAGTTAATGCTTTAACGTGATTAATTGGCATTGATGTGTTAACTTGCAATAATTTTGATAGCTCTAGTAGAAACACAGGAAGGACAACAGTTAATTCACTACAATTTACCTTTTACAAGCTACCAGGCCTTAAAAATAACATGCATGTAAACAGAGCACTCAGGAAATTAACTTTTTCACTGTCTACTGTGCCTAAGTGGCAGTGTGAGTGGAAAAAAAAAATTCAATCAGCCAATCAAAACTAAACATGTGTGGCTCTGAATCTGTATGTGTGACTAAGGTATAAATGTGAATGCATTGAAGTCAAATATAATGTAATAATGCATTGAAGCGACATACATATTCTATTTCCCCTCAGCACTGCTCTCAAGCTCCTTTCCTGTCCATTTCTGTCTTTTATGTTGGTTATTTTCCATACATATCCTCTTCCTCCCACAATCCTTCAATCATGTTGCTCATGCTTCCTCCCTCTCCATCTCTGTTCTTTACATTCCCTGACCTATGACAAGTCACCGTTCTCGCCTCAGCTGTCGTGGTGGAGGTGGCGAAAGCTCAAGCAGCGGCCCTGAACGCCAATGCATCCTGTGGACAGTGTGAAGGGAGGAAGACAACACAGCTTCTTCAGTCTCCTGAGTTAATATATGCTGCTGCTGTGTCCAAGGCTCCCTCTCTGTGGCATTGCCGCTGCCGCAATCAACACAGACTCCTGCCCTCACTACACGCATCATTAGCAGTGGTAGGAAATCCTTTCCGCTGGTCTCGTACTACTCGTATCTGCATCGGCTAATGATGTCCCAGTCCATCCATAAATTTGTCGTTGTCTGCCGCTTTGAGGAGTTTGACATGGCAGCAGGGTGCACGGGGATGAAAGAGCTCAGTGGACACACGGATAAAACGTAGCGACAAGAGAGCGGGGACATTAGTCGGGGGAAGAAGCAAACTAGTTCTGCCTAAATGGATTTCCTAATGCGTCTTCATCATGACTATTTTCCTCCCGCATCTACTCCTGATTGATGCTATTGAGACCAGACATCTGAGTTGAAAAAGAAATCCACAGGTTTAAATTTAGAACGAGAACGCAGAAACCGAGCTGCGCTGCGACTTTTGATTGGCGCATGGTGCGGTGTTGCCACCTCTCTCGCCGAATGCCTCAGGGGCCGCAGCTCAGATGATCTAATACACTGGTTTTGTTAATTATGCAGCAGCACAGTACAGTATTCCCTACTGCAGCCCTGTGGCGTGTGCCATTACTATTCACGAGACATAAACCATGGCGGCTCCCATGGCGGAGGCACCCAGTGGAAACCTGGGACCCGTGACAACGCATGTGGAAATGTCACGCCACTCGTTTTCGCATCCTGCTATTCCCCATATTTCCATCTATTCGTCTAGCTTCCCCTCCTCCTCCTCGACATACGCCGCTCTCGTCCTCCTCGACGCTGATGCCCTTGCAGCATCCTGGGAAATCGCTGGTGTATAAGGGGGCACGGGGGAGACGACACAGTGGGTGAGGCTAAAGATCTGTGCTCAACAGTACTTACTGCGGGTCTCCGGCGTAGCTGAGCTGAGCAGGCCGAATCCCAAAGTGAACGATGATGGGGAAGGTGATGACGTCCGGGTTGAACTGCTCCCTGTCCAGTTGGTCAATACGCACTGAGCTTGGTTTCTAGGAGGAAAGAAGTCAGTACACTGAGTCATGTTGCAGTACCAACACATCCATACAGCTACAGGGCATCGTTAAATAAATAATCCACGCCATGATGGTTGTGTGTCACAGGAATGAAATGTCACACACGACAATGATCAGGTGATGGCAGGGATGGCGAGTTAACTTCTGAGGGAGGAGATTGACAAGCAACATGTTCTCAGTTGACTGCCAAAACACTTGTAGCCTGTCAGGCGTTCTGCGAGATCAGAGGAAGGGGCTGTAGCATAAGGAGCGGTGAGCTGCGTGGCAGATGGCTGGAGGCCCGCGCTCACCTTGACATTAGCCATGCACGCTCGTCACGGTTTGCATACCAACTCTGATTGGAGAGCAGAAGGTCGCCAGCCATCTTTGATTTTTCCTTTAACGCGACATAATCAGGTTTGATTGGCTCGATGGAAGGGCTTGATGATTGCCCCTTTTTACAATCCGGGCACAAATACATTGTACATGCTAATTTGTATAAACTCGACAATTTAGCATCCGCTGCTTATTTACCAGTGCTTTAATGCACCGTAGCATGTGAAGGTTGATGACATCTCTGACCTCATCAGTCAACCGTGCAGCTGTGTGAAATAATCACTGGAGCACTGCAGGTTTGATCAGCATCGGACGCCTTCGTTTGGAGTGATACATGTGACCTTGGCATATCGCAGTGAGTGAGATTTATGCAAAGTGGGAGCATGCATGCACTGAGTTTGGACCACCTAGCTCTGAAATTAAATGGTATTTATTGTAGTACAGCTGTGGTACTGTATAGTTTGCTTGAAGGCAAATGAATCAGAAGCTACATTTTAGCATTTCTACTGAACAGATAGCAAATAGACACTAGCCGGCGATGAGAGACAACGTCTAAACACATTGTTTCACAAGTAGCCACTTTACATACTGAACGAATAAGTTTAAATCATAATCAGGCGATTTTTCCCGGGGAGTTCCCAGATGGTGTTTGTGCTCACCTGCTCCACCTCTTCGGCTCTCCACGGGGACTATTTACCTGCATTCAACCAGCTCAAACGTGATCACTCAGTCCTTTCAGACCATAGACACCAGGACACTTCAGCTCAGGGCTGTCTTCAACCAACAAAATTCTTTGTCAACTAACACTCACAAGATTTCGTCAACATATCTCTACGAGTTTCACATGGAAGCGCTACTTTACTACTTTGTAAAGTTTTGCGGAAATAAGTGATGATGATCGTGATCAATATGAACTTTTATATCGAATAAAAGTTCAATATAAGCATTGACAGCAACCACAAAACCACTATAACAACAGAGTAACAGAAGAAGAGCATTATTTACCCGTTCCCCATTGAGTCTGTCCATATGACCTTTTTAATAGACTTTTTTTTTGACTGGCAGACCAAGCTGTAACTTGCATCGAGGGATGCAAGACTATTATACATCCACTTATCTGGAAACCTTGACAGCAATGACTCAGTCCTGAATTATAGAGCAGTTGACTCGATAACTCACCCACGCCAAAGGTTACACAACCATATTCACTGTTTATATGCAACCTTTTAGCTAGCGATGACACCCTCACCTTTACAGAGACACAATTACTGTACATCCTTTAAAATATGGGCCAGACAAGAAGGTCAACCAGCTTCATTGTGACAAAGAAGCTTGGGTCTGAATAACATTGATGACAGCACACACCCTTGGGGATAATAGGTGAGGTTGCTCATGTCACAGGCTAACAAGTACAGCATTACTCCTGCGGTGTTGGGGTTGGGGTGCTGAATGCCCTTGAAGGAGCGGACAAGGCCGCCTCCTGTCCTAACAGCGGAGCTGAGAACTCACCATGCCCGGGTTGGTGACGATCATGCCCTTGCACTCCTCCGCGTATTTCTGCCACTCTAGCTCCTCCCACTGCAGCATGTCCGCAATCTCCTCCTCAGGGACCAGGGGCTTGCTGCTGCGCAGCAGGTAAAGCAGCACCTGATGCATGGACAGCACCTCCTTCCCTCCATCTGAGACCATTCACAAACATAATTACACACTTGAAATAAATGCATGCATGGACAGAAATCCAAAAACACCATCACGAGGTATGCAGCTCACCAGGGACTCTCGGTTAATTAAAAAAATGCAGAAATAGCTTATGGAGCTACAGTTATCAAACAAGCTTCCTTATAACATCCTCTTTCACTGTTCGGAAATCCTTGACCCAAAACCCAGGCTGATCTTTTTTATACAAGCATCTCACCTCCTGCAAACTCTGCAAAATGTCCCCGATGCATCCCATTGTCCCGGAAACACACAGGTAAACAGAGGTGCTGATGCAAGGTCGGATGCAATACAATACGAGAAGACACATAATGGCAAGCATATAGAATAGCGTTCAAAAAGGGAATGATAAGCACACAGATTCATGTGCAGAGGGTGCATGCAGACATCCTACCGGGTCAAATCGAGTCAATTTAATAAGCACTCGTGCAAAATTGAGTGACCTCCATTTGTGTCTGTCCATTGGTATTACAACAACAAAAATCTACTGGCCTCTCAGTCCTGGAAATGCATTAAGACGAGAACAAACATACCCACACACTCTCACTGGGACTTTCAAACGCGACATACTCTCACAGCAACTCCCCGTCTCCTCTCAGTCTCTCTCTTAACACAGATCACATCAGAAACATCGCGTCCGACTGTTTTCTTTTTGTGTTTTTGTCAAAAAAAAAAAGAGGCAGATAAGTGTGTGCTGTGGACTAAATTGGGAGAGCTGGGGCAGAAATTGTTTTTTGATGGAAAGAAGGTAGGTGGCACAGCTGTCATAACAAACGCTGCAGCAGTATCATAGTGCAGCAGCACCATCATGTGTATCACAGATGAATACCACGCAGCTACACAGCCACTGGAAGACAATGTGGATGAAATACAACACCAAATGTTCGAAGGAGACATGACTTTTGCTTCTCTGTAGCATGTTTTAACTTGAGAGCCGTGTCACTGCTGGCCACCAGAGAGAGACAAACAGCAAAAAAGGTTCTCTGTGGGTCATTTAAGAGCCTCACCAGGTAAGAATCGGACAAAACGGGGCATAAAATGGAACCGCTGGCACCCAGAAGCCTCAAACTCTGGACCTGGAAAAAGAGCAGAGGTTTCTTTATTCACAGTTAAATACAGTGGAAACCTCAAAGCAGATGATTAACCATTTCTGATAAAATTACAATACTAGAAAAATACTCAAAGAGTGCAGACCTCTGCCAAGGCAGCATTCTACCGTGATTTTGTCCTCTATGCAAAGATTTTCGCAATTATCACGGAAAATATTAATATTTGACTATAAGAATGAGATTATAAATTGAGAATTCTTTTCTGAATGTTTTGCGACCAGTTGCATTGCTCTAGCTCCTTCCTACATGAAGTTATGGTTAAAATGCATATTTGACCTTGATGACCTTGACCTTTTACTGCTCTTAACCAAACTGAATTGATGACTTTTGGATTCCTGTATTAGTTTATTTACCAAATTAGGTGATGATTGGCTGAAAATTGTCACCCTGGAGCAAAATCTCCCACACATTACTGTGGCGTGACCTGTCATTTGACCTTGATGACCTTGAATCAGATCCGATCACCACCAAAAATGATTCATTTTTAAGTTAGGCCACTTCTGACCAATCCTGAAAATTTTGTCAAAATCCGTCCATAACTTTTTGAGTTATTTTGCAAACCACCACATGAACAGACAAACAAACCCTGAGGATCACATCACCTCCTTGGCGGAGAGAATAACAGCATAATAATGTAAATACTTTTCAAGGAGTAATGAATAATCACTAATATGAAAAAAATACTTCAATACTTAAATAGCTCGGTCGATGCCGTAAAACTCAAAACTGATGTCCCACTTAGAAGAGCTCAATAAACAACCCTCATTTTGAAACATGACACTGTCACCTTTAGCGATCTGCGTGTCGACATTGCTTTACGAATCCTTTTTGTGAAACGGGCCCTTTGTTTGGGAAACATACCTGTCAGGTTCCAGTCGTAGAGCTCAAGTATATCCTTGAACAAGTAGGTGGCGAACAGCTCCAGGCCTCGGACACAGTAGTTCTGAACACAGGAAGTAGAGCCAGTTCAAGTATAGTGCCTTGAGGAGTTCCTTCGTGTAGATATGACTGATAACGTGGCTTATGTGGATTTACTTATCGCTGTAATCAAGCTGTGCAGGTTAAAAAGAATACATTGTCCCTCTTCTACGAGGATTAGCACCTTAGCTCACCCAGGTACTGAGGTGAGGGTTATGTGAGACTGAGCTGTGCTCAGAATCAGCTGTTTTTTGAGATAAAAACAAAAGAGGTGAGAAAGAGCTGGGAGATAAAGCAGGGTTTCACTGACCTCCGGTGTCATCTCCTCTATGAAGTGAATGGTGTAATCTATGTTGAAGCGGATCACACGGCACAATGGGATCTGTGATGATGAAAGGAGCAGAGGACGAGGAGAAGAAAGGACGGGCCGACTCATTACCATGGCGTTAGGCAGAGGTTACAGCTTTTCAAGGAAACTCATTAAAACCTCATCTGTGCTGTGGAACTCCAGCACGATGGCGCACACACCCATGTGAAGAAAGAAGTAGGTATGCTACAGAAAGCGCACCGGAACTCACTGCCATGTGTATAAACATGCACAAGCATCGGTCAAATTAAAAACCAAGACATGTACAAACACTCGCTCCACATCACATGCCTCCACACACACACCTGACACTTCAAACTCAAATCTCACTAAATAGATAAGCCTGCTCCTCTGTGTTTAATCTCCCTAGTTACACGGTCTTTGTTGTCAGAGCGCAGGGGTCCATTTTAAGAGATTAACCTGGGTGCCACATTCATTCTTGCCCATCCTGGCAGCTAACTAGTAGGGGGCTAATAACGCCACGTTCAGAGGTTCTTAATCCCCATGCTGCCGCCAAACGTTTACCCCAGCTTTTAACAAGGGCTGCTTAAATTATCCGGTCCAAATCGCGCCTAATCCTCAGGGCTCTTTTCAAGCTAGACGGATATTGACCAAGAAGTTTATTATTCAAACAGGAAGGAAAAATACAGACACGGACACAAGGCCTTTTCTTGACCACAGAAACTTTCAACCAGAAGAAGAAAGCTTCTAAAGTACTTCCTGTGTTTTGACCACATTTATCAGGGTCTATGTGAAGCTCTGGGGATATTTATGTTAGCCATGAAGCACCTAAAGGGGTAGGGCTGTCACTTTTTATTCGAAATTCAAATATTCGTTCCAAAGTTAGGGGAAAATTTCTTCTTCGAATGTGATAACGTGTTCCAAAACAAAATGTACGATCAAGAAACGCAGAAGACCGTTTAAAGTAGTTCGTCCTGTGATCCAGCAGAGGGTGCTCTAAATCTTCACTATCAGCTTGACCATTTGCCTGCCCTTTGACCCTTGACTTATCAATTCAGATATTAGGGGGCAAAGCCGTCCTGAGCGGAAAATAACGACTTTCATTATTCAAATTAATTCAAATAAATTGCATGCCATTTCAAATTCATCCAAACTTGATTTCTTTTTAAAAGTGACAGCCCTATATTTTCGGGCGAGTGAGGTCGGACATACATACAGCTGCTGCTTCACGTCATGTGCTGCATCATTCATAAAACAAGGGAACACATTAGTATTGATCTTGGACCATTTTAGAACGAGGCAAAGCTTTTCTGTTTGTTTGATAAAATTCAAAGTGAAGTGAGACTCTGCTGTCAGCTTCCTGACTCAATTTGAAGAAGAAAAAGAGAGAAATAGATTGTTATATTCTCAACAGATGATTTACTGTGGAGACAGTATGGATGCTGGAAAAGTAGTTCCCGGGCCTAAAAATACATTTAGGAAGTTCTTGTTGGAAATGTAGCTGTGTATATTGAGACATACTTTGAACACATTTTCAAGAAATGGGGTTTGATGGTCCCCTATCGATTTCTCCCTTTAAACTTCCTCCTTAGAATAAAAGTCAGGCATGCAGCTCCAACGGTTACAGGAAGAGAGGGCCCTTTGAAGTCACAACCTCTCTAATGTTTGACCGTCACTGATGGGCCTTCAAAAGTCAGGGAGAGGACTCTGAAACAAGGTCAGCGCAGCGAGAGGCGAGCACTTTGTGCAGGCAACAAAGAAGCCGACCCAAAGCTAAAAGCAGCCGATTTGAAGCTATTTTTGAAGGGAGTTAAAGGAGGAGGTGATTTTTTTTTTTTTTACTGGTCTAGATTAAGCTTCATGTAGGAGGTAGATGGGATCATATGAGGCCAGTGCAGCGCTGACTGAGCAGCCAGAGAGGTAATTAAACCATTATTGAGCAGGCTGCTGTACCTGCTGTTACAGCAGAGGATCACATGTCACACAACTCAATACTGAGTAATAAGAAGACTTAACGTTTATATCCATATGAATAATGTATTCAAACTCTTCACACCTCAACAGTCAGCCTATGTATGACTGCACCCTGTCTTTTACTGTTACTTTTAAACATTAGGAATTAAGGGTGTAACGATGCATTGTGAGACAAAAACAAAAAAAATTGATGAAAAATGAACCGTGATGCCCTTTTTAAACAGCAGAGGGAGTAATTTCCTTTTGAGTTCACTTGATCGATATTGTTACATCCCTAATACACCCATCAATGTAATTCATTTCACCTCTCAGTGGTCATAATGTTATGCCTGATCTGTGGAAATCTCACCTTATGATCCAATAAAGTAAATCGAAATGACAGTTGACCAGCTGACATGTTCCAAGCTAAAAGAACTTTACAAAACAGGTTCATATCATTGAGATATCCTTAAAATATTGGCATGTCCATTACTAAAGAAACCACCAGAACGAATGTGTGTTTCGGCCTGCCAATACTTCATGATTCAAGATGAGTCAAGAGGAAAAAGTTGGAAACAACCCTATAAACTTTGTTTCACCACTCGAAAACTCTGTGACACCTGTACCCACAACACAACAAGAAAGAAACTGAAAATCTCAAGGACGTTACTAATAAAGATGACTTTCCAGTCATGGTCAAAATGTTCACATTTTCAGTTGACCCATAATAAAGTCATAAAAGAACCAAACTTCATGAATGTTTTTTCGTGACAAAGCAGTATCTGTTCCAATCACTAAATCAGAGAAAAATCAGAGTTGTAGAAATAACTGGAAACTCATGAGAGCCATGACATTATGTTCTTTACAAGTGTATGTAAACTTTTGACCATGATTATAAATAGCAGGCATGACAGGGAGAAACGGTGGTAGAGTCCCATTCACCATAAGACATCTTTGTAGAATCAAACTGTGCATTGTTAACACGTCAGAGCAGACTTACATTAGTGAGAGGAGTGTGAGAGAAGAGAGAGAAGCCTTCGAACAGGTACTCATGGTCATCGTACTCGATCACTGTCGGCCTGTCAGTCTGGAGCACAAAGCAGATCACTGACATCACACCATATCAAAATGTATTGATCATAACAGTGCTCATCATTTTAGTGTCCTTACAAAGGAGACGTACCAGGAAGTTGGTGGGAGGAGAGACAGTGATCCTGTAGTGGAACAGTTTCCCTGCGTTGTTGGTCATTGGACGGCACAATTTCACAGGCTGGAAAAGACAAAGTCAGTAACTGATGAGGAGCTTATTCTATATATAGAATTTGTTCTTTGTTCTTGTACTTAAGCTGTTAAACCCAGTCAGCAATTTAAGGGAAGGATGCCAGCTCCCTTGTGAGCAAAATGACTAAAACCTGCTTCCCTGGCTGGATGTTTGTGCACCTTGGAGTTTACAGCCCTGAAAGGAAAAAAGGCTCTGAAACATCAGCAGCCTAACTGTTCGTGGGGCTGAGGTAGCAGATGGATTTATGGATTGACTTTTGTATTAAAATATACAGACCCAAAAGAGTCATTCCTAGGCAGTGGTGTGCATAGACTTTTTGAAGGGCAGGGGCGGAAAGAAAAAAGCCAACCAAGAGGGAAGTTTGTGTTTGTGTGTTTTGCCAACCAGGGTGGCAATTTAACACACATTTTGCCTCCAAAGAGGGCATTTTAGGGCACGTTTTTGCCTTACAAAAAGGGCACTTTAGGGCACGTTTTTGCCTCCAAAGAGAGCACTTTAGGACCCATTTTTACCTTCCAAAAAGGGCACTTTAGTGCACGTTTTTGCCTCCAAAGAGGGCACTTTAGGGCATGAGTTTGCCTTATAAAAAGGGCATTTTAGTGCACATTTTTGGCTCCACAGAGGGCACTTTAGTGCACATCTTTGGCTCCAAAGAGAGCACTTTAGTACAGTTTTTTTGCCTCCAGAGGACAGTTCAGTGCACGTTTTTGCCTCCGAAAGGGCACTTTACTGCATGTTTTTCAAAAATTAGGCCACGAGGGGTGCCACCCCAGGCCCCCACAGTGTACACCACTGTTCACAGGGCAGCTAGCTAGTTGCAGGTGACCCCAAGCGCCATTACACGTATAAAGACGTCTACATTATGTATAGGGATTAACTTTTTGTCCACGTACCCCAAAATATCACTGTGTCCCATAACTAACAGGCCTATTTTTATATCTTTAGACTTGTCCCTGACTAAAGGAATGCATAGTTAACCAAGCATTTAGTCCTGTTTGGTGCAGTGGTGCACTGCAGCCTCTATAGTACTGGGTAAATGGGTATGACAACAAGTAAGATTTTCATTTGCCAAAACTTATTTTGTCAGCAGATTTCTTTTTAAAGAACTTAGAAAGATGAGATCTCAGAAGAGAAAATAATTTAAATTAGATTAGACTCATTTTCCTTCATGGATTCATAGATAAAGAAAAAAAATCCCATCCATAACTTCTATCAATGCCTAATGACTGAAAATTGAATTGATATCCTCTTAATGAGTACAGACAAAAAAAACCCATAAAAACAATTAATTGACTAACAAATTCCAGGTCAGCTAAGACCCTAACAAGCAATTAGTCAACTAATGGATGAACATGGGGGCGAGCTTGGTTCATTGTCCACCCAAACACAATGTCCTTCAAACAACAGCACTTAAGTGCTTGCTAAAGTGGCTGCTGAGGAGAAACTACTATACTTTAAATTTGCGAAATCTGAAAATACCTCACCACGGCTTAACACACATCCATGACATTCACAAACTGACTTTACCTCCTTCTTAAAAGCTTCCCTTTGTCCTTAAATGTAAATAAATCAATAAAGGAGTGATATCACACCAATTCTATATATATATATTAAGGTAAAATAAAATAGCTTCAATGTTAGCCGTTTTTTTTTTTTTTTTCCTTCTTGGTGCATAGACGCATCTATGTGAGAGGAAAAGCACAAAGTGAGTCATGGAAAGGAGAAATCTCAGCGCCTGGCAAAATAATCGATCAGTTGCTGGTATAGATCAACTCGCCTGTCAAACAGAAACAGTAATGTACATGTAATACCATCATTTGGATCTTTGGGATGATAAACTCTCCATTATTGTCCCTTTACTGCAATGGAAAATGGTCAGTGTACAGAGAATACATTTAAGCTGACTAGAATAATGTCCTTGTCCCTCTGTGGCACAACTTCAAGGTTATGAAAGGGTGATTTATTCACGGCGTGTCATACCTCCTCCCCTGGGTAGATGCTGTGGCGGATCCCCGTACGTCTGGCCTTGGCACTGCACTTACACAAGGGGCCATCATTCATCTGGACAGAAAGAAAATGCGTAAATCAGACCCAACTGCTTCACTTGCCATGTGCTGTATAACACAAGGACTGCAGACCATTTAACAAGTCAAAACTATTCACTCCTGACCTTTGCTTCTTCACTGGAGTTTCAGGTTGTCCCATTTAGTCATTAGTCATTTTTTGTTCAGTTGGGAATTCATTCTTTGAAGGGGAAAACAAACCTGTCAACTTTCCTAAACACATAATCAGATATCAAATCTCAAACCGCCTTAATATTTCTTAGAATCATTTGAAAACCTCAGAGAGAAGGACCTGAACTTGGCGACCTTGATGTTGCAAATGCAATAAGAGTGGAGAATAAAAAACTTGACAAAGTTTTACATCTTGATGTGTATCTACCGTCTCATTTGACAGAATACATTATTTGTTACTGCTAGTCACTAATTAAGTTTATTAGATGTCATTTGAGTACTATGCAGTGTTTACAGTACAGTAGGGGCAGTATTAGATGTTACAATGTCAGGCTTTGTGATTGGGATTCACAGCAGTAAAAAAAAAAAAAAAAACTTTAATCATGTGGTGTAAAGCAGATTATAGCTATTGATTTCAATGTTTGTGCTGAAGGACCATATTTTGCCAACAGGCTGCTATTTGCCTGCCACTGCTCCATATCATCATACCACGGTTGTCATGGAAAATGACAACCTTTTTCAATCTGATAACAATATCGATCCAATAAGATACAAGCATGAATCATACGTACTTATTACTTATTTTGTAGTATGGAGTGTTAGAAAAGACTTGATCAAGTGATATTACTCAAACAGAGAACAACAGTCAGCAATAGTAGGTCTGAGAAAAATTACAACCCTATAGGTTACATCGTTTTAACCTTAAACATAATTACCTTGACATTAACCTTAACCATTCTATAATAGAATAAAATAATTAAAAAAAAATAAATTAAAAGACCCTGAAAAATAATCTTAATAAATCCAATAAAAACAAAAAAACACATTTTTAACTCTTCCTGCAGCCCGTGAGTAATTTCGGGGCTTGTGATTTGTAGTCGGGAAATAGAGTAAATATATGCCACAGATAGCGATGCAGAAAGTGGAGACGATCACGTTTTTCTGGACAAAAAGTGGTGTTTTGGTGAAAGTGGCCTCTACTCTACCGCTGATAAAAACAAGAATGGAACAAGGTAAAAACAAACACTTTTTTCATGATTAAATAGAGTCTCTTATTTCATTTGAGCTATTCAGTGTTTTCAGAGACATAGTACAAAATATTCTGCGGGTCTAGAAATATGACTCAAAAGGGAAAAAAACGCTGGAACAAAGCACTTTAAATTTTAAAAAATGGCTGGCACTCAAAGAGTTGAATAACCATGAGTTTAACTTAAACATAAGCATGTTCTACAATTGAATAGATAGAAATCCAATAAATGTATATTTTTAAAGTACCAATTAACTACTAGTTTAACTTAAACATAGGAATATTCAACTATTGAATAGCATAAATAAAAACTGAATTATTAGACCCTGAAAATCCTCCTGCTGGTTTTTGTGATGCTGCTTCAAATGCTGATGAGGGTGGTCATATTAAACCTCCTGGTTCTGTTCCACCACAGGACAAGTTTTGCCTCCCCTTACCATAATTACATAAAAAATCCAATGGTTTCTGAAAGCTGAGACATTGAGCTTTACAGCCAATATGGTGTCATTATAGTAATTTCACTCATGTGCTTCTTGGAAGCTGGTGAAGCAGCGTCTTTATTCCCTGTGGTTTAAAAAAAATAAATAAATAAATAAACGCCGGTACCGGTATATAGTTTTCATTTTGTGGCCCATTTTTGCACATTTAGAGACAAAGACTAACAAAATTATGTTGTAAATACTTTTCATACTTTGCAAATTTCAACTTTATCATGCAAAATCTGTCCTTCATGTTCAATTGCATTGCTTTTTGTCCCAAATGAAACTAAACAAATAAAATTCTGTTTTGTGTTTGTTTTTTTTATTTTAAATTATAATTACACTCTTATAACATGCAGTAAATTGTAGCTATTGCCAGATATTGTAATTTCCATGTCTTCTGGGTCAGCAAAAAAAGTCCAGACAGAATTATTGAGGCTCAGACGTTAAAGGGTTAACAATAAGGAGTAGTCACCTGGCCCCAAAAGGCAATTCTTGCAGAAATCTGTGAGTTCTTGATACCAAATCAGAGCATATTTTTTTCTAAAATGTTCTCCTGAAGGTTTTGGGTTTCTTTGGTGGAATAATTGATCATTTTTATCAATCCTCAAGTGGTAAAAATGCTACATTTTCTATATTAACCACAAAGTTGCAACAAATTAGAGCGGTGGAACTAGCCGTCGTATACTTCCGTCATTGTGTTTTAATTTCATACGTTAATTTATTTCTTATTTATGACTAGAACAACTTGACACACATTGTTGAGGTGGATCAGCTTTCAGATAATGTGACACATCCTGCTGAAATTCTACCTCCCTCTGAACATCCACACTCCCACCCTACTCCTCTGAAAATGCTGCAGACAAATGGAGGTGAACACAGAAGAGGCAGCCTGACCTGGCCTGGGTCGTTGTACCACAGCTCCTCGTGCAGGCGGTCGGGGTGAGCTTTCTTCCTCTTGATCTCGGCGATGACATCAAAGACGTCTGAGTCAGAGCTGCTGGAGCAGGTGCTTCCTTCGCCATCTGAGTCACAGTCTGACTCACTGCTGCTGTCGTCTGAAAGAGCAAAAAGGGCTTTAATCATCAAGGCGTCATACAGTACAGCTGACAAGGGAAACATAATTCGGTGAGCCGGAGAGGGTTCAGTGGTTAAGCTCCCCGGCTCAGCTGTGCCCTCAAAAAGTATTATATGACATAAAGTCTCAGTAAAGCTATCTGTCGACATGTTGTCAAACTGCGTGCACTCTGGCCCTGCCAACTTGTGCATGAGGACTAATCATCCACACAATGCCGGTGATAGGGCACAGTTTCATATCAGTTACCTAATTGTCGTTTTCTTAATGTTTCTTTGGGTTAACAAATACAGCTTGGCATGATTTACAATCATTTAAATGTTCTACTTCATTACAGTTTTTACTTATCGAGCCAAATGCAGACCGCAGATAAAAAAAAAAAAGCAGCACGCTTGCCAGAGCTGAAAGCTGGCACTCATGTTTTCTTTATTTCTCTCACACTTGTCACTTCCCCTTACTAAAAAGAAACTTCACTGCCGACTGAGGATTACAATTACCAGTCAGCTGAACAGTACATGCTTCTTAGCTAAGCAAAGTCTTCCCTTCTTATCAGCGTTTTAACTTGAGCGCTTTATTGTGAAGTCGGTGCCTGCGGCAACATGTTTGGCAAATTAGATCTCCCTGAGCAAGATTTATATTGTTGTGGTGCTGAAAGAGACAATGAGGCTGACAGCCTAGCAGATAACATCACAAACAGTGAACTTAATCTCTGCCACAGCCTGACGCACTGCTGAGAAGACGGGCTGTTCTTCTGCATCTCAATTACAAAAGATGTATTGACTGTTTGCACGCTCTTATTTGGCTGTTACACTTAAACAAGACAAGATAGAGCAGGTGAAGTTTGATCTTTCAATCATCAGCAGCTACAGCAGCAATCAAACATGTGAAAGCTAAAATAACATAGATTAATAATTAGAAGCCAGCAGTGGTTTTCCTGCAGCACTGCCCACCTGGATCCTCATCCAGTTTGGTCTTGGGTGGATCCCACATGGGTCGAGCAGCTTTAGCTCTCGCCTGCCTCCCCCCCAGCTCCTCCTCAAAGCGCTCGTACAGGTCCCGCAGTTTACTGGTCCCCACCACCGTGGAGTCCCCCTGGACAAAGAGAAATGAAATGCACGTTTGTAACTGGTCGGATGTCGCATAAAACAAGATACCACAGTCCAATAAAAATCAATAAAATAAAAATGACACGTGTCAATATGCTCAAACTAGTAATCACTCTACCAATAACCTGAAATGATGTTGATGTTGGAAAACACTGGGAATATTCATGGGAAATAACAAGTACAACATGGAAATCTAGAGGTTATTTGCTGAAGTGCATTATGTAGTCAGAGACCAAACTTAAACCAGATTATATCTTCAAGAAAAAAGGAAAAAAAAACATACATTTTAGTTGAGTGAACTAATTTTACATTGTCTTCAACTATGAGCACACTTCCTCATTTAAATCATCAGGCCATATCTTCCTCCGTGTCACATCTCATGTGTATTTCCCCCCAAATAACCATCATTACTACTTTTTTTTTATTTATTGAACCTTCGCAACCCCAGGCAAACTTTTAACAAAAACGTGCCTTCATGTTGTTGAAGGAAATGCAGAGCGCATCACGGGACACATAGAGACAGACAACCATTCACAACTACGGGCAATTAAGTAGCCAATTAACCTAATCCCCATGCATGTTTTTGGATGGTGGGAGGAAGCCGGAGTACCCAGAACCCACGCAGACACGAGGAGAACATGCTGAACTCCACACAGAAATCGAACCCGACACCTTCTTGCCATTTTTCCTTATTCAACTTGAAAAAGACTTCTAACTACTAACAAAAACTCAGTGCGCCTCACTCTATTTATTGACAGAAGTTGGGGGTTTTCGGGTGCTGTGTGGTGTCTTTGCGCCTGGCAGCGGTGCTTTGCCAGTATATGGTCCCAAGTCAAAATCGGCCTAGTAGTCAATACATTTGTGTTAATTCGCATTGTCATTTCTACTCGTTGTGAACGTAGGTCACGAGAAGCTAAGCTAATGGCAGCGTTGCCAGTTTAGGGCAATGGCTAAGCCGGCTAAAAATGCTTCTGCTTGCTTATTTAACTCGGAGGACTGCGAGGAATGACTAAATTTCACATGGGGGTGGAATATCCCTTTAAGAAAACAAAATAAACTCCACTACCGGAAATGTGCAGGCCTAGTCAGTGGATGGTTTGAATGCACTGCATGCACTCAGTAAGACTACCCTGCTGTAACCTGCCCTCATTATGAGGCATCAACACCTTTTTGGGTCAAGAACAGGTAGCATCCTTACTGCCACAGCAGAAACAACATTTTCCTTCACTGTGGTCAGGTCTCAGCCAAAATGTGTAACTTGTGGAAAAAGAAGCTGATGATAGTGTGAAGCAAGCACTGGTTAAGGCCAGAGATTTAGAGAAGAAACAGGAGCTGGAACGATCCAAAAAGTCCAACGGCATCAGAAAAGCATTTGAGAGGACAGGTGGTGATTTGCTCGCTATTAAACGAAAGGCTGAAAAGGATCCTGGGCTGGAGAACAGCTAATCCATCTTCAACATTTTCTCTAACACCACCATCAAAGATTAAATTTTAAAGTGGTTCCCTTTGTCAGCCGGATGGATAAAACCATATGAAATAAGTCCCGTTTAATCTCCCTCTAACAAAATGCAGGCACACATTTTTATGACCATGAACTCTGAGGTTATGATAGCAATTAGATATTACAACTAACAATTAGCAGCTGATCGTATTAAAGATGAAGTGCCAGCAGTACCACTTGGTCCATGGGGTCGTTGGAGTAGTTGTTCTCAGCATGTGTGCAGCGAATCCAGGCAGGTTTCAGCAGCTCTTCTTCCTCTTTCTCCTCATCCCCCTTCTCTTTCTCCTTCTCTCGGTCTCGCTCTCTGTCTCTGTCTCGGTCTCTCTCCCTCTCTCTGTCACTGCAGGCCTCTTCGGATTCTCTGGACCTGATGGAGGAGTAGTTGCGCTCTCTCGATGATGAACTCTCCACCCTTCTGTCCTTCTCCTCCTCCCAACGGCCACGTTTCCTCTCTCTGCTCATGGACCGACTGCCAGATCAAAAGAAGAAGGACATTGGTTATCATGCGGCCAAAGGACAAAAATAAGGTAGACAATGACATCTGAGGCAACTCTAAGTGCTAAATGTGAGATATTATGTTGTGAGCTAGGTCACAATCATATTACTACTACTGGAAGAACTTCAACAACAAACTTGCTGATATTGAGGAAGTCTGGCATCCTTGGGGTAAAAGCACCATCCAAAACATCTCTGGTTCACATCCAGCTCTTGTGTAGATGTATGTTTGTATGTACATATGCATGCATGCATAGAATGTACAGAAGTAGGCATGGTCACAGTGACGTAGTCATTGTCACCTATTGCTTTCTGTACTGCCGTTTTGAAAAGCTGAGCTCTGCCACCATCAAGTGACACACCTATGAACAGCCCAACACTTAACTAAACTGTTTTATACAACCAGAATGTCACAATTAACATTAATGTGTTGAAGGAGTCGCCCCCTGGTGACTATCAGAATGACTGTCAGTATGAGGGGCTTCCTCACTTTCAGCCCCAGTGGTAGCTTAATGACAATACAGTGGTTATGCTGCGTTCGAGTTGTCCTCGTAAGTCTTAATTTACAAGTTCCGAGTCGCAAATATTAACTGAAACGCCCCTCAACGTCAGATTTCTGACTCATAAACTCGTAAAGTCTTCACCAACCCCGACTTGACCACAACGTCATATCCAAAGTGGCAGCACCCTGGATTAGCGCCATGTAGCGTTATACGTGACCACCTACAGTAGAGTGAAATATTTTTCCCACACATGATTACGCAGGAGAACAAACACACACCCTCCATGTCTTCCTTGTGTCTATCAGTTGTGTTTGAGGACCTCATATTGTTGCATTAGCTTTCTAGATTCAGGCAGAGCAACCAAGACAAACTTTTCATTGGATGCATCCATCTTGGTTTTCCGACTTGTTTACTCAAACGCCGTCAACTCAGGTGTGATGTCATTCCCAGTTCCGACTCCCAACTTCCGATACAACATGAACGCAGCATTAGTGCTGTGTTGTCTCACAGCTAGAAGATCTCAGGTTCTAGTTTGACCTGAATCCTTCTGTGTGATGTATGCATGTTCTCGCTGTGGTACAGTGGGTTCTCTCTGGTTCTTTTTTTGGCTATTTCTCTGGGTTCTCTCTTGGCTCTCTGTGGTTCTCTCCAGTTCTCCAGCTTCCTCCATCAGTCCACAGACTGTCAGGTCAGGTTAACTGGTGACTCTAAACTGGTCCTAGGTGTGAATGTGAGTGTGAATGGTTTCTGTCTCTGTGTCCAGGGTGAACCCCACCTTCACCTAGATCAGTTCTGGGATCAGATTCAGACCCCTCAAATCCTGAATACAGGATAAACAGTGGTTACCGGGAGGTGGATAAGGTAGCCCAATGATTGCATGTTATTCATCATCTTTCATACATAAACACATAACATTCACACATACATAAACACACCCAGAACACAACACATCACTGTACACACAGGGGCATGACGCTTTAAACCTGGGCACTTTTACTCAAAAATCTGCAAGTCCACCAACTTTATGGAAGTACAACTGTGAACTTGTACTTCCAAGTTTTCCACTATATACCAGGTAAAACTGCACGACAGCCTGAACCTCCACCAGTGGAAAACAAAAAAAGATTTGTGTATCTGCCAAGCACCCAAAAGGATTTATATTAGAATTTTCTTTGCCTCTCTTGGAATGTAGAGACTCAATATTGATCCTATACTTGCTGAACTTAAAAACAAAAAAATGAAGCGAAAAAGAGACGAGAGAAACGTTGCGAGCCAAAAATGATTCAATAATCTGTAACTGTACTCAGAGGTTAAGTGGTGATTAGTATTTTACAAAAGTCTTGTGTACCTGCGAGGCCTTTTCCTATGCCTGTCGGGCGTCTGGGATCTCCGGCTCTCTCTGTGACGATGCCTCTCCCTGAGAAGAAAACACATAATGCCAAAAGGACGAAAAATAATGTCACAGATTCCCATTTAGTGACTGTTACTCATTTATATACCTGCTATGATCTCTACTCCTGTGTCTGGGGGAAGTCCGGCCTCTGTCGTACTCAGACCTGTATCGTCCACCCTCTGGTCTGCCACGCCTATCCGGACTTCTCCCACGTTCCTTCCTCTCCCCGGGAAATTCCATTTTATGCCTATCGTCATGGTTACCGTAGCCATAACCCTTCTGCCTATGGTCATCATGGCGGTACCCTCTCTCTGGAGACCTCCTACTGTCCATGGGTTTCTCATACTTGTATTGTCCTCCATGCCTGAAGCCGTGGTCTGATTTGAAAGAGCCAGGGTTCTGAGTGTAGCCAGGGTTGAAGGTCGGAGGAGGAGGAAAAGGAGGGTGGGGTGGGTGGGGGTAGCTCATGGAATATGGAGAGTGGTAGCTCATAGACTGAGAAGCGATGGGAGGTGGCATAGATGGGTGTGGTAATGGTGGTGGGGGCACAGGAGGCATCATATAAGGGTGATAGGCATTCTGAGCAGACACCTGGGACCCCGTTGGTGGACCACCTGTGGTGCTGGGAAGGGGAGGAGGTGGAAAGTTAGGTGGGGGTTCAGGGAAGCCCTGCCGGACTGGAGGCTTGGGGAAAGGTGGGTGCACTGGGCACTGGTTAAGAGAACTGGGCGTCTGGGACAGCGCTGGTGGGGGATATTGCATGAAGTCAGAATGTGGAGGCATATAACCACTGTTTCCATGGTAGCCAGAGCTGGGAGGAGGGCAATGATCGTAGTGGTATGGGGGAACAGGAGGCTGAGGAGGGGGCGGCCTCAGGTTGGTGGGTCGGTAGTTTTGAGGAGAGCCGTGCTGGCCTGGGGGTATTCCTCCTCGGAGACTCCCCCGATCCTGATGGAAAGACATGACTGTGGACATGATAACATAACCAAGTCACAAAACATGAACCTGAAAGGCACACAGCTCTAGATTTAATTATCAACAATGCCACATCATGAAAGACTGAAATAAGAGTCACTGGTCCAAACCTAAACTGAGGAACAGGATTCTAATTTTGTGTGCAAGTCAGTTTTGCCTCTGAACAGTGTTTCCCACTAAGACTGTAGCTGGAACTACAGTAGATCTACTGGGTTGTGATTAGAAGTGGTAGAGGTGACACAAATTTATAGGGAAACAGTACTACAAAATTTAGTTAGACAAGTTCCAGCTAAAGCTCGTGCTTTACTTGTGATTAGTGTCGTCAATGTGTCTGTGTATGATCATTCGCCTAGTTGTCGTTCTCGCTTGCTGTCTTTCTGTAAATGAGGCATCACAAAATAACAAACTGGGTTAGCTAGTCCGTCGCTACGTAGCTAAAACGTTAGCAGCGCATCATAAACAACAGCTGAATCCCTTAGCCGTTAAGCATCATGAGCTAGCTAGCGTCAGTCACAGCAAATCATTAAACGAAGAAAGCGTGAAAAAGGTTACCGTGGAGTGTAAACGCTAAAAAAGAAAGTAGTAATACTGGCACACGGGGTCTGGTGTTATTTATTTAACTGAAGCTAAATTTAAACCCCACTGGCTCCCAATGGCAACATGTTAGCATGCATGCTAGCACTACATCATGTCAGGATACGACTGGAACAAATTACCTTCAAAACATAGAGAACGCTGGAAACAGACACGTCTTTCGTCTTCAATATAGATTAAAAATCTCACAATCACATCAACGTCAATGATTTTAAACTACATTAATTATATGCCGCTATGCAATATGACTTGCTGTCCACTGAGTATCACACTCCGTGTTTCTGGTCGGAATGGATAGAGAGAGGGACAAGGATGGACCAATCACATTCAGCGATTCAGTAGTTGGCCAATCAAATACCGGTACAGTTTTGAAGGGTTTCTCGTCGGGCTGCATCGTCACTGGAGCTGATTTTGTTTTAGAAATCTGTTATCTAAAGCGTTACATACCGATGTTTTCATAACTTGTTGTCGTTTGACATATATTTGCTTTGTTTCTTCAATTATTTATTGTGTCAGAAGCACTTAAAACCAACAAAAACAATTTGCGTGTGCAAGAAGAGTCGCTCCACAGCTTCATTTATTTCATGTCCTTTCATTCTGACGACGTGCCACTTATTTTACTCAACATTTCGGTGCAGCTCTATAATAAAAACAAAGCATATAAATCCACACATAAGCAGAACAACACAGTGCATTTAATCGATATTAACAGAGGAATGTCTGTAATAAAGAACTGGGGGTTCATTGTCTATTTCACTCTGTACACACCTTGGACTCTTCAAAAATGAACAAACTGCCTGTTGCACAACTGTATGTTACACACTGTCATTTTGCACAATTGCACTGTAAAGCCGGAGCTGCCAGATTTTGTCTCATATTTCTATTTCTATTTCTATTCCTCTTAGTAACTATTTTAGTTTATATTTTGGTACTTTATTTTTTTCTGAATCCTGCATCTCTCAAGAATTGTGAATTTCTCTGTGGGATGAATAAACTATCTATCTATCTACAAAGGAAATAAAAGGATTCGTTTCTGCAACAGAAACTCATGTATTCTTATACTGTATAAGTGGCCATTTTCTTGATTTCTTTGACAAAATGAAAGAATGATAAATGCACTTGATGACTTGATTTGATGGTATCTCACTGTCAAGTGTTCACATATTTAATGTGCTTTAAAACTTGCACGCTATGATATGTTGCTTAATACAGTTTTACATTTTTTTAATAAAAGCCGTTGCTGTGCACTTCTGCCATATGTCCACTAGAGGGAAGCAGAGTTTCGGGGTTAAAATGCATTACAATGAATTAGCGCAACATTACCATGGAAACAAATCACACATAGCTTCCATAATGAATGAGGCAGAGACAACACCACACATTGAACAAAGTACATTCATTTCTTAAGGCCAAACTTTGTCATTCTTTAAGAACACTATTACTCTGCCCTTGATCCATGCTATTTATCCCATATTACTCTGACTGGGGAACCTATTATACTTCTGCTCTGTATTGATCTGACCCTGTCTCAGGAGCAGGAGGTCTGAATACATGGCTCACAGCCCAGTTGTTAACCCATGTGTGGTAGCATTGATGTGCCCCCTGCTGTGATGATACACACTGCAAATCATTGGTGGGTGAATCAGTGCGGAGGAGCAAGGTTAAAGTGCAGAAGCCCACACAGTTTGCCCGCAGACATCATTCTGTTCCGACCACTAATCACCAAGTACTGTATGTTTTTATTCTTTTACTTTTAGTCTGAAGGTGTTTTTTTATCTCACATGTGGGCAAAGGAAAGCACTAAATCCTCACGGTTTTCTAGATGGAACTGGGCAGTTTTTGCACTTGAAAAAATGTTGTAGTTTGCAACGTTTTTAAAAAAACAACTGTAGTGTAGAAATGACACCAAAATATGTCTTGATTTTGATAATCTGTACGCCGAATGTTTTACTTACCGGCACAATATACATGACTCCACAGTGGCTGTTTCATCCATCCACCTATCTGGGGATGTGTCCAGACATCCCACTAATGTCCAGCTCTTTCTGGGACACACTGAGGCATTCCCAGGACAGACTAGATACATAATCTCTCCAGTATGTTCTAGATCTACCCTGGGCATACCCAGAAAACCTCTAAAATAAGAACCCACATCAGCTGGCCCCTGTCAATGTAAAGGAACAACGGCTCAAATCTGAGCTCCTCTCTAAGGCTGTGATCTCATTCTGTTGATCACTACCTAAAGCAAATGATCATAGGTGCTGTGCATGAAAACCACAATCAGAATCGGTGACAAGAGACAACACTTGCAGACGCCAAAACCCACTGCTTTGCCTTTGTGTATTGTGTTCTCTTGGGAATGAAGAGCTGGCCCAATTAAACCAATATATTTACATATAAAATTCCTACCTTTCATCCACACAGATAATAGAGATGGCATTTTCATCAAGCTTCTTGGTTTCCTTCTAGCATGTCTGATGGTCAGCAGACCAACATAATAATTCACTTCCGGTAGCACAGCATAAATATTCTCTGTGCTCCCAATGAGCTAAAAAAGACAAAACACAGGGATGGGTTAACTGTTCTGTTTTAAACAGTATTTTTCTAATAAATTCCAGACTATGTATCTTATCATCAGGCATTCTTGATAGGAGGTGAAAACATGGTTATTAGGCTAAATTTCACATTAAATTGCAACTAATCCAGTGCAAAGTGTCACATTAACATTCATGGGCTGATAAAGGATCGCACAAGATTATGCACACAAGATCCAATGAAAAGAGAATCAGGAGGTGCTGACCTTGTATTATGGGTACTGAAACACCTCTGGAGAGGAAGGCACTGAGAGAGAACATAAGATGGACTAAAAAATACGCCTTACTTTCACTGATAAGATTTCAGATCAGAGAGAGTGATGTTATTTGTTGTTTGAGGTGCAGACTAATGTACCTCAGGGAAGGTTGAGCCAGTTTTTCCATGCAACAGGCTCATCCAAACGTGACGGAGGAGCACATCATCAATGCAACAAAGAAGACATAAAGACAGTGAAGGAGTAAAACAACCTCACATGCCTCATCATAATAGGTCTTATAGGTGTTAACTGGATTTACAATGGCTGCAGTTTTATTCTGGAGGTGCTATTTTCTATTTGCAGTCGCTGAAGGATTCATATATCTTCTCCATAAAGCATAATTCAAATGTAAAGAGGTATCAGCTCATCAACAACTCACTGTGGCCTTTGTGGGTATTAGAGGCACTTTTTCATGAAAGCAGGCTCAGAAAGGTCATTGTGAACGCTGCTGAAATGAGACCCTGCAGCTACTCACAGCACACAGTATATAGGTAATAATAATCTGTTCGACTGACTAGCTCTTAACGATGACATTGAAAGTAACTGAATTGAGCAGCAGGAGTCTTCTCTTACCACTGTGTTAACATGTCATTGTCACAAAACTTGACTGGATTTACATATCATGGAAAAAGTCATTTCTTCAGTGTTTCTGCACATCAATCAGGATATCTGGGGTATCTACCAACCCACAAACTGTGAAATAAGACTACCCAGTCAGTTTTTGTGTGCCGTCTAGATCAGCAAACGTGATTCAACAAGGAATTCAGATTAATCTCCCCTTCCTATGTCACATGCAGGATAGTTAGAATATATTTCGCCCACATCTTGAAAATTTTTTCCATTATCAGCATTTTAGTCAAAGCTAAATGACAGTGAACAGGCACATACAGGATAACGTCCAATGAATCAACATTGTACATATCCTGCAATGGTTATAGTGTTACTCATGTAATTTGAAAGCAGACTAGGTCCAATGGACACATTATGAAGAGATTTGAAGCTTGCTAGTCTGCCATAAAACAGACACTGGTATTTGGATGCTGTTATTATGTTAATGTTTAGTCTGCAAATATTAAAAGACTCTCACTCCTATCAAAAACAATTTGCAGTGAAAAAAAAAACACTTATTTACTGGTTAATATGATACTTTCAGAGCAGCTAGTTGAAACCCAGCCCATACTGACTGTATGGTACATTCTAAGCATGAAACAGTGGCTAGCTGAATTATAGGATAGAAATAGAAAGTCAAAATCAACACATTATGACTGAACACATGATCCTTGAACACATGAACACATCTTTAACCACAGTCAGGGGTGAAGCAATGTACTGCTCTAGTTTAGATCCTAAAGTCACACGTTAAAACAAACTGATCCACCAGTGGTAGAAACAGCTCCTGTGTTCTGCGATAGGTAAAATCTCAGTTTTTGTCAATGGAGTCTGGTGGCTGTGAAGACAGTGGTAACAACTTAATTTTCACCACTTTACCTCGCCCTCAGACAACCCTCTCCGACGAGGAGAGCTGAGATATAGCTTTTTTTAAAGCCACCAGACTCCATTGACAAAAACGGAGATTTTACCTCACAGAAAACAGAAGGTGCATGTACACCCCCATACACATAAAAAAGTCAGCATTCACATTATTCATAACCTTATTGACACAGTTTTCAGCTGAGTGGTTGTTTCCATTTGAAAACCCTGGAAAATAACCTCTAAATAATCAGTTTAGCTACTGTAAATAATGCACTTCCTTCTAAACTTTTTTAAAGGATTTTTGTGCAAATTATGTAATTCTAAAACATCAAAAACATCAACGGGAGTTTATTGAGTAAGGTAAGTTTTTTTCATTACTTTCCACCAGACTGAGGGGTAGGAATTCAACTGCTGTCTGTTTGTTCGAAAAACAACGTGGTTTATTTTGTTAAAACCACACAACCCTGTCCCTGTGTTTAGTTGCTGGCTTCTGTCTCTCACTCGCTGTGCAGTGTAGTGTCTGTGTGCACATGGGAACTCATAATTACCAAGGTAACATGCAGAGATGGAACGCATTTTTCATTTGAGTGCTGGGAAGGGGAAATGGATTTCATAGAATAAGGGTCATGGAGTCTGCTTTGATGTAGCCAGTTTAAGTACTGATGCACTCGCTGTTGTTGTTTTGATTATGTGTAATTCCTGGTCCGCAGTGGTCAGGATCTATCAAAAGTGGTCCAAGGAAGGACCAGTGGTGAACCAGAGACAGAGTCATGACAGGACAAGGATCACTGATGCAGGTGGGGAGTGAAGGCTGGTCCTGGTGGTCTGATCCAACAGACCAGAGAAGTTAATGCTGCTGAAGATAGAAAGGAGTCACAAACCACAGAATAAACCTTCAGGGGTCAGAGGTCAGACAGGGAGTTCTCCTGATGCTGTGAACAGACCCACCTGCTTATAAAAGAACACATCAACACACATCACATCACATCAACAAGGTATTTTTGGATATTTCCTCTTTTCTGGATCGTTCTCCGTGAACACTAGAAATGGTTGTAGTGAAAATCCCAGCAGATCATCAGTTTCTGAAATACTCACACCAGCCCGTCTGACACCAACAACCATGCCACGCTCAAAGTCACTTTCTTCTCCATTATGATGCTCTGTTTGAACTTCAGCAAGTTGTCTTGACCACGTCAACCAGTGACGTACGGTCAGGGAAGGCAGTGCCTCACCTGCCATCATGATAAAAAAGAAAAAAAGAACATTAAATATTAATATTTTCCATGATCTTTTCAGTATGACTCAACACATTTTTGACATTTTATGAAGTAAAAATCTTTATAGTGAGTATTTCACTATAAAATACAGGACAGAAATCATGAGGCAGTGGAGAGCTGTGCCTCATACTGTGTGATCCAATACAAACTGGGTCGCATGACACGTGCCTGTTTCTGTTGTTCAGTATATCCGCCTATATGAACTTTACAGAAATATTTGTTATACGGCATGACTCTCTGCAGTCAGTGCTTAATGCCTTTAATGTAGAGTGTTTAATGTGAGAGATGTGTTGTACAGTATGTGTGAGAGAACTCTTCCTGCTGATTGTACAATAAAGCGCTGAGAAAAATCAGCAGGTGAGGCAGAGAAAATTCAGCAGGTGAGGCAGGCAGTACAGTGAACTGTGCTTTCTAGCTGCATCGCTAGCTTCAATAGAAGCAATAGAGTTACAAGAGTTGACGTCACACAATCCCGGCATGCAACTATCAAAACCAAAACACTACCATATTGCCAGTAAAGCACCTTGTTGAAACTACTGCCTTGGATTGGTCTTTAAATGTTTCTCAGAGATATGGTGGATAGCTGTTGTGCTTCGGGATGCCAGAACAGCTGAGGATGAGCAAAGGGCAGAGCATTTTACAGGACTCCCAAAGATCATGAACGAAAATGGATAACTGCCATAAAGCGAGCAGGAAGCGACCATAATAAAAAAGAGCGGTGGGAACCTGCAGTGACCACTTTATATCAGGTACAGAATCCAACGTTCCCTAAACATTATATCTGATTTATTTTACATGCTTTTATTAGGATTCTGAATGGTTGTACTCTCAATAAACGCACCTTAGACCAAGGTATTATGGCGTGGAGTTTGCAGTGCTCACACAGCAAGAAGCAAACGCAACCCTATCGCATGCCCCATCAGCCATGAACCTCACCACACGTCACTGACATCTACATGACTGAATGCATTGAGTTGCGGCCATGTGATTGACTGATTAGCTATTTGTGTTAACAAGCAATTGAACAGGTGTACCTAATTATCTATACTGTGTATCTGTTTTGCATTTTATATGTAAAAGTGAACTAACCCCATTTTCCAAATTCATACATCTTTTCCTATGGTCTAAGACAATCGAAAATAGCACACATGAACACCTCTCTGATTCTACAAACCGTACAAGCCCAACCATGTCTTTTTTCCTGAACTATCACTATAGTGGTTTGAAAATAAAGTGATGCCAAGGGGTGTGACAAAGCAGGGGTGTTTAACGAGATTCTTACTTGACACCAAATTGCCATGGATGCAAAATAATATAATTTGGCCATGTCTCTTTTTCTTTTCAACTACAAGTGCAGTTCTCAGTCATCTGCAGAAATTGCTGCAGTAATCACTGCAAATGACTGTGGTTTTAGGAGTGATTTTCATGGCATGATGGTGGTGGATTTTTGGAAAATGTTGATTCTCACAATCTCCTGCTTGATACAACAGACTGGACTAAAAGGGCAAAACTTTCTGCACAAAGGGATTGAGCAAATTCTTTTTTGAAGTGTTAGGGAATTCTTTAGGGACTGCAGAGTCTTTGAAAAGTTTGGAGTTGCACCATCAAAGAGGACACAGCTGCTGTCAACCAGCATGAATTCCAGTGACCTAGTGTTTCATCGAGAAAACACAGCATCAGAGTGTCCAGGAATACTTTTCAAATCACTCCAACAGCATGTCACTATTCCTCTGTCCATCTCTGTGCTTGTTAAATAAAAAGTCTGTTAGCGGTTAGCTCCAAAATGTAGGCACATCTTGACGATGAGTGGAATAAAAAAGATGACACCTCTGGGTTTGCTGCATTGATTTAAAAAATGTGAGTTCAGAACGAAAAGTGGTGGGTTATACACTGAAGATGCTGTGATGACGTCAGCAGGTGTGCCATGCATTCAGTCCAGTTAGGTTTGTGATTTAATGATCATGACTAATCAACAAAAAGACAAAGACAATGAACACTTACAGCATGGATGAGTGAAACCATGAGATACTTGCATAAGTGCTGAACACAAAGCGTCTTTTGTTGCCTCCACCTCAAGTGATGAGCATCGGCTCAGATCCTGCTCAAGGACGTTCTAACACAGCAGATCTGATAAAACTCTGCACCAAAACAAATGTCAACACAGAGGAGATATCAGATATCAATTTATCTAGCTCAATCTGTCTTATCTGATGTAACCAACATGTAACATAATAAGTGGATGAACAAAGCTTACAGCATCTGTCTTATTCTGTACAGCCTTCTGTTAGAAAAGGTTGTTTTTCTCAGATTATGAATCAAACAGGGACAGCTGGAAGAAAAGTGAAGCCAGTGGAACCATGGTTCATTAAACAATCCAGTTTACTGTGAATGGTTTTTCCCTTCCTTCTGAGGTGAACAACTTTGTTTTTTTGACATTTGGAGGCATTATGAGTATCCATTAAGGACACTGTGGTTCTGACTATCCCTCATCGTAATAAGTAGCACAAGATCTCTAACTATCACGGCATATTACAAAATCTTGCTTTACCCAAATAAAAGGGAAAAATGAGTCCTCATCATCCTTAAAATTACTGTGAGAAGTAAAGTAAAGCAGCAAAATCAAATAATCAAATAATGGTATGGACATAATTCACATAGGCAAGCAGCAGCCCAGTAGCTCACTAATGACCTGTTTTAAGATAACATAAGATAAAACTTCTTTTTCATCCCGCCGGAAATTCACAACAGTTGCCAAACACAGTAGGAAAAAGAAAGGCAATTTAAATGATTTAAAAAAGGATATACAATGCAGAATAGTGCAACACCTCCAATATAGTGCAAGACCAACAATATAAACAATACAACAGTATGCAAAAAATGTAAGAACATCAGAATACTGTAAGCTGACAAGTACGTGACGGTAATGTTATAGTAAGTGAGTCTGGAGGAAGAGAGACACTCAGGTGGATGAATTATAGAGTCTGATGGCTGCAGGAAGGAAGGACTTCCTGTGGCGTTCTCTTCCTCACCTTGAATCAGTCTGGTGCTCTTGCAGGAATCCAGTACGTGATGGAGAGGAGAGTCATTGCCCATGATGCTCTGCAGCTACCATCCTCTTGTCTGACACCACCACCAGCGTTACTGCAGCGTAGCATTTTTTGGAAGTATTATGGACGTATTTCTTGTAACCTCAATTTACAGCATTTTACAGCATTTTACAGCGTTTTACAGTGTTTTACAGTGTAGCGCTGCATGCAAGACTGCTCCACACTTTGTGAGATTTACAACATCTCCATGCATTCTCTTTTCTGTTGCTGTCTTTATAAAAGGCATGTTGCACATCAGAAATAATGTTTCTCCACTTCGATGATAAAGCTTTCCTCGTCCATTATTTGGTCTTCTGTCGGATGTGCTGCTAAAATGGCGGTGTAAATCGACACATTGACTTTAATGAAAGCGTTTCACTGTGGCTGTCGCTCGGCTGCAGTTACGCTGCCGTCACACGTGCGGTGTAAATTGGGCTTTAGTGTATGGTAACATGTTGAAAAAGCAATGCTCAGTTTGTTATCATAATACAAAATGCATCTTTTTAGGATTATTTCCATGTTTCTGAAATAATGCAATTATGATATATTACACTGCATTTTTTTAAAATCATAACAGGATAAGTTGGCATGAATTTATGACAATAAATAACTTTCATAAAAGCTTCTGTATCTGGTTATGTCAATAATTATTAGAAGGACAGAAAGATTTCTCATTTCGATGACAAAGCAAGCTTCCACTGGAAAGAAAGGAAATGGAGTAATATGAATGTTTGTGCAAATTGGCACATTAACACAACTGCACAGTGTGCACAGTGGCCACAGCGAGGAGAAGGGTAGGGGTGGTGTTCTCATGTCAGAATGAAGTGGTCTGATGCTCAGACTGAGAGGATGTTTAAATGCAATCAAGGGAGCCCCTGAGCTGATATTTTGAGATGGATCATTTCCGAGGACATTCTGACATTTAAGGATAAAAGGTTTGACCCTTCCAGCTAGATGAGAACACTGAACAAAGTGATCTGTGAGGAGTGAAGCTGGACTTCATCAGTTGTATCACTTTGACACTGTTGAACTCTGGATGTAAATGTCAGGCACATTCACTTAAAAATAAAAAAAGACAATTAGGGATAACCTGGATATGGCAAATAAATTCTGCCAGAGAAAACTTTAATCATTTCTCATATACATGACATTTATATTCACGTAACTATTTTGATACGTTCATTTTCTGTGTGTAACATCTGTTGGCATCTGTGTGTCAAGCCTGCAGGAAAACTATGGCACAAAAACCATCAATGGTCCTACCAAGAGCCAGTTGTTAGTGTGGGCCATTAGGCGAATAGCAGAACCTCGTATCTAGTGTGTTTGCAAGACAGAGAGAGAGACTATGGCAGCGAGTATGTGTGAATGAGTGAGTTGATGTGATAGAACAAAGAGTTGGGTTAGTGAATATACAGTGGGAGTAGTAGTTCATATTATATTACACACTGTTCCTTTAAGCAAAAAGGCCAAACACTCCGTGGGCAGAGCTCAAACTGTAATAGAAAGAAATTAAAAAATTAATCACAGGTGTGTGTGCCTCGGGTGTGGTGTGTGACGTGTTAAGGAGGGTCTTCCAGCGATGTTACTGAAGCTGGAACAGGCTAATTTTAATGCGGCCCGCTGAACTTTTCAAATTTATATTATTAAATTCAATTATATTACATTTAGCGCTTCCACCTCATTAACACGGATCACGGCGGCATGTGTGGCAGTAAGGTGAATACGACACACTGCTGATGAAATTAGATTAACCATCTTTTCTGAATCTGTCCAAACTTCTCCTTTATACAGTATAGAGGACTTCAGATAAAACTAAAAGGGTAGATTCAGCACAGATTTACTGTTTAAGCTGCTGTAACTCTGTAAATAATAAATGTAAACATAAATATGAACATAGTTAATAAATTACCCTTAAAAAACTGTATTATTTTAAAACATGAACTAATTTGTAAACCTTAAACAGCTTAGAATGGACACTTCATAGATTGTCATTTTTCCTCTTCAGAGTCTACCATGTTGCTATGTCATGTTTCTACAGTAGCCCAGAACGGACAAACCACTGAGTTTCCTGCTTGAGCTGGAGTGGCTCTGGAGTTAACCCCCATCAAACACACAAGTGCAGCTTCCACTGAACGTTGACATGATATTCTCAAGTCAATCTACTCTGTCACCACTTGTTCCCTAATAGTAATATGCATTATGATTCCAAGGAGTCAGAACCAGTGTTGTATAGTAAGTAATACTTTCCCTAGAAAATGTTTTTAGCTACCATTGGCTAGCTACACTGGTTCGTGCCCAACTGGCGTCCCAAGTTCCTTGTTGGAGGATGTACTATTGTCTCTCCTGATCAGTGCTGTAATCAGAGGTCTGTCTGTCCATCCATCTCATTTATTTTTCTAAGCTGTTACTTGTGGCCACCTAAATGTCCAGTGGCTGTTTGATGGTTCTCGTCATGCCAAACTTCTGTCCTTCTTGACTGTAGGAGGATGATGCACTATTGCTTCTCCTGATTGGTGGTGTGTGTGTGTGTCCATTGATTGTCCTGAGCTATTCCTTGCATCCACCTGAAATGTGTGCTGATTTGGGCATAAGTAACTTTTGCAGAAAATGAAAAAAATATTTGTACTTTTACTTTTGACCTTTACTTTGAGTACATTTACTTGAGTACTTTTGATACTTGATATGCTTTAAGACTTTGACTCAAGTAGAATTCTCATGGGAGACTTTCACTTTGACTTGAGTCATTTTCTGGTAAGATAACTATACTTCAACTCAAGTATATCTGTTCAGTACTTTATACCACACTGGTCAGAACAACTGATGCTGAACCTGTTTGAGATGATGACAACATGTCCTTACAACAAGGTCAAATTCACGCTGAAGAGCTGGAATGCCTGCTTGTTGAATAACGGCTAATCAAATCAAAAATCCAAGCTGCTGATGGCAGTGATTAGTACTCATACTAATGCAAAGAGAAACAGAAAACTACTGCATAAATCTGTTACATTATGGAATCTTTCAATTTCTATTTCTAGTGAACAAAGAGCATGAACCCTGAATGTGAAATCAGATGAAACAGGCCACCCTTTAGCAGGAAGTTGAAACGAGGTTGATGGGACATTGAAAAACAAGAATAAAGAGTTCAAACTGAGCAGCGCTTTCATGTTTGTGTGTGCCTGTGGTTAGTTTTGAACTGGCTATGAATAAGAAAAGAGCAAATGAAAATGTAGCCGCAGGCAATCGGCCATGTGGCACGGTACACCCAGCAGGAGAAAACACAATAGATATAGAGACGACCTCAGCAAGTATACAGCACTGACCCTAAACTGAGGTCATTTAAATATGGCTTATTCCATCATAAAACTTAGGGTGTATCTGTAAAAATACATACAACTGCAGCACATTTAACAACTTGAAACACAACCAGAGGTCGGCTGTACACTTGGATATGCTAGAGCCAACAGGTTCAGGCTGGAAGATGGAAGTGGACATTCAGTGGTGTAAAGGATTAGTAGCATGGAGATGTAGAGTTAAGCTAAAGGCCACTGAGCAACTTATATGTGATTAAAATTTCACTGGCAGTCAGAACAGTGAGGTTTGAATTGTGGTTGCATGAGTTTCTTCTTGTGTTTCATACCTCTGGTGATATTTTGAATATTTCTGACAGAGAACTGAATCATCCTTTATATTCATATTCAATGTATCATTTTGTTATATGGATTTGCTATCCTTTCATTTTATTATGTTGTTTATTTTGTCCACACAGCATCCCTCCGTGCAGTGGGATCCATTCTTAATTGCGCTTCCTGACTTTCAGAAAACTGAACTGAATTATTTAAGAAATAATTGTCACAAAACAATGCTGTTTCAACAAGACTGTCATGACTTTCAAAAGTCTTGACCCAAATGCACGACTCAGACACAAAGATAAAAAAAATCTTAACAAGAAAAGACAAGGCCTTGACACAATATCTGAACAAGCTCAACTGCATTCTTGCATGTGAATGGACTAGCAGTGACTGTGGGTGAATGAGTGGCCATGACAGCAGTACAGCACAAAGCTACCCCTCAGATCACTCACATTTTATGAATCTTAAAAGACATACAGGGGTTGGACAATGAAACTGAAACACTGGCTAATTTAGTGTTGGAGGTTTCATGGCTAAATTTGACCAGCCTGGTGGCCAAACTTCATTGATTGCACATTGCACCAATAAGAGCAGAGTTTGAAGGTTCAATTAGTAGAGTAATAGCACAGTTATGCTTAAACTATTGCAATGCACACAACATTATGGGTGACATATCAGAGTTCAAAAAAGGACAAAGTGTTGGTGCACGTCTTGCTGGCGTATCTGTGACCAAGACAGCAAGTCTTTGTGATGTATCAAAAGCCACGGTATCCAGGGTAATGTCAGCATAAGAGAGATATATGTATAACCTTGTGTCAAAATAAGATTTACGACCTAGTGATTTATGACCCCCCCCCCATGTGACAGTCATGTGACAGACATGTAGACACCAACCCCCCCCCCCCAACATGACATGTGATAGACATGTGACCTATGTAAGACCACCTATGACAGACCATATGATATTAATATGAGCTCATAATATTATTAGACACTTTGAATTAATTGCGGCCTGGTCTCTGACCTTGTGGACACCTTTCTTATAGTACTACAACTTAACATCCCAGCCTGGACATTCCAGACCTATGTATGACCCCCTCTGAAAGAACACATTATATAATTATACATATTAATAGTAATAGCCTGCGGATCAATGAAAAGCAAAGGGGGTGTGGATTACCACCTTTCTTTAAGAGTGGCATTGTTGCATACAGCATTGAGGAAAAAAACTCACCATGCCTCGATGCAGAACCGGCTCTGGACACTAAAATGGGAGAAGGTGCAGCTTAATATTTCAGAAAATAATCACCCATGAGGCTGGCTGGCGTTGTTGTAAGGTGCTATACAAATATTGTTAACATCGTTGTGAAGCCCATGTTGGGCTAAAGACCTTTTCAAACTTGCCAACATAACTAGTTATAAAAGAACACAACTAGCACAAACTTCAGTACAGCGATACTACTGTATGATACAAACAAAAACAACATAAATAGGCTTCACCTGAATTTCCTGTTTCATACATATCAAAACATTAAGCAACAGGCAGTAAACAGGGCCCTAAGCTGTTGCCCTGGCAACACTAGTGTAAGCTCTATAGAATCATCAGATTGTGGAACATGTCATCGCTCTACCTCCTTTCATATGACAGCAGAATGTTTTGATGGGTCAGTCCACAGAGAGCCTTGACAGACACACATGGTCTTGTGAGAGTAGAGAGACACATTGCTACTGAAGAGCAAAACGATCATAACCGTCATTACAGAAATACTGTACAATACTTGGTACCGAAACAAATCTATATCTTTGTTCGGATATCATGGCGACAGTGGTCCAATCAAACCAGGACTCCCACAAACCTAACGTTGAGCTGGCTTCAGAAAATGCTGCTCTGAAGGAGCAGCTGGCCAGCAAGGAGTTCAAATTTGAGATGGAAAAAAACAAAATCCTGAAGGCTCTCAGGTCAGAGGGAGACATCAGGAAACAAGCTCAGGTGGACCTGAAGGCAAAGCTGAGGGAGACAAAGGAGCAGGTAACTGCCAAGCCCAATCCTCAGAAAGAGGACTTCATACTCTAGAAGAAACAGCTGCAGGATCTGCAAAAAATCTTCTGGAGTCAAAAAAAAAAAACAACATCAAGCTGGCCTCAGAAGTCACCACCCTGAAAGAGCAGATGACCATCAGGGAGTCCAGCTGGCAGCAGGAAAAAGAGAGGATTGAGAAAGCTGCAGATGAAGAGACAGCCTTCAGAGTCAGGGTCCAGGCTGAACTGGAGACCCTGAAGAAGGAGCGAGAGGAACTGATCAGCTCTCTGACTGATGAGCAGGAAAAGACCACGGCCATCAAACAAGAGCTGAACTCCTTGCTGGCCAGCTGCTCCTTCAGAGCAGCATTTTCTGAAGCCAGCTCAACGTTAAGTTTGTGGGAGTCCTGGTTTGATTGGACCACTGTCGCCATGATATCCGAACAAAGATATAGATTTGTTTCGGTACCAAGTATTGTACAGTATTTCTGTAATGACGGTTATGATCGTTTTGCTCTTCAGTAGCAATGTGTCTCTCTACTCTCACAAGACCATGTGTGTCTGTCAAGGCTCTCTGTGGACTGACCCATCAAAACATTCTGCTGTCATATGAAAGGAGGTAGAGCGATGACATGTTCCACAATCTGATGATTCTATAGAGCTTACACTAGTGTTGCCAGGGCAACAGCTTAGGGCCCTGTTTACTGCCTGTTGCTTAATGTTTTGATATGTATGAAACAGGAAATTCAGGTGAAGCCTATTTATGTTGTTTTTGTTTGTATCATACAGTAGTATCGCTGTACTGAAGTTTGTGCTAGTTGTGTTCTTTTATAACTAGTTGTGTTGGCAAGTTTGAAAAGGTCTTTAGCCCAACATGGGCTTCACAACGATGTTAACAATATTTGTATAGCACCTTACAACAACGCCAGCCAGCCTCATGGATGATTATTTTCTGAAATATTAAGCTGCACCTTCTCCCATTTTAGTGTCCAGAGCCGGTTCTGCATCGAGGCATGGTGAGTTTTTTTCCTCAATGCTGTATGCAACAATGCCACTCTTAAAGAAAGGTGGTAATCCACACCCCCTTTGCTTTTCATTGATCCGCAGGCTATTACTATTAATATGTATAATTATATAATGTGTTCTTTCAGAGGGGGTCATACATAGGTCTGGAATGTCCAGGCTGGGATGTTAAGTTGTAGTACTATAAGAGAGGTGTCCACAAGGTCAAAGACCAGGCCGCAATTAATTCAAAGTGTCTAATAATATTATGAGCTCATATTAATATCATATGGTCTGTCATAGGGGGGTCTTACATAGGTCACATGTCTGTCACATGTCATGTTGGGGGGGGGTTGGTGTCTACATGTCTGTCACATGACTGTCACATGGGGGGGGGGTCATAAATCACTAGGTGGTAAATCTTATTTTGACACAAGGTTATACATATATCTCTCTAGCATACCACCAAGAAGGATGGACCACATCCAACAGGAGTAACTGTGGATGCAAGAGGAAGCTGTCTGAAAGGGATGTCTGGGTGCTAACCCGGATTGTATCCAAAAAACATAAAACCACAGCTGCCCAACTCACTGCAGAATTTAATGTGCACCTAAACTCTCCTGTTTCCACCAAAACTGTCCGTCAGGAGCTCCACAGGGTCAATATCCATGGCCAGGCTGCTAAAGCCAAACCTTTGGTCACTCGTGCCAATGCCAAACATTGGTTTCAATGGTGCCGGCAGCAAAAATTTTGGGCTGTGGACAATGTGAAACATGTATTGTTCTCTGATGAGTCCACCTTTACTCTCTTTCCCACATTCAGGAAAAGACAGTGAAGCATGGGGGTGGATCGGTGATGGTTTGGGCTGCAATATCATGACATTCCCTAGGCCCAATACTTGTGATAGGTGGGCACGCCAAGGACTACCGAACCATTCTGGAGGACCATGTGCACCCAGTGGTTCAAACATTGTATCCTCAAGGCGGTGCCGTGTATCAGGATGATGATGCACCAATACACACAGCAAAACTGGTGACAGAGTGGTTTGATGAACATGAAAGTCAAGTTGAACATCTCCCATGGCCTGCACAGTCACCACATCTAAATATTATTGAGACACTTTGGGTGTTTTGGAGGAGCGAGTCAGGAAATGTTTTCCTCCACCAGTATCACGTAGTGACCTGGACACTATTCTGCAGATTCAGATTTCAGATTTATTGTCCCTCAAGGGGAAATTCAGTTTGCAGTAGGAGTAGTTTGCAATGACAGACATATTACAATGCAGCATACACAACCACAATAAAAAAACTCTCAGAACAGTAAAAACACAACACGAGTAAGATTCAGTTAGAAATGGGAGAAACAGTGTTGTCCGAAAAGAAGTCCTTAGTAAAATGAAGTAAGCTAAAATGCAGACCAAAGCACAAAACACAAAATAAATAGAATTAAAATGTGGGCCCCACTAAAGTGCTGGTGCAGTCCAGTCAGTAAAGTGCCACTGTGCAGGTCACTGGTGCAGATTAAGCGCTTTTATTGCACTTGGGACAAAAGAGAAATTAAATCTGTTGCTCTTTGCCCTGGGGCATCTGTATCTCCGGCCAGAAGGGAGAAGAGCAAAATCCTCCAAGAGAGGGTGGTCAGTACTGGCCAAGATGGACCTTGCCTTCCTCAGGACATTTCTTTCATAAAGAGCTGCTAGGGGGAGCTGCTGAACACCAATGATTTTGCTGGCTATCTTAACAAGGGTAGACAGTCGATTTCTCTTTTGCACTGTGAGGTTTCCATACCAGGAGATGATACAAAAAGTTAGGACAGACTCAATAAAAGATTTATAGACTAAAACCATCAGTGTCTTGTCCACATTGAAGGTGTTCAGTCTGCGCAGAAAATAAAGTCTTTGCAGGCCCTTTTTATAAATTGTGGACGTGTTAAGGTCGTGATTTAAATTCTTGTCGATTTCTGTCCCCAGATATTTGTAGCTCTCCACTTCCTCAACAGGTGATCCTTTGATGACAGCTGGGGAGGATAAGTAGGAGGCTTTTCTGAAATCAATGGCCATTTCTTTGGTTTTGTGGACGTTCAGCTTCAGAAAGTGATTGTCACACCATGCTATAAAGTCACTCAGGACTGGCCCATGATCGACCTCAGCATCCTGGAGCAGACTGATTAAGACTGTATCGTCTGCGAATTTAAGAAGATGTCTGTCTTTATAGCTGCTCCTACAGTCATTTGTATAAAGAATATACAATAAAGGAGACAGAACACACCCCTGTGGTGAGCCTGTAGATGACTGCCTTTTCAGAGATAAAGTACCATTGGCCTTGACTACCTGGGGCCTGCATGTTAAAAAATCCAGCACCCATTTCACCATTCCGACGTCAAGGTTAAAAGTGGACAACAGTTTGTCGCCTAAGATATGTGGCTGAATTGTATTAAAGGCTGATGAGAAGTCCACGAATAAAAGCCTAGCGTGAGTTTTTGTACCCTCAAGATGTTTGTACAAGAAATTAAACAGAGTAATAGTAGCATCCTCTACCCCTCTGTTAGTCCGATATGCAAACTGCATTTGGTCAAGCTGGCACTGTACTTTATAGATCAGAATTTGTTTGACCAACCGCTCAAAGACCTTCATCACCAGTGAAGTCAACGCGACAGGCCTCAGATCATTAAGCTCTTTTGGAGATTTGGTTTTTGCCACGGGTACAACAATAGATTCCTTCCACAGTTTTGGGACCTTGTGTTGGATATGTGAGGCATTGAAAAGGTCAGAGAAAATATAGCACAATTGATCAGCGCATGCTTTTAAAAATTTGCCAGTGATCATGTCCGATCCGGAACTCTTCCTGATATTACATTTGTGGAACATGGATCTAACTGAGTGGGCACTGATTTTTGGCTGAGGGGAGGTGGTAGTGACATTCAATGAAGCCAACAAATCATTGTGTACATTAGTAAAATCATGTTCATCCTCAAACCGTAAATAAAATTCATTCAATGCATTCGCCAGCTCAGAGTTTGAGTCAAAACCGTCAGCAGTGATTGGCCCAAGATTCCTCTAGTTTTGGCTCGTCATCACTTTCATCCCGTCCCACACTGCCTTCAGGTCATTACTGCGAAATCTGTCCTCTATTCTGTTCTTATATTCAAGTTTTGCCCTCCTGATTTCATATCTAACTTCTTTTTTAGTTTGTGCCCTATCTTGTTCATCCCCATGAAGGAAAGCATGATGTTTCGTGTGCAGCGCATCTTTCACTGCTTTATTTAACCAGGGTTTGTTGTTTGGGAACACCTTCACTTGTTTCGTTGGGATTATTGAGTCTTTTAAATAGAGAATGTAAGATGATATCACCTCAGTCCTCTCATCGAGATCAGGAGAATTGAAGACAGTCCAGTCTGTGCACTCCAAGGCTCCCTTCAGTTCCTCCACAGCACTCTCGGTCCACAACTCCACTGCTCTGGTAGCTACGTTGCCCCTTTTAAGGAGAGGCTTGTAGATTGGGATAAGGAGGATAGTAATTGTGGTCCGAGGAACCAAGAGGGGGCAAGGCTGCAGACTTACAGGCACCTTTGACTGATCCATAACATACAGTAAGTCAATAGTTTTGTTCAGTCTAGTAGGACAAGAAATATACTGATAAAAGTTGCTCATTGATTTCAGATTATAATGATTGAAATCACCGAGGATGAAGCAAGGGGCGTCAGGAGAGAGGGACTGTAGCTTCTGTGTGACCTTTTGAATAATTGTCACAGCATTGTTGGCGTTGGCTTTAGGGTGTATATACAACACAGTAACAAATATTTGGGGAAATTCGCGGGGTAGATAGAAGGGGCGCAGGGATACAGACAACAGCTCTATATCAGCTGTACATACAGTCTCTCTGACAGTGATGTGATTGCACCACCGTTGATTAACGTAGAGGCAGACCCCGCCTCCCTGGGATTTCCCTGTGACGCCGGTGTCCCTGTCAAGCCTCACCGGCGTCCCAAAACCAGTGAGGCTTAAGTCAGTGTCCGGATCACCGGAAGTAAGCCACGTCTCCGTAAAAGCTAAAATACACGAGTCTCTGAATTTCTCCTGATGAGTGACGTTGGCTTGGATCTCGTCGACCTTATTCCGTATGGATTGGGCGTTGCAGAGTATCATCGAGGGGAGGGGTATGCGGCGGAGTTTCAGCCGCTTCAGCCTCAGCCGGACACCTGCCCTTCTTCCGCACTTTGTGGTTATTTCCCCACTTTGTATTTAAGTTCGCATGGTGACAGTAGATCTCCGCAATTGTGTGGTCCCCCCGAAATAAGTCCAAATAGGTATGTGACTGTTGTTGATCTCTCAGGTTCAATAGGAATTCCCGCGGATGTTGAATCCTGATTGTGTGCGGGTGGCACGGATCAAACAAGCCACGGCAATCAGGGTCCATAAAACGATAAAAGACAGCAGCTCCATTTAGAAGGTGACAACTTTTCCCAGGCAATCGGTGCGACAGATTGATCTTACTCAGATTGTTGTGAGATCACAACCCACATAGACACAGATAACAATAAACAAGCAGACGGACAGACCACTACTGCATGTCGCTACTCGCGCAGCGCCATTTTGGAAAATATCCAAAGCCCTAAGCAATGCAAGAAGAATGGCTCAAAATCCTTCTGGCCCCTGTGCAGGACTTGTATCTGTCATTCCCAAGATGAACTGATGCTGTATTGGCTGCAAAAGGAGGCCCTACACCATACTAATGAATTATTGTGGTCTAAAACCAGATGTTTCAGTTTCCCTGTATCTGCCCAGGTTTTCACGTAGTTTCTAACTTCATGTAATGAATCGCTCCTTTCTTTTACAGCCTTTTAGAGACATTCAAAAATGTCTAAAAGACTAATACATTTGGGAGAGCGTTGGGACTCAGATTTGAATCTGTTATTTATTCAGCACCTGTCTTTTATCCATTTTTATTTGCCCATAACTCCACTTCCCTTAGCAGCTCCTCAATCAATCACCTGAATCAGGTCAGAGGTGTTACTGGCAGCTGTGTTTATAAAATGCAAGTTGTGGACAGAATCACAGATAAAAAGTGCTCATGAAAATGATGCACACACCTGGCAGATTATGCAAGATGCTATAATACCTCATGAATCTTTACCAACTGTGTTATTATCCTGATTGCTTGACCTTAGTGAATGCACTATTGATAATGTTGAGCAAATTTAGATTCAGGACATGATTCAACATCCATTACTTTTGTAATGCCGACATACACCTTTATCATTTCAGTAAAAGCTGAAATCTTTTCTTTTCTCAATGAGACTTCTCACTTGATTTATTCTCTCAGTAAACGTAAGTTTACTGTTTATTTCCGTTCTCTTCTGCAAAAACCACAATGCTGAAATTCCACAAACCAATAGATGATGTCACTATGTCCACTTGTTATAAATAGTAGCACATAAATGACTACATTTGTTGTACATTTTATTGTACAACCCTGTTTTGTGCAGTGAAGCTATAAGCCTTGCACTTGTGCACATCAATCACAGTTGACCATGAGCACTCCATCATGTTTTTTTTCCACACAAAGAAGTCCACTGAATGAGCGGTCTTGTGAAATACAAGACAGGGTGGTAGAGAGGAAAAAGCTCAGCATTGGACAGCGCCACAGAAGAGAGAAACTATATACTAAACCACCAGTTCAGGATAAACCTGCAACCTGCAAAGGGTTCTCATCTGCAGTAATTCAATCCAATAATAGCTTCTATCTGACTGTAGTAAATAAATAGTACTTAAAGAAAGACCTTAGAGGTGCTTAGTTTGATGCTGGTTGTTAAAATTTTGCAGCTTCCTTGCCGTCCATTTTTACATATTTCGAATAGGCTGGTGACACATTGGCTACATCTGAAATTCCATACTTACATGCTAGTGAGTATGTTAAAACAGTATGTGAGAATTTTAGTATGTCCGAAACCTTAGTATGAACCCAATAGTATGTGAGGTGCAAGCACTGGATGCTACGCCAGCATATATGTCCCACAATGCAATGCAGCAGTGACAACAACAACAACACAATGGACAATGGCTTAATTAAATAATTATTGTGTAGCTTCTTATCGGATGCATATCAAGGATGTATTGTTAGATTATTATTATTATTAAATGTATTGATATTACGGATTGCCGGTAGAGGTGAGGTTGGCACGGGCTACCACGAGAGGCTCTCAGGAAGTGTGTCACTTCCGCACTGAGCAGTGTGTCAGAAAAGATGCATACTACATTTATTCACTCAAGAGTATGTTGAATGATAGTACACATATTGAGTATGTAGTGTATAGTATGGAATTTCAGACGCAACGATTCACTTTCTATATAGTAATGTTCCCCACTCAACGTTTTCGAGTTCAACATCCAGGTAAGCATGTGGTTCATTTTGATTTAATGATAAGATAAGGGATTACCAAAGTTCACAAAGAAAATAGTTGTTTCCATTCAATTCAAGTCAACTTTTGAAATGTCACAAAAAACAAATGTGAATTAAACTGTATGCATTTCCATCAACTGGTTTGATGTGAATAAAGTCAGTTACACTGTAGTTTGGAGTAGACAAAGTGGAGGTTGCGAACTGAAAACAACAATTTCAAGGTGAAATTCCTAGCTAATTGTAGTTCTTTCAACACAAAGTCACAGTCTTCATCTTCATCACACATTCAAAGTATGGCGCTTAAGACACTTGATGACATGTGGTTGTTTCGTGAAAAATGAGCAACTCCTTCAGCTGATAGAGACTGTAAGATGTGGTTGAAAGCTCTGGAAGAAAAGCAAGAGGATCTTTAGTTTAGATTATTTTCTGCTATTTCTGCTATTTTCATAGAGCAGAAACTTTCACTGCACACATGCACAAACTTCTCAGTTACGGTTAAAAGACAAAGTGATATTTCTGAACTTCTCTCTTAAATGAAAGTGTTACTCAGATGCTAAATGGGCCCAAATGGTACGTCAAGTGTATAAAAGGGTCTGCCCTCAATAGTGGCGATGGGGAGCTCAGCTGCAGCCCTAAGCAATGCTAAAATTTTGGTTAATTACCTACACAACCTTAAACACTTAATGTGGCCTACAAATTGGCACTCATACAAACACTATGAAATTAGTTTAATAAGCAAGAGTCCCCAGATAATGGATTAGAAGAAGCAGGATGGAAAGGCTAAAGGGCTGTGCTATATTTACCAGCACGCAGCACTCTTATTGTGGGATGTAAAAAGTCTTTTGTTGACATTTTTGCATTAAGTTGAAAAGTGACAGATGAAATAAAACTTTCTCTTTTGCCATCATGGGGCAGCAGCAGTTTATGAAAAGGTAAAATCACCATTTCCCTTCTATGTTAGAGAGAGCATTGTACTCAAACATCAAAAACTTGATACAATTCTCCAGGAGTGGCTAGTATATATTAGGGTGACCATATTTTGATTTCCTAAAAAAAGGGGGGGAGGGTGTTGAGAAATGTTTCCACAACAGACACACTGACAACTGGGGAGGGGGACACACACAGAAGGAAAACCAGACATTATCATTAATTAATAAAAATGTTTTTAATAAAACGCCCCGGACGCCTTGGACGGGACATAAAAAGTGGACATATCCGGGGAAAAGTGGACATTTGGCCTAGTATATTTGGGCTAACAGGGCTAAGCCCTCCCTACCTTTTACAGTAAAAATGAAAAAATATTATTAAAAACCTTAGAACATATTGTTTTAAATTTTGGTTGAACCTAAAGCAGCAACAGCACCAAAAAGTGATATACCATATACAGTTTGTTGTTTTTTTCCTGTGAATGGGCTAAATGTATTCAGCCCAAGCAGCAGGCTTCCATTCACTTTTGATTGACAGGTGCCCTGACACGCCCCCTTCATATGCTGCCCATTTGGGCTAAATTAATTCAGCCCAAAGGCTGACCTTCGGCCAATCACAGCGTGTAGTAACAGTACAGGGGCAGCATGGCTTAGTAGACGATGCTGACGTCTGTCAATACCCACCAGTTCCAGCTGTTGAGGCTCCATCAGACAGCTGAAATCGATGCAAGATCATAGATAATATTATGTTCTCATAATTATATAGTTATTCTGGACGTCCACAATTAGCATCTCCTCGTACATGGTGTGAAAACCATTAAACATCTGAAAAAACCTTTTACTCGGTCTCTTCCCACTGATTATACGATCTGCTACGAACATGGATTATTTTATTTTGAAAATAAACCAGATGTCCTGTACAATCTGCTCTGTCACCATGCTCCATCATTGACAAAAATAGAAGCTCTATTTGTTTTGGCAGGCATTTGCGTTGTTCTGCATTAAGTGGAAATTTGGGGTAAGCTTACATTATTTCTTTGTTCTGTCTCTCTGCATTTTCTTACAGCTATTCTCACAGTTTACCTGGGCTTTCCATTTACCTCCACTTTTTCTAGTACAGAGAAAGAAGAACAAAAAGTTTTCACAGTTGATAAACAGTAATGAAGTAAGGTCACTCCCAATGGTCAGCTTGAGTCAGACAACATGCTGGAATTTCCTCAGTGCTCAGTTTGAAACATCAACTAGAGAGAAGACTCTGAGCTTTCTGCACTGAACTCACAGCAGTTTCCTGCTGTGTTGTCCTGAGAGACACTGTCACATTGACCTTCATTATTGATGCGCAGCATGGACTCCACTGCCACAGAAACCATGTGCACACCTGCCACAGCTCGTCAGTATGAAGCCTCCTGCACCAAAGCCTCTGATGGAGGACAGTCACGACTCCCATCCCATGATGGTAAAGATGCACTCTGCAAAACAGTGACCAGCAGGAAACGTTGACTTTATACTGAATATATCATATACAAGTAATTCAATGCCACACAGAAAAATGACCTTTTTAAAATCTGTCATACATGTGTACCTGCTGTGAGCTTGACATATAAAAAATGTATCTAAGTGATGTAGTTCCAGCAGGCAGCTTCCTGACAGGCAGAGAGATGGATCTGTCCCTCTTTTGTGCCTTTTCAAAATGTCCAAATTATTAATTCAAAGTGCCTTTATCAATCACAGCCAGACTGGATAAATCAGTGGATGCTTTTAATAGTCTTACAGCAAAAAGGAACAGTTGCTACAGGACTGTGATGAGTGGTTTGCACTCTGTGTCAGCGTGACCTGTTAATGAATAAGAAAGGTACACTCCTGGTAAAATCTTTCTGTTCGGCCTATCTTTTCATGTTTTTCTACTTAGTTTTTTCAATCAAACCATTTTTCAGGTTAAACTCAGTGGGTCAGAGACAGCTCAGGCTGACTAACCGGACTCTCACCAGCTGAATGTAGTTCTGCTTAGCTCCACATGGCATTTCACCGAGCTCCACACATTCATCTGGACTTCAAGAGAACAAAAAATGACTGAGGATCGCCGAGCAGGATTTTCATAGATGTGACGTAGCGGCGAAGCGACCGTTTTATTCAGACAACAATGGCTGCTCGCAGCGACGAATCATGCGTCGACACTGATTCTGCTATTTCAACTGTGCTGTCGAATCTATCACATATTCATTCTTTAAAAGATGAACAGAGAACGGTTTTGAAGGCATTTATTGGTGGCAAGGATGTTTCGCTCTTCTCCTGACCGGGATTGGCAAGAGCTTGATTTATCAAATAGCCTCACTGGTGGTTAAGGAAATGAGACAAGTGCAGGACTCCATCGTTATTATTGTCTCCCCGCTGATTGCTCATGATTTAATGTGACGTCCATATTGAAACAACGAGGTATTGATGTTCAAGCAAAGTGGAAGTAAGGGTTCCCTGGTGCCATCACCCACTGGGTGAATGAAACGATTTAATAGCGTATGACTTACATTGCTTCTCTTGTGCTGCAGCCACTCCCCAGTGATGACTCACCCAGGGTTACTGAAGACAAGTGGGTCATCAATTACATCAGCTACAGTGGTGTAGTATGGTATACGGCATATACCCACTAGAAAACAACCCAAGTTACTGTATAACCATGACAAATGTGCAAAGCATGGATTTTATGGGTCCATGATTGACAGGAGCCCAGAGAGTCCCTAATATAATCATAATACAGACAAAATAATATGACATTTATTAATGAACTCACAGTCACATATATATTTTTTCTTTTCAAAGTTTATTTGTTTTGGAACCACATCTCAATGCCCTCCCCTCTCTCTATTTAGTAAAATGGTTCAGTCCAGTTGCTCCATCAGATAGCCTGCAGAGAGCTAACTTTTCACAGACAGAGTGGAGGAGGAGACAGTAGGATGCTTCAAAAGTCAGGGAGGATAAAAAGAAAAGTAAAAAAAAGTTCAGACAGGAGAAAGAAGTGAAGGGTGGACAGTTTGTCACCAGTTCTTTCATAGGCAAGGTTAGTTGTTAGTGGTTCATGTGATGGAAAGTTCTGGAACATTAGCCTGTTGGCTATTCTAACTTTGTCCGTAGTTTATAAACTAGCTCACTATATTAGCTCATATTTCTGAAGAAAACTCTGGATTTATTCATTCAAGTAACTGTCATGTTGTTCTTTTCATGTTTCGTTTTATTTTTCAATATGGGAATTATAATCAAAAATATCACTGTTTTATGTTAAATAGTGTGAGAATTTTCCACTGAAGGGGGACCAGTAACATTTCATTTCATGGGGCTAAAATCCTTTTATACTTTATGCAGTCACACATGGGGTCCAAGTGTACCTACTAGAATAAACCAGACTACACCACTGATCAGATGCATACATTGTGCCAGAGCCAAGTAGCAAAAGACAGGAAATTATTTTGGCATCAGGGTTTATTCTTGGGTATTTCAGTAAAAGCTGGAAATTAACATCTAATTAATACGTAATAATTATGTTTAGTGTGGTGACTTAAGTTTTCATAGAAGAGCCTCATATTACGTCAGTGTTGTAGTCAAGACAACCTGAATCAAGTCAAAACCAGATGGGTCCCACTTGCATGACACACTGAAAATGTGGAACATGCAAACTGTAATAAACAAGCCGTGACGATTCCTCCTCAGTCCTCCTCTGGCAAATTATTGTGATTTATTTAATCATCGTTGCAGAATTTTCATTTTAGTTAATGTAAGCTGAAAAACTGAGTTTGTGTTACCCTGTCATGCAGTTGTTATTACTATGGTTACAGCAATTATTTACAGTCACATAATAAACTCAAGCAATGAACAAGAGGTAGTCCAACACAGACAATAGATCCATAATTTTTACACTATATTTTCACTATAAACATGAGCATCACCTGTAAGTAACTGTCCTAACAGTGTTAGATCCTGACAGGTGTTCATACTTTAGTGAGAGCTTTTGTAAAATGTCCTGCGTAGAGCATCCACTCTGTGCGGTGAGGCATCAAAGCCGAGCGAGAAAAATAAAATGTTAATGTTCCAGGGACAAAAATACACCTGTGTCATCAGAATAAATCACAAAGCAGACCTGAAATGAAGCTAAGGAGAGCATGCTGAGAAGATCTCAATGAAGTAATGAATGAAACATGTAAGAGCTCCCACATCCGTCCTCTTCAGATAATAATTATGGTCGTGCTTGACCTCTCCCTTAGTTGTGGTTTTCCTCTTACAGGATGTTTATGTTCGTAGAGCCTTAGAACTGTTTTGGATCCCAGTATTGTTTTTCCCCCTGTATAGCTGTAGGGTAGTTGAGTGTATAACCTCTTCGGTGTGTCTCTTCCTTATGGAGAAGCTTATCCTCACCTCCTCATGTGCACGCTTGCTTGCCTGAAATCTCAAGAAAAGAACACTCGATTGCAATCTTCCAGGTATGCTATTCGACATTAATGATATACAAGGTCTCTAGTTATACCAGCATGACCATGCTGGTCTACCATCAACTGATCAGTGACTGTATGTCGCTCTTAATCTGAGCTAACTGAGATCATAGGAAGGCCAATATTTATTTTATGCCACCATGTACTTGGAAATGTTCCCTATTATTGTGTGGTGAGTCACTGACAAAAATCAGTGTTTAACAGTGGTAATGCTTATATATTAATAAATCCCATCAGTTCCAGAGTTTTCTTGGGCCTTTCAATAAACTATATTTCAATACTGTTACATTTTCCTGTTTTCAAGTAAAACAGGAAATGATATTGTGTGATAGTAGATATGCTTTTAAAAGCTAGAAATATACACTCTCTCTGCTCTCTGAAATATTTACCATTCATTTATTCATGTCAGGTAATTTATACATTCTAAATAGATCTGTCGATCAAAATTTAGTATAGACACTTCATATAGATCAAAATTCACGAGGACCACACTGTGGAGGCATAAATATGAACTGTATGTAAGGCCTATAATGTCCCAAACAATGTAATCTTCAGGGATTCAGGAAAAGATTCCTCTGCGTAGCTTCTCACATGCTATTCATGTTGTGTGGACCAGATTGTTCCTCTGCAGAGAAAGGGAGCATTCACTTTGCCCCGTACAGGAGGGAATGGATAAATAGAAAGTGTGGACATTTTTCAACTTCAATATATGCCTCTATTCATCCCGAGGCTTCACAATGCTTGTGCTTTCCTCCATCACCCTGAGCCTCAGCCTCACATAATATCCCTTACCTCAGGCTCAGGTAATGGTGGACTTAAAGCTTAGATAAATGTATGATAAAATTGTCTGTCATGTATTGAAAAGAGATTCCTCATTATCTGCCTTGGAAATACATTCTGAGGCTCGAGAATATGAATATTATAGAAGGTCTTTGAATGAGCCTTCTCTCTCAAAGGTTAAAGCTACAGTCAGTAATCTTGCAGAGCTAGCAAGATTTGTAAGTGGCACCTTGTCTAATGCTATGTTTATATGATGACGATACGAACCGAAGACGCAAAAGTGGCGTCACGTCTTCACTTTTTATTCCGCGTTTAGACAAGGTTTCCTGAGTTTTCAGGAGGAAATCTGTGTGTCTACGGTAACGCAAAAGTGCATGGAATTCGACTGGGTGTGCATGCTAGGCAACTCGTTAGTGCTGTGATTTGATATCACACAACACCGCCATGTCCACATGCATGCGTAGAATCTTCCTTCTTATCTTATCTGCACCGCAAAATTTGATAGAGGTAATAACAGATCCTTCTCTGTTCAGTAATACTATCTGTGCAGATTCTGTACACTTGATGAAGTCTCCTGTATGTTTATTAGAGCTGCCAGAGCAGCTTGAAGGTGCGACGCATGCAAATAATCCGACATGTTTGTTTATTACCCTGTACTTGCACATGTATGTGATGTTAATGCGTATGCGTGTGCAGTGTAGACGGAAAAACACCACAGAAGAGCGTATTCAAGTTTTCCACTCTGGAGGGTGGTTCAATTTTTTTTGCGTTTTAAGTCCCAAAAATGTCGTCACCGTCTAAACAAAAGGCACCTCTGATAAAATATTTTGTAGTTTTCACCCTCAAGCGTTCTTCTGTAAACACGGCCTAAGCCTCCTCTAAGCTCCTCCCCCTCCTCCACCTCCCCTCCAAAGCCACGCCCCCTCTCCTGCTGACTTTGTGTTTCTACAGAGGAGTGTGCTGAATATTTCTGGCAACAGTGAAAAGTGCGACAAGAACAGGAGGGCGTGGTCAGGATGAGACATGAAGGCATCTGATTGGTTCTTTCCATTGGGACAGAATGTCAGGGATTGGTCAGAGTTTTTACAGTCCTGTAGCTGTCACACAGGTCTGATTCTTTTCCTTCCTTTTTCTGAACACATCATGTATTGACTGCTCTCAGGATGGAAGAACCATTTCACCCAGTAAAACAAAAAGTGTTTCTGAACAGAATAACAGACTATAGCTTTAAGGAATACCTTTCCTATAATGAAATTAAATCTCTGCACACAATTGTTAAAGGTTAAGCATATCATAGCAATTATGCAAACATTCACAACATGAAAAAGATATAGCGTAAAGTTATTAAACATTTGACTGTCCCTAGAGTTCAGTTTTTCTACAGAGTTGTTAAATGTTGAGGAATATGGGCTGGCTTCCTGTTGATATTTAACCACACACAATGTGGTCTATATATAACGCAGCATGTTTTTGATTATTAACACAAATTACTATTTGTATTCTATTACAAATGAGTTGTTTGTAGAGTGAAATGAATCACTGTTACTATCATGTTTAGCTCCAAAGGACGAATGCTGTAACCAAGCAGCTTTTTCATTCTTATTTAAGCATTATAGTTGTTGCTATTGATGCCTGAGTCGGCTAATGAGGGACCAGATGTTATTGACATTAATGCTTTTCTAACTGCAATGCCATGATGAAATTTCTCACAGAAAATACAGAATGTTCTTTGATGCTGTCCTGAGCTTGTTTGATTAGTCCTTCATTGAGCTGCTGTTTTCCTCATTGACACATTGGCTGTTGTCAGGGAAACTATAATTTACAGGGCTTCATTGAAATGACAGTGACAATAATACAGAAAATCAAAATTTGCCAGTCTTAGGTAACTCTACCTGGAAAATGAGATCATCTTGACAAATTGCTTAATTTTTCTCTATTATTAGCTTTCCACTGTTGTTTTATCTCCTATCCACTGTAGTCTAACTACTCCAGTAAAACAAGCAAAGAAGGCAACTCCATTTTTATATATAAAATGCATAAGTGCATAAACTAGATCTTTGCTCAGTTGTCTGTACCTGCTGGGTTTTACGCTTCAACCCTTATCAGCACTGAATATATTGATTTTGGTACATTTTATGAGAACATTTGCAGTGTTTATTCATGGTCAAACTGTAAACTACACTGCACATTTACTGCCTTATTCTGGTATTTTACACTTTCAACTCTATTTCTAGGTTGCCTAGGATGCAAAAGAGTGGTTGATGCCAAAATTTTGAAGACTGGTCCTGTCTCAGGTATTTGGCTTGTTTAGAATCGGCTTTGCCAGCTAGCTATGGGCATACACAAACCTGTCCAAAATAACCCATAAATGTTCGTTTTAAAACATGTGTAACTCACCGATGTTCACTGATGATCTATGTTAAATACTGAAATGAAACACAGCTTCTGTCGTGTTTTATTAAGCATTTTGTAAATCCTCGAATCCTCCTCCGCCACCACTCGCTCACCACTGAACGGTACTGTGGTGAGCGAAAGAACTGTAACCGAACATAAGCAGCCCCCTTTCCATTTCCGTTGGCAGAGTACTATCAACATTCACTGAGTCTTCCTACAGAAAGCAATGGGATTTACAAAATGCCTATTTAAACACGACAGAAGCTGTATTTCACTTCAATATTTAATATGGAACATCAGTGAACACCAGGAACCACACGGTGAGTGAGTCTCTCACAGTATGTGAGATTAGCTGTGTACGGACAGACAGAAGAGCACAATACACATAATCTAAAATGGAGATTGTTATTATAGCGCTTTTACACTTGAATCAAATACATTTGATGTAAATCTGTTCTGACTCTAGGAGTAAGTCTGTGCTTGAATCTGCAATCATGCGTCACAAGGTTTGATAAAAGTGGTCGCTCGTCTAAATACGTTGATGATGATAGCGTCTAATTAGAGGAGAAAAAAAATTATGCTTACATCCTGTTTAAAGACTCTAAAAATGTCTATTGAACCAACTTGTTTTAGTGGCTTCCTATTAACGTTCAATATTACAAATGCTAGTTTATACCTGTACACACAGATTAGGCAGTAGGACGAAAAACTGAAGAAAACTGAATGAATAACAGATGACCAAACACAATGCAGAGGAAGAGGTGGTGATCAGTATGCCTGTATCATGGAGAGAGGCAGCGGAGGATGGGGAGATGACCATGTCAGGTCCTGTCATAAAGAAGAGAAAGATTCCTGAACCTTGTGACCTCCATGACAGAGGTCTCTCTCTCATAGGCTGATCTGCATTCTGATCAGTGCAGCTATGCAGATATTTGGAGGCTCAGCAGAGCACAATCAGGTGCACCGCTGTGAGAAAAGCATTACGTCTTCCCTTCTTTGAGAAAGGAGAGGCTGAGTTTAGAGTGACTCGCAGACTCTATGTGATGAATAAATAAACTGAAGCAGCTGTCAGAGGATGTTGTTATGATTTAACTAAATGAGTAGTGCAAGGTGGAGATGATTTCTGTGCTCAGGAGCAAACTACCTGTTTGAATCAGAATCAAGTTTATTACCAAGCAGGTTTGCACATACAGTGAATAAGAACTAAGGTCACATTCTGTGACTCTGGCTCCTCCCAACCACCGAGAGTGTTTTCACACCTATGGTTCGTTTGCTCTGGTCCGAATTAATGACCAACTTGTTACGGTGTTGCAAATTGCCTTGAGTTTGGTTTGCGTTCACACAGCAACATTCATAAGGGGACCAAAATGTGTGACGCACGAGGAAACTTCTCTGATCAAATTTCCTGTTGGGAAAACTCCCGCAAGTAAACAAAAAAGAGCAGACTCCAGAGCGCTACTTTTCAATTTTATAATGGAGATAAAGCTACCAGGGTTGTTCTTGCCTCTGGTCATTTTGTATTACAACATTTATACTTATTACTGTAGGCAAATGGTATAGTTTGAAAATGAGGCAAGTCTGAGGCTGGAAAATAATGTCATGATGTCACCGACGATGCATAAAAGACAGTTCAGGCAGAGGCGCGCATTAATCCTCCTGAACTATGACACACTTATCATCCGAAAATATTTACCCAGATCCATCAGGTGTGCGCATGGTCTTCAACACAGCCTTCTCCTCAACCTTCACCTCTTAATCACTGATTTGAACAGAGACGGCAAACGTGGGTCGGATCATGGTTGGTTCATGTTCTCACCACAGTTGAACCACACCAGAGTTTGTTTGGACCAAAACAACCGGACCGAGACCCTGTTGAAGAGGTGGTCTCGGTCTGTTTTTTTTTTGGTCCACACCAGCGTGAGATTGATGTGTTCACACCTTCCCAAACTAACTGCATGTTCATCAAAAGCATATGGTAGAATTAAGTTCATAAGAATCAACTCTGCTTCAATTCTTCAGTCTATTGTCATATACTGTTTATCATGCCAAAGATCAGTCCTTCTGTGACATATGTTAACATTAACTATGGAATAAGTCTACATATACAGCTATGTATAGACCTGCCTGTTGTAGTATTTGTACACCTACATGCCCTGATATCAAAGTTCAACTATGTTGTGTAGTTGGTGAATTCAATTAATCAGTTTTATTCTGTTTTTTTTCTTATTTTATTTGTGTTTGGTATCGTTCTACGACTGAGAGTGAGAAACTTTCAATTAGAAAAGAATTAAGTAAAGCAAAGTAGTATTAACATTAAAATAAGTTAAAAAAAAAAAATAATGTATCTTCAGACAACCTCAGATGGGAGTGGTCAGTTGAACACACTGGACCATCAATAGAGACCATAAAACTACCAGCAAGACAGCTTCAATTCTGGTCTAATCTCCTCCACTGCTCCTCTGCTCTTACTGCCCCTCTCTCTGGTCCACATACTGCAGAGAGGGAGGTTGAATTTAGAAGTCATCCCTGTTTTAGGTGAATTCTCTTATTAACAGTAATATTGGGTAATACCTTAAACTGAGTGTCACCACTCTTCTTCACCTTTTGTGACATTGCATTGTTTGTGATTCAATTAATCTCAATACTGTGGGCGGCTCTGGTTCACTTGGTAATGCAGATCATTTTGTGATTGGAAGGTCACTGGTTAGAATCCCAGCTCCTAGGTGCGTTTTAAAGTGTCCTTGAGCAAGACACTGAACCCCAAATTGCAGCAGTTGGCACCTTACATGGCAGTCTCTTTCATCAGTGTGTGAATGGGTGAATGTGGCATGTAGTGTAAAGCGATCTGAGCTGTAGAGTGGAAAAGCTCTGTACAAATGTATTCACCATTTTTACCAAATACCTATTTTATATGAATTAATGATTGATAATCAAGTCTGCTCTGAATAATAATGCTACATTGGCAACAAAATCACTTTGACTGAAGTTTGGGACCAGAGTATGGTGTCTGCTCACTGCAGTTTCAGTGAAAGTTTTGCTTAAATGATAAACCTGTAGATGAATTTTACAGTCAACTTTCTTATTCCTTTCTCAAAGGCCATATGAATAAAATGTTCAATTTGTTTAGAAATCTTCTGACTCAGTGCTCTACATGTGATAAACAACACCAGCAGCAGTGGGTATTAGCCTTAACCATCATTTGGAGACTGAGTGGTAGTTCATGCCCATGAATCCCATGAGGCATTTCCTATTGACTGGGACACACTGTCTGATAAATAACACTGACTGACCTCTCGCTTTCATTTAATAGCACTTTAGACAGTTGCTGCTCAGTAGCACAAATCATCCATTTCGAATTCAGTCACTGATCTTTGTCCATATATGCAACTTTATTAACCTGTATTTATCTACTGTCAGTGTGGCTGAGTATACAAAGATTTTTTTAACATTGTGTTTCATTATTTACACAGTTGTGCAACAGTTGTGGTTAACACTGTTCAATGGTTAATGTAGTTAGAATAAAGTTGAAAGACTGACTTTTGTATTGATTCACATGGGACTCAAAGACTGAGGGAATTTGACCCATCCAGCTCCATCGAGGACTCATTCTTAACTCTTTGAGTGCCAAAGACCTATATACTCATCTTTCTTTTTTTAGGCAGCAGGCACAAGAGGGCGCTCTCACACACCCTTGAATAATATTGGGGGTTCTGGGATTTGTAGTCGGGACATAAAGATAGTATACACCATAGAGGTCAAAGCAGGAAGTGGAGAAGATCGAGATTAGAGAGCAAAACAAACAAAATCTGGACAATAAGTGGTGATTTTGGTGGAAGTGGCATCTACTCTACCTGTGATAAAACAAGAATGGAACAAAGTAAAGACAAAGTTTTTTTCATGCTAAACCAAAGAGTTTTTTTTTTTCATCAGAGCTATTCTGTGTTTTCAGAGTCATAGTACAAAATATTCTGTGGGTCATTAAATGTGACTCAAAATGGCCAAAAACGCTGGCACAAGGCACTTTCTGTTTTTAAAAAAGGACTGGCACTGAGTAAGTTCATTCTGTATCTGTTGTCCAAAGTGTCTGATGACACTAAACTAATAAATTGCTAAAGGGTATTTTGTACATTAATAACAGGGACCAAGGGCCACCACCATAGCATCAGTATTCAACCCAGTCCCATGGGACATCATATGAACAGCACAGCGTTTTAAGGACATTGCACATTATGCCCTTTCGACTTTTCCTGTACCATTTAAACACCATAAGCTAATGTGCATCATTTAAAAACATTATGTTAACGGCTGCAGTTAAGTTTAGGCAACAAAAGCACTTAGTTATGTTTAAGAAAACGTAATGATTTAGCTTAAAATATGTATTGAAACTAAGTAAAATACATAAGAACAGGAAACACGTCAGAAATGACTCAACAGCTTCATCCTGGATGAAAGTCATGTGTTTGACTCATCCGATTATTACTAACTACACCTACTTATAGCTATTACTGTGGAGAACAGAGGGTACTTTAGTCTCTGAAACATAAAATATATAATATTATCCCTCTGACATTAACTTCAAAACTAAAGTGAAGTGTGAGCGTGAAAGTCTTACTGAGCTGAAAACAAAGAAGTAAGTCAAATTAGAAAGGGCAGTAATGTATGATACCTTGTTAACACCTCTTTGCCAGATTATTTCTACTGATAATTTTCATTTATTGCAGAACCTAATTGTCTGTCTATAGTATCACTTTTTGTAGCTTTAATGCTGTTGAAGTCTTCTGTATCAGTCTGCTCCAGCTCTTTATTGAAGCTCACTGAATTGCAGGACAAGAGGAAGCACAAGAAGGACAGACACAAACATATCAAAGAAAAAACTCTCTTTAATATGCAAAACAACAACAGAACAACAGCCAAAAACTTAAACATAAAACATAAAACTTGAGCTTGAAAACTCTCAAAGACAAGGAAGGCTGAACTCAAAAGAAAGTCAATCAATCTGTGGAAATGCTAAACTTAAAGTACTAAGAAAAGACTGACAAAAACAGCAAAGTCAAAAATAAAAGACAAGGTAGAAACATTCAACAGTGATCTTGATTGTGGATGCAAAGACAAGGACGCTGGGACAATACGAACTGGCACAAGACAAGGTGCGACAACACATTTTATCATGCTATGTTTACATACGGCTTCACTGAAAAAGTGTGGTGGCAATCAATGATGACAAACCAATTTATTCAATCCAATAATAATAATGTTATCAAGGACAGAGGAGGGAGGAAGAACCTTTGCAGATATCACTATGGCAACATAACAGGAATAAGATATCAGTAATATGAGTAAAATTGAATGCATTAAATTTCTCAAATACAAGCTATCCAAGTTCTCTACTGTAGTAGCAGTTCCTCATACATTTCATTTGAGACAACCCTAGCCTATCAAAATTGTACTATACGGTAGTGGACATAGAAATGAGCAAATTGAGCAGCCTGGTCTCATCTAATGATGTATACACAAATAATGTGTATAATTACGGATTTATGACAGTCCAATTATGTTTTTCTGTTTGTTGTAATGTACATCTCAACTAATATAATGAACAATGTTTCTTAAATCTTCACCCTACTCGAGTAGGGTCCAGCTGCAGCCTGGGTGTTCCCGTCATGACACAAGAACGCCTATTGGGCGTTCCTGGTAGCGTTTTATCGACCAATTGCAATAACTTTCGCTATTTTTTTTTTTTTTTGCCAAATCTGAAATCCCTCCTTTTTACCTAATCCTAAGAATTTTCCCTCCTTTCCCCTTTTCTATCCCCTTACCATGTCCTTATTTCCTAACCTTAATGCCCATTGGTGGCTGCAAAAAAGAACATGGCGTTCCAGTCAGCAGTTGGATGATATTGCCCTACTTTTAAAGGTCAAAAAAATGAAATGAAATTTATTCTTAAACATATACTAGGTAACCACCATAGAGGCAACATGCATTCTGTTGTTAGGTCCGCTGGACTAGTTGAAACTGAAGGATTGCACTGACTCGGATAGAAGTCATATTAAATGATAATTATAATAAGATCATTGATAAAAGCTGCACTTTTGCAAACACACATGCACTCAGGAAGGTTGTCTTGCTTCTGAGCTGTAGTTAAGTTGAAGGTTTGTCTCATTTGCGTCAACAGAAGCTCTGTACCTCTCCTACATGTTCATCATTAGTTTTTCAGAATCAGAATCAGAAACAAGTTTATTGCTAAGTAAGTTTGCACATACAAGAAATGAGACTCAGTATGTTTGTGCATGCCACATACTTCACCTGTCATTATTAATGTTATTTGTTGCTTCGTCTAATGATGGTTTTTGCCTCATGCGGGGTATTGGAGGTGCAGATAATGGACTTGGTTACATCTTGAACACACATTCGTTGTTATGGTGACTGTGGCATCCATTAACTTCCCACAATCTCTCTCTCTCAAGCACACACAAGCAGAAACCCACTCTAACACACTATATAATACACCATAAATAAATGCAGTTACACAGTATGAACAGAAATGAGATATAAACAGCTCAGGAAAGGGTTCACCACTTTGTTATGTCTACACAGCTTATTTTATGAGCTAACCTGGTTCTTGTACAGTAGAGAATTCCTGTTAAAGCAGTTTTCACATTTAATTGAACTTAACAGAGAGGACCTGACTTGTGAGTAAATTCCAGGATTACTTGCCATTGCTAGTGCAAGAGCAGAATGACATGGTCAAATCCTCAGGAGGCCAGCATGATAAGGACAGAGCTGCTGGTAAAGCAACACTGTACGCCACATGCAAGGACAAGTTGTGGTGGTGCTCAATGAAAAAAGAGACAGCTCCCTTCTTTTTCCCCCTTCCCCTCTTGTAAATGAAGTGTAAATGATGATTCTACACTAAAACGAACAGCAGTAATGATCATTTCAGGTTGGCTGTGATGAATAGTGAGTGTGTTGGTGATACATGGGAGGCATTCAGGCGAGGCTCTCCTGGAGGTGGTGATACCACAGCTTCCCTCAAGCTTATTAGGATTTTAGCTGAAACCTGCAGTTTGGCTTAAAGGTGATATATCACAGTCTGAGGAGCAGAGAGACGAAGCAGTGCCTCACTATCACACACACCACAAAGAGGATTTTGGGCAACTTTGGAAGCCCAAATAAAAGGATGGAATTCCAAGCTAGAGATTACTGAGTGGATAATAAGATATGGATAAATTAACGAGAACAATGTAAGCTGCAACAACCTCATTTGTTCATTCATATAATGTATATAGGATAATTAACATTCAGAAGGACACAAATAAATTTTGGCATCATGACCGATCAACCCGAGCCCATTGTTGGCTTAAAATCATCCAGTGGATGCTGTTCTGATCTGGTTACTGCCGTTCATTTACTTTTATCAGCATTATAGCATCACATAGCTGGAGAAATTATGAGCTCTGATTGGATGATGTGCAGTCAGTGAGAATCTTCTCTATCATCTAATTCAACAATTTTCACAGCATAATGACGGCTCACCTCTTATCTTCCGACTCTCTTCTGTCTTAGCATTTTGTTCATTGTGTTTCTGGCTGTAAAATTGTTATATTTTAAATGTGAAAATTAAATTTCATGTTGTTAGTGAAACGTAATGCACAGGAGTCCACCCCTAACCACTAACCCTAACACAGCATTTAAAAAAGTGGGTAAGAAGCTGAGAGACCAAACCACAACTACCTTTGAATGATAAAAGTGTTGATGCAGAATCAACAAATACTGCTGATGCTCACAACTAGCTGTGGTAGATTGGAAAATAGTGATGTGGATACCTGACACTGATGAATTTATTATTTATCAAACCACAACTGAGAGAAGATATAGAACTGTCTTCTTCCATATCCATGAAATACACAAGCACATGCTGCCCCACCACCTCCGCCACATCATTAATATCAAGGTCGCTGAAGAGATCTTATTGTATCGCCAGTATGAGTGAAGACTTGATGTGTTGTTGACTCATCCTTGTTAATTCAGTTTTTACCTTTGTCATGTTGGACAATGAGCTTGAACCCTTTCACACTTGTAAAGTGACAAACCTCATCAAGGCTGTCCATTAGGGTAGGCGGTATGAATGGTTCAAACAGTAAAAGCTTGTAGGCAAAGTGTGTGTCACAGGGGAGAAGTGAGTTTTTTGGTATTTATTGTTGGAGTTATTTGCATGTTTTAATCAATTTTACGACATGATTTTAACGTGAAGGAAAGAGCTCACCTCTGGCCTACGGCATAATGACTGAAGTGACCTAGACCTGCAGTGTATTCAACACATTGACAGACATTGAATGCCAGTCTGGGGACAAGAACGACCCAGCGGTGACATATTGGTGGCAGCAAGGTAGGAACAAAATGGGCATAACAGGAACTAAAGATTTAACAGGTGGACAAAGGGAGAGGATAACGCTGCAGATTTAGTAGTTAACACATTTATTCCTCAGAGTTGATGTTAGAAGCAAGAAAAATGCTCCAGGATTTGATGGAGTTTGACAACAAGACCCAAACAGTGATGCCAATATGGAAAAGATATAAATGTTATAAAATCTCCTTTGTATGAAACTTGTATGTAAAGCATACAACAATGAATCCGGATATAAGAGCCTTAGTAAATTCAAACAAACAACAAAAATGAAACTTGCATGATTTAGGTATTTATCAGAACAGTATATGATACCTACAATATCTTTATACCTCGTTTTTATTATCTTGTATGAAAAGAATGCCAACTTTTTTTGTGTTTCTTTTCCGTATGGGTGGCCAGAGGACTGGGTCAGAGCATCTCCAGAACTGCAGCTCTGGTGCTCTGTTCCTGGTCTGCAGTGGTCAGGATCTATCAAAAGTGGTCCAAGAAAGGACCGGTGGTGAACCAGAGACAGGGTCATGAGTGGACAAGGATCATTGATGCAGGTGGGGAGTGAAGGCTGGTCCTGGTGGTCTGATCCAACAGACCAGAGAAGTTAATGCTGCTGAAGATAGAAAGGAGTCACACAGCAAACCTTCAGGGGTCAGAGGTCAGGGCAGGTGCTCATAATGTTATACCTGACCGGTGTAAATGAAAATGGTCACATTGTGTGGAACAGGAGGACTCCACTAATGAAATGCTTGAAATCTGTCAAGGATTCTATCTCAGGAATGGGCCATAATATGGCTTTCATATACTCTGATGGAGTGCATATCGCTCCTGCTTCATGTCTGAAGTCTGAATTTCTCTTCATTTGAGCTGGCTATATTTGCAAGCACTTCTTTTATCTTTGAGTAGTTGTGGCGTAGAGCTTTGGTGGCATCTGCTTGACAGCTCCATTATGTACCTGAGAGAGATTGCGGTGTGAAATTTCTTCTATTTGGGTGAGTGAAAAGAACAAAATGTATTTTATGACTGTAACATAATAAAGTAATGGGTTGCTGGCCTCTATGGCATTGACTCCAATGAAGTTCATGGAGTGAGTTTTGCAGAGTACATAATATAGCCTATTAAGTCAACCAAGGCAACAACACATTCTGCCAAACCTCTGTCCTTGAGGCTCTTAATTAGCAGGAGAACGTGCAACAATTTCACCTTCCTTGTCAACACATTAAAAAATTAATGTAAGTTGATCAACGTTGGGGTTCTGGGGTTGACAACAGCTGATCACTGAATCTTAAAGGAGGATAAGGATGAGGCTTATTTATGAAGCCCAACTCTCATTATATCTTAACAGCAAACAAGGGATTGGTCTTGCTTTTGAAAATACAAACACACGTAATGTTGAACTCCTGTCATTGCTTAGACCTCAGCTGATGTTTTATCCACATTTCAACAAAGACAATTAAGTGTTTTATCCATATTTGTTTTAAGGAACGCTTAACTTTTTCCTCAATACAAATAGGTTCTTACATCATTTCCTTAAACTACTGTTTGAACTTATTTTATTGCATCTAACACCAATTCATAATCCATTCACACTTTGAAATGTTCCACATGTTCACTGGGAGTAGTCGTTCAATAATGGGCCGCCAGTGGCTGCAGTATCAGTATCTGCATGCAGAATGTAGTGTGCCAGTTTGGACCAAAAAGTCCAGGGCTGAATTTTTGTCCTAGTCCAGGCCTGTGTTCATACATTAGGAGTTCAGTATATTCAAAACAGCCAATTTGAGAAAAAGATGACTGAGATCTCATAAAATAACCCATGTTTTCCAAATCATTCAATGTCCTTGAGCTGCTTTTTCATGTCGACAAAAGAGCTAGCGATGCAGTGTAGCATCATCTTTTCACCATCAAGCATTCACACCCACAGTTGCATTCTTTAGTTACTTGAGTGGATTTTTTTTTATATAAACCGTCTAATATTCATCAAAATCAAGATTTTTAGGCACAAAAATCCACATGTATGAGCACAGAGAATAAATAGCAATGTTAATAGGCAGTTAGGAAAACCAACAAGGAACAGCTGCTCTCTGAGGTTTTGCTTTATATTTCTGGGGTTAGGCAGCATTTTGTCATCATGCCTCTTGTCATAGCAACCTTTTGTTAAAGTGGTATTCTCAAAGATTTGCACTATATATGTCAATTTGAACAATGAAAAAAGGCCATGAGTTATGAATTTATGGGATTTACTCTTAAAATGTAAATTTCCCCATTTTTTGACTATTAAAGGATTATCTTTTATTGACATAAAAAGAAATGATTCAGAAAATATAATCATGTTTACCTGGAAACTAAATCAAACAATGAAATAATCAAGAATTATCCATATGCTGTTGAATGTCATTTATTTAAGTAATAACAGCCTCTATGCCTCAGCCATTACTGTGGAGGTAACTGTGAAGTTGAAGCACAGACTACTTATAGAAAGTCTAAAATAAGATAATAAGATATATTTAGTTTTCCTCACTTTTATTACTTATGTAATTTTTATAAAGAACCGTACAGTTCAAGACATCATCATTTGATGCATTATAGCTTTAAGATACCCTTTGTTGAGTTTTGGCAGGTCAAAACATGCATTCTTCAAAAGACATATTACATGTTACAACACTGGATGACTTTGAGCTAAGGATGTGGCCTAAAAATCTCTATAGAGTAGATGTTTTCAAAAAAATGGGAGGTAGGATCCAAAGAGAGGAAACTTTAAATGACTTACCGTACTATAAAAGAATATCAAATAGCCTAAATGTGTGTAATTTGGTTCAATAGATTTTAGGTAATTTACACAGATTGTTCCATTTTCCCAGGGTCAGAAACTAGTATTTGCCTGAGGAAAGATTGGTAGTCTGAAGTATTATTAGCCTATTTTGGCTCAGTTTGTGTTAAACATAAATTGAGGTACTCGCTCCGGCTTCCTCCCACCATCCAAAAACATGCATGGGGATTAGATTAATTGGCTAATTTAAATTGCCGTAGGTGTGAATGTGAGTGTGAGTGGTTGTCTGTCTCTATGTGTCCTGTGATGAACTGGAGACTTGTCCAGGGTGTACCCTGCCTTCCACCCTAAGACAGCTGGGATAGGCTGTTTCTTTTATTATTACTGTCATTATTATTATTATTGTTACAACCAGGAGAGGGACATGCAGCGTATTTAGCTGCAGAAGTTACAGCATGTCACGAAGTAAGAACCCCTAATTAAAACAAAATCACTGAATGTGAGAAATAATTACCTTGAGATAGTAGTTAGCACTTGCACACACTCACTCACACACACGTGTACACACACACACACACACACACACACACACACATTTGCTTAAGTAAAAACAGCAATACCACACAATTAAATAGTCTATTACAAGTAAAATTATATTCAAAAGTAAATGTAAGACTATAGAAGTCGTCAAAGTGAAGTGTACATAAAGTATTAAAAGCTGAGGTAGATGTTTTGTAGAATTTGTACTGTTGTTCAGTCCAGAGCTGGATGATAAACAGCTTTCACTCTCAGTGTTGTTTGTTTACAACTGGATATGCAACACCATAACTTTTTAAGAAAGCCTACAGGAAGTTAGTCAGGAGTTGAACATAGCACCAGCAGCAGACCCAAGCTTAGACACTGAAGCACTGAAGTGGTCAGCTTGACATGCAGGTGGAGGGCCACTCATAGAACTGAAGTTACAGCCAGGTAAGTCCTATTTCTATTTTAGGAAAGCTTTCATTTTTGTAATTACCAAAGGTGAAGACTGTACTTGATATGATGGACTCCCATCTGGGCCCAGACTCTCAAGTAAAGGTGAGGGATAATAATGGAGATGCTACTCAGGGAGAGAAGCAGAACTGTAACATTTCCTATTCTCTTTCCACTCAAGAAACCAGAAAGGAAGCTGCCGCTATGTAAGAAAGAAAAAATAAATGTGGAGAAAAAATCTGAAAGAGAAAGCATATGATCATTGCTTCTTTATGTTTACGATTTCATATTTCATTCTGCTTATTGCAACATTCACTATCCACCTTTTAAAAGCATGCTCCTTACTGCCTGGTGATGCATGCTGTATTAGAGGACTAATAAGAATATATGGACAATATTTCAGTTTTCTCAAAACCCCCAAACTCTGTTTTTGTTGTTGTTTAGATTTGCTGGCCGTCAACAGAGTACTTCACTAAAGTCCATTAGAATGTAATTAAATTCAGAATGAATTAGTGTCAGTTCATCACTCTGATGCTCCCAAAGCAATACTGAATGCACTGTTTAAAGGCTGGTGAAATCTTTTTCCAGTCTTACAAATGTTTTGTTTACTTCATTTTAAATTATTCACCACACTGGAAAACCCTGCGGGTATTTTTCTTGCACACAGACATCAATTTCTCACCTCAGGGAAGAAACTTTGCTCCTTTTTGACTTCTTACATAAATGTCAAGTTTGAGTGAAACCCTCTTGTTGCATTTATTCAGTGATGTTAGAATAAATGAACTGATGAATTTTATGTAAGTCCATTTGTTTTTGAGTGAGGTTGAGGTTGTTGGACTTTGGGTCCTTTTGTGTTCATGGAAGAGGTCAACAAATCAGTCTTTGTGTAAAGGTTAAAGTCTGCACTCCAGAGGAAAGCTGACAAACAGAGCTCGTGCTGAGGTGGCAACGTGATTTATTGAAGTTACTTTGCATCAGTGATTCACACAGGATGCATTTTTTCATGCAAAAAGCTTCATATCGGCACAGAGGAATTTACTTCCAGGCAAAGCTTTTAACAGAAAACGGGCCACCCCCGTGTACATCACTTTTCTTTTGTGGTTTACAAGCTTCAAAAAGCACTTTGAGAATAAAAAGCATACTTAAATAAGGCAACATTGCAAATTGCACTTACCAACATATACAGACTGATCACATCAGTTTCTTAAATACTGGCACAGAGAGTAAGGTTGCTCTATACTGTACATCACAGTGCAACATATTTAAGGCGAGGATAAAAGCAGCTAGTTAAACAACACCGAGGTAAAAATACATTCAGCATTAACATGATGAAAATTAGATCTCTATAAAGTAAGGTGTGCATGCTGAGAATGAGAACAATCCACATGTGCAAATTTACACAGATATATAGACGAACTATCAGTTGACGAGAGCTTGGAATGGAGATAAGTGATGCCGGAGTCAGAGTGGACTGATGGTGGCATCAGGATCTGCAAACAGTGAAGCAGCTCTCTGGTCAAAGCCTCTCTCTGGCTGTCAGGCATCATGGGCGAAATCAGAAGCAAGGGTCTACAAAAAAACTGCATCCCTGATCGGGTAAGGTGCACAATACAACTGTGAATACATGCCACACAAAAGGTCACCCTGAATTGTTTGCACGTTTTTTGTGGGCTCATATAAATTATAAATAAATAAAATCCAAACTTTCTTTCTTATTTAGTGCCATATTTTGTGCTTGAGACATATACATTTTCCAGATTTCTCCATTTGAAAGCCATGAATGTTTTTTTTTTCAGTATATTCTCTACTGACAGCAGTTATCCTCATTACTGAAAATATATAACCCCGTAAGTGGTTTTACAACTGTAGAGCCCTGCATTTTAAATGTCACGTGTAATCAGAAAACAGCCTGTAGTTACTGTGCTGAGCAGCTCTGCAAAGAGAGGAAATGTTGTTTTTGTCTTTGTGCTCTTGGTTTTTGGATTTCCAGACACACCAGTGTTCTTCCTGCACAAAGAGTATAAAATATTACTTATTATCTTTGCAACAAAGTACTCCATTTCAAGTAACCTGTTTCCCCATGCTGGATTAATAAAACTTTTAAAATTCCACCTCTGTAAAAAGATAAAAGACTAGTTCGGCAGGATGTTCCCTGTGCTTGCCTACATCTCCTACTTCATGATTGGCACATAATTCATTCATTGTGCATTCTTTACATTCATTGTAATGCAGAACACAATGACTATACAATAGGCATACCAAGCACTTTATGCAGTGTACAAAATACTGTCATAGTTTCTGTTAGGAGCTGCATTACACTCTCACATGGAGGTAGTCTGTCATATAATATGTTAATCTCTTTGCTAGACATCCAGAGTACACATAATCACAACAGCTGCGACATTTATGAGCCATATTCCACGTAGATACATAAAGATCTTCAAAATTTCTGATTTTTTTTGACAGTGTATAACAAGAAAAGTGCAGTAGGTTTCACAACATCAGAGTGAGACAGCGAAAAGATTTGTAAACGAACCACAGTTTGAGCATGGTGTACACCCTGGCGACATTTACTTCAAATTGCACTTTAGAATGGTGTTTACTACAAAAAGCATGCCTACAAAGCCATACTCTATTTTACATGGTGTCTGTAAACCTACCTCTTCAGCAAACTGACTCATAAACGCAAAGGTGGGCGACCCTAAATATCAATCATTAACAGCTGAATGTCAGAGTACAGGGCACGACAGAGCCACACCAGTCCAGTTATTCCTGCTCAAAGTCCTCAAAGTTGGTGACATTTCAGTGACATTTTTGACTGTAGCTGCCAAGGCCGATGATCGTCTGACACAAAGCAGACTAAACACACAAGAGAGCATGCGAGCAGCAGAAAATCTCTTTGAAGGTCTTCCTCATCTCCTGGCTGCGAAAGGCGTAAATGATGGGGTCGATGACGGAGTTGCACATGATGAGGATGAGGTACATGTTAAAGTGGGACATGAAGCAGGTGCAGTAGGGGTTCCTGGGGCAGGTGATCATGAGGATGAGGTGGAGGAAAAAGGGCGCCCAGCACACCACAAACACCCCGAGAAGGATGGTGAGGGTGATGGCGCCCTTCATGTTGGCTCGCTGGTGGATTGGCGCATTGCCTGGCAGCGCTGCGATCCGCTTCATATGCAGGCGCGCCAGCAGGAACATGTGGACGTACAGTGACGCCATGAGGACCAGCATGGTGAAGAACATGGTGATGAGGCATATGAGCACTGTGGTGCTCTCTGAGTAGATGATGAACAGGATGCCGGACACGGTGCAGCACGTCCAGATGCTGATGATGACCAGCATTGCTCGTCGCAGCGTGACAATGTTGTGGTATCGCAGCGCGTAGAAGATGGTGATGTAGCGGTCAACGGCGATGGCCAGCAGGCTGCAGATAGATGCCAGCAAAGAGCTACAGATCATAGAGTCAAACACATTGTCCATGTTCTTGATCAACGCAACAGGGATAGTCAGGTTGCCCCCGTTGATGAGCGCTATGACGATAGTCTCGGAGGCATTGGAGACACTGACAAGCATGTCAGCAACGGCAAGGCTGCAGATAAAAAAGTACATGGGTGAGTGAAGGTTCTTGTTCTTCACTATAGCAGCAACAACCAGGATATTCTCCAGCAGGCTGACGATGCCCAGAGTGAGGAAAACCTCTGTGGAAATCAGCAGCTGCTCGTAGCATCCTGCTGAAGAGTCCTCCTCGGCAGGTAAGTCTTTGTTGAGTAGCAAAACGCCCGAGGTCTGGCTCTTGTTCATAGTGTGCCCTTTCAAATCCCCTGTCTTCTTGGTTTATCTTCTTTTTAGTTACTGGCCCATCTGCGCACTCCTCAGTCCAAATCTTCCTTCTTCCCCTATTCACCATTCAGATTTACCTTCACACATCTGCTGCTGTTGTTACGTAAATCACAAACAATCCCAACACTCTCCTCCCTCATCTCTCCACTCATATAAATGCCCCCTACAAGAGACGTCAGAGATTACATGGAAGGAGTGAAGAAAAAAAGTGCAAGAGGCTAATAAACAGTGAGCAGGAACATGAGAAGCAGAGAGCGCCAGCAGCTCGCTCTGACAGCGCATGCAGATCATCCCTTAGTGAGCTGCTGTGGTCGTCCTTCTCTGGCTGGCTCTCTGCTGTTATACCAGGCACACACACACACACACACACACACACACACACCCACACTCCTGGAGTTTTGTTCGTCCTATCCGCTTGCTGATACGGTGGGAGGAGGAGCAGAGTTTGGCCTGACGCATGAAAGAGCAAATATAAAAACAAATAGATTTTGGAAATACATTAGAGGGTTTTGTCACACCTCATCCTTTAGGCTACACCTAAAACAATAAATGGATATATGAAAATTTAAAATGAAGCGTCCACATTGTTCATTTAATGATACGTTCAGTAGGAGAGCTGGCGTCCAGGAGGTATTTTTGTGTGTGCAATGTGTGTGTTTTCATTTTCCAGTGTTTCTCTCGCCAGGCCTTTTTCTCCTTCTTTTCCTTTATCTCGCTGTCATGATGCACCAATACGTGGTTGTTAAACCTCCTAGCAACTGTGTTGTGTTTCAGAGCAACAGTCAGTGAAGGTAAACTCCACAGTGTGTCATGTGACTGCTCCTCAGCCCAGTTCTTCCCAGTTGGCCAAGCACTGCTGTGCATGATCCCATTACCCCGTGCACTGCTCCCCCAGTACTGTACTGGACTGCTCTACAAAGTTTGTGTTTTTGTGTGCTCTGTCACAAATAGATGACACACCTACAGGAGTTGGACAATGAAATTGAAACACTGGCCAAGTTAGTGTTGGAGGTTTCATGGCTAAATGTCACCAGTCTGGTGGCCAAACTTCACATTGCACCAGTAAGAGCAGAGTGTGAAGGTTCAATTAGCAGTGTAATAGCACGGTTTTGCTTAAAATATTGCAATCCACACAACATTATGGGTGACATATCAGAGTTCAAAAGAGGACAAATTGTTGGTGCACGTCTTGCTGGCGTATCTGTGACCACGGTATCCAGGGTAATGTCAGCATACCACCAAGAAGGATGAACCACATCCAACAGGAGTAACTGTGGACACAAGAGGAAGCTGTCTGAAAGGGATGTCTGGGTGCTAACCCTTGTATCCAAAAACATAAAACCACAGCTGCCCAACTCACTGCAGAATTAAATGTGCACCTCAACTCTCCTGTTTCCACCAAAACTGTCCATCAGGAGCTCCACAGGGTCAATATCCATGGCTGGGCTGATATAGCCAAACCTTTGGTCACTCCTGACAATGCCAAACGTCGGTTTCAATGGTGCCATCAGGGAAAATCTTGGGCTGTGGACAATGTGAAACATGTATTGTTCTCTGATGAGTCCACCTTTACTGTCTTTCCACATTTGGGAGAGTTACGGTGTGGAGAAGCCCCAAAGAAGTGTACCACCCACACTGTTGCATGCCTAGAGTGAAGCATGGGGGTGGATCAGTGATGGTTTGGGCTGCAATATCATGGCATTCCCGAGGCCCAATACTTGATGCTAGATGGACATGTCACTGCCAAGGACTACCGAACCATGCTGGAGGACCATGTGCACCATGTGGATTCGACAGACTCACGTATTTTTCAAGCATTATGGGGAATGTACGATAGCTCAGTGACACAACACACAGAGAGAGAGAGAGACACATGAAGCAAATGCTACCTGTTCCGTCCTCTGTACAGTAGATCTGTTGTTACTGTAACATGTTGGACACACATGAGAGCTCTTCTTCTCAGCTGTTTTGCTGCACGTATTCGTCTTTGCAAAATTACGAGCCTGATATTGTAAAGCTCATGTTGCCTCAAACGGTCTTGACGCTCAAACATTTTTGCAAAAAGTTGTAACTGTATAAACTATATTGCTATAAGGATAACGAGAACAGCACACAAAGTCTCCATTGTTTATGTCGGCCTACTTTCACTTTTGGGCTTCCTGTTTTATCCCGCCCACACGTTTACCGTCCAGTGGTTGAACGACCTTAGCACATGTGTTATTCTGGTCCTGTTGCAATTAATCACAGTGTGAAAGTGAACCACACTAAAAAAATACATAATAATAATTTGGTCTGGACCAAAGCAAGTGAACTAACGGACCTATCTGGTGTGAATTATGCCCTAAATTGCACCCTGGGAAAGACCCCCTTTGGAGCACCCCCACCCCCTCCTGGCTGTGATCACACCCACAGCGGCGCAGCCCTCCCTCTCTCAGATCTGCTGGACTGGTCGACCAAATTTACAAAACTGATCTAACCCTGCCTCTGCGCAGTGAAGGCTCTTGCACTTTTTTCACATTGTGAAGTCAAATCTTCATACAATGAGCAGTAAGAGGGATGAGACCTTGAACATAGAGGCAGATAGAACACGACAGAATGGTGTCTTGCTAAGCTGAGAAACAAGCACGAGTCTGAAGGACAATGAAACAACTTTCTTTCAGAACACTAGACAAAGATATCCTGCCACAGCTACTGACAGGTAAGATTCAGCCTTGAAACTTCATCCTGACAACTTGCATTTCCACACCCACATAACATGAACGACATATATCCAATGTAACCTTTGTAAAAACAAATAAACAGCCATCCATTAGCCAATTCTGCTCAAATGCTGCTGTAACACACTGCCTGCTGCTGCTGTTCATGACAAACTCCACTCACACATAGTCTTAGATAAGACAATTCAGTCTAGAGTCTTTTGTTATTAGCTGGGATTGGCTCCAGGCCCCCTGAAAAGGATAAGACTATAAACTACATAGACTAGGTTCCTTTGGAAATTCAAACCCCAGCTGCTACTGTCTAAATGTTGTCGTGTCTTTGAGCAAGGCACTACTCCCCAAGTTGCTCCAGAAAGATGGGTTAAATGCAGAGGTCAAATTTCATGTAAGTGCCTTTCATGTACTGTATATACAGTATGTAATACAATTTGTCTTTTCCTTCTGGTTCTTAATCGTAAATCTGTGTAACCTTAATGTGGGGGTCATATATAAACAGTAGGTGCAGTGGTGTAGTAGTTAGCACTGTTGTCTCACAGCAAGAAGGTACCGGGGCCTTTCTGTGTGGAGTTTGTTCTCCCCGTGTCTGCATGGTCCCTCATAGTCCCTCAGATCTGATGGATTTGTTTCTTTATGTGGGAATTACACGTAAGATCTCCTTCTGATTCACATCTGAAGAATCTAATGAGTGTAAAACATGAGAGTAATACCCTAAATTGCTCCCAATGCTGCACATTGGTGTATGAATGATAGTGGATGTGTACTTTCCTCTGGTTATCAGTGTATGAATGTGTGTGTATGTGTGTGTGTGTGTGTGTGTGTGTGTGTGTGTGGATGGGTGAATGTGATATCTTAAGTAAAAAACACTTTGAGTGGTCAGATGACTAGAAAGGTGCTGTGTTGTACATTCCATCCATTTACTATGTACTGTGGTACTCAGAAACTGTTAAAAGAATCCACGCTCCCAATGATGTGTCTTTTGAAATCGGTTACCATGGTAAACATGAATAGCACTGATAATTACCACAGTCTCTTTGGTAACTTAATGACCTTCAACACTGTGCTATAGATTACACTGGGGAACACAATTTTTGTTCAGTTAGGTCTGACAGCTGTTCTTAACTAATTTTTGGGTGCGGAATCCAAAACTGATTTCAGTTTTTCTGTATCGTGTCAAGATTTTAAACTATAGGATCCCCTTGTTTTTAAAAAATATGAAAAATACTGGCACTGGAATTTCAGCTGAATGAGGCATTGGTCTTATAGCTGACGGTAGATTAGGATACTCGGCGGGATTTTCATAGATGTGACATAGCTGTTTTGATTTTCCCTGCATTACTCTCATCAGAGTCACAGGTTGGTTTAGATGTGAGTGGTTGAAGTAGCACGTCATTAAAGATGACGGACAAGTGGTTTATCCAATCACATGCAAGGATTTTTGATAAGGCCCCACCTTCTGAAATACATCTCCAGTGGCGCAGTCCCAGATGGGTGGAGCTAGGCAACAGTACATTCATCTGGCGAGAGTCAGGTTAGTGAAGGTGACCGGCTTTCCCAAATCCCTATAAGGGAGATAAATTATATTTGTACAATGTAAATGGTCGTCATGCAGAGCAGCCTTCTGCCCTCTGCAACACAATTTGATCCAGGCCAGTGTGACATGCACATTATTAAAATGCCCATGCAGTACATTAGGTTTGTTGTTATTTCCCAGTGTGTATACCTGTACGTGCCCTGAAGGTCAAACTGACATGTTTCCACTGGTCTGTAGTATGTGTGCAAACATGTCTATCTGAGTTTGTGTATATCTGTGTGTCTCTCTTTAATGAGGTCTAACATCCTGCTGATGAATCAAAGCTCTATGTAGCTGAATATGACAGAGAGAGAAAACAGGACTGATTCACTCATGCAGCAGCAGAGGGAGGAGATTTTAAAGTCTGCCTGATACAAGAAGAATTTTTTTTTTCTCAGAGGCCATTGTGTAATTGATCATTTGTCACAGGCTTGCCAAACCCTACTAAGGTGGAAATGCTGCAAGTCTCCTTATTTCTGAGAGTGCATGGTGTTGTTGAATGTTGCCCCTGAACATCATCTGTGAATTCAGTCTCAGCGCAAAAGAAAAGCAAATCACAGTGGGGAACACAATTTTTGTTGAGTTAGGTCTGACAGCTGTTTTAACTAATTTTTGGGTGCAGAATCCAAAACTGATCTCAGTTTTTCTCTACCATGTCAATATCATGTTTTCTTAAAAAATAAGAAAATTACTGGCACTGGAATTTCAGCTGAATGAGGCATTGGTCTTATAGCTGACAGTAGATTAGGATATTCTATTTTACTTTTATTTTTCTTGTTAAATCCTTTTGTTTTCACCAAACAAAAGTAACAGTCTGTGCAATGATATTATTGCTCTCGCCAAACCATGGGGATACCAAGTGCCAACTTTTCACATGTTCCTTTGGTCCACATCCGTAAACACTTGACACACTGTTTTAATCACTTTGTGAGGGGCCCATGGCTTGTCCTCATCACAGAGTTTTACTTTAAAATATGCAAAATATGATGTTTGCCCTCTGACTTGGAATGGGGAAACTACCACAAATACCATGGTTACAAGGTTAAGAGAAAAGCCAGCACAAATCCTCTTAATTCCTGCTATGCTAGCTCTCCAATCATAATCAGCTGGCAAGTCTTACTACAGCTGGTGGAATTTTGCTTATCTGGAGGGTAAGCTGTGGAGAAAAAACTTGACATGCTAGGAAAAAAATGACTGCAAATTTGGAATCAGCATGCCAATTTTAGTTTTAATCAACGTAAAAATCTAACTCAACAGATTTTTTTTTTTTTTCAAATAGTCTTATAGATAGGCAGTGGTGGACAGTGATGAAGTACATTTACTTGAGTACTTGATGACTTTCACTCCACTACATTTGAAAGACAAATATTGTACTTTCAACTCCACTACATTTCTAGGAAGCTAACAAGTAATCTAACGTGTTACTATTTCCAAACCATTAATCAGATTATCTGCTACTAACGTAAACAGTAGCTACATGTTTTGTTACATGTCTGTAAGGCTGGAAGTGCTGGGAACACTAAACTTTTGAGGTTATGATGAGCTGAGCTCCAAGTTCTGACTTCCAGTGAACACACCATAAGGCAAACTCTCACTCCCCAGGGTCCTAAAGAGGAACCTGTATCAGCCTGTTGATCATCATGGAGACCATTGTCTAGTATGTCTACTATGATCAAGCCCAAATTTGAGTTGAAATCACATCCATCCATCCATCCATTATCTACCGCTTATCCTCATAGGGTCGCGGGGGGGCTGGAGCCTATCCCAGCTGTCTTAGGGCGGAAGGCGTTGAAATCACAAAATAATAATAATAATAATAATAACAATAATAATAATAATAATATATATTGATTCCATTAAATTAATACATACATTGTGGACATTACTGCTAAAAATTCACACAAGTGAGTTTTGGCAAAACCGGTTGTCATTTTTATGTTGAGGCAGCAAGGGTTTCATTAAAAAAAAAAATCAACAAAAAACTCAGCAATGGAGAATTTAAGCTGAGAAACCAGAGCCCCATGGCCATATCTAAGCTCAATGTTTGAGATTTTGGAAATGGAAAATTATTTCTATAATTTGAAATATCTTTTGTGTTCATCATGAACAAACTACATGTCTGCATTCAAGAGCTCACCATTTAACGTGACAAGCCATGCAGCAATGTACTGATATTAGAAAAAAATACTTTGTACTTTTGAATACTTAAGTATTTTCAAAAGTAAGTACTTTAGTACTTCCACTTTTTGACCAAGCAACTTTTACTTGTAGTTGAGTAAGATTTGACCACGAGTATCAGTACTTTAACTGATAGTACTGGAGCTGAGTACTTTGTCCACCACTGTGGCAAGAGTTAACACAGACTAACCCGTCATCATAATTAATCTGATTCATCATAATTAATCCACACGGACATCACCTTCATCCATCGCTGGAGATACATCCCCTATTGGCACTTTTCCACAGGCGTGGTATGGAACGGTATGGCACAGCTTTACATGGTTGTGATGCTTTTCAACTAGTACCTGGTACTAGGTACTTTTTTTCTATTGCTATTGTTACACAGAAAATGGCATCGCAGAAAACAACATCATGCTCGGTCGAGGAAGTGGTGTTGTTGCTCTTCTTCTTCTTCCTGGCTTTCTGTGTTGCATGTACATGATGTCATGGCAGTTTCGCCAAGTCCCGTCCAACAATATAAAATGTTTATATATGTTCAGAAACCATGATGATTATAAAAAGCAGCAATGTAAAAGGCCACTCAAAGACAAAGCACAAATGTTATGTGCAACATACCTACTCAAATCTTAAGTTAATTCACAGAAAATAAAGATTCTGAGCTGCTTTATCAATGCAAGTTAGACAGAAAGAATGTGTTGGATTGTTTCAGCACCATGGAGAGAGAATATGTTGAACTGGACTTGCCCAGGGAAAAGTGGTGGGAATGTTAATATTATATATTTAAAATAGGTGATTATTGTGTCAGTGCAAGCATACTCATTTGGAAAACATTCAGATTTCATTCAGCTCAGCGCTGATCCTGAGAAAACAACCCTGTGCTCAAGAGGTTTAATTAAAAAAGCACGTGTACCCAGCCTTTAGCAGCACATACATTTTGTTGGGATCTGCTGTTGTTTGGATAATTAGGGAGCATTTTTATCAAGGGACATATTACTCATTTGTTCTTTTCCTGTGATGTCACCAAATAATACATTTTCTTAATACCTGCCTAGTTTGGCAGGCCCTCTCAAACAAAGCTAGTTAAAGCAGAGCTGGAGAAAACTTTAAAGAGCCTGCTTGAGTTGACCAATCACAACAAAGGGCCAAGTGGCCAGTTAGAGCAGACTGGCAGGGTAGGGCATGAGGCCAGACACAGTGTTTCAGACAAAGGCTGCAGCACAGCCGGGAAGAGAAAAATGAAGTGTTTTAGCATGCATGCGTCTTTACTTGTGGCCTCTGGGAGAGATAATAGCAGAGACTATTACTTTGAACAGTACCCAGGAGTCTTCAGCGAGAAAGCAGAGACTGGAGTTTTTACTTGCATTCAGATAACACTGGGGAACAATCTGAAAAAAAAAAATCTGTTGAGTTAGATTTCTATACTGATTAAAACTAAAACTGGCATGCTGATTCCAAAATTGCAGTCAATTTTTCCTGGCATGTCAAGTTTTTTCTCCACAGCTTACCCTCCAGATAAGCAAAATTCCACCAGCTGTAGTAAGACTTGCCCACTGATTATGATTGGAGAGCTAGCATAGCAGGAATTAAGAGGATTTGTGCTGGCTTTTCTCTTAACCTTGTAACCATGGACATACCGTTGTAAGTTCTATTTTGGTTTATGCTGTTTTTTTCTTAGTGTTTCATCTTAGTGTTTTATTTACATAGGTATATATTTCCTTTGTTCCAGATCATGTCTGCTCCTGCTACTTCTCGTTGTAAGTGCCTAAACAACCCTGACTGCTTTTGCTATATTTGTGGTAGTTTCCCCATTCCAAGTCAGAGGGCAAACATCATATTTTGCATATTTTAAAGTAAAACTGTAATGAAGACAAGCCATGGGCCCCTCACAAAGTGATCAAAGCAGTGTGTCAAGAGTTTATGGATGTGGACCAAAGGAACATGTGAAAAGTTGGCATTTGGTATCCCCATGGTTTGGCGAGAGCAATAAGATCATTGCACAGACTGTTACTTTTGTTTCGTGAAAACAAATGGATTTAACAAGAAAAATAAAAGTAAAATAGAATATCCTAATCTTCTGTCAGCTATAAGACCAATGCCTCATTCAGCTGCAATTCCAGTGCCAGTAATTTTCTTATTTTTTAAGAAAACATGATATTGACATGGTAGAGAAAAACTGAGATCAGTTTTGGATTCCGCACCCAAAAATTAGTTAAAACAGCTGTCAGACCTAACTCAACAAAAATTGTGTTCCCCACTGTGATTTGCTTTTCTTTTGCGCTGAGACTGAATTTACAGATGATGTTCAGGGGCAACATTCAACAACACCATGCACTCTCAGAAATAAGGAGACTTGCAGCATTTCCACCTTAGTAGGACTTGGCAAGTCTGTGACAAATGATCAATTACACAATGGCCTCTGAGAAAAAAAAAAATCTTCTTGTATCAGGCAGACTTTAAAATCTCCTCCCTCTGCTGCTGCATGAGTGAATCAGTCCTGTTTTCTCTCTCTGTCATATTCAGCTACATAGAGCTTTGATTCATCAGCAGGAAATTAGACCTCATTAAAGAGAGACACACAGATATACACAAACTCAGATAGACATGTTTGCAAACATACTACAGACCAGTGGAAACATGTCAGTTTGACCTTCAGGGCACATACTGGGAAATAACAACAAATCTAATGTACTGCATGGGCATTTTAATAATGTGCATGTCACACTGGCCTGGATCAAATTGTGTTGCAGAGGGCAGAAGGCTGCTCTGCATGACGACCATTTACATTGTACAAATATAATTTATCTCCCTTATAGGGATTTGGGAAAGCCAGTCACCTTCACTAACCTGACTCTCGCCAGATGGATTTACTGTTACCTAGCTCCACCCATCTGGGACTGCGCCACTGGAGATGTATTTCAGAAGGTGGGGCCTTATCAAAAATCCTTGCATGTGATTGGATAAACCACTTGTCCGTCATCTTTAATGACGTGCTACTTCAACCACTCACATCTAAACCAACCTGTGACTCTGATGAGAGTGATGCTGGGAAAACCATAACAGCTACGTCACATCTATGAAAATCCCGCGCGGCGATCCTGATTGGTTCATTCATTTTTTGCTCCCTTGAAGTCCTTCCCATCGGGTGTGAGTCCAGATGGATGTGTGGAGCTAAGCGGAACTACATTCAGCTGGTGAGAGTCAGGTTCCACCTTCACACCCTACTAAGACAAACTGAATTGTGAAATGTCCCACAACCCATTTACTGTGACTTTTGATGTAGTTTCCTCATATTATTTAATAATCTCTAAACCAAACAAAATCTTATCTTATCTTATTACTCAATGTGACCCACATCAAATATTATGCACAATTTTATATAATCACGTTTGAGTTTTTATCAGTCTAATTCCTGCTAACAGACAGCACTACCTCATTGACAGGTGGAACCTATTACTGTGAATAAATGAATGAATGTGTCTGCAGTATCATTTGCTATTTTTCATCTGCCTTCCTTTTCCCAGTTTTACACTGTAGAGTGTAGATGAGAAACTACAGCTTCTGTTACAATATGAGTAGTAATTCCCTGGAAAAACTCATCTTTGTGATTTCATATTGACCACTCTTTTCTCAGCACAAACACAAATGAAGTCATCAATCTCAGGAAATTGCTAAACGTAACCTTAAACCTTGAGCCTCTGAGTTTTTTTGTGAAGAAAATAATTGTGCAAACTACTACAGGATGTTAGCTGGATTCAAGAGAAGATGCTTTGTATGCATAGAAAATGTCTCTGAGACTTTGTAGACAAACAAAAGGGGAGGATTGCCTCTACTTATCATGTACCAGCAGAGCTCTTCTGTAGCCTCATTAACCCTTTTTGCCTCGTTCATTGCTGATGTCCTGTCTGGTACCAATTTTGAAATAATTTTGTCTCCTTCTCATTTCAGAGCTCCTTGCTTCCTGCCCTCCTGTTCTCCCCCATCTGTAATTGTCTTGTCCCTTGTAATAGTCTTGTCACTCCCTGTCCAGTGCCAGTTTGTCTTGTCCCATATGTTGATCCATGTCCTCGTTCATCATGATAAATATTACCACGCCATCGGCTGCCTCCAGAGAGTGTTTTTCTTTGTTTCTTTTTAGTCAGTTTACTTACCTCATTAGAGTGTCCTTAGCTCAGCGATTTTCTCATAGTGTTACTTGCCTTGTTAGTGTTCTTAGTTTAGTGTTTTTCCATAGTTTTACTTACGCTGTTAGAGCATCCTCGGTTTAACACCTCACCTCCTGACTAGGAGCCTAGTCGTTGCATTTAGCTGACCAGACTAATGCCACAATAACAATAATAACAACAATCACAATTCCTTTCCATCTTGTCATGCCTAAATTACTGCACTATGAAAAAGGACAAATGACTTATTATTCAAATGAAATAAAAGAACACACATGGTTGTTACACATGGTTCTGCTGCAGAAGACCACACCAGGTGCCACTTCCTGTCAGCGACGAACCTGAGGAAACTTTTGAAAACTGTTCAACAAACTTTTGTTTCAATGGCCTCCATGTCTCAGTCCAGGAGACCTTTTGTGATGTGGTGGAACAAGAAAAGCATCATCATCATCAGGCTACTCTGTTTTTTCATAGAACCACAGGGGAAGCCATATTTGGAAACTGCTTGGAAAAGGACAGATGCTTTCAAAAAATACTTGGCAGGTGATTGGCTGAACCATCTGTCTGTACAACTCTTGCTGAAGCTACTCAGGTGAAGAGCGAAAACCTCTTTTAATAAGAAAAGACTTCGGTGCCGTTCTCTGTAGACACATTATTAGCCTGATAAGAACAAAGTTACCTGATGCTTATGAAATACCAGTCATTTGAACAAGCATCTTCCTTTTCTATGCCACAGGTAAAAAGTGTAAGAACGTATGTGACCCTAATTGATGAGACATAACAGGCAGTGAAGGTACATAGTGTTTTTCTAGTCTTAGCAACCACTTAAAACACAAGCAAACATTAACCCATTCACACACTGGCTGCAGAAGCAATACCACCTGTTCCTCTGGAGCAAAAGGTATTCACATGCACTGATGGCAATCTAGGGTTCAGCATATTGTCCAAGGACACTTCAACATGTAGACTATATGGATTGAACCGGCGACCTGACTATGTCTGTTTAATGCTCTTCCACTCTGCCTCCTGAGCCACAGCCGCCGGACAAAAAACACATCATTTAAGTAATTACAGTTAACCACACAGCAGTATGAGTGACGAAACTATAGGAGAAAATGGCCCAGATGGACCCATAACTTGTGCTGTCTGAGCTGTGCCAGGAGAGGACCAATTTGTTTTTTTCCATCCCACCTTACAGCTACGTCAAACCTGAACATTTAACACAGATGGCATTAAGGGTTAGAGGAATAACAGCTCGTTGTGTTTCTCAGCAAAACAGGTGCAGTTAAAAAAACAACAAATGCTGTTATTAAGAAAATTTCTTGCAATTTCACGGTTCATGACACCAAATGCAATCTGTTTTTGGAGGCACACATCAACACCACAACTAAGATTGCACAAAGTCAAAGTGTCAATTAACAGCTCCTTCAGATTGGGTTTGTAATGTTTTTGCCCACTCATGCTTCCAGAGTGCATGCTTGGCTTATTGTGTAGTTACAGAAACGTTAATGGCTGATCTGATAAGGCTGTTTCATAAGAGCAGCAAATGGCATAGACAGTGCACCACTGATGCAGCTCTATAATTAGACTTAATAGAAGCCCACACCAACCCTCACTTCTGTCATTTTTCAAAGGTTACACTGTGCCGTTGCTCCCCACCGTTAAAAACAACTGGAAAGAAATCATCGCATAAATCACAAGGTATGTTTGCAAGACAACAACTTTTGTAATTTCAGCAAATGTTATTTGAATTCAAGCAGCACTGGCAGTTTTTAATTTTGTTTTTGTGCAATGGCCTGTTACACTGTTGACAATATGTTTCAGCACAACACACCCAGTGTTTGGTTTGCCTCATTCACATATTTTGACATGCGATATATCCATCCATTTTCTACCACTTACCCTCATAAGGTTGGGGGGGGATGTGCTGGAGTCTATCCCAGCTGCCTTAGGGCAAGTCTACAGTTCATCACAGGACACATAGAGACAGACAACCACTCACACTCACATTCACACCTACGGTCAATTTAAATTAGCCAATTAACCTAATCCCCATGCATGTTTTTGGATGGTGGGAGGAAGCCGGAGTACCCGGTACCTTCTTGCTGTGAGGCGACAGTGCTAACCACTACACCACCGTGCCACATGCAATATATATTACGTTAATTAATGCATGCTCTTAGGGCAACAAAACCTCATACTTAAAGGGACACTATGTAATTTTTAAGTATTTTATTACCTCAAATCAACGTCTTCATTCATAAATAGATCCTCGTTGGTGTAAAATAACCTATGCCAACAATCTGACTTATCCTCCTGGGTAAGGATAAGGATCAGTTATCTGTCTTTACATAGAGCAGGTCGCTTATAGGGAGGCTTCCATGTCTTTCCGATCAAAAACTACGAACTGCCGAGAGGGACAAAAAGCACTACCTGCTAGTACCAATAGGACAAAATACATTTCCGCGTTTTGTGATTCACTTTTCACAGAGAAGCAAGGTGGAGACGCCAGTTTTACTTACCTGGCACTAAACTAAAACCTGCACTGTACTTTTGGTCATAATACAAGACCATACTGTTGCCGCGCCGAATCCTCTTCGCCAAAAAAGCATAAAAGGGCCATAAAATGACTGGGATCTGTGGTGAGTGGCCGTCCGGGAGCGCCCCATGATCGTCCACGGCTGGCCGGGGCCCACCGGGAAGTCCTCTGGACCGGAGGAGGGTTGTGGAGGTCCGGGGGCTGGGGATCCGCAGTGAGAGTGGCCGTCCGGGAGTTGACCCATTCTTACTGTAGTTCCAACCATGTTGCAATGCATGCAAAGTCAAATTTAACCACGAGATGGGAGAAAAAATTACATCGTATCCGTTTAAATGACAAAAATGGTAATTTTTCAGTGAAATGATGTATACTGCTTCTTTCTCTGCCAGCTAAGGTCTTGTTTAACTAAGTTAAAGCTATCATCATCTCAAAAAAGTAGAAAACTGGTGACTTCTCTAATAATTCTGTGGTATTCACCTCCACACCTGCTGGTTCCTACTTAATATATTTCAAAGTTATGTTGCATTTTTAAAGGTCAAATCACTTCTGAAAACAGCTGAACACTTTTTTCAACAAATATAACTGAAACAAGGAAATTGTTGGTGCAGCTCTAGTATTATGGCAGCAGGATGGTGTGTGAGGCTTCCATACTGCACAGGGAACCCAGACGAACGACTCTCAACACAGCTTTCAGTTACAAAATCTCTATCTGTGGATTCAGGTCAGCAGGAAGGGTTTCCAGGTGAAACGGACATGTGCTTCTCCCATGAGGCATAAAGTGCACGGGGACCCTACTCTACTCTCACAAACTAGAAACAAAAACTCTCAACCAAAAGGGGAGGAAAAGGTAATCTGTAATCTAGAAACAAAAAATCTGTCTTGCGAGGCTATGAAAATTACCAACATAAAATCACACAATCTCTGAGGAATAAACTAGAAACAATATAGTGTCACTAACAGCTATCAAAACTACAAGAAAAAAAAAAACCTCACCTGAGACTAAGAAAATAAAAACTGAAAACACTCTTGTGAGGAAAAAGGCTCTGAAAAGAAAAGCACTGCACTGCAGGCTCAAAAAAATACAACAAAAGAAAGCTCAACACTAAGGCTGTGAAAATTAACAAACAAACAAAAGGCTCTACTCAGTAGGCTGGAAAAAAAAACAAAAGAAAAGCACAACTCTGTAGGCTGCAAAACTTAAAACACAAAACAAACGCTGCAAAACTTAAAACACAAAAAAATGCAGCACAGGGCTGGAGACAGACACTCAGGAACCTTGAGACATGGGAAGATGACGAACTGGCACAGGACAAGAGGAGAAAAGACTTTATACAAAGAAAGGGAATCACAGGTGGAAACAATCAGGAGGGGGTTAAAAATCACAAACGGAGGGCAGGAAGCAAAACAATCTGAAATGATAGGGCAACAGGGTTACTACAAAATAAAACTAGTGGCAAAATTTTTTTTTGCCTAGCAGGAAGGTCGAGTGGCGCACCACAGGGGCTAATCCTGGCTCTGGCTCTGTCGGACCACTCACAACGCTCTATCAATGTAGTGAGTTGCTGGAGCGAGTTTAGCACAAAGACGACAGGGCTGCACGATGCTGGAGATAGCAGAACAACAAAGATGTCTGTGGCTAACGAACAGCGGACGTTTGAATCGGCTCTGTTATCGATTTTTGAAGAGTTAGACTTTCGTTCATTCGTTTTAAAGAAGGATATATTTGCTGTTTTGCCGACCGGCTACGACAAAAGTCTAATATACCAGCTGGCACCGCTGGCAGCAATTTTAGGATATGTGTTGATAACACCACTCTGAGATCGAGATTCATTCTTGGGAATCTTGTGGTGATCAATATTCATTTCTTAATCTTTCCAAAGCTCTCAGGGACTGGTGGACATGATTTTAGCAACAGATATCATATCTCTGTTTGAACAGGGGAAAGCAAAGAGGAAAGCAGAAGGATAGACAAATATGGCACAATGAGTTGTTCGGGTGGTGAGCTTTGAGTTAATAAAATCATGAGATGTGACAGGCGTAACAAATATTGTCCACTTAGTGGCATTTATAGCCTGCCTGGCAAATGAGACTGTGAGTAGGCATCAAACTCACGGGCTGATTCACGCCGGCATCCTCATTTATTTTTTGGCATCCTCATTTATTTTTTGTCTCTGTATGTTTGCTGAATGAGCTCTCTTGTAATTTAGCAATATTAGGTAATAGCTCCCACAGACAGCAGTATGGGTGTTTTTCTATGCACGGCACGCGTCTCTCATTCAGCAAATTACTGTGATATATACAAGTGCTGGTGCTAATGAGAGGGCAACATGGATGCAAAGGAGCTCACAGCAGCTATACATGTACACTAATCTAATTGTCCATCAGCCTTTTTTGTTAACTGCATGTTTCGCCTTCAAATGAAATGGTGGTTTTGAGATGGAAATTCAAGGAAAAAAATATATATATAAATATATATAAATAAATATATATATATAAATAAATATATATATATAAATATATATCTATATATATATATATATATATATATATATATGTTAAGAGGTGGTCTCAATTAGTATATTATTAAGCCTTAATAAAACTAAACAGAAGCTTTATCAAACATGTAAAAAATCCCCCCCTGTTGTTATGAGCAGAGATATTAGCTATGGAGAACAACCCGTTTTTGTTTTAAATGTGTTTATTTCTGCTCTGAAGTCTGGCATTTTGACATGGAGTCCTACAGAAATCTGAGGAACTGCTTCATTTCTCAGCTTGTCAACAAAAATGTCAAGTCATAACCATCAGAAACTCTAAGAAAATCATATTCACCACCACTTCTGGTAGATATTCAGGTGCTTTGTGTCTGGTGGATATCATAGACAGTGGACCAATTGAATACCAACAATACAAGGTGTTAATATGAGGCAGTCAGGCGTTTTGTTCTTCCTACTAGTTGATTCATTTGCACACACTGAGCCCATTTCCACCTGGTATTATGAAGTGTTTGTATCTGGTCATAGGCTGCATAATAACCACAGGGCCTTTGCATTTACATTTGGTATTAACAAGCATTCTCGTTACTCAGACCACCAGCATGCAGTCGTTTCAATATGTAAATATGACTTAACTTTGTTGTCAGCACATTCATATACAAATACACAGGATGATATTTTGTGTCTCTGAGGGCCAATTATGGTACATTTATCATTTTAAATTATCACTGCAGAGCTGCCTCTGGATATGCCAGTGTGAACTACGAGCCTTGCTGGCAGTCATCCTGCTTGCTAAAGTGGTTCCCGTGGTCCCCTTGAAGCAAAGCAGTTGAGCTCTACCGACTTTTAATAATCAGAGAAATGGGCAGATGTTTAATGCAGCTTCAGGTAGCATGAACAAAAAGGAGTTAGACAAAGTTTATCATGCCTCTAAAAATAGTGATAAAATTGTAATTGAAGAGCTTTTCAAGCAGCTGCTGATTTCACTATAATTTGGACTTTTAGGTCCATTTCAACAGAAAAATGAAGACTTCAGATGAGACCCAAGTGAAAATTTGGTAAAAAAAAAAAAAATCAAATCCTTGGAGAGCAGTACAGTGTACTTTTCTGCTTCACAAAGGTGTATTCAATTTTTAATTCAACATCAGACGCTGCAGCTGGCAGAGATCATTCATTTAAATGAATTAAATGAATCAGATTTCATTAAGCAGAACAATGTTTGTTGAAAGCTTTTATCCAGAGCACCTTAAAGTGTCATTAATGCACATGCTTATAGTCTGCTTTGGTTCAGACAAACTGCTGTGATTTGGCTCTAATAATGTTTCAAGGTACGCAGGAATTTTTCATTAAAATATCTAAAAATCACCTCATTTATACTGTCTAGTAGCGTACTTACATTGTTCCAAATGTTTCCAATCATATAGCCTATACATACATAATAATAATGGACACACACACACACACACACATCGACACACACAGAAGGAAAACCAGACATTATCATCAATTAATAAATATATGATCTCTTCCGTGTCCTCCATCATTTGTAATAGTAGTGTTGTTATTGTTGTTCTTCTTCTTCCTGGTTTTGTGTCGCATGTAATTGACGTCATGGCAGTTTCATGCTGCTGTATGACAACCCTGCCCACGCCGAGGAGGTACTGTGAGGTACTCATTTGTAATGGAAAAGCACCAAAACTGGGCAGTACCATTGCCATACCGTACCGTGCCATGCTGTGCCATTACTATGTAGTGGAAAAGCACCATTAATAACTCCTGTCCTGAGGGGGTTTGGAGGTGGGGGGACGGGTTGTTGGTCAGCTGGAGGATGACTGACAGTGACCTGTTATACTCTGTCTGTTTAGTTCACCATTTTTGTCCTCTGTCTGCGTGTTGTCCTGTCTCTTCCTGTTTTATTTTGAAAGTAACCCTGTCTCCCTCTCGTTTCTCGTTTGTCTTCTGTGATTGTGAAACCCCGCCCTAATTGTTTCCACCTGTGTTCCCCTACCTCATGTATAAATAGTCCTGTCATTCGTTTGTTCGTCGTGAGATCGTCTTGTCCTTGGCCGTCTCCTGTTCCATGTCTCCAGTCATTTCCTCAGCAGTTCCAGCTTCCCTTCCTGTCTCAGCAGTGATTTTGATTTAATATGAGACCAAAAACTCATATTTATAGTGTTTACAGATGTAATACAGCAGGAGAGAAAATGGTCATTTTCCCATAGACTTCAATACAAACAGACTTTGTTTTAAAACCACCAGTATCGCCCCCTGCTGGCTGGTGGAGAGAATGCAAGTTTAGTTATTTCCGTATGGGTTTCATTGTTGTTCACAAACCAACGGGTGACATCACAATAGCTCTGTCCACTACTTATATACAGTCTATGGGCTAGAGGTGTTGGTTTTTGGTAAAAAGAATGAGTTGGGTCTTTGCGGAATTTAGTCTTTTTATCCGGAAGAGGTCTCATTAGGAGTCATTACCATTCATGTAGGAGTTGTTGCCTTGCTCACCTTTTTGTTTAGTCCCACCTATCATACAACTTTAAATTCAATCTGAATATATTTTTGCAGATTGGGTCAATCAGTCGGTCAGTAAGGAGTGGCATCATCGGCTGCTGCCGATTCTCCATCAACCTTCAAGTTGCGTTGTCATGGAAACCTGTGAGATTCCATTCAAGGAATCAGGATGATTGTGATAGTGAGACTCCGCATACTCATCATAGGGCAGATGGAGACATTCTGAAGAGACAAGCTACAAAGATAATGAGCATTCTTCCACAGAAGGAAGAAGTTAACCCTCCGATTTAAAGATGAATAGTCACTAGTCAGTAAATGTGCACTTCACGACATGTATTGATGTATTTTCGATTTTTCTAGTATGATGAAGATGTTAAAAAACAGGACAAACAGAACAAATTATAGTGGTTGTGTGCCTGAAATATAAAGTACTGAAAAAATAAAATATATCGAGTAAGTTCTCTGTACCAGATGTCATATTTTTTATGTTTTTATTGGAATTATTTTCAGTCAGCTGTAGAGATAAAAGTGTCCAATATTTGCCCAAAATCATTCAACAAACACCAGTTTGTATGGCAAAAGTTACTGTTTTTCTGTTTTCATTATTATTAATTTTGTCAACCTATTACAAAATGCAGTGTCCAGTTTAGGATGGCAGTGTACAGGGAGAGAAAAGCATGAACATGACCATGAAGCTAGAATCTTGTCTGAGAGCAACATCTGCTGGTTGAGCAGAGAACTGCTCTCTCTGGAAAGCTCTACCATTAGAACACATACAGTATGGCATAACAATAACATATAACACCATATCCCTGTGTGCATGAAGTTTGTTGTCCTCAACCTTAATTTGATGCATAATGGAATCTGTGTTTTAGTGAAGTTAACCTTGAAAACCCCTCATCTGTCTGTTAAAGGATTCTAATTACAGAGAATTATTAAAATGTAAAATAGAACTGTTTTTGGTGTAACAGCATGCGTAATGAACTGAACCTAAGTCTTTGTTTGACTTGATTGTTTTGAGCCATTTGTGCCGCCAAAATGTTCCTGTTAACAGATGTTTCAACACTGATTAGCAGCATTGTGTGAGTAGGCAGTCAATCAGAACAGCTCTCCACTACACTGTAGACACTCATCATTTATAGTGGCTTCACTTAATGGTGGCTAGAGAAGGATTTCTCATGGTAATCAATGTTAAAGTAAAACAAAAAGAAATCTGAAAATGTTTCAGATGTATAGTCATGGAAGAAATAGCCACCCTTGTTTTCTTCCATTTCTTATTCATTTTACTGTCTGGTACCACTAAAGGTACAATTGTTTGGACAAATATAATGGTAACAACAAAAATAGCTCTTAAGAGTTTAATTTGAGAGCTGATATCAAGTCATTTTCTTTCTTTTTTTTTGATAATAACTAAAATCACTTCAGTTCTTACCATCAATAGATGGGGCATTGTACTGCCAAAAACAGTTTTCCACAGGTTTTCAGTTGGATTTAGATCTGGTGATGGAGCGGGCCAAGGTATGGTTCCAGTGTTCTGGTCCTCCATCCAGGCTTTAACTGACCTTGCTGTGTGGCAAGAGGCATTATCTTGTTGGAAAATCCAGTCATTGGAGGCAGGATTCCTGATACAGGAACAGACGAGTTCACAATCACCTGGTGGGTGTAAAGACATTTCCTGCCTCAACCAGCTAGTGGTTTGGTAGTACAGTACCATGTTGGGCTTGGTTTTCTTGGTGCAATGAACGGCTGTCTTGGAGATCTTCAGTGTGTTGGCTACCTGTCTCTCACCCATATCAGTTTCCAGCAGAACTAAGATGGCTGCCTTTGTGGCTTCACATACTTCTTTTGTTTTAGACATTATGTGAGAGCTGACAACTTCTGAGCTGTGCTACGGCTAGGCAACCACTCCAGGTCTTTGAGCAATAATATACAATTAAGCTTAAGCATGTCAAATAGGACATACATCATTGTGTTCATTTTATTCTCATAAATTCATTTTGTTCTCAAAATGAACACAACATTAAAATGTACAAGAAACTTAAATTAATTTTTTGCTCTGACAGAAACATCTAACATCTTGGGTACTGATTACACTGTAAAAAATGTATCTGTGTGTATGAGACTTTTATATTAAACCTGCTACTATAGTCAGATAGATATCGCTCAGTATTGTGCATTTAATGTGTTTGACTTAGAATTTCTATATTTATGCCTTTTTGATTATCTTAACGGCGATTTGACCTTCATGTTTTAAAAATCAGAATTCTCATTGGAGAATTCAGCTACAGCTACTGACGGAAAATGTGAAAACAGCCAGAGTGCCAATAGAAATGTATCCAATCTGACTTTTATTTTGCATTTTGATTCATTTTAATTTTACTGGACATTAAATACATCAGTGAAATATTTCAAATATGCAGCATTAGAAATAGAAACATGGAGACTGAAAATATTCATTAGCTTGTATTTCTAGTTACAGTACAGGTACACACAATATGCATCAACATATCAGTCACATTTTCTTTAATGCCTCTCATCTTTCATCATGCAATTAACTTTACACTGATTATAAATATATAATAATTTGTTGAATCTGCAGTTACTGATTACAGGTTTTCAGGGATGCTGGGAGAATGATCATGCACTGTAAAACAGGTCAGGTGTATTTAACATGTCGAGTTCCACTGCTGTGAGTTCATTAAATTTATTGAAGTTGAATAATTAGCTCAATGTCATCTCACAAGCATGGCTATTAGAATATTGCACTCAAAATAACACTTACTTAAAGATGATGTATCATACTGTAGTTAAATTTAAGATAATAGGCTCCACATTAAATGTTAAGTTGTACATTAGTGAAAAACAGTAATATGAGCCCTGAATCTAACAGTAACACTGTGCAGCTGGTGCATGCATGTGATTATCAATTATAGATATAAAACCACCTTCCTCACTGTAGCCTCGAGACAAAATACAGGCAATTAAACCAAAATAATCAACATTAAATAACAACCGAACACTGCAGCAGGTGTAACAAGCATTATTAAGCTGAGCTAAATAACCAGATACCTCTTATAGCAGAATAAAACATAACCAAAGCAGACATCACAGGGCTGCAGAGACATCATAAACCAACAGCACATATTAAAGCAAGCTGCCATACGCCTCAATAAGATTTGATTCACAAGATAAGTTAGAGCTGGGGTTGCTGCTATTGAATCTGTTTTGTACTAAATAGTGTACAAAGACAACATGCAAGGCTGCTCCCAGAGACCATGATAAATTATAAATATGCTGCAGATAGGGGCTGAATTTCATACTGACCTTCATTATTATGAAAGGAAACAACCAGGATCACATAGCAAATGTCCATCATAACTACTAATCTACTTCATCTACAAAAGAATGTCTGTAGAATTTTTCCTCCTAAAGAATGGATTCTGGGAAGCCTTAATGTATGTTTCTTTCAGTATTCAATTTAATGAGTTATATGTAGTCTGAAAATAAAAACTATGAATTTTATTTTACTGTATAAAGATTTCACTTTTTTATAATTGATCATCATGAAGCGCAGCCCACACGAGTCATCATGTAGCATTAATACATATAATCATATGATGAATTTATAAAGGTCTTGTATAATTATAAATACTAATGAAAATTAACAAAAAATGGACAAGTAACTCTAAAAAAGAGGAGGAAGAAAGAATAAATAAACAAAGTAAAATGAAAATAAACAAGGTCTGAGACGAGAAAGGAGGCAGGTGTTGATCATTTTTATTATCTTAATTGTGGTTTGTATAATGAAACTACATTTTCTTTGCCTGATTGTCGTTACCATGGAGATCTTTCTAATTAGTTGCTCCCACTTATTCAGCATGACATGAATGCAGCATAATAATAAGTGTAATTTACAGACTGAATTACTATACTTCTCTTTCGAGTTGGGCAAGTGAAGGTAAAACTATTTTTTTAGCTTGGATGGTGGACTGGGGTTGACATGATGAGAACTTTTCCTTTCAGACGTTATTTAACATTACAGTCAGACACATTAGAGCTTTTAGATTCTCACTTGTACAGTAATTACCACTTGAGGTTGATGTGAGCAGTTGTGTCAATGTGTCTAATGTGTCAGAGTCAGCGGTAATCGGAGAACTGCATGATGTGAATGTAGCCGAGAAACAGAAAAGAGCAAAGAGAAGGACATGATAGCTCTCTGACAATAATCAGACACTGCCAGATTGCAGGAAATGATGATTTTTAAAAATGCTCACCGTGCAGTCTTGTTTTGAATGGTCTTATTTCTGGATTCTGCAGGATACATGATGACAGGGGCAGGGTGGACGAGCAGTCCCAGACCATGTGGCAGTTTTAAAAAGACAGCAGACTCCAGGAAACACACTCCAGGTGGATCATCGTGGCTCCAGCAGCATCCAAACCCATGATAGTGTTGAAGAAGAGGAGCCTGAGCTCATCGGCCTCACTGCAGACACATTAGGAAGCAGTGAAACAGCAGTGGAAGGGAAGAAGCTAAATAAGTTTAGCTTAAAAACACCAGAATGCCTCAGCTATAATTTGAACTAATTCAAATTCAGCAACTAAAACTAGCCTCTTGGCTGCTACATGTTTTTGATTAAAGTATAATTTCTCTCTGAAAGCTGAATAGCTTCATCTGTCCTGTGCTTGTGTTCAAAAGAACTTAAGCTGTTCTTTGCTCCACCCTTCTTTATTTGTTGCATCTGTTGCCATGACCCTGAGCCTTTCAACAACTTAGTTACTGTGTGTTACTGAAGCTATACACCGATGTAGCATACATTGATGACCTAGGGATTAATATTAAGTGAAATATACATATATTCAATCAAGAAATAACTCATATAAACAGAGTTTAATAGTTTTGGTGGTTGGAGTAAAAGAAGCTGTCAGTTAATAGATGCAGCTGAAATTATTGTGTGGACTTAAACATTGAAATTTGTGTACATTTTGTAGCCTTGCTTTCCGTTAAAATACCTAATCTATATTTCCTTGAAAGGTGAGAGTTCGATCACATGAAGTGAGTGAAAACAAATTGGACACACAAGTTGAAGAAAAAAAACTAAAAAAAAAACAAAAAAAAAACAAAAAACAAAAAACAGCTCAGTAGTTTAATGTTGCTGCACAAATTTGGAGGTACATATTTGAATTAACTTTTAGGAATACTCTTTAGAGCTGATTCAAGATTATATTTCATTATTTCTGCTAATCATCCATATATAATCACACTGTGCTCTGAGCTTTATTATTTTTATTTTTATTAATTATTTTATTATTATTATTAATATATATAATTTCTATTTTATGAATAATAATTAATAATAACAATATTTTTTTAAAAAACATGCTGTAAGTGACAGTACAAATCATCAGGAAGAGATATAGACACAAAAGAGATGGAGGAAAAGTTTTTTTCTGCTCACTGTAAACCCATGTTAATGTTACGTTGTTTCTCTACATATTACACACATATTAGAATATTAGTTTACATAGAGGACAGATGACAAAAAAAGAGAAAAAGATAATATATGTAAATTTATATGACGTTCTTATACATGAATGCATATTTCTTAATTTTCTCCCTCTCAACTCATTTATTATTCATCGCTACTTGGTGGTATATAGCTACTGTAATTGTGTTGCTGTATCATACTGATGTATGTTAGTTTCAGACAGCTCTTAAAATGTGTGTTTATCGCAGGTTAAAGAGCATTTTGTGTGTGGAAAAGCTCCGTCCTTTCGATTTATATCCCTACATCTCCCTCAGCCAGTCAGACTGCAGATGATGCCTACTGTATGTTTCTACAGTATCAACATGAGACAGACGAACCCCTGCTGGGATGAAAAGACACATCTGTGAGTTTATATCTATATCAGAAGCACACAGAAGCAAAGGACTCAACCAGCTCACTGTGAATCCAAGATCAGATCGTCCCAGATCTGCCTGGATTTTTAGACTCAACACAGTTAAAACACGTTTGAAGTGTGTGCGTCACATTTTCACCACAGTTTGACCTTGTTGCTACAAGTCAGCTCTGCATCTTTTTCTGCAGGATAAGCACTCTCATGTAGGATTTATGCCTCATGTAGACACGAGAAATGAATTGTCTTTTCTTGTTCTTGTCAACACCAGGACATCCATTTTTCATGTTGATGCCCTGACAATATGCACAAACATCAATCAAGGATCATCTTCAAGCAAAGCAATTATGGAAATGGCACATCTGCACACAATGTTGTCTCAACAAGAAAACAGCAGCCAGAGAAGAACACGGCAGGGAAGAGTTCAAAAGGAGCAGAGGAGGAGCAGATTTCACTCCAAATGAGCAGCAGAGGGCAGAGTAGCATGCTTTATTTCATCTATCTCACTTCCAAGCAGATGCGCAGCAGCCAGCTGACACATGCATGGTAAAGGGAAAATTGCCAATAAGCAACATTGATAATGATATAATAATATATAATAATAGTGCTAAACAGGCTAAACAAAGTGCTAAACAGGCTTTGCAGTAACAAAATGAGGATTTCAAGTCACAACCTGCGTCCGGTGCCATTCCTTAGAAAGGAATGAAATAAATAATGTCAATATGAAGCCAGTCCACATATCATCTTCACATCATCATCAGTATTTTTCTTTTTCAACTTTTCGCTCTGCTGCCATCTATAAATGTTGATTACAGTAGGCAGAGAGCATGTTTCTGTGGGGGGAGGGTAGTCAACTCCACTGGGTAATACAGTATTCACCATCCCCAGTGCAGCACTGGGTCTGCCTGGAGAACCTCAGGTTCACATGTGTAACTGTTTTACATTTACTCCTCACTCTAATAAAGAGTCCCCTGGACAGATCACACATACTGTGGCAGCGCAAAGTGAAATGAATTTAACGACTTAAGTAATATGACGATATGAAGAGATAACTGGCTTGTGATGAAAGGAAAGGTTGATGCGTGGGCTGTAACATGACTGCACTCTAAACAATAATGATATGTTTTGTTGTTGCTGCAGCTTTAGTTGACATGAGTCAACATAACCTCACACAACAGTATGATATCTTATGAAAACTATGTTATTTTCTGTGTTTTCCTACGACAATGACCAGCAACACAAGCGATCAGTGTGCAAGCCCCTGCAGTGTTAAAGGAGAAGAGCCATTTTTTTTACAAATTGGACATTATTTCTGGGATATAATACTGCCATACTGCCACTCTACTTCCTCGTGCCCACCTATGTGTCCTTCACAGTACCTATACTAAAATACTTAGTTGTGACTTTGTCACATACGCATACATGCTTTGTTTTAGTTCAGGGACTGTGAACGCCCCATAGGGAGGCACTAAGGGCCCTTAGAATACGATAGTAGAGTCTTATTTACAGACTTATTAATTTTCTCAAGTTAAGGACAACTCATGACTCAAATGAGAATAGTAATAGTGTAGCCCATCTTATTAAACGTCTGTTATTTGAGAAATGATCAAGTTTGTGTCATTTACTGGCTGCATTTCAGTGCCACCTTCACTCCTGTTAAATGGATACCGTCAAATCCAATATCGTCGGAAATACTCCAAATGACTCCAGAGTGAAATGGCTGAGTGAATGACAGTATTTTATCCCAGAAGGTCCAATTTGTAAAAAAAAAAAAAAAATGTCACTTCCCCTTTAAGGCAACAAAACTGTTTGGTTAACTTCATGAAAAGATGGTGGTTTGGATGAAAATAACTACGGAGGTGACATTACCTATGTACAGGAGTTATAGGACAAATAAATCAGCGTTGAGAGCTGGGTTTGATCAGCAGCCTCATGGATGAAAGTCCAGTTTTTTTAAAACCAACTGTCCAACTCAAGGGGCGGTGGTGTAGTGGTTAGCACTGTCGCCTCACAGCAAGAAGGTACTGGGTTCGAATCCCAGGCCTGAGGCCTTTCTGTGTGGAGTTTGCATGTTCTCCCCGTGTCTGCGTGGGTTCTCTCTGGGGATGGGGATTAGGTTAATTGGCTAATTTAAACTGACTGTAGGTGTGAGTGTGAGTAGTTGTCTGTCTCTATGTGTCCTGTGATGAACTGGAGACTTGTCCAGCGTGTACCCTGCCTTTCACCCTAAGATAGCTGGGATAGGCTCCAGCCCCCCCAAAGACCCTATGAGGATAAGCGGTAGATAATGGATGGATGTCCGACTCAACCTCCTCTATATAAGTCATTACTTTTCATATGTGTAGCTACTACCAGTGTATGCAAGCAGCCTGCATGGTTTTATGTTATCAAGTAATGTCTGAAAAAGATACAAATGTGTTTAATTGAAGACAAAGTCACTGAACGAGCTCACGACCACACAGCAGCTAATGTAACCTACTATTTCCTCCTCGGTAACTGAGTTTGTTTTACCACACAACCACAATAGTAGTTCCTGACTAATGAATCCTGCTAAAGTTAACTATCCATCCATTTTCTACCGCTTATCCTCACATAGGGTCACGGAGGGGGGGGGCTGGAGCCTATCCCAGCTGTCTTAAGCCTGGTTTATGCATTATACATTATCTAAATTATTTTAGCTGCTATAGACAGTCTGTGACAGTGAGTAATAGTTACCTTAAAGGCAGAAAACAGTTGTTGTTAGTAGCAGCTCTCCGACTAGGTTATCCAGTTTCTCTAGGTCACATATTTCTTTATGGCAGTCCACCGTGATTTCAACTGATAAGACAGTGTATTTGCACATTCTTGACCATTTAATGCTTCCTATATAAGAAAGACACCAATTGATTTCCAGCTAAGCCAACCTAGTGGGTTTTTGGAGCGATGCGAAGGAGATGGAGGGATTTGGGAGGAGAGAAAAAAGGAAATGAGAAAGTAAGACAGATAGATGGACAGACAAGGCTGATGCCTGTAGGGACAGAATGCTGTGTGAAGGTGACCCAGGATTACTCTGGTCCTATTCCACAATCTTATCCTGGTATCTGAAACTCATCGCCCAGCAGAATGAGCTCAGCTGTCCACATCCCTAAGTAAGTCGTTCGGCTGAACCCCCAATCTCAGAGCAAGAATGTAATCCAGGCTAGAAGATATTCTCTTTTCCCCCCACAGACAATGCAACTGAATCTGAGTTTACAGTTGATTCAGACGATGACATTTGGTTGGAGGAAGCCGGAGAAAATTCCCTGCTCATATAATGACGGCTTTTATTGAGGCTTCCGCTGGCTGATGTGGAAAATCCATGCAGTGCTTAAAACATTATCGCAGAATGAAAATCCCATATGGCAGTGTCATGAAAAAGCACATACAAAACTGTGCTGCTGGTGCTTATTTCTCATATAATTCTGTGTATTTGACATTTTCAAAAAAAAAAAATTAAAAAAAATAATTTTGTGGCATGCTACCAGGAAATATTCAGTTCTATAAAACCATTTGGTGTGTTTTATCCTAACAATGAATGGTGTGTGATCTTGTTCAGTTTTTTTACCAAGCGTACTGTAGTCTACCAGCCCAACAGCAAATGGCAAGCCTTCCTAATGAAACAGAAAACTAGAAAAGCACTCAGAGAGCACAGACCTCCGTCAAGGCAGCATTCTGAGAGAGTGTATACTCCTGCAAGCCCACAGTGCATAAGAGTGAATGTGTTGACATTGATGCACCTTTAAACCCACATTTAACCCTGTATTCACATTAATATCATGAACTTTTTATTTATTTTTTCTCTATTTCATATTTTGTCACATTTGAATTTGACATAAAGAAGACCAAAATACCAGTAAAACTTTGCAAATACAATTTGAAAATTCTTTTCCTGGATATTTTGAGACCAGTTGCATTGCTCTAGCTCCTTCCTACATGAAATTGTGGTTAAAAACACATATTTGACCTTGGTGACCTTGACCTTTTACTGATCTTGACCAAACTGAATCAGTGACTTCTGGATTCCTATATTAGATTATTTACCAAATAAGGTGATGATTGGCTGAAAACTGTCACCCTGGAGTGTTCAGAAATATGCAAAATCTCCCATACATTACTATGGTGTGATCTTTCATTTGACCTTGATGACCTTGAATCAAATTTAATCACCACCAAATTTAATCAGTTTTAAGTTAGGCCACTTCTGACCAATCCTGAAAATTTCATCAAAGTCTGTGTAGAACTTATTATTTTGTTATTAAACCAACAAATAAATAAATAAACAAACCCGGTGAAAACATAACCTCCTTGGCAGAGGTAAAAAGTTGTCATGTCTGTCCCCTCCAGATGAACACATAAAGGTCCTTTCTGTCCCAGTTATACAAGAGAGTACTGCCTACTTAACTCTTTGAGTGCTAGCTGTTTTTTAAAATCGAAAGTGTTCCAGTATTTTTTGCCCATTTTGAGTCATATTTCTAGACCTACAGAATATTTTGTACTATGTCTCTGGGACCACTGAATAGCTCAAACGAAAGAAGAGACTCGCTATTTCATCATGAAAAAAAAGAGTTTGTTTTTACCTTATTCTGTTCTTGATTTATCAGGAGGACAGTACAGGCCACTTTCACCAAAATCGCCACTTTTTGTCCAGAATGCGTCTTTTTTTTGCTCTCTAATTACGATTGTCTCCACTTCCTGCTTTGATCTCTGTGGCGCATATTAACCTTTTCCAGACTACAAATCACAGATGCCCCGAAATTACTGACAGGCTGAGGCACACTGTGATCAGCAACTCGCTGTAAAAAAAAAACAAAAAAAAAAACAAAACACTTTGACGGCTTAACTCGTCAATGGCACACAAAGAGTTAATAATACTGAATTCAAGATGACATGAATGAAATCAGTCTAATCATGTACATATCAGAAATGTCTTAGCATTGTAAAATCCTGTGTTTGCTGTAACTGTATTTATACTGCAGATGAAAATCTAAGACACTGCGCACCGTACCTGTCAAATAAATACAATAAATAATGGTTGGTATGACAACACTCTGGTAGGCCTGTCACGACAGTCAATAAATCAATTTATTGTACGATAAACAAAGTTGGCCATTTTTCCAGCCTCGATATATCGCCATGCTTATGCGCACTTGTTTTCCTCGTCTCTACTAAAGAGGCTACATAAGAAGAGGGTTCGCTGTGCATCTTTCTCAACATGTGAGTGCATTGGTTCCACAGCAGAATGAACAGAGTGAGACCTCCTGTCAGTCATAAAGTCTCTTTGTCTCAGTGGGAGGAGGAGGGGCCGCTAGCAGACACACAGAGAGCACCTGTAGCAGGTGAGCTGGTGAGGAGTAGAGAACCAGGTAACGAGGAGAAACTAGTAAGAATTATAAGAAAGAAATGATTTTAAAGCCTGTGATGAACTGGAGACTTGTCCAGGGTGTACCCTGCTTTCCGCCCTAAGACAGCTGGGATAGGCTCCAGCCCCCCCGCGACCCTATGAGGATAAGCAGTAGATAATGGATGAATGGATGGATGATTATAAAGCTAAATGTTCCAGCCCCGAATACAATGTCAAATACCAGGGTCCGACGTTAACGTTCGCCCGAAAGCCCGGGTGAAGTGAAAATAACCGACGGGCCAGCAGACAGTGTGCAAACATACACGATCATGCCAGTCTGTGATGGGAGTTGCAGAGACCGGTTCCGTCTGTGATATTTTATTAATGTGATTATTTGATTAGTTTTGGAGTGGCAGTGATTTACAGCTGGTGATAAATAGTTAAGAGGTTCTATTGAGTAACATAGTGTCTAATTTATTTAAAACAGGTGGCTCACCTGTTCAGACAGGACACGGAGGGTGTGACTGCTATTGATTAAAAGTGAAATAGCAATAAATATTGCTTTCTGAAGAAATAAATGTGATGTATTGTTGTATGCAGTCACCAGGAAATGGATTTTAGTAAAACATAAGTTATAAATGAAAATATGAGCCACACAGGGAGAGAAAGAACCTCTTAAAGGGATACGCCACCCCCAGGCCAAATTCAGTGTCTCCCCACAGTCCAGAGACCTAAATAAGTGTGTGAAAGCATTTTCCTGGCCACCCAGCCATTGTCCGAATTTATCAGAGCTGACCGCAGGTTGGTTCCGCGGCATAACTACATTCCTATGACCCCACAGAAATATTTCGGCCAAAGTGAATAAATGTACTCGATTTTCCCCCCAATTACTTTCCGTGTACTGCACATTTACTTCTAGTGAATGGCGGTGCAGATCACAACGCAAAGGGCTTGTCTTGTTCATTTTCTTTTGGGAACTATTTTTCGGTGCAGAAAAACACAGCCAACGCACACCACGGAACGTCATTGGGAAACCCCCACCCCCCCACTTCCCCCCACAACACTGCGTAGCCACCATCTTCCTGCTACAAATACCATGACCACAGAGTGATGTCTAATCATGTACTGGGTGTAATAATAGGTTACTTACTCTGTAGACAGCTGCCCATTTGGCCCGCTTGGTGTGTTCTCCCTTTTCCAATTCACTTTATTGCGCCGGAAAAAGAAAGTGAGGACTGCGGGGTGAATCATTGCCATGAAATCCTCGGTAGTAGTGACAGAAACGCGGCTATCCTCTTCGGTATTCCTCTGCATCGACGGTAGTGTTTCGCCCCACTCGGCACAACAAAAACACTCCATTTCAGTAGCCATCGGTTGGCATTCTCCACACTTACACCACCAGTTTGTATGTGCTCTCCTGCGCTCATCTGGATTGCCTGGAGTAACGGGAACTTCCAGTCTTCTCTGATCTAAAGCCCGCAACTCCTCTTCAGTAAAGACTGGTTCAAAAAGATAGGGTCTGGGATTTTGGAAGTCCAAGTCATTATCTTCATCCGTAATGTAATGTAATTCAATGTAATCTTCCATCTCCAACAACTCTTATAAGAGCAACTAAAAGCTAGCCAGTGCCACGCAGTAGAAGGGAGCTGTTGGCCTGGTCCAGGTAAGCGACGCAGTGTTGTGGGGGAAGTGTGGGGGTGGGGGTTTCTCAATGACGTTCCGTGGTGTGCGTCGGCTGTGTTTTTCTGCACCGAAAAATAGTTCCCAAAAGAAAATGAACAAGACAAGCCCTTTGCGTTGTGATTCACTAGAAGTAAATGTGCAGTACACGGAAAGTAATTGGGGGGGAAAATCGAGTACATTTATTCACTTTGGCCAAAATATTTCTGTGGGGTCATAGGAATGTAGTTATGCCGCGGAACCAACCTGCGGTCAGCTCTGATAAATTCGGACAATGGCTGGGTGGCCAGGAAAATTCTTTCACACACTTATTTAGGTCTCGGGACTGTGGGGAGACAGTGAATTTGGCCTGGGGGTGGCGTATCCCTTTAAGAACCTCAGAATAATGCTGACAATAATATTGTTTATTGGCAATAAGTTGTGGGTCAATATATCGTCCAGCAAAATTTGGTATTGTGACAGGCCTACACTCTGGAAAAGGTTTGGATAGGTTTAGGCACAGAAAATGATTTGATTAGGTTTAGTGAAAGATCATGGTTGGGTCTGCCCCAAGTGGCCAAAATCATACACACAGCTTACATAATAAAGCTGCTCTCACACCGAACACAGAAAGGGGTTGAGTGAGCACAGGGTAGTCGGCAAAGCAGGACTACCAAGTTGCTAGGCAATCACATACATAATGAATTCTGTGTATGGGTTATGGGTACATGGGTTTCTCTTGGCACACCTACGCCTTGCATGTTTCCTGTAAAAGCAACTTAAGTTGTTGTTGGGTGTGTACCGTAGCTTTAAGCTGACAGATTAGTCTCTTAGCACCAAAACTGATAACAAAATGCTTTTTAGAAATCAGATCAGTGAGGTTGAAACCTTCCTGCTATCCAATGAAAACCATGTGTCTCTAAAATGTAACTGCTATCAGCTTTGCTACCAATAATCCAATTATTTTTGGTTATTTAACTTAAAGAGGTGGAAATCCAAAACCAGAATTGAGGATACAAGTAATGAATTTACTTTATTATTCAGAGTTTGAAGTGATTGACCTTGGCTGTGAGCAAAAGATTATCGTTTTGTGGACCTGGGCTCAAAAAGGTTTGATTGCAGGCATCGTTGGACTGGAGAAGTTTGAATACTCTCTGGTACTGGGTTGTTTTGGTCAAGAGTCTAAAGGCAGTGGGTACCGAGCCCTACCAGTCTGTAAACACTTCCTGTTGTGAAACTGGACGTTTTAACATGAAGCTTTCATGAGCTCTTTCAAATGCCTGCTGTCTGACACCGACTAACCTGTGACTGATTGCAAATCCCTCAAGAGAAATAAACATCTCTTTAACGAAATGTTACTGACTAGTTTGTGAAAGTGTCCTTGAGTAAAATGTCACACTGCAACTTGTCTACTCAACACCCAGCCATCATTTTCTGCCCGAAAATAACCTTCCAAAAAATAAACAAAATCATGATTTAATCCTTCAACAATACAGCCTGTCCTATTAAAAATATCCTCCAACTTGTACTTGTCAATCACTCAACTTAATATGTAAGTATAAATGAAATATCAACAGATGTAATGCTAAGATACAACAATAATTATTTTCTTGAGACTGCCTGGACACTGTGTGAACCCTCATTGGTTTGTGCTCGTCAAAAATGAAAGATTAACTTTGAAAATAAAAATAAGTTCTCATACATAATAGAAAACATGTTTCTCATACTGTTAATTAGTTGTAGTGTTGTGTTTCCGAGATGATCAAGTAAATGTCATCGCATGCAAACATATGGACCCCAAACAGTGGTCTCAGTAATTGCAATCAAATTTGGTTGGAGTTAATGAGATCCATCCTACAATCAGTCAAAAAACAAAACACACAAAAAAAACCCCAAAAAAAAACACAGATGTATTCATGAAACCAGATTGATTTGTTGAACTCGGTGTGATAAAACTATCCTTAGCTGGCTGCAGCTTGAATCCATCAGCTGCACTTTCTGGCAAACCAGAAAAAGAAGAAATAGAAAAAAAAACAACGGCAGGTAGCTGGAAAGAGCTGGAGCTGATGGAAGAAAGGGGAGATTGAGAAAGAGAGACAGAGTATTAGAGGAAAGAAAAGGAGTCTGGGAGGGAGCAGAGAGATGCTGAATAGATGGGGGCTGAGGCGGGAGTCAAAGAGGTATTGACATGGTAGGAACTGGGGAGAGCGGGGATTTACATTTCATTTGAATGGGATGATGAGCGACGCATGGAGGCAGGGAGATGGGATGGCGGAGCTCCTGTGGCCCTGCGGTGGAGCTGCGTTCAACATAAATACTTTGCCATTTCAAACCCATCAATTCAAGGGGACATGCTCATCACGGGCTTGTTTTTCACTCTGTTCTGTCTCTCTTCGCTTCTTTGTGCTATAATTGCTTTGCTTATGCACAGGCACATGGGTGATATATGGAGTCTGCCAGCATGCCAAAACATGCTCACAGCACCAGTCCTCTTTATAGGTGTGTGTGTGTGTGTGTGTGTGTGTGTGTGTGTGTGCGTATGATTGTGTGTGTTAACGCTTAGGGGCAGCTTTAATTAAAAAAAAACAAAAAAAAAAAAAACTGATTGTAATAGCTTTCTTGTTGTAAGCTGCAGCCTTCTCATGCTTGAGTCTTGATTAATGAGATTATCATACGGTCAATCCCTTGTTGGTCCCGAAGTACCAACATCAAATAAATCACAAAAAAAAAGGAAAACAAAAGAACTTTGTACAGCCTTTGGACAAAAAACAACTTTGTATCTATGGGATTTCTGTCAGCTCTGAATCACTGAGTCACTGCTTTTATTATTATATTAATTACAAAGTAAAAGCTTGTGCATATTTGTGTCTGAGCTGAGTGATTGTGAATCTCATCTTTGCAATCCTGTTGACGAAAGACTGAATGACACCCAAGCAAGGCCAAAACACTCAGACATGGTCTGATTTTTGACTGGCTTAATGTTTGAACTGTATCTTCTTCCACTTGTTACATGTCACTCTCACGAGGGGTCGAAAAATTGACTTTGCAAGTGAATAAAATGGTATGAATGGTTGAAAGAATGGTCTCTCCTAGCAAGGTCTGCCATGCTTTTTTCAAGGGATGCCAAGCATTTGAGAATTAATTAACATAATCCTGGCAGGTTACTTCATCTCTGAAATAGAAAGGGAGACAACCTGGACATGACAGGGTCTGTTCACAAATGTGAGATCCAGGGTTTCAATGGATGGACCACAAAGAAGAATCATGAACATAAACCTGTGCAAAACCCAGAAAAACCTGCTCTGGACTACAAGCTCTTATCTGCAGGCATGCCTCCAAGGACACAGCAAAACAATCTGTTCACCATATTGTTCTCTCATCAGCACTAGAAAAGTGGACATTAAAGCACCTGTGTATTAAGAAGATAACTGGCTTCATGCTGTAATTTTGGAATCAGATACTCAGCATGTCCAGTGAGTATGGAGGCGTACAGCAGTGAGCGTGAAGCCTCGCATTTCTGGACGTCTAATGCCTCCCATACACTAGAGGACTTTGATAAAACTTTGATAAAACTTTTGAAAGACTGTTATCTGACACCCCCTCACATATTAAGACTTTGAGAAAAAATTTTTAGTCACAGACAAAACTTTGCAAAGACTGGGGGTCACTAATTACAAGACTACAACTAGATTTTCTTGAGATTTACTTTCCATCATGCACCTCTTGGAAATTTCCAACAACTACATTTGAGCAGAGAAAAATGGAGCAGATGTGGTGTAACCAGTGTTATATCCCCTATATCCTTTTATTGTGAAGGCTTACTTGGGGAGTGAAGACCTGCTGTGTTTGCACTGTACTTTTACTATGCAGTTTGGCTCATAATAAAGATGTGATTTGAACGCTAATAACTTGCCGCAGGGATTATTAACACAACACAGCAAATGAAGAGATGCAGCTTTTGGCAGTGGCCACCATTTTTTTTCCTCTTTTTGTACAGTCCGAACAAACCTCCCCGACTTCGGTATCTTCGCCATGTTTGCTACTTCCTGTTTGGTGCTGAGAGAGCGCAGCCATTGGTTGTCTGTAATGGTGATGTCACATTTCCAATACGATAAGCCTTAAGACATGAGATTATCAAACATGATTAATATTTTCGTAACGCCAAGATGTGGAAAAGATATCCTCAAATCGGGCCATACGCCCACCTAATGCCAAACGCCAACTTCAGCAAGATGGTAAATATTTTATTCTGACTTTGGAATTTTGTGTGTGACTTTGAAATCGCGTGAAAACTCGTTAGGTGTAAGACCAGCATAAAACAAATGAAGACAACTGACAAAACAACTGGCAGCAGGACTGTCAATATATTCTTTCCAACTGTTACTTTTGTCAAGAGCACATGAATGAGGGTGACTTTTCTGAGCTTTCAGGCATCAACTATCCACAATGTAGTCTGAACCAAAACTATTATAACCTTCATATACCTTGAACAATAAAAGCATTAGACATATGCATTGACACAATGTTTACCAGAGGGAAATTCACTCCGAGAATTTTGCTAAAAGGCAATGAAATAGCTTCCAATAGTTAACCCCTAATTTCCATTTCCGTTGACGTCAATACCCACCAGATGTGCCTGCTGCGGCTCTGCTAGACACCTGAAATCACGAGAATGAGATCTCGTTGACTAACGACATCTCGCTGGATTCAAGATCTCATGAATTCACGTATAATCGTGTGATATAGTGAGTTGTAGCAGAGTGTCAGTGAAGAGAATCACCCTGTGTCCACTGAGTAGAAGGAAATCGCTTATATGATCCACCGCCAACATGGATTATTTTATTTTAAAAATAAACCAGATGTTTAATCTTGTGTCTGTACATGACTTCCTGTCCCATACGGTCTGCTCTAATTCATGTGCCGCGTGCCGACGTTGGACAAAAACAGAAGCTCTGTGGATTTATTTTGGTGGAAATTAGTGGTTAGGCTGTTTTAGCTCAGACAGACTGCCAGACGCTGCTCTGGATCAAGATGATCCTGGTCCTCTGTTTAAATCTATTCAAACCTTTATTGAGAAAGTGTTGCAACTATTGCAAATTCCCATCACTGCTGGTATGAATAGTTTTGATGCAAAATATTGGGAGGCAAGCAATTTGATTGTGTAAAGACCTTAGACTAACATTGCAGTCTCATGTAAAAGCTTTCATAGTAACTTTCTCACCTTGAAGGAGAAACTACTCATTATTTACCTCCTCCACTGTCTGCACAGTGTTAGAGATAATTTTATATTTTCTTCAGGTTTTCAACATTTGCTTTGATTAGTTGTGACTACCGGCCTTTCGATTACATAGCTCTCATCACATCCTCTTCCTCCATGGTCCAATGAGAGAAGTGACACATTTGGTAGTTTCTAATAACTCCTAATATTCACAAAGAGTGGTAGATGGAAACAAGCATTAACTGTTTTCTCTCTTCCACTCATGTAACTCTGACAACTCAAAAACAAATGAACCATTGTGAATTAAATATAAAGTTCAGTCCTGCTGACACAAATCAGAAATGAGATCCGACACTGAGACACTGCTCCCTGGATACTGGAAATACTGAATCATGAAATCAGTTTTGTTATTTGAAGTGTTTCTTCTTTAATAGCTCGTCCTGTAATATTCTTTCCTAGTACTGATTATAATGCATTATATCCGAGAATGAATTTGCTGGGAACAAAATCTTGTTTCTGATTCTAATTTCCGGAGACTAAATTGCTTCACACACATATTAAGTATTCATAAAATCACTTACTTGTGTATTACTTGGGTTAATAAAGGTACATTGTGTATCTTGTAAAAGGACATTTGTGAATCTATATTTGTTAGTAATAGTTCAAATGTTATACTCAGGAACGTTATTTATCATTTTAGGCATTTCATTTGTCAGTATGTGATAAACACAGAGCGCTCTCTAACTTTTTCTCACAAGCAACAATTGGAGTGATTAAACAAGGCTGCCAAAAGTGTCAAATGAGATGTTCTTTGCTTTTAGTAGCATCTTTAAACACTGACTCAAGGTGTTTGAATTCACCATAGCTTCTGTCCGACAAAGGAAATTAAAACCTGTCAGGACTGAGGGATGATGACCTCACATTTCCCCTCATGCTGAGCCACATACATTAATTAGATCAATAACCTGTCAGCTTTGTACCAGTGAGTTTATTGAAATGGAACAGGATCTTTTCCCCACCCGCTTCAGTTGAATCACTTTATTATAGTTGGTAAGAAGAGAGCCAAGTCACATTCACTTTTTTCATTTATCAATCAGTCTCTGGGTAATGAAAGCCCAGAGCCATTTAAGACCAGAACACCAGGACACCATCAAATACTGAATATTTTCCTTTCCACCAAAAAAAAAAAAAAAAAAAAAAAAGCAGGTCATGGCTATCTTATGACTGACAGGTTGCTACTACTGCACCGGTGTGTGTGTCTGTGTTTTGAAATCTTTCAGGATGCCCAGTATGCTCACATGGTGAAGAAGGGAGTTTCATGTCGAAAGGCTGAGCCCTTGATGCAGCGGTCCAGGACCAGGACCCTTGTCCATTTCGTATATATACTCTATTATTAAATAAAGAATTGAGAAAATAACTTTCAACCCTCTCCTCGTCTTTGTTGGGAGGAGAGCGTGCAGCAGCTTCAGGAGATGAACCTCTGTCAGCAGCTTGAATTCAGCCAGTGGTTCAAACCAGAGATGCAGGTTTGTTTTCCTGTTTCTGCCACTTTGGATTTAATCCAGTAAAACTAGGACTGTTGAAATTAGCATGTTAACACGGATAAATCCCTCATTATGTTTAATACGATTAAAAATTTTAACTCAATTAACCCATCTGCAGCAGAATGACTCTGAATGTCTCCAACTCATTTGAGTCAGTTGATCCCAGTAGAGTTAGCCACACTGAGCCACTCTGTCTGTGAGCGACGATACAGCTTTTGTATTAAAAACATCCAACATTTGACTGATATCCACTAATAAACCCAAATAATTCCTCCTCATTGTTCACTGTGGCTGCTCTGATGTTCACGTGTTGCCGATTGAGGCTTCCAGAGCAGTTTAGGAGCTTCCACAGTCACTTATATAGTCTCCAACTGGAGGTGAAGTGGAGCAGATAGACGAATGTTGGTTGAGTTATGATAAATGTTTGTTTAACTAAGTGATAAAATGTTGTTCAGTTGTTTCAAGATGTGTTGTTGGAACTGGAAGAATAGTCATTACATTGTACAGTGAAATTGTAGAGCTTCTCCCTTTTCAGTGCACAACAATAAAAAAAAGTGTACAAATAAGACATAATTTTTAAATGTAAGTATGTAAATCTTAGAATACAAACAAAATACTTATAAAAAATGTGTTTTATTGAAATATGAATATGAATTTAGAACAGGGATAAATTCTGACTATATAAACAGGAAATGTACAAATGTAATACTTTGCTATTTTATTTGACTTTCCCTTCAGTGTTGGGTAAAGTAAAGTCTCAAAGCTCCCATAAAGAAAAGGTAAATCATAAATCCAGTGTGAGCAGCTACCAGTAAATTCCATATAGGCAGCATGAAAAATCATTGTTTCGTGATGGCAGCATGGCATTTAGTGGTGAGAATGTTACGTTCATGGTGAGTGGATTTTGGATTGGATTGGGCTGAGTAAGCAAGGACCACCATATAAACGTCACACACTCACACTGAATAACAAATTATCTTTCTAATGGAAGCACAGGGGTTTTATCGCAGATTGCCAAGCTTGGATTCAGGATTCATTTGACTGCCTCTAGTTTCCCTCATGAAAATCCCACCTGAAGACAGCGGGTAGATTTCGCCTCCCTCACAGTTAATTACAATTAGTTTGGTGGCTTCAAATTGTTAATCAATATGTGCTCCCAGAGGCAGAGGAGTTTTACTGTGGTGCTCGTGATTACAATTTCATCTTCAAATGAAAGTTATCTCACTAGAAATTTTCCTGGCCAAAGCAAGTAAATTTTAAAGGATGTTTTTTTAAATGTATTCTTAGAACGTCTGCAGTCCTCATCCTGTGTTACACAGCAGTTTATAGTTACATCACATTCTTTTAAGCCTCAGCATTAAAGCTCTCCTCTGGCCCATTCTCTTCCTGACATTTATTTTTCTAAGGCCACTTTCAGTGTTTGCATTTTTTTCAGCTTTTTGTTATCCTTTTTGTCAAGTTTGGAGTCAGAGTTAACCGAAAGGAAGCTGTAGTGAAATGTCGAGAGGTGAGCGACTCAACCTTTAGACATTTACAGAGGTAATCAATCAGGTTGACAGTTGCTGCTGAGAACACAGGCCGGGTTGCCTTGAGCTTGTAAAACACAGCAGCACTGTGTCATGTTAGGATGTGCGGCTCTCATAAAAGTAATTAATTTCAAAACTTCATCATAGAAAAGACCAATTAAAAAGAAGGGTCAAAGCATGAGGTCAACATTTGGCTTCACTGCTTCATTATGGGCTTGAGGAACAACAAGTTTAGCTGACTATACTGTAGGTCATCATGGTCATCATCAACATTATATAAATCAGTGTGGATTACATGCAGGAACAATTAAAACAATGCATGAATATGGAAAGCTTTGTCCAGTGTGGCCACCTGACAGTAGTGAGTGAGGAGGCTTTAGGATATGCCCAAACGGTCCACTCTTATTAAAAAGGGAAATAAACAGACACTGTCCTCCTGGATTCAAGACAGAAGCTTAAAGCAGTTTGTCAAAACTGCCATCCACAGGCCAGACATGTTGTCTATTATATTTCCTCTTTAACTGGAGGGTCTATGGGGAGCTGATTGGCAGGCAACTAACTGACAAGGGTTGAAAGTGCTTTTTTTTTTTTTTTTTTTTACTTTTGGAGATTCTGATATACAGTTCCCCGGGCCCGGGGTCTTTCTGTGTGGAGTTTGCATGTTCTCCTCATGTCTGCGTGGGTTCTCTCTGGTACTCTGGCTTCCTCCCACCATCCAAAAACATACATGGGGATTAGGTTGATTGGCTAATTTAAATTGACCATAGGTGTGAATGTGAGTGTGAATGGTTGTCTGTCTCTATGTGCCCTGCGATGAGGTGGCGACTTGTCCAGGGTGTACCCTGCCTTCTGCCCTAAGACAGCTGGGATAGGCTCCAGCCCCCCCAAAGACCCTATGAGGATAAGCGGTAGATAATGGATGGATGATATACAGTTCATGGAATTTGTCCATCAAATGATGGAGAAAGTCAAGTAATTGTCAGAATTTATGGAACAAAAATGTTTCATTTTTCACTTTCATTTGATAAGATCAATATCAGTCTCACCTGTGCACGAAGTACTGATTAGACTAGCTTACAGTAGCATACAGACAACACAGTACTGGGTGGATAAAGTAGTGTATGTTATAGTTAAATATTTTTTGGTGAAGGATTAAATAAACACAATGTTATTCAGTGTGTTTTAGATGTGCTGGTATGAATGTGTTTTCCCCCTGCCACCACTTAGGCTTGTGTCTCTTGGCTCCAGCTCTGTAGTTAACACACAGATGTGACAGTGTTATTAATGTCATCATCTAAACTCTCAGGCAGAATGAAAATGAATGTTCAGAAAAGTGGACAAAGTCCAAAAGTGAAGAGATCATCATCATCAATGGCTGCACAGAACAAAACACTACAGAAAACACGGTGGTAGGACAGCTGTGGAGAGATGAGGGTTTTCCTAAACCTAAGTGGTTTGGTTGCAGCGATCAGTGTAGTTTTACCATACTTACCCTGTTTCACAGTAAGAATACTCATAATGTACCACTCAAATGGGCAGGTCATGACCTGGCAGATAATTTTGTTCAAAGGTTGAGGGATATCAATGGTAGACAGAAAGTAAAATAAAAATAAACTAGAAGAACTAAATATGAACAACCAGCTACTGCATTTACTTCCATAGCTGTCGATTTGAACCCGGCCTTGTTTTTGTTGTTGATTATAAAAGCCAGCGCTTATTATTTCTAGTAGCTTCTCAAAACCACAAAAAAAACAAGAAACACATGCAGGAACGATCAAATCCTTCTCCCACTGAAGACACTTCCAGGCATTTCCCTACTGTTGTTGCATCCTGATTGGTGGCTTATTATTTTGACTCAAAGTTAACAAGGAAGGTAAGGAGCTCATGAGACGCTTTGCTGTTTGTTGTCTGCAGAAGCAAAACAATGATTTTCTTGTAGAAGTGAGCTCTCAGACTAGAAGAAAATGCCAATCAAAGATATTGAAGGCACAGCTTATTTTGTCAAGTATATATATATATATATATATATATATATATATATATATATATATATATATATACATATATATATATATATACACACACACACACACACACACCAAAAAAGAAATCAGAGAGGAACCTGTAGAGGTTTGATGCAGTCAAAAAAACTACGATCAGTGCTATCAAAGGCTGCTTTGAGGTTTCAAAGAACAAAACCTGCACAGTTCCTGTGTCAGCTGTGAAAAGTAAGTTATGTGTGGCCTTCAAAGTATGCAGAGTCACTAGTTTTAAAACCATTTTCCAAGTACCTTGTTCCCATTAAAAACTGAATTGAAGTGAATGAAGTATGAGTGAAGTAAAAAGAAAAATATCTATTTAAATGGAAAAATTGTGGGGTTAAGGTTATATTTCTTTGAACTTATTTCTGCTTAAAACCAAGGACATTGAATCACTGATAATAGATAAAAAAAATAAAATTCCAAATATCAGTATTGTGGCCCTTCTGTAGTGATCCAGAGGCTGAAAAGACATTTTCGAGGCCCCATGTGTGCTGAAATATTGCCTCCAAAACAAATAACTGCATGAGTCCAAAGACTGAAGGGAAAAAAGATGGATGATACAATGTTAATCCCTGAAGTGGGAAAATACAATGAGCCATGCAGCATCTACTGTGTGTCATGCAGCACATCTCGATATGAACTGTTTATTTATTGCTTGAGTGGGGAAGCCATCAAGTCAGTTGGAAAAGCATTTCCCTATTTGAAATGGTTTTTACTTATTTATATATTTCATTTTCCTGTGGGCTCCCACGTTATATGTCAGAGTTTGAATGAAACTTGGCAGTTTGAAATGAGAACTCCGACAAAAGAGTAACAGCGCCGGTGCTGGGGGTTGTGAGGGACATCTGCTCGTGACCTCAGACCCCAGCAGCTGCAGCTGCCCTCATCCAAGTGCTCCTCCAAGGCCTCAGCCAAGCCCTTGCTCCTGGCAATGCACTGTAAATTTCTGCAACGCTTCCGTTCTGCCAGATTTAAAAGGGATGGTTCACCCCCAGAGTCTGACATTTTATCTATGTATCTAAAATAAGTAGATTTTTACTGTAAACTTATTTAGCTCATTTGCAAAATCACAGAGATGACTGATACCACTCCTGAGAATGAAAGTGGTATCGATGTCCTCCTCCAACTCTTGTACTAGTCTGATATTCTTCAAACATCTTTTGTAGCCGGAGGCATTGTGTTTTCATGAATGCATCAAGGGAAGCTTCTCTTTCAAACATCCACTTGGACTGACTGCTGAACTGATTACATTTTGGTGGTGAAACTTAAGACTCATAAAACACATTTGGCCACTACTTAAGAATTCATATGACAATCTTTAGATAATAGTCTCCGTTCCTGCTTCAGAGTATAAGTGTGACACTATTCTATCTAGAAAAGCATTCAGAGAGTGCAGACCTCCGTCAAGGCAGCATTCTGCTGCAATTTTGTCCTCTATGCAGTTTTTCACAGTTATTGCGGAAAATGTTAATATTTCACTATAAGAATGTCTAAGATTATAAATTTAAATTTTCTGTATATTAGTTGCATTGCTCTAGCTCCTTCCTAGATGAAGTTATGGTTAAAAATGCATATTTGACCTGAATGGTGACCTTGACCTTTTATTTATTTTCACTGAACTGAATCAGTGACTTCTGGATTCCTATATTAGTTTATTTACAAAATTAGGTGATGATTGGCTGAAAATTGTACACCCTGGAGTGTTCAGAAATATGCAAAATCTCCCATACATTACTATGGTGTGACCTTTCTTTTGACCTTTATGACCTTGAATCAGATCCGATCACCACCAAAAATTAATCAGTTTTAAGTTAGACCACTTCAGACCAATCCTAAAAATTTCATCAAAATCTGTCCATAACTTTTTTAGTTATTTTGCACACCATCAAATAAACATAACCTCCTTGGCGGAGGTAATAAAGTGTACGACATAAGTCAACAAATAGAACAAATAGAAAAAAACCTGTTTGATCAGCCCAGTTTATTATTCAGATAAACACCCAGATACTTATAAGATTTAACAATGTCAATGTCCACTCCCTGGATGTTCACTTGTGTGGGAAGGATAAAATGTCAGCTTCAGATATCCACCACCAGCTCTTTGGTCTTTCCTGCATTGAGGTGGAGGTGATTTCACTGGTACCAGACTGTCCTCATCAGTAACCTTTAACTGGGGGAACCATTGCTGTAGACCACAGTAACAAAATGACACCCCCAGGTCCTCACATACTGTGGACGGTTGACGAGTTACTGTACTCCAGAATCCAGATCATGAGGAGGTGGTCCATTCCTTGGACAACTTGTCCCTCGTAAGTATGGGCTGGATGGTGCTGAAGGTACCAGAGAGGAAAAAAAAAAAAAAAAAAACTTCTCACTTTTTCACTTGTCAGTTATCTGCAGCCTGTTGAGTTAGGTTTGGGTTATACCAGAGGTATTCTGAGTTTTCTGATTTGCACATTTTGAATCACTGAGATAAATTAGAATTTCATTTTCTATTTCATGTATTTATTAAATTAATATGATCAAGCTGTCATTGTTACATTTTTTTCCTGCTTTAGTTTGTATAAAGAAAAATTTTGATTATGGTGTATGACATTTCTTAGCTGAAGACAGCATTGTCCACCCTGATGTCAGGCTAGTAAGCAAACTGCAGCAGATCCACTAATGGTCTCACTAGGGCTTGAAGATGACCAAAGACCAGCCTCTCCCAGGTTTTCATCAGCTGTGATGTCAGCACCACTTACCTGGTGTTATTCAAGTCCTTCTTGTGGGGGAGTGGGATCTTTGGAACCAGTTCCAGGCACAGCCTATTCCCAGTACCCTCCCTAGTCTTAAAAAATTGCATCTGTTGATGTTTAACCCAGAATAAAAAGCCCACTGAGGTGTTTCCAAACCAGCTGTGTCAATGGTTCAGTAAGTTAATGTGAGTAGACATGCAGAGGGCAGGGTACACCCTTGATAAGTTGCCACCTCATCACAGGACACAGAGACAGCCAACCACTCACATCTACGGTCAATTTAAATTTGCGTAATCTTTTTTGGATGGTGGGAGGAAGCCAAAGTACCCAGAGAGAACCCACACAGACAAGGGGAGAACATGCTAACTCCACATAGAAAGGTCACAGGCCAGGATTCAAACCTGGTACCTTCTTGTTGTGAAGCAACAGTGCTAACCACTACACCATCATGCCTCACAGCAACATTTCCTTCATGGTTTATAAGGCTTGAACCACTCATATCATGGCCATGACATCAATAGGCACACTCACTGGCATGTCACTCAAGAACCTTAGATGACAGTGTTTACGCATGATTAAAATTTAGTTACCAAGTAGGTATGAAATTTTACAAGGCTAAAAGGAATTGATTCATTGAAGTCATTAGAACATGTTTTAATTGAAGCATCGTGCAAGTCAAAACAGAGACTCAGCTGAATACCATTCAAAGAACTTCCAGCGTTCGATGCCTGAAAATAGAAAACAGCCTTTAGTGTTTAAAATGCAGGTTTTGAAACAAACCCTGCCAATAGGCACACCCAATGTAACTATATGCAGTAGCACGGTATGAGTAAAATCTGACCAAATAACAAAAAGGAGCCTGGTTGGCTGGGTACCTGGGCCACTGGGTTGCTATGGAACCTGCTTGGGCGGGTAGCGGGGCTGCTGCTGCTGGGGAACCTGCTTGGGCGGGTAGCGGGGCTGCTGCTGCTGCTGGGGAACCTGCTTGGGCGGGTAGCGGGGCTGCTGCTGCTGCTGGGGAACCTGCTTGGGCGGGTAGCGGGGCTGCTGCTGCTGCGGAACCTGCTTGGGCGGGTAGCGGGGCTGCTGCTGCTGCGGAACCTGCTTGGGCGGGTAGCGGGGCTGCTGCTGCTGCGGAACCTGCTTGGGCGGGTAGCGGGGCTGCTGCTGCTGCGGAACCTGCTTGGGCGGTAGCGGCTGCTGCTGCTGCGGAACCTGCTTGGGCGGGTAGCGGGGCTGCTGCTGCTGGGGAACCTGCTTGGGCGGGTAGCGGGGCTGCTGCTGCTGGGGAACCTGCTTGGGCGGGTAGCGGGGCTGCTGCTGCTGGGGAACCTGCTTGGGCGGGTAGCTGGGCTGCTGCTGCTGCTGGGGAACCTGCTTGGGCGGGTAGCTGGGCTGCTGCTGCTGCTGGGGAACCTGCTTGGGCGGGTAGCTGGGCTGCTGCTGCTGCTGCTGGGGAACCTGCTTGGGCGGGTAGCTGGGCTGCTGCTGCTGCTGGGGAACCTGCTTGGGCGGGTAGCTGGGCTGCTGCTGCTGCTGGGGAACCTGCTTGGGCGGGTAGCTGGGCTGCTGCTGCTGCTGGGGAACCTGCTTGGGCGGGTAGCTGGGCTGCTGCTGCTGCTGGGGAACCTGCTTGGGCGGGTAGCTGGGCTGCTGCTGCTGCTGGGGAACCTGCTTGGGCGGGTAGCTGGGCTGCTGCTGCTGCTGGGGAACCTGCTTGGGCGGGTAGCTGGGCTGCTGCTGCTGCTGGGGAACCTGCTTGGGCGGGTAGCTGGGCTGCTGCTGCTGCTGGGGAACCTGCTTGGGCGGGTAGCTGGGCTGCTGCTGCTGCTGGGGAACCTGCTTGGGCGGGTAGCTGGGCTGCTGCTGCTGCTGGGGAACCTGCTTGGGCGGGTAGCTGGGCTGCTGCTGCTGCTGGGGAACCTGCTTGGGCGGGTAGCTGGGCTGCTGCTGCTGCTGGGGAACCTGCTTGGGCGGGTAGCTGGGCTGCTGCTGCTGCTGCTGGGGAACCTGCTTGGGCGGGTAGCTGGGCTGCTGCTGCTGCTGGGGAACCTGCTTGGGCGGGTAGCTGGGCTGCTGCTGCTGGGGAACCTGCTTGGGCGGGTAGCTGGGCTGCTGCTGCTGGGGAACCTGCTTGGGCGGGTAGCTGGGCTGCTGCTGCTGGGGAACCTGCTTGGGCGGGTAGCTGGGCTGCTGCTGCTGGGGAACCTGCTTGGGCGGGTAGCTGGGCTGCTGCTGCTGGGGAACCTGCTTGGGCGGGTAGCTGGGCTGCTGCTGCTGGGGAACCTGCTTGGGCGGGTAGCTGGGCTGCTGCTGCTGGGGAACCTGCTTGGGCGGGAAGCTGGGCGGCGGCTGCGGGGCCACCGGGTGCGGATGGAAGCTGGGCGGCGGCTGCGGGGCCACCGGGTGCGGATGGAAGCTGGGCGGCGGCTGCGGGGCCACCGGGTGCGGATGGAAGCTGGGCGGCGGCTGCGGGGCCACCGGGTGCGGATGGAAGCTGGGCGGCTGCGGGGCCACCGGGTGCGGATGGAAGCTGGGCGGCTGCGGGGCAACCGGGTGCGGATGGAAGCTGGGCGGCTGCGGGGCAACCGGGTGCGGATGGAAGCTGGGCGGCTGCGGGGCAACCGGGTGCGGATGGAAGCTGGGCGGCTGCGGGGCACCCGGGTGCGGATGGAAGCTGGGCGGCTGCGGGGCAACCGGGTGCGGATGGAAGCTGGGCGGCTGCGGGGCAACCGGGTGCGGATGGAAGCTGGGCGGCTGCGGGGCAACCGGGTGCGGATGGAAGCTGGGCGGCTGCGGGGCAACCGGGTGCGGATGGAAGCTGGGCGGCTGCGGGGCCACCGGGTGCGGATGGAAGCTGGGCGGCTGCGGGGCCACCGGGTGCGGATGGAAGCTGGGCGGCTGCGGGGCCACCGGGTGCGGATGGAAGCTGGGCGGCTGCGGGGCCACCGGGTGCGGATGGAAGCTGGGCGGCTGCGGGGCAACCGGGTGCGGATGGAAGCTGGGCTCTGCAACCAAGGGCTGTTCAGGATAATGGGATAAATTCTGTATTTTTGAGACACACTGATAAATTGGGGTGGAGCGATTCAACTTCAAGCTGCTAGGTATTGGTATGTTGTTATTACTTACATTGTATGCATTTGACATTGAAGCACCACCACCAGTTGGCCAAATGCTCCAAGGAGATCGGTCTCCAGTATAAAGGCCACTTAAATCTTGTTGACGGCCTGGAACTGGCACTTCGTTATCTCCATACTCTTTATCGGGTCCTATACCATCAGCTGTGAAGTGAACATTTCAGCCCATGCATACAACCCATAGATTCACAATATGACTTTACTCACCATTTGCTAGAGAACATCCAACAGACAGCAAGGACAACAGCAACCATCTAAACAAATCACCTGTGAGTTAGCGTGTTTCAAACACGAGCTGAACAACATTGATGAACATTTCGTTGATGCTTACATCAACAGAAACCCCATGGCTTCAGTCACAACTACAGAACAAGAAAGCAGGAAAACCCAGTAGCTCCTATTAGGCCTAGCAAAACAAACAACTGAACTAGTCAGGAAACAGAAAGTAGCTGAATCCACACTGGAGCTCATTTTAAACTCACCAAGCTCACTCTGTTGATTACCTGGACACAGGTGTGAGTAGTTGTTGGCAGGTGAGGCAAATTATCTGATAAGAGAGCACCACTTTGTAGGTTACAATCCTGACTGAGAAAGCTAAGGTGGGTAAACAGTTAGAAGAGACTACAATTATATGTTCAAATTATTTGGTTGTCTGGCTTTCCAACTTTAAATATAATTAATTAAAAAGTGTTTCATCTGTTAATATAAATATCCAGCCATCAGATAGTTGTCTACGGGCACATAGAGACAGACAACCACTCACACTCACATTCACACCTACAATCAATTTAAATTAGCCAATTAACCTAATCCCCATGCATGTTTTTGGATGGTGGGAGGAAGACGGAGTACCAGAGAGAACCCACACAGACACGGGGAGAACATGCAAACTCCACACAGAAAGGCTCCGAGTCGGGAATCAAATTTTGTCAAAATCCGTCCACAACTTGAGTTATTTTGCAAACCAACATACATACAAACAAACAAACAAGCCGCGGTGAAAACATAACCTCCTTAGCGGAGGTAATAAAACAAATATTAGAAATAAGGACATGTTCTTAGAAATGTGACAGTTATGCTGTAAGGTGAATTGTAATTGAGGGAATACTTCCCAGCTGACACTGCTCTCTCTTCCTGTTGGTGTTAGGTGATTGACAGTGGACAGAATGTGTGCAGTCATATGAAAGCATTCAACTAGGGCACAGTGTGATGTAAAAGTAATGATCAAATGGAAGCTCCCAAACAAATTAGTGATTCATATTCTGTGTTATGGATTTTCTTGATCTACTGAAGTTGGTTCTCCATACTGCTGAGGGATGAATGGCAGCTAATGGCTTTTTGTGAAGAGAAGGAAATGAAGCCTTATACAGCAGCAGGAGGAAGAATACAAAGAAGACGAGCTCTCCTCCATTAATGGACCACAGGATGAGATGGGTGTACCTAGATAATGACTAAACCTATTTACAATCAGGGAAGATAGTGCGAGTAAACAAACTGTGGGATTTTTTTTTAAATAAATTAAGTCAATATACAAGGAACATGTCATTTGATCCTGGCTCACTGGACAGACATAGATAAGTCTCTGTTTGAAATTATTTTTGGAATTCATTTATCAGATGTGTAGCTTCACTTCCTGTCTTTTTTGAATGTCTCGCTCGTCTTCACTGTTTCCACTGTGAAAACTTGTCCTGTGTTCCAACCCAAGACCCTTTTGTTCAGTATTTTTACCTTTTATTTTTTTCATGTGTACTTTTACCTTGTGAGAGTTTTTTTCTTATCTTTTTTATTTTATAGTGTATAGTTCTATTGTTACTGCATCTTGTTATTATTTTTGTTTTGTTGCTACTTTTAGTTTAGATCTTTCATTCCTCCAAGACTGACTTTTTTACCTTCGCCACGGAGGTTATGTGATCACCAGGGTTTGTTTGTTTATGTGATGGTTTACAAAATAACTCAAAAAGGACAGATTTGATGAAATTTTCAGGATTGGTCAGAAGTGACCTAACTTAAAACTGATTAATTTTAGGTGGTGACCGGATCTGATTCAAGTTCATCAAGGTCAAATGAAAGGTCACACCATAGTAATGTATGGGAGGTTTCGCATATTTATGAACGCTCCAGGGTGTACATTTTTCAGCCAATCATCACCTAATTTGGTATATAAACTAATATAGGAATCCAGAAGTCACTGATTCAGTTTGGTCAAGATCAGTAAAAGGTCAAGGTCAACAAGGTCAAAGATGCATTTTTAACCACAACTTCATGTAGGAAGGAGATAGAGCAATGCAACTGGTCTAAAAATATCTGGAAAAGAATTCTCAATTTGTATTTGCAAAGTTTTACTGGTATTTTGTTCTTTTTTAAAAATCAAATTCAAATGTGACAAAATATGAAATGGAGAAAAAATAAATAAAAAGTACATGATATTCATGTGCATACAATGTTAAATGTGGGTTTCAAGTTGCATCAAAGTCAACACATTCACTCTTAGGCGTTGTGGGCTTGCAGGAGTATACTCTCTCTCAGAATGCTGCTTTGGTCTGTGCTCTCTGAGTGCACCTTGTTTTATGCATTCCCTTAGTCAAGTGATTTTCATTTTTAATCAAAGATCACATATTATGCACTTTTTCTGCAATTTTATATAGGTCTCAGACGTCCAACAATATTGTATTCAAAGTGTATTAGCCCAAACTCAGCCCTGGTCCTGAATTGCAGCCAGTTAAAAATCACTGTATTGATCTCTGCTGAGAACAGACTGTTTCTGTGTCTGTACCTTTAAATGTTCCTGAGCTGTGTCTGACCACGCCCCCTCTCTGGAAACAGGAAGTGGCTCTCTCTCTCCACTTACCTTGCGCTAATGTTTACATTTAGATGTGTGCTGGCACTGGCTAAAGAGGCTACCATTAACAGTAGGCAGAGTCACCCAAATAACAAATAAATGTATAACATTAACTTCAAATGAGTCTTGAGCTCACAGAGCTTATGTTGAATGTCTCCTGATATTAATTACTCAAGGACACAAACGTTAGCAAAGCAGTCCTCCGGAGCACGGTTAGCTCTGGAGGACTGCTTTGTAAACATGGGCTCATACAAGTTATGCTTGTCTACACAGCTGAATGTGAAGCATGGAATCAGTACAAACTGTCCTGGACACTACAGGCGTGGAAGCTGTAAGTTATTCATTTTGTGTTGCTTTACTGTGTAGCTCTACTTAGCACGACGGCCTGTAAACATGTCCTGGAGGGTAGCTGCAGTGTTAACGTTATAGGGACATGTTTACACTGCAGGTACCGGGGCTACCGGTACCTCTGGAGGGTAGCTTTGGTAGCTGCAGTGTTAACGTTACAGGGACATGTTTGCACTGCAGCTACCGGGGCTACCGGTACCTCTGGAGGGTAGCTTCAGTAGCTGCAGTGTTAATGTTACAGGGACATGTTTGCACTGCAGCTACCGGGGCTACCGGTACCTCTGGAGGGTAGCTTCGGTAGCTGCAGTGTTAACGTTACAGGGACATGTTTGCACTGCAGCTACCGGGGCTACCGGTACCTCTGGAGGGTAGCTTCGGTAGCTGCAGTGTTAACGTTACAGGGACATGTTTACAGGCCATCACACTAAGTAGAGCTCCACAGTAAAGCAACACAAAATGAATAACTTAGAGCTCAGTGTTTGTAGCTGTGTCCCAGACAGTTGGTGCAGATCCATGCTTCATCTTCAGCTGGTTAGTGAAGCCTGCTTTGTGAGATGATGAGCGCACACATGCTAAACTTTAGGAAGCACTCTTGCTACATTTCCAGATAAAATAAATCAATCCACTGGGTCTTCAGAGGATGAACAGAGTAAAAATAGCCTCCTGTACTCATTGAAGAAGCCAACACACAGAGCAGCTGCTGTGCTTTGCTCCTAAATTTGTCAGGTTTGTTTGTGAAAGTTAGCGAGGAGAAACAATGGCGGTCGCTCCGTAACTGTAGAGGAGGGTCGTCTATCTGGGGGGAGGCTGGCTCAAAGACAGTGTCCTCTACTGGAGGGAGGAGCATTTCACCGTTCTACATCAGTAGGCGAAAAATGTTCAACTCACCTGTTTCAGCACACATTGGCAAAGAAGAGGAGCAAGCAGAGGAAGGAGGTGACAGACTTTTTTCACTCCTGGGGCCTCATTCACACATACTGCTGTTAGAACACCTTTATAAAGACCATTTTCCATAATAGGTGACCTTTAACATCATTAAAGAACCTTTATTTTGTAACTTTGTCTCAGAGCTCTGCTGTTGGGTCCTTCTCTCGTGCTTCCAGCAGTTTTGTAACAGAATAAGTCCTTTAATCACTAACTTGCTTCAGTATTGGCTGCTTTCAACAGTTTCTGCATTTCTGCAAACACTTTCAACCAAGAGACATGTCATGTCATGTCCTAAAGTTTTGTTCAGTTGCACACATATATTACATAACTCATCCAACCATTGATGATTTCTTTAATTAAGTTGATTTCTTGTCTAAACCTAGTCAGTTTACGGTAAAAATGTGATGTTTAATGATATGTGAAGAGCTGTTTCATAATTCTTCTGTGAAAATGAATGAACACGTAGCTTGTCCCTTACTAAATATTAACACCATCTAGTTGAATTTATTTAATTTATTCCTCAGCACTTGGTGAAGAGCAGATGACAATAAATACTGGATTAAATTTATCAGTAAAGCAACTTTTTTTTTAAAGTGAATTCAATGTTTAACTCTTTCAGTGCCAGCCCTTTTATAAAACCAAAAGTGCCCACATTTGCCCATTTCGAGTCATATTTCTAGACCCACAGAATATTTTATGACTCTGAAAACACACAATAGCTCAAATGAAAGAAGAGACTCTCTATTTCATTGAGAAAAATGTTTTCGTTTTTTACCTTTTTCCATTCTTGTTTTATCTGGAGTAGAGGCCACTTTCACTGCTAGTATTGATTGCTCTGCTCTCTGATCACAATGTCTCCACTTCCTGCTTCGATCTCTGTAGCTCATACCATCTCTTTATGTTCCAACTACATATCCCAGAAGCCCCAAAATTACTCGCAGGCTGTGTGAGAGTGCCATCTTGTGCCAGCCACCGAAAAAACACTGATATGGACATATCTATATGTCAATAGCACTCAAGCATGTTAAATGATTTTAACCATCCAAAAACATGCATGGGGATTAGGTTAATTGGTTAATTTAAATTGACCGTAGGTGTGAATGTGAGTGTGAGTGGTTGTCTGTCTCTATGTGTCCTGTGATGAACTGAAGACTTGTCCAGGGTGTACCCTGCCTTCCGCCCTAAGACAGCTGGGATAGGCTCCAGCCCCCCGCGACCCTATGTGAGGATAAGTGGTAGAATATGGATGGATGGATGGATAAATAACTCTATGGCACTCAAAGAGTTAATGTTAAGTTAATCTTTGCCCCCTAGTGGCCAAAGAAAAAAATAAATTAATGGAGCTTTAAGTGCTTCAGACTTTTTACCTGGTCAAACAAAAGGATTGTTAAAAACATGACTTCATGTTGACAGTGTTCCTTTATTATATTCTTCAGAAACACAGAATAAAGCGTTATAGTTTGTTTGCTATTTGTTGCAAACCACTAAAAGCAAAATCAATTTAAATGGCATTATTACACAACATGTCACAAGACCTCCACTCTGATACCAAAAGGAAGCATATGTACAGAGTGTCTACTGTTCTACTTTTACCAAAGTAGGCTCCTCTTTCACAGTTCATCTTCCCCTGCAGCACTATTTTTTTACAGAAGAATCCCATGACTCCCCAAGAATCAACATGACTACAGCACTCATGAGATAAATATACAAAGAAAAGAGAAACCTGGATAGACAAGTGAGGATATTTCAAACATGTGTAAGAGTTCTGAAAGGTGGTTATTCGTGTTGAGATCAATAGTGAGGGATAAAATGGCCACAAAAAGAAGCAACACACACAAAAACAGGCATGACCCCGTGCCCTGTTTTGATATCTTTCTACTGCTGTAAATAAATAGCTACAGGCTAATGGGATCCGGTCAAGGCAGTGTGTGTGTGTGTGTGTGTGTGCTGAGGGCTGCAAACACACACACACATCTGTCTTTTCACCTGTTGAGGTATGAATCTAATTCATGCTGTACAAAAAGCATTGCAAATTCTTGAAAGGATGAGAAGGTGGCATGTATTTACACACATTGAGCCATTAGGATGAATTATTGATGCATGCTCATATTTGTCCAGGTACTAATTGGAAATGTTAATTTTATCACCCAACCTGAAGTGCAGAGCTCCTTGCTCAGTGGCTTCATTTTAACCAGAAACAGAAAAGCAGCCTCCATTAATAATACTGACAGTTTCCCAGGAAGTGCATTATGTGAAGAGGTGTTCAGCGTTGTTCATCACTTCCTCACCTCAGGATGCCCTCCTGCTTGTTACTAGTGATTACAACACTGTCCAAGAGGCCAAGTAAAGGCCAGAGTTCAGCTAAACGTATTAAGCAGTCTTGATTGTGCACCAATCAACCAATCATAGGCCCGTACCAAACATTTCCAAACTTCATTCACGACTCTGACATTCAAATTCAAATGCCAGTTAATTCAGTTATTTTTTTTTTTCGCATGTCCATTCATTCTGTTCAAACCCAGAATTTCTGCACAGTTGCAGATAAAGATTAAGCAACACTAACACTAAGTTTCCTCTGTACTCATTCTACAGCGGCACAGGATCATTAATATCCCCCGCTGTCGTGTTTCACCGAGCGCAGGGCTTAGCCTCTCCACACTCAGACGGGTGAAGTGAAGATAACGTGTGGTGCACGAACATGCTCATTGAAAACGCTCATGTTTTTAGTGAACAGTGATCGCAACATATTTGTTTGCAACTAATGAACGTGAGTGTTAACCCTCCCATGAGTTAACAATGCTCACACACTCACATTGTGTGTTTTTATGCTGCAAACCAAGAATTTAGTACATGGCTGGTGCCGTCAGAGGTGCAGTCACCCATTGTCTGCTCCATCCAAAAGTCTTAAAAGTTGAGTAGTTGTGAGCTTGAATGGAGGGTCAAGCTTTTGTGCACACTTAGAAATGCTATGCACTCATATCACATCATGCATTGTATGTGTATATGTGGGTTTCGAGAAGTAATTATTGTGAATTTGTTAATTTTTTGAGACAATCAATTTAGCTAAAAAAAGGAAGCACTTTATTTTAATCTGCGTGAAGTGAACTTTGCACTGACTCTTGTCAAGCATGAACTTGCACTACAACTACAAACAAGCTCAGTTGTAAATAATATTTGTTGAACTGGACTCCAGTCGTGGCTATCATGAGTCAAGCACCGCCAAAAACTACAGAGCTTTGTCCAAAAGACAAAATATATTTAAAAAAGATTGATGTAATATTGACATGTTTTTATCCATGAAAATATTCTGCTTCATATTTTCTGGTCTATCAAAAACAAGATTTTCAGTCAAAAACATTTTGCTCACCTGTTACTGCACACAAAGGGAGGCACCGACAGTTTATATTGATAAAGAAAGTTGATTTAATAAAAAAGCTGCTCGCTCATTTAATTAAATCAATTTACTCAAATCAAGTCATTTTTTAATATGACAGGCTTCATTTGAAAACCTCTGTAGGAGCTTTGAAAAAATATACTCTCCTATTTAATACATTTATTGAGTTTGTGAAAAGAAAATAATGTGCCACATATTCTGAGAAGAAATGATCCAACTATGGACAGCGACTGCAAATTTATCTCAAATCTGCATTTGCATTTCTGACCACTAAGTGGCAGAAAAAAACATTACATTAAAGCTATACACAGCTTTTAAAGTTATTATTATTCCATTTTAAACCTGCATCATTATGCTTTATTCAGCTTATTTACATTTTTGTCTAAAAACAACCTGCTGTATAATTGAACAGGGATGGTGTTGGAGAACGGATACTATACTGGAGGAGAGGTTGAATTTCAAATCAAAATAAAATTTAGGCTGCATAATTTTTTTGAAACAGATAACTCAGAGATGTAATTTAGAGATATTAGTGCAGATTTGCACTTCATTCAATAAAACTCTTTCCCCAAATAGCCTGGTTAAATTTGCTTTAGTTTATTGATTTTATTTCCCTGTGCCTCCAAGACCTAGTTTACAGTAAATTAGGTTCTGATGCTGGAAACACTTAACCTGACTCTCGCCAGCCGAATGTAGTGTCGTCTAGCTCCACACATTCATCTGGGTTTGCTCCATTGGAGATGTATTTCAGATGGTGGGGCCTCATCAAAAATCCTTGCATGTGATTGGATAAACCACTTGTCCATCATCTTTAATGTGTATTTCAACCACTCACATCGAAACCAAAACAGAACAGCCGACATCTTGGATATAGCAGCAGAGCAAACAGCACAGCAGTGTCAGTAAATGATCCATGTCGTCTGTGGAGCTAGACGGAACGAGGTTCAGCTGGTTATAGGTTACAATTAGGTTACAGTTTTTCATCCTTTCAGATCTGATCCTCCACTAGAGCAATCAGCGGTGAGACGATAACGACGGGGTACTGCACTCGTCCCATTTCCTTAACCACCAGTGGAGCTATTTGATAAATGAAGCACTTGCCATTTCCGGTCTGGAGAAGAGCGAAAACATCCTTGCCACCAATAAATGCCTTAGAAACCGTTCTCTGCTCATGTTTTAAAGAATAAATATGTGAGCCACCATTGTTGTCTGAATAAAACGGTCGCTTCTCCGCTACGTCACATCTATGAAAATCCTGCCCGGTGATCCTGATTGGCTCAGTCATTTTTTGCTCCTTTGACGTCCAGATGAATGTGTGGCGCTCAGTGAAACGCCATGTGGAGCTAAGCGAAACGACATTCAGCTGGCGAGAGTCAGATTAGGAAACACTGGAAAATACCTCTGATGATAGAAAGTGAAGGGAGAAAGTTGAAATAAATAAACTGCAAATCTACTGTTTCAATACAGTTTTTGTGTAGGTCACAATACAATAACTTGTGCTTAGTTATGTAAAAAAATAGCGAGGAAGTGTTACTGGAAATCTTTTAGAGACCTGAAAGTTTGCTCAGAGGGACTAGTGACTTGGACTTGGACTTGCCCTGAAGGATATACTATAAGACTTGATTTGACAAAACTTCAAACTGACCTGCATTTGTTGTGTCCATGATGATACAATAACTCGCACTTGTTTATAGTGCATATGGGTTTTTATTTTTTGATTGCGTTTTTTTTCCTTGGTTCGCCGAATTTTAATAAGCGTGGTTCCTAAATCTGGACTCCATTTGTATGCTTCAGTAGGATCGCTGCAGACTTTTTTATTCCATTGCTTGCTCACTTGCTGCTCTGAATTAAGAAACGTGCCACAAACCTACAGCCATACATTTCATTTTAAAAGGGAAGAACTACCGGCTTGTGGTCTCACAAGATAAGACAGGGGAAGAACTTATTTTTAAATCTTCAGAGGGGAAAATTCTCCTCCCCTTCATACCCCTACACCCACTTGAATTAAAGTAATCCACTTTTTCCTTCACCACAACTTGAATGTTTCCAGAGGGTCTCAATGATACTTGACCACATGACGCACTAACAGATTTTTTTTTCCCTCTCTGAGACACAGCTGTTTCAAGTCCCATTACAGTGCGTATAAAAGAAGGGCGATTAAAGCGTCAACATCCCTGCTTTTCCCACTGACATCTGTAATGAGAAACATATTTCAACCCAACAGAAATGCCCTTTTTTTTGCTTGCCACTGATTGCATTTAAATGGATCCCATGAAGCGAGGACTAAAAGATTTAAATTTGTTTTTTAAGACTGCTTTGTCACATGATGCAGGTTATTCAATTTCACACACACACGCGCCACCCATATGAGCATATGTTTGATTTTATGACAACTTCTGCCATTCTCCATGCAAACATTATTGCATCAGGGTTTATGAGCTTTCCAAGGCAAACAGTGCTGCCATTCCTGGTCATATTCTCTGATTGATACCGTTTCTAACTCTATTGTAGGGCTGAGCTGATGGTTACCTCTCATTGAAGACCTCATCTATCTCAAGGTTTCTCAATGACATTTTAAAACCCTGGACAGAAGAGGAATGAAGGAGTGTGGGAACAAAGAACCGTAAAGTAGTGTAAAGTAGAACTTAAGAAAGATAACCAGGGAGGCTGACGGGGAGAGGGATGCAATTGAGAGGTAGGCGATGGAAAGCAAGAGACTCAGAGAGACTCACTTCATCATGTTCAGTGAGTGAGTGACCTTCAGGTTTTCTACGCACATTTGGGCAGCCACAATTGTTATTTTCGCACAGGGCGACAAGGAGAGAGAAAGGATTTAAGGAGCGTAGCTGTTATGGAGGAATGATCCCACACCCACTAGATGTCAGGCTCATGATCAATGAGGTCTGCCACAACTTTGACTACGGTTGATCAGGTCAGCAGAGGTACTGCAGCACACCTCCATGCTATGCTTCTGTCTGCAGGACATCCCCTTTAGTAAAACTGCTCTCAGCTTTGTGTGTGTGTGTGTGTGTGTGTGTGTGTGTGTGGGAGAGACACGAGGACCAGGCAGGTTTGAATATGATAAAAACAACAGCAGACCTGACATGACTGATGTGAGATGTGACTTAGCTTGAGATTTGGAATGAAAACATTTTTTTTTTTTCCTTATATTATACATATCATAAATAAATATTTAACATATATATTATATATTTGGCTTTGCATTGAATTTACTTTAGTAAAAAATAGTGATGGGAGAAAATGTTCCAAAATCTTTTAGAGATCTGAAAGTTTTGCAAATTGCTCATGGAGACTAGTGACTTGACTTGGACTTGCCCTGTTTTTGGCCACACAAATGAATGTTGGTGTTTTTACAATAGTCTCAGTTTCCTGCTGCAGCTCATTGTCTTTGTCTCTAAATCCTCTTATTCCCCCAGTCTCCACTCTAACTCTTTTGTTCTGTTGTCACCACTGCTTGTGGTTTCCCCACGTTACAGAACGCTCTAATGTTTGCTCCATCTGACATGCAAAATAAACAAACAAACAAACAAAGCCTCAGTACATATTCACATATTTTAGGTGATGTCAGGTTTATCTGTTTTTCCTTTTGGTTTGTGCACCTTTGTCGTCTTTAACGTCGAGATGTTCAGAAAAGGATTAACAAGGCTGCCATTTGCTGAGCAGCTTTGAGAGTGGAAGAGTTTGGACAGGAAAGGGTGAGGAAACACACACACACACACACACACATACACACAAACCTCTAGACCACCCTGCTGCAGTTCCAGTCCAGGTCCTCCACCTCTAACATCAACACACCCCACATTTAGCTGACTCTTCACAATGAACCAGACCAGCCTCACATCAGCGTCTGGCTTCTCTGATGTCAAGCAGGCTGCACTAACAGGAATTTGTGTGTAGCTTGTTTTACCGGGGTTGTCTGGTGTCTGCAGCACACTGCAGATGTCACTGAATAATGTGTAATGCAGTGGTAGCAACTTGTGCTGTAGTTGTTGATTAAAGAACTCATGAGACAGACTGGGCTGTCAACAAACCCTCATGTCAAATAATCTGTGTCATTATTAGATGCTAAAGCAACTGGTGTATTTAAAATAGTGAGAAGGTCTGGACAGGGTGGGTGGGAGTGGAGGATAGGTGCAGACTTTCTCTCCTGTGTGAAACCACTCAACATACAGTAGTTTTGTTACAAAGCAATGCAGTTATTTTTCATCACAAATGTATATATTTAACCCTAACCGCATTCTTATCCAATAAGTAACAAAGTATTTTTATCCCAAACCTTACCTGCCTCAACTTCCTGACAAAAGAGATGCCAGAGAAGTTCCTAGAGTGTTGTAGTTTAAGGCGAAGGGTCACGTTAAGACAGAATGTGTTGAGTCAGGACATACACTTATTCCTGTACTCCATGTTTGACATTTTTGTACTTAACTTGAATGTTTCCATTTTCTATGACTGTTTTCCACTATTCTACTAAAGTTGGTAGGGTTTTTATTCCAATACATTGAAAATTACATGATGAATGACTATGGCTATAGAGCTCCAGGAGTTGACGTTCACATGCAGCTGTCAAAACCAAAGCATCGCCATTTTAGCAGTAAAGCGCTCTGTTTAAACTACTGTCAGGGATCTCGCCGCTGGATGGATGTTTCTTTTGTTTGTCTACTGTGTATACTGTGAGTGGTATTGTGGTCTTTTTATACACGTGACATTATTTGTGTATTTGTTAAACTCCATGTTATTACCTTCAATATTCATGGGCCTGTTGCTATGTGTTTTACAGATGCCATATTTTAAATATAGCAGCATCACTATTTAATAACACCTACAGGCTTCATGTTATTCTACTGAACTCTGAGGTTATTAGCTAAATTATATGAATATATGTGCTTGATATACATGTATCTGTAACATAACATGGTTTTGATTGTATGTGTGGGTTGTATGGTTGTATTTAGGGCGTCTGCTTTAAACGTCACGGCTGTGTTAATTGCACTCAAAGTACCATGTGCAGATCTTTATTAATATTTTTATGGCTTTAACTTAAGTTAACCACTGTATTGAAACACATTAAATTTTAAAGTACTTTTAATTGATGCATTTTCTGATAATAATATCTTTTTGCTATGAAAGTAAAGGAGCTGAACACTGCTTTGACCACTAACGCCATCCATTTATGAGATACCACAAACTGAGTAATTCTAGTTTTGGCTTCAGCAGATGTCACACAGCCTTTGAAGTCTTTTGGTGGCCTTGACAAGGAAAACATGTCAAGTCTTTGATATTGATCCAAAGATTAACCAGGGTCTGCTGACCTTAACCGATGACTCAATTAATTTGCATCCAAAAGTCACACTAGAATATCACAGTCACACTCCTGCAGCTACCTATCACTTATTCTTCCTCTCTGTTAAACAATGTGACATCAGCGTATGCTAAAACAAGTATGGAAATATTGTGTGGCACGTCTGCTATGAACATGCAAGATGTGTTGACACTGAGGTGTGGGGAGTATTTTTAGGGGTGGAATAAATAACTATCTGTATTAATGTGACATGGTTCAGTCTGCATGTTTTCAACGTGTCTGAATGTGAATTTTTAAACTTTGAGAGGAGAAATGAAATCCTCCTTCTGCGTTATACTATTCAGACCCACTGTCACCTATTTTCACTGTACACTGTTGCATTTCACTTTCCAAAATCTTGTTTGTTATTATTTCACCTCATGATTATAGGGCAGACATTAACAGCATAGAGCATGGAAAAAGCCCCATGTGTCAAATGCTCATTCTGAGTGAACTAAACGTCAAGTACATTGCACAGCCTGTAAATAAAAGGCTACAATTAAGTTTGTCATTTTTGACTTGCTATTTGTTAGCACAGTGGTGGCCTACCTGTGTGGAGGTGTGTGTCAGGAAAAGATCCTCTGGGCTTACACTGAACTCTGCACGCTACAGTAAAACACTCCTAATATAAAGTGACACCTTAAATAGCCTCATTTCCTTTCTGCTCCATTTACACATGAAGCCCCTGAGATGTTGTTCATAAAACCTTCCAAAAATATGGATCAACTGCACAGTCACAAGTTTTTACCCTTGCCTGCAACCCCTTTAACCGAGCTCCTGTCTTTTCTTTCAGAGTTGCAACATATGAAATGTTGTTGCTGTCACAAGTGTTTTAAATGTCACAGAGTGTCAGGTGAGAAAGGGTACCAGCAATAAGAGCAGAGCTACCTGACAGCTCTCAAGTCCTTCACATACATTGCTCTGTGGTGGAGCCCAAAATAAACTGATTAATCTTTGCTTCACCTCTCAGGGGATGTATTGTTTTGAAATGTCTGTTATTTTGGTGCTTGCATACATGTGTGAGTAAAGTACATGTGTGCAGCGGTGTTTGCTCATGACTAAGGCTGTTGAAATTAACTCGTTAACACAGATTAATCCATCATCATATTTAATCTGATCAAAAATTTGAACACAATTAACCCGTCTGCAGCACAGAATGACTCTGAATTTCTCTTATAACTCATGTCAGTCAGTTGGTATATAACTGGAAAGTCAATAAAATGAATACAAACAGACGCACGGCGACCACAAAGAGACAGACAAACTGCAAAGAGACAGAGAGACAAAACAACTGATAAGAGGAGCAAAACACCAACAACGAGATGTAAAACAACTAAGATGTCAAATGACCATCTAGAGACCAGAAACATCAAACAAAACCATTCCTAAGAGATGTGAAACAACCACAGTGAAACAAGATGACCACACAGCAGTGTTAATTTCATTGACTAAATTTTTTTTATTATAATGTTCGTCAACGAAAGTTTTTTTCTGATAACTGCCACATTATTCAACGAATAAAAATGACACAAAAAGTTAAGGAGGGATGAATCAGTAAGTGATAGCCTGGCAAGTCAGACTATAACATCAAATGTACAGTCTGGGGGCAGTCAATAGGCAGAGCTGAAGCCTGTGGGTGGGACCAACCGTTGTCGTTCAAACTGCCTCTACACGTAATTGACCAGCACTATGACCAATCAGAACAACGGACAATGTGACGCTACTAGCGGAGCCAGCTGGTATATTAGAGTTTTGCCATAACCACCAGCGTTGCGCAGCCCTGTCGTCATCGTGCTACATACATACATAGAGCGTTGACTGGTCAGCCGGATTCTTGTCTGAGCCAGGATTATCTTCTACGGTGCGCCACTGGACCATCCTGCTAGGCAAAAATATTTTTTCCAATAGTTTGAGTCTAGATTTCTAGGCTAATTAACTGATCCAATAAAAACTAATCTTGGGATGCACATGTCAAATCCAGTTAAAACAAAAGAAGATGTCATGTGACCTGACATACCGTGCTGGTGGGTGGGCCGATGATCAGATGAACTATGATTATGACCAGGTGCACAGTGTCACTGCAGTGTCAAACGGCCCTGGCCCCAGAGAAGAGCTGTGAAACACTCGGCTAGAGTGTCCCCACCATAAAGCGCCTTTGGTCTTTAGCCCTTTGGGTCCTGAGCCTGTTTTGGCTGTTTTTTAATACTTTTGATTTTGTCTCTATACCACATAAAATGTTTAACATGCCCATGCTTGGTATCTTTTTTTTCAGCACAACTTCATCTATATGAAGAGATAGTTATTATTTCACTATAACCTACTTCATTAACATATTGGGCCAAAAAATAATCAAATTCAAATTAAATAAAAAATTGTATTTATTACAATAAAAAAAACACAAACATGCTCAGGCAACTGTTTTAGAACTTGAAAAACTAAATATATGTTGCTAATATGAATAGGTAAATACAAATATTTCCAATAAAAAATCTGATCACGCCAGCGTGATCATCGGCCCCACAGGGTTAGTGGAAAGAAAAATATTTTTTCTTCTGAAACTTGGGTTGATATGTCTTTAATTTAAAATAAAAGCATATCACACCAGATAAATCTGTGTCTGTATATTGCACATTCAAAGCTAAGTACATCCAAAAAAAAAAACATGTTTGTAAATGTTTCCTATATGAGTATATGAGTTTGAAATTTCTCGAAAAACTCTTAAATAATGCATCACATTTTAACTAAACCTATTAGATAGAAAATCTAACAGGTTTAGATCTAATTTTATTTCACTGAATAAAACTGGACTAAAACAAAATAAAATTCATACGATGGAAAATATGATTAAATCTAAACAGCATTTTCGTCCAATCACTATGACTAAGACTAAATGAAAATTTGCTGTCAAATTGTCACTGCCACACAAAGACCTAAAACGTCCAGTAAGATTTCAAAATGACTACAAAGAGATGAAAAATGTCCACAAGGAGACTAGAATGAATAGAGTGAGAAGCAAAACCACAACAAAGAGGACGGCAGTAGCAGCCGGAGGGTCGCTGGTTCAATTCCAGGTCGGACCAAGCTTGGAGAGTGGACTGATAGCCGCCAGTTCCTCCTCCTGGGCACCGCTGATGTGCCCTTGAGCAATACACTGACCCCCCCTACTACTGGGGTGCCTGTATATGGGGCAGCCCCCTCACTCTGTGCTTCATAATCTGTGTGATGTGCAACAGAAAAACAATAATAAAAGAGTGAAAACTGTAATTTCTACATTGAGGGATCAATAAATAATTCTTCTTCTTCAAAGAGAAGCAACATATTCATATTTGCTGTGGTCTTCATGTCTCTTTCACTGTGGTCTCATAATAATTCATTGTGGTCTCATAATAATGTGAGGATGTGAGTTAATCTCACTTTCTGTGTCAGGCCTCAAGCTGCTCGCTCTGCTTGCTTGGTAATACCACTCATGGGATGCCACCTCCCCCTGCCTCACCCTTCACTTCCTTTGGACCAAGTGATTAGGAATTTACAGAAGTCCCTTGTTCTCTTTGCACTTTCTCTTCATTCCTCTACCTCTAGGTATCAAGAGAAATGAAGGCAATCCACTGACAGTTTGCCAGGTGAGGTGAACAATGGGAAAATGGAAGGAAGTGGAAGGTGAATGTGATTCATCATGAGGCTCCTTTCATTTCGTGGGAGTACGCCTGGCACAGCTGCTTGAAATGGCACCCCTCGCCTGCAGACTTTGGGGAAGGGCGCTTTATGAAGATGCATGAGTCGGAAAACAGACTATTAAAGTTAGTGAGAGTTCATTAACCTTGTAAAAGTAGGCTCTGGCTGCCATAATGTGCCATATTTCAGGATTTTGCCCATCATTTTTTATCGTAAGTGCTCTTGGTGGCCCGATAGTTCATTTCACACGTGACAAGCATTAAATGAGACAAAGACAATAGCAGTTGGAGCTGTGCACACGTGGTGGCTAATGACTGATTTTGTGGCTTGTTATCAAGGAGGAATTAAACTTGGCACTCCTGCAGTTTATCTGATCCTCAGCGCTAACCTCTTAAAGTGAGTTTTTCCTTTTTTTTTAAAAAAAACCCCTCAAACTTATCAACACCACAAGCTGAGTCTAAACAAAATGAAACGACAAAACACAGAGGTTAATTACAATCAAGCGCGTTATTGCTGGGCTAACATGTCTAATCACGGACGACTCAGAAGGGGGCAACGTTAAGCGATATGGCGCTATTGGTGCACAAGGAAGGCATCACAGAGGAAATGGGAGCAATGAGCGAACCAGCATGGCAGCTTTCACTCAGAGACAGAGCGATTATAGTTTCTCTACCATCTGTGTGAGTCATCTGCTCCCTCCCATCACTGTATACCAGGTTCTTATAACCATCATCATCACCATTTACACTGCTAAATGTTCCCCTTTGGACTGACTTCACACCAGATTTTTATCGTCAGAGCATCACTGTCACTGCCACAGAAGAAAAGAACAGCATGCTATGAAAATAAATATGGACGTGGTAGAACACAGTCTTGAGTTCTTCATGAAAGTATATGGAGGGTTGCTTTTTATCCAGCAGTTTGTATGGATATTAGTCATGCAAAGTTTACAGCCAGCGTCTTTGCAACACAACAGGGCAACCAAATCAAGAAAGTAATGACTAATTCTGAGCAGATGCACAAGCATGCTTAAAAATTAAAGTTAATATATGCAAATCACTGCCAGTCTTTATGATTTGAATATGAGAGGGTAAATAGGCAAGAGCTCTCTCCTCATTGTTTTCTTAATGTGTGATTTCTGGAGTGCGATCAGGGAATGATCATCTCCTCCTGATCCCTCGTGACTAAAAACCTACAGCCCACGAGCAAAACAAGCCTGTAATTGAGCAGCAGCATGATGTCTTTTAGCAGTGGGGCCAGGCTTTCACACAAGGCTTCCTCTCACCGGACCCACATCAGCATCAACAATCAGTTGAGGCAAATGATGGTCAACATGCCGGAGAGGCTGTGTGTGTTCCTGTGTGTGTTAATGTGTGTTACTGTGTGTGCGGTGCTAATCGACGCCCCGTCGCTCAGCTTCCTGGATAAACTCCCACTGTGACGCTCAACAGCCAGCAGCTGCATCCGTCTGCAGGGAGAGACGTCCAGAGTCGGCTTAGTCAGCAGGCAGCAGCATGATAAATACAGACGACACACACCCTGGGAGTCATGATAGCCACAAGTGCATATGTGTGTGCCTATGAAAGGACTGATTTTCACTTAGTATGTTTTAATTATAGTTGTGTTACACACTAAGAAGTGAATATTCTTTTTTTTTTATTTTGTTACACTGTAGGTTTTTATAGTTGTACTGATTTTGTGTTTTAAAAGCCAAAGCAATATGTGTAGTGTATTGAAAAGTGCTTATATTTATCTACAGTTCATTATTGTCAGTGGTAGTGCTTGCAGTATTGATGTTGTTATAGTAAATGGATTTTTGAATATTTACACTATTATTATGTGATATATATCTGAAATATAAGTGTGCAGTGCAACCTCTGCTTGACAACCAACATCCTTTCAGTGTCTCCACCTCCAATATAAAGGAGCATCTTAAAGTCAGTCATTTTTTTTAATTAGCCAGGAATAGCATTAGTTTTCTGTTGTAGTTTTATTGTCACTTTGCTATTTTACAGTTGTCACGTGCTTAGTTAATGATGTGAGAGTTACATTCTTATATGTGCTGGTTTACTAACGTTCGCCCCAGCACCGTTGAAAGACTCAAGCCTGGTTTATGCTTCTGCGTCGCGGCGGAGCTACGGCGTAGACCCAACGGCGTTGTTGAGCATTCAAAGCTCTGCGTGGAGGGAATGCGTTGCTCTGCAATTCACCGCCAAGCTGCTAGGGGGGGTGTCTGTGTCTTTGTGTGGCTTCTGGAGGCTCATATCACATTCCTTGGTTTTCTTCCGACAGTAAACAATGACAACTGAGATGGAGCGAGTGTTTCTGGAGATGGAGCTCATAAAATTTAAAAAGAAATGCTGTTACTACAGATGTTGAAGCACAGAAGACGTTTGCGGAAGTGGTCTGTCCGACCATTCCGTACCGCTCAACAACACCGCTCCACAAATAGCGGTGTTGTTGAGCTGTTGACCAGAAAAGCAACCGCCGGAAATTACCTTCTGAGTGGACCAATCACAGTCCTTGTCATTTGCGTCTCAACGCGTTGACGTGACGCATAGTCAGGATTTTTTGGAGGTGCGCGTCAGGCTACAGTGTAGGGTCCGCGTAGGGGTCCGCGGCGACGGCGTAGCTCTGACGCTGAAGCATAAACCAGCCTTAACGTTAGCCCTATTTGACATGCTAGCTAACGTTAGCTGCAATTAGCTCGTGTTAGCTTCGACTGCATATGAGTTTACCGTGATACCTGCACAGGTAAGCAAACACCTGACGGGTGATGGGCCGGCTCTGATAAGTCATGTAATTTGGGAGTATTCCAAGTATTCAGAATACATTATTAAGATTGAGTAATGTGATGGAATACATTACAAATTACATTTTTGAACATGAATTCTGTTTTCTGACACGGAATACGTTTTGAAAGTATCCTTCCCAAAACCAAAATGTTACAATTTACTGTGATGAACTGAAATCACACTGTGAAAGAGCAAATAATAAGGACAGAAAGGCCATTGTTGATGAAACATCAGGAATCCTCTTGTGTTAGTTCTTCCAATATATATTTAAAGGTTATGAACAGAACAGTTAACTTTTTCTCTGTAATACTCTGTATCTGTTAAGGTCTAATTAAAAATGACTGAAAGAATTTCTCTGTTTGATAAAACTGATGTTAAGCTTTGCTGTCAGGAAGCTGACTCATTCATAAGCAAGCTGAGAGTGTGAGCAGTAGATGAGACAGATATGAGAAAGTTACATTGTGATTATTTCACTGCATTTACGTTCTAAAGCACAAATAAATAGCCGTCAAACACTCAACTGATGATTTACTCCAGAGACAGACTAATGTAGACTAATTCCACTTCATTCATTCCATCCAACGTGCATCAGTAGATATATGCAGCAGTAAATGTCATCGTGTTGAGACAGAACTGAGGTTCAGGTTTTTTCAACATGTTTTCTTGATGAAACAGGAGGACAGTCTGAGCTGCAGGCTGCACAGTTTACGACCACCAACAGCCCTCGTCACATATCATGTTGGGTTTTTTTTGTGCGTCAGCGGACTAATTTGCTTAATCTTCAGATGTCTTTAGACCACTGTGGAAATACAGAAAACAGAAGGAGTCTTTCAGTTTCTTGAAAAGTCGTTCCAGCACTGAAATTATTAAGAACTTATTCATGGAAATGTGGCTATAGTTGACAAAACTATAAATCTCCTCAGAGTCCATTTGAGGTTGATTTTATAACAGTGCATTTGACCAGTCTTTTATGATGCTGAGGATGATGATGATTATTACAATACTACAATAGTTTTAAAAGGGTAGCGATGCTGATAAAAATGTGGCAAAAACATTTTAGAACAGTTGCACAGTCTTCTAATCCACAAGACATGCAGCAGAGTCCTGGAATACAACGTGCCAATGTTTATAGTTTCCACTAAATTTGTAAATGCCTCTCATTATCTAGAATGTGAGTGGAGCTTCGCTTATGAGCCAGAAGAGTAATTTCTCTCCATCAGTCCAGACACACCGAGAAAACAACATCAAGACTGTTTATACAGTAATATGCTAAAGTCCACTCTATTCCCTTAAATCATTTAAAGTTCCTTGTTGTTAATTGAACGCTTCCACATGAGACGGAGCAATGTTTGTTTCAGTCCTCAGTGGATGTGTTCATGCCTCAGATCTCCACTTACCTCGCCAAAGCTGGATGCCAGCTCGTTGGGCACATCCCTTGCATCATCTGCGTGAAATCAGGAGATGAGAGGAATTAGTTCCCGTCTCTTTTAGCCCTCCCTTCATCCTCCTCTTCATCTTCCTGGAGGAGTGCAGATGTGGTGGGTCCTTTGAGGGCCCATCTGTTGTGCTGTCGTAGCTTTGGCCCAGCCGGTGTCTGACAGGGGGCCAGATGATTAGGCTGCCTTCCAAGGCAATCGGCCCAGGTAAGCCATGGCTCCATCGCCCTGACTGGCCCTATCAAGGAGAGCCAGGAGATGGATGTTAGACCAAATACATCATGCAAAGCCCCAAGTCCAGATAAAACCAGAAGAGGTTGGACACGGACATACAGAAGTTGATGACGTGAAAGGCCTCCAGATGCAGCGTCTCTGCTCATTTCACCTTTCGCTCAAAGGACAGTGAGTTTTCCTGCATTTGCAAAGAAGATGTCATCACACAGGTGATATGAGAGATGATCTGAGGCAGCAACCTGGGAGCCACTTTTCCAGCTCTTCAGCCAAATTTACAAATTAAAGGAAAACAATATTAATGCCCCCTTTTATTGTTCTGTGCTATTCCCTCCAGTTGTGACCAACAGAAACATTAGAAAGCAAAAAGCCATATTCATCATCATAACTGCTAAATAGGCAAATGACAGCCTGTTTTGAATAACAAATGAAGGGGCTGCCCAGAGCATTAGCAAGCTCAAGTGACCTTGTTGTGTGTGGGCGACAGTTTTGTTATAAGAAGCTTGGCTTGACAGGGCAAAGTGTTGCAAACAAATAAGTGATGCACAATGAGTTCAGTGCTGGAATTACACTTGTTCCTCTTTGCATTTGGGTTGCTGCAGTTTTCAGTTTTTATGTGCATTATTTGGGTAGGTGGGCACAATGACTGAAGAAATCTTCACAAGGCAAAAATCACAAACATGCTCATGTTTTACTGACAAGCGATAACTGTGACCATGTCATAGACTGTATATAAGTAGAGGACATACAGTATGTCACTTACTGGTTTGTGGGCTGTTGTTTTATTGGTTTCTGGACGTCCTTTTTTTTTTTGCATTTTTTACATGACACAAGAGTGAACACTGAACAAGACATTTTTAGTCAACCAAAATGTTCCAATTTACTTTTACAGATGTACTGAAATCACACTGTGAAACAGCAAATAATGAGGACAGAAGGACCATTGTTGATGAAACAGCATGAATCCCCTTTTAAATAAATATTTAAGAGTTCTGTTAGTTCTTCCAAAATCTGTGTTCATTAACTGGCATTATAAGATAGTGGCAATAGTTTGTCATTGTTAGGCACCCTCACATAAAATTTAGAATAGACAACACAAAAAGCACCAATGAAAATGAAACAAAGTAATCACATCCATTCCTTCACATTATCTACCCACACCAGTATCACTGCTGAACAGAAGCAACAAAGGTTATTCTATTAATTAATATACAGTGGCCCTGTAAAAATACATAAAAATAAACATTGTATCAACATAAACATGTGTGGAAGGCACTGACACACAATATCGACATGGGTGTCAGATCAGAAACTCCATGCCAAGGGTTGATTAGTAATGAACTATATATTTTGCTGTTAGACATTCTGTGGCTTTTATTTTTATTTTTATTTTATTTTTCTAATACTAAAGACTTTTTTTCTGTTATCCTAGGAGAAAGCCTGTTTATGCACATCACTGTGTTAAGCAGCTAGCTTTCTGAATAACTCATAATCAGACATTTTTCCTCCTGGGGAACCCATCTGTGCTCATGCAGCTGGGACACATCCCAGTCCATGTCTTACCCACGTGCCCAGATTGGAGACACACAAATGTAATCCACCTCCACGTGCTCTGTCAACAGCTTGAGTCTGAGGTCCTTCCAGATCACCGAGTTGTGGCGAGAGAGGCCAGACACCCAACAGAGAAACATTTTAGACAACTGTGTCCTCGTTCCCTGTCCACAATTCAGCGCTCAGAGCTGGCGACCATCAGCGAGGGTCAGGGTGGAGACTGATCATACATTAGAGCAGCGTTGATTTCCAGCTCAGTTTACAGTTTAGCCAATAAAACAGCTACAAGAGAGAACGAGCTGTTATACAAATTATTGTCATGACCATCCATCCATCCATTATCCATGATCAGTGGACTTCAAACTGTGATTCTATGTGAACGACACACACATTTAATGATAGTTTAGGGCAAATTAAAAGCTCATTTTAAATGAAATGACAAAATTGACTTTTTAAAACCTGAGGCTCCAATAAAATCCCAATAAAAGGTAAAAGGCTTGGTTTCAGACTGATGTCTGACACTTGCACTCTGTACTTAGTTAAGGCCTAGAGATAAGATTAGTTGCTCAAAATTAATACAGCCAAAGTGAACTTTTGTGGTTCAAATGCAGAGGGGAAAGAAATGGACGGGTTATATCTTCTGTCTCCTCCCCCTGACTCTCATATCCACCAAATAACATCTCATCAGGCCACATTTGCTTCCACATATTTGTATCTTACTGTCACTCCCAACTGGACCTTTCAATAATATCTTATATGTCTTGCAGCTTTTCTCAAGATGCCAAAAGCACACTCTAGAATAACTTCTGTCATTGTTCCCAGTACTCATTTATAAATACCACCAGACAAGACTTAGTGCTTTATTTAGGGATTTCGTGTATCGTTATCATGAGTCATTGTGTGCAGGGAGGAGGTTGTGGGTGGACGTGTTGGTCTATAAACACCTCACTATCAATCAGGAGAGTGCTGGCCCATGAAAAATCACCATAGTTGAGTTCACCATAACCATGATTTATTTTTTTTTTCTAAATGTAACTAATTTGGTCCCTGTGAAGAATGAATCTAACATGCAGGAACTGACTCATGTTGCTGGACGACGAGAGCAAATACCCTTTTCCTCCTTATTGTATTTGTATGTAAAAATACAGTATTATATTGAAACTAAACCTAGCCAAATAGTTGTGTTGCCTAAATTCTGCAGGGACTAGTACAGGTACAATGCTTACACGTGTTGCTGGACAAACACACGAAAAGGTGTGTTTGGGTGTGGTGTTTGACAGTGTTGTTTCCAGAGATGCTCCTGTGTTTTATGCCTTCATTTCAATGGTTTCATTTGTATCTATCACTCCCCAAACAGAGCTTGTAATAACTGTGAGTCTGAGAAGCTGGGGATGCATTTAAGAAAAGCTATTATGCAGGTTAAATGAATGAGTTTGCTATTAGCATTCTGCGTTCTTTGTGTTCCTGGACTGAACACTGTGATGTCAGTGGTGCAGGCTAACATTTGAATGGAAACCTGTTGCCAGGGATATGGCAACACATTGGGTATTATAACTCATGACAAGGTGACACATTTTCCCAGGATGAGACTGCAGCCAAAACCAATCAACAATAAGCTAGTTTATAAACTCTGGACAAAGTTAGGAATAGCCAACAGGCTAATGCTTACTAAATAGAGAGGGGGGGATGTTGAGAAATGTTTCCAAAACAAATATACTTAGTGTTATCATTTATTTTGATTGTCATGTTTATTTTAGTCTGTTTACCACATTAGTATAAATAATGCTCATTGCATTGAAAAATGCATTTGGGATTAAAATAATTATTGCAGGTCAACACCAGGATTTTACTACATTCATGGGAGCCCATACCCCTCCTAATGGGAGCTCAGCTCCCATTGGCTCCCATGTAATTTGAGCGAAGCTCTCACGAAAGAAAGGTTTGTAGCTTAGCCATTTTCGCTTTTCCATATTCTGTTTTCGTTGTTCTTGTCACAAAATCCCATTAAAAGACAGATACTTCTCATTTTCTTCAGTAACAAAATAACACCACAGACAGTAATGTTGTTAATGTAAACATGATGCAACCATTGGACCCTGAACTGACCCTACCACAGCAGAGGAAGATTATGGGAACATCTCTTCCCTGATTCTGTTGGTACAGCTGTTTTATAACCTCTTAAAAAACAAAATCTAGATGTTGACATGCTGACCAGAATGAGTCTTAGTCAAGTCTTATCCCTATGTAATGTTATTGACCATATCAATCATAATCAATCTGTCTGTTTGTGTGTTAAAATGGCTCAAAACAACAGAAGGAGAAGGTTTTACGTCAGAGCTCTGGTGTCTGAGGAACATGACAATTGCTTTGGGGTTGCACAAGGTTACTGTCCACTGTTATTCTCACTATACATGCTGTCACTTGATGACATCATCAGAGAGCACAATGCATGTTTCTATACAGCAGCTACATGGATGACACATAACTGTACAACATACCTGATCTATGTTATAAATGAAATATTCACCCGGGGTTTCCATGTCACTGTTTGTGGAAGTGTGAGGAAATTAAAAAACGGACTTCAGTGTTAACCCTGTGGGGCCTATGATCACGCCAGCGTGATCAGATTTTTTATTGCAAATATTCGTATATAGTATTACTTTATTTCAATTTTACATTTACATGTTCATATTAGCAACCTATATTTAGTTTTTCAAGTTTCAAAACAGTTGATTGAGCATGTTTGTGGTTTTTATTTTAATAAATACAATTTTTTATTCAATTTGAATTTAATTATTTTTGGCCCAATATGTTAATGAAGTAGGTTATAGTGAAATAATAACTCTTCATATAGATGAAGTTGTGCTGAAAAAAAGATACCAAGCATGGGCATGTTAAACATTTTTATGTGGTATATAGAGACAAAATCAAAAGTATTAAAAAAACAGCCAAAATAGGCTCAGGGCTTCAAGGGTTAAAATGTACCTCTCAAAACCCTATGCCAATTCCAATATGCCGTAAGATCTGTATTTTAGGCATTTTCCTGGACAACTGTTCCCTTTCTAGTAACGAAATAAGAGGTGGAAAGTGCTGGCTGCCCCTCTCTTGGCCACTGGCTAAAAAATTTAACACCAAGTTTGGCTCTAAAGAAACTGACTTATAGATAGAGAAAGTAAGCCTCTGAGTTTTATATCATTTTGGAGGATGTTTTTGAGTTAATAAAATTTGCTGACATTGGTGAGGCATTTGGAAGGATGAGAGGTAAATGTAAAAACATTTGATTTATTGTAAGGAGTGTATGCTGTCTGAACAACATTTTTATTACATTATGCCTCATTGTTACGAGGCTGATCGATACGCATCTCGATACGATGCATTAATGATTCACTGAACCCCACCGATGATACAATGCGATTCAAAAACTGATTTGATAACGATATGACTTAATTACAAAGAGACTGGGTTCGAGAGTTTATTAACCCATCAGGTCTCTTACCTCAATAGCACAATTCAACTTTACTCTCTGAATCAATCTGAAAGATTTATTTAATATTTATTTTTTATGGAGCAAACCATTAAATCATAATTAAGTATAGACAGAGCCTTCAACTTTAATTATGTTCTTTGTCGCTACAATTGCATATGTTATTGTGTAATCTTTTTTGATAGTTTATATTTTAAATAATTCAGAAATTTCATAAAAAAATCTGGGCACTGTGGCTTTTAGTAAATGTCACTCACACAAGAGCAAATAGCACATGTGCTGGGGAATATTTTCAGCAGTGGATTAATCCACATTTAGTGCTGTTGTAGAATATATTTGTGGCAGCAGCACAGTGTATGTGGAAGTGAGTCACAATTGATGGCGATGAAAGAACATATCACACAGTGCACAATATGAGTCACTGACATAACATTCAATAGATGGACAACTATGGAACTCTATGGCACAGAGAAATACGATACATACTACTGTATGCAGTATATATGGTCTTTTTTGGGTATTGTTAACAATAAAAAAAGTATTTAAACCAACGTGTGACTATGTCAGGTTACATCCACAGCATATCAATGTATGTGATCTTATTGTATATGACAAATAAATGCAAAGGGGACTAACAAATTCATCATCACTGAAGAAAAACAGGAATCCTGAAGGTGCTTCCTGCTGTCGCCTGCGGCTTCTTTACCTCCTAATCAACCTCAAATAAAGTGACTTTGACGGCCCGTCTTCCTGTTTACCCACAAACCCCTCTTAGCTTACAGCTCCACATCACAGAACTGCTACAAATTTGGAAATTACAAGAAACCAACATGCCTATTTACCTTCCAACTGGCAGCAGCTGTTTATAATATACAGTTTATGCAGCATAAATGCTTTTTTGTTAATACCCTGAAATGTTATATCCTCCATGCTCTCCTCTGGATGCGGGTGCATGGGATGCACAGGCTTGGAGGCACAGATTATGCATGAATCACAGATTGCCACCTTAGTCATCTTTCCTCAGCTCAAATGCATATTTACTGACAGATTAGACAAACAATAATACATGAATAAACATCTTGGTTTACAGTAATTTTTGGAGCATTTTCTCCTTTCTTATATAAATACAGAGGGGGTGGAATATTTTTTGCAGCTTTTGTCTGAGGATGCTGTGTGTGTAGAAATTTCCATTATTCCACAGTGAATGCACCATCTCTCCTCTGTGACCTGATTTGGCACCACCCCTGTCGAACAGGGCCTTCAACACAAAGGTGGTGATGCTCGTGCTTTGGAGGGTCTCTTTGTTAAGCTGGTGGGAGTTTGATTCGCCACGGGGAAGGAAAAAAGGAAGCATTTCAGAGGGAACGAGGCCCTGTTTTTATTGCAACACATAAGCTGCAAACAGAGCCTGGGGGGATGGAGGAGGTCAGGCAGCCTGATCAATACACACATTTCCACAGTAAACATGTTGAATATGTATGAGAGCATTCTGCCATGCAGTGTCTCTTTCCCTCCTTGTTTCCTTGTTGAATGACACGTTTGATGGCGTGCCCTGGCACCAGGCCCAAATCCTTCATAAATGACTCCATTTGGGAGTGAGATATGAGCGCTACAGTGAGGAAAGCTGAAATTTGAACACCCACATCAGTGACACATTCTTTACAGTAGCTGTAGCATCTCATATTGATTGAGATTCTTGTGACAAATGACATCATTGACTGAGTGAAGTAGTGGGATATTTCTTCTCATTCATGGCATCGTGAAACACTCACTCATTCTCCCATAAAGGCTGAGTGCCATTTATCTGAACAACTTGAAAAGTCAGTACAATAAAAAGGACAATGGGGATAGCGATGAAACTGGGTCTATAATTTTGTTGCCTTCCTTAGTAATCAACACTTTTCTATGTGAATTGTAAAGTGTAAAAAAGTCTTATGAGGTGAGTGAACAGATTTGAAAGTGCCCACACCCTCAAAAGCCAGGGGCCAGATTGACCTGCAAGGGGGCCCAGGGCAAAACTTAGATGTGGGCCCCTACTGAGTCCCCTCAAACACAAGTTCTGCCAAGAGTCCCAGACACCAACCAGTGTACACAGAACCCCAGGATGTATTTATCTTTGTCTCTTTGTATTCAATGTATTACAACCAGTTAAGGGTTGTGTCATGAAATGTCAAGTCTGGAGCTGCTCCTTAAGTAATGACTACGAGACCATGAAGAGACCTCACTTAAACTTTCATTAAATAAACTTCAGCAGTGACATGTACTTCCAGAAACATCCTGCCTACTCAGGATAGTCTGCAGACCTCCTCTATGAACATCTCTCTGCCCAGACAAGACAGTAGTCCTTGGACAGATAAAACCCTCTGCTGGGCTGCAGGTACAGTGAGTGATTGTGGTTTTGATATTTGATAAATATCAATTTATTGATCAAATAATCAGATTTCCTGTAAAATCCTGACATATTAAGATGCTTCATTTCAGTGATGCAAAAAGTGCATAACACTGTCATAATTCACAACATCACTTGCAATACAAGAATCACAATATATACAGAGCTTAACAAGTGTATTAGACCACCTTAACTGGACTCTTTCTTTCTCACTGAGTTCTCTACTCTTCATGATTTTGAACAGGAGTGAGGAATTTAAACTGAATTCACCTCTTTAGACCAAATTTGATCCAGAACACTGGAATTCACTGAGAAGTCAGAAATGAATCCAGAATAAAAAACAACCACTAAAACACTTTTTCTGTTCAGGAATGACAGAAAATAACTGGAATCTCAATCAAAAAATAATAATAATGTGCTCTGAAATTCATGAATAACAACAATAATTATATTTTAGCATTAAATATGCCATTTTGATTAAAGAGCTTGCATATCCTGGTATAGATTAACCATCATAGAAACATTAAAAATATCAGCAATACTGTTAATTTAGAGCAGTGGTGGCAAACATCTGACACTGGGAGGTGGAATAATACATTTAAGCTCTGTATATTGCCATGTCACTGAACTAAACACAATTAAAATGATTAATTTAATTAAAATGTCCACTGGATTTTATACATATATTTTGTACTTTTTTTGCAGTTGAGGAAATAGTTTTTGGTTTTGCAAGAAATTCAACAAATGCCTGCAAATGTTGGTATTAAAAAAAACATCCATTATTTCAGATGTTGGTACATCCCATTTTGACCAAACCCAAGGGCACTCTGGTTTAATTGTGAATTCAAAGTGAAAACTCCTCCTTGGCTGCGGATCCCATGAGACATCTTCTCTCTTGGCATTTAAAAAACAATCAACCTGTGAGACTCTTTCAAAATATCACTGGATTTAAAAGGAAAACACCCTGGAGCTATTTCTGCACTGCATGTAGCACACCCTTCATCCTGCACATCTTTGTCATTTTCATATCCGTCCAACTGCGCCTCGGGCTTTTTTTTTTTTTTTTTAATAATTGAATTAATTATATTGACATCATTGAGTATCCTCCTCTAATTGTAATAGAATTGCTGGGATGATAGGAGTGTTTGTCAGAGTCAGAGGTGCTCACCTTGAACCCATCCTGTTTCTTCCTGGACATTTATGAATAAACTGTGAAGGTGCAGGCGAGTCATATAACGTCACATAAAATTGAACTGTGTGAAGAAAGATTCCTATTGCGTGTGTGGGCATACAGTATGTGCTGCAGATGGCCTGTTTGTACATGTTTGTATAGCACTCGCCAAGATGAGGGCATATGAAAACAACACAATCTGAATTTATTGTACCCATATTCAGTTGTTATAAAAAGCTCCACCATCTGCTGCATGGCCCCCAAACTAGAAACAAAAAAGAAAAGGGTCACACAATCCATCTCTGCAAATGAACTTCCAACTATATTGATATTTAGTATGTGTGGGGCTGTGTTGATGGATATTTGTGACAATGTTAGATAGACTATTAGGCATATAGTGGTGCAGTCTTTATGGCTGTTCTATAGTAGAGTCATGTCACAATCACAACGCTGTCTGATTGGACACTTGGTGTTATGTTATTGTGACATGACTCTGTTTCCTGAATCATTTTGGTGCCATGGATTATTACTTTCTGTTTCATGGCGTGTATCGCTAGTCAAACTTTTGACCTCCAGTTCCTGTAAATACTGCATGCATATGTTGCTTGTTGCTCGTAAAGGTCACCTATTATGTAAAATTCACTTTACAAAAGGTAGTATAACAGTAGTATGTGTCCCCATAACCTGTGAATGAGGCCCCAGGAGTGAAAAAAAAATCATCTCCTTCCCCTGCTTGCTTCTCTTCTGTGTGCTGAAACAGGCGAGTCTAAAATCTCCCCCTTATCTACGTAGATAAGGGGAACGGCCCTCCCTCCAGAAGAGGACACTGCCTTTGCAGCCACTGCAGCAATAGCTGCAGTGCTAACCAAGCTAACCAGAGCTCCAGAGCTATTGCTGCAGTACTAGCAAAGCTCCGAGCTAACCGTCTTAAAGCACAAGACACAATATGTTTATTATGATTTAACCCAAACCACAATCTTATGCTAACCTTAACCAGCATGCTTATTTTACCGAAATCTGTCTTAATCTCAGTGAAAAATAATCCATCGAACACCATCATAAGTGAGTCTCAACTTCCACACAAAAGTCTCACAGACTCTAGTTTTAGTTTTGATCAGCTGTCATCTTGCCAGGTTAGAGATTTTGTCAGCAGGGGGTAGCTAAAGGAAGCCGATTAATTCCACTTCTCGTAAGTATGACAGCCTTATCTGCTTTCTGTGCTATACTTTCCAAACTTTGATATTCATACCGGTTGGTAAATGTGTTGATCTTCCTCTCGGGCATCACCACATCTACGAAATCTGCTGCCATGAGTAAGTCCTCGTTAATCAAAGCATGCTGGGATTCCTGTATGTGGGCATAGTTGTAATTTATGGGTACTGCGTATAAGTTGTACATCAGTGAAAGATGGAGCTAAAATTCCTTAGATAAAAGTCACTTTTTGAGAAGAAGTTTCAAAGATGAAGATGAGACAGGTTGTTCTAAAACCCTCAGAGCGCTGACAGGAAAAGCCCTCTCACCTTTAGATGCACGCTCACGTCCTTATACTCACAATATCTTCAGTTTTGGCTGTTGTTAGAGGGCGAATAGGGTGAAAATGCAGGGTTCATTTTGGTAAACTGGAGCGAAGACAACCAGAGGCACTTCCCATGATCACAGGGATAGTTTGGGAATTCCCACAAACCAAAGGGCCTTTGTATCAACAGTGCCCCTTTCACTTTTTAAAATACAAATTTGACTGTTTCCTTCTGCTTTTTTTGCTATTTGCTTTACTTGAGTAAAAGTAACAATGCCACACTGTGAAAATACGTCATTTCTTTGAGTACTATACAGTATATATAGAATATGTAAACCCACTGTTATACTCCTTTATAACCAGTTTTTTAGGACAATTTAACACTTCTCCACTTTTCTTCTCATTTCAACAAAATCCCAAAAAAAATCAAAGCTGTCAGTTGATCCAGTGGACCAGTCCATAAAGAAATACCAATATCTACACCAAACACACTCGAGTGAATGCATGCTGAAATTCAGGCTCTGTCCACACGACAACGGCACAATAACGCTTGTCGCAACATTGCTGGAAGTATTTCCGTCTGCATTGTAATGCGATAACGAGTGACTAGGATGTAATACATATGCCACGCTGATACAAAAAAACACAGAGAGACCCACGAAAAGGAAGGAAAGAATGCAATGAGCATGCACATGAAGTCCTTGTTATTTAAGCTTGCTGTGTGCAAACAAACACAACACAGAGAAGAAAAAAGTAGAATGCTAATAAACTTAGCAGCACCTGTATCACATATGCTATGTTGTAATCTGTCGTTGTTTAACAACTTGTTGTGACAGGCTGATGCGTGATGGATTTTAAGGTCCTACTTCTGGTCATGTGTTGATGTGATGTCATCATTAGCAACAACACCGGGTACACACTGCAAAGCTGAGACATCGCTGTCAGATCTTCTCACTCTGGAACCCCTTGTCAGAAAATACCGTTGTGGGTCTCAAACAATGCCAGAGTTGTCTGTACTCAAGGCAGAATCAGTATTAAAGTTTGTCGGATTCAGAGAATTCCATTGTTGTGTGGACAGCACCTCATATGTCTAAAAATAGACCTCATTGAAAGGTTAACACCTCTGGTGTTCAGCCACAGGACAGCTGCTTGTTTGTGGAAGACAAAGTGTCAGAGTGCATCATGTCCAAGGTCCTGGGTAGAGGGGATACATCAGACACCCAACTGTAATAGTATGTAATTAGAGAGCTGATTAGCAGAACTAATGATCCAATAAATGATCCTTCCTTCATATCTCAGTGTCTTTGGAATGAGGCTGGAGAGGGAGATAGGGGACAAACAGCGTAGCAGGACGGCCCTCACTCTCGTTAACCTAATTAACATCTATACAGGTGAAAACGTGATGATGGAACATAATGAGGTGGTCTGGAGGTGAGATATCGGGTTGTTGACATTTTTTAATATTACATTTTGCACTAGAGGAAAATCCTTCTGGGCACATCTTTCTTTTTTGTATTAAATTCTCTGTACTCGCTCCATGTTGAGCGGAGACTTTTGCATCGCTACAAACAGAGAGCTCCCTCTCTCTGTATTCAGCAGAGTGCTGCAGGCCATGGGGTAATAGGTGGCTTGGGGCACATCAGATGGGGAATAACAGCGGTGATTATCTTCTCTACTTCCTTGAAGTAATAGATGAAAGCCTCGCCATCGTGTAATAGGCTACTTATGTCTGTCAAGATGGGAGAAATTTTTGCCCCGTTCTTATTTGCCTGGCTCCTCTCTTTTCTCTTTTGTGGTTAAAAATGCTTTGTCTGAAAGGCCCTCATGAACAGCACAGGGCCTTTCTTTCTCCCTCTTCCCTGACAAGATAATAAAAAGCCACACAGGCGTTGCGCTTTTAGCTCCCTTCAGGCTAAATCCTTGCAATCAAGAGTCATTTAAGATATGACACATCCAGGCACTGAAGAGCAGCCAGGCCAGGCAGGAATAATCACACTGTTATCCATACTTTGACATCATTAATGAGGCGGAAGAGAGGGACAAACCCCGAGGTGAGGAGGAGTAGAAGGAGGCAGATAAATGGGCTTGTTTTGCTGATGTTTTCATGTGATCATAACACTTAGCCCTCTGGGGCCGCCTCAGCAAGAGCCGTTGTTTGGTTGTATTAGAAAAGACAAGGCTAGTTGTTCACAGCAAGCCATGATCTCTGCAGCATTGATCCGTGTTATCTTGTTAAAAGCTCACCTCTAATGGCTGATGATGCCTCAGAGTTGGGTTTTAATTTGCATCAAGCACCACGCACCCATATGGTAATCAAACAGCACCTGCTACATCTTTGCATAATTCTGCATAAAATCCTTATCTCGCTCTCTCACGAGATGCGGAAATGTCCTTTAATGTACTGGGACGACAAACCTGAACACATTGGAAACAACTTTGCTGAGCAGATAAAACTATCTAAATGCAAATAAACAGCATAATCGTGTCACAATCGATTCAGATTTATCATACCACGGCTCCTGCAGGGCACGCTATTTTATCAGAACACTCTTTCGCTTGTATGCTCACATCCTATTCTTCCATCATTTATTGTTTCACAGAGGACCATGGTTGGTCAGACATAACTTGTTATCCCTTTATTTTGCGCCATAGCTACAGCCTAGGCCTGTAATGTTGGAAGAATCAGCTCCCTTCTATTCACAAATGCACATTTAATCTGTCTGATTCTCTGCAACTCCTCTTGCTTTTCTCTGTCCAAGCTGATTTTCCAACACACATTTCCCCCTTTGGCTGTACAACCTCAGCTGCTTAGAGAAGTCAGTAAGAGTAGAAGTTATATTAGAATACTTAATGTATGATGGGATAGTAATAGAGGATCATAGAGTGGGTTTTTAATACATGAACCAGAGCTTGGGATCACAGGTTTGAGACTTTTGTTTTTCAATGTTTGGAGTCAGGAAATCAATCTAAATCTGATGGATTTTTGACACTACATTGTTTCAGTATATTCACTCTCCACTTTTAGTATTGTTCTGTATATCTGGTGCAGTGTGTATAACCTGGCAGCATCTAGCTGTGGGGTTGCACATTACAACCAACTGAAACTTCTTCTATGAGCCAAGCATGCCAGTGTTTAGTTTGTCTGCTCTGGGCTCCTGTAGAAACATGGCAGCTGGCTGAATGAAGAAGACCGACTTCCTGTGTTGATATAAAGTGTTCATTCTAAGGTAAAAAAAAAAACCACAATCACTCCTATTTTCATATTTTTACACTAACAAAAACACATTTCTTAATATATAATGTTCAGTTTTTGCCAATAGAGCCCCCTAAATGCTACACAGTGTTCCTTTAAAGCAGTACTTCTCAAATGTTGGGCATGAGGAAACTTGATGAATATCGCCAACAGGCTGGCCATTTTGTGAGCGCATCATCAGTAAACAAAAAGCACTGTAGTCTCATACAAAGTTGCCTATCACATGCAAGGTGCAAAACACCTCACACAAGAGCAGAGGAGCTGAAACTGTCAGCAGTGTACATGGTCACAATCATGCCAGCTCATTTTATTAATCTATTTTGATAATCAGGTGATTGAATGCAGAATGCTGGTGCCAATAATTTAATTTAATATTTTACTATGTGCATTATTTTTTTTAATGTTTCAGTTTTTCAGTCTCAACATGTTTCAAATGTTCATTTAAACTGCTCATTGATCCAGCACTGATTTTAGTTTTCCATCTGATGTGTTTTATTAAATATTTTTACCACGGATCAGTTTCAACATGTGCCTACTTCTATTAATATGTGCCTACTATTACTACTGTTCACTAGTTATTTTAAAGCATTTATGTTTCTACTTAGTCTTTTTCTTTTTTACTGATGTTCCCAGTTGGTGGGACGAATAAATAAATATTATGAGGTTCTCAATATTATTGTTAATTCCGTGCCCTTGGGGGGCATGACAGAAAATAATTGAGAACCACTGCTTTAAAGTATCCTAATTTATACGTATTGTTACGACTCACTTTTTCAGGAGAGACAGGCGCTAAAATGGAGTGTTTCAGGTTTATTCAGACAGACAGAAAGACAAAAGTAATGTTTTTTTTTGAATGTTAAATTATGTAAATGTTCCAGTAGACACCCCAAAATCAGCATGATATGTCCCCTTTAATATCCAAGAAGGGCAAAAAGGGCTTTGATTCACAAATGCAAATAAATGAATGTGAACTGTCATTAAAGTTACGGAGGTTCAAACCTCAGTGGTGACTGCAGTGATTGTCTCATGTTTACTGTTCATGTTGCTTTGAAAAATATGTTATATCACTATTTTGAATGTCCCTGCCACAGAGATATCAAAGAAATGCATCAACATTTATTCTGGCTATTTACCAAGCCAGTTTTCAGATGCACATTTGATTTGGTCTTGTCTGATCTAAAGACAGTGTTTTGCACTGTTGAGTTGGCTTCATAAAACTCAGCTGGTGCTCATTTCATAAACCATATATGTATATTTCTATATTTATTCAGGGCATCTTTGAAAGGGGAAAAAGGTTGAAAAACACATTTCACTGCTGCACATTTAGGCAACAAGGTGAGGAAAAAAAGGCAGGGATCTTAAATGAGAGAGAAACTAATGTAACTGGCATCATGTTATATTTTTGTTCACAGTGAGCTTGCCCTCACAATGGCCTCCTACATGTGACCGAGGGAGCTCATCAGCAAAATATGAAAGCATTAATTACCTGAATAAAGGCAGCTGGCATTGCACTTTTTAAAGATTCACCCTCTTTCAAGCTATTTGTGAAGAGAGGAGATTTCAAAGCTTACTGGGGAGGGAGCAATTTGGTGTAGCCTATAAAACTATTGTTCTCCACATAGCTGGCAGACTAGCAAGATGATATGATTGAAGGAGGTGATGGTGCCTCTTTCAACAATAACAGTTCCCAGTTTATTTCAACTAAATTACCTTTTAGCAGTGCAACAAAGAAAATTTCCCTTGTTGCACTGCTGAGGGGCAATTTTCAGTTGGTGCAGATCATATTTATGTATTCTCTTGTAGAGTAAATAATTACAACTTCTGGCTTCTTCCAGCTTATGACTTCGAGTTAAATTGCTTTTGCATCCAGTTTGTCTTTGAAAAGAATATGAAAGATTTGATTCCAAAATGTTCTGCTTTTTTGATGAAAATATGAAACAAATTTATCATTTCTTAATTTGTGATTTCATCAAGGGAATCTGGTTGGAAAACTTTGAAAACTAACCATGTTTCCAAGCAAATAAGCTGTTTCAGATGGGGAGTATTTAGTGTATAGATACTGTACAAACAAGCAAAGCTCACAATGTTCTCCCAAACAGAGACAATGGCATGAACCTCTCACTACAGTGCACACACCTTGAAATAACACTGCAAGAGCAACACTGCAAAAATAACACTACCCATCATCCATGACTGTCAGGCTGTCCACAGGTGCCACCCACCTGGAATTCTGTGAATCTGACAAACTTTAATACCGATTCCATCTGGCCTACAGACGACTCCGGCATTGTCGGAGACCCTCAATAATATTTTCTGACAATGGTTTCCAGAGTGAGAAGATCTGACCCGACATTTTTGCTAATGATGACATCATGCATGCATCATTGCATTCTTTTGTTCTTTTCGTGGGTCCCTCCGTGTTTCATTGCAGTGCCACCTATTGGCGTGGCATACGTATTACATCCTTGTCACTCGTTATCACGTTGCCATGTAGACGGAAATACTTCCGGCAACATTGCGACAAGTGTTATCATGTTGTGTGGATGGAGCCTTAATTAGCAGCAGACACAACAGTTGGGGCTGATCTCCAACAATAACGAGTCAGCATACAGGTGTGAGGTACAACACCTGACAATCTGGTGCTCAAAAACTCATCCTGAACAGTAAAGACCAAGGACATTGTGGTGGACTTCAGGAGGTCCAGGAGGACGGCCATTGCTCCCATGACCATCAATGATAGACCCCACCTTCAAGTTTCTGGGGGTGCACATTACCAAGGACCTCTGCTGGACTACACACACCTCCCATGCCACCAGTAGGGCGCAACAAAGCCTCTACTTCCTGAGGAAGCTGAAGAAGCCCGGACTATCCTGGAAACCTCCTCACCAAGAAGGCACCACAGAGGAGACTCAGGACTATTCAGGCATGACCAGAATGAAAAACAGTGTTTTCCCCACAAGTTTCAAACTGCTAAATGGACTATAGGACTTTTTCCTTTTCTTCCTTTTGATTTACTGATATTTATTTTATGATTATATTTTATCCTTGGACTTGTTGTCCGGGAGTACCATACTGCTTCAATGAGAAATAAGAAAACAAAACTGCTACTGTACACATATGTGGTAAGTAATTGTAATTATCACTAATATGTCGATCACACGGGGGTCGGTGACATGCTTGTTTTTGTTGAACATCTTCCTCACTTTGTCTCTTCCCTGACGTGTTGAGCTGAAACAATGTCACTGTGTTCGGGACCTCTCAGTACCAGACTCGATACAGCTCTCGGACCCTGCGCTTAGCCTCGTCCAGGTCCCGGCTTAAGATTGGTTTGACAACTAAAGCAGCAGCAGGGGGCGGCTGTGGCTCAGTGGTCGAGCGGGTCGTTTAGTGATCGGAAGATCACTGGTTTGAATCCTGCCTTGCCCCTAGTTGCGTGTCGAAGTGTCCTTGAGCAAGATACTTGCTCAATTTGCTCCTGATGAGCTGTTGGTGCCTTGCATGGCAGTCTCTGGCATCAATGTATGTATGAATGTGTGTGTGAATGGGTGAATGGGGCATGTAGTGTAAAGCTCTTTGAGCTGTCGGTAGACTGGAAAAGCACTATACAAATGCAACAACACCATTTAATTATAATGCTGCTTTCCCACCTTTTCCAAATTAACTAAATGCTGTTGAATTATCTCTGAACGTAAAGACTGCTTTATGGGTTTACCTCATCAATTATTTCAGCGAAGCAGAGCTGTCAATGAGCCAAGCATACACAAAGCTGCTATGATAAGACATATGGTTCGTTTGTCATTTTCCATTTTCATGAACAAGATACCCCATGACCAAGAGGCACTGAACTAAGAAACACCCTGCCCACCAACAGCACAGTGAGCATAAATCATCTCATTTACTGTTACAAGCAGGCAGGGCTATGGCATTAAAGCCTTGTTAACATCTACACCACTGCCCATTAAGCTACATTATTCTGTGTGTGCAATCAGGAGCATTATATTCACTTTGCACAGGGACTGTTATTGGATGTCACTGAGATCTCCCCATGTTGGAGATCACACAAGTATAGCTACTCAAATGCCAGAGATGTTGTTAGTTTTTATCTTACCACATTGTACTGGGAGGTTTCTGGAGTGTAAATAGCTGGAGCAAAAAGTCAAAATATTGGATATTTGTGCAGAAACAGAGCAAAGTGTCATATAATCTAGAGGAAGCATATTCTTTTTGAAGCCTTGAGTTTGGCTGTTTTTGGTCTATGCCATATAGTTTTTTGTAACCAAACGTGGAGCTAACTGAATGCTGAAGTTAAGGTTAAAGTTCTAAGATCAAAATACGGTCAACTCCCAGCCTGGACAACACTGTGGTGGCAACCTGTCAACCACAAGGTAACCCTACGCTAAAGCATCCCCTGCTTTATGGTCTGTTTGACTCTAAATGGAACCGTAATTTACTAAATGAACATCATGCTGTATTGAAGAGGACTGAAATCCATAAACTCATGTTTATAATAGTACTTTATAATAGTTTACTGAGGGAATAAATCAAGACAGAAGTAGGATCATTTTCTCATAGACTTCTATACAACCAGAGGAGTTCCCCCCTGCTGGCTGTTAGATTTATCACAGGTGACAACTGATAATTCTCATCATTGCATTTTGTATGAAAAGGTTGGGTATGCATATCTAATGGAAAGATGTGACAGGCATTTGTTGCTGCAATAGTGATTATTTGACTCATTTTCAAATTTCATGTTTCAGTTTCTGCTATTGCACCTATACGTCAATTTAAAATATGACTATAAACTACCCCACTCAAGTTTTTACTGTGTTCTGTTGTCTCATTGTTTGTTTTCTTGTTATTTTTTTTTGTCAATGCATGTCATTATTCTGTTTTAATTGCACTCTCAACCACTGAAAATGAGGGATCAATAATTCCTCAAGATTTAAAAAAGTTGAGAGAAAAAAAGGACAAACATAAAATATAATAGTTTCCCCTGTGTGAAGCGATTGAAGCTATATCAGATAACAGTTTAGGTGTGTGTTCTCCATGGCTGTAGGATGTAATGAAACTGAAGGGCCGGTGGAGCCTCAGCATGACAAGTAAAGGTGGACAGTCAGTGAGCAGGAGGCAGGCGACCACAGAGAGCTAATAAGGACTGCTGAGATAAAACCAGATGTGTCCCATTGAGGATCAAGATGCTCTCAAAGATCGATGACTTCATGGGAGAGAGAGAGCATTCTACGGTGCATTGTGATGCATCAAAATTCTACTGCACACAAGGCAAATGTTTCATCAGTCATGAGGCAATACAAGCAGTAAGGTAGTTTTCCATTAACGTAGAAGCTGAAATGTGCTCAGATGTGCGCTTTCCAAGCTTTTGGTGCATTTTTTTTACCCGCCTCTCGTGGTCATCTTCCTCCACCTCAGCCATCTTTCATTTTCTTATGTTGTTGTTATGCTAGCTAGTGCTGCCAGTGCGCCAGAAATACACCCGGAAATAATTGAAACTTCACAACTTTATCGTCCAGTCGAGGCCAGAAAATAAACAGTGACATAATCGATTATGGCACGCATTGATGCGGAATCGTGCACGCCTGGCATTGCGATGCATCACTGAATCGATTATTGTTGACACCACTACTATCTATCTATCTATCTATCGACAGTTCGGTCAAAGTGTCCCAGTCACAACATAAACAACAGAAAATTTCACAACATCAGAACAGAAAAAAAACATTGTTCTGATTTAGGAGCAAGAGTTGGATTAAATGTAAATGTAGTTTATACTAGGCATACTGTTTTTTTCTTTGCATTTTGATATATGTTAGACAAACAAGACGTCAAAGTGGGGTTTTTTTTCAGCTGGCACAAGAGGGCGCTCTCACACAGCCTGTGAGTAATATTGGGGCTATTGGGATTTGTAGTCAGAGCATAAAGAGATGGTACAGCCTACGCCACAGATATCAAAGCAGGAAGTGGAAACTGGCCTCTACTCTCCTCCAGATAAAACAAGAATGGTACAAGGTAAAAACAAATGTTTTTTTTTTTTTTCATGATGAAATAGAGAGTCTCTTCTTTCATTTGAGCTATTCAGTGTTTCAGAGTCGTAGTACAAAATAGTCTGTGGGTTTTAAAAATGGCCTCAACTCAACTCAAAATGGCCAAAAAGGCTGGCACAAGGCACTTTTTGTTTTATAAAATGGTTGTTGAGTCAATGAGTTAACTGTGCATTTTCTTCGGACGAGAATTGTGATTGGGGTGAGCTTCGGGTGGCTGATTTTTTTGGTGCAACAAACGATAAATTATACGACAACAGAAATTATAATTCAGAAAAGTGAATTTACACAAGAATGTTGAATGAACAAACTTTATGAGAACAAGCACAAAAACTCACAATCTGTAGCATGCAGCTGTGACGTGTACTTATATTTATGAAGAGAAGTACATCAGCTTCAGTGTAGCCTTAAGGCATACCCAAGTGACGTCTCTGTAAGCCACTGACTCCAAACACATGTTTTAATTCATTCAATCTGGGATTATATCCTAGAAGCATTAAATGTGAAAAGTGTCAAATTTCTTGGAAAGTAGCTGAACACTGAATGGAAATTGGCAAAAAGGGAACAGATTGGATTTAATTAGTGATTTAAAATTTACTTAAAGCAGCTGAGTGGTGAGTGTTATGGTTATGCTGTTGGTTTATATCCTGAATTTGTCAAGATAACAGATGAACAAGCAGGAGATGTTGGGAATGTATTAAGACAAAACAGCTGCTTAAACAGGAGATTTGAAAACATGGAGGTTTCTTATAAAAATATGACAAAAGATATTTTAGAAACTCCTGTTTCTATTCAAGTATTTGTGCTAACCTACAAACAATCACAACAAATTCATTTAAACAACTACAGTGTAACAAGCACTGTGAGTGCATGTAAACAGCACACCGATGCTAATAATGTTCCTCCAGAAACCCTGCAGACTTTCTGATGACCAAGAGTCAAATGTGCATTCAGTTCAGGAGAAAGTGTAACTCTGTCTCGAGTGAGTTAGAGGCAGAAATCTAGCTTCAGTGGCACCCTGTGTCCTCGCAATCCTAGTAATCAAAGCTCTGGAAATTACAATGGCTCAGGAGATGAACTGTTTTGAAACCTTGCCATGGATCAAATGGGCAAACTTGATTCAAGCCAACTCCAAAATTAGCCAGCCAGTTCCACTTTCTTTTCCTTTTTTTATTTAAACTCCTGTTCTCCTTCCAGAGAGAGAAACCCAATTTAATTTCACCCCACATGTGCAGGGAGGTTGCTCAGACAGTGTGATCAATTGATAATATAGCCAAGCAGGATAAAAGTTTCATTATTTTCATTATTTTATTTTGTAGTTGCCCTCAAGCGTAAAGTCATATGAATTTATTTGTGGTCAAATGAGATGGTTCGTATATTGATTACATACATGAATAAATTCAACAACATTTATGTGGGCTACTGGGGATAAAAAAAACATAAATATGACATCATGAGACTCATTTAAAATGTAATTGTTGGGCTTTGTTTTCCCATAATAACTGCTTATACTTTCTCAGTGTGCTGTTTGTTTAGAATACATAAAGTATAACTTGAACTTTTATACTGTTTATCACTGTGGACTGTGGTAATGAGAAGCAGTAAACATTTTATCCTCCAGTTCTCACATAAGCTCTGAGGATGAATCACAAACTTTGTTTTAATCTTTACAGTAAGCATGGTGGCTCCCTGCAGGCTAATATGTGTTTTCAAAAATAATGTAGAAATTAAATGCACTTCTGGTGAGCTGCAGCTTTCTCTTTTGTTTCTTCAAAATCTGATCAGTGGCATGGTGCACAGCGAGAAAGAAATCAATCCAGCGAATTAAGACCAGTTTCCCCCCCATTTGTGTCTGAAATGAAAAGTTAACACTCACAACAGATTGCATCAGTTCAAACTTTAGTTCTGCTTCCTTTACATTAGCCGACATTTGGATGGATGTCGTACTGTTTTATGCTCTCAGCTTGCTTTAATAGCACAGTGTTAACTTTAAACCCTGCACTAGTATGTGTTGTACTGCAATAGATTAGAAAAATGAGCTTTGTGCCAAAATATTACCATTCAATGCTAGCTCTGAGGGTTAATAAACAAATAGTCCAATGGAGTGGTAGGATCATCAAGCATCGCAGTCATGGTGCTGTGGTGATGGATTGGAATTTATCAAATAAAATGATTTATGCCAAGTCAACTTAATTTGTATAGCCCAACATCAGAAATTACAAATTTGCCCCATTGGGCTTTACAATCTGTACAGGATATGACACCCTCTGTCCTTGACAAACGGCCCTCACATCGAGTAAGGAAAAACTTCCCCGAAAAAAACCTTTTAACAGGGAAAAAGAAACGGAAGAAACCTCAGGAAGAGCGACAGAGGAGGCATCCCTCTTCCAGGATGGACAGACATGCAATAGATAAATAAAACAATAGATAAAAACAACATAAATACAAAAAACAACAATCGTAAAACATAAACATAAAACAAAACGGACATTATATAATTTTTTTCTCCCATCTTAGTCGTTAAATTTGACTTTGCATGCATTGCAACATAGTAGGAACTACGGTAAGCAGAATGGATCAACTCCCGGGTGGCCACTCACTGCGGATCCCCAGCCCCCGGCCCAGAGCTCCGGTCATTTTATGGTCCTTTTACGCTTTTTTGGCGATGAGGATTTGGTGCAGCATAAGTATGGTCTTGTATTATGACCAAAAGTGGAGTGCAGGTTTTAGTTTAGTGCTGGGTAAGTAAAACCGGCGTCTCCAACTTGCTTCTCTGTGAAAATTGAATCGTAAAATGCAGAAATGCATTTTGTCCTATTGGTACTAGCAGGTAGTGCTTTATGTCCCTCTCAGCAGTTCGTAGTTTTTGACAGACTGAAAAGACATGGTAGCCTCCGTATGAGCAACCTGCTCTATGTAAAGGCAGATAACTGATTCTTCACCCAGGAGGATAAGTCAGATTGTTGGCATATGTTATTTTACACCAATGAGGATCTATTTATGAATGAAGCTGTTGATTTGAGGTAATAAAATACTTAAAAAATTACATAGTGTCCATTTAAGACATATAGAATTGTATATGTCCAAGGGGATGAAGAGCATCATCAAGCTGTCGGCAATGGATAAGCAACAAGTCTTCCTCCCCACCATGCCAAAATAGATGGAGCATAGCAGCATATACAATGCAGCTTCCTCTTAGCATTCTGTTCCAAACCTCTGGTTGTAAATCCTGTCAGGCAAAACAGCAACAAGTTAAATATTCAGCTTGGATGGAAATGCCATCACCTAATGATAACTGGTTTGCCATCTACTAACTGCCTGCCAGTGGTGCATTGAGCTAAAAGCTAACATTAGGATGCCAACTTGCTGAAGTCATACTGTTTACAACGTTCACCTTCTTAATAAAAAAAATCTGACATTCCCATCAGCAGTGCCATTTGTTTTCTAGATATTTAAATTAGTCATAAAATAAATAATGGAAGTTTTTTTTTTTTTTTTTTTTGCCTTGGCAAGGGAATCATCAAACTCATTGTGTCAACACCACCCAAGGTACACAAAAGTATGTGGATCCCAAAACATAACAGTTACATGAATGATCATGATCAAAATGAGCTCTAACAGCATCCATTCTTCTGGGAAGGCTTCTCACCAGATTTTGCAGTCTGGCTCAGGTGGTGGAGGAGGTCTGCCATTAATTGTGGGTTAAAAAATCCTTGAGCAAGACACTGAACTCAAGGCTGACCAAACGTCCCTGGACATGTCCACTTTTTACATCCCGTCCGGAGCATCCAGTCCCCCGGTGTCCCCCCAGACACATAAGCATGAGTTGAGTTTAGGTCTGGCTCACAGTTGGGGTGGTGGATCGAGTTGAGGTCAGGGCTCTGTGCAGGGTAGTGGACAACCTAGTACACCTACTATGCTAAGTGTAAAATTAGCTTTCTTACTGTGGAGATGGTTAAGTTAAGAATAAAGTTGTTAAACACCATGACGTTGTCAATATTTGTACAAAATAAGATAACAGGGCAATGGTAGCAAGCTCTTAGACCTCTACTGTGAGTCAATCTAGCATCCCAACAAAGTTTTAGGACAAGGAGCACTCACAAAAAGAGGCTATGTACGCCTCCCGGCTCAAAGCAAAAAGCAGTCTTCTGCAGGCCTGAGGTAGGTGCTTCATCTCAGTGGGGTTATGAACTGGTAGTTATTAGCATTTTACCACATCATCACTTCATCTGTGAGTGTTTTGTTCCTCTCTGCTACAGTGGGCCAAAATAAAATAAAAATATCACACATCAAAATGACTTTTAGGTCTTACTTAGTGGTATTAACTGCAGAATTCAGGATAAAACAGTCTGCTCTGTGCACCAGAGGTCAACATCCCATATCCTGTCTATAGAAGATGCCTCCACTTCCCTCAGATCACACCACACCATGTCACAAACCCAAATGAGATGAGAAGACTGAAAAAGATAACTAATCATGAAATCCATGGATCACATTCTCACACCAAGCATAGAAGTGAAATAAAGCCCTTTGACTGCTCTTTTGACTATTCTCCTGTTTGGCATCTATAGGTCACATACACTTATTTCAGCATTAGTTTTTTTCTCCAGTAAAACTTACAGCACTGGCATAAACCCTGCATGTTAATTATCCTCACATTTACTGTATGTTTTTCATGTATTTGTGAATGTATTGTTTGCATTTTTATTTCCTTTGTGCCCATATTGCAAACCAGTTTCTGTTTTGCGAGAATAAACTCAGAGGTTAAGTCTATCTATATTCTTCTCTGGGTAAGGTTATGAATTTTGTGATGCTAGCACAAGTCAACATTAGCTTTGCTAAGTTTGGGAACATATGAAAGGTTTGTATTTAAGGTGACATCGTTGTTTTTGTCATAGGAGTCTGGTGGCTATGAAGACCTTTGCCCCCATCAGAAAAGTGCATATGACGGCATGGTAAAATATATGGACTTAAAAGTGATATCGACATGTGATAACACATGGGGAAGCTACGGAATGATAACCTATAAATTAAATCAATAAATAAACAATAATAATAATAATGGGACTGTCCATTCCCATGGTGCTTGCAATACTGGATGTACCCAGAGGAGAGTACATCTACATTCTGAAGGTATTGATCCGAGAGCTATCAAACAATAGCCAACCAAATGTCTCAAACTACTTCAGGAACATAATCTAAGTGTGAGGTATACTCAAGTACTATTATTATCTTTCATAGCCATGGCAAAAAATGTGCAGTCCAGGCAGAACTTGAAGGTCATTTAGGCATTTTCATAATCATACAAGGAGCTGACAGGAGCTTATTTAGGAGTATAATTTATATTCCTAAGAGACGGATCCAAGTGTCTCTAAAACGTGTCCTTTAGAAAAAAAAATAAAAAAATAAAATGGAAGTCTAAAATGGGTCCTCATCCTCACATTACTGAATTTTTGCAGCTCTTAAGATACTCATTTTGACTGTTGTCAAATCCATCTCCAAAAATCCTGTCTTTTAACAACAAAAGACATGAAAGATGCGAGACAAAATGAAGACCGCACATCATTTTTTTCAAGTCTGCTGAAAATGATTCTCACTTAGTGAAATGACTTTGTCACCCAGTTTCACCCTGTTGGAAAACAGCCAGAGAACACTGGGGAATTAGTAGATGAAAAAGCATTAATGACAGACATTTGTCAATTTTTTGACAAATGTCACAAAGAATAAATTTGTCTGTGGACAGCAGTAGATTCAGGACACTGAGATGAACACTGTGACTGAGTTAAAAAAAATGAATGTAACTGGATGGTTTATATTGGCTATGTATTTTCAGTTCTCGGGTGTTCTTTTAGTCTGTCTGTTTTGCAGCAGGCGTGGCAATCGCAGCACGGAGGTGACACGCCCCTTACCTTCACCTGTACGGCAGCCATGATCTCGGGGTGGTTTATAAACCCCTCCCAGTGGTTTAGTCTTTCTCTCTCCTCTGCTGAAGCGAGTGCGACCGACTGGCAGTTCCGCCGAGCTGCAGTATCGCGGCGTCTGCTCAAGCTACACGTTGCATGGTTTCTTCTTGTTTTTGTTTTTTTGTTGTTGTTGTTTTGAGTTAGTTACCAGTAGTTGATTTGTAAATAAATGTTTTGTTTTTCTTATCTTTTTCTTTGAGATGATTTGAGTGCAGTGACCTCTGCCAGAGCTAGCTGTGCTAGTCTGCCCTTTTCTCTTCCTAACTGAACCGCTGCAGATTGGTGTAAGCAAAGAACTATATGAATGTTTTGGAGATATATCTCGATAAATGAGATGAAATTGTCATACATCGTGCTTGTATTCAATCGTGTATGGACCTGTGTATGGGTTGTTTTTGGGAAACCCTCTCAGAGAAATCAAAGTTCAAGCAGTATACTCTTTAGGTGCCAGTCCAAAGGTGGCATTGGTGTGTTACATAGATTCTCTAGATCGTGCCACCTCGCAGTTACCAAATATAGAAAGGAATACCTCACAGCATTTTCTGTTCAGAGAATAAGCCATGCAAGCACTAGAATCAAACTGACATGAAAATAGTGCCCTGTACTTTTTAGAAATTTCATTGAATTTCCCCAAATCACAGTCTTTCTGATATGAAATGCTGTTCATCTTACAGGAAGAGGAGATCAATCTTTGCATCAAAAAATGCATTGTCAGAGCTGGAGGGGATGACGGCAGGTTGAAATATGCTTCTAGAATAACCAGTTTGCCATCGATTATGCCTTTACACACTGCAATACATCAAATATGCGATTGCATTGTCAGTTTATTCAACAAACAGTGTCCTGTAGCATGAGTTCTTAACGAGGTTAGTGGTAGATTGTTGTTTAATTGAATTCTGTTGGGAAGTTCAAAAAGAGCCTGCAGTAGCTTCAGGCTGTGGCTAAGGATGACATCATGCATCACTTAATGTGTTTTTTATTGTCCTGTATCCTGTTTGTACACAGTACTGTAGCTCACTGAACATTTTCTGATCAAATATGTTTTAAGTACTGTGGTTTTGTTTCATTTATTCAGCATGATCAGCTGGTTGGGTTGTTTGGTCCACCACTTTGTTCCAGACTGAAATATTGTTAAGACGTGGACTCACACAGAAATCTCTAGACGCAAGCGCATGAATCACACGTGGTGGTTGGCCTACTTGTGGAAAAAGGCTCTTTAATACAGAATGTCTCACACAAAATACAACAAAAAAATCACAAGAAAATCTTGGAAGAAGTACATGAAGTTAAACAGAAAATTGTGAAACCAGCCCCGTGAAAATATTTAAACTTCACTGTATAACCATGAACACAAAATCACTAGAACCTCTAGGAACCTATACTGACAAAACTCACAAGATGAGAATTAAGCTAAAAAACACAGAGGGCTAATAGGCTTGATGCATGCACCAGACAAGACGAACTGGCACGGGATAAAGGGAGACAAAGATTACTTATACAAAATTAAGGGAGTACAGGTGGTGACAATTAACACAATAAAACAGGAAGTCACACTACAAAAGCACAGGACAACAATAAACACTGAAAACCGGATGTTAGCAAATCTGGTGAGAACACAAATATCTCAATTGGATGGAACAATTGGAAGTATATTTTGCACAGCATGATACCTGATGCTGTGACTTAACACTTAAGTGATCCCGATCTGTGGTGTTTTTCTCCAGTCCTTTAGCTTGATTTTTCTGGCTTACTGTAAAACGTCTCCACAACTTCTGGATGGATTGAAATTTGGTACATATATATGTACCCTGGGCGGCACGGTGGTGTAGCGGTTAGCACTGTCACCTCACAGCAAGAAGGTACCGGGTTCGAATCCTGTTTGTGTGGAGGTTGCATGTTCTCCCCGTGTCTGTGTGGGTTCTCTCTGGTACTCCGGCTTCCTCCCACCATCCAAAAACATGCATGGGGATTAGGTTAATTGGTTAATTTAAATTGACCGTAAGTGTGAATGTGAGTGTGAGTGGTTGTCTGTCTCTATGTGTCCTGTGATGAACTGGAGACTTTTCCAGGGTATACCCTGCCTTCCGCCCTAAGACTGGGTGGCTCCAGCCCCCCCGCGACCCTATGTGAGGATAAGAGGTAGATAAAGGATGGATGGATGGACGTACCATTTCTGATTAAAAAAAAAAAAATTTTCCTCTTGTTCCAAATTTTCAGAGCAATTGCAATGACTTACATTATGTCTTCTAAAGATTGTGTAGGTTAATATGCACATGTTTACATAACACATTCCTATATTAAACACTGCAATGCATACATAAAATGTTTTAATTAATAAAACAGCTGACTCTCTGTAATACATAGACAGCACATACTATTTTCTAAGATTTCTCCTTTCGTGCAACCAGCACAACCACGAAGACGCATGCAAATTAATTTCATTAGCAAATAAGTGAAAATAAGTGCAAAACATCATATGGCAACTTTTAGCTACTTTTGGAACTGATGCCAACTGCTTTCGCTGTAAAAGCACTGACAGCCCTCTTGTCTTGATCTTCATAAGTAGCCTACTTCCCAGCAGTGTAGCGGCATTGTGTGACCTTCTCAAGTCCAATTATATGCACTTTCTGAGAATCCTGTTGAGCTCAAATAAGATGAGCACTTGGCTATGCAAGAGGTGTTTGTCCCCGGAGAACCTACACCACCTTTGTTAATTACCCCTTGTCTTCCTTTCACATTTGAGATGGCTGCCATCTTCTCAAGTCAAGATGAGGAGGAAAAAGAGCGAAACTTAAAGTGGGCAATTATTTCTCACGTTGTTCTGGAAGAAAAGACAGTGAACTTAAACTGACTGTAGTAAAGTTATTTGTTTTACGACATGCAGAATATACTAAATAAAGTCTCTAAAAACAGCAATGTGTATCGTCTGGAGGGGAAGGGTGTGTTGTGTTTAGTAGATCGGTGCTGAGTCAAAGTGAAAACAAAACTTCACTTTCGCTTCAACAGCATCACAGTCAATGATTCCCAACATGGAAGCTCTCAAGACAGAAAAGACAATTTACTCCTTTGTAAACGCCCCTGAGCAAATTACTTTTTTTCATTTGGTCCACTTCAATTTATGTCTTGTGAAACCAAGCCTGACTAAATAGAAAACAATCCAAAAATATTAATTTCACCATGTTTGGACTAGCCGAATGAACTATGGATTACTGAAGTGCTTTTAAAAGCATTGTGGATAAGAAGGCAAATGCTTCTTCAACTTTTACTTTCATATCAACAGATAAATAACAGTCATCAAGTCATGCACCACCAATCAGTATTCATTTAATGGTTTGCAAGTAAAAACAGACCTATATTATTTTTTGCCTTCTGGGTCTATGGTTGATTAATCCATCCAGTTTGCTAGTATCCAGCTATCTTTTTGGCATCATGTGGAGATGTAAACTACTGACACCAATGAGCTTCACACACTTGTATTCTGCTGACTGAAATATGGCTGTGGATATCTCATAAAGCATGAAGTCAATTCAGTGTTTGATCATAAAGAACTCATGAACCTGGGATTTGCAGTTAATATTCATTATGTTTATTTCTATTTCAGTGTACTGTACATGACATGGTTACAGGGAAATAGTGTTGTGAGGAAAAATGCTCAGTAGATAGTCACTATTTAAACCAAACACATGGAGACTGACCAATAACATCACTATAAATCACACCACAAATGTTATATTTTAGTGTATTATCATAAAATGTTCAGATATAATAATAAAGACAGGTACTGCAGAAGACATTCCATTGCATCATTACCCATGGTATCATGGTGAATTTAGAGTATAAAGCCTACCAGGCAAAGATCAAAATCAATCATGTTTTCCTTTATTGCATCTCTATGTACTCTGGAATGGTGATGAATAATGATAGCTATAGCTAATGACGTAGATAAGTGACATACAATGGATTCATATTTGTTATCCTTTCAAAAGAGATCAAAACACTTCACATAATATATAATGTTACTTAGTGAGCTTTAGAGGTGCTGGTAGGCACATTACCTTCACAGAGAGCTAACAGTGTATTCCCATTTCCTGTGACTGTGGTTTCATACTTAGCATGCCAATCATTTTCTCTATAATGCAATAAGACTGGCTGAAATTATTTCATTGGACTTGTAGCCTAAGTTAAGGGCTCCTGTCCTTAAGCTTAACGCAACAAGTCTCTTATCAGTTCGATTATGTACTGCAGTATTTTTTACTTTTTCATCAGCAAAAAGTTAAGTATTCAATTAAGAGTCCATGTTATTTATAGCTTTTAATCTGATTATTATAAATGTCAACAAAAACTTATTTAATGAAGCCTTCAGTAAAGTCAGAGGCTCTCAGAGGGACAATGCTATCACACTCAAGGTGCAGACTGCAGTGAAAACAAGCTGTTTTTACCTCACATATATCGTATCAGCTATCACACGTGTCCTCTGACGATTCCAATATTATGTGTACAGCCTGAACTGGTCGACCTTTCCAGTGTATCTGCCTTTTATACACCACTAATTAAGACTCCAAAAAGGACATGACACCTTATCAGTGAATACGCCATTAAACATAAAGAGTCAGGTCTTTATTAGAACACTCAACACTGGCGCTCAGTGGTACGAAGCAAATGTCAGCTGTTATTAAAGGCTGTTATTACTCCGTGGGATAAAAGACTTTCTTGCCGAGAAATTACAAAAAAAAAGACATCTGTAGAGTCTTAGAGTACTTTGGCTCTCTTTAATAAAAAGGCAAAAGATGAAAAAAATAGTTAAAGTAAAAAAAAGTTATTTTTTCGTGTATAAAGATTTTTTTTTTAAATGTGATTTTTAGTTTAGTTAGCAATTTGCCTTTGAGTTTGAGTCTGTTTTCTGTGATGTTCCTGAACTATTCTTTTGAATTAATCTAATTCTGTATGTATATGCAAATTTCTTTTTTTTATTGCACTAAAACATCTCCAGTCTGAGCTCACTGTAGGCTGGATGTGCTCTGCTAACCAGGCTCAATGTGTTCCTGTGTGTGTGAAACTTGATGGTTTTATTATGAAAATTTCCTTTCATCTCTGTTAAGAGAAGTAATTTTACTAATGAGCCTCTGGCTGAATTATAATTGACAACTGCCAAAGACCAGGTGTTTTCCTGCATTTGAATTTCAAAACTGTGCTGGATATATGTTTGCTCAAACCACGTATTCAAATGCTGAGTGTGTCTACATGAAGGACCAGCTTTGGCACCAGCTGCCTGGCACTACCGAGTCCCTGATTACGGCACCGGGGGCGACATGTCAGCTTGAAATACTACGCCCTGGGTTAGCATGCTTTGAGGCCAAGCGCTCCAGTAACAACCCCAGCTGGATCATGACTTTACACACTGTGTGATGGAGCAGACGAGAGTGCTGCAAAAGAATCAATCCCAGGCAAAGGCATCTGCAAGGCCAATAAATAATGGGTTGTGTTAAGAGGTGGAGTGATGGCTGGCTGTGTTTACTCTCTCCTCTTCTTGACAGCTCTGTGAATGTGGTGTTTTTCTTCTTCTTTTTAAACTCTCTTGCCTGCAGAGGGACAATTAAAGAAGCCCATGCTCAGTTCTAGACTCAGGGAATGATTATGGAATACTGATGAGAGGAGCAGTCTTGCATTGATTTGTTTCTGTTCTACTTTTTTCAGTCGACTGGATGGAAAAAAGACTCCACCAGCTGACGGATAGAAAAAAGTAATACATTTGCTTGAATTGGATGAGGTGGCAGAGTGAGAAATATACACTAATAAAAAGCTGGGCTCAGGAGGTTTTTCCCCAGGTATGAAAGTGGGACATTTAAGCATTTCATTTATATTTCTTATTAACGTTTGACCGGATTGGCACTCAAAGTATTTAATTGACACTGCAACATGCCTTTATGTCTGTCCTTACAGGTGGTGGAACCATGTGAGAGTAGATCCACATAGTACCAGGAAGGGTTGCTTCAAAAGTAAAATGATAATTCAAAGTGGTTAAATCATTTCAGTTTTTCAAAAGTGCTTTGGAAGACCCTGACTAGAGCTACAGTACTGGACTTGACGACATGGCACACAGGGTCCAATGGTAGAGTATATTTTAAAAGATTTAGGGTCTAACAAATGCATTTTTTTCAACAAGTGTTCCAGTCAGTGGACCAGCACCAAGCAAATACAAGATGTTAATATGCGAAAATAAGTGATATGCAACCCTCAACATGCAAGGATATTAACCTTATAACAATCAGACTGCAGATATATTTAGTAAAATGTGGGATTACCAGCACAATTAAAATTTTAAAATGCCTTTTTAGCACAGTGCACGTATACACACAAATTACAACACAAGTCTAACACAATGGCCTCTGCCAGCTTTCAATAGATGGGAATTTTGCCATTATCTAGTATGTAAAGTGGTTAAGGAAAGCAGCATCACATAAAGCACAGTGCAAGTCATGACTTCCAATTTATGCATGTGAAGTGTGAAAAGCATACTTAACAAAGTTGTTAGCCCACACTTAAATGTGATTTACATTACAGGCAGATGCTCGGATGAAGAGTCACTTATAGGCATTTTATGCCTGTACTTATACAAAACAAACCAGCATTATTCCCAATCTAACATTCTGCAACATAGAGGAACACTTCTTCCCCAGCTTGTTCTTGTCATGCTACTCATTCACAGCACATTCCTAAACACACTACTGAGACAGCAGCCTAATATATATATATATATATCTATATATATATATATATATATATATATATATATATATATATTACATCAGTAATGCATTTTTTTCCCTTGTCTTTTTTCAAATATTGACATAATCCAAAAGTACTGGCAAGTGAGTTACGTTCCTTTAATATTGTGATGCTCAGAAAAGATTACAGACTATTTTTTAACATGTAATTTGCAATTGTGATGGACTGTATTTTCAAAGTAACCCTCTCATCCTTACTTTTGCATTTGGCCACCCAGTATCCTAAAATTAAGTTCAAAATTTATGCCAATGTCTCTCTACAGTAGAGAGGGTGGATGGACAGACTTGGGCAGCAAGAAGTACAAACTCTGCAGAGAGAATTGTGAGAGAACTTTGTAAACCTGAGAACTTCAGCTTTGCACTGAGACATGGATGAACCAGATTATAAAATAACACTCTCTTGTGGCACAATGCAATATCTTTCTGTTTGCCCCGTTTTCAGGCAGGTTTTATTGTTATTTCTCCCAGGCACGCATTTTTTAATGTTGACTGCCATGTAAATAAGGGAAATCTGAAAATTTCAGCTCTCCTATATTATCGGCTGATATTAACATAACAATGTAATATTGGGAAATATTGTTCTCGGGTTTTTAAAACCGATATTCAACTGCTGTAGGCTTCAGCATTTCCAAGCCTCCATGAACACAGCATGCAACATTTACCTTCGTGCGTGATTGATGACGTGTTACAACTATGGTGACCATTTCCACAACACCAAAAAGGAGGACACAGTTCTGCAGCAGATATCTTGACATCTTCAGGCGATGTTGCTTCCCAAAAAAACAACCGGAGGGAGGAGGTGCCTGCAGCCCGTCTGTTGATTTTATGTTTCTCCGTGCTAGCGTGCCTTTCAATGGCCGTCTTTCCTTGTGTGCTAATGTCTATATCACAACCAAAAAGATTTGTAAACATATATACATGCAGAATAGTGCAAAATGCAGCTGCTGGTGTACAGGGAGAAGAGTTGTGGAGAAAGAACGCAGCCTTGAGGGGAATCGGTGCTGATGGTTTTGGAGTCAGACACGTTTCCCCAGCTTGACGTGCTGCTTCCTGTCAGACAGGAAGTCTGTATTCCACCTGCAGGTGGACTCAGGCACGTTCAGCTGGGAGAGCTTGTCCTGCAGCAGAGCTGGGATAATGGTGTTGAAGGCAGAGCTTAGGTCCACAAACAGGATCCTGGCGTAGGTTCCAGGGGAGTCCAGGTGCTGGAGGATGAAGTGCAGAGCCATGCTAACTGCATCGTCTATAGACCTGTTGGCTCTGTAGGCGAACTGCAGGGGGTCCAGGAGGAGATCTGTGATGGTCATGAGGTGTGAAAGAGCAAGGCACTCAAAAGACTTCATAACCATAGAGGTCGTTAAGTCCTGTGGCCCTTGTTTTCTTGGGTGTGGGGATGATGGTGGAGGGCTTGAAGCAAGTTGCAGTCCTGCACGTTGGACTGTAGTGGGATGTAAACACCGACCAGAGTAATGAATTGAGTTTGCGAGCAATGAATGAAAAAATGTTTCCAGATCAGGAAAACAGTGTTTCTGCATCTCTACATATCTCTACACCAGCCACTCTTCCCGTAAAAACAGATACCTCCACTTTTTGACTTGCCAGAGAGTAGTGACTGAGAGTTAGCTCTGTAGATTTGGAATCTTGCCAGCTCCAGCGCAGAGTATTAATCCACAAAGCCATGTCTCTGTGGAAAAAAGGCCTGAACAGCGAAAACATTTTATGTCTAGGGCTTTTATTCTGAAAGGTAAAAACAGAATTTGTGGCTCTGGTCTGTCAACTCTTCTTCAATACAGCATGATGTTCATTCACTAAACTGTTCCATTTATGTAGAGTCAAACAGACCATAAATCAGGGGATGCTTTAGGGCTACTCTGTGATTGACAGGTCATTACCCTCATTTAACTTCTGGTTTCAAAAAAACTAACATTGTGAAGACCAAAACCCAAGATGGCTACAGTCTAAATGTCAAACAATGCTTCACATCGGCATTCCACAAAGCCATGGGCGATGTCATGGTGACTATGTCCACTTCTTGTTAAAGGAGAACTACGGAGAACTGCGGTCTATTTCTACATGCAGCTGCAATAATCAATCTACCCTAGACTTATCAGTAGCCAAGACGTGTCCAATTTTAGTCCGACCCTGACGGCGTTCTTGAGCAGCACGTTAGCCTGGACAGCTAACCCATGGGGGCATTTTTTTCATATTCTTTTTAAATGTCTTAACACACTCCAAATATCACCCAAAAAGATATGCAACATCAACTGACACCTAACAACACAACACTGTAGTGTGTATGATTCAAAATGAGTAGATAAGTGGTTAAATCAGTGTGTTTATGTAAGCAGTCACATACTGGTTTGTTTACGTCTTTGGCTTCCGGTAGTCCAAACAAGTCAATCCGCCGAGTTTGCGAATATCCCTCAGTGTATGAATAGAAACCCACAGGATGGCTTCAAATAACTCATTTTGTCTGAAAAACAGTCAGCATAAACACATATTATGAAGATCAAACTGAAAAAAGCAGCAAAATATGAATTTTGAGAGGCAGTGGATGTTGTGATTTTTGGATAAAAATGTTACATTAATGAATTCATCATTTTACAAGTTCTTTACAAGATGAATTTTGACATTTGAAACAGATTTCTTTTTATTGCTCCCTTACTGATTCTTCATTGCTTCTCTTCTAGTTCGTCCTGTTTTTCTCCTCTCCTCTTAGCCAGCAAAACTCCCAGAAATTGGTGAGGCTTGGACTGTTTCACTCAGTATGAGCGCGGACAGACTGGGCTTGTCAAAACTGAACAAAATTATTGTCTAATTTCAGCTGCTCTGGATTTATAATAACCCAGTCACCTGTTATGAAGCTGCTTGTGCCACAGGAAAACATCCAGACCAGACTGAATGGATGGGGGGGAGGTTTAGAGCAACTTGCATGACCGCAACCTCAGTTTATTAAAAGCAGTCCTTTGTCCTGAGAGTTGTCCTGATTTGGTCATTCAGCCAGCTTCTCTATTGTCCTGTTTAATGATACGCTTCTCATCTAATCTACACAATAGCACAAGAGTGTTGTGCTGATTACGGCTGACCGTAAAAGTAATTGGCAGGCTGCTTGCCAAAGCAGGGAATTAATCTAATGTGTTGGAGCAATGATGAATCAAAAATATTCAGAGGGGTTAAATCACAAGAGGCCCAACAAACAAATGACAGTGACAGTAATTATAAAAGGACTTTGTTTTGCAGCATCACATAAGAATGCAGTGTACTGAGAGAAAGGCAATAAAGTTCTCTGAGGCCAAAGACGCAGTCTCAGCAGACTAGAGAGCTATCGTGTAAGCCGATGCTTGATCAGGGGAGGCTGCAGATTACAAAGGTCTGTGGAGTCGTTGCTGGTTCAAATGCTGAAACTATGTGGGAAAATGTGTACAAGGAAAGTTAAAATGAAATGCTCTCCCTTTCCTTTGAGACAACAGTCATTTGAGTCTTGAGCAAGGCACAAACCAGCCTGATCTCACAGAAATGACTGTAACCTCTGAACAGAGCATTACCTGGTGGTCAGTTGTGTGGGTCTGGTTTGTTTACTCTGATTCCCTCTCCCCCTTATACAAATAAAGTTCCAGCAATCAAGTGCCTCACCTTATTGTGGTGGAGGGGTTTGTGTGTCCCAAGGACCCTGGGAGCTATAGTATGTTGTCGGGGGTTTATGTCCCTGGTAGGGTCACCCAGGGCAAACAGGTCCTTGATAAGGGGCCAGACAGCACAGCTTAGACCCCTTATGAAGATAAAGAGCGTTGGACCTCATCTTCCCCTGTAGGTCACTGGGACCCCCTCTGGAGCAAAGCCTGGAGGTGGGGCCCGATGGCGAGCACATTAATCAGGACACACTGATAAACATTTGTTGTTCTTGTACTTTATTATACCTGTCATCAGTTGCTTAATGCAAATTTAAAAGGACGGCTGCAAAATCAAAAACACTGATTTCCTCCCAATGAAAAAAACATAATTTTGAATCCAATTACACCAATCATAACTGATGAATTATGAAAATATGTCAGCAGGCAAAAGCTAAAAAGCGTTCTGACAGTCAGCGTGCTGTGATGTTTTGTTTGATGTGTTGCAGTTTGCTCTGTGAGGCGAGCCACAGCAGAAAGGGCAGCTTTCCCCACATATGATGTGCTGAAGGTGCTGCTTGCATGTGGATCTTTTTAAAGAGTATAAACTTGGGTATTCACACGATTCTGGAGAGCTTTCCTCACGTTGCAGAGCCGTTCTTCACCACAGTGGAGTCCATCACTAAATACTGCACATTAAGGGATGTTGAGCAAACACTTGAGTGAGAGAAGGGGCAGATAGGCAAAATGGAGAAGGAGGGAGAAAGACGAGTGAAGCTGGTGCTTTGATGTCCTTCCAGGATTCCCTCTCACATAAGGGTTTACTCAGAGAAATCTACCGCCTGTTGTTCTTCATAGAGTTCTGATTTGGCCCTATCAGCTGGATTTGTTTGCACAAAAGGAAGACATTTGGACTGGGATTAGCATGGGCTCAGACCTCCATGTCTCAGCTCAGTGCAGTAGCCTGCCAGAGATGCTCCTTCTTGCCTCTCTGCAACTCTGAACCGTATTGTGTGCATGGGGCTGTGGTAAGAGCAATAGACCTATGCCTTTTCAGTGTTTAGAGAGTTGGCTGTTGTCTTTTGTATAAACTAAGGGTAACAGCTCTACTAAAAGGAGCACATTAACTTACTGTATTAGTTTGCAGTCCTGACTCTTCTAAAAGCTGTGTTTATACACAGTATATTTCCTGGATGCTTTGAGCATTTAGGCCATTGTCCTGCTCTTTATTGAATTTAGGGACACTGCAGACAAGTTTGCTCCCTGAGATGCTGTTACATTCACCAAACATGTTTGTTAGTGCTTATCCTGAAACCCTTTGCTCTTGCAATGTTAAAAGTAAAAACATATCACTTAAAAATAGGAAAACACAAGTGAGAATGGGAACTTCGATTTAGCCTCACTGAGTTGGTTGGGCTCCGTACTTCACTATGGCAGCTTAGAGCCCAGTAGCACAGAGGGAGCCCTCGGGTAGGCACATCCTGGTTTGCCATATATGCACAGTCCATTGAGCAAATGCATGCTCATAAGTGGAGGACAGTATTACCAATATATTTCAGTAGAGGGATTTTGCAGACTATTGTTACCTTTGTTTTAAAATTACTGAGAAGAAAGAAGTGCTAAAGCCATCATTACTCTAAGCTTGACAGGTTAAATACATAGCAACAGCTCAAGGCTCAGCAAACTTCAAACTGTGTGTGCTCAGTGTGCTCAGTTCCTCAGTCTGTGGACAAAAGTAAATATAACGGTTTGGAGTCAATGGCAATCTTGTTATGATTGCTATTTTCTTTTTAAAAAAAATGATGCATAGTATGATGGAAATCTGCAAGCTGGTGCAGATCATTCATTGGTCTCTCTCCCTGCTGAGGGAAAAATAATATATACAAGTATAAATGAAGGATTTGCCCAGGGGTCCCTCTGAACGCCCATTTCCACTTGTTCATTACCATCCTTTCCCCCAGGATTTTCCACTTTTAAATGAAGTGTCAGTGCTGCACCAGTTTATTGTTAACTGGAGAAAAGAATGGATAAAAAAACATCAGTGTTTTCATGAAATAACTGGTGCCATTAATCGCACGATTACAGTGTCAACATATTCTTTTGCGGTTGTGTCTCAACCATCTGCTGCATATCATGAAGTGCAGTGCAAACAAGAAAACAAGCAAGGAAAGACACTGATTAATGGAAATTTAGCAAAAAAAGAGGCTCTCATTAATTTGAAGCAGTAGCACAGAACTCCATTGAACATGAAATGACGCAGCTGCTTATCAGCTCTAACAACCCCCAAAAAAAACAAATATTAGGCTTGTGAGATCATCTCAATCAGATCCCTCTTCTACAAAAAAAGATAAAATGGCATTGCATCATACTGTATGTCTCAACATGAAAACATGTTTATTCTCTCTCTGTTGATGTGGCTGAACACAGCGTCAGGGTTTGCTGGGGTAATGATCTGATCTGAGCTGGGAACAACAAAAATACATAAGTAGATAAAATGCTCATGGGAAGAAGGAGACAGAAGTGAGTCGCTGAGGATTTCTAAAGTGATAAATGTGCATCTCATCAGCAGAGCTTGAACCCTGGAGTCTTTTCACTGGCCTTTTCCTTGCAGATACTCCTACCTCTCCCCCTTCTCCCTCACATCATCTCTTTATCTTCCTCATCTTACTGTTCCAGTTCTGAGTGTAATGGTCTCAGATGCACAAAAACAGAGACTTAAAAACAGGAGGAATAAAGACAGAAGCTCTGGAGGCAGTGTTGGCATATTTTTGTTAAGCTTCTTTACTGCATGCCCCACAGACGTACAAGAGGAGACGCAACTACCACAGAGTGATGCTCTGGATCATGTTTGCCTCATTAAAAACGATATTCTCAGTGAGGTGAGAGCAAACAGACAATAGGAATAATAAGACACCCTGCAGCCCCTCACATATTCAAATAAGTGGGATACATGCAGATTTACACTTCATTATTCAAAAACGTTCCCTGCATGCTCACTAAGTATTACCAGCCATCAGGATAAAACAAGCAGAGGAGAAAAAATGAATCAATTCCTGAGCGGTTCATAGCTGTGGAACCCATTAGTCTCTAGACACTCTAGGCTGTATTCTGCAGTGTTGTGTGCATTTTGAAGCCGAACGCAGCTGCTAAAAGGTGAATTAATCAGTTAATTAATCTGAGGCTTTTGGCTAAATTACACACACAAGTTTCAACAACTCAAAGGGGATAAAAAAAGAAACAAGAGGCGTTTGACTCCCTTGATATCATCGCATATGTGTGTTCATTTACACAGGCAGCAGTCCGTTGTTCTACAGCAGTCCCAAACTTTCAGGGAAGTTTGCTCCCACAAGTACTATTTAATATTCAGTTTGTTCTGAGTCCATGAGTTATTCCACAGTAACTTAAAATGCATTCAACATCACAAAGATGACAAACACACAGATGATTCTCACTCCATCTGTATTAACCAAAGAAATGATGTCAATCAAATATGTTTAAACTTTTCTGCCAGATTTTAATCACTGTTACTCTTCATTTGAGCATTTCTTTTTTTAAAAAACATAAAACACTGAGTGGCATCAAAACTGTTCAAAAGAAGTTACAAGCAGGGATGTCCAAAAATTATATTGAGAAATAAAAAAGAAAACTGCTTTTGTAAATTTTGATATTAATTAAATTCCTGCAGTGTTATAAAATGGCAAACTATAGATCAGAATGTGGGTTATTGCTTTAACCAGGGGCTACGTGACTAAATAAAAGGAGGCTGAACTTAATTAAAATCGTCAGGTTCATTTAGTCCTGGAGAGAATCATGAAGAAGGGCTGGTGGTTTTAACGTCCCGTCACCAGGACACATGGTACGCAGTAATGGTGGCATCTGTCTGAGGGCGCTCTTATTTTTGTAAACACCATAACTTAGTAACGATACACGAGAGGAGCATCACACTCACACATCACACTCGCTCTTCCTCAGGAGAGAAAGTCAGCCTTGAAAATGGAATGAAACCAAAACTTCTGTGATTCCTCAGTCCTGAGGAGGACAGGGATGTCCACTTAAAAATATACAGGCTAATTAAGGAGTTAAGTGGTTTAATCAATGAGCAAATGAGTAGAACAGATTATTGTTATTAAACAACAAAGAGAAGGATTCATTTTACTGGTAGGAGCCATTTTCACTGGATGAACATTGTAGTTTTAAGCTTCACTGTGTATTTCTGATGCCTATAGCCTCAACATAAAGTAACTGTTTTCAAGGAACAGAACATGTTAATTCAGTGGCTACACCCTTTAAATAACTTTGAAATTTGAATTTTCAACTTAAGTTATGTTGCTCTCGTTGTGTCCCTGTAGCGCCACATTATGTAATAACGCCGCATTATGTAATAATGTAATAAATTTTACAGCATTTTGTAATAAGTTGTTACAAATTGCACCGGTTCTTACATGGCGTTATTACATATTGATGTGAAAATTTATTATATTATTACATAATTTAGTGCTACACTTCCCCGTTTTGCAGAACTGTTGTGGGCTTTTCTTTCTTTAGAAAATGCATCTGCACCCCAACCTTAAAAACTCTTTGCTTTGTGTACAATGTGAACATGCACAAAGCAGTTTGATACAACCAAGACGCTGAAAAATAGTGAAATATCAGTATGTATATAAAAGTAGTCAGCGTTGGTAATGCTCAGACTGTTGTTTTTGCATACATATATGCTGTACATTTTTATATGTTTTGTGCATTTGTATTAAATTTCTGCATTTTTGTCAGGAAATGACTTACCAAAGGGCAATAAAGTAATGTATGTTTGAATTATGCATCTGTGAGGGAAGTGCAGCATTAGAAGCAGGTCCTCAAATACTGGATGTTTTAATAAAGTTTCCACTCAATATGCAAATGTTCTCCATGTTTTCAATGTACGTGCAGCGATTGCTCCATGCTTTCCTGGACATGTTCTATCTTTGTATTTAATGGAAATGTGTTTATCATTTCATTTTTTTATGCTCATCACAGTTTACAGTATCCAGACAGAGGAAATGGGTGCACTTTTTCAGGGCACAGACAAACACAAATACAGATTTAAGGACATAAATGTTGTCATGTGATAAATTGATTATGTATCTAATAAATTTCACTGTAATCTGGTTTTCCTTCCTTCCAGTCTTGTGTTTGTTGTCGACTGAGTAGTCAAAGGCTCAGTGTACTAACAGCATGACAGTGCAGTGTGCACTGTCTAAAGCAGAAAGTAACATGCATTTAACAAATTGATGTCCTATCAGGCAACACTTCTAAATGTATGACAGCCCTCTGAACACCCCAGTGGGGATGGAGGAGTGTCTCCAGAGGGTGTCATTAGACAGACAAGAGAAATGAACGGTCAGATTCAAAGCTTCCTTTGTGTGTAATTAAAGGAAATTATCCTTCACAGTTTTGGCAGGGCAATGGACTGATGAAGATTCTGCCTCTGCGGTCGAACTAACTGCAAAAAAGATATTAAATAGCTCTGTCACTGAAAGAAGACATGTCACACTGACTTCTCAGACCACCTCGTGTTTTAAATTGAAGCTTTCCTGTCAGCTAATGTGGCTCTAAAATGACTTTGGATCAAGTGGCATAAATGGACGCTGTCTCATTCAGCATTTACTTTGGCAAAAAGCAGTTAGATGAAACTGACAAATGTTCTGAACATCTTCTCCCTCAGGATGAATTCCTGTTTCAAAATGCACTCAACCATGAAACATACTTTTTTCTAACTTACTTTGAGGCAGTTTTTTGATGTGGATAGGAAAGCCATCTGTCCCATTTTATTATATAAAAAACTTTGTTTTGTTGCTATCTAATATAAAGTTTCTGTATACAGCGTTGTCCATGACATATAGGGTCAGAACTGTTACCTAACGTTAAATACCAATAGGTTATGTTGTGTTACTGCTCAGCACAGTCACATTTACCAGCCTGCTGTGTAATATCATGTCAAAGGAGCTGGACTAGAAGTGCAGTGGTGCATATAAACAGGTGTACAGCATATGGCCAACTCTGAGTAGGTGGATGTTCCATATACTAATCCCAAAATAGCCCAAAATATGTGTACAATAGGGATGGGTATCTTCACCACTGAAGCGGATACGATACACATCTCGATACGCAGCCACCTACAGGTATATGACGCATTAACAATACATTGAACCCCTTTATCGATACGATGTGATATGATTCGCTCCTGTTCAACATAACGACATGACTTAATTTTAAAGAGACTTGGTTTGACATGATGGGATCCAGTTCGATACAGAGAGCTTATTAGCCCACATCAGGTTTCTCAATAGCACACTCCTGCTTTACTCGCTGAGTCAATTTGAGGGATGGATTTAATATTAGTTTTTTTTTAACAAATCATTAAATCTTTTTTTTTTTTTAAACATAATTCGGTATGTACAGCCAGGGCATTCAAATTTAATTGATATTATTCCTTCTAATTATGTTCTCAGTCAACCTATTCTCATACAGTTTGTATGATCTTATGGAAAGTTATTCCACTAGTTCATGCCAATAATTTCAAAATAAATTTTTGCTGTTTAGGCGATAAGCCTACTTAGTTAGGTTTAGGAAAATAATATTTGGTTTGAACAGGCCTCTTGTTGTTGTGACTAATGAAAATGGCCTAATTTAGGTTCAATCTTTATACCGATTCTGCCTTGTGTACAGACAGTTCGGGTATTGTCAGTGACCCAAAATGGTATTTTCTGAGGTACCAGATTGAGAAGAGCTGACAACGCAGTTTCGGAGTTATAGTGTGTACCCGGTGTTGTTGCTAATGATGATGTCACATCATCACGTAACCAGAATTAGTTGTAAACATGGACTTCATGCATATAATCATTGCGTTCTTTTGTTCTTTTTCGTGTGTCTCTCTGTTTCTTTGCAGCGCCACCTATCGGCATGGCCTATGTATTACATTGCTGTCATCTGTAATTGCGTTGCCATGTAGACGGAAATACTTCAGACAACATTGCGACAAGCGTTGTCGTGCTTTTGTCGTGTAGACGGAGCCTATGTGCCCTGTGACGAACTGGAGAAAAAAATAAAAGAAAATATAAAAATAAAATAAATGAATAAAATAACTCTGGCAGTTATAGGAGTATATAACTTGTGTTTTGTGTTACAGTGATTACTTTTCAGCCTGGTTTCAGTAACTTTAAAATCTACAGTGAGAAAGTTGACATTTTGAATAAAAGTTAATATCTGTGAACCAGTTTTTAAATATTTTCATCTACAATAGGAACCATCAGGGTTACAACAGTCAAGGTCGGAAACACACTGTTGGTTTGGGTCTTTTCATGGGATGTCTCAACCATGAGAAAAAAATGCATGACAAAGGCAGCTTCCCTTGTTTTTAAGGACATTTCCAGGTCCTCTGTGTAGTACGGTCAATGCACCAAAGATGGAGAGGTACTTACCTGAGCCAAACAACAGAAGTAAAACTTTCCTGACTTTGAATGGACAGCTCTAACTAACTCTATTCTTAGTGTGAGGAGCCACATTATTATTATTGAAACCATCAGGAGAACTTTTTCATACTTGTGGTCTCACTGGAAATCAATATAAAAGCCAGCTGCCCATTACAGAAATTCACTACTATTGTTGTGTCACATTTAATTCCACATCCTGCTTTCTTTATTGTATCAGGCTTTGCAGAGGTGTTTTTTCTTCGCTGCTTAATTTTTCTTTTTTTTAAATGAATACACAGGTCTGCCAGATCCCCCACACCACCACTGCCACACTTATCTTTCCCCCATAGTCTTTTTGTCTTCCCACCAACACTGCCTGGTTCTGGCATTTTGATCACAGCTTCTAGGTCCCCATTGAAAGTACTAAGAGAAAAGAACTCCAATTAGGTTTTCTGTCTCTTCATAATTTATTTTCAATCACGTAAAAATAATTACACTGTCTTTAAAAAGGAAAGGAATGCATCCATGTTGGTTTGTGAGTTGTTGGAGGTACTATAAGCTATTTGACGTTAGTGTGACAATTTCTTCCCACTCAATATGAATTATAAATACAAACATTGACGGAACATTGTACAGCTCCTGCTAGCTACTCTATGTTTATTTTCTCTATGATTATTTTCCCTTATTCCTTTTAGTTGTGACTAGTGACTGACTAGCCTACTGTTTAACAGCAGGTGTTTTTTACAGGGACACCTGGGATTCCCAAACTAAACTAAATTACAGTATAGCACTGATTACTTTGAGTCTTCTAAATATAGACTGCAGAGGAAATATCCAGTTCTAGACTATGAAAGAGAGAAGATATTTGGGCTGAATGTTCTTCCTGAACTTGACACACTATTACTCTGCTGCTATAATCTTAATACTATTATTCATAATGATCATGCCACAGCAATGGGATGGATTCCCAGCTGTATATACTGTATGATTAAAGATACTGTTCATTAGCAACAAAGTGCTATATCCAAAAAATATATATATATTTAGATTTAATTACATGGGAAAAGAAAACCATTATTTGCCCTGGTCCAGTCTGTGTTGCTGTCCCTATAGCTTTTAATATGACCAAAATATTTAATCTGCAGGCACAAACACTGTATTGGCAATGTATTGTCATTGGAACCTCTGTAGCTCTGAGATGTTTTATCATCTTTGAGCTTATTGTTTCTTTATTTATTAACCACAATGGGAGCTTAATACAGTATAGAACAAAAAAAGCTCAGATAAACCCCCTCTATGCTTCCTGTCCATCACAGTTATCAGCTACTGCAAATATTTTTTCAGGACTTCTTGGAGTCCAAACCAGAGCAAAGAAACTAAAATAACTGCTCATGTTTCTCTGTCTGTTTCATGTATAATTACATTCTCCACAAGGTAATAACGTGTAAAGGTTGCATTTGCAGCTGGTTATGCTGCTCTCAAGTAGTCAGAAATCTGTTAATACTTCTTTAAAACCCCCTCAATAGATTTCAGAACTTGCACCAAGACACATATTTGAATTAAGATTGATACCCTTCGCATTACTCATGGAAAACAAATATCTCTGGTGTACCCCTTGAGAAAAGTGTTTCCCATTCACATTAATAAATGCTGGCATGAGCTAGCAACTGGTGGCCAATAAATAAACTGCATCTGAGGGCACTTCACAATATTAAGAAAGACAATTAATATATTTATTTAGTTTTTGCTCTACCTTTCTGATTGCTTATTTGAACAACAACAGTACTCAGTCATACAATGCCCAGCTTACAAATTACAAGTGCGTGGTAAAATGTACTCAATGTGCTTTTTCACGTCCTCGTAGATCTGAAGCACCTTCTTCTTTTCCACTTACCACAGCATTTCACAGCACTTTTTTCCACTTATTGTACAGTAAACAATATCTGCTCCAATTTCTCATCACACCTCCTCAACATGGAGTCAAAGTACGTTTTCTTATGGTACTTGGAGGAAGAAAGGTAACAGTCTGAAAAGTCAAAATCGATCAGCGTTACGCTGCTCCTTCCTGGATGTTCAGCACACAGCAGCCTGGAAAGCTGACAGAGCCAATCATCACCAAAAGGCTTTACATACCCGAGAACCTCCCCCTGCCATCCGGGCATGTCGTCATGTCACATTAACCTCCTCTAACACGGTGATAGACATGCGTGCATTCCACCAACCTGGAGTCCAGCTCCATCTGAGGGAAAAGCTTTCATCGGCAGGAGAGTCACGTTGCAGCTTTCAGCCCTCAAGGCAACTCCTCTTACTTACTTTGTTAGACACTTAAAGTGCATCAAAACAGGTAATGTCCACTTCTGGGATCTGCTAAGAAGCCTTTCATGATATCATTTTATTTGCTATATGGAAATTTGAGGGTTATTCAACCATACGAGTTTGAGCCAGAGTTTGATTTAAAATTGAACATTGTTGTTTACATTTCAATTTATTGCATCCTTATCTGCCCTGCACTAAGCTTTTATTCATAAAGAGAGAGGACAAGCAGCTTAAGAAATACTATGGAGGTTAACTGATCTCCATGGGCAGATTAGGTTGCTATAATAACACGAGTTCTCCAGAGAATAGAGAGACTAACGTTAGCACTGCCTGATTATTCTTTTAAATGAAACGTCTATATTTGCACTGCATAGATTCTGACCATAGGCTGTAATGTACATAAAGACTGATGAGATGCCCTGTTGGATGGCTGTACAGATCACCAAGGCTGCCCACTCCTCATTAGCAGATGGGCAACACGTTCTCATACAATGGTTTGCATGTTATCTTGTTATTCAAAAGTTATTACTGTATTTTTTTATGTCATTTCATATGAATATCGAGCGCCAACTTCTGCTCCAGTCTTCCATCCATCCATTTTCTACCTCTTATCCTCACAAAGGGTCGTGGGGGGACTGGAGCCTATCCCAGCTGTCTTAGGACGAAAGGCAGAGTCACCCTGGACAAGTTTCCAGTTCATTACAGGACACATATGGCGCTTTTCCATTACAACGGCACGGCACGGTATGGCGCGGCACGATACGGCCCAGTTTTGTTGCTTTTCCATTACAACTGAGTACCTCACTAGTACCTTTTCCACTAGCAAGTGCCACAACCGTGTAGAGCTGTGCCGTACCGTACCGCGTCTTGTGGAAAAGTGCCAATAGAGACAGACAACCACTCACACTCACCTACGGGCAATTTAAATTAGTGAGCTGCTCCAGTCTCTTAAAAATAAATTCCATCTTCAAAGGAAACAACTTGGCCAGGTTTAGGCAACAAAGCCACTAAGTACTACCAAGAAAAGATTAGGAAAAGATGGATTGTTGGTCAAGTTATGTCGCATCAGAATTGGCAACATAACTTAAGTAAAGTGTAGTTGGACGCTTGGGAAATGTATGTAGAGTGGAACATCAAGAAGAGACCTAACTTTAACTTTCCATAACCATCAGTTTCAAACAAAGATCTGTATAAACGGTCTATGGTGCGAACCAACATTTGTTCTTTAATGATTCATTTAGTTTAAATTATGGATGAAACAAATATTGTTACATACATAACTGTGTGCAAAAACATTTGTAATAATTTACTGTTGTTTTTTCATTATCTCTGTAAATCTTTTTAAATCCCTGGAGAATAGATGTCAGACCAAAGTTTCCTTTTCAAGAAGTCTCTTTGAAATGTATTTCCCTCTATTCAAGTCAAAGGTTGTTTTTCTTCTGAATCTATGGTTTCCATGATGCTTTCTTAACTTCAAAGGAAGCCACAAGGTAACTTCCACCACATCGCTGTCTGTACACTCTTGTATCTGCAAGGTCCGATTTTTTTCACAGACCTTTAGGCTGAGGACATTTTAAACCATTTCTCACTTTGTCAAGGGTTGTTTGAAGGGGAACAACCGCCGTTTAAATATCAGTATTATTCTAATAATTTCCTGGAGGCTGCATAACTTGATGGAAAAAATTCTGCATTTGAACACACCGTCCCATTCTGAATCAGCTAAATGTGCAAAATTTTGTCCATCATGTAGATATAGAACTCACAATAATATATACTCAGCAACAAAAGAAACATAAGTTGTTTTTTTTTAAGTGGCCCATTTGCCAGAGTATTTCTTGTCTGTTTATCATCATCATCAACTTCTACTCCAATCTTTTCATAATAACTTAATAATAACCATCTTCAAAGGAAACAATTTGGATGAGTTTAGGCAACAAATGTATTACTTAGTGAAGATTAGGACAAGATTGGGGTCAGGCTGCATTAGATGTTTTGTTAGGTGAAAAGCTTGTTTTGGGGTCAAGTTTGGGCAGAAATTAACATACCTAGATTACAGCACCTTCACTGTCTGCTGTAATATAGGTGGAAAATTCTTTTTGTCATTTCAACCAAATGAAGGAAGTGTTCTATAGAGCCCTTTAAAACAGCTAAAACAAATATATGTTGGTTGTTTTTCCACATTCTGGTGGGACTAGAAGTATGTGTTAAGACAAGCGACTGGTAACACAAACTGCTTCTGTTTCTTCCTTTGTTTGCTTTAGAGAATCCTTGTTATTATGATGTTGCTACAGTGAATTGAAAAAGTCTGCCAAAGACAGGTCACAGCTCTGCTTGTATTTGCACATTAAAAAGCCTCCTCTCATTATTATTCTTTTTTTTTCCTCTCTGCAACAATGAAAAAGGTCCCTGCAGATGTTCCCTTGGCTTTTATGTCGAAAGCTATCTGACTGATACGAGGAAATGTCAGCCGAATCCAAAAGTAAAAAACAACCAGATTATTCTTTTTCCATGAAAGGTCACCTGTGACGCAGTATTTCGGAAATGTAAGATAAATTTGTACATTAGGTGTACCCAGCCATAACCAGGACGGTCACATGCGCCCGTCTCCGCTCAGCTTAAGAAAGAAACAATTGGCTGTAGACATGCTCAACTTTAACAGCAGAGTTGCATCTCTTTTCAGAAAAATCTATGGGCTTCTGATAATACAGCTCATCATGGGACTTTTGTTATGCCTTCACAGTGAATGTACACACTTTATAGCAGCTGACATTAGTGCGTATTCGCTCAAACAAAATCCGATGTCTCCATCAAGCCGATTGTGCGCATGCAGTCATTTTCTTTTCTTCCACAGGTGAGCGCCTTCTTCACTCACACAGGCAATGGAAGATGTGAGGAGATTGCTTTTTATGGATTGCATTCTTAACAGTTGGGAGTGATGCTTTTCTCTGGCTGGCAGGATGTGCTCTGGGGAGGAACTCTGCAGGAGATGGAGACACTTTGCATTGTGCATCAGCGCAGCAGCACCTCCTGAGAAGGTTCTCCTCCGATGGCCACTGTAATTTCAACTCGCAGACACACTGATATGTTCAGGAACAAAGCAAAACTCTGCTGCAATATATTTTGATGATTTTCCATGCATTGACAATAATATAAAGCATAATGTAGGACCAGAGCGGACAGACGAGAACAATAGATCCACTGGTGGTGTTTCATGTAGCTCCCTGCTGAGGATGGCACAAATTTCCATTGGAGCTCTGACAGTGAACGTAGCACAGCACGTCTCTTCTCCTGGCTAATGATGCGAATTATGAAAATGATTTCTCTCCACAACCTGTATCAAGCAATTCCTTCCAGAAATAATTGAGGAATCCTTTTATGTTTTCAATTAACTGCTCCTTTTTTCCTCTCTTCCTCCCTCGTTGACATTTGTTCTAATTGCAAAAGATTCAGACTCGGAAATGTTGCAGGGCATCACAATAACAGGCACGTTATTTTCTCTGTCAATCTTCTACAATGCAGAAAAGAAGAGAGTGGGAATTTAGAAATAATTACTGGAAGAAAAACATTTTTTCCTTTCTCATAGAAACACACACATACCCCTCTTAGGGAGTAATTACACTCTATATTGACACAGTAATTTTGTTGTTTTCATGGAATTTGGTGCAGTTAGACCATATATATATATACACGTATATATACGTGTATATATATATACACGATATATATACGTATACATACGTATACATATATATACGTATATATATATATATCGTATATATATATACGTATATATATATGTATACGTATATATACGTATATATATATATATATATATATATATATAGATATTGACTCGCATATGAACTTAAGTGACATCCCATTCCTAATCCATAAGGTTCAATATGACGTCGGTCCACTCTTTGCAGCTATAACAGCTTCTCCGCTCTAATTCATCCCAAAGGTGTTCTATCAGGTTGAGGTCAGGACTCTGTGCAGGCCAGTCAAGTTCATCCACACCAGACTCTGTCATCCATGTCTTTATGGACCTTGCTTTGTGCACTGGTGCACAGTCATGTTGGAAGAGGAAGGGGCCAGCTCCAAACTGTTCCCACAAAGTTGGGAGCATGGAATTGTCCAAAATGTCTTGGTATGCTGAAGCATTCAGAGTTCCTTTCACTGGAACTAAGGGGCCAAGCCCAGCTCCTGAAACCCCACACCATAATCCCCCCTCCACCAAACTTTACACTTGGCACAATGCAGTCCAACAAGTATCGTTCTCCTAGTAACCGCCAAACCCAGACTCATCCATCAGATTGCCAGATGGAGAAGCGTGATTTGTCACTCCAGAGAACATGTCTCCACTGCTCTAGAGTCCAGTGATGGTGTGCTTTACACCACTGCATCTGATGCTTTGCATTGCACTTGGTGATGTATGGTTGGATGCAGCTGCTCGGCCATGGAAACCCATTCCATGAAGCTCTCTGTGCACTGTTCTTGAGCTAATCTGAAGGCCACATGAAGTTTGGAGGTCTGTAGTGATTGACTCTGCAGAAAGTTGGTGACCTCTTCGCACTATGCTCCTCAACATCCACTGACCCCGCTCCGTCAGTTTACGTGGTCTACCACTTCATGGCTGAGTTGCTGTCGTTCTCAAACACTTCCACGTTCTTATAATACAGCTGACAGTTGACTGTGGAATATTTAGGAGCGAGGAAATTTCACAACTGGATTTGTTGCACAGGTAGCATCCTATCACAGTTCCACGCTGGAATTCACTGAGCTCCTGAGAGCGACCCATTCTTTCACAAATGTTTGTAAAAGCAGTCTGCATGCCTAGGTGCTTGATTTTATACACCTGTGACCATGAAAGTGATTGGAACACCTGATTCTGATTATTTGGATGGGTGAGCGAATACTTTTGGCAATATAGTGTACTGCTTGCATATATACCTCCATCCCAAAAGAAAATGGCATCTACAGTATATACTTTCTTCACTCCTACTTACAGACTTGAACAGTGATCATCAAGAGATGGCAGTTTTGTTCACAGTTAGATTGCATGTGGGTTACAATGGGTGGTGACTCACAGAGAGAGAAAAAAATTATGCAAACATCCTCTCAGACTGTCTCCATTGTTATCCATCAAAAATTATCTATAAAGGAAGCTAAAAACTGAACTGATCACTCTTCTGAACTACTGTTTAACAAGGTGCTGATTCACGAGCTACAATAATTTCCATCAAAATATCACATTTATTTTTCATTAAAGAGTATCTTCAATATTTTTCTACCTGTATCCATATTTCCTTGTTCTTATGGCGACATTATCTGAAACTGGTCCAGTATTGGCACTGTCATTTACATTGTGGTTAAAAGTGGCAGAGTTTGTTGTGTTGGAGTACAGAAAGCATATCTTTCAGTGTCTGATGGACGGATTCTGGACAAGAAGTGATGATTTTGGTGAAACTGACATCTACTATACAAGAACAGAACAAGGTAAAAACAAACAGGTTTTCTTCATGATGAAAAAGAGAGTCTCATATTTCATTTGAGCTTTTCAGAGTCATAGGACAAAATATTATGTGGGTCTTGAAATATGACTCAAAATGGGCAGAAATGCTGGCACAAGGCACTGCTTTATAAAATGGCTGTCACTCCATGAGTTAATGACCATCTATATTTTCTTTATTCAGAGTTCAACTCAGATTCAGGATAGTTCTCCTTGAGTGGATCAAGCGAAAGGTTCTTTACAAAATGTAATCAGACACCTATAATAACAAACTGAGTTGCCGATTACAGTGTTCTTTCTTTATACTGGACCAGTTTTAAAAACTGTCTCTGTAGTGTACAGGGTCCAGGTTGAAAAATGCCAAAGTCACAGTGATGCCACTGCTGTTTCAGCTGTTACAATACAGATGTATCACTCCTATTGTGTTGTTATACAGGCATTATTATGGATGTGGTGGATTTCAGAAAGTGTTTTCATTTTGTTTAAATCAACATAAATTTGAGAAATAAGCATATTCATTAATTTATTTAGTCATCCTTAATCAATCAAACCAAAGAGGGAAGGATGGGGGGCATTAGAGAATAAACACACTCTCCTGACTCTTCCAGGGTTCTGATGGAGGTGAAAACTAGGCTAACCTCCCTGGCTGTTTCCCTTGGGAGAAAGTGGCAGATGTACAGAACCATACTTGCCCTCCCTATACAACACAAACACACACTAAACCCAAAACCTCTCCAGGGTTCTGTCTAAAGCCGAGCCAAAAACCCAAGCTGGGGTAATCCCCAGGGAGCTCAACTCTACCACCGACTCTCCCCTCAAAGCCTATTGGGTCAGAAAATCCAGAGAGCAACTGCTCCACCACTGGAGAGAGGGGGATGGGTGGTGTTTGGCTCTACAGTGCATTACAGAAGTCCCTGTGGAAAGAGTAGCACAGAGAGCGACTTGGACACAGGGGCGTTTCGTGACTTTATGAGGCCCAGCTGAGTGTGGCCAGCTGTGAGCATGCTCACAAAAACACAAGCCCAGCATTTGTGCGATCTGACTAATGGTGCGCTCAAGTTGTACATGAATTTCGGAATTTCTAAGCTTCAAGTCAGAATTTAAATCAGAATCCCCCGTGAAGTTGAATCTTCAAGTCGGATTAATTTCACCAACCTGAAACAGAATTCATATCTGCTACTTACATAAACAGTAGCTACTGTACATGTTTTGTTGTACGTCTGTAAGGCTGGAAGCTCTGGGAGCACTAAACTTTGAGGTTACGTTGACCTGAGCTTCCAGTGAACACCATTAGGCAAACTCTCACTCCCCAGGGTCCTAAAGAGTAATGCAATGGTTACTTTTGACAGTAAAACGTTACTTTTTGGTGTAAGTAATCAACAAAATTCCTGACTTACTTTTTGAATGAAGTAACTAGTAACTTTCACTAGTTCATTTTTTTCAGTAACTAGCACAATACTGATCAGAACAACAGTAAGTACTGTAAGAGCTGCCCCTGAGCAAACTGGGGCTCTAAGTGAATTTTTATTTGGAGGCCCCCATCTCTCCCCATCCCATCATCTCCACTTCCTGCTTTGATTTCTGTGTCGTACACCATCTCTTTTTGCTCTGACTACATCTCCCAGAAGCCCCATTAGACCACAATCAGCAACCTGCTGCCAGAAAAACACTTTGATGTCTTATCACATCGATGGCACTCAAAGAGTTCATATTCACCATGAGTCATAATTATTTATCTGTATATACATTGTTAAACTTTCTATACTGCTCCTCTTTCTCATACTTGATACTGTAAATACTAACACTTTTTCTCTTTTTATATTGCTTTTTAATATTGAGATTCCATTTTTTGCTGTTGCTCTGATGCAATTTCCCAAGTTGGGATCAATAAAAGTAATTCTACTCTACTATTAGTACAACAGTAACAACATAAATTGATAAGCTCTAGGCAAAATATATTGGCTAAAGTTCACAGACTATCAATATATAAGAGACAGATATATATCTAATGAGTAGCAGCTCAGGTAAATTGTGACACAAAGTTTTATTTCAACAACATATCCACCTTCAAGAAAAGCACCAGCTTCCTCTTGTTTAGCCTTTTTTTCCTTGTTACTCACTCCTGACTCATGATGTCTTTTGGACGACATGACAACTCTTCTCTCTTCGCTCTGCAGTGCTTGCTGGCACTACCCTCTGACTGGTCAGAGGTTGAGTGCTGTTAATCATTGCAGTGACGCATGCCCCTTCACATAAAATGTGGCCCTCCATGTAGGATGAGGCCCTACAGTGAGTGTTCTGTCTTTAGGGAGGGGTGGCCCTGGTAAGCAGGGCTGGGTATTGATTCAGATTTTCCAGATCGATTTGATTCAATATTACAAGGTCCCACTTTGATTCAATATCGATTCAGTCAGGGATATTAGTCTATGTCTCGTCAAATGGTTGCAGAGATTCGTCATACTGCCATTGTGTTTTATCTTCCTGTTGCATATTTTGCATAGTACTTGTTTTTTTTGGCCAACTCATTGTTTTCTTCCAACTTGTTACATCCAAAATACCTCCAAACATCAGCTTTTAAAGTTGTTGGCGGTGCCTTGAGACGTTGACTCGCTTCCGCCATGTTTGCTTGACTGCTGGCAGTAACATCTCATGAGATCTTTTTCCATGGAAAGCAGCGCTAAACGCTGATCACATGAGACCAGCAGGGTTGACACTGCAAGCTGCTTCTCCACACATCCAATGAAGGAAAAAAATACTTGACTCAATTATGAACCATTTTAAGGGAAATTGATTAAAATGGATTAATTGATTTTTTACTGGTAAGCACTGATAGCAGCCAGTAAAACTATCAAGAAGAAGGCATGCTTTTGGGTAAAAGTCAATTTAAAAGTCAGAATACAAAGACACCGTCCATGGATGCATGTCATGAGCTCCCAATCAATTCCAGAGAGAAGAACGAAAAACATACAGCACAAATTTCCTCCCAGCATCAAATTATGACTGAATCACATCAACTTCAGGAATCCATTTAAATAGCCTGTGCAGATGTGATTTACAGTCATGAAATATTTAAACCTCATATTCATATACAATCTGGGAACTGCTGGAGTGGCCTAATAACACAACTCATTTCCCATCCCCCTGTGCAAAGCAACCAAAGGTCAACATCTGCTCTCGCCAGTCTGAAAAACACCAGGAGGCAGGGAATGATGGTGTCATTAACTGGCAATCAGAAACTGAATCTCGAGCACTTTGAATCTGCTCTGTATGGTAAACAAAGTGAGCGTTTGTGTAGGTGATAATGATGTCGGGGATAAAGGAGTAATAAAGACAGTAACTTGTGTAGGACAGGAGCTCGAACATGTCTGCAAATGGATTCACATGCAGTATCTTTGCGATCAACAAAATATGTAGAGAAGGGGGGTGGACAGTATTAAAAAAAACCTGACCTGCGCACCACTAGCACCTACTGATGAGCTCAACAGCGTTATGCAAGAGTAAGCAACATTTTTTTGAAAAATATGAGTGTTTGGACAGGACTTTCTGCTCTCTGCTGTGAAAACTTTGAAATTTAATCAGCCTAAGTAGAAATACTTCATTACTGTACTTCAGTAGATTTTTCAGGTGTCTGTACTTTACTTGAGTATTTATTTTTCTGACGACTTTTTACTTTTACCCCCTACATTTCAACACAAATACCTGTACTTTCTACTCCCTACATTCTCAAAACTCGCTCGTTACTTCTTTCAACCTTTGAGGACCGATCAAACGTTGACATACGTCCGGATTTAGGCTGGACAGTCCATCCATCCATCCATTTTCTACGTCTTATCCTCACATAGGGTCGTGGGGAGGCTGGAGTCTATCCCAGCTGTCTTAGGGTGAAAGACAGGGTACACCCTGGACAAGTCTCCAGTTCATCACAGGACACATAGAGACAGACAACCACTCACATTCACACCTACGATTGATTTAAATTAACCAATTAACCTAATCCCCATGCATGTTTTTGGATGGTGGGAGGAAACCGGAGTACCAGAAGAGAACCCACGCAGACATGAGGAGAACATGCAAACTCCACACAGAAAGGCCCCGGGCCGAGATTCGAACCGGTACCTTCTGTGCTGTGAGTGCTAACCACTACACCACTGTGCCGCCAATCCAAGGTGATCTTGTTTCAAAATAAACTTTCTGTGAAGATTTACTCCGTTTTTATTTTCCTTGTGCGACAAAAATACTTGGTTAGGTTTGGGCAACAAAAGCACTTTGTTAGAGTCTCCTACATGAAAGTCCTGTGTTTATTTGACCCCACCTTCCACCCTCCTCTGTCCTTCCTGGAGTCTCTTGCTCTTTCTTCTATGACCATTGTCATAGTAGTTCTAATGGTCTAATAATGGCATGAATAGGTTTATATTAGAATTAGTAGAAAGCGAAGTGCATGCCATACAGGCATTAAGTGGTGCCTCGGCATCAGGCACACTGATCAAGCTGCTGTATTTGTCGAGTTGGGAATGATAATGCACTGATGAAGGAGCAAACTAAACTTTTTACAGCCCTCTTTGAGGCTTAATCAATGACTGGAACAAGTGTTTGTAATATTAATATATGAGAGGTTTTACTTCATGCAGAAAGTTGGCATCATTTCAGCTGCAGTGGACACATTTGCATATTGATGGCCCCAGATAACAAGTGGAGATTGTTTCCTGAGGTTCCTATGAGTAACAAAAAAGATACTTTTAACAGTAACACATTACTTTTTGATGCAAGTAGTCAACAAAGTATTTGAGTTATTTTTTGAATGAAGTAACTAGTAACTGTAACTAGTTACTATTTTTCACTAACTAGCAGAATACTGCCAGCCTGTGATTCCTTATATGAAAGCAACTGACAGGAAGGGAAAAGATTTACAGCCCAGTCCTGTTACCAGTGTGAACTGGACTAAAAGACAATGGAAATCACACCAAGACTTTCTCCCCATCTGCTGTGAATGGTTATTCCACTCTATCTCACCAACCGCGCAACGTATTCCAATAAAATTGTAGATATTGGATTTGATTTCTATCCTCATGTGCACAGCATGTATGGATCACACTGCATGGCATCTCACATTTCACACATCTTGTCACCACAGAGGACAGCGACTGTGGCAAGACACCAGCTTCTATCAGGGGTCCATCATATAAATGAATACACAAGTGCGCATTTGCTCAGTCATGCTGAGATACTTGGAGCAGACTGACAGAATTTGGCTGTGGGGAAAAAAAACAGTACATTTGATTTGCTTGTTGACAGACAGGCTATTGCATATCAGGTTTGCGAGACAGAATGCAGACTAAGTGTACAATCAGGTCATAATCAAATTCCTCCTGTGTTTTCTGTAAGTGAGGGGCACTCCCTCCAAATTATTCATGAGGCCAAGACAAGGCAACCTGCTGGAAAATGGGAACTGAGAGAATGGTAACTAACTGTCATAAAAGAAATAAGTGGAAACTTTTTCATCTCTTCTGTCCTGGTTCATTCTGCCAAAAACAAAATGACAGCACATCACTCTTGCATGCTGTTGACAGATTTCGTAACACCTTCCCAGCGACATTTGGTTTGTCTTTTAAATAATTCGTGCAATTGTTGTTTGGCGGCTGGACCATGTAAACAATTTACAGCAGCTGTACAGACTCTCCCGGCGGTGTCTTGTTTGGTGTTTCAAACCATGACAAACTTTCTGTGACAGTTGTGTTTGCAGTGATTCAATATAGAGAAGTGTGAGTTCCCAAACCTAATTTGCTATATATGGTACCCTGGTGGCTCAGTTGTTTCTTGCGCTACACAACTGTTTGGATTTGTCCTCCGACTGCATGGCCACGACAAACTTTTCATCTCACTAATTTCAGTTTCCCTGTGGATCAGAGAATGTGTACTTTATAAATTACTAGGATAACAGACAGAGGAATATTCTAGTAGCACTGACCCTTTCACTCCCTAAACCAAAGTAGTCTGAGTACACAGCCAGACTGAAAGCAGCTTCTCAGTCAGCACAGAGCTCAGGTTGACAGGTTCATTCCTGCTTCTTACAGTAACAAGGAGCTGAATCATGAATTGGAAGCCAGGACCAGCAGCCACTGCACATGTCCATCACTATGCCAATAGTAGTTTTCACGACTGTAGTGTAAAAGCCACTGTCAAACCTCCAGCTAGGCAACAGTCACAACAAACAGATACAGCTAATAATTAGGAAGCAATAGCTGTCATTCATTTCCAGTCACTCATATGTGATATTGACCAGTGGTCCAGAAAGGGAAGAAAGATTTTTACTTTTCCTTCCTTTTATTACCTCACTGTTTTCTCTCATTATCTCCCACTGATGTTTCACAGAGGCTTTACCCACTTGTCAATTCTCACAAGTGATTTGCCATCAACCACAGCATCTGGCATGTCCCAAGTTCCCCTTCCAGGAAACCACTGTGTCCATGCACAGTGAACAAATCAAAAGGAAATGGGAGAAACCTGGGAGAGAGTGGCATTTAGTAACCCTCTGCTACATGTGCATAAGTCAAAGAAGAAAAGTACCTAAAAAGAAATGTTGTTTTTCACCTGGGATTTCCATCATTAATTTTATCAGTTATGATAACTGAACTTTCTATATACAGTCTATAACTTGTATTATAATTCAATAATTGTAATGTAATTCAAACAGATTATCACCATCATCAACAAACAACATTAGCAGTCAGCACAGAAGTTGTGGTACTAAGTACTGAGAGGATAACATTTTCATATTAAGGTGTTATTTAATAGCTGCTAGTTGTGTAAGACAACTTACAAACACACAACCAAACACCAAATAAGCTATTTTAGGCAACCAAAATTTTCTCAATTAACTCAATGATTAATTAACTTAAAACATGTGGAGGGGTTAAAGTTCTAAGAAGAAAACATGGATAACTCCCAGCACTTTAGATTCATTCCAATATATGCCTATATAGCATATATATAGTTATATTACTATCAACTCAATTTCACAATGTTTATTACTGAGCTCTCTAAGACGTTTGTCTGCTCATAAAGGCACCATAATTTACTAAATGATCATCATGCTGTATTGAAGAAGAATTGAAACTAGAGACTGAGACCATGAACTCATGTTTACAATGTTTACTGAGGGAATAAATCAAGAGAGAAGAAGGATCATTTTCTCATAGACTTCTATACAACCAGAGGAGTCATTTCCACTTCACTTCAACTCAACTTCAAGTCAACTTCACTTTGCAGTGTGGATTTTTTTGTCATATATATTTTGAACACAACACTCTTTATAATAACATTTTTTCATTTTTTTAATTCTTTTTTAAACAGAGGTTGCTGCGTTATGTTGAACAGTGAGCTCTCTACATCTCTACAAAATAATGAATGCACAAAATGCACAGCTTTGTTTTTAAAAAGACTCAGCAGTGTGGCTTATTTCTGTGAATTTAATGCTCGTTAGACAACAATTGAGCTCTATGGCACAGAAGAAGAATATTGATCACGCACAATACTTGTTAGCCGGATAAATCCACAAGTACTAGCAGAGCAGCATCCTTAAACTTGATGTCTTTTCCCTGCATCACGTTAACTGACTGAAGGTAGAAAATGAAAACCTCCCACATCCTGTCCAGGATATAGAAGGTTGTGATGAATGCAGTAGACTCCACAGGTCGAAATAAGTAGGTCAGGGTTAGCACAAAATGTCAGCAATGGTGTGAACAAGGTATATGAGAAGGAAACTTGCTCTTCCCTATATTTAATGATCTCTGTCCTGAACACTTTCTGCACCTTTGACAGTTCATACAAGCATCATCCTCATTTTGCTTTTTCTCTTTTTACCTTCATTTTTTTATTGTCTTTCTATCCATCCATCTATCTAGGTCTCTTGCTTTTGTTTCATCTCTGTATCTGTGTCTGTTTCCATGCTCCTCTAATTGTTTTCTCATCTCACTCTCAGGGGATGTGTAGGCACGGCCTTATTATCTCAGCTGATCAATGTGATTTATAGGTTTAGGGAGAGACACATGCAAACTTTCTCATCTCCTGGGAATAAATCGAAGAAATCAATCACATGAGCTCACTATGTGCATGTGTGTGTGGGCCAATCCAGACCTGAAACTACTTTCTCCAAAGACCATCATGGAAGCAGTAGCACTCTTTAAATTGAGCTTCTGGGTCTAGGTTGTTCTTTTTCTCTCCCAAATAGTCAATTTAATCTTTATACAAGCATAGTGCTTTGTGCGTATGCTAAAAATATTCCTGATCTTGATGTTACTCAGCGGAAACACCTGGAAACACTTTTTTATTCCATGGGTTACCATTTTGTGTCTGTCGCTGCAGTTATACTGATTAATTTGTTTATGCCATTGCTCTGTGCCGTAATTTGCCATGATGCAGATGGCCTCCTTGTTAGCATAATCATGGTAGCCCTCAAGAGGACAGCAGGAAATCATATAGCTGTGGAGATAATTCCCACTAAGATTTGATGGCAATTACAGTCTTTTTTTGCCAAAGATTATTTTTTAATGGCATTGAGCTTCATTAGAGAAGAAACTACAAGACACACCATACTTGCTTCAGACCTACAGTAGATTGACTGTAGACTTTCAGCTTGAGATTTATTGACTGTCTACATTACTCAGACTGACTGATAAAGGCGTAAGGACAATAAAAGTCGTCCAAAGACTGTATTCGATTAAAGCTACTCATATTTTTGTGAACAAATCCTTGGTGGTGGATCACACTGTGTACCTATGGTGTTGAATCAACATACGCCAAGCTGTGTTAGTCACAGCAAGACTTCCACTGGATCAATACCAATACAGTTTAGCATTCTGAGTCAGCCTTAAGCCTAAACTGATGAAGTGGGATATGTAACACATACACAAGACTGAATCATCTCCATCCCGCTGAAAAGACGCTCTAAAATACATCCAGTAAGGTTGGTGTCCTTTAGCACTAGCTTTCAAAGTTCGGATAGAGGTAACTGGGAGGTCACCTCTATGATGTCTCCTTTAACTTTAAACAGAACGTGCTCTGATCAATACAGTGCAGCTCCACATGGATTTATGGAGCTTTGTCACAATTTTCAGCACATTGCTTTGTTTGTCAGCCTGCAAATTAATTGTTTTTGTTGACTCTGTTGCAAGAATTCACATGAATGGATGATGTGTGACGTCGGGATCAGAGAGCAGAGCAATCTGTACTTGAAAATAATGGTATTTTTGGTGCAATTAGCTTCTACCCACCCACTCATCCTCTTGCACATGGTGCGTAGAGCCGACTAGTTTAACCAGGCCTCACCATCTTCCTCTGGCCTCACCACCTTCCTCTGGCTTCAGCCAACTGCAATGCCTGGGAGAGCGGGATGTTGCGATTCCTCAGGTGATGTTCCACAATGTCCATCCATCGGATGCATGGGGCCCCACCATCCTGCCTGTTTGGGAACAAAGTCCTGCATGGCTCGGGTGGGGTGCCAGAGTGGGAGGCGAAGGACATGGCCATACCAATGTATCCAACACACTGCTGCTAGGCAAGAAGCAGGTAGTTGCTTGGTCAGGTCACGGAGTTCCTTGTTGCTTACACGCTCATGCCATCGGATGCCGATTATCCTCCGTAGGGCTCTGCTGTTAAAGCTGTCAAGTCGGGCTTCCAGTGTGTTGTTAAGTGGACAGGTTTCGGAGCTACACAGGAGAACTGATATGATAGTAGAATTGTAGATGTGCTGTTTGATCCGCTGTGTGATGAGATGGTGTCGCTTTAGTTGCCTCCATAGGGACTGTAGGACTGCCGAAGCTTGGGCATGTCTTTGGTTAATCACAGGCTTTAGGTCGCCAGTCTTGGAGATTATAGATCCAAGGTACTTGAACGAAGAAACAGTTTGCTGTGCATAGGTTGAAAACGAGTGGTTCAGGGTCTGGGCCTTCTCCGATGTGCATAAGTTCTGTTTTACTCCAGTTGATGCTAAGGCCAAACTTCTTGGCTTCCTCGTTGTACACTATGAGTCCTTCTTGGAGTCGTTCCACACCATCAGCAAGCAAGGTGGCGTCGTCAGTGTACTCCAGATCTGCAAGATTGTACTGACCAAAGGACACCCCAGGAACACGCTCCCAGACCTTGGTCATTAGATAGTCAGTGATGCAGTTGAAGAGATCTGGTGCAGCCACACAGCCCTGACGAACCCCGCTGATGATGAAGAACCACTTTCACTCCTTGCTGTTCACTCTGACGCAGCTCTCTGCAGAGTTGTACATCTGCTGGAAGAGGGTGATTGTCTTCTGGGGTGCTCCAAGCTTAGAGCTTCTACCCAACTTCAGATAAAACAGGAATGGAACAAGGTGCAAACAAACTGTTTTTTTCCATGATACAATAGAGTCTCATTTTAGCGGTTCAGAGTTTTCAGAAATATAGTATAAAATATTCTTTGGGTCTTGAAAGATGACTCAAAATGGCCAAAAACACCAGAGCAAGGCACTTTCTGTTTCATAAAAGGGCTGGCACTCAATGAGTTAAGTGCTGAGGTGGATACATTAGTTTCCTTGTATTCTCTACAGGTCAGAACCTTAATTACAGCAACATATAGTTCATATCACTGACCCACCAGATGGTTGATTTCATAGAAGTATCTGAGAAGCCATCATGGGATCTGTGTTCGTTTCTCTTCTTTCAATGAAGAAATTCTTTTCAGTTCTGGTGAACTGATACTACTACAGCTATGCTAACCTCAGGAGCAGTTTGTTCTTGTTTTGAACAAACAGTCATCTCTCCATGTCATCACACACCTGTAGATGATGGACGCTGTCAGACACAATGAAGCCTGACAAGATGGATTTGGAATTTTATGATATGTGAATACACCTGCCACACAAACTGGGTAAAGTGGGAACAGCCCCAGAAAAAGATATTCCTAATGTGCAGAACAATGCAAATAACAGGACATATGGTCATGGTCACACCTGTACGTCTTTAAGTTCCTATATTTTTAGCTTTTCACAGCTCTAATTATGTTTCTATATAGGGTAAGATGTAATTGCTAGTAATTATTCAGTAATCAAATCATGATTACAGGCACTCAAGTCTGAACTTAGACTTTGATTTGATGATGTACGAACACGTCTGTGTTCATGCCACACCAGTCGCTGAGCTTATCAGAGACGCTGCTGGATGATTTATATCTGTTTTCCAATGACTCAATGTCTCCAATTATTTCCAATTAGTCTGGCCAATTAATAATTAATTAATCAAGGGAACAGCGTGGTAAATATTTACTTATTCATCATACACATTTCTTGTTTTGCTCATGATTATTCCATGAGCCAATTTTCTTATAATGTGCACTCATGTGCGCATCACGTGTCCCTGATGGCACATTCATCGTGGATGTTAAACCATAATCTTTTATCCCTGCTTCAGACGGTCTGTTGATAAAATTCAGTGGCGAGTGGGGACCACAAAGTTAATAGTCTATCACTCCCTCTAAAAAGAACTGATTGTACTATTTAGGGGGTCACACACACAGTGAAGAGGGGTCGCCGAATAAAGCGAGAACAAAAGAAAAACTAGGAGAAAGTGAGTGAAGCGAAAGAGTGTATTTTGAGTTCTGAGGGTTAATTCAGTGTCTTTCAGCTACAATTGCCGTGTCTAAACATTCATGAGCCATGTAGGGCTGGAGGGAGGGAGGAGGGATGGGGGAGGGAGGAGGGAGGTAGGGGAGGATGGATGGAGCAACAGCACAGCGCTCAGACATAAGCGGGAGTGCTGGAGAGGCAGCTGCTGTGTGAGCCCATCCACAACGCTACGAGTAGGTAGAGCGGGCACAGACAACACAGGGAGGGGGGGAGAGAGAGAGAGTGAGAGAGCAGAGGGAGAGGAAGGCGGGAGGAAGTCTTGTCTTTTCACCTGAAGATTACTTTGTCTCACACTTCTCTCACCCTGAGCGCTAGAAGGAGCAGCCAGGAGTTGATCAGGAGGTGCCAGCTCTTGCTCTCTAGTCTTTTTTGTTTGTTTTTTTTCCCCACTTCTTCTGTACGGGGTTCAGCTGGACTTCTCTTCAAAACCCTGTCGATCAGCCTCCACTGGACCGACTGAGAAATCAAAACCCGACACATCAACAAGAGAAGATTAAAAAAGTGTGAAAACTGCAGTAAATGTCTACAAGTTTCCCTGAAAATCTACAGAGAGCTTTTTAAAGGTAGGATTTATTTGTTTATTATGCATCTGATAAAACTGTATCACTTCGCTGGCTGAATGTGACCACGACTTACATCTGGATGAATATAAAATCCCTATTAGATATAGATTTGTTGTACATAATGACCAGAGCAACCTGTTACAAGGTAAGTCTTTACATGCTGTCTTTTGTCCATCAATCATGAATGTCGTTCATTGATTTACAGCGATTTTCACTTGTTTTGTTTGACTGAGCCACATGTGGTGAAAACGGTGCAACAAGGCAAAGTAGGATAGAGTGAGTGAAAAAAGAGATGAGCAGAGAGCGATGAGAAGAAATCAGAAGGAGGGGGAGAGGAGAGAATGATTTTGAACGTGAAGGGGAAAAGGGAGAGAAAGAAACATACGAGTGTGAAGGAGAGCTGGACTGAGAAAGACAGATAGGGAGAGTAAAGGGGGATAAGAGGAGGTAGAGGGATGGGGGAGTGGAGTGGTGGGGGCTCACTGGCAGCCAACTCAGTAACCAAGGCAGCTGACATGAGGGAGAGCCAACAGGGGACAGTGGGATTTCTATTTTTCACCCTTGCTGAGATACGCTGAGGCTCTGCCAAGTCCCCTGCCTCATCCCCCACGGATAAAGATTTCATTGTGCGGAGCTGTGACCGAATTCATTAAGCATCTACATGTACTCTCTCCTGGCCGCTCTCTGCTGCTCTCTTACGCTGTCGCTCTCCTCCCAGAAGTCCCTCTCCACACTCCCTCTCCCTTTCATCGTACAGTAGTCTCAATTGGCCCTATAATCAGCTCCACTCGTGTTGTATTTTGTAAAGCTCTGCAGTGAATAACAAAACACATATGGTAGGGTTCTTCTGGGAGGATATCTATCAAACATCATCGATCTACTTTTGGAAAGACTGGCTTCAAAGTTATTTAACCTTGATGTATCAGCCTTTATGCAGTTCAGAGTCAAGGGAGATTTACTACATGGAAACTTGGCAACTTTGCTTGTGTCATGGGAATTTAGGGAATTTTAGGCCAGTAAAGGGGTGTGAAATCAGGTTGACTTTTTGCAGTTTTAGTGTCATACTGGCATGTCGTTGAAATGCAGATGAAAAAAAACAAATTGTGTATTCAGTATTCTACAGAGGGACATGATAACATTAAAGTTACCGTGAAGAATTTAATCTGTGTTGAATGTGGTGGACCTCGTGGGCAAACACAAACAAAGCTTGCATTGCCTGTGAGCCCCAAGTGAGTGAAAGAAAGACGCAACTTAACAAAACTATATGAATCACTTTAGGAATATTCTGATGAACCAAACTGCCAGCTACCTGCCCTATCTTTCTCACAGTTTTCTCCTATTCATAGGAGACATACAATGATTTTTTTAGTTCAGTTAAGACAGAGAAAACTGTTATTGCATGTGTTCCCTGGAAGTATCCTTTCCAAGTCATCGCCCCTGCAGGTAAAAGGCTGGTTAAAGGCTCCATATTGTTTCTAGGATGTGAAACTCTTTGCTGGTGGGGAAATCAATAGCCCAGTAAATTCTTAATTGAATGACTTCAGGGCCTGATGGTGCTTTACGGGATACCAGAAGGCGCCTTTGAGAGCATGCAGAAAAACAAGGACCCTGCCGGCATTGTTGTGGTCTGGGAAACAACGTTACGTCAATCAGCCATGCCTGGCAGGCGTCAGCGGCAGTGTGTTAGCGCTTGTACGCCTGCCATGTTTTGCTTGAGCTGGTGTCATATTACCTCCAATTAGCTTTTGTTCCTTTGAAACTGTTTTTGGCTCATGTGATCATTATGCAGCACAGTATTCCCAGTGATATGTGATACCGGAGGAGCGGAAAGGTAGATGTCAGGAAAACCACCCTCAGGGCAGGAACATGTAATGGACATCTGTCAAGAGGAGATGTATGTTTCCTGCACACAAACCACCTCACAGTCTTTTATAGCAGATCGAATCCTTTTGTCAGACCTGTAAGTCGTCTGTCTGAGCTCTTGATGGATTGACTGACCTCAAGGCTCCTGCAGCCACTTCAGCACTAGCAAAAGACTACAATGCATACTTTTCGTCAATTTGCTAAGTGCCATGCTTGTATCACGCTGCAGAAGCTAACCCATCATTTAGTTAACCAGCTTGTCCATGATGGAAAGCATGCAGATGTTTAAGAGTAGAGAGTTATCTTTTAGTGGATTGAACAGTACAACTAAACCAGTGAAATAAGGTTTTTGTTTCTGAATTACTTTCCTTTAAAATAATGCATAGCGTAATAGTTAAATACATGTTGTCCAAAGATATTTCTTCTGTGGCTAAGATTAGGAATAGTTTTAGCAAAAGATGTCTGTACTTTTTGAGTCAAGATTTGCAGTCTCTTCACAAAGCAGGGTTCCCATGCTTCCTGGAAAACCTGGAAAATGACTAAACAATTTTCAAGCCATGGAAAACGGAAAGGTTGAACATCCTGGAAACGGTCACATTGTGGATCCTGGAAAATTATTTATGCAAACAGGTTAAGTAACTTTTAACCCATTTGCATTGGCTCACAAGGCATGGGGAGGATAAATCATTTTCTGGGATAACTTAACTGTTTCCAGGACACTTGACCTTTTTTCTCATTTTCCAGGTTTTCCAGGACGCGTGGGAACCCTGACAAAGAGTCACAAGCAACACTTCCAGAAGAATCTGTTTACGATCTAAAGAGGCACATGGTAGACAAACAGACTGAAGCAACTAAAAGAACCATTGTAAATTAAAGTGTCCGCACCAACACAGCTAAGCCAGTAAGTAATAAGTTCATTCACAGGTTCTAAACACCCCCTCTGTGTGTAATGTGTGTAATTAATACTTGTGCACAGGCTATTGTTTGTGCATTAGTCGGAGTAAATTCCCCAATGCCGGAGCCTGATTACACACCAGAAGTTGCAGTCTTTCATTTCATTAACGTGCTACTGCAACTCCCTCTAAACTGAATTATTCCACCCCCTGTTGGTTTGAAGAAAGCAATCATGTTTTTACTTCATTTTTTTTAACCATGACTGACTCTCACGCCATTCAGAATGAGAGTTGCTTAAAGTAACAGAAAGAAACACCTCATCTCAGAAATTAATTTGAATTGATTCGCCCTGGTCTTTTTCCCCCATCCTGCTCCGACAAGGTTTTGACGGAAATTCCAAACTTTCAAGGCTGCATGTCAAAATCAATTTCTAAATGAAGCAGATCTGAGAGATGAGCTGTCTCTCTCATTAAACCTCGCTGTGGACAGGAGAGCACTGTATGTCGGAAACACAGCTCTACCATCATCAATTCAAAAGTTCACAAATGATAATTGCTGTTATTTTTATGCACTCACACTGCTCATTTTAATGATCAACTTGACAAATCATCAATAAAACACACCCCAATGACAGAGGTTAAATACAGTTTGAAGCCATCTGGTTGGCTGTAAATCTCTAGAGTGTGCAGACACACTGTCCAGAGAACAACAATAGCTGTTCCATGACAAGACAGTCCCTGGTTTTAGATTTGCTCTTCTGTGTTGATGGTGCAAAAAAAACAAAAAAACAAAACACTTACCTCAAACCTGAATCACATGACCAGCAGTAGTGACAGTAATATACAGCACTCTCTGTGATGAGATTGATGTCACGCTGTCTTACTTCTGCCAATAGAGGACACCAGGTAGCTGAAGAGGCTATCTCCACGACTGATATGACACCAGCTTAATTCATGCAACAGCAAATGTGCTCACTGTCAACCTGTTCAAACACCCTATCTGCTCAGTTATCACACATTAGAGCGCCAGGAAAACCACCTGATATATAAGCACAAATGACGGCCCATAATTACATCAAAATCAAACATCCCTATTTAATTTTTAACAATCCATCTCTCAGGCAAAAATAAACAGCTTATTGACCTTCAGAGGAGGCCAACATAATCATCACATTGCATAAGGAAAACAGTGTGACCTTGGGCCTGGCAGACAGTGATTACGTTTTATTAGCCCAAAAAAAGGAGCCCAAGACTCATTGATGTACTCTGGCTGAATAAAATGGAGCGCAGCGGGTAATGAATTATAGTCTCTGGAGTCACTGAGCTCCAGTCAACTTTTTCTCTTCGATAGCAATGGAGGAGATGAGCCACTATAAATCTGACCCAGAGATCCATTAGGTTTCTATACTCTGCAGCACACAGCATAAAGCTACACTGCTCCTGACTCTGCCCACTGTACTTTAGACCAGCTCTGACAGTAACATCACCTGTAAGGTTAATTCATTCAATTCAGGACTATATGCATGAACATGTGGTATCTTTTTCTGCAAATGATGTGTGATAAATAAGTAAACTTGCTCAAAGAAACCACTGGATGACTAGAAATCACCCAGAGATGGTATTTCTCTGTCAAGCACTTCCTAGAAGGCTTCATGGTTCAATCATTTTGGATCTGAAACCTAAACCCTGAAAACAGAGACCTAGTCTGAATGGGATCCAAGGACAGTTGGACCTCATCCAAAGTAGACTCAAGAATTACTAGACCCAACATAGTGACTGTAATACATGTAAATACATACACATAATACATGTAAATTTTCCAAGTTGGTGGGACAAATAAAGGATTATCCTGTCTTATCTTCATGAAAATGAATATTCCACTAATATGTCTGTTTACATGCAGCCGTGCAGTATAACCAGTTACCATCAAACACCAGCAAATAAAACAGTCAGCTTCCCGTCACAAATCCACTCAGCTTGTACTTCTAATGTTTTCTACACAGTTATGGACGTGTTGTCCAAAATCGCCCTGTAAGAGAGAAATATAAGAATTACAACGCATTACATTTTTGGGAAAAAAAAATCTGTCAACAGTTTGTACTTCAGCGTTAGTTTTGGCGTTAGTTTTTTTTTTTACACCGGATGCCCTTCCTGATGTAACCCTCGCTCATTTTGGTAGTTGGGACTGGGAGGGAGTCCAGTGGGACACGCAATCATCCACTGCACTACTGGCCAGGTCAAACTGAACTAGATATTTCCTAAAACGATTAGAATTTGGATCCATCCTGACTCTAGATGCCTTAATGTTTCCTCGAAGACAATAAGACCACGCCATTTCATGAAACATTTTTATTTTATTTACTGAAAATACAGTAATTATGCATTAAATAAAGTGTTTTATTTAGTGCCCCACTTGGGCCACCCCTGCAGAAAAAGTCTGGACACGCCACTGGTTGCTACCAGGCAAGCATGACAAAAAGAAACATGGAGATAGTGTTTCTGCTTAGCAGTTGCTGCAGAGTGAATTAAAATGTTAGGACGAAGGGCTTGAAAATGGCCTTTGTGGTGCTCAACAAAAACTATATTTATAGCAATTTTCCAAGATGTAATGTAATGGTAATCAGAGATCTGTGTCCTCATGTGATGTGAGCATGTGTTTTTGTGTGAATATGTGTGGATGTTTGCTGCTCATGAAATATGACCACTGGACAAGTTTCCTGTCTGCATTCCCTCCCTTGAACTCCAATCCATTATCTTCAGGTATCACATTCACCTCTACAGGTGTAGTGTGTTAAATGATACGGGCCCGTGGCTGCCTGCCACAGACGCTGGGATGAAAGCATAGCAGTAGATCAGGTGTCGAGTCCTGGCTCTGCTTATGCACACAAACACACATATAGCTGCATACCCTAAACATTTCACTGGGGCACCATACTGCAGTTATCACCCACATCATCTGCAGCTGTGAGGGAAGTGAGAGCGTTACACCGTAACAGTCATCTGATTGAAGTTTATTTTTTTCTCTCTTGAAGATGTGACCCAGGTGTTGAAGACATATTGCGCTGTAAGATACAGTTTGCTATCTGATTGGCTGTAAAGCTTTTAACTCGAGCTTTATCCTCAAACATCATCTTTCTTCCATATCTCGAAGCATTCGATCAATAGCGGGAGAGTAGACAAAGAAGACAGAGTCAGAAAACATTCTGTTTCTTTCCTGCTGTTTCCTGAGACACGCAGGAATTGATAGTTGTTTGAGGAGAAATAAAAGACAACATTTAAACCACAGTACTGGAAATTAAACAGTCTGAATCCATCCATTCTAGCCAAACTCTACCACACTACCATGATAAAATAATACCTGTTAAGCCTCCTTCAGACATGTACAGCATTTGTTCAGGCAATGGCTAATTATCATAACTATGCAGGAAAGCTACTCCTAATAGGAGCTTCATTTAAAGTCATTATTTTGGTTTACACTCACTGCTTTCATATGGTTGTTTTGGCTGTTTTCAGTTAAAAATACCGAAAAACCCATTGTACATCACTTGCCCATACACCAAAAGACAAGAAACATATTTTTACCACCTCGTTGCTAACTAAATCCCCCAAGACAGGGTGGAGACCAAAAAATAGCTCAATAGAAACACAATTCCCAGTGAAAGCTGTGGTTGGGCTTAAAATATGTAAACAAAGTAAAATACACATGGAAACATCATAGCACTACATAAAACCGGGCATAAATATCACTAACTTCACTTCTAAATAACTAAACAACACTTCTCGGTTGAAAATCTTATTTATTGAACCGAGCCACCTCCTCTCCCATCCACCATCAGAAGTCACTCTCACTTTACATTCTACATCTCACGGGCAGTTTTTGATATGAGCAAGATGGGCTGTTGGCGGCATTGTTGGCACAGAGGCTCTTGCATTCTCGGTACTCAACAAATCTATGTAGCGCATAGCAAATCAATGTCATTAACAGTGTTTTACGTGTAATTTATGAGGAATTTTGATTTATGGATCTTAATTACAGGTGGTGTAGTGGTTAGCACCATAGCCTCATTGGTGCTTATTCTAGTGTCACTTACGAGGAATTTTGATTTATGGATCTTAATCACTCCCGTGTCTGTGTGGGTTCTCTCTGGTTAATCACTGTCCCACCATCAAAAACATGCAAGAAGGTACCAGGTTCAAATTGACTGTAGGCCTTTCTGAATGTGAGTTTGCATGTTCTCTGTCTCTATGGGTTCTGCTCTGAGGTGGCGACTTCCTCCCACCATCCAAAAACATGCATGGGGATTAGGTTAATTGGCTAATTAGGCTCCAGCCCCCCCAAAGACCCTATGAGGATAAGCGGTAGATAATGGATCAATTAATCATTAAATGCTGTTACTAGATTATGAGTAGTAGAAATGCTAACAAAACACTGTCTAATCTTAATATTTATAGACAACGTGTTACAGGAACTGACACTGTATCAAATGCTGTTGCAACAGCACACCTCACTGTGCAAAATGTGAATGTTTTAATGTGAACAACATCACATCACATCTAGGCTGGGTACTGCACTTCAATACTTTTGCAGCTCCGATCCTATCGGGTACCAAATAATGAATCTTTCGGTGCCAAAATGGGATACTGAAGTGTCTGCGAACCATGCTCTCAGATGTCTCTATGGACAGGTGAGGGTTAGGGGGTTTTGGCCCTGGGCACCAAATAGGCTAGGACCGCCCCTGACATCTCATGATTAAAAACCTACAAGGACATCATATTTTGTTGTATATTATGTATGTTGCTGAACATATTTATTTGCTCATGCTGAGTCCCTTGTGTTCAGGCTGTTTGATGGGGCTGACATCACTGCCACCTTGTTGTAGTGATGGGTGGAAGTGGAGGGGGGCGGGGCATCTACTGTAAACCCTCTTCCACACACAAACAGAGATGACTCGTTTGATCTCACTCAGAAGCGATCTCCCCCTCTACAACAGTCAAATCCCTCCTGAAAAAAAAAACACACTTCAACACCATCCTCCCTCCTACTGGTATCACTGTACTGGGATCATCCTTTGAAATATCATTACCTGTGTCCTTTTTTTCAACTGACAAGTATATAGCACTAGATGAGACAGAATGGAAGATGTAGAGGAGTGAGTGAAGTGAGGAAATAACCACAGCAAGAGTTCGGTATCAGCCGTCGACAGGAATTCCCACTTAGATGGGAGGATCAGTTCTTCTTCCGACTGTAGTCACGGTCTGGCATGTCTCCTGAGGAGATTTAAGTGTCTCCTGTGGTTGACATGATATCAAACTGGTGGGAAACGTTCAGCAGAAGCTCTTACCATTTCCCAGCAAGCCTTGTTTTGATAATTTGCTGGTCAGTGGCTGTCTAGATAAAAGTTTTAGACACCTTGGGTACATAATATCATTATTTAACACACATGAAGCATCAGAAGAACCTAAAATCACCTAATGAGGTTGATAGTGCAAACATACTGTAGCCTGTTCATGTATTCAAGAGCTCTGGAGCAACGTTAATATTATTAACTCTTTGAGTGCCAGCTGTTTTTTAAAATCAAAAGTGCCTTGTGCCAGCGTTCTTGCACATTTTTCAGTCATATTTCAAGACCCACAGAATATTTTGTACCATGTCCCTGAAAACAGAGAACTTTGCTGTGAACTCTGTGGCATATATTAACCCTTTTTGTTCTGGCTACAAATCACAGAAGCCCCAACATTACTCACAGGCTGCAGCAGACCTTGATCAGCGACCAGTTGCAAAAACAAAAAACAAAAAAACTTGACGTTGTATTACGTTAATGGCACTCAAAGAGTTAACTTATAGTCATGTTTATGTCAACCAGACACATATAAGTTCCTTATACATTTTCATTTTTGCTCTGTTTTTGGTCTCCACCAACTCGTGAGGGACACATCTGTCTCTTTAGCTACTGAATGCTGCAATTGTTCACCAGCTAGTCTCTATATTTGTCTGCCTGCTGTTTGGTGCAAGACAGGTAGCTTACAGTGGATTTAGTGGTAGCTTTTCTACAGAAAACAGATGTCTGCTGGAAACAAGGTAGATGAGAGAGTAACATTAGGGGTTGTAAATCCACCAAAATTTAAAAAATTGTTTATAAATCCTTAATTTAGGTGATTTGAGTCAGTGGATAAGTATTTATTGATGAATTTTGGCGACCTCTTACGACCCACTCATTATTGATATGAAAAGTGCAGATTTTGATTCCATTGAAACCAAGGTCAAGTGTAATCTGTAAACATAGTCTCATGAAACGGTTCGTATGATATCATACGAAAAGATAGGCACAGATTTTCATATATAGATTTTTGCAAATGACCGGCAACATGAGCAATCAGGGCATGAGCGAGCCCCTAAGCGAGAGCTTTAAAATGGCAGCAATGCCTTTCATTCTCAGTGAAAACTGCAATATTTTAATAAAGTTTATGCATTGAAATAGACTTTGACAACATTTCTAGCGGTGGTTAGGGATAAGGTTACAGGGTTAGGGTTATGGAAATAAAATGCATATTTCCCGCTAGAAATGTTATTGAAACGCATTTGAACTCATGAGCTATCTTAAAATATTGTGTTTTCCGCCACAGAAAGAGCAGCCTGCAACGAACGTCACGTGATCACAACTCTGGCTCCCAATTACGTGGATTATATATGAATTATAGTTCAATACTTTTTGGAGAAATTTGCGTGAACATTGGATGAGAACAGCCTGAATCTGGATGTCTGAAAAAGCAAAATGATATCATAACAAAATATGTTAAAATGATGTTAAAACAAGAATGTCATTTAGATGTTTTGTGACCTGCAAATTTCCAAATCAGTGCTTGCTTTCAAGACTGCAGCTCCTAGAAAATGAATTGTGAGAATATGTTATTGCTAGACAATGGAGCAGTGTCAGTTAGCGACACAAAATGGTTTGGCTTCCCTTCTTAACTTTAGTGCCGAGCTCTCGTGGCCATATGTTTGAGTAAGTGTCTGTCTTGTACAACAACCATACCTCAACTCGTCAAGTGGGCCCTGGGATCCATGTTTGCAGTCACTTCAATTCTTAAATCCTACCTTTAAATATTTGAAAAGCCAGACACGAATTAAGAACGAGGAGAGGAGAGGTTGCGTGGCACACATACAAGAATAGGGATGCATTCTTAATGAATGCTCCTCAGTTCTCTCTTGATTTATTTCAAGGCAAATGAGCAAAGTGGATGAAATTAACTGTTTTTACACACTTTAACATGTGATGTGAAGTGAAATAGAGTCTGGTGATGCAGGGATGCCAAAGCATTTCCAGGTGTGAAGTTCAGTCCTTTATTTTTCCAGATAAACTCACCACTACTCTGTCTGGCTTGTACACTTCAGCTTGTCATTTCTGACATATTTCCCAGAATATGTTTTGACAAGTAGCAGACAGTGTGCTGTCTTTGCAGCTGTGGGTTACATGTGAGCTACAGTCAGAAGAAATGGGAGTCATGCAGGGAGCCCATGTCCTGTAGCTGTATGACATCACGGTCTACTGAACCCGCTGCTGTCATGAGAAATTGGTCTCCCCTGACAATGGATTTTTCTCTGTTTGATGCCATCAATGTGGTTCGGCTATTTTATGGATCACGAATGAAAAAGAAATAAACGACCAAACAGTAAGAGACAGATGTTCAGCAGAGAGGTTTAAGTGTTTCAGGATAGACTTTTTCTGTAGGCGACAACATATTATTTCAAGGATTAGATATAATCTGAGGAATGGCTGTAGGCAGAGAAATGACCTGGTGGGTTTTAAGATTCTGAACTAGACTTCAGCAAAACACTGAGTCCCTCCTTGTTCACTCTGGTGGCCGATGTAACGAAAAACAGCAAAAAATGAATAATAATCATGTTCCTTTTTGTTTGTTTTGGAGTGGGAATTGGAGGCAACCTCTGTTTGAAAAGAAGCAGTTCAAACCTTCATGTTTTATTTGCTTCGTGGACACTCTAATCTGTCATTTCAACAGTGACAGCTTTACACGTTCAGTGTTGCTGGATGGATTTGTTTTTATAGCTGAATGTTTATTAGAGCAACTGAAGTAAATTACTTCTCTCGAGGAAACTACTGCACTGCAGTTTATTCCCCGCTCCTACAATTACCACATACCACATTCACGTAGTACAGCATTTGTTTTGTTTTGAAATCATGCAACTTTACAGTGTTTTGTGTTGTGAAAAAGTAAGGATTCGAACCTTCAAAAGATGAGGAGAGAGACAGTGTTTGTAGACAATCTATGTGAATGTGCCAAACTGGAAAAAAAGACAGAATATTGATATGGTGTGAGTACAGACAGACAGATGTATGTAAACAAAGCAGGAGGAGAAAAAGTGAAGTGGAAGTCTGCTGAGTGTTGGACTGTGGATTTGTCTCCTCAGCTGCTGGCTAAGTCTGTCATCTGTTCAGTGGTTGAGTCAACATCTGGTGAAACCTGCATAAACACAAGCTTTCTGAGCCGCCAACGAGGGAGAGGGAGACGCTTACTCACTGGGCTGGGTGTCACAGTATGGAGGAAACACAGAGTGAGAAGCAGAAGAAGTGATCTGTAGTCAGCTCTGTTGGTAGTAATGCATTAGAAAGCACTGTAATCACATTACAGATCCCTGTAATAGAGTCATGCTGGATATCAAAGGTCTACTTTTCATCATTACATCACATTTACTGATCTTATCAACAGTTCACGACTCATGTTACCTTAGAAATCATCCTGAAGGATCGTACCTATTTCAGTCTTATGTGTTTAGTGAGCCTTGCTGCTGCTTCTGCTTCACAACCAGAGAAGGCTCAGAGGTAGACGACATGAGAGGCAGTCTACGAGCTCATATTCAGTTTAGCTTTTCCAGGATTAGATGTTGCTTTTGGCAGTCTTCATGAGGGTCAGGGTGGAGCTAGCACTGAATAAGACGTTTATTGGATGAAACTGTTATAATTAATATAATAAACTAACAAGGGGTTAAAAGTGGTTAATTGTATCGTGCTGCTTTAATGACATGAGTCCCCTGCACTGCAGGTTGGAAACCCCCCACTGTAGCTGGACCAAAGCTTCAGACTACTGTTGGTGATTACTACCAAAGCTCCGAGCCAAAAACATTATATTGGGGACAGCCATAATTATTATTAATAATTATATTTAGAACAGCTTGTTGGTAGGTATCCCTTGCATTGGTGGATGCTTTATTACACTTTTATATTATTATATCTTAGGGTGCTTCAGAAAAACTGTCCACATGTGTTCCACACATGACGAGGTATTTGAAGAGGCAGACCTGTGGGAGGCCTCAACATGGCTCACCACACTGTCTAAGTCACCAACTTATATTAACTTTATGGCTTTAACTTTCAAGACCAGGTGATTATCATCACACCATGCTACAAATATTTCAATTTCTAATACTAGAACAAAGACGACAACAATAAAGGTGGTAACTTCTTTCTTCTCAAATCAAGTTATGACACAAAAACATAATACATAGTTCATTCATTTCTTGTCCCACCTCTAATTAGTATGGTTTTAATCACTGCTTTTGTTCAGGAACTTATGAAGTGCTCATTCAAAAGAAATAAACGATAGATGTCATCAACATTTAGAAGTAAATGCATATTAGAACTAAGTTTAATTACTTTGAAGGAAGGAAGCACTGATTGTTGCAATTTCACATCTGTGTCACTACCAAATAGTATGCTAATGTTCTTGGTCATAGAAAATAAAAAGAATTCATATTTTACACTTTTGGAAGCAGTAACATCAGTTAGAGCTGCGTAGTCAGGATGATATGGAGCAAAAACTGCAGGAAATTTAAAAACTGGCTCCCACAGAACTGTTTCATAATTGATTGTTGTAAAGAACACAACAGCAATGGCAAAATACTACCAAAGATGGCACCAAAGTTAAACGAAATAAATTCACAGATTTGCACTTTAAATGAGTGTGCAAACAGTGTTTCAGTCCACCATCACTGGCCATCCTCCATGCATCAAGCTGTCGTTCTATTTCTGGTCCGAGGCAGAGAGACGTCCTATATCAGTGCCTGTTCAGGCCTGCTTTATGGGAGACCTCCTCCTCTTGCAGTTCAAGTCAATTGTCAACGTGATTTATGGAGACGTGAACTATCTCCAGACTGGCTCCTCAATCTTCCCCTGACGAATTGGTACCATCGGCGCATGTAACCGTCGTTTGTTTTCTTCACCAGCCAATTTTCATCCAAGCTAACAAATTAAACCTGCCATGTTTCTGAGGAAGCTATTTTTCCCTCCCTTCTCCTTTTTCCATACATGACCTGCTCAACAATTACTGGAGATGTGAGATCGACAGCAAGGAATGAACTTCACAAAACAGTTTGTCACTTGTCTCTTTTCCCCTCCTCCGACTGGGATATGAGCAATAACCAGATTCTTAATGGAGGCATAGAATGGAATAACAAGAAAGAAGGTTAATAACTTTTGGAAACTTGGTTTGGCTGACATGTTCTGAGATTTGCTGGCCTCAAAGACACACACCACTTTTGTGGTTGTCCCAATCATCTTGCATAGCTCACCAACACTGAAACAACTTGATTAATGTGGCTGGCTTTTATGAGTGGGATAAAAGGCTCTGCAGGCAATAATAATACTGAAAAAAACTCTTCTAAAAATAATGGGAAGCTCATGCAATCAACATTAAGTGGTGGTAACTTTTTGAAGTTTAGCTATTTAAGTTTATAATTGACTCCTCTCCACCACCACTAAAAGGAAATTAGGGTCTGCTGAGCAATCAGCCATATCTTTATCCAGTAACTTTGCTGCCCTGCTCTGACCTGACCTGCCTGCAGATTGAGGGGAATTCACTGCTGATGGCAAGGTGGCTGAAAGGTTGGTGAAAAAACAGCAGGTTTTGAGCCAGGCAGCAGCTAGTATGTCCATCTGCAGCATACTCCAAAGTATAGCAGAATCACTTTATTCACCAAATGTAAAGTACACAAAGAATTGGAGGTAGTGATATAGTTGATTATGTACAGTGCCGCACACTGTGCATAGCTCCTCATCCTTCATGAGGGGCCACATTTTGCGCGAGGAGACGCATTTGTGCATATGCGCAATGGATGTGCATGTGAGCTACTGCGAGATGCGTGGCGCGTGTAGCATCAAATCATCTGGAGGAAGGAGAGAAGTGACCTGTAATCAGACCGTGAACGTGTTGATGCAATAATCGACAGCATTCGACATCTGACCAATCAAGCGCCAGCATACACTTGCAGAGCGAGTGAGGAGTTGCTATGTTGTCCGAAAGACATCATGAGTCAGGAGCGAGTAAAGCAGGCAGATAAGTTGTTGAAATGAAACTTTGTCGCACAATTTACCTGAGCTTCTACTCATTAGAGAGGAAGCTTTGTCTCCAGTATCTGTCTTGACTGGAGATTTTTTTTCCAGCAGCTTATAGGTAGTAAAATGACCAGTTGATGGCCATAGATATTGATAGGATACAAACTGTAGCCAATATATCTAGCCTATAGGGTATCAATTTATGTTTTTACTGATATACTAGTAGTAGTAGTAGTAGTAATAGTAGTAGTAGTAGTAGCAGTGATGGTATTTGTATTATAGTCTAAAATAATAGATAGCAGTATAATAGTAACAGTAGTAGTTTATTAATATTATAATTATTGTTGTTGTTGTTGTTGTTGTTGTCATTAGTTTTAGTATTTGCATTGATAGCACTTTAATTTTACTGAGGATGCACATATGCGCTTCCGTGAGGCATGTGGCTCATACAACAAGTGCAGAGAATAGATGAAGTTATTTTTTGTATTTATTTATTTGTTCCAGGTTGATTTTATTTGACTCATACAGCCAAACTACCTTTACATTCGTTATTGCTAATAAAGGTTGGGCAGGTGACATAGCATTTTTTTGTATGGGAATTTTATACCTATGATACATTTGGAACGGGAGGGGTCCATTATATACACCACACACTCACAGGTGAGGCGGATAGAAACGCATTGTGCTGAAGGTTTTGCATAAAGTATAGATGTGATACATGATGATGATGCTGGATGAAACATTAATGGATCAAAGTTCAGCCTCATGGGAACATCAGTGCCTGTTGTTGAGAAATTTAACTCAAGACCACAATTTCATAGTGAGGCTAGTGTGAGTGAAATGTTCACTTTCCTAGAAGAATAATGCTTAAAAGTAACATCCCTTCATCTGCCAAAACAAAATCAAAGGCAGAGGCCTGTTATTTCAACACTGCAAACTGAAGTATTTTGAAAAAACATGATTAGTAGGAATAATAGGAGTTTTATTCTCCAGCAAATATTATCAAATTGAAACAACAAGATGCTAAATGTCAAAAAATCTTGGTTATTTGTTATTTTCCCTCTGACAGTCAGCATAAACTGGAGCTCAGTGGTGCCTGTATCGAAGGTTCATGTGGAAATTAAAGTTGTGGAGCGCTGAAAGAAAAGTAATCAGGCTAAAAACAGCAGCGTTGGTGATTCATGGGAGCTGTGGATTTCAGGAGACAGGAAGCAAAGCTTAAGGCTTTTAAGACTCTTCATCACACACTCTCCTCTCCCCCCTCTTTCTTCCCACTTCCACACAACACAAAACAACACAAACGCACACAGAGGCATGCACGTCCACGCACGGTCTCACTCTGGAGTATCTCCACCTATAGTGCCAGCTGAGAGAGATGGATGGGGCGGCAATGGTTTCTGATTTAGTCCGCACAATAAGGCTGAGTGATTTTCTCTGTGGAGCATGTCTTGCCTCTCTTAACCCTGCGAGAGGGGAACTCGCCCCCCCAACCAAGCAGCCCCCACCCATCCCTTCCATCAACCCCCTACACTCCTCGCTGCTCAGAAGATTGCCTCCCTTTTCCTGGTGTGATTGAGGTGATAACCACTAATGGATTCAGAGCCCAAGGTGCATTTAGGAGGAGAAATGTTGGTGAATCTTGCTGTAACTCCATAATAAGCTGGAGATGCTGGAAAGCACATTAACCTGGAGCGATACGGCATGCATCCACAAGGCCAGATTTAAATAATACAGGGCTCTCATGTCGGCAGATGAGCATTTTTTATCCATCAAATGTTAAGGGTGTAAACTATCATGTTCAAGACTATCATGTTGAAGGATGTCAAATAAAGTAGCATTCTCCTCCTTCCTGAACAAAACACTTCAATGAGCACTACAAACAAGGGAAAACCTGGAGCTATATAATCATAAATTCATATACACAACCTCAAACAAAAACAGCAAATATGTGCAAACACTGGTGCGCCTGCACAGCGTGATCCATGTACCAGCTTCTTTCAGCTCGCCTCAGGACAGGGAACCCTCGTTGTCATGTTGAACAAATGTGCCATCAGAGCTGCACTTTAAAGATGGGACATGTCACAGGGGGTATGGGCGGAGGGAGTAAACACAGCAGGTGGCAGAGACAATCCTTGGCATTTGGCTATGAGCACACGCCTTAGCTGCTGCTGAATACATCATCTCAGCAGAGGAGTGATGTACATCCTGACGGGCAAGGAGAGCAAGCTTTAGCCAGAACTCCAGAGGGGAGAGTTATTGGGTTTGAGGTGAGGAGACAGAGACACACTGGGAGTCCATCTGACTTTCCATGATGCCACTGTGCTCTGGGGCCACGTGGTCCACATCCCTCACTTCATAAAACTAGAAAAACACTCAGAGAGCACAGACCTCCGCCAAGGCGACGGCGGCAATTTTTTTATTTAAATTTACCCCCATCGTCAAGGAGGTTATGTTTTTCACCAGGAGTTGCTTATTTATTTATTTGCATGTTTGTTGGTTTGTTGGTTTACAAAGTAACTCAAAAAGTTATGGACAGACTTTGACGAAATTTTCAGGATTGGCTGGAAGTGGCCTAACTTAATACTGATTAATTTTTTGTGATGAAGTTGAATCGGATCCAATCACCACCAAAAATTAATCAGTTAGGAAGAAGTTACGCCACTTTGGACCAACCCTGACAATTTTGTAAAAATCCATCCATAACCTTTTGAGTTATTTTGCAAACCAACAAACATATAAATAAATAAATAAATAAATGAACTGTTCCTGGTGAAAACATCACAAAACCTTGGCGGAGGTAACAACGCCCAGTCTTCTTCAAGGTCCTTTAAGTCTCAATACACCACAGTTTATATAAATTGTTTTATTTGCATTTATAACGAGAACAACTCGTGCACCACGACTGTAAGACAGCTTTGGTCTTATTTATTTTGGGCCCCTGCCTCAAATGTTGTCCACATAGTTGAGAATAAGAGTGAGCTGGTGGAAAGCCATATATCTTAGCACCTAGCAAAGCACCTGTTGCTTTATTTAAGGATAACTTTGTAAAATGAGACAGCAACAAGAGTTTCAGGAGAAACTGAAAGTAAAACAATTGATCAGTGGATTTAAAAATGCTGCTACAGTTGCTTCCTTGAATGAAGTGATATTATCTCACTGTGGCATCATTTTACTCTCCTCAAAAGAAGAAAACATCCAACTGCTGCGATTTATTTTATTTCAAGAAAAGTTTGAGGAAGTTGCTACTGGGCTAAAGTGTTTTGTTTAGATGGGTTTTGTTTTTTTATCAGGTCTCCTTCTATTCATTTCCTCCTGTTATCCTATTCATATGCTACGTTTGCACCTCTCTCTACTCTGTCGGTCAAACATGCCGCCTCAGAGGGCTTTCACACTTCAGTAGGTGTACATGGACCTAGATGGAGCTTTTTAAATGGGTAGATAGGTTAAACACGAACAGAGGCAGGAGGCTTAAAGTGGGACATACAAGCAGTATGGCCAATTACTTCTTTCCTCTGCTCCATGTCCACTTCCTTTCCTGTTTCCTTTTCATGTACAAACACACTGATGAGTCCTGCTTCAAAGTGAAAAGTAGCCTTGTCTTGTCTTTTAAAAACGTGTTGAAGGGGGCAGGAAAGGTGTGGGTGGACAGCTTTTTTCTGTCTTCTTATCAGTTTCATCCACTCTGACATGTGTGCTGGTTACTCTGTAAAACGCTCTGGCATGAGAAGAGGAAACCAACCTGTGCTGGCCCCAGTAAGAAAGCATGAAAATCAATGATGTTTAGATAAGCTTGCTATCAATGGTGACATCTGCTCTGCCTCCTCTTCATCTCTTTTCCTCCGTGGAGCACAACAACAAGAAAAACAAGCCTCAGAAAGGCTGGGCTTTGTGTGCGTGCATGCATTTGATGGACTTGTCGGGGCGAGATGAGGGGAAGCTGGAGTTCAAATAGTGGAGAAGTTTGTAGGGAAGGTTGCAGGCTGGGGAACGCTCACTTTCAATTATGCTAATTTCACTCAAATCCTGAGCCTCACACCAGCAGCGGTGGTGAGATGTGGACGAGATCTGAGCTGCTCAGAGTCTGGGAGTGAAAGTTTACAGATCACACTGTGAGAGTGAGGATGGAAATATTCACTTTCCATATTTACGTATATAGAAATAGTTCTTAAATACAGCTATTGATATTATTTTATGTAGTCTTCTATATATTTTTATTTAATTAAACTTTCTATATTGTTATTTATTTTTGTATATTAATTTATTTAAACCAAATTTCTACATAGGTATTTTGTAATTTTGTTATTATAACGGTTTTTTTTTTTTTTCAAAAACAGGGGGCTATATTGATTTTTAAATTATTATAAAAACTATTTTTATTTCTTTGATTATGTGTTATCAGTCTATTTATTGTTTTTCCCCCATCTGTCTTTGTTCTACTTTAATATGTTATTATAATGTTCTTACTATCAGGGTACAGACAGCATCACCAGATGATCTTAAATCAGTGATGAGTCATGTCTGCTGGTTGAAGAGCACCCCACAGACCAGGATCAGAGACCTTATCGTGGCATTCTGGTCCTGAGCTTTCTTTTATCCATTTGCTCTCCCTTCAGCTTTACTCCATTTCAGACGTGCTGAGAAGGGATTGAGACCCAATATTCTTTCAGCCCACTTCACCTGAGACATGACAGGAGGCAGGAGATGGAAGATTCAGCTCCCCTGCAGCAGAGTAAGCCATATATTACCAGACAGATTAGACGCAGCATCATGGGGCACACCAGGCCTCTCGAGGACCGGAAATACCTGGCGTGAAGAGCCAGGTCAACGTTTGAGTGCATCCTAGAGCCACAGCTGCATATGAGACCTGTCGCCAGTAGCAGATGGCATGTGGTTTACTCATAATGAGGGATAGTCTGTGCAGGCTGGAGCATAGGCTCTGGGGTTAGGGTGAAGGATAGCAACTGGAGAGCAAAGCAGAGTACTCATGTCTAATTCAGGAAGCTCAGTGAAACAGAGCTAAGTTTCTGGATGGGAGAGGGCGTCTGTTCTTTTCAATGCAGTTATTATAGGCATGAGTGGAGAGGGAGGTGGACAGAGGACTAAATGATGAGTGAAGATGTAATCATGGTTGGACAGCAGTGGAGGATCTGAAGAGGTAGAGGACACTAAAGCTGGACTGTTGCAGTGCTTCAGTCTCGCTTTCATTTTTTTCAGGTGTTAAGTAACAGATTGTTAGTTTAACAACTTTTTCACAGCTACTACTCAAAAATAAGTTCTTTTTAGAAAGTTTCTAAAGAACAAAAGTTTAAACTTAGGTGACTTCCTCTATTCTAAGACACCATGCTGACATATAAGTACAACATTGTTTTTAAAACTGGTCCAGTATTGAAGTAGAACGCTGTCAGCCGCGGAACGAGTTGCAAGGGCAAGTGAGCAGCATCAATATAAGGTAATATAACAAAAACATTGGCAAATGTAAAAAATTAACCTTTTAATGGATGTCAGCGACACCAGAGGTTGGCAGGAAGAAGCCCACTGAGCTCATGCATCATTCAATGACCAGGGTCACATCCAGCACTTTGGCTGTTCATAATGGGCCCAAGAGGTCAATTAGGTATCACACATAAATAAAGCTCATCATGTATGCTATAGAGCTGAGCATTGCTTTTATTTTGAAGGTTTTTGCTAACTTGTCAGTTTGTGCACCACAAGTTTGAATCTGTGACAGACGTTGATGGGTGATGTTACTAAAAGAGAAGCTGATACAGAATATAGAGCTTTTATCAAATCATTGACAATAATTATTTTATGGCATGATGCATACGCAAATGAGCATGTGACATAAGGTATCCAGTGACCTTTGGAGTCATCTTTAGCTACTTCCTGTGAAAATGATTGGCTCCGTAGAGGAATTTCAAACTAATATGGACAGACGTTTTAGAGATGAGCAAGTTATCCTGGCTGACCCTTCAAGATTATGTCATTTATTTTGACTAGATTTCCTTCATTTATTGTCAGGATTTCACAGGAATCAATCTTCTTATCTGAGTCTTGGCAAGAAATTGGATGAAGCACATTGCCCAAAATGTTAGACTCTTCCTTTAATCATCAGTGGAGGGAATACTAATGTAAAATGTGAAGCTACATCCAAGCAGGAAGTCATCACAGACGAGCCTGTAAAAAATCAGTCTGTCAGCTAAATCTAAACTCTAATCATTTTATCTTTATGCTGAGCTGTGTTCTGCACTGATTTATTCAGGCTAATATAATAAAATATACTATAATATTATCTGATAATTTAGCTATAAGCATATCAAGCATCTCCTTGTTTCACCTTAACATTTCCATAAAAGATGTCCAGGTCAGTTCATACACCTTAGAACATTTTTTTTTCATCCATTTGTAAACATTATGGATAGCACAGTACCAATAGGACGTCTACATTCTTGGTCCCACCTCAGCTGAGGTCTGAAGTAAACTAGAGTTAAAACACTATGGACCACTGATGGACAGAGAGAGTCACTGCTGGTCCAACACAGCACGTCATGCACAAATCTTTCATTTTCAAAAGGACCAAGCTCCCAACTCCCGACTTTTAAAAATGGCAGCTCGAAAAACAGCACCATACACTTGAAGAAGAGCAGATACTCCTGGGTTAACTGCTGTTGAAATTATTCAGTGAGTGTTTCTTTGAAGATACCAACCCTACATCAATCAACAGATAATACAAAATAACCTGGTACTGAGTGAGTCAAGTCGTGACTCTAATTATTTTTGAACTTGTGACCTTCACATTCAGACTATATGAAGTGAAAAGATTTAATGCTGGAATAAAAGACAGAGTTGAAATGTGACAGAACTAGCCATGAACCGAGGGGAGTAGAAAAAGGAAGAAGAAAGTAGATGGCACCCTTGGGCCTCTGGTTGTGTCATTTAGTTGAAACCCATCACTGCGCCAGTCCTCATTCCCTCCGGGCTCTATTACAGCTGATACTAGCTCCTGCTGCCCGGCCAGATACAAACATAATCCCTCTGTGGTAAAGTGAAGCCAGGAGCTCAGGGCAGGGCGCATGTTTAACATCTCGACTCTTCTTATTCCGCTGTGGGGTTGTAGCAGTCTTGGCAAGATCCAGCTCCAAGATCAACATGAGGTTGACAGCCATCTGGTCTACAGCACTGCAAATCCCCAAATGGCAAATACCACCCACAGCCTGGGCTCCGTCTCCCGACAAACACAGCAGCAGCAGGCTCCAGCAATTCGTCAGGCGGGTCGGTCCAACAGCAGACGAGCAGCCCCAGACCAAAGATTAGATCAAACAAACTTTCCTGTATGTGGGAAGGTGTCACTTCTCTTTAAACAGAGAGGTGATTGGTTTTGTACTCTTTTCTTTATTGCAGCGTTTATCTGAGGGATAACTAAACTTTGAGAAGGCCAGGAGGCTCAGTCATCCAGGGGAGCAGGGTTTGTGAGGCAGTCAAGGCTGTGCACCACCCTCCATGGTGGATGGGATGGAGCCATCCACGGGGGTGCTATTATCCTCCTTGGGCAACATGCCCTCTCTGGATCATCATTTCTATGAGAGCTGCTATAAATCATTTTTACTGCAATGGAAACATCTATTGTGATTGCTTGCCCTTCTATTGGCAAAATGTCATTGTCATAATAATACCCTGGAGGGTTCGCCTTCCTGTGATTATGAGTGCCATGCAGACGCAGCTATAGGTGGGTAGCACCAAGTAATCAGAGTGCAGAACAACCTCAGGGGGGAGGATGACTTTTAGACCTCAGTTATCAGCTTATGTATGAGAAGTTCTGTGTGAAAAGTTGATTACAAACAGGGGGTATATCAACCATAGGTCCATGGTTACATCCATCACCGGAAGTCCTTTCTGAGATTTCACTTGAGGAAAAAGTGATGTCACATACATACAGTATCATCATGCACCAACTAATAAGCAACATTCAAATCAATATGGCATTGTTTAACTTGCTTGGCCGTTGTCAGTCTCATCCCATTTCTGTTATTGATTTATCACCTGAGTAAACATTGCGAACATTCTTCATCAATACAACATGATGATCATTTAGTAAGTTATGGTCTCATTTAGAGTCAAACTGACTATAAAGCAGAGGACACTAACTTGTGATTGACAGATCACGAAATGTAAAAGTAACATTTTGGTTACTTCAATTAGCACTTAGCTCCACCATGTCTTGTCACGTCTGGTTTCAAAATAAGATGGGGACAACCAAATAGGAAGATTTTATTATTATTTGTGCCTAAAGCCACAATTAATAAACATTATGGAGGTGCTTTATTATAAGTGTCATTAAGTGTGTCCCACTTCCATGCTATAAGTAGTGTGTGTTTGTACTGTACCACTTGTACTATTTCCCATACCACAGTATATATACTCAGCAACAAAAGAAACGCAAGTTTTTTTTTAAGTGGCCCTAAACTACCTATGAAAGGAACAGAAACGTGACTCATCTGAAAACACATCTGACACATTGTTGATGTGTCCACCAACGATGGACGTTACCCCGTTTGCAGCGACAACAGTATTGTATAGAGCGTACTGGAGTTAACGGTAGACCAAAGTATGGCCTGTGTGCTCGTAGGTCAGCCTCTCTGAGCCACCTGCACACTGTTTGAGCACTGATATGGGGTTTGTGACGATGGCGGGAAGTGTCCGGTCTCTGAGATGGTGGAGACGGATATGGTGATCCTGAATGTTGGTCGTCACACATGGTCTGCTACTACGTGGATGATCTGAAGTGCTGTTTGTGGCATGGAATCTGGTTCTGAGATGGCTAATTGTTGATTCATGAACGTTCATTGACCTTGAAACATCTCGCACACTCATGCCAGCACTCAGCATTCCAATAACACGTTCACGTTGGATTTGCGTCAGTCGCAGCATCATTACAAAAGCACTTAGAGAAAAGAATTTTCCCCATTTTATGCAGGTTGAGTAGACAAACAAAAGTGCAGGTCCCATTTTCATGCACCATATGTTCTAGTCGTCTGGGTCGACCACACCTCTGTTAATCTGGCCATCAGAATACGGCATCACAACATGCACTTATTGTATTTTTGGCACACGTTACCATTCATGCTCAAATTTTGTCCAAACAAGCATTTTCACATTACTGCTGAGACAAACGGCAACAACTAGAATTCACTTGCAATTCTTTTGTTGTTGAGTATATATTTCCATTGCATTCCTGTCTGAAGACTAAAGTCATTATGTGGCTTTGCAAATGTTCGGCTAAAATCATGCAGATATAGTCTGCATACTGACATAGTATACTTCATTTTATCACTTTTCCAAAGTGCATAAACTAAGTACTCATAGCCTGCATAGCATCAGTATGCAGTAGGAATTAGGACAAAGCTATGCACATACAGTGGGTGTGTGGGTAATTACTGAAAAGCTGTTATTTGCTTAAGTGAAGTGAGACACATGAAACAGGCAAATCCTATGAGCTGTATGCAAAGAGAGGACATATCCTAAGGTTGAATCCTACAGTATGCAGACACCAGCTCCAAGCAGCTTTTAGTGAACAATATTTTCCAGCAACCTACACGTCAACAACAGAAGAAACTGAGTTGCGCACAGAGGAATTCTGAGACCTGGGATGTATCATCCTGAGTAAAGGATATGTCAGCTATGAGGGTGACTTCCTGTTTCCCACCCCCCAGCACATCCAGTACATCTATGGATCCTTTCTTCCTCTCTGTCGTCCAACCTGTACAGTCATATACTATGTTTTCTTTACTTACTTCTCCTGGTGTCTCTTATTAGCTGTTCAAATCAATCCTCCGCTCGTTAAGCTAATTGCCGGCTATTGTGAGCAGTGTGTAATTCATCCCCAGGCGTGATCCATCAGTAGATCGATCGTATTGACGCGCAAAAGTCTCGACATGTGTTTATCACAGTGCCACAGAGAGCACACACAGAGGGAGGCTGATGGATGTTCATCTTGTACATGAATACAAAACAATGGACGAAACAAGTCGAGTTATGTTTAATGCAATATTATTTCAAAGTTTGAGTCAACATTAAAATGATCTATTGGCACTTTTATTAAAAATGTTAACACTTATTTTGTCTTTGTGACTGATATGCCTTGGCCGGTGTAACAATGTTATTTCCTCAGTCAAGAATAAACCTTAGCACCAATTTATCTGTTTAGTTATGTGTATATATCCATCCATCCTGCAAATGCATGCATACAGTCAGTCTAGGTGGTGTTTATTTATTTTGTTAAAGTGGATATACAGGATCTCTAGTTTATGTTGTACTATTGGTCAAAAAAAGACATACTGATTAATTTGTCTTTCATCGAGCTAAAGGCACCAACCATTTGCACATTCTGGCTCCTCAGAACAAAAATAATAATTAGTTGAAGTCAACACGCATGTGGTTTTTGTTTCTTTTTTTATGGCAAACGGCTGGACCTGTAAGTAATGCCGGATCATGCAACACTACTTTCTTGACACATACAGGTCTTTAGAAACCCTGAAACCATTCCCACAAATCATTGTGTGAGTAACGAACAGCAGGGCTTAGGATTCATTTTTGATGGAGATAAATTACTGAGAGAAAGAATGAAGCACAAAAAAAACAACACAAAAGCAGCAAAGACACCGACTGACAGCACATCCCCGGCGCTCAGATCTGAAAGTCCAAGTCTCTGACAACAAAGATGGCAGCGCCTGCACTGGGTGACAGGCCCGATCCATTTGGCGCCGGCGAAGACACAAACACAAGCTGTCTGAGGGAAGTATGGTAGACTTCAATCAGCTAAAAGGTGATAAAACATAATTAATTCAATCACCCACTCACTCTCACTCTCCCCCTTCTCCCTGTGCTCTGAAAGAAAAGAAAAAAAAAAGCAGCAGTGAGCTTTTCCTCCTCATGCGTGGATAATGGGAAACTGCATTCACAGTTTCTTTCAAAGAAGCCTGAACGTTCTCTTTATTTATCCAGTACTCAATAGCAAGCCTGCATCCCATTCTGTACACAAGGTGGCTCGCAGTACAGCCCATCCCAAATAAACACACACACACACACCATTATCTGTGAATGAGGATCATCATATTGCATGCTGAGACCCTCTTCACACTTCTATCTCCAGTCATTAACCGTAAGCCCTGGAAAACAAGAAATGGTTGGCGACCAAGAAGTAAAAGACAAGAGTTAATATATATTTTTATATATCCATAGATATATATCTGTGTTTGAATCTGTTGAGGGTGAGGCAAAGTAAACCACATGAGAAAAGACCATTAACACTGCTCAGTGCCGTCACAGAGACCATTAACACCCCAAACCAGCCCAGATGTTATCCATCGGGGTCAAGGAGGCTGCGATAACTCGTCACACCACGCTCCATCTCCTAAAAAAAGACAGTGTGAGATGAAGGAGCGGACTTGAAGGGAGGAGGAGGAGGGAGGGTGTAGCCTTTGCAAATGAGTTAGCGTCAGATTTCTTGTCAGGCTGGTGTGAAATATACGCCGGGAAAATTAGTTGTCTGTGAAGATCACAATGGCCTGAAGGTAAATGTGGAGAGATCAGAGAAGCGTGTGATTTGTGAGAGTGTGCGCACTGTTTTGTGAGCTGAAAATGAGTCAGTGAGCAGGTAAAGTGTGCGAGTGAATCTGAGTAGGAGCGTACATGTCCATTTCAGACCATACAGGCAGTGACTATATCTCTGAGAACTGGTGCACCGCTGAAAGTAGACTCACCTCCCCAAGGCGCTCCTCTCCCACTAGAGCAAGGTGTGAGGAATGAGAACAATAGCCGTTGAAGGCAGACTCATGTTTCAGCACAATTGCTGGCCGCTGTAATACAAGGCTGCTACATCCTGTCTCCCATGACAACCGAGCCCTACGCTCCAGGGACTGGTTGGTAACAGGAGAAGGTTTGTCCTCTCCGATGTCAACCTGACCACAGCGATGTCATGGAGAGAAACAGCAACCTAAAAGCCACAACAAACAAAAGTGACTTTTAGAAAAAGGCATTAATTGAAGTTCTTCCCACTTTAAAAAGACTCATGGTTTTCATTAGTCTGACATTACAATTAGACCTTGGTCGATATGTTTCTTTAAAGGCTTAATGTTTCTGTAATGTCCTGCCAGCAGCTGCAGAATCTTTCAAACTATTTCCATGTTCCATTCAAGTTCCTTGAATAAATATTAGTGCAATGAATCTATTTTTTATATTAACAATGAATCAAACAACTGCAGAGCTGGAAAACTCACACAAAATCATCACCAAACTGTAGCTCAACTTTTAGTCTCTTTTACGGCACATTCACTGTGTTCACCAAATAGTTTCATACAGTAAACTTTGATGGACCTACTTTACCTGCCAAGAACTTTATGATCTGTCCCACAGACTGTTTTACTCTTAGACAAATCAATTAGGGATTCAGTGTGCTGGAAATCTTTGTTGTGACTTTGTTTTTAGCGAGACTTACTCAGGGTTCCCACGCATCCTGGAAAACCTGGAAAATGATTGATCAACTTTCCAATAATGGAAAACATATTGAAAACCAGAAAAGCACTCAGAGAGCGCAGACATCCGCCAAGGCAGTATGTCAAGCACCGGGGCTTGTTTGTTTGTTTGTTGGTTTGTCGGTTAGCAAAATGACTCAAAAAGTTGTGGATGGTTTTTGACAAAATTTTCAGGATTGGCTGGAAGTGGCCTAACTTAAAACTTAATTAATTTTTGGTGGTGACGTTGAATTGGATCCTATCACCACCAAAAATTTGCCTATTCTATTCTTCACTCAAGGCTGATAATGGTGCTTCAACTTTTACCTGAAAACAAGTTGATTGAGACCAGCTTAGATTTATCAGGTTCGTTATGTCTTCTTTTGAATAAATTTACGCTATTTTTTAGTTTCTTCAGACATAAAAATTTAGGAGAGGAGTTCATTTACCTGCTTGACAGTTTCGACCAAACTCCGGTCTTCCTCAGAAGTGTCATCTGACATGCTGCTGACGTGTCATTTAATAACTGGCCGACCCACGAACCTATCAGAGTCTGTGGGTCGGCGGTGTGTCCCTACCGTCCGATTGAGGAGGGAATCCCAGGTATGTGAGAGGGTGTACGCCCCCTCGTCCCGGTTGATGGTCCTGTCCGCCCGCTTCCTGATTTCTATTGCCTCCTTAATCCAACGTTTGAATTTATTGCATTCTGATGAGATAGTCCTGCCCTTGTCCCAGTCCATGATATGGTTCCTCCTGCAGTGATCTGTGATGGCCGATTTTAAGTTTTCCTGTTCTGCTTTTCCTTTCTGAGTCTTGGTAAATCTCCCCAGTACCTCCTCTGGACATCAGAACACCCCATATCACACAAACTATCAGTAGTCAGAACACTTTACGAACGGGCCAGCATCATAACAGAAGAGGGAGACAGACAGGAGGAGGAAAAACATATCCAGCATGCTCTCACACTCTGCCAATATCCTAGCTGGGCCATCAACAAAGGAAAGCAACAGGCGAAAAACAAGAAGAGGGAAAAAGAAAGCCGTAAAAAACACACACCAATATCTGCTGAAAAATACACAGATATCATAACCATTCCATACATCCGGGGGATAACAGAACCAATACAACGGGTTATGAAAAAACATCATATCAATATAGCAATAAAGCCACATACCAAACTCCGTCAGCTCCTGGTCCATCCAAAGGACAAAATAGGACAAGATCAGAAATGCAACGTAATCTATGAAATACCGTGCAAAACGTGACAAAATCGGGGAAACAGGACGACAGTTTGGCACGAGAAGGACAGAACATCAGAAAGAGTGCGAACGGGAGACGGGGGGAGATTTACCAGGACTCAGAAAGGAAAAGCAGAACAGGAAAACTTAAAATTGGCCATCACAGATCACTGCAGGAGGAATAACCATATCATGGACTGGGACAAGGGCAGGACTATCTCATCAGAATGCAATAAATTCAAACGTTGGATTAAGGAGGCAATAGAAATCAGGAAGCGGGCGGACAGGACCATCGACCGGGACGAGGGGGCGTACACCCTCTCGCATACCTGGGATTCCCTCCTCCATCGGACGGCGGGGACACACCGCCGACCCACAGACTCTGATAGGTTCGTGGGTCGGCCAGTTATTAAATGACATGTCAGCAGCACGTCAGATGACGCTTCTGAGGAAGACCGGAGTTCGGTCGAAACTGTCAAGCAGGTAAATGAACATCTCCTAAATTTTTATGTCTGAAGAAACGAAAAAATAGCGTATGCGTAATGAGACCAGCTTATGTTGGCCTCTAATGGTCGAGAACCATGAAAGCAGCTTTAAATATGTATGTAATTAGTTTTAGTGTTCTTAGTGTTTCCGCCCCAGAATGAAACTCTTGACAGGAGGAAGTAGCATATTTAAACTTTCATTCACCTTCTATTCATGATTTGCTGCACTTTAAAGCCCATTACTCCATTGGTTCAATAGCAAAGCCGTCTGGCATATTGAATGAAAATGAAAATATAAAAATGTATTTGCACACAAATGAATAATTGCACCTTGTACAGATTGATTTTATGTCACAAATGGTAAAAATCAGATCTGCAAAGTCATATATTATTCTTAACTCACATAACATGGATTACTTATAACATGAAAAGTCACAGTGCAACTTTGGTGCAACTAAATTTATCATATAAACTGTCTGTTAGTGGTTTTACTCTCCACCTGATGATAGACTACATCAAAGTAGGACAGCACATTTTAATCCCATTATAAACAAATAATTTGGTTTTAATTGACTCTAATCATTTAGTTTTCCTAACACCAGGTCAAAATGTCTTGCCAGTTGGACTGATATCATAATGAATACAATCATAAACTGTAATAAATAAACATGACCCTGGTCTTAACACAAAAAACCCTACAATTCATTTTAGAACCCATTAAAATGATGAGATGGATGTTTTCCAAAGCTGAAATACAGTTCTTGTTCTTTTTTTGTGAACCAGTGGGTGATGTTGCCCATCAAGACAGAACTAAAGAGCCAGAAAGAAAGGAGCATAATAGTTAGACATACTTACACAATGAGACAGAGAGTGAAGGGAAGCACAGGGCAGTTTCTCTCTCAAATGTGGATAATTACATTTTTACCTTTCTCTGGCAGTTGCATAGCCTTAATGCTCATAATTAATTTCATTATTTTTGGCCCTGGCTGTTGAGTGCAGATTAGTTCTCTCTGAGTTGTGGGGATAAACACACGGTAATTGCTTATTACTCTCAGAGCCTGCATTAGATTATACTAAAGCCAGCAAATTAGAAAATATCCAATCACCTTTAGCGAAAATACAAAAATCTGCTTTTACTGCTGTCGCTTGTTCTCATTTGTCCATCTTGCACTGTGTGCTGGACACTGTGGATCCATGCATAACAATGGCACCCCTACTATTATATGTTGATGTTATTGTCCTTGTTTTGTTTGTTTTTCTCATTTTATTATAAGATATTTTGCAAATAAGCACATTTTAAACAAACAGCATTAAAAAAATTATATTCTTCAAAATCCTACTAAACTGAGCATTTTCCATGTCATGTCCTTGAGTGTTTTACTGAACAGAAGGTTACCATAGCGTCGCTGGCTTTTTATTCAAAGCTTGTTAAACAGCTGGATGCTGTGTGGAAAAAGGACATGATACCTCTTTTTGGCTGGACTGGGTCTCCATCAGTTTCTCTTAGATAACTTAGATAACTTTCTCTTAGATAAAGGCATATTAATAGCTCTCACTTTCCCATCACACCAATTAATTCTCTATAAATTACCACCAGGCTTCCTTGAACCTTAGGGCCATAACTATGACAATATTAAATCATATTTTTATCTCTCAGACTGTTCTCATATACCGTTTGCAGCTACGGCTACAAAAAAATAATGAAAAGTGAAACTGAAGTATCACCCAACTCTAATAAGAAAGCAGCATGTACAGGAAGCATCTTGTCCATAGAGAAAGACATGCTCAGACACCTTTTTGACAGCTCTAATATGTGAAAGAAAGACCTGCAGCCCCAAAATGTAGAACTGTAGCTATCTGTCAGAATACAGTTGATATGGGTGTGATGTAGACCACATGAATCTGTAGTGAAGCAAATAATAAAGTACAGGACCTACACTTTCTGACATGTTGTGAAAAGGAACAGAAAACATACTCAAAAGTAGCCCATTACAACCTTCTTTCCTTTCCTAAGAAGCACCCTAATATCTAACTTTAGACTCAACATACAGTGACTCATGCATTTATCTGTCAGCAGCAGCAGAACATCTACCTTTGAATAGATCATTACTCCTGTAACAAGATCTAAACCAGACACCTCTTGTTCCATCAGGCAAGGGGAGAGTTTGAGACGAACTGAGGGCAGGATTTCTGACAATGCTTCTTTGTACTTTTTCATTGTGGCTCAGTGAAAAGGTAGTGAAATGAGAGGAGACAGTGATCTAATAGAAAGAGAAACAGAGGTTTCACTGTACTAACAGTAAAACATCCATGAACATGAGTGCACATGTTTTGAACGTTTGGCTGCTGCACCTCCAGTGGTAGCCAGTCAAACTGCTGACAGCCTGATTATGGGTTGTTTCTGGAAACGAGCTACTGGAGGAGTGAAAAGGCAATCACTGGGAATTTCACCATACAAAATAAAGATATGATTATATGTCACTGTTGCATTTTTGGGCTTGTTATGGTGGGCTAATGTGGCCAAAATAGCAACAATTAATCATGGGCTGTATAATCAGCAGTAGATGTAGTCACCATGATGTCACCCATTGGTCTGAGCCTTCAGTTTCACATTTTGGTTTGCCATCTTGTTTTTTTTAAACCAGAAGTGACACAAGAGAAAACTGAACAACCAAAATGTTTCAGTGTAGTTCTAAGATGAAAACACAGACATCTCTTAGACTGGAAAACACTGTGGTAGCAACTTGTCAATCACAAGGTAGCCCCACCCTAAAGCATCCCCTGCTTTATGGTCTGTTTGACTCTAAATGTGATCATCATTTACTAAATGAACATCATGCTGTATTGAAGAGGACTTGAAACCAGAGACTGAGACCATCAACTCATGTTTACAATGTTTACTGAGGGAATAGATCCAGAGAGACGTAGGATCATTTTCTCATAGACTTCCATACAACCAGAGGAGTCGCCCCCTGCTGCTTATTTAAGTCACTTTTGCATTGACTTCACGTTTCAGAACTGCTCAACGTCATTATCAATGTATTTTATAACTACATATTACCTTTTTCTGCAATAATGGTAACAAACAAATGTGCAATAACTTTTTTGTAGCAATAACTGTGCCTTAGTATTGTAAATATTAGCTTATTTTCTTTTTCTATTTTATTTCCTATTTTCTTTTTTTAAGCTTGACTATTTTTCATAATTTGGTTGAGCACCAAGTGGCACAGTGTTCCTAATTAAGCACTGTCATATGACAATATCACAATAATCACAATAACTGCTTTTGATTTGATTTGATATCAACTAAGTAATAAAGAGTTTAAAAGTGGGCCATGCCATCAGATATTGACGCCTGACTTTTTGTCAAAATCAAATTTAGAAAGCTGCAGTATAGAACACCATATTTCTTGCCTTTTGGACTGTGTGTTCACCCAGGATAGTTTCTGCTCTTTATGCTGCTGTTGTTATGCTAATAAACTAAACTAAATCCCATCCCATTATATTGGAAAGGTACCAGAAATGTGCATTTAGAATGCAGCTAGTGGTCTACCACCAGAGGCAAGTATACTGATTCTCTAAATGATCTTAAATCTACTTGTAGTCCATCTGCTCCACCACCTGCACAGCAATTGGCCCTTTTGACAACCATTCTTATGGAGGTTGACAGACTGAGGTGCAACACACACACACACACATCTGTTTAACTTAAGTCAACTTACAAATCAAATCCATAATGTCAGTGTTGTTGTTGTCAGGTCCACATATAGATACTGATGCACTCAGAGTGCAGCCTGCGAGCGCTTTAAAGCCTGAATAAATTTCTTCTGAAGAAGTGGAGGAGCTCTGCTGGGATGCTGCAGACTGGCTCTGCCACTAAAGGTAATAGGGTCAGACAGCTGCATATTAGCCGTGGATCATCTCCTTTGACACTGCTGTTGATCTCACTGGCAGCAACAGTGCACAACCCATACCTGTACCTGCCAGGCATATCTGTGCACACTGCAGAGAGGGTGGGGAGTGGAGCGACGTTTCCCACCTCGCTTCCCAGGTACACTTCACGCCTCACATCCTCTCCGTGCAGCGCTTGCTTTTCGAAGACATCTCCAGTCCTTGCATGCGAGGGATGGCAGGTTTGTTTCTTACAAAACGCACTGAAGCAGTTGTGCACACATTCTTATCGTAGGCTGCACTCCTTCTAATATTCAACACCTCCCTCTCCATCCATGCATTTTGTTAGAGGAGAAGACGGGAGGTCAGGCCATTCATTTCACAGAACAAGAACATATCAGCCAGAGAGAGCTGCATCTCCCCAAAGCCCCTCACATGAACATGACAAACACAAGGTCTGTAATTAAAGATGTAACAAAAGCTCTGTCAATTGTTCCTTCTCTCCTCTCCGCCTGCGCGTTGCCTCGCATTACGGCACAAAGCTTATTCTGGCGTGCCCCATATACAAGGCTGCTAACTCAGGTTCAGCTGTCCTCACATCCTCTCCACAGAAAACTCCTTCAATCCTTTGAGAGAGAAAACGCCACTACAGCTTCGGTTTTGTTCTTTTGTTTTAAACTTCATAATATCAGCGATGGAGATAATGAAATCCTTCAAAGCATATTGCATGACTGAGCAGGCTGGGATTTGGAGTCTCGCTCAAGGACACTTTGACAGTGCACATGGCTGCTGATGGACGTGTGCTGGCTGTAGAGGGAATTGAACCTGTGAGCAGATTGGAGTTCTTGCTACAAACAGTTTTCTGAGATGGAACGGCTCTGGAAGCAGAAATAATCTCATTGATTACGTTAAACCTCAGTGGGCAGAGCCAAAGAACTGTAGTGTTTCCAAGACTGGTCAAAATGATTTTATGGAGGGATTTATTTTAGTAGTTCTGTATTATCCCACCTTCACTTTCTTTCCAATGTGTCCACATGGGAGGCAGATTTGTCCAATTAATATCTACTGACATGTGCAGCATGTTACTACACTCTTCTTACTTCACCATCCTATATGTACCACTCATTAACTCATTGAGTGCCAGCCAATTTATAAAACAGTGTGCGAGCATTTTTTGCCCATTTTGAGTCGCATTTCAGGACCTACAGAATATTTTGTACCATGTCTCTTAAAACAGTGAATAGCTCAAATGAAAGAAGAGACTCTATAGTTCATCATGAAAAAAATGTTTGTTTTTACCTTGTTCCGTTCTTGTTTTAGCAGAAGTAAAGTAGAGGACACTTTCACCAAAATCATCACTTTTTGTCCAGAATCCGTCCATTTTGCTCTCTAATCTCGATCCTCTCCACTTCCTGCTCTGTGGTGTTTACTGTCTATGCTCAGACTACATCTCCCAGAAGCCCAAAAATTACTCACAGCCATCGGTGACCTGCTGCCAAAAAAACACTTTGACGTACTATTACGTTAATGGCACTCAAAGAGTTAAACGCACTGTGATTCTGTTTGTTGGCACCTGTGATCAAATTGTAGGATATTGTAGGTTGACATTAATAAGCTTGGTCCAAATTAGTCAGAATTTACAATGTAACTTGAACTGATATAAACTGATTAATTTTTGGTGGTGACGTTGAATCGGATCCCATCACAACCAAAAATGAATCAGTTTTAAGTTAGGCCACTTCCGGCCAATCCTGAAAATTTTGTCAAAATCGGTCCATGACTTTTTGAGTTATTTTGGAAACATACAAACAAACAAACCCCAGTGGAAACATAACCTCCTTGGCAGAGGTAATAAACTCTTACTGACTCTTACTGATCTTACTTTACTACCTGACTAAAGTTAATAAGTACATTTTCTTGTATACACTACACCTTTAAGGATAAAAATGCAGCTTCATCACAGAATAAATGTGTAAAACTAAATCTTAAATTGCTGTTTCTTTCATTAGAGCACCATCATTCTTTCACTTATTTCCTGTAATGGAAATGAACCCATACTGAAGTGGGAATAGGGTTTTGTTTGCAGCACAAATTGCACACTGGGTCACTTTTTCAAGTCCTGAACTAAAACGCTCTGACACCAACTGATATTCTGCTCCTAATATTTCATGTCACTCTGTCACCCTGGCTACAGCATTGCTACATGTGCAGATGTCGATTCAACGAATGTGGAAGTGTCACATCATCCTATTTTGTGCATGGGGAATGAATTCAGATTTTATTTTCCTGCAGTTAATGCCCAGATCAGACCCAGAAGTGTCACATCTTCAAAAAATCATTCACAGCAGCAGCAGCAGCAGCAGTGATGGCCATTAATTCTGACTTCAGGAGCGTTGGCCTGCTTTCTTCTACTTTCATCAACACCAAATGTGCCTACATTTTTGGGATAGTTTTGGTCAGCTCTGTAAATGAGGTATTAAAATCCGCCGTTGCTTACTGCAGCTGTCTATCCAGCACATAAATGACTCTCTTTTAGGAAGAAGTGATGGCGACATTGCTCAGACGCCTCCAGAATTCAGCAGCCCAGACTGCTGCTTCACGGTGGGGCAGAGCACAGCAGTAGCATCGTTAGAGCAGTCAAGAGAGAGATGATTTCAGATCAGTGTGTCACCAACCCCTGGGTTGCAACACCAGCATAGCCTTAATGGGATCATTATTAAACCAGCTAGAAAAACAGGTGGCAGATTTTGCTGTGAATCAAGCAGCCACTCAGCATTGTTTTATCCTGCTCTTGTGCTTTACTCTCCCTCTTGTGATGCATCTCTCCAGCAGCAGCGGAACAACACAATCAGCTCCTGAGCCGATAAGATGCAAGATAAGTAGTTCATAGCTCAATACACTTGTGAAGTAATATATTGATAACGCAGGGCTGACAAAAAACTGCAGCTGTATGAAATTGTTTTAGGTATGAGAAATGGGATTTAAAGTTTCGCCATTCCAACTTTTTAAAGGCAAATAATAGACTGTCTGAAAGGAAAAAATAAATCTTTTGTGTAAGTAGATGCATCTGAGCGAAACTAAAGTGAAGTGGAACAGAATGTGTTTATCAGTGTCCTTGTTAAACCAAGTTGTTTTAAATTGATTTTCAGGAGGACAAGGGCTTGTTCTTTTCTCCTATTCTTTCAAAATAAACTTCAACCTCCACAGGTTAGTCAGGATTCGGCACAGTTTGGAAAAATATGGTTATGTCATACCAAAAGTGACAAAAACTATATGGTTTGATTTCAGGAAAGATAGTGATTTGGCTTAAAATTACTAAACACAACCTTGATAATGTTAGTTATGTGACAAATGATTCAACATTGACTTCTTTCACACAAACAGCAGAAGTCCAGAGGTTTTGGATCCAGCTATCCACCCTGACCTCATGTTTGCAGCTTTTTACTTCCTTACTCATAAATAAATGGGCACATACAAGTTGATTTATTTGGCTATGTGCATATTACAGTGCATTTCCTTTTGGTAGGTATAGCTATGAACAGTGTACAACAGACTGCTTTTCACTCTAAAACATGTTACTAAGATCTCTCCAAGTGTGGCAGAGATCTGCTGACATTTCTACCTTTTCTGACTCATTTTAGCCACATTGCATTTAATTTGTCTGTCTTGTTATTCCACCTCCATCATCTTGTGTTAATGCTAACACAAGGTTAGCATTAGCACAAGGTTAGGTCTTCTTAGTCCTTACATAGGTCACATAAGGTTACACAGATACTGGCTACTGGTTTTCAAAGCCACACATGCACCTTTTATTCTGCGGAACATTGTGACCACGTTGTCACCAACATGGGAGTCTTCAACATAATCGCTGTGAGTGCACAGAGGAGGAAGCTGTGCTCTTTGGTAAAAGGGTTCACAGTCAATAGTCCAAGATATTTTGACCCACAGATAGCAGGTTTGCCCGAATGAAACTGGAGGAACAGCAGAGGTTTTGTGGATCTAAGACCTTGTGAGACCTTCTGGTCCTTTGATGCTTTTAGTTGCCAGGTGACCAAAAAAAAAAAATAATTTTCCCTTACACGATTCAACCAAGCATGCTGCTGCAGACTGGGAGTAAGACTCCAGATGGAAGGAGGACTTCATAACCATTCTAATTGATTTTTTCTCATGCATTAGGAGTTAACGAGGAATTGGTCAAGACTGGGCGACAGTTTCATCTACAGTGTAGCACAAATGACTTTAATGGAACAGACACAGCTCCTGCTCCTCTCCTCTCTTTACATTTATCATGTTTACTTGGAAAAGAAAACGGAAACTTTTCACACACGCAGCTTTGAAAGGAACCACTGGTTTTTCCACTGTGATAAGCCAGGTTTGTCTGGAAGTGGCAGAGTTGTTGTTTAAACCCCTGCTGAACTATTTCTTCCTCTGATCACTGGATCAGTGTGGAACTACAAACACACAGAAACCAACAAAGGAGACATTTGTCCTGTGTGTGTTTGTTTCTGGTTAGACGTGGCTTCTTATGCATACACCCCCCGCATACCAAACGAGTAATGGAGCGCACACACTCCCCCTACTTGTTATTCTATTGACTCAAGGAAGTGGGGTTGGAGATTTAGTCCAAACCTGATGGTATGAGATGCATGCCCTCGCCAACAGGGCATGAGCCCTTTTCAGCATCGTATTTTGTTTAATTAAGTTTTCAAAAAAGCATCTTTTATGCTTGAAAAAGCTTCCTGAGGGCTGAGATAAAACTCCCTGGAATGGGGTGTTATTTTTAATTTGTAGAAACAGGTTTTCTTCTCTTTTTTCTACATTCATTTTTGTTGGCTACATGTAAATAATTAAGAAGGAATCACAACGCAGACAGAATCTATTCATAATTCAGACATTTCATGTTGTGTTTGTTGCTTGCAGTCACAACGGAGGTACCCCCCACTCCCTAATTGTTACTTCAAAAGTTACTTTAGTCTTTCATGCCACATTGAGCAGCACAGACAGGGTCACAGTGACAGAGCAGAGAGTAGGGGTTATGGGGAATGACAGAACGTGGGGGAGGTAAATATCAGCGTAAGGCACACTGTGCCTGAGGTTTGTGGTCCTGCTGCTCCGAGGCCCCACGTCTCCTCGGCTCCTGTCAGCTCATCAAGGCTGAGGCCCTGCCTATCCCCGCTGGAATACGGCATCAAACAGCCCGGGGAGCCTTTTATCCTGAACAGAATGCCGCCTCTTGTCACAGCAGAGGGCTTTGCACGTGAATGGCAAAGTGTAACACAGCGGAGTAAAAGTCAATACCCTGTCGAGGTGCCGTAGCGTAGACACGAAAGGAACGGTGAAAAGGTCACCAGGAAAAATGGGATCTTGAAAGTCACAGCTTGTCTGAGACAACAGCACACAAAATCAGGAGGCCAGATGATGCCAGACAGGTAGTTAATGTCACGGTTCACTCTTTCAACCCTGTGCCAATTCTGCTGTGTCACAATTAAGGCCAAACATCTTATTTTTGACTTTTCCACCAATTACTGTAAAGGTTACTTCTTCAGTTGTGCACATCTCCCTCAACAAAGAAACAATAACTTCCTACAGCTAATTTCCCTTTGTTTCGACCTGTAGCCAAAAGCAGACATGAAAAGACTTGACTGTGCACCCCAAAGACACAGAAGAGTTCTTTGTACTAGGGCTTGTTCTGCTCCATGCCATTTTTAATCTCGGGCAGAAGGGAAGAGAGTTGCTTCTCTCATCTTAGATGACATGGAGGCTTTGCTCTCGTTCTCTGGTGCTCTCTCATCTTGATCTTCTGAAACCCAACCGTCTTTCATGCTTTCCCCCAGTGGTGGTTGGGGTGGCAAAGTGGCACACTCGATAAGACTGGCCGAATTTTGCTTAGGTTATTCCGTCTGATGGCTGTTACATGATAAGTGAGGGTAAAGAACAGCAAACAACAGGTATGGTTTTTCATCAAGTCATTGTCATTATTTTAATTGTCTATTAGAGGCACAGCACTTTTAAGATCTTATTTAGCATTCAATCTTGGGAGAGACGGTCTGGTGTTTATTCAGTGGAGGATCGTCTGCTCTCACAGACCTTTGAAATGTCACCCATAACTCTGCTGAATGGCTGTGTGTTGAGCAGATTTTAGACAGATCTGAAATACGCTGTTAGTCATTGGTTAGGGAGCGTGTTTTCAGCAGGGGGTGCTGTGTCCTTGAAGACAGGGGAAGATTGTGCCGCTCCTCATAATTAAATAAAGTTATATTGTGGGTGAAAGGAACAAGGAGAGGAGGGAAATCTATCAATGAGTAATAATAATAAAACCACCTGACGACGGCAATGAGTCAAAATCGATGCAATCGCTGGTCTGATGCTGATAAAATCATCTTATAATATGTATGTATATTTCATTAAATATCTGTTTCCCTGCTAAACCCATACCAAGCCTGCATATTTGTGTTTTTCATTGACTTTAAGGAATCATGCCATGCATTTATAAGTTAGATAGTGACTGACTGATATTACTTGTATGTGCAGCTATTTTGATCATCAGTTAATTGTTTTCTGGTCTCAGCTTCTCAACTCTGACAGCTAGTTCTATTTCTGTGTCTTGCATGACAGTAAATTGAACATGTTTGGCTTTTGGACTGTTAGTTGGAGATGTGAGGAGATCATCTAGAGCATTGAGCATTGTTTACTTTTCATAAAATGAACACTTAATCAAAACAAAACAATAAAGTACATGTTTTGTTGTCCTATTGTACAAGATGCTGCCAGTGTGCCCAGACTGTGAAATCTATATCAGGACACCAGATTGCAATACTTTTTTATTTAACCAAGAAATTGTATTTATATAAATAGAAGTGACTCTGGATACTTGATGACTGTACCACTGCCTACAGTATGTATCAGAGCAGATACTTCAGTCACAAACGAATGCTAAAGGGAAAAAACAGGTATAAAAACTAATTAATGGAATGGTGACAAAATTATAATCCAGAGGGTACTGGTCCAGAGAAGAAATGTAACTCTAACAAGCATGAAATCTGCTTTCCTCAAGAAAGGCCTGAGCAGTCTGGTCGAAGGTGCTCTGAGCTGACAGAACAAGTCATGGTCTTTAGAAACCTACTTGCCTCAACCTTAAGAGTAGGCGTATATGATCCGATGCGTGAAAGCACCGTGTCCCTATAACATCCTGCATATTATCACCAAACCAAAGTCCAGCAGCATGCATAACATAACTGTATCCAATCTATTGCTACGGCGGATCTGGGGCCTTTGTGAAGGGATCCGGAGGGACTTGTTTTCCAGACGTCTACCACCTTAACTGCCTGAAAAGACAGACAGAGGCCCTTCCTTAAGCCTTATAAGTTCAATTTGTTCTGCCAATTATTGTCTGCAGCTTTGCCACAGTGATGGAAGGTGTTGCTCAATGGGCCTGAATGCCACCCTCTCCGTGGCCCGCCCCAACAAAGAGGGAGCCCCCTGCTTTCTTTTTTCTGGGGGTCCAGTCAAGCATTCGCTGACAGATTGGCTGGGGCGCTAACCAGTCAGGTCTTCAAAGAGACAAAGACAGGGAAAGGGGGGTTGCACTGGTGTAGAAGAATGACCTGCCAAATGAGAAAGAAGACATATTGAAAGGGACAGAGTGGGAGAAAGAAAAAACATATTGAACCAATTGAGGAGTGCAACCTTTTGACCATCTGGCTCGGCGGGTGACAACAGCCTTCATCTGTATTTTTAGAGCTGGACAACAAACTAAATTACTCTGTCAGGAAGATTAAGGAGAGTCAAAGGGCTGTCGAGTGGAGGGAAAAAAAGCACAGTTGTCCCAATTGGCTATGACGAGTGGGGAAACTCAAAAGTTTGCTAGCTGATATCTGGAGCGCTGTCACTTCATTTTGCCTATAAATATAATATGAAAACCGCTCAGACTATGTAATGAAAAAATACAAAATAAGAAGCCAAGCAGCAGCCCAGAACTCTTCTTGCCTCTGTGTAATATATTCTCATTTCTGTTTAAACATGGTTGAGTACGTATCCAATATGATTTCACTTTCCCAGTCCTTTCTCCCTCATGAGGAGAAATATGCATCTCTGAAAACCTCTTTTTGCTGCATTAATTCCATGATTGCTTAAATGAAACACTGCTACTTTCTCGCTCTGTGCTTAACAGGAATCAGATCTCCGTGACCATGACTAATCTTCCGCTGAGCTCTTTGTGTGCGTTAGCGTGCGTCTAATTTTTCAGGATCTTTTTTGCCAATTTGGAAAACTAATTGCTTTGACTGTGACTGGGGCAAGCAGTAGAATATAATGCACTTTAAAGCTTCATCTTTTATGCCTATAAATCCCTCTACATATCTAGCCGTGTACCACAGTGACTCATTAAAATGCATTAGGGCAGGTTGGCCGCTGTGAGCGTGGAGGTGATTTCCACCCCCCTCCCCGTCATCCTTTGCGTTTTCTACTTCGCTGGTCACTGATCCAAGGACCCTGCACCCGCGGCAACCTACACTCACTTCAGGCCATCACACACTCCAAATAGCCGGTCACTTTTTTCACTTGCAAATACGCTGAGATGAAATGCTTTTGTGGTACATGCAGGAGTATTTCCCTCCACTGCTTACCATCTACCATCTCCTCCTCATTCCTCCATCCCTTTGCTTTCCTGATTTCACTCCACTTCTTTGATTTCCAGCCCCCCTACCCTTCTCGCTGTAATTTCACCCCAATTCTGGTGTCAATCTACCCCCTACGACTCCCTCCTCCTCTTCTTCTTCCTCCACCTCTTTTCCGTCCTGTGCTCCTTCCCATGCTTGAGGTTGTAGATAGCTGGATTACACTGGAGCCGGGGGAGGCCGTCCCACTGATTGTAAAGAGAGGGACAATTGGTCCTTTAGTCTGATTGGGTCCCCAGATAAGCAACACCAGGGAATAGAGTGTGCAGGCAGCTATGAGAGGCAGAAGGCAACAGTGACAAGAGAGGCAGCAGGAGAATATAGAGCCTACTTATATATAGATGGTGAGGGGGGAAACTTTACAAAGAGGACAATTAGAGAGAGCATGGACTCAAGGTGACTTTTGGGAAACTGATGCACTGTAGGCAGTGGCTTTCACAACTTTTACAAGGGAAATTTAGGGAGCGTGCAGGGAAAAGCAGAACAGAGAGAAAAGAAGAGAAGCAAAAAACGAGCATTTTCCGCAGAAGGAGGAAGAGGACTGAGAAAAAGGAATAAAGTTAAAAAGGTAAGGAATTCTTGCTAAAAAAAAAAATTATAATAATCCTTGACTTTCACCGGTCATGTTTTGAAATGCTGTAGTGCCAATGATGTATCACCAATAATACTTTCAAGCTGTATACAGTAAATAGCGAGAATAATTTAAGGGTGACTGGGGATTTGTCAGCAATTACAGAGTGCAGAACAGTGGGGATGGAAAGAGTTGAATAGAATAAGACACAAGTCAATACTGCAGCGGGTTTATATTTTGTGTGTTTTAATTGATAAGCTATGTTTATAGAAACAACTACAGTATACAGTGCATCTGGCTGTCAGAAGTAGGTCACTATGAATATTTGGAGGACCTCGCCTCACCTGGGAGGGCGTTTGATGGCGCATTTAAAAAAAAAAAAAAACACTTTTGCGAACATGAGCTCAGACTCAAAAGTGTGGCTCCAATTCTCAGCACGTCGACACTGTCGCTACTTCAAACAAGTCATGCTGAAGGAGAGCAATGCCTATCTGCCTTTTATGGACCTCTGCTTGGCATTCAGGCCTCATCCTTCAGCCAAGGTTCTAGTTTTTTGAGATGAGAAACCAGAACCCCCCATAAAACCCATTACTCGAAGCTCCAGCTGACAAATAAGACATTTGATTGGCATGTGTGCCGTTGCTGGGGCAGCAAGACTTTTCTAGCCATTATCTGTGTCAGCAAGAGGTGAAGAAAAAAATTCCTCTGGGTCTCTATATCAGCAACACCTTTCAGCTTTCTGCGATGCCTCAAATGACAGGCCATGTAGAATAAGGGTCTAATAGACAAGAGGATCCTCCAGCTGCAGCCATGTGGAGGATGAAAACTGAGCATCCGTTTCTCCTTGGCGACAACCCACCACCACCACCCCCCTGAAATTCAAAAGAGATTACGAGTTCAATATTAATTTGAAAGGATCTGTCCCCGAGACACCGCTGTTTAATTGCGGCAGAGTGACACTGATTGCAAACTTTTTTTTCCAGATGACGCTTATGCATGGTGACATCATTTCCATGCACCAGTAGCTGGGATGAATGCCAGTTTGTGTGATTTAATTTCTCCATAAATGACAAGGCTCCTTTTATGGCCTCCACCGAGCAATGAATGAACTAAATGTGCACCGGGGAGGAGAAGTCCAAGACAAGGGGAAGGATGAAGGAAACTGGGGGAAGGAGTAAAAATAAGTGCAGAGCTTGAATGATAACACAGAAAAGAAAATAGAGGAGGGGTAAAAATGTAGGATACAGAAATAGGGTTTAAAGCAACTTCTGAAGCTCGCCCACCACAACAAAGGGAGATAGCGAGTGGAGGGAGGGGTGAGTAATTAAAAACACCTTACAGTAAAGCGAGCCGTGGGGAGGGAGGCGTTCGTCACGGCGCAGCGGTGGCGGCGCACGCAGCTGCACATGCCGAAGCCCCGGGAGCTGCCCACAATTAGAGAGCACGACAGAAGCAGATTCAAAGCCTGCCCCATGCCAGCATCTGTGTCCTGGGGGGGTTGGAGGAATGAGGACGAATAGAGGGTATCACTGACACATACACACATATTTACGCATGCTGTGTGTCCACAGAGAACTTGTATTCATACCCACACACAAACAACTGTGTGATCTTGAGAGATTCTGGCTAGAATGCACACCTCCCTGAGTCTGGCTCTGCCTTTGAAGGCTGCCATCGGTCCCTGAGAGGCAGCTGAGGAAGCTGGTCCCTGCTGCAGGCGCTGACAGTGCAGAGTGGGACCTTTGCTTTAGAAGACCTGGTCATTTCATTCTGTCTTCATACACCAAACCCCCAGAGGCCACACTGTAGGGACAGCCTGCTTATTAAAAGTTAGTGCAGCAGCAGAATTTAATTTCGTGCAAATAAGTAGATAAACATTCAGAAATTTGAAAACTACCCGTGGTTGAGGAATGTGGCTCTTCACGCTCAGAACTCAGTGTGGGAAGTGAAATTAGATGCAGCGGCTGTATTTTGAGAAAAGGCTTCTACATTTGGCAGCAGCGCTCGCTCGGCTCATTGTGCTCGGCTTATTGAAAGACACTTTCTCACGCCGCCGCTTCTACGTCTGAAGTCAAAGTGCGTCGATGCAGCCTCTCGCCTGCACGGGTTGGAGATACGCAGAGCCTTCTTGGTGGCATCCACCGTGCAGAATCAATTGTGGTTAACAAATTGGCCGTGACGTTTTTGCCCTGCTGGGGTGGGTGGAACCCGTTTTCATGGGTCCACCCAGTTCTTAAGGACCTTTTCCACAGTCTGGGAGGCCTCCATTTAGAGCTGAGGTGGCTGAAGCACAGACATGGCCACTGTGAAATCAACACTTAATAATGCTCCACATACCACTTAAACAGGGCCAACCATGCAAACATACCACACAGTGAGTTAGCCCTTGGTAACCTCTCTCTGTGAACAGCACCAAAAGGTTGAGGTGAGGTTTGTGATACAATTAGGACAAGAACTGACCATTATCCTCCTTAATATATTAATCATATGATCTATAAAACATATTAATAAATTTGAATGACCAATTGCCAAAAACACATACAATTTACTTCTATATTTCAATTTAAAGTTTCTCAATTCAGAAAATTGATATAGCAGTAAGCAACCATTTGCTACATGAAAATAATGAACGACTCACCTGGAAAAATGTCATCTGAATTTGTATTGAGTATCTTTCTTTAGGTCTTGGTATTGTTCATAATTTGTTAAGAGAGATGTCTTGTTATGAAACCAAAACTTTATTTTACTTTGAGAAATGTTGCTTTTCCTTCAAAACACTTCTTGGAACAAAATAAGCCAAGCTTCTCAAACGCACCAAAGGTCTAAAATTAGAGAAAGTCTGAAAATAAGTCTGAAGAGTCAGGCAAAGAGTCCAAAGTCCCAAACTTTTGGCAATTTTAGCTTCCATCCAAAACTTATTATACAAAAGTGGAATATGTTTTAGGCTCATTAGTGTGAACAGGTGGAGTCAGTGAGCCTCATGGTGGCTCAGCTCTGCGGTGGTCGGTCACTCGTACTGTAGCAGTTTGATGTGGTCTGCTGTTGTCATATATCAGTTAATGGAGCAGCAGGTGGACTTGGAGAAAGATGATACAGCAGTATGGGCCGTCACTTTCATCCGGCTGGTTCTCCTGACAATCACCATCCCTGCCTCTACTAACACATTTCCTGTCATTTTCAGTTCATTTCCTATGTGCTATTTTCTTTTGAATTCAACTACAGATTTTCAACTGAGCAGGATCTTTCAGCGCGGTGGGAAAATACCTCAAGTCTTTGCCTAAAGCTTTGTCATATGATTGCTCCTCCACCCTCCGCCTTACTCCTCATCCCTTCATATCCTCCCATCACAGCCAGTCCCATCTTCCCATCTTCCATTCACAGCCAGTGTGGCCAACGGCAGCTGTTTTTCCTTTAAACAAGTGAAATGCCATAAGAGAGATGTGTGAAATGTTTTGCCAGCACAATTGTGTCGCATGTCACCTCATTAGAGACGACAAAATGGTGCAAAATGCTCGGGTGCAAGCCGTGACCTTTTGGAGGGGGAGGAGCAGAGAGGCGAGGCCAAGGGTTTGTGAGCAAAGAATGGGGAGCTAATTTTACTTCATGATAGCAACCAGGCAACTTGAATAGGCAGAAAAGAGGGGAGCAGCAGGGTCAAGTGTCACCACCCTGCCAGGCACACACACACACACACACACACACACACACACACACACACACGCATGCACACACACACACTCTGTCCCACTTCCCGCTGACAATGCGACCACGCCCCCCACCCTTCCAAGCCTTTTGTGCCTCTTCAACAATGATTAACTCAGTTTGGCAATTCAGAGAGAGTCTACAGCAGCACAATGCACTCTCTTACAAAACATAATGGAGTCAGCCCATGAGTCAAACAGTCTCTCTTTCTTCAGCTGTTTTTTTTTTTTTTTCAGCCCCAAACTTTCCTCCTCCCCCTGCTAACAGCCCTTTTGCTTTTCTTTTCTTGGCCCCCATTCTGCATTTTCTCTGCCTTTTCACCATAATCCACCTATTTCCCCCCAAGCTCGTTAATGCAGAAAGAGCGGGCAGATGCGGCCGTCCTCCTAATACATAAAATCCAAGCTGCAGATGGAAAGAGGTGTTGCATGTGAAAAGATATTGATTAGCTCAAATCAATTCCTAAAAAAAAAAAAATCTCCTGCAAGAAATTCGTGGAATTGACCTCGCTGAACTTAAAGATCCATTTGATGTTTGCATTAAAAAGAGCAATGTAACAGGAGATTGTATTTTTTTTTGTTTTTTTTTGTATTTAGAGGCGTGAAATCTGACATCCAGGCGATACCATCGGGGCCTTCAAAAACCTGAGCTATAGAGAGAGAAGAAACCAGAGTGCACTCGTAATGAGCGGTGTGCTGTGCTGAAGGGAACTTGTAGAACATGGTGTGAGTAAAGCTGAACAGGGGTGTTACAGAAACACTACAATCTGAGAACATCACACCCCCCTGGGCCTTTTCCAGGAGGTGTGGAGGAGCTCGCCTCTCCTCATGACAGCAAGACGAGGAAAGAAGGTAAAGATGCCTGATTGTCCTGAGCTGGAGGAAAAAGAGGCTGAAGCTCCTGCTTTCAAAGCACACACTCGTTTTGATTTTCTCCTGCAAGCTCCAAAAAGTGACATTAGTTATGATTCTATTGCAAAGTTTGTGCAAACTTTGGCAACAAGACCACCCTGGAAATGACATGAGTCCTGTCTCCAGATTGTGACCAGTGACCAGTTGTTACAGTTACATACTGTACACCATGCATGTACATGCCAGTCTTTTTATTTATACCTGTCTGTTGGTACGGAGGCCTACAGTATTTATAACAATAACAGCAAGTAGCCGCATGGCGTGAATGTTTTGTTTGAACCTATTGTTCTTGTCTTCACTGGCATTAGCTCTTCTGCTCCTCCTCATGGCCTCAGCAGCATCATAAGAACAACTCAGTTATTCAGCTGTGCAACTGATTATAATTCAATAAAAACTCTGGTAGAGTGCTAATATGGAAGCGAGAAGAAAGACTGGATGTGTGTCATCTTCAGGTGTCAGTGCAACACAGACTTAGTACAAGACAAAATCTGAGACTAATCTAATCTCTTCTTCTTTTCTATCCAGGACAGCAACGGTATCCAGAAAGAACCAGGAAAGAACTGCATTTGTGAAGAAAGAGGATTTTAATACGGATAACAGATAAAATTCCGTGCTTCGCAATGGGAGGCCGTTTGCATTTTGCAGCAGTTGCCAGCACCTTGCTCTCAGTGGCCCTCTGCATGTTGACCCTACTGCCTCACAGCCTTCTGGGTAAGCCAGCAGAGGAGGAAAATACAGGAAGCTCAGCACTGCTCCAGAGGGTGAAGAGAGGCTGGGTGTGGAATCAGTTCTTTGTCCTGGAGGAGTACACTGGACTAGAACCTCTTTACATCGGAAAGGTGAGTGTTGCTCATCCATGCTGTACTACTGTATGAATATGCACACATGTAAAGGTAGAACCTGGAGGCATGCAAAGAATTGCATTTCTACATGTCCTTTCCTCTTGGCGTGCATGTAGGTGCCTCAGTGTAGGTGTTTCAAAGAGATTTCAACCTGTAACTTTCAAACAGTGTAAACCAACAGATCTGCAGGAGAGCTCAGCAGCCTGCAGTCATCTGCTGCTTGGCCAGAGCTGAGCACATGAATGCAAAAGAGGTGATCATGGGTGGACAGAGGCAAACTTCAACCACTGCACAAATAAAAAAATGCAATTTAATCCCTGGATACGCTGCATCCGCAAGACAGCCTCTCCTCTGTCCACTTTGAACCAGTGCCAGACAGCAATGATTGAGTTAATTGACTTGAACCAAGGCTTCAGTCTGTCGGCTCCGTTCCACAGAAGTGGACTGCAACACAACTGACATGCTCTGAAAAGAGCAGACAGGAGATACTCACAGAGGAGCACTTTGATCGCTCAGCTCCTGAAGTGAATTGAACATCTGATCAATAACTGTAAGGCGAGTCATCATCAGCAAAGAGACAACAGTCCTTACAACAGTCATTACATGACTAAAAATAATAATTTAAATAAAAATTTAATATTTTTTTTTGGTCATGAGTCCAGCGTTTGAACCAGGGAATGATGTTACTAAATGTGACTTGGTGAAAAAATTAGGTATTGTACTTTTTATGCATTTGATGTGTAACTTTCCAAATATATCAAACATCAATTCTCATCATTTCCTTAATATTTCAAGGCACCAAACAGCTCCTATTGACCTCCTAGAACCAACCCAGATTTGTCAATCTGAATGGATAAGTCATTTTGAGTATAATAAGAATGCTTTTGGTGTATCATGTAGTACTACTGTACTGATTTCAGTGTAATATGACTTTGTGGGGTAAATTAACAAGCAAAATTTAAAACTGCTGAGGAATAGTGATGTTTAAATACTGAGATAGACTGTGGTGGGAGGGTATGTGGATCGGTCCAACAATCACAAAGGGTTATGTTAATTGTTTCCATATGTATTTTAATTAAGCAAAGCTGCTCACTCTGGTTTTTCCAGGCTGAATGAAATGGTGATCCTAACAAGCCGGGCTGATTCTGAGAGATCGACTCAAGGCAGAAAGGCATTATAGGATATGACAAAGCAGGATGTGACTGTAGGTTATTTTTCCTCCTCACCTCAGCCCACTTTGTCACTGAGGAACTTAGTATTCAGAGCTGTAGGGTTGTCGGAGGTTTGAGATTCAAGGTTGGAGACGGAGCAGGTAATTGATAGCCTGAGTGTCAAACTCTTTTCATAGGTTTGAGTGGAGAGGAAGGATCAGAAGGCGGATGAGGCGGAGGCAAGGCACCAGCCTGAGATATATCACCCTGAGACACCGCGCTGAAGCCCACAATGGGGTGTTGATTAAAAAATACATTCTGGGCCGAGATCAGCTGCTTGGTACTTCCCAGGAGAGAGTACAGATGGGCACGTTGTCCAAAGAGATAGGAGACGCTGTATAGTTTGGCTGCCCGGGGAATGATAGGTATTGTGAAAGCTGCCGCTGAACCATCAACAGAATAACAACAACAAGTGTTGTAGCTGCAAACTTTTAGCAGTTTGACAGCCTCAGCTTGGTCGTTTCATTTAGTGGCCCCTTGACGATGAAAAAGGCCAAGTATCTTGAAAAATACTGTTTTAAGATTCAGTGCTGTCCTTTGGGCTGGCTTGTTGATTATATACCAGACAGACGTCAATGGGGGCATTTAATTCCACTCCGCCAGTAGTATGATGGCAGCAAGTACTCATCATATGCAGACCCTTTAAGCACAAAGTAAGGAGTGATTGCACACCAACAGTCTGGCATTTGCACTTAGAGTCCACAAAAGGCTTCTGATTGCACCACAGGACCCATGGCAACAAACTTGCTATGATTAGATGTGCCCTTACAGCTACAGAATTAAGGTACTCATGTAACCACACACCACCCGCAGAGGTCTGGAGTTTATTTTCCCCTTGGTTCAATTAAGATTAGACTCTATGTGTTGACATTGCTGTCATGTTCATGTACTTTTGTGCAAAATAGTACATATGCTGAATAAAAGAAAGTGAAAATGGAAAATCTGGGTTGAAGAGCATGTTGACTGAACCTATTGTCTCGCTAAACTGAAAGTAGAAGACTGTGACACAGTCAGTCAAAACAACTTCTCTCTGAGGTTAAAGTGGTGAGCCTTGACAGGTGGGAATCGTAGGTATTGTTTCATTCATAGTTTCTCAATTTTAGTAAAGAAAGTAATATGATTAGATTAGGAGTTTAGATAAGGGGATCTAGTGGCAAAATCTCAATATAATATTAATAAGTATGTTGTCTTTGATGTTTCATCTGAAGATAATAATCACTGTTTCTGCCGTTAAATGGACGTTTCACACCATGTTTCTACAGTAGCTCAGAATGGACAAGCCAAACTTAAATTTCACTTGAAATTTTGAACCTTATTGATAGATGCCACCAAATCCTACACAGTGCACCTTTAACTCATTGAGTGCCAGCCCTTTTTTAAGGGCCTTGTGCCAGCGTTTTTGCCCGTTTTGAGTCATCTTTCATGATGCACAGAATAGCTCAAATGAAAGAAGAGACTATTTCATCTTAAAAAAAAAACCAAAAAAAACGTTTATTTTTACCTTGTTCCGTTATATATATGTCCTTGGCATCCAAAGAGTTAAGAATAAAGTCATACTAATTATTTCTGTTAAAAATAACCATGTAGGCATGTCATTTTTCAAGGTCTTTAAATGTTTCCAGACCAGCTGTCCAAAAGCCAACGTTCTGCCATTTACAAAGATATAAAGTAAAGAAAAGCAGCATCATCACACTGAAGACAAAGCGACCAAAAATTCACCTGTCTTTTGGTGACAAAATGTAATTGCAGAGTTATTTTCTGTTGACCAACTACAAAAATCAGCAGAAACTATTAACGATTATTAACTACCAGGCTTGTATGTCAACCAAACACATGGTCAGTTGGAACCAGACCAATGGACAGACAACAACTTTCCACTGGTTGTTTTATCCATATGTTTTGAATCTCTGCTGCTGCATTGTTCTAAAATTAGAGGATGTGACCTAATTGTTCTCAGAATGATGTTGCTGTCCTAATATTTTTGGACTTCACCATGTGTGTTATGTATACTGCATTCTTTTTGACTAACATTGCATTTGTCCCTCAAAACCGTTGAGATGTTGCTAGAATAAAAATGTGGATCTATTTTTTGTGGAATAAAAATATTTTTGGCTAACATGTGTGACATTTCTCCAGCTCCACTCAGACATGGACAAAGGCGATGGCTCCATTAAGTACATCCTGACAGGTGAAGGTGCGGGCACCACCTTCACCATTGACGACAGCACAGGGGACATCCACGCTATCCAGAGGCTGGACCGTGAGGTGAAGGCCCAGTACGTCCTCCGTGCCCAGGCTCGCAACCGGCTGACAGGAAGGCCTCTGGAGCCCGAGTCCCAGTTCATTGTAAAGATCCAGGACATCAATGACAACGAGCCAAGGTTTATGGATGGTCCATACCAGGCGTCTGTGCCGGAAATGTCCAAAATAGGTAAGCCACGGGTGTTAGGACAGCAGATTAAATGATAAATAAAGACAGAATCTAAACTGTTCATGGTGGTGAACAATACCAAAGCACATAAAAGCCCTGCAGAGTTTTCGCTTGTTTTTACACACTTGTCCACATCTGCTTCATCCACAATTCATAAACCGACTTTGGGTGGTTGCTTTGAAGTAAATGAACACATTGATTCCTCATAACCACCATCTTTTTCCTCCTCCTCCTCCTCCCCTTCACCTCCTTGTTAATGCAGGAACATCAGTGATCCAGCTGACCGCTACGGACGCCGATGACCCCACGTATGGCAACAGCGCTCGTGTGGTCTACAGCATCCTGGAGGGCCAGCCGTACTTCTCAGTGGACGCCAAGACTGGTACGACTTCTAAATCTGTAACCACGGCAATTGGTGTTTTGATCATCACATGATGGATTTCAACCTTCACCAGCCACTTTAAGAATTTTATGATCTCCACGTGAATAACTAATAAATATAAATAACCTGAGTGAAAAGTCAAAATACCACTGACGGTCAGGATTTTCTGACACTCTGTTGACAGCTTCTGCTAATTCCCCCCATTTCTAACACCACAGTCTGATTTTAGCAGTTCACACTTTAAGCCCCTATGTGTATCAACCGGCTGCGAATGTGGGAATCTCAGCATGCCTCCTGTTGTTGCTGTGAGACTACCAGCACTCGTCTTAAACACTGCACTCTTTTGTTGCATGTTGCAGGAGCTGAAATTCCTGGTTCTCAACATGAAAACATGCGCTAAACTCAAACTGATTTCTGTGATGAAAATTAGGACAGGATAAGTGTTAAAGGCCGTGCTTAAGAGTGGTTAAGAAGTTTAATACTTGTCATGACAATGATTTTACATGTTTTATGTCAGTTTGCTACAAACCAAATATGCTGAACGTTGCCGCCAATCATTTAGCAAACCATGCTACAGTGATTTACATCATAACATCTTTACACTTATTTTCTTTTTTCTTATCTCAAGACAAGTAGATCAACACCACTCTCACTTGCCATACTAAGCCAAAACCAGCAGGCAATTAGCTTAGCTTAGCATATAGACTGGAAGCAGGGTGAAAAAGCTAGCTTGGCTCTGTCCAAAGTAATCAAAAATACATTTCTACCAACTGCTGTAAGGCTCTTTCTTCAATATGGAATAAAGAAGCTGTTTCTTCCTGCTTCCAGTCTTTACCCTACGCTAAGGTAATTGCCTCCCAGTTTCATGCTTCATACTAAAGCTGGACAGACGCTGTGCGATATTAACAATCATTGTATCCATAATCAGAGAATTCAATAGTTCTCAGCTTACAATTCATGTGCTCACACTATATAGCCCGAAACAGGTCATAGCTCTGCTATTAATATTAAGGAACAGTGAGATACCCTCACAAGGGGCGACCAGAATTTTACACAATTTTGATTTTCTTGCGACAATATGATTGCTGAGGTTTTTAATTGCTGCTCAGCCCGAACCCAAAAATAGTCGTACAAGTGAAAAAGGGCTCAAAATAGGCCAAAAAAATCACACATTGTATGCCCACCTTTAATGCACAAACATGACAGTGGTATCCATCAGTTAATGCCAGCAATGTCAATAAGTCTTTTTGCCGAAAAGGTTGAATAACTGAAACTTTAAATGTCCACATACTTTTGACCACACAGTGTAATATATTGACAAAAAAACAAGCAAATGGTAGCAATAAAAATAAAGCACAAACAGCTTGTAAATAAGTGGCTAAAACTCCTCAAGCTGTAACATCTAACTGCAGCATTGCAGCACGTATTAACAGCGTTCATAACTCAAACGAGCACGTCCATGAAACCATTAGATTCCTAAAAGCGAGAGCCACTGGCCATTTTTTACTGCAGCTGCCTCATTTCCTTGTTTGTCAGCACAGAAATGTGTTGCCAAAGCTCTCAGGCCGCTCTGCCCATCAGCAGACAGACCGACTGCTGCTGCTGGAGGTTCATCCATCATTGAAACACAAGTGGCTCTACAGCTATCAATCAGCCTCTCTCACTCAGCGATCAGCACAGCACTGACATTTATTTGTGCCACCACAATGTAAAACTTTAATACATATTGCTCAAACCTACACATGCACTGCTTTTCTTACTCCTCGGCACAATACATCAGTTGACCTTGGGGTGATTCTGCTGCAAATGGCAAAAAAAAGACATATAGATGAGTTAATAAATAAAATAAAACACAGTTGATAACAGTGTATAGAGCAACAGGGACAGCAAACTGAACAAATACTTAAATATGAAGAAAAAGGTTAAGGTACTCAAGTACCCCTATGCTGCACTGAAATATAGGTTTCAGACAATCGCTCTGGTTTCATAGGTAAAACAGACATCACCGTTCCAGAAAAATCTTTCCATTTAAAACACAAACATAGGCAGTACAAGTTTGGTTGTTGCCATATTGACTATTTGCAACCAGACATGACACAAGAGGAAAATGTTACAATTAACTTTCATGAACCAGAAACACACTGTGACAGGGTAAAAAAAAAAAAAAATTAAATGAAAACGCAGACACCCAGATCGTCAATCTCAAGGTACCCCATCCTACAGCAGACCCTGCTTTATGGTCTATTTAAGACTTATGATCTGGTACTGAAATAAACGACCAGCCTCATTATTTAAAAAGTAGAAAAGAACGACAAGTGTAATTAGAAATCACTCCTGTAGCCTCTCAGCCGGTCCGATGAGAGTGCTCACATTCCAGGACACCATCGCTTGGACACATGACCCTAATCTGTGTCACCAGCTCTCTGTTGCTGACCTTTCATCCTCCTCTTGTGTCTTTGTTTGCCCTTTCTTACCCTCTCTCTCCCCTCAGGCGTCGTCCGTGTGTCACTGGCAGACATGGACAGGGAGACCAGGGAGAACTACACTGTGGTCATCCAGGCCAAGGACATGGGCGGTCAGCTGGGGGGGCTCGCTGGTACCACCACTGTCAACATCACGCTCAGCGACATCAACGACAACCCGCCCATGTTTGACCAGAGTAAGAGACAACAGTTCCTCCTTACTGCACTACCCTCTTATTATTTTCCCTTTCTTCCCATGGTTCACTTTGCTGCCGCTCTTCCTGAACTCACATCACCTTTCTTTAATCCCTCCTGATACTCTTACAACTGATAAAAGAAGCAAAATGTAAGAGTTTTGAAAAGTTTCTCTGAGAAACAGTGCAGCCGGGGGTGAGAGACCATATCATGGAATAACGATCACAATATAAAAATGTTACCAAATGTGCCATAGAGCTGAAATGTTCAGTGAATGATTATTGTTTGTACGAGGGGTGCAGCATTTTTATTATCAATTAATATGACAATTTTTTGTAGTTAAAATGTCAGTAAAAATGTCCCATGGATTTGTCCAATCAAAAATCCAAAGATATGAAGTTGACTACACTAAAAAACAACAGAAGCATGTTAGTGTATATGAAACCACTGATTTCTGCATTTTTGCTTGAAATAAATTGCTCAAGGGATTAATCAAATATCCATCTATGGTCACCTAAAGCGTTCCCATAAAAGCAGTGCACAGTGAACCCTTATTGCATTTTTGCACCATGCTGCAGTGTCAGATCTGTCACCCACTCAAAACTTCTATTTAAATTGAAAAACACGTCTGCGTGTGTGTCAGTATGGCTGCAGTGTGTGCACGCCATGACTGAACGATGATACTCTAAGTCAGAGCGTTTACTGTTTTGTATGGAGGAGACCACACATCACATCTATCCGCTTCACTTCTGTTGAGCATCCAAGCAGTTAGCCCCTCTGCCCTTCTCCCTCTGTCCAGTTCTGGCCACCAGTCCCTGGTCATTTACCCCCTGGCCTACCTCCCTCCCTCCCTTAGCCACCAGTCACCTCATGCTGTCTCTTTGATTATCCTCATTGCTGCTCCTCATTACCGTCTTCCTGAGGTCAGGGGTTGTCTAGCTGTCTGTGGTCATCCCTTCCTGGCCGGCGGGTGGCTTTGCTTCTAGACTAAGCAAACACCCGCCTCCCTCTTCCATCACCAGTCCCCCACCAATTAGTGCCATCACTTCGATGAAACTTTGATCGGTTGTGAGGAGCTTCAGGGATTCCCCTCTGTCAAGCGCAATGTGCAGGCATTTCACTTTGGACTGCAGGGAGCACCACAAATTGGGCAGCTGTCACCTCTTCTTTGAGGTTAAACGGCAGATGAAATTGAAGCCGGCCCATGAGACAGTATATAACCCAATTGTAAGGCGTTTATGGAGCCATTTATTTTAAGCTGTCTGAGATGTGATTTTGAGAGAGGAGAGCAGCTGTAGAGGTGATGGAAGAGCTTTGACTCCCTCTAGGGGACAGAAAGGCCATGACAGGAGGATCATGTTGTTCACTTCTCTCCTCAGGGCTCTATCAGATGAGCATCCCAGAGTCAGCTCCCGTCGGTTCAGTGGTGGGTCGTATCTGGGCGAAGGATAAAGACATCGGAGTTAACGCTGAGATGAAGTACAGCATCATCGATGGAGATGGAAGGGACACGTTTGACATCAGCACCGACCCCACTAACCTTTTCGGCATCATCACAGTGAAAAGGGTACAAAGCCCAACTGATTAATGTTGATAACAATAATAACAATAACGCAGAGCATTCCTCTTAATGGAAAACCATGTTCTACCAGCAATTAATACAGAAAATGCTGATTATTTATTATTTGTTCATGCATTCATCTCACTTTGAGGTATGTTTAACTGATATAACTATGATTGGCATTTTATGAAAGAATGACAAACAGCCTCAGTTTGTAAAGTATCTTGATCATACAGGGAGAAAGTGACAAAACTCTCTTCAAAATCAGGCAATTTATTTTTGCCTTGAGAGGAACAAACATTAACAACAAACTCTTGACTCCAGTGTCTTCTGACAGTGAAGAGCATCAACTTGCATTTAAAAGCCATGACAGGTTTCATCTGTATAACACCTATATGTGCTTCCCTCCTCCAGCCACTGAACTTTGAGAGCAAGCCCAGCTATACTCTGAAGGTAGAGGGCGCCAACACCCACCTGGACCCTGCCTTGCGTGGGCCCTTCAAGGACGTCACCATCGTGCATGTAAGCGTGGAGGATGTGGACGAGCCCCCACTGTTCGACTCCCCAGCATATCTTGTGGAGCTGTCAGAGGACGCCAAGATCGGGACGGTGGTGAAGACGGTGTCAGCGAGGGACCCTGATGCTGCCAACAACACTGTGAGGTGAGGAAGACGTGGCTACACTCCTCATTTTCAGCCTCCTGCTTTCCACAGACTCACTAGAGCAAAACTAAATCCCACATTTGGCATCACTAACATGTGCAGGTTATGTAAATCTACCAAACAAGGCTATTAAATACACCAATAAATTAATCTCAACAGCAAGAATCATGTCAGGTGTGGGAATGCATTATTCAGCAAGTACAAATCATGTTAATTACACAGTTGTGTGCAAGTCCAATAGGAAAACAATACTGTCAATCACTGAAAGTCTGCTTTGTTTTGTTGTTTTGGAAGACCAAACTGTTTTTTTAATGTTCAGCCCAAAAAATCTCATATTCATTACTACCGAATATTCATGAATTTATTTGGGTATGGTATGGAACGTATACGTATATATATATATATATATATATATATATATATATATATATATATATAAAACCATTTGTCAATATGGTCACTACCGAATGTGATGTTTTAGCTAGATAAAGTAGTTTTTATATGCTGTTTGTATATATATATATATATATATATATATATATATATATATATATACACAATGAAAAAAAATGGGTTCTATAGTGCAGCGTAAAGGCTCTGAAATTTCAGAGCTAAGAGATGATGTGTCATTCATGAGTTATTGTTAAGTTGTTAAAAAAAAGGTGGAGTCAAAATGAGAAACAAAGTAAATGTAGAGCTCATGAAAAGAATCGTATTGACTTTTTCCTTCAATTAAAAACAGCAATAATGACAAAACAATCTGGCTGTAATTATTAAATGTCATCATAACAATAATAGTAAACTGAAAAAAAAATATGAATCGTTATATTGAAACAAAATGAAAGCCAATCACAACACAAATGTTTGATGGATTGGAGCATCTTAAGTACCAAACTGAGTATTTACTTGCATTTCTTCCAATGCATGCTTGGATGAGCTGTAATAAACATTAAAGCTAAATAACCGTTATTAGAACATTTACAAGAACTGTTACATTTGGCTGAATTGATTAATCTGGAGTGATTTCCCAACAGGTTGGCACGCAGCTGGTATTTTAGATGTACTGTAAGGTAACCTGGCCACCAGCAGGGGGCAGCATCACAACATGACTATAACTGCAGAAAAGTCCACAGTGTGGACAGATGACACAGATGGAGGATAAACATAATAATGTTAATATCAACACCCAGCAATTGTCAGCACTTTGAGACACCATCCATGAATGTTTTGTGCTCTAACAGTACAGATGATGTGTGGTAGGCTTACAAGTCCAGCCTGCACCTCTCATAAACTAATTAGAGCCTTTAATTAGCCTATTGATCATCTGAAGGAATCACTGACTGCTGCAGTAAGTGAATGTTTTATATGGCACAGGCTGCATCCGTTCCTGCTGTTTGCTCCTCAGCTGGGGCGAAAGTGATGCATGGGACGTGGCTGTAGGTGACATGGTGCTGCTTGTGTGTGCGTACCCTGAACTCTGTCACCATGGACACTCAGCACTTTATCTGCAAGCGCTCTGTCTGAAATTCCCTCCTCATTTACTATTCTGCACACAGCAAACAGTCAATAATTAGCAGGAAAATTTAGATTAGACACTTTATCATCCCCCCCACACACACACAGGTAAAGTGTCACATAATTGTGACTTGCACAGCAAAAAGCAAACCATAGCATTATGGGATTTTGACATGCTATGGACACACAAAAAGTAAAAACACCACTATATCACTGATCAACAGGTGGCAGGACAGTAAACATTTAACATGCAAATAATGCCCCTCCTCTCACCAGTCCCTATGATCTGCATCCTTAAACAGATAGATCCTGCAAACATTTGCATGGCTGCATACCAACAAGTAAAATGTATGCCCTTTAAGGTTGTGCATGCATGCAAATGTGCAAACTGGGTGTCATAAGAAGTTAGAAACATTGCACTCTGCCAGACAATACAGAAAAGTCCACATGATGTCCACACTGAGACAGAGTTCAAATGTTTCCTGGCCACTGGCAGGAGTGATGTCCTACCAGCAGCCTCTCTTCTCAGACCCCACATCCAGAGAGTTCAGCCCAACTCTTCAGTCCCATACATGTCTCAGACTCTTCAAACCCAAGATAGAGCCAACCCAACTCTGTGATGCTCCAGGAGCTCACCTCATAACACATGAACACATTCCTGAAGAGAGAGCAGAAATCAAATCAGTCAGCCACCAATGCAGCTGTATCCCCAGAGCTGGCATTGTAGAGAGATTAAAAAAACAGCAGTTTGGAACATGAGGAGAGCTCCAGCACAGGCAGCAGATAGCTGAGGAATGAGCTCAGGGTGACAGTGATGAGCAGAGATAGAGCAGCAGCAGCATCAGGTGACAGATAACAACAAGCAGCAGGTGACCTTCAGTCTCTCCGTTGGTCTCATTTCCATTTTACATCTTTCTGTCCTTTACAGACAGCAGCATGACTGGCAGATATATCCCCACACACACACACACTTTCACCTGCTATTTCACACACACACACACACACACACACACACACACACACAGCAGCCCCTCCTCTCAGCTGTGGAGCAATGATATTAATAGAGATCCTTCAGGGAGATCTTTGGCAGCCAAGGATGTGCCAGTCTGAATGTACTCTGTGTTACACTTTCAAAAAGGGAAAAGTATGTAATGTATGATACAAATATTAATTTAAAGAATAAATTAGGGCCACAAAGTACGTAGTATCCAGACTTACATCACAAGACAGAGCCTTGATGTCCAAACAAATATAACTGCATAGATCATTATTAATAATTAATTATTATTAATTAACCAGACAACAGCCATCCCCGTAAGAATTAACCAGAAAAGAGACTGCGACAATTCAATAAAAACTGATGACAGAAGGACACTGTGAATTGTCGAACATTCGGGACAATTCTGTCGTGGCATTGGTTCAAAGGTAGTCATGTGTTCGGTGTACGCCATGTTTACTACATAACAGAAACACTAGTTGTCGGTGTTCTCTATACACAGCTCTGAGGTAGACAGGACCGGCAGGACGTCTAGATGGCGGGTCTGGGGAGCGAGGAGAACTCAAGAGCCCCTGATCAGAAAAGGACTGGACTGACTGAGCTCTTTTTATCAGCAATGTTTATTCATTTCACCAACTGATTGACTGTATAAAATTATGTTAATCTTTAGAAGAAGAGGGGTTACATGAATTCCAGACATAGATTTCCATATTGTAAAATAACCTAACCTAACCTGACTGATAATCTAAAGTATTTGTTCCTTTGGCAATAACACAGTTTAATCTAGCTGAAGTAGGACAATGTGCAAGAAAACAAACCTTGTAACTGTTTATGAGCATGTTGCTCTCCCTGTTGCTCTGTGCTTTAAATATCTATATGTATTGTTTACGGTGCTGTACCACAGATTGCCCCGTTTAGGGACATTAAAGAAGTCAATCGACTGATCGCTCTTCCCTTGGAAGTGATTTGGTGAGACTGAGTGAAGCAGCTACAGGTGTATTCAGTCCATGTGTGACCACACAGGACATCTCATGCTTCCATAAGCAGGTTTCTGCTCCACAGCCTGGAAGAGGATGTGCTCGACATGCTCCTCTTCCCGCTCTCTTTCTCGGTGTGTTTTGCATGTCACTCTGAGAACAGTATTTTTTTGGAAACGGGCCAGTGTTGGCAGGAGATGAGCCAGTGCTGCAGGTCTGGCACAGGAGCCAGATACTCTGATTAAGCCTTATCTGGAGCCCATTCTTCTTCTTCTCCTTCTTCTTGTGCCTTCAGAAGCTGCCAGTCTGACACCTTATCGCACAGACACACACATGGTGCACACACTGGATTGTGTGTGCACACATTTCCCCCACCAGATAGGATTACAAGTTCACAACTACACACAACAAAGGTGCACTGACGCTCCACGTGTCATTTCTGTGTCACCAGGTATTCCATCGAGAGATCCAGCGACCCTGAGAAGTTCTTCTACATTGAAATCACTTCCGGGTCACTGATGACGGTGCGCTTGCTGGACCGGGAGCAAATTGGATGGCACAACATCACTGTCCTCGCCATGGAGATGAGTGCGTCTCACACACACACACTCATACCACAGTATTTCCATACTTTGGAATAGGAGACTGTATATGTAATGAAACAATGAATGAGACTGGACATAGCTGCACTACAATCAAGAAAAATAAGCTTTATTTTTGTCAAAGTTTTAAGAAAGAGAGACGTTAATTGAAATGAAATTTGAATTATGCTCAGCTTTTGTCCACAAACATGCATTTAATGAATGTAATACTGTAGCTATTGGTCTAAAAAAGTGCAAAAGTCCACTGAATTGGTGTTTGGCTCACAGGATTTCAGTTACAAACGAATGAGACATGATCAGAAGAAGATTTATGGGGGAAACATCGCAGAATAAAGAGCTGTGTTACTACATACCAACAGGAACACAGCAACAGTGACTCTGTGTGACGTAGAGCAGGAGATGCCCTGCAGATCTGCACACAGCTGGCAGCACCCAATGTCACCTTCATGCCCCTTTGCTTTGTTTGTCTCTTTGTTTAGTAGACACATGCTAATTGAATTAATGACTAATTAGATAACTGTTCGCATGCTGGCTAATTAAAGATGTGATGGAGACGGAGAGGGCGAGAGAGGGCACCGGTAGGAATGGAGAGAGAGAGGAGGAGGAGCAAAATGAAGCAGAGTTACATAAAGCAGAAGCTATTCTTTTCATTCAGACTCAGTCTTTTGTGTTCTGGTACAGCTTTTATGCCACATGATGCTGACTGTATGTGACCACTGTGACTGATTTAGAAAACAGAGATGAAGGTAGACATCATGAGATTGTTTCCCATAATCTGTATTATGTAAGGTTAAAGTTTTATGTAATCAAAGTCATAATTTATGAGGAAATATGTCATATGATGAGAAAAGTCATATATTTATGAGGAGATGGCATTACAGTACGACTCAAAGTCGTCATTTTGAGAGGAAAAGTCAGTATATTATGAGGATAAATTTTACATATATTCTTTCATTGAATAATCCCAGTTAAAATTCTCTTCTTCTCTTCTCTCATCTGTCTCGGTGGAAGTGCACAATCAATATCCACATTTAAATTGAGCTGCTTCATACTGTGATATACATACTCTAGGTTTTCACACCGCTGATTTCCCTTCAGTCAGACAGAAATGCCTGCAAACTTAAAAAGCTGTCACTGGAGCTGGATATTGAAGTGCTTTTATATACAGTAAACACCCACCTCGACCTCCTGAGCCAAAGTCACACCATTGATTGATCGATCATGTGATGAAACCTGAGAAAGTAGTTACTGCCTGCTAATTGCGTTTATATTGCCTATTACACAGCTGGTTAAGATATGCAAATGGATGATTGGTAATGGAGAATAATAGAATTGTAATCTGAGGCCTAATGTGGTGCCCGCAGGCTCGCTGCAAATGAGGAGAAGATTAAGTGAGGCACAAACTGAGCTCAGCAGGATCCTCACAGTCATTTATCTGAGTCCATCAATGCGTCTTACAGCTCCTGACCTGTCTGTGTCTTCCTGCAGATAACCCCACGCAGATCTCCAGTGTGTCACTGGCTGTTAAAGTCCTCGACGTCAACGATAATTCCCCCTCGCTGACGCCCTACATGGAGGCTTATGTGTGTGAGAACGCCAAAGCAGGACAGGTGAGACACCCCTGACATGAAACATCACAGCATGGGAAATGAGGATATGTACTGAAAATACAGAGTGTGGCACATTATATTCTTCTGCTCCACCAAACTCCACAGATAAATACTAAACTTTTCACTCTACTTTCATTTGACTGCTAAACCTACCAGGAGGTGAAGATTTATGGTGCATTACTATAGATTAAGTTTACAATAGTATAAAGTTATTACAGCTCTACACGTTTTGTTACTGCAAATTAAATTTATACAATATTTTTGTGTAATAAGAAGAAGGATGTAAATGTATTGTAAACATAAAAAAATCTCATCTTGTAGATTATATATTCAGTGCCTTTCCCTGACTGGAATGTGACTCTTTGTCTGTCGGATGTAATCCAGCTGATCCAGACGGTGACGGCTGTGGATCCAGATGAGCCGCTGGGCGGACAACACTTCTACTACAGCCTAGCTCCAGAGGCCGCCAACAACCCCAACTTCACCCTGAGAGACAACCAAGGTAGACAACCAGACTAGCCTGTTTAGTAGTACGTAGCCTACACACCTATTTAGGTGGACAAAAAGTCTTTTCATGATTAAACAGCTGCTTTATCACATCAAAAAGATCACTGGCAAAGCTCACTGTCCACCATCGTCAGCCACAAGAGACTAAAATCACCCCCTTCCTGATTTGCACTGTAGAACATGCAGCAGATTTTTTTTTCCAAATGTACCAGAAATATTTCCCATATATTTAGTGGTCAGGACCTGGTTTTTAGCCTGAATCTATCTCACAGTATGAGAAGAACTGTGTATATGAAGACACAGAGGTCATGCCAGCAGTGTTGTTGTTTGTATCTACACATGGAGGCTGTCAAATAAAATACTCAATTGAAAGATTATACAGTATTTTCCAGCATTCTCCTCAGCAACATAATGATTTAATAAATGAAAACCATGTTTTAAACCATTCCCTGAACTCTTTGTTTCTTTCCAGACAACACAGCGTGGATCCTGACGAGGCGAGGAGGCTGGTCGCAGCAGGAACAGACCGTCTTCTACCTGCCCATCTTCATCTCTGATGGCGAGCAGCCGGTCCAGACCAGCACCAGCACGCTGACCATCCGAGTGTGCAGCTGCGACCAGGAGGGCAACGTCATGTCATGCAACGCTGAGGCGTACAGTCTGCCTGCCAGCCTCAGCAGAGGGGCACTCATCGCCATCCTAGCGTGCATCTTCGTCCTGCTTGGTGAGTTAGAGAGCAGAGGGCCTTCTGTCATGTAAAGATGACGGTGGTGGTTTGAAACAACTGAAACAAAAATCTCTCTCACTGGAATGAGATGCATCAACATGCTAATCCAGACACAACTTACTTTTAAACTTAACAACATCTTAAAGTTACAATCAGCGTTCCCATTCATCCTGGAAAACCAGGAAAAAAATGGACAATGATTGACCAATTGTCAGGTCATGGAAAACATGAAAAATGAGAGAAAAAGGTCAAATTTCCTGGAAACGATTAAATTATCCTGGAAAATGATTTAGCTTGCTTTGTGAGTTTTCCAGGCTAACTTAACCGTTTCCAGGACATTCAAATTTTTTTCCTCCTTTTCCATGTTTTCCATGACTGGAAATTTGGTCAGTCCATTTCCAGATTTTCCAGGACATATGTGTAGGATTTACATATCACATCAGAATTACACTATTATAGGAGCAACGGAAGTTAGACAGCAGTGGTTTTAGCACCCAGCTCTTAGCCAGTGCTTGGTTTGTCCATTCTGAGCTCCTGTAGAAACATGGCGGCCCTACTCTCTGTAGATCATACAATTAGCTTATTAAACACATAATAAATACATATAAAAGCATAAATAACCATCACATAATTACACACTTGATTTATGATTTTTACGGTATAGTAGACATCAAGGAATAATAATAATGAATGAGCTTTCACTTGAAGCGAGCAAAAGATGTTTTAAGTGAATGCGTTGCTGCCTCCCAGTGGAGCAGCTGAGCCCTCCTGCTCTCATCTCCAGGTCTGCTAGGAGAGATTAAGTGGGTCCATATCAGTGTGATGCTAAAGGGCAGCTGGTGCTAAAGAACGCACACTTTTGCCAGGATGCAAAAAGCACCCCATATTTAATCCTGCATGGATGATGTCACCCTGGGAGACGCCTTAACTGGCTGCTTCTGATACTCCTGTGGTATCACTTTTTGATATCTGCTCTTAAGTGTTGCATTTAAAGACAGGAGTTTCTTCAAGGTTGATTATGTGGTTCTAGAGGAGCTGTCACTTACACTCAGGTCAGCATGTAAAACAAAGTGCTGCAATGATTTTAATCAAGGCCTGCTGCTGCCCCGAAGCTCGCCCTCAGTCAGTAATTTAGCATTCTGCTGCAAAAGTTTGAAATGCAGTCTGAGCAGGAGGAATGTTTTATAACTGGAAACTCCACTTTAATAGGAACTGCCTGCTAAAGCGAGAAAGAGAAGGCACGAAACTTCATTTGTGCCAGTTTTTCTGATTCCGTGGTGAAAAAAAACAAGTGAAATCTGCTAATTTTTCACACAGATCTCTGCACTAAACTGACTCTTTTTCATCTCCTCTCTTGACCAGTGATGATTCTGCTCATGCTGTCCCTGCGCAACCATCGTAAGAAGCCCTACCTGTGTGACCAGGAGGAGAACGTCCACGAGAACATTGTGCGTTACGACGACGAAGGCGGTGGCGAGGAGGATACTGAGGCCTTCGACATCGCAGCCATGTGGAACCCACGTGAGGCGCACCACCACCTGGGCAAGATGAGGCAGGACATGCTGCCAGAGATCGAGAGCCTCTCGAGATACGTCCCCCAGGCGTGTGTGATGGGTGGCGGCAGCGGCGGGGACAGAAACGTTCACGGATATGTGCTGGCCAAGCTCCTGGACGCTGACATGGACCCATGCGCCCCACCTTACGACTCCCTGCAGACCTACGCCTATGAAGGGGAAGGTTCGGTCGCCGAGTCGCTCAGCTCACTCCAGTCTGGCACGTCCAATACGGACCACGAGTACGACTATCTCAACGATTGGGGGCCTCGCTTTAAAAAGCTGGCCGAGATGTACGGCGTGCTGGAGACAAACACTCCACCGCTGTGGTAGAACTGCAGAACCGTTTGCCTTTTTAATCTGAGATAATTCACAGCAACAAAAAAAGAGAGAAAAACCTCAGAAGTGACACAATGAAGTGTGCACGATGAAGCCAGGATGTGCCCATGCCCACATCCATGATTGTCAGCACATGAACTCCTGCTGAAGCCTCGATTCTCCACAGCCTTGAAGGCTTGAGATGCCCACAGCAGCAGCAGCAGTGTGAGCTGGTTTTAAACCTCCCCCAGAGACTGGAGGCTGAACCTGCGAAGCAAAGCCTTCAAAGCACATGTTAACTCCCCTGCCTGACCCAGCCACGGGCACATCCCCTTTGGTTCAAAGTGTTGAGTGAATTTATGCCAGAGATGAAAAGCTTACTCACAGCAACACAGGAGAAGAACTCTGAAATGCTGATCCACTGTTCTGTGCTTTTATACGACCCGAACCACGACACCAAGAGGGAATAACGACAGAGAGAAGTCAGCACTGCAATCTGACATTTGTTTCATCTGTGGAAGGTCTTAATTTATTTCTTTGTTCCATGTGCTATATTTATGTTTTTTGATAACTTATTTGGGTACTTCAAACCAACACTGTACTTAAACTGCCGCTACGCGAGGAAGTTCACAAAAGATCACATGTTGTAACATACATGATGTAAAAGCTCTTGTTTTCAGTCCCTGTGACCTTTAAATGTCATGTGACATCACAGGCGACGGCGATGCTGTAATCCCATGTGGGTTTTCCAGGTTGTTGATGTTAATTGTATTATTGTTTTTGTATCAGTTGTTTTGGAGCTGTTTGTATTGTAACCCCAAAAACACAAAGTGGTTCATTCATGAGAATTACGAGGGAAGCCATTTTTTTGGAAGGGGATTTATGCGAGCAGGCGGTCACACTGTCACTCAAGATGTGAGAGTTCATCAGTGCACATCGACCAGGCCGAGCACATGACGGGCCGCCTCTCATTTCAGATCCACCGCTGTGCCAAACCAGAGTCTGGCAGCAGCGATGGTGCTCACTCCGCCCTGTTTGAAACACCGTGTTGCTTTTCTGCCACCACACAAACGTGGCTTAATCCTCCAATCCTGTGGACTTCAGAGACAGTGATAATCTGCATTAAGTGCCAAATAAAAAAGGACTAAAAAGACATTTTGGATGGGAAAACAAATAATAAATCAGCAAAACACAAACACCAAAAGATAACAAATGATTTTAAGTGGGAAGGAAGTGAAGGTACATTTTGATAATTTGATTGAAGTTTACTTGAAATCCATGGGGTCAGTCATGCTGCAGTTATGTGGTATGTGAATGTAGATATTTTTTGTATTCTTGGTAATAAAAATGAAAAAAATAATGCTGCTTCACGTCTGTGACTAAAGTACCTTGAAATGAGAAGAACGCTGACGCAAGAGAGAAAATGGCACTTTGTGAACATCTGGGTGGAAACACTATAGAAAATAAACTGCTCCTTTTGGTGGTGAAGAGCATTACACAACCCCCTTAAGCACAACAGAAACCTACGTCCTTCAAAAGATAAAGCAGCAGTGTATATATGTGTATATATACACTATACAGTATATATATCTACATATATATGTAGATGTATATATATGTACATATATATACATCTACATATATATATATATATACCTATATATGTACATATATAGGTATATACATATATAGGCATATATATACGTATATATGCCTATATATATACCTATATAGGCATATATTATATTATACGTATATAGGCATATACGTATACGTATATGCCTATATACGTATACGTTTATCATATACAGTATGATAAATATTTATGAGCGAATGGATCCGCCAGTGGGAATCAATCAATCAATCAGTCAGAGAAACAGGACTTCCTGTCAATCAAAGTGATGGCAGTGAGAGACAGGAAAGGAAAGATGAGAGGAAAGGGTGAAGGAAAGACAGATAACAACAGAGAGCAGTCTGAAAGCAGTGGTTCTGGCTTACCTGCTGGGTGGCATTCAACAGTGAAATTGCACAGAGGATGAGCCTGTAATACTCCCAGGATTTACATTTTCACTCTCATACGCCCTGCATGCTGAGCAGAACACTTCAATTACACACCAGGGATTTTCTCTCTAATTTGTCTCTCTTTGTTTTAACAGTCAACAGCCCACAAAGGCTTCCTGAATGTTTCTCCTTCTTGCATCACATCAAAAAGTTTCCTCATCAGTGGCTTGGAGAAACTCTCCAACCTCCTACCTCGTCTCGTACAGCGTAAGGCTATCATGGTATGGCACCATCTCCTCAGGTGTGTGGAGCAGCTCCTGTTGGCAGGATCATGTTGTCTTTCTGCCCTCCGGTGGTTAAAAATAGCACTATCCAGCTTTAAATTTTACTCTTTGAAATACAACATAAGCAAGCTGAAGATGCTTTAAAGATCCAAACTGTCATAGGTGTATTTATCTGTTTTATGCTAACCTGAGCTAAATGCATGCTAGCTGTAGCCCCTTACAAAAGAGTGGTGATAATCTTCAACTCTCAGCAAGAATTGAAATGTGAATACTCTGTAATGTAAAAAAACAAAATAATAAACCTGTGTCCTTTATTCAACCTTTGACCTGGAACATGTGACACTAAATATACACTCATTGGCCATTTTATTAGGTACACGCTGCCAGTAAAAGTTTGGACACCTCTTTCCTTCAGAACTGCCTTCATTCAGATTTGTCAGCTGCTCATCTATGATGAGAATCTCTGTTCCTCCACATCTTAAAGGATCTGTTGGATTGAGATCTGGTGACTGTGGAGATTACTGGAGTCCAGTGAACTCTTTGTCATGTTCTAGAAACCAGTTTGAGATGATCTGAGCTTTATGATATGGAGCATTATCCTGCAGGAAGTAGCCAGTGGTCATAAAGGGATGGACATGGTCAGTAACAATACTCAGGTAGACTGTAGTGTTTAACCATGCTCAGTTGGTACTAAAGAAAATATCCCCCAGCATTAGACCAGCAGCAGCCTGAACTGTTGATATAAGATCCATGCTTTCATGGTGTTTCCTCCAAACTGTGACCATCTACCATCTGAATGTTCAGCTGAAATGGTGACTGGTCAGACCAGGCAACGTTTCTCCATCTTCTACTGTCCGGTTGTGGTGATCCTGTGTGAACTGTAGCCTCAGTTTCCTGTTCTTAGCTGACAGGAGTGGATCCAGGTGTGCTCTTCTTCTGCTGCTCTAGTCCATCTTCTTCAAGGTTCAGTGTTGAGCTTCACAGTGGTTATTTCACTTCCTGTTGTCTTTCTATCATCTCCAACCAGTCTGTCCATCCTCCTGTGACCTCTCACACCAACAAGGCATTTTATTCACTGGATATTTCCTCTTTTCTGGATCATTCTCTGTGAACACTAGAGATGGCTGTAGTGAAAAACCCAGTAGATCAACAGTTTCTGAAATACAACATGCCTAATACAGTGGCCTGTGAGTATAAACAACCCTCTCTGTCTTATTTTTTTCTGAACAAAATGTAAAGGCTTTCATTTCATAAAGATACAAGTTGTAAATGTAAAGATGAAATAGTTTTTCTCAGTCCAGCAGTCGGAGCTGGACTCACTGTGACCTTATTCCCATCAGATCTCTTGTCCCCAGCATTTGTCAGCATATAGAGGTCCTGTCCTGCAGACTCTTTCCTCCTCAGTGCCCTTCCCTCCACTCATGCTGCATACAGTAAATTTAATCCTAACAACCCCTCACACACAGACGCCTCATCTCAACCGCTCCTTCCCATTTCGCCCAGTTGCCAGCCTCTCCCAAGGCCATTTCCAGGACAGAGCAGTGCCATCCAAAAAAAAAAGCACTGGGAGGGTAATTTGTCTTAAGCTCTGCTACTCTTTCTAGCAGAGGAAGGAGCTCAAGCGGTGGAGGATAATAAGAAGCCTTCCAGCTGTAATCCTGCGGAGGGTAAAGCGCAGCAGACCCAGTGAATCATCCCCTAATGCGGAGTGGAAAAACACACTCGGCTCTGCTGGAAGCTCAGGACTGAAAAGAAAGGCAGACTCACAGCCCTGGGAGGGAGAGCAGGTCCAACCCATTTGACATGTGGAGTTAGAGCGAAACATATATACAGACCAAATCACTGCTGGGCTTTCTCCCCTGATCCTCTTCTTATCTCCCTCTGTCTCCTCCAGCCCAACACCTCTTTCTCTCTTATAAATGTCCTCCATGTCTTTCATTCCCTCTCTCCTCCCTCACTAGTCTCTTTCTCTCCTTCATCTTTGTCTTTCCCTCCTCATCCTCCTCTCAGCCCAGCTCATGAGTGCAGTGATGGGTTATTCCAGCTTTATCTCTATAAGCTGCAGCAGAACATGACTTTTTGCAGTCAGAGTCTTTGCCAGGCCTTTTCTTAGCGACGTGTCGTAGCTTTACAGTAACTTGACGCTCTGCTGCAGATGTTAATACATATAACTTTACTTCTTGAGCAGTAATCTGCTTATTTATTTTGTTTTCATCTTTCTGTTGGAACGTGTGTTAACCTCTACAGCATGTTGTGGGGCTAACATGGTTTCTGTTGTATGGTCTTTTATTGTATTGAAACATTTGGTCTGGGTGAGTTTTCAAAATGAGTTATTTTGCACATTTACTGCTCAGAGGTTATATCACCAATTCCTATTTGAATTGGGCTTCTATACCATGACTCAGGACTGGTTTTCACTCTAAATAATGTTTTTTTTTAATGTTTTTTTTTTCCAGCTGTTTTCCAGATGAATTTTCTCTGATTCACATGTTGATTCTGACACTTTAGGAACAAACTCACAGTTGCTTGTGTCACAGGTGACCAAAATGATTCATTCAGCCCTTGTAGTTGTTAAGATATATCCTACTACTAGGAAGAGATTCACAGGTGGAAACAATTTGGATGAGGGAGACGATCACAAGACTCACAAGAGTCAATTGATCTGAAATGAGAGGAAAGGTCTGAACTGCAAAGTAAAACAGGGAATGAGAAGACAAAAGGGATAATGTGAATGATGAGACAGGACAAAAAGCAAAATACTTTAAATGAATGACTAAATAAATCATAAAGCATGTGACCTGGACATCCACAGAGGAGACTGACAGATAAAACCATGAGGCTATATAGAAATTAAGTTTTCTATTTGGTTTTCCTTCATTTGAGGTTTAACAGGCGCTCTTTTAATTAGCATCCACCAGCTGTTTATCATAATGAACCAGATCCTAGTATTTGCATAACAGCAGTGGGTGGAAAACACACATTAACTTCCATTTTCTCTTATCAGTTTTCTGGAGGTCCAGTTGAAATGTTCTCTACATTTGGATGGAGCTTGAACAGATTATAGCTACTTTAGACAAGACAGAACATACTGCTGCTGTCTAATTTCAGTGCAGGAATTTAATTTATATGATATTTTCCTGTAATTATATGGTACAACAGTATTTATTTAAAGAACCTGTAAAATAAGCAGTACTAATTTACATTTACTGTAATAGTTGAAAATATGAAATATAACTTGGATTTATACTGTAAAATCTTATCTAAATTTTAGTTGGTTTATTCATGTTTGTGCAGTTGTCATCATCAGTCCCATCACCGTCCAGCAGTATCACTAATGCTAACAGTTAGCTCATCCTTTCTTTACTCCACAAGTAAAAGATTTCCAAACAAGACCTGCTGTGATACTTTAGTTTGTTTTTTTAATTAACAAGTGATAATAAAGAAATCTGCCTCGTATTATTTTATGGATCCCTTTCAATTGAAACATTTTATTTCCTGGAGCCTCATAAAAGAGCCAATAATCAAAAGCAGCATCAGAGCATGCCTCGTACCTCCAGAATAAAACAAGAGAAAGAGGGAGAGCGCACTGAGGATCCTATGCAGGCGGAGATGACACTAACAGAGGAACACGCAGACATGTTCTGCTTTGTGATATAGAATTATTCAAGGCTTGGGAGACTTTTTTTTCTTTTCTCTGCACTTCAGAATATTTTTTGATCCTGTGAGATTCGTCTCAGTCCTGCGTGCTTTGCACAATTTATTGTTACGGTGACAGACACCTTCGTCTTGGAGCCTGCATGTGAATTCTTAACTACATTTGTCAAAGGCAATGGATTGAAGAGAGGAAGCGAAAAAAACAAAATCCCCTTCACTTCCTCCCTTATCCTTCTTGCAATGACCAATTTGTCCTTCATCCCAGGAGGAGAACCCAGTGCTTCTTTCTGCTTGGAAAAAGAAAAAGAAAAGTGAAGCATGATAACACAAACTGGAGCTGACAAATTGGACTTGGCACACAGTGTATTAGGTATCCGGGACCCATCCAATGAATGCCACTTTCTACAGATAGAAAACCAGTGAGGGGACAGGATGGGACGTGATGGAGGAGCATTTGAGAGCAGATTGTTATGAAGCGTTTGTCAAATCAGAGCTGCACTGGGATATGACCACAACACTGTGATAGTGTTCTTATTGAGCTGCCAATCCAGTGAATCCCAGCAGGACGCTTTGTTTACCAGCCGTCTTTATTGTGTCAGACTGCAGAGACTGAGTGTGTGGATGTGACTCCTTCCAGAGAGATATCACACGTTTGTGGGGGTTAAATAAATCCATCTGTGTTAGAGTCTTTACTGGCAGTTTTTTCTCGACAGGTTTCTGTTACAGAATTGAATAACAGGACATGTTGTATTATTGCCTATCAGTTTTCATCCTGAAACAATTTTTTTAACCTGAACATTATTAAAAGGGAAACTCCCCACGATTATAGGAAAAAAAAAATAAACAGCAATTTTGTATCCTTGTACTTTGAATCCTAAAAACGATGAATGGATGATGTATTGCTGAGCTGAATTTTGAGCTCATTCATTCATTCTTAATGAGAGTCCATATCTTAATTCAGATTTATAGGCCTGAATAGATAAAGTAATCAAAAATAAACACTGTGTTGTATATATAGTATATATTTTTGTAACTTGTTAATCATCTTCCTACCCTGACCTTTATGTGAGTTTGTGGAGAAAATACAGACATCATCAAAATAATCAGCTTGGGACGAATTAAACCACCTGTGAAGGTCAATCTTGTCCCCAGCAGATAATTTCACTGAACGACTGCTAACCAGTAAAATCAGCAAGTTGAATTACATACTGTATGCTCTCAGCGCTCCACAGCACGTGATGGTCTGTCTCTGGAGGCTAAAGCCACCTAACATATGGCTGTGGACAGACATGCAAACTATGCATCCGGTCACGCACACTTTGAAGCCCAGCTGTGCTCAACTTCTGCAGTCAAAGCACATTTTGTGAACGGCACGAACACACGTGTAACGCACTTTAGTTAATGGCAACATCATGGCAATAAAGTGTGCAAAGTATCAGGTTTCTTAAATGAATGTTTACATGCATTTGCCCAGTTTCTAAATGGTAAATTAAAACGATGGTAACTTTAAACTAATTTTGCTTCAATCAGCACAGAATGTGCATGACTAATTTTTTATTGTGGCCACATGTTGGATGAGAGAAGTGTGTGTCAGCTACACCAGGTCACCAGAGCTTCACCCTAAAGTAAATAAATGAATATGTATTTGTAAAAACAGAGACGTTTCCCTTTCTTTGTGCCTTTCATTTACACACAAACAGCGATTTCACCTCTGAATACAATTCTTTCTAAAAACTCCAGCAAAAGTGGAGATTTAGGTATTCCGGGTAGCAATAGCATTTCTGTTGGTGCACACACTTTTTACGTGTTTGCATTTGCAAATACAGCTCCTCTAATATGTAGAGGAGCAGAGACGTATTAGGGCTCGTGGTAACAGGAAGTTGCTCGTGTCGCTGTTTGTCGGCTTCTGACTGGCTTGCATGGCTTTCTCCTTCTTCCTACACTGCTGCCCATGGGCTTGGCATAGTTATGATGGCTCTCTACAGTCTATTTATGCATGGTTAATGTTAATGGAAACTTTCTGGAAAACTATGATGTGTGCACAATGTTATTTTGGAAGACAGGGAAGGAAATATTTGTTTATCAAAACACCCTGCTATGTGCAAACGTAGCCTAAGAAACACAGTAGTGGAAGCTAGACCAAGAACTCGATGGTGAAGAAGAGAAACTATCACAGAACAGGAAGGAACATCATCAAAAGATTTGCTCATTCTGCTCTAACCTTTCACAATAAAAGCCCCACACATGCGGTAGTCGATACACTGAATTATGGATTGACTCAACAAACAGCTCGTCAGTTTATTTGTTCTGGTGCTCCTCACAGATCTGACATCCACCCACTCTCTGAGGCTCTGTGTGCTGACATTTTCTGGCAAAGACAAGTTATGTTTTGGTAATTTAGTTACCAGCAAATGCACAACATAATAGTCAAAGTAGCAACAAAAAGTAATTTTAATATAAAAAATAAGCAACAAAACACACCCAGCAAGGCTTGGCAACTATGAAAGTATAGAAAACAGACTAAAGAAACAGCAAAAGATGCTCATAGGGAGGATAATTCTGGCAAACTCAAATTGACTCGAAGGAGGTACTCTACTGAGAAGAGAAACAACAGACAGCACTCTCTAGGAGGAAGCAAAAGGACGAAAGGATCTACAAAGAAACATCTTGAGAGAATCTAACAAACAGAGAGAAAATAACACAAAGCAGACCCAACGAGCTGGTAGAGGAGAAGGAGGAGACGTCACTAAACATGAGGAGGGGATTCACAGGTGGAGACCATCAGGGCGGATCAGACGATCACCAGACACAGGAAGACATGATGGCCTGAAGTAAGGAGGATACATGTTAACTACAAAATAAAACCAGGTGACGCCAGCAAACATGAAAAGACAGGACAACAAAACTAACTTAACTTTTCAAAACTGGCGAGACATGACACAAACAACATTTACATTATTATCAGTTGACATTTCTTCACTGCCGTCTGTCCAATTAGTGTTCAGCAGTGTGTGTGTGTGTGTGTGTGTGTGTGTGCGTTTCCTACCTGTGTTTGGCATTTTGAAAAATCAATATTGGAGTCTCGTCGGGGAGTGCCGAACATCTGTTTCACACATCTGGAGCACAAATGAAGGCTCATTTTAGTTTATATGTTAAAGTATCTCATCTTGTTTCATCAGAAAAGCACTTCATTACATTATTATCAGACTTGTGACAGCTAATGGGAATATGAGGAAGCTCAGATGTGATGTAAGATGGGAGCGTTTCAGAGGTCAGTCATGACACGTCCTCAGGTGGGGCTTTGAAGGGCGAGCAGCACCTCGGGCAACACTGTTAGAGCGAGGGATGAAGGAGAGCGAGGGCCTGTCATAATCAGTCCACGATCACTTGTGAGAAAGCTCGGCCTGTGCTTGATGCATCACGGAGCTGCCAGCATGCATCACTCAGCAACACACTTCACTGAGATCCAGCCATGAGAGTGAGGAGCAGCTGCCTCCGCATGGTTCTACCTGCCGGCTACCTAATCTGCTGAGTCCTGTCTGACAGCACAGATTGTGACTTTGTGACACTGTAACCTAAAGAGGGTGGCACGGTGGTGTAGTGGTTAGCACTGTCACCTCGCAGCGAGAAGGTACCAGGTTCGAATCCCAGCCCGGGGCCTTTCTGTGTGGAGTTTGCATGTTCTCCTCATGTCTGTGTGGGTTCTCTTCTGGTACTCCTTCAGTACCATCAGTCTTCAGTTCATCACAGGACACATAGAGACAGACAACCACTCACATTCACACCTACGGCCAATTTAAATTAGCCAGTGAACCTAATCCCCATGCATGTTTTTGGATAGTGGGAGGAAGCCCAGAAGAGAAGTATTGGATGGTATGCTTCCTGAAAAATATCAGATTCTTCAGGTTACATCCATCCATTTTCTACCACTTATCCTCACATAGGGACTTTGGAGGGGCTGGAGCCTATCCCAGCTGTCTTAGGGTGAAAGGCAGGGTACACGCTGGACAAGTCTCCAACAAGAAATTCAGCCTATGCATGTACACAAGTTTGAATGTTGAAAAAAATTGAATGTAGCTGAACTCTTTAAAGCACACATGGTGTAGAATGAAATGCATAAAGCTTAAAATGTGTTATCATGACGTGTGGGAGGTCCTTACAAATTATACTTTTTTCCCAAGAGATCAGGTTAATCTGACCCATATTTACTTTTTCCTGGAGAGAGAAGTGAAGCTGTTCACCTCTGACTCTCTGTGTCACGGCCTCCTGGCTGAACCCCAGCGACAAATCTGAGGAGAAACAAAGTGCTGCATGCTCCTCTGCTGGTACTAAGTACTGGATGTACAGTAGCTCTCATTATATTTCCATTCTGAAAGCGGTCTAAATTATTTGTGACCTTTATTTCCACCCAGGAGGAGACAGCAGCACACGTTCAACTTATTCCCTTCTCTGACCATCAAGGATTTTACTGAAGGGCACTTCATCACTTTATACAGTTGAATCACCTTGAAAGTCCAGTCAAAAGTATCCAGCATGCATCAGGATGGAAGCGGATTTGGGTGGACAGAAGATGGTGCATCATGAGAAAGCAGCATGTCGGACCACAGAAAGCAGAATCGTGCATAATCCCTGGATTAAGCACATTTGTTTTGAGCTGAGTATGACCTCCTTTAATCCGTCATGCCGCCTCTCCAGCCTCCCTGGTGCATTCATTAAGGCCGAAAGGCGTAAACAGATCGATGGCAGGTAGAAATGAAGCCTCAAACATGGCCAAATGCAGTCCCTGCTTCCATGTTAAAACACCACTCACAAGTATCATCCAGGCTGAATCCTCCACATTAAATCAAATAATTATCATCTGCAGCTGTATGCCCAACATGAGAGAGGTGGTGAACTGAGGCCAACTTGTAGAAATGAAATACGAGAGACATTATGATCCATATAACGATGACTCATTTCACTTCATATCAAACATCACTTATAGATCCACTATCATAAATATTTTGTATTACAGACACAGTCAACCTTTTTTAATATAGCCCAACATTAGTGGATATTTAATTGTTTTATTTGCTTTTCTTCGCTACTTTTCTCTCGTTGTTTTGGTTTTCTTGTGTATATTTTCTGTAAGTAATAATTTTGCACATTTGTGCTGTTTACTACTGTTATCCAACAGTAAATCATATTGTGAGTTTTGCTCCCTACTAGTGGTCAGGTGAATATTGCAGCTTCATTGTGTAATTTATAAAATCATACACAATTATTTTTCATCATCTTTATTATTTTGTCATGACCTTTGGGTTACATTTTGGAGACACTGCTTTAGCTGATTGTTTCCTCTTTTTTCCTTATCTTTCAGGGCATGCACGCAGACTATTTGCTGCACTCTCTCCTGTTCAGATCAAAGGATAATTACAGGCTTGTCAGGCAGTCTTGAAATAGTATTCATGTTTTAAAAGGAGGAAACTCATAAATGCACATTTCCTGCATTCCAGTGGAGAGAACTGCTCAGAGGAACACTTGTCCCCCTGAAAGTGAGGTCACGTCTAACTCCTTCTGCCTTATGACATTTTAAAATAACCCTTTTAAATGTGTTATTTAATTTATGAAAGGGATCTATGGGCAAGCTGGGATTCTTGCTGCAGAATATTTTACATTTTCATTAGCAACATCCAAAACAAAACATACGCATCACTTTTTATCCTGGTGGGCGATGTAATTCAAAAGCACAGCCAGAGTCTGAAATTAATTCAACATCGAACATCATTCAAATTTGTCTTTGATGGACAAATGAAAAATCTGAGACGTCGTTTATCTCCAAAAATGCTGCTATTTTATTCCTGGTGCAGTTGATGATAAATATACACTATTGAATTCAAAGACAAATTCAAAATATTACAACTCTTTAATGAGGTCAGATATTTTCATTCAGGAAGACACACACACACAGGAATGATTTGTGTCCAAAAGCGTTCCTGAATTATTGTGTCACTGTGTGTGACTGTGTGTACTTCGATTACATTGTGGGGACTCGTCCTCCTTCAGGTCCCCACTAGGTTTTATGTTTCCCATTCTATATCTTAACGTCTTTTGGATAAAAGGAATAACATGCAATAATTCCACACTAAAATGTCTAATGGCTCTACCTGTCTATATATATACATATTTTAGTAATGTACTACATTTTTCAAAATGTTTCTGTTAATGGTAAATAAATTGTAGTAAAATTTTACCACAATTACAGTATTATAAAGTGTTATCAACATTTTTGGTGAGAAATAAGCAATACAGTAACATATTTGATCAGTGCTACTCTAGTTTGACTGTTTGATGGGAATTTGGCAAGCCTGCTGTCCTCAGTTAACTCGCCCTGCCTAGACAGTAATTAGAAAGAGTTTCAGACAACAACTCCCATGATCCCACCCTTCACATCCCTTCATGGCAGAAATGTACACATAGTGTGTTTAAGGTTATTTTTTTAAGATTCAAATCTAAGATGTTTTAAGGCATTTGCCACTGTGTATCTATCTGCCACCTGCATGGTTAAACACCGCTCTGGAGGAGGTGAGTGGGACGTTTTTTCAAGGGCATGAGGAGGGAGCATGCAGACGTGCTGATGACTTTGACGGTGGTGGGATTCGGTGAAAACTACTAGCCTAGCGCTTTCTCCACAACCGATGGATTAGACAAGCTGCAGAGTGGCTGAGAAGAAAAGCTGCCATCTCAAACTGAGCAAGTGCAGGTGTTTGCCTCTGTGTATGTGTGTGCATAATTTTGCTTGTCTGCCTTTATGATTGTGAGCATAAAAAATGCACTGCTTGCAGAAACTGGCTTGCAGGCCTGTGTGATGATGGCACAATAAAGGTTTCCACAGTCAATACTTCAGTGTAGTCCAATCATTTGCACAGGGCCATGCATCGCTGGGAACTATCTGAATCAATAAGTGGGTAAATAAATTAAATTGGTGATGGGACAGTCGAGGAAATACATCAGAAAATAGCAAAAACGCAGGTGAAATGGAGAGAGCTAGCGCTTTGCAGAATTAATTTCAGTTTATACCTCTTTGAACTATCAAAACATGCAGGGCTGTTAAGGGTAGGTGGGTGGGAAAGAGAGAGCAAACTAAATCCAGAACCACATTTCTGATGTAAAAATATGCAAACGCACATTTCTACCACCTGCAGCAAATGTAATCTCCCAATGGCATTGATCAGCACCTTTTATTAGCCCTGTCACCTCTGATGGCAAATAATCTGTGCCACAAATCTAATTAAGAAACCATCTAATTGAGGGTGAAGTGGTTTGCCAGGAGAAAAATACATTTAAGCACTCTCTTGGGACCAGCTGAAGATCAATGTTGTCTACACTGGCTTTGCAAGCTTTTGCTGATTTCAGGAGAAAAGCAGCAAATTTGATATGATGCCATTTAGGGCTATAAATAGTGCAGGAAAACCAAGGCTAGTTGATAAGATGCAGGAAGGAAAAATCTTTAACGGCTCTCAAGAGCAACATTATCCAGGTGATTGTGTCTGTTCTGCAGACAGTCACCAGGTCAAAAAAGGGTAGGAAGATGGTAGAAATGTGGTGTCCACTGGGACGTCTAGTTAAAGAGACTGAAGAGGACAAGGGGACTCCTCTGAGGGACGGTCAGGTCAGAGCAGAGGAGCAGCGATTTGAGTGATTATTGACGCAGTGGGGAAAGAGTTTGCCACTCAGAGTGTCAGGGGTGTCACCTGCCATGTGATGGGCTGAGGAGGAAAGAAATGAGCTCCAGTTTGGACAGAAAAAAACGTGATCCAAAGGCCCATACTGGTGGCTTTGCAGTCTTTAGGCCACTGAGCACACCTCACATATTTTACATTTACTGCTCACCATCGAACGATAAAGCAAATAATCTCTCTTTGTGTTATTCACATATTTCAAGAACCACTCATCAATCAATAAAACACTTGGCAGCTTTATTGCTGGGGACCAAATGGAGTGCTTCATCTAATTTATTGCAAATTAGACAAGCTACACATCCAGTAATAACAAATTTTCAATAAACATGACAAGCCCTCAACTTTTTTAAAAAAACACAGAAAACAATGCACCAGTATTTACAGACCAAATGGACAGATAATGATAAAGTACAGATCGAAACCAGAGAGTAACTTTGGGCAGCTTTGGTCATCTCTGCCACTTCAGCCGTCCAACCACAGAGGAGGAGCTGAGCAAACACCACAAAGACAAGTACCATGCCTACTCACTCGTCTGTCTAAAGTCAGCTCTAGAGCTAAACAATGGTTCTCGCTGAGTGTTTCCTTGTCAACATGAACCCACAGAGACTGATGGAACAGTCCACTCTCTCCCTTCACACAGAGCAAAGGCCACGACAAGTCCTCTACCTTGTGCCAACATTTTTACCTCTGTGGATATTATATATCATAGCAACCAGATAACCACCCACTTTGAGTCTCACAGCTGCTCTTCAGAAACCTACGGCTGATGTTATGGACACTACTTCTATACTTTATACAGTGCACCTGTTGATATAAAAAATGAGGGGAACAAAAAATTCACTGTGGTAGACAGTCTCTGTCAATTTTCTTCTCTGTCGAACAGTTTTGCAGAACAATCTGTGAACTAGAAAAGCACTCAGAGAGCGCAGACCTCCGCCAAGGCAGCATTCTGAGAGAGAGTATACTCCTGCAAGTCCACAACGCCTAAGAGTGAATGTGTTGATTTTGATAAAAATGCAGAAAATATTAATATTTGACTATAAGAATGTATTCTAAGATTATAAATTGACAATTCTTTTCTGGATATTTTGAGACCAGTCCCATTGCTCTAGCTCCTTCCTACATGAAGTTATGGTTAAAAACACATATTTGACCTTGGTGACCTTGACCTTTTACTGATCTTGACCAAACTGAATCAGTGACGTCTGGATTCCTATATTAGTTTATTTACCACATTAGGTGATGATTGGTTGAAAAATGTACACCCTGGAACGTTCAGAAATATGTGATATCTCTAATACGTTACTATGGCGTGACCTTGATGACCTTGAATTGGATCCGATCACCTCCAAAAATGTATCAATTTTAAGTTAGGCTACTTCTAACAAATCCTGAATTTCATCAAAATCCGTCCATAACTTTTTGAGTTATTTTGCAAACCAACAAACAAATAACTAAACAAACCCTGGGGAAAACATAACCTCCTTGGCGGAGGTAGGAAACAGTCTTGGGTCAGTTTGCCAAACCGTTTGCCATACACGCTTGTCAGGAGTGCATGAGTGTGTTCTCTACTGACTGCTTACTGTTGGCTTACCCTCATAGTCATCGGCAGAGACACAGCGTTGACGTTATGAAGGATGAGCGGTCCATCACAAAGACTGACACCAATTGATGATTTACTCTCCAAACCACAAAGGTCACACTGAAACAAGCCACTGAGCTCCTCTGTGGTCTGCAGATCAGAACAGCCTCATGGAAAGAGTCCAAGAGGTGCGTGCACACTCACATTGTTTTGTGCTGTATTTAATCCTATTGTCATATATTGATATATTGCTAGCATGCTGATATTAGTATTTAGCTAAAAGCATTGCGATGTCTAAACACATTTAAAGATCCTTAGTCTTGAAGACTTTGGAGCTGCTCGACTTGGAGAAATTAGAAGCTATGAATGTTTTCCATCAGAGGATTAATCAATTATTAAAAATGTAGAAACATTTTCAGCACTATTGTACTCTTAAAGGACAGAATGTCTTGTGAGAGGAGAGGATGTTAAATGTTACATAAGGGGGCCCAGGAGTGTGTTAAGTTAAACAGAAGCCTGAAGAAAAAACACACTCAATGTACTCTCAAATCCATCTTGTCCTTTTCTTGCCCATCTCCATCTTCATCAATCCAACAATCCCTGCCAACGACTGACAGAGAGTGCTCAGAGAACAGGGCCATTTCTTACACAAGCAATGCTCTCGACTGTCTAAACTCCTAATTAAACCTTCTCTTAACGAGTATCCCTGTGATCCTCGACACCCCTCCTCGAAAGGTAAGAAGACACTGATGGGCTCGGAGAGACAGACGAGGGGGAAATGAAAAACCATGTCTATTAAATCAGTAATTAAGCCGAAGCCGGGGAGTCAATCGAAGAGGTAAAAACCAGAAGAAAAAAAGCAGCGTATGTCAACCGGTGTGATTAAGTCCTTGAAGTGTAATTGCACAAGGGAATCAGGGTATTGTTGGCGTCAGAGAGGGATTTCCAGGAGTGGAGCAGGAGGGAGGGGATAGGAAATGAGTGCATGTACACATTGAGGTCTTGGAGCTCAGGGAGGAAGGAAGCTGGTTTGGGCTAGCCTTGAAGCAAACAATACTTAAGTTCAAAGAATAGCACGGACTGAGCAGAGGAGCCCAGTGCTGGCCATTGATAAAGAGTACCATCTGTTGTTTATATACTCAGTACCTTGTGGGCATCATCTGTGGAGAAAATGAGACAAACACATGGGAGCCACTACATCCATTCAAATTAAAGCCCTGCTTTTATGCTCGCCTTCCCCTGATGAGCTCTCAGTTACCTCTTAAACTTTTGTGAGCGCTTGTGAATTCTTCTGTGCAGTTAGCAGCATCTCGACTTCTCACACTTGTTTTGCCACACCACATGTGGCCCACTGAGAGCAGAGTGGAGGCTGGAAAACAGAAGAAGCACAGTGAGAAAAGGCCCGCCGCTGAACATTCAGGCCATGTGTTTCTGTGGTGGACGTGCAGGACGTTAAGAAGCAGGAGCGACGTGACAATCGTCATTTCCTGAGCTGACTGAAAACAAGATGGATATCTCAAATGCACTTTGGCACATTCAAATATTCATGCATTAAGTGCAAAAATAATTGAGGTTTTGACCCTGTTACACAGTTATCCAGCTATCACTGCATCAAATCATCATGAATATGTTAGGTAAGAAAGGCTTGCTCTGGCATGGAAACATTTTGATCCAGACAGTTTGTTTATCACATGCAGCACTGCTGGAAACAGTGGTATACCATGTCTTGAGGTGAGAGGGGAGCTTTGATTTTGACCTTTTTTTCCATCTGTCTCCTGTGAGTTTATGAAAGTTAAATCATCTCTTAAATCAAGGTATTCTGTACAGTCTCACTCTGTTGAACTCACTGCTCACTTGATATATTTTTCTTTTTATCCTGTGATGTTGTGATATATGGTGGCATTTATCAGGGCATGCACATGTTTTGTAAATGATTTATCTTGTTGTCCCTTGTCCTCCATCTCTCTACATTAACAAATCATTCATACTCACTGTCCAAATCCCAGCGACTAGTGACCACTGGCTTACCTGGCTAGAGCCGAAGCGCATTAAATATGTTATACTTGAATGTGGTGAACGTGGTTGTGACAAGGCTTTTTGCACTGTGATGATTCACGATCATCAAGGTCAAATGAAATGTCATGCCATAGTAATGTATGGGAGATTTTACATATTTATGAACGCTCCAGGGTGTACAATTTTCAGCCAATCATCACCTAATTTGATAAATAAACTAATATAGGAATCCAGAAGTCACTGTTTGGTCAAGATCAGTAAAAGGTCAAGGTCACCAAGGTCAAATATGCATTTTTAACCTTAACTTCATGTAGGAAGGAGCTAGAGCAATGCAACTGGTCTCAAAATATCCGGAAAAGAATTCTCAAATTATATTTGCAAATTTTTACTGGTATTTTGGTCTTCTTTGAAAATTCAAATTCAAATGTGACAAAATATGTAAATTCCTGTAAATTTCTCTGTGAGATGAATAAAGTGTCTATCTATCCATCTATCTATCTATCTATATGAAATAGAGAAAAAATAAATAAAAAGTACAGGATATTAATGTGAATACAATGTTAAATGTGGGTTTCAAGGTGCATCAAAATCAACACATTCACTCTTAGGCGTTGTGGGCTTGCAGGAGTATCAGAATGCTGCCTTGGTCTGCACTCTCTGAGTGCTTTTCTAGTTAAAATAGTAATTATTCATTTTTAAATAGTGACTCAAAATGTTTCTACATTCATGCCAGCATTTCTTACAAGTCTGTGGCATTTTTAATTCAATTTGGAAGGATACTCATTCACTCTAACTATTTAAATTACCATGAAACCAAACTGTATTCTAGTGGTGGGAGTTAAAATCAACATGATAAAACAGCCTTGAGGTTCAGTTTGCCAAAGACTGCTTTAAGTACATTGAATCCAAAGTGTTTGAAATGGCGATGCAGCAAGTTGTTCAGGCACAAAGTTCAGAAATGTGAACCGTTCTCAATCAAGCCTTCAATGGGTACTGGCTTCCAGAGAAAGATTAGTTTCTGAATTTCATGAGCGTGGGATTGATTGGAAATGTTCTCCTGCACGATGGACGCTGACAAAATGCTAATGAGGGACGTTGGATCCTGAAAACCCACCAGCCATCAGTTACTGTGCAGAACGAGGGTCAGGTGTATGCAAACGCACCCCCTCACACATACACACATACACGCTAATTAACCTGTCATTATGTGCACCAAAGGAACAATCACATGAGTAAGAGAATTGATTTTCCTTCTCGTCTGTATGCTGAATTTGCAGACTAAATGAGGGTCATTTTCTTTTGCTGTCATATTTCAATTTGTTCAATCATCTCAGGTGTGACCACAGCTCACACAGGCACCAGGACTCACACATGGACATGCACATTATTAATCACCATTTCAGTGCTGAAAAATCTTCTGCATACAACCACAATGTAATTAACATTAAACCCAGAGGAAATGAAATGAATTATGTTAATGATGGGAAGTGTGTAATGTTTTTGTGCAACTATTAAATATATTAAAAGTATATATATATATATATATATATTTATTTTTTTTGTGCTAGTTGTGGTCTGTTAATGCAAAACCTCAAGTTAGTAGTAAAAGCTACTTTCCAACACTGGCTGTAAACATTGCAACTCCAGTCTCCTTCTCCCTGAAATCCAAAAAGAAAATGTTGTGCTTCATCCTCTGCTTGTCTTATAAAAGGAGGTTCCAGGTCAGACTCCTCCATCTTTGTGAATGTTGTCCTCTAATCCTTTCAAATATTTAAGTTTTCAGCTGCCTGACATACTGTAGGAGTGTTCTCTGAAAAACTGATATTGCTTTTATTCACTCCGTTGCACAGTGTCACCCAACACTGCCTCCTACAAATAGGAAGCATAACCTTTTTTTCCAACAGAGGAAAGTCTCATCTGCCGCCAGGCTTAAACAGATGACAGCGTCCCGAGCTTATGCCAAGAATCCATGATACATCCTCGAGAGCGCTCACATAATACAGTTTCTGTGACAAACCTGCCCTTTAATACTGTGTGAATTTCTGACTTCCTGACTTGAGTAAAAGACACTGATAATCAGCCATGCAGGTGAAAATTACAAAACTTTAGCAAGATATTTTACAGTCTTTAAACTTATCTGATGGGTAGAAAAGTCACTACATTAGAGGATAGAGATGCACTCAGTCTAAAATGTGTTGCAGGATGTAGCTGCTGTGTGTAAACGTATGCCAGAGCTGCACTGTCAAAAAGAACCTTTCACAATAACAAGCACTCCTTACACATATACACTTTATTATTTTCTTTGCTGCATGGATTCTTATTTAAAGAAATTGAAAACAGTATGGAAATTTTAAGAGAGTTTTTGTTTTTGCTGTGTGGGAAGAGTTGTAGTGAGTCACTACGGGTCTTTGTGGTGCATTATTTTCTGCCTCAGCGTACAAGCAAAACCTAGTCACTAACATCCGGAGAGTACTTTAGCTGTGAATACTGACAACAACAAACATTAGCGACAGAAACAGAAAACTGCAAAGGAAGTAAAATACTTGGATGACAGTGGCGGAAGAAGTACTCAGATCCTTTGAAAAATAGAAATATCACCGTCTAAAAAGAGAGTGGAGGAGAAATGAGCAGGATGCAGTCTGTAACTCACTTCTTGATGCCACCAAATCACACACACTGCACCTTTAAGCCAAAGTATAAAAATCTTATCAGTAAAATGTACTTAAAAACGTCAAAAGTAACAGCAATGACTCCTTTCAGGGTGATTTTTTTTATTATAGCATATTATATTATTGTGTTGTTATGTTGCCAGATCAGTTTTTTGTTGCATTAGCAACGATTATTTTGGTTTATCTGGAGGCTGCATGCTACTGCTATCCAGTGCCGTTCTGTTCTTCACGCATTGTCATTAACTTTAAGTTCATTAGCATTAGTATTTATCAAAATATGTTTAGTTAATCCAAAAATTTCTTGCTTACTTTTAAGACTTTTTTAAGTGACACTACTTTGTCCTTGTGTTTTTATGTCTTAAGTCATAAAAAAATGAATGAATCAATCCAACAATGACTGTCCTCTATGCATTTATCCATTCATCCGTGTCGATAGGAGCTGTTAGATGAAGCGTATGGATAGATATATCCCATGATGCACTAGGTCCATTTATGAACGCTGTGCTGCTGTGTGCATAAGAGTGCAGAGCTCTGGAGCCATGCGCAAAAGAATAACACAGTGTCCAGCCCATCCCAGCAGTGTGAGATCACTTATTCTGCACAGTGAAGATGAAAGAACCAGGACATCTTTTTATTCAAAGTATCCAATGATATTCCAAACACTTGCATCCATCCCAAAGCAAGTTACCTTCCTTATTATAAACCAAAGTTTTGAAATTGCACAGTGTGTGGTCTCTATACAGTGACAGTGCACTTTTATTGTGGGACTTATAGGGGCTCTCACACAATCTCAGCCATTTACTGATTCCTTATTTTTTCTTTTTTGTTTTCTTTTCTAATTTTCATGGTCATACAACTATTTACACATTCACCCTGTGACGTCACTACAGTACACTACTACACTATGGTCCAGTTTGTCCAGAGAAAATGAACGCTTAGAGAGACTGTCCTGAGGACAAAATACTACAAATTTGAGCCTTAAAGCAAGTAATACATCTTGAAGTATGCATGTGTGTCCTTGATTAATAAGCAGCACATTTATTTGAAATAAGCAGAATGACCATGGAAACATCCTCCAAATAAATGCTGCATTCATGATATAACCTGAAAAGTGAGGTCCTTTTATTGATGCGCTTGAAATAAAAGCTATTCTGTGGTCATTAAAGTAAAGAAGCCTTCATTAAGAGTGAAAAAGGGCGGCTGGTTGTGGCAGTGCAGTCCATGATGAGTGAGCTGCCACTGCTGTCTGTGAGGAACTGAGGTGCTTGCTGCAGCAAAGTCGACTGCAATTGGTCCCTGGAGAGTGTTAATTACCTCCCTGACACTCTATCAATACATATTTGAGAAGAAAAGAGGTTCCTGGGGGTAAACAAAGAGAGCTTGCTTTCCACTGAGTTCACTCAACCATGAAATATGGAACTTCGATAAATCAAGGAAGGTGACAAGGATTGAGCTTTTTTCTTTTAGCAGAATCCATTTCTTAAAAAAAAACATGTATTTCTCTACAGATGGATGTTTATGTTAAAGATGAAAAATAAAATGAAGACTGCTGGAGTTGTTCAGGTTCAGAGCGTTTGCTTTAATAGTTCACCAAAAACAGTGGCTGCTTGTGTCATCAACCATTCAACCCGACACGAACAGGAAAGTACAACAGGAACTTCACTGCATTTTTTTTTTTTTTTTTTTTTTAACAAAGACCCGGGCACAAAAATGACAAACATCCTTTTCTTTTTTTATCACTCTTTAAGTTTCTGTAAAAAATGTTAAGTGATGTGAAGAAGAAAAAAAACACTCATAGGACAGGAAGGAGATTCAGAGACGTGTTATTCTCTCAAATCACAGGAAAATGTCAGTTGAAAAGGTTGAATTATGACAGGAACAGACCTTTATGGTAAAGATCAGACCATTCTGTCTCATTCTTTGTGATCTTTTATTGAAGAATGTTTAATTTAACAGGTGAAAAATATGAAAAGTCGTGTAGCCGAAAGCCAAATTGGTTTTGTGCATGACAGCATTTTTACAGTGTTTGATGGGATATTACCGCCTCAAGATCAATAATCTCATACATCAGCAGTGTACAGACACCGTAAGGGTGAAAACACAAGGTGCATACATCACGTGCACTGCCTCATTCATGATGGATTGGCAGAGGGAAAGGACTACAGACAGGTTCATTTATCATGAAGGGAGTGAACCCAGTGTGTGGATAATCACCAAGCACTGTTGGTGCTGTTAATACTGGATTGTGTTTGCAAATGTCCAACTTAACTAGTTATTTCAACTAAAACTCACAAATTTAATCTCTACAAAATGCCTGAAATTAAAGCAACTGCACTTTTCTTTCTTTAAGTTACAACAGATGGTTTTTGCAGCGTTCTGCTAGCATGACATGTGACCCAGTCTGAGGTTGACCGCTGTGGAAGAAGGTCGTAGGAGACATCTTGTGAACATGTCCAACAGCTGATATGGAGTCTGTGTGTCAGAAATCTCCCAGCAACCACATCCGGTGTGGCCACAGAGGTCAATTGAAAATATGGCAAAAATGACAAAAACAAATATGAAAAACAGAGGACATGGTTGTGATATGAGGCTCCACTCCTGTGCCAAATTCAGATTCAGCTAGATGGTTTCTAAATGTAAGCGATCTTCATTCTAGTGTGAAAGTGTGGTTGCAACAAGAGTGCAGAGTTATGAAATGAATAGGGCTGTCGAAACAAGATTAATCGGCACTAATTTGAACACCATTCAAAAAATCAAGGAAACTAACAACACAGTCAGAACTAATGATCAAACATGTTGATAAAATTAGATTAACCATCTTTTCTGAATCTGTCCAAGCTTCTCCTGAAATTCAGCAAACAAATAATCCACCAAAGAGCATCGTTAAAGGATTAATTTGTAATGTGAAATGGGCGAAAAGGAAAAGAGAAAGAGACATTCTTGACACAGTGCTTATTAGAGCTAATGTGGTGTCGCTCTGGTTTTAACAGCTTATATTATTATGTAATATAATTATATTACATAATAATATAATAATATAATATATATATAATATATAATATAATATAATATAATAATATAATATATATATAATATATAATATAATATAATATAATAATATAATATATATTATATATTAAATGCGTTACCTTCAACAGCCCTAGAAATGAATAAGCTAATATTAGCTTAACAGAACTGATCATGGTTTCATTTGTACTTAGTTTCACACTCTCTTGCTATGCAGATATGCAGGTCTAATTTGTCCAGGTTTGGATAAATCAGTCTATACCTGAGACAAAATGAGTTTCAACATAATTCAAAAGCAACGACTCTTTGTAGAAACATTGTCTTTCTGATTAACAAAGAAAGTACAGTAATGTCCACTGTATTGTGCTGGTGGCAGATATCGCAAATCCTCAGCGGGGCATGTGTGTAGCGTAATATCCCAAGATACACAATTAAAACTGTGTCGAGCAATCATCTGATACTTTTCTTCTTCTTCCATTCTTTAACTTGGAAAAACAAGCAAGCAATACCATCATAAGATTAAATATTTCTTAGTGCTACTTTCTACTAAGTCATACAATATATATGGTTTATTTTAGGAAATGGCCTAATGAATTGTTATTAATGCTTTATAGATCAATAACACTGTGACACTAACAGACTGTCTACTGGTGCTAAGTGTTGTAACAGAGTTGCAGAACAATTTTTTCATAACACAAAACTTCATACTGATTTATAAAGCATTAAGGCATAGTAAAGCCACCATTTACAACTTATAAAACCAGTATAACATTTGCTCTATAAATATAAATGGCATGTCCCATAGCCTTCGTGGTTGCAGCTCCTGCTGTTGCTATGAGACTATACCGAAACTCCTCTTGAAATGCGGTGCTGCTCAGCTGAACGTTGAAATATTTTTAGCTCCGAACACTCAGTGTGTGTGAATATACTCTAGATATTTCAGCCAATACATAGCATTTTGGTGTAATATACAATTCTTTAAATGAATGCCAAACACGTGTCATATGGGCGTCTTGCCATCTCTTTGTGTCCTGAAGTGTACTGAATGACTAGTTGGACAATTCCATGATCTCAATACTAACAAAGTAAAACATGTCAACAAAGAAAAAGACAGGGAAAGTACAATCATTCTGTACAGGACGAGACTGCAATACAAAAGAGTTCACCCTGTTTGTGTGTACTGTACACTCCATTGTTTTTACTATACAGTAAACAGACAAATTGCTTGCCTCAACATATAAAAGTGAAAAAAGAGAAGCATCCATCTGTGCGGATGCGAGAGATATTCAAGAGCACATAAATCGATGCGGCCATCATTAGCTGGAACCCTGCAGCTCACACCCACTCTTGACCTGATAGTGACCCATCGATGGTGTGTGGGCTGCCAGAGAAGGCTTGGTCAAAGCTGGAGAGTCCATCTTCAAAAGACAACGATGGGCTGCAGCTGGGGGTGAAAAGTAGATGGACTGCAAACTAATCAATGAAAGCTAACACACTAAGCATCTGTGGGAAATTGTACAGAAAAAGAAAAACAAAGAAGAACAAGAAGAATGTTAAATTTTTCAGTGCGGTTAGCATATATTAGTTGCACGTAATGCCTGGAAGCAGGAGGGAAAGCTAGCCCGACTCTTCAGAGTCCAAAACTGTAGGTGAGAAAATCTCTAAAGCTCACAAATTACTGCAACATGTTGAGGAGTATTGTTTGCATAATCATTAAAAATTGAGAAAAAATGTTGTGATTTTATGAGGAATCACACTGTAGGCTGTTGTAGCATGTAGCATTAGCATATAGGATGTAACTCAAGTAAAACTGCCTGAAATCAGAAGGAAACAGCTAACCTTGCTCTGTTCAAAGTTAAAACACATGAACAAACATGGCTAAAGCAGTATAAATATTTAAAATACAGAGTTGTGCTTTCTGTGTGCTATAACTACCTTGTGTAGCATGTAGCATCACTCCCCTGGCTGGGAAAAGGAGGAGCTAGCCACGCTTCCAGCCAGAGGAATTATGCTATATGCTACACAAGTTAGCTAGGGGTAGCTAGCATTGCTGTTTTAAAAGTACAATAGAGATAGCTTGGCTTTCAAGCTAATGTAACATCCTTGTTAAATTTGAATTTGTGGTTTTATGAAGGGGGGTCATGTGCTAACTCATGTAGCATGTAGCACATAGCATAGCATTACACTGTTCATAATGCAGGCTGTAGTGGCAATTTGTAAAAAAAAAAAAAAAAAACCAACAACAAACTTTAAAACAAATGGGCTACCAAAAATATAAGAAATAATGAGCCGCTTTTGCACCATGGGCTTGTACTTAACGCAGGAAAAAGAAGTCCAATGTCCATTCCAAGTACTGTGTTTTTTTTCATGGTTTATTTTCCAAAACAAGCAAGCAAACAGAGAACACATGATTCGTGCAGCCTGGTAGAAAACCAAAGGCCCACCTGGTGCATCATGGCCCTAAACTATGAAATATGTTTAACAACCAACAAAAGAAAACAATAACTCTAATCCAAATGAAACATCTGAAATAATCAAACAAATATTGCTTCTAATTAGCAAAACCTTAAGATTGACGAGTAAATAGCTCCTACAGATTACACAAAAGAGATACAACAAATTAATAATTAGTGAGCTTTATAGAAGTGAGCCAGGCTAACTGTTCCCCCTGCTTCCAGTTTATGCTAAGCTAAGCTAATCACTCCTTGTTTCTGGAGCGGCATCTCATCTAATACTTGGACAGAATGGCAATAACGAATTGCCAAGAAAATAATGACCATCTTGCATTGAAAGCCCAAGTGATGTCTTGAAATTTGTTGTGTTGCTCAAACAACAGTCCAAAATCCAATGATACAGTTGATAATTTACAGGGGAAAATACTGAAAAAGTTCAAAACAATACAATAATCAACAAACAATAATCAACAACCTTTGCACCATCTCATCACAACTCCTTACTACCTGTGTTTTTAGTTTAGGCTTGCAATATGTAGCATAAATGAACAATACAATCCATGTCTTGTCTTTTTTTTGACAACAATCCCTTAACCAAGTACATGAAGCCTTTATAGCAACAGTTTGTTTATGAAAACGAACAGGCTGTATGAAAGCAAAAAAAAAAAGGAAAGCTGATTTTGAGTTTCCAAGATGATTGAGACAGGGCCAGACGTGGATCCTGCACAGTTAATTCCTGCACCATCAGAGGACGGAGAGCAGCCAAGTCAGACTCTGTGTACTGCAGCACCAGCTGGAGACACCCCACTTAGGACCTACACTCAGCTAAACAACACTATGATAACTGATGTACTTCTACAAACCACAGACTAAACAGGCAATCCGACGGCTGTGAGTGTGAGTGAGTGTCAGATCGGCCCCCAGCCAAAAACATATCAGCTGGCCAAAAAGATTTCTGGAGTAATTCCCGAAGTGTTCTTTCAGAGTGGCTATGGATGGACAGGAAAAGGGACGAGAGTTTCAGGGCCAGAAAGAGGAAAGTGAGGGTTTATTTCTAGATTTCCATCTTAAGTCAAATCTCCCAAATAAAGCAAATGGGACACTAATGGCAGACCGTTGGTGGATCTCCTCCCAGCCCTCTTATTCTTCTTCACCATCTGTTTCTCCTTACATTGCTCTGTGTTTTCCTTGGATGCCCATGATATGAGTTTAGTCCCCTCTCTCAGCAGAGTCCCGTCCTGAGGAGAGGCAGGGCTAGTGGGGGAATCCAGAGGGGTCCGCAGCAGTCCAAGCAGCCTCCCCTCGCCCTCAACCGCAGGAGATCACAGTGAAGCGTTTTGAGATGCAGGACATGTTGTGCAGCACGATACCCAGGAGGAAGAGCAGCACGCACGCCACCAGGATCACCGTGCACACGCCAGACCACGTGGAGCCTTTACCTCCTCCTCCCACTGGGCCAGTAACTCTCCTCTCGCCTTCGCTGACCTCCAGCCCCATCCCCACCCCCTCCAGGCCCATAGCCAGGCCTAGAGGCTGCTGCTCAGGCACGGTCACCACCGTCACCCCCTTCTGCTGGCTGCCAGGCAGGAAGCGACATCCCAACTCCCCCGGGAGACCCAGCGCCCTCTCCTTGGCAACGGGCAGTGGCAGCATGTAGCAGCCATTGCTGGGGAGGCGGATGAAGACAGGCGTGTGCTCAGAGGCGTGAGGGATGGCGATGACGGTGATGATGTCCGGGTCATCTGGGAGCTGGGAGACAGACAGGCCCGGTGGGAGCTTGGTGACGCCACGGCACCAGGGACAACGAATCTCCTTCTGGCTGCTGCGCATCTGGGTCAAACACACCGAGCAGCATGTGTGTCGGCAATCCAGGAGTTTGGGTCGCCGACGAGGGCTGTAGTAGTTAAAGCAGATCTGGCACTCCAGAATGGAGTCTTGGGAAAGAGTCTCCATTTTTTTAAAGATGGGTTGATGGTCTCTTAGTGTTGTCACTGAGAGAAAACAGCAATTATTTTAGAGGCGGCACATCAAACAGAAATCACACCATCCACCAACGTCCACAGCTTCACAGTGATATCACAGTTCTCTGGTGGCAACATGATCATCCATCTGCAACAGAAGACAAGAGGAAGCCGTGTTCAGGGAAAGATAACAGTAAAAATCTGAGTACCTTCAGGCTGTTCTGATACTGTAAAACAAAGAAAGAGCAACACAAATGTTCTGTGGAGATTAATCAATTTTACTTCGAAAGGAATTTCATGGGGTTATCACAGTGATTTGTTGGTGTGGGAGTTTATTTATGCAACAAAGAGGCCAGTAAAATCATTGGTGAGCAGCCACCATCTTCATCAGATATTAAACCAGCAAATCAAAAGAAGGCTTAATATATCTCAGGAAATCTGGACCTTTTATGGTGCATTTCCACAAGCGCGGTACGATACAGCACAACTTTACACGGTTGTGGCGCTTTTCCACTGGTACCTGGTATCTGGTACTTTTTCATACCTCCTCAGCAGCGCCGAAGCGATACTAAAACGTGACATCAGCCGACTACCTTCCACTGATTGGCCAATGAGTGTCGTCATTGGAAGCATCCGACTAGACTGTAAAAGCCAAGCACAACTCGACCCCACCATTTTTAAAAATGGCAACTGCTTTGCGATTGTTACACGAGAAAATGGGATCGCTTTGATTGTTTAAATAATCAGTTTGGTGTCATCCATTGTTTACAAAAGTAGTTTAGTTCTTCTTCTTCTATCCGGTTTTCTGTGTTGCATGTAAATGCAGTTTTGCAGTGCCGTATGACGACCCCGCCCACGCCAAGGAGATACTTTGAGGTAATCAGTTGTCATGGAAAAGCACCAAAACTGAGCCGTGCCGTGTCGTTACTGTGTAATGGGAAAGTGCCATTAATGTACAGTGAATTTCCCATCTGATCAGAAAGGGGTGCAACAACTTCAATTAAAAATGTCATGTTCACAGCAACTGTATTCTGTCAGTTACTGTTTTATGATTGCAAAATTGGCATTGTCTATAACAGCATCATAAATATCATAACATGGTTTTTCCACATTATTTCTCTCTAACCCTACAACCATTACTGTGCATCTATCATTAAAAAACCAACCCACCAAAAACTGTCCTCTCAAAGACAGGAAAAACAAGCACACAGGGTAGACAAACAACACCCACGTACAAAATGTTTTAACGCTGTGTAGAAAATGTGATTCTCCATGTGGCAGTGTTTTATGAGTACATGTCATGCATGCATCAGGAGATCAGCTTCCCCAGCATTTTTTTATTTAAACAGTTAAACTTGCTAACATGTTGGTCCTTCACCTGTAAATGATGCCAAACACCTCAGAAATATTTACAGCAGGGAGCGAAGACACAGTTCTGATTGAGGCAGGTCCAGAATGATGGACTCATTATCATGTACAGCACTCATCGCACATATCAGCCGCCAGCTGACTGCAGTCGGGGTGAGTTCATGCGACCCATCGCCTCATTTTCTGTGTTAAGTATGGCTAATTCCTTTAATGGTCTCCTCCAGGCCTCAGACGCATAAACAAGTTCTTCCTCCTCCTCCTCCTCCTCCTCTTCCTACTCCTCTTGCATAATCCCATCTACCATGTTAATCCAAGTGGAAGCCGTGATAGTTTTCTTTTACACATGATTAAACCCTGTCAAAATAGCACCACGGAAACAATGAATACCAAACAGGGCCTTGCCAACACTTCCTTTTATTTTTTGCCCAAATTGTCAAGTGTGAAAATTGCTGAGGAGGGAAGATGACTAGATTTTTCTCTTCTTCTCTTCACTGCCATCCCAACAGTGCTGGTGTCCCTCCAGGCATGATGGTGGGTTGACAGTGATAGTCAGGAAGTGAGACAGATGGCGGGTGAGAGATGGAGAGAGAAGAGGTGCTAGAAATGGAAAAAGGTGACCACTGGTTGCCCTGCAACACCGTACATCTCAGTCCTTTATCAGAAACAAGATCTGCAGGCAATTAAAGCCGTCACAGCACCCTGCAGGGACACAAATGTGCCAACGATGACAGATAAGAGTGTTCTCACATCAGGCATGCTCAGAGTCATTTATTCACTCTGGACTCCTTTGGATTGGTTCACTTGGAAAGAGAGAATGATCTAATTCTAATTCCTTGCGCTGTGGTAAAAAACAATAAGACAAAAACCTGAATTGTTTTGAACACATACTATCGATTGATCCTTCAATGTCTAGATCCACTATGTCATTGCAACCGACTAAACCATGCATCCAAGATGCCATTCACAGTAGCCACGTCCTCCAGCTCCTCCTGGTGATCCTACACAGGCCACATAATACATAATCCCTGTGCATGTTCTGAGTCTGCACTGGGGTGTCCTCTGGGTTGCCCTGACTCGAACTGGTTGGTGTCAAACTGAAGTGACTGCTTTCAGAAGAAGAAACAGCAGCTATGCTCCAAACTGTTTCCAAAACTACAGATTCTGCTTTGCTTTAAAGAGTGCACAAAATACTTTTCTTTAGATTCTCACATGGCAAGGTTTGACCTATCCACATTAAACAGTTATATCATCAAAATTCAGTGTTTCTGCTAACATGTCGCATATTCAGTCACAAGTCAGACTCAGGATGATGAGTTTTAGCACTTAGACTGACGTATAGTTGTGTAGCATATTTGATTCTGTAGTCTGTTGTGGTTTTAGTCATTTTTAAGTAGGTTTTCTTTAGTGTATCTGATGCTGCTAAATCCTGCACACTGACTGCACAAAGAGTGATTTCAAAAGCTTTACCTTGAAGACTGTATTTGTTATTAAACCTACGTGACTACCTGAATGTTTGTGCACAGCTTAATGAAGACAGATCTTTTAACATATCCAGTTCAGATTCTCTCACACTGGAAGAAAATCACAACCAATCTCATTGTAAACCAAGATGCCTCACCAAGGTGAAATGCTGCACAACCAGTTAATGGTAAGACAATGGTAAGACTACAGGAAGTGACTGAAGACTCCAGAGTTTTACTCCACAGTCAACCTGTCCAATGTCGTCTTCAGCATCATTGGATGAATCACTAAAACTGCTTCAGCCTCCTTTCTTTGCCCTCACCAGGGATAAACACTGGTCCAGAGGCCAGACTCTCCATCCCTCCTGCCTCCTTACTCTGCACTCCCATGATGACCTAGTTTCTCCTCACCATTACCAAGTCAAAGCTGAGGAAAAGGGGAGAAAAATCCAGTCAGTTTTATGGAGAAGTGAGGAGAGAGGAATATGAGCACACAGGAGAGGGAAGCAGAGAAAGAGAACAGCCCTTGAGGGGGCGAGACAGCCCAGGGTATTACTGAATCCTTTTTCCCAGAGATAAGGATTAGCTTTGATCTGACATAAATGCTTTGTGGCTCAATATTCCCATACAGCCACTCTCTCCTTCCCTCTTCCCTCTCCCCTCCAGACTGAAAAGCTTTTTCTCTTCTGCTTTACATGAATTCTTCCTATTTTTCACTGAGTATTCCCTCCAATGTACCTTTTCAGTCATTACAGTAAAATAAAGCTGCACAATAAATACAGAATATTAATAGAAACAATGATATTGGGCGCAGCAGCTATCCAAGCACAAGAGGCAGCGACGTCTTAAGTTAACTTAAAGCAATGCAAAATATAAACTCCAGAAACATTTAGTGTGGTATGGTGAGCAAATTACAGATTTTACTCAAAATTTGCAGAATACAGATAATTCTTCAAATCAATAATGTTATAAAGAGAAAAAAATATGTACATAACTAATGCCATTTTTTAGATTTTATTTATCAACAGACAGTCTGCTCCAATTTTTTTTTTTTTTCGTTTAATATCACAGGAGAAAATGAGCAAATATTCACTTAACAAAATATTAATTTTGTGCTGATCGACTCAATGGATTGACTTGATGCAGCTCCATTCAGCTGTGTCATTTAAGTGTCACATCTGGGGATTTTAGTCACAGATTCTGCCTCACAGCTCAGCGTCGACCCTCCACAGCTCTGATGATGCACGATCACCCCATTGTCTGTGAAAACAATGAAAACACGACCATCCAGTGTCGAAATCAGAAGAAAATCACAATTCTGCTCTCGAGGACCATGGCTGCAACATAACAATGTGATTTATCGCTTCAACTGAGCTGTAACCAGGGCAACCTGGCTTCCTGGCGAATGCTGAGATTGTGACCCATTTTCTATCACACGTACATAGAAACACAACAAAATACCTCCTGTGAAAAGGTCCAGGAGCAGCTGCAAACTCCAGTGGCTCAACTCTGGACACAAATCAGTAGAAAGAAGAGGTTAGGATTTTCTGTCTATCTGGTCTATATCTGTAAAAGTGTGACTCTTAAAAAATTCTGAGTGTTTTTGTGGCGTCATCAAGGGAGCAGGGAAGGATGCATGACTTAGTAATGATGCACAGTGACCGAATGACGGCCCCTACCGCCACAACAGGCCTGTGGTCCAGTGGGAGCCGAGGAGAAAGAGCACTCGTCCTAGCAGACAGAAGCTAAAAATAACCACTACAACCCAAAGTACACACAAGCACACACACACACACACTGATATCTACTACACTCACACACAGCTCCACATAGGAAACTACCTGGAAGCAGCGGGAGGGTGTCTGTGAGCAGCAGGGAGGAAAAACTTGTTAATCTGCAAACCCTGAGGTGGTTTGAACCAGTCACATGTCACTGAGAAGATGGCGCGCAGCATGATGGAACTGTTATGGAACATATAATTTATGTGCATGCTGGATTGCTATTGGACTTATGGTCATGTGGAGCAGGTGCAAAGAAGCTACCTGAAATCAACAGGATTTTCCAGGCTATGGCGCCTCAGGTAGAAGCAACGACTCAATTAGACATAAAGCCTGATACTGGAGTATCATTAAAAACAGATATATTAGTTAATATGTTGTTTTACAGTTGAAAACTGCTCGAATCAGAATTCAAGGCCCACTTTTATTTCCCTCTCAAAGATGTTTGAAAGTTGTGGACGTAAAAGCTCAAGTGGAACTTGAGTTAAGATTTTTATCAATCTATCGATCAACTATAATGAAGAATGACAGTAACAGTAACTGTCACTTTTTCACAATTTAAACAAAATAGACACACAAATGGAGGCAGCGCCTATCTGGTCACAATAATAAAACCTTTTAAAGATTTGCTGGAGTGACACCAACTGGCTCTTGGCCGAACATTCAACAAAATTACGCTGAAATCTGCTGGCAGACTTTAGAGGTGTATAAAACAAGCACACACACAAACCAATAAATCAGTAGTAAAAATGATATCTGGACATTTTAAGAGATACCCAGAGACCATCAAGACGTAATGCTGCCTCAACTCTTCTCCAGTATAGCCTCCTTTATTTCCAAAACATTTTTCTCATGCTACCTTTCCTTCCTTCATCAGATATTAACGCAGCAGAGAGGCTGTCAGGAGCCGACACATTTCCTGCTCCTAAATAAGCCAGAAACAGTGAAACTGAACAGCTCCATTTGGAGGCTATCCATGCAATTTGAGGCACTTTCCATCTCTCCCCAAGGGACAGTCACTCATTTCAAAATGATAGATAAATGCACTGGGCTGTGATGCATGTGCTGACTTTACGCCAGTCGCTTATACATGCTAATCTTAATATCCTTATTTTTTCATCAGTGAATAAACGCTGAGGTGGTCAGGGAGCGGTCGATTAATCTTTAATGTTTCAGCCATGGGATGTTTGCAGCAACATGAATGCTACAGTGCTAACAAACAGAAAAATCAAACATGGTCTAAGTCTTCACTGAGAGCTGAGTGTGCATTTGCATTCAGTTGGAGCTGATTTTCTCACCCACACAGTTTGGATGGGAGTCAACATTTCTTCCAGAGTACATTTAACAGCTAAAGTAGTCATGCTTAGGCTAAAGGGCAACGCCAGCTACTACTTTTTATGCTCCACAGTTTGCATCTGTGAGTTAATCCAGAACACATCAATTAAGTCAAACTGCAGCTCATTTTTCATATATACGCTTCATGTCAACACACGGACAAGAAGGAGAGAAGAGTCCTTGGCGAAGGTTACAGCGCATAGCGTTCGACAAAAAGCTAGTCCGTCTTGGTTTTAAGGTTAAGGCTCAGTTGCATTAGGAAATTGAAAGGGATTTGACATAAAACTGTGGGTTAGGGTCAAAGCAAACAAGGTACTGTAATCAATTTAAGTTAATCACCCAGGGAGCCTGTTCTCCACTTTAATATCCTCATAATATGAAAACATGAAAGAGTCAAGAGTTCTCTATAATGTCTGTATGTGTGGCTCAATGTGTTAAAATCACCCAGCCATTACCTGTAAGACAAGTCTTGTTTTGTCTTTAGACATAAGTATCTACACAGGGGTGGAACTGCACTTTCTTTCTAGAAAAGACAATATTCCTGCTCAGCGGTTTAGATAACTAATTGAAATGAATGTTACACTAACAATCCCGTTTGCATCAGTCAACATGCAGCTGTTCATACTCCAACATCCTTAACAAATGTAAGACCCTGTGTACATGTCTAAAGGATGCTCCTAAAACCAGAGTAATAACAACATATCCCATGTCTCAATCACTAAATGCTCAATTCAGTATAAGGCCTAATTCAGATTACCCAAATGTTACATGTGGTTTACAAAACCCATATTAAATTTACATGCAATATTCGTGTGCATGTAAACAGACAGTGAAGCACATAAAACCCTGGAAAATACAGTATGGGCATCTCCATGTACATCCACATGCAGTAATTGTAACTCCAGCAATTATTTCTGCAGGTTGACACATTATTTTTCTGTCTAAATACACCCTCCCCTTTAATTCGTTTTAGTTGTAATCTAAAGCGATACCTTGCTTCTGCTCCTACGGTAATCATCAGGGCGGCTTGAAGAAGTTTCACTCCACTTGTTATGCATGGGTTTCACAGAATTTGTCCTTAAAAGTACCGGCAGGTTTCATGGTTCCAGTTAAAAGGACTCTTAAAGTAAAATTAGTTTAATGATGAGAGCTCAATAAAGAAACAGTTTCCCCAGTTTAGTGGGGAACAAGTTGACAACAAGATGCCAACACCTTTGGTGTGAACAGGAACGTTGACTGTGGGCCAAACATGATCGCCCACCATCAAATGTTGAACCTCACTAGTGGCTGAATGGGAGTAAATGCCTGCAGCCTGGGAATCAACATGTGGACTGGAGGCTGTTCAAGCAGCAGATCAATGCTCATGGTTTAGGAATGAGACACTCCAGTATGTTCACATAAAACTGAGTGTTTTTTTGAATATTGTTTTGTTATAGTGTACCTGTCGATGCACCAGGTATGACGTGTGATGCAGTGTGTGTGTGTGTGTGAGTGTGTGTGTGTGTGTGGGCTCAGCACAGATGGGGCTCCTGATAGAGGCCTGTGCAGTCGACCACTGCAGGACACATTATGGCAATTTCCAGCTTGAGAAGCCAGCGAGCGTCAGACCTGGCGGGCTACTGGATAATCTGCCAGAGCGTGACACCAACTCCTGCACCGTTGGGACGCCGCCCAACCGAAGGAGGTGAGTGGAGGATATCAGTGTCCATCCAGTTCATCTCTCCAGGTATTTGGTTTCATTCTCTAAAGCCAATATTTGACTACAGAAGACCTTTTCCACAGTTAACAACAACAAAACCCACCTGGGAAAACAGGAAGGGAAGGCAGCGCTGATTGAATTACTGCTCTATCCTTGAACACAGACCCTTCACCAAAAGAAGGGCTAAAGGCTGAATACACTTTACAATAGTGCAGACAAAATTCATCCCAATGTACAGTATGTAAGTAATACATTGAAGATGTACAGTGGGAGGAAAAAGTAAGTACACCCTTTGTAATTTTTTACATTTCTGCCTAAACTGTCCATAAAATGTGGTCTGATCTTTACTAAAATCACAAGAATGAGTAGGGTGGCACGGTGGTGTAGTGGTTAGCACTGTCGCCTCACAGCAAGGGTTCGAATCCCGGGCCCGGGACCTTTCTGTGTGGAGTTTGCATGTTCTGCGTGGGTTCTCTCCGGGTACTCCGGCTTCCTCCCACCATCCAAAAACATGCATGGGGATTAGGTTAATTGGCTAATTTAAATTGACTGTAGGTGTGAATGTGAGTGTGAATGGTTGTCTGTCTCTATGTGCCCTGCAATGAGGTGGCGACTTGTCCAGGGTGTACCCTGCCTTCTGCCCTAAGACAGCTGGGATAGGTTTCATGGCTCCAGCCCCCCCGCGACCCTATGAGGATAAGCGGTAGATAATGGATGGATGGACAACAATGGCACATTTTTATTGGCCATAAGATGTAAACATTCACAAGACAGGAGGAATAAGTAAGTACACTCTTGGATTCAATAGCTGGTGGACCCTCCTTTGGCAGCAATAACTTCAACCAGATGTTAACTGTAGTTGCAGATTAGATGTGCACAATGATCAGGATGAATCTTGCACCATTCCTCTTTACAAAATTGCTGCAGTTCAGCAAGTTTCCTGGGATGTCTGGTGTGAATCGCTTTCTTGAGGTCATGCCACAGCATCTCAGTTGGGTTTAGGTCAGGACTTTTATTCTTCTGAAACCAGTTGAGCTTCAACTGTTTGACAGTTTTTTTCAGGTTTTTCTGCAAAATATCTTGATAAACTTGTGAGTCCATATTTCCATTGATGATAGCAAGCTGTCCAGACCCTGAGGCAGCAAAGCACCCCTACACCGTGATGCTCCCTCCACCATACTTAACAGTGGGGATAAGGTTTTATGTGTTCCCCCAAACAAATCAACTTTGGTTTCATCAGTCTACAGCATATTTTGCCAGTCGTGCTGTGAAGCATCAAAATGCTTTTTGCAAACTTCAAACGTGCAGCAATGGTTTTCTCCGTGGCGTTCTCCCATGAACCCCTTTTTCGGTTCAATGAGTTACATATTGTAGATGTGTCAACAGAGATGATGGCATGTTCCAGTGATTTCTGTAAGTCTTTAGCAGACACTCTAGGGTTCTTTTTTAACTCATTGAGGATTCTGCGCCGTGCCCTTGGAGTCATCTTCACAGGGCGGCCACTCCTTGGAAGAGAGGCAACAGTGCTGAACTGTCTCCATTTGTAGACAGTTTTTCTCACCATGGATTTGTGAACATCAAGACTTTCAGAAATGGTTTTGTATCCTTTTCCAGCTTTATACAAATCAACAATTCTTGATCGTAGGTATTCAGAGAGCTCTTTTGAGCAAGGCATGGTGCACATTAGACAATGCCTCACATCAAGAGACATTTCTTAACTGGTGTGTGTTTTTCAGTGGACAGGGCAGCTTTAAGCCACACCTCAGTGACTGAACTTCAGGTTGGCTCACACCTGATCATAAATTTGTCAAATTAGCTCTTGGAGGATCCTTAGCCAGGGGGTGTACTTACTTACTCCCCCCTGTCCTGTGAATGTTTACATCTTATGACCAATAAAAATATGATAACATGTAATTGTTTGGGTGGTATTAGTTTATGCAGACACCGTTTACTCATTCTTGTGATTTTAGTAAAGATCAGACCACATTTTATGGACAATTTAGGCAGAAATGTAAAAAATTATAGGGTGTACTTACGTTTTCCTCCCACTGTATTGAGCACTGAGTTCACTGCTTGTGATATTTCTTATATTTTGTAAGTAAGAAAAAAGGTTTAATAGAAAAATACAAAAAAGGAAGTAGTATTGTTTCATATAATCTGTCCATCACTGTTCATCAAGGTTGATTAAACTGACTAAATCTATAGCATTGAGCAAATGTGTTTTCACAACCTCAATCCAATATTAAAAATTCCATTGAAAATAAGTAAATATGCAAAATATTGAAGCACACTGGATACATTACATGAAGCAGCATTTGAGGGCTATTAAAGCATTTTCTCCTCCAGTCAGAACTGGACAGTTGCTGATGGCATCATGGTATGCAATGAATGAATGTACAACCTTAAGATCATGTCTTTCATTGTGTTGCACATAAAAAAAATAATAACCCACTGAAGATTTAAATCCATACAGTGTCAACTGTGATTTATTTTTGTCCTCCAACCTCTTTTATGTTTTGCAACATTTTACTGCCAACCTTAAATAATAATGATAACACTGTTTACCTTACTTTATTTTTTTAAAGTTATACTATTTCTATAGAAATGTCTCTTTATTGGGTGAGGCATGTGTGTGAACCTGTGAACATGTGATACAGATTCATTAGCCCATCCATCCTCACTGAGGTCACACAGAGTCTAAAAACTCTCATCAACAAAACACATGATGAAAGGTGTCTTCTACATCGAGAAATTGCACAATCTCCAAAGCAGATGAAAGAGGTGAACGCTGTGATTCCAGCAGCCGGAGGCATGATCTCCATCTAGATTCAAATAAAGATCCTGTAAACCTGATATAAAGACGAGCACAGCAGCTCTGCCCCAACTTCAAACAGCACTGACACTTTTAATTAAGCTACTAGGCTGCTTATGGAAACTATGTAAATGAGGATTATTTCAAAAACTGTTAATTACTGTGTGACAATGGTGCTGTCAACATGTTGACAGGAAAAATCCTGAAAAGTCCAAGCAATTTGAAAAAGAGACGGCTCACTTGAGAACAGTTCAGACAGTCTTTAGATGGCTTGGAACTTAAACTGTCGGCCTTAATGTGCTTTTTCCTCTTTTTCCTGCCAGAAATCACTTTGTGAGAGCACGTCTCATTTCTTCAAATGGAGTACATCCCACTGTGGAATGAAACACTAAATAAAAGAGTTCACCACAGAGGGTGCTCAGATTCACTGCTCAGGACCGACCCCAGGGATTTATTTCTCCAGAGGCTCTCAAAGATATTTGAAAACCACCGACTTTATGGAAAAGAGGCTGTGCAGTGAAATGTGATTTGTCTACCTGGGTGTTTCATAGGAGGCGGTAAGTAAGAATTATTCCCGGTGAGGCGGTTACCTCAGAAGACTGCTTTTAACATTGTGCATCTTTTTGCAGCTGCTCCAGTCTACATGGAATGGAGCGACGCAGCAGGCAGTGAACGCACCACGACCTCTGCTCCTTACACTGAGTGTGAGATCATTCGCATCAGCAAGCAGCACAACAGGAGTGTGTGTGTGTGTGTGTGTGTGTGTGTGTGTGTGCGTGCAGATCTTTGCATGCATGCCCATCTGAGTTTAGACATCTTACTAGAAGCAGACACAGACTTGATGTTTGAAGCTCAGCAGTTTAAACATTTAACATGAAACACTTTTCACCAGATGCTTAAAAACAGCCCGATTAGAGATTCATCACACACAGCGTCTTCTGTTCAAGCTGCACCTCCACTAGAACATCTATAGCACTCACGGCGATGCTGGGAGCTAATGCCTTCAACAGTCTCTCGGTTTGAACCACAGACAGCAGATCTGGCTTGTTGCTATCGGAGACAGACGTCGTATCGCTGCTGTTTCGTCAAACCCTCGCTCTGAGGCAGAAGTGGTAAAAGTGACGAGGTGGCTGCACGGCACATTTTTAGAGTTGGCCTCAAATGGTTTGGTGTCACCTTGTCAACCCTTAACACCTCAATGTCTCTCACTGGCACTTTGACACTTTAATTATGGGCCAACTCAAACAAAGGAGGCGGACGATATCATCGACTCCACACAGCAATCTCTCCCACACACACATCTGTTTCCAGGAGGGAAACCATGTTGTCAGGCGAAGAGAATCGGATAAGCCTCCCTCAAGAAATGTTATTTTAATTTATAAGCTGCCTATTTTGTGTCCTTCAACGCTTTCTGACAACTTGATTTCATTTTTTCAAGTTTTAATCGTTGAGTAACTCTTGACATGTGTGTGTTTTACTCCATGTTACTGCACTAAGAAGAATGTAATAAATGTTTCTTCTTATTTATTGTCTAATTATGTGCTCCAGCCCTCCCAAAGGCCCTGAATAGGATAAGCAACACTTAGCAGAGGATGAATGAATGAATATTCATCATAGAAATACATTTAACTGTTTTATAGGCAGTTAATGAACAGATTCGGTCTGGTCAGCAGTGCTTGGTTTTGGCTCAGCGGTTTTCAATAAACTCAATTACACAAAAGTTGTAGCATCAAACTAGATTTTTCAGTAAACAGACAGTGAAAAGTAGGTAAATTAGCTTTATCTAAGGCTCCGTCCACAAGATAACGGTAAGATAACGCTTGTCGCAACATTGCCGGAAGTATTTCCGTCTACATGGCTACACGATAACGAGTGACCAGGATGTAATACATATGCCACGCCGACAGGTGGCGCTGCAAAGAAAAACAGAGAGACCCACAAAAAAGAATGAAAGAATGCAATGAGCATGCGCATGAAGCCCTTGTTTACTACTACTTCTGGTCACGTGATTATGTGATGTCATCGTCAGCAACAACGCCAGGTACACACTGCATCTCCGAAACGGCGGTATCAGATATTCTCACTCTGGAACCCGTTGTCAGACAATACCGTTTTGGGTCACTGACAACGCCGAAGTCATCTGTACTTAAGGCGGAATCTGTATTAAAGTTACAGACAAGAATTCCGTAGTCGTGGTGACGGCATCTTAGACTAATGAGCAATATCTGGTTGGTGTGATTATAGGAGAGGAGGAACCCTGCTGATCTGTCATCCCTCAACATACTGTAAGTTCAGACTGATCATACAGAGACTAAACACCCAAAATATAATGACTGTTACCACAGCAGTGTTGTTAGTGAAATATAGTAACTATTTACAGTTATTAGTTACTGCTTTTAAAAAGTAACTCAGTTACTTTGTTGATTACTGAAACCATGCCCTCAAAGCTTCATTTCAGTGCCGTCTGGAAAATGATACAGTGTTGATCAGCTCCACAGTTTTTAATCTTTAAACCTGCTCAACATTATGGTCGAAACACACAAACCTGCCATGGAGCTTCTGTAAGGTGACCAGGTTTCTGAATGAAATCCAGGGACGTTATTAAGGTAGCAGCTGGTTGGTGAAATAACTGTAGTTCTAGTCTGTGATCAACAGGCTCCCTCACACTTTCTGCTTCCTACACTGCTGCCATAACAACTGTTGTTCTAGTCGACACGCAACTAAAAAATGCTAAAATCTGGGACATTTTCAGGGACAGCTTTAACCAGGGACTGGTCATCCAAATTTTATCATTTAATGGACGAACGCACTGTAAAGTGATGGTATTTATTTTAAATGTAATGCTTTAAACTAATAGTTCCTGTCGAGTAGTAACGCGTTAATGCCCAACACTGGTTACCACAATGCATTTCTTCAACTTGATATTCAGAAAAGAGCAAAGAGTACACTGAACAACTGGAGGACGACACAGTAAACAACTAGAGGAGCCTCGGAACAAGAATGCACAATCTAACAGAGACAGATATCCATCAAGCTGTTAACTCATGCTGCAGTTTGGTGCAGAAAACAGGAAGAGAGCATGTTTCAAATGATTAAAAAGACCAGGAGTTGATCACAAACAATATGCACGTTACAGTAACACAAAGTAGGATTTGATCTCCTGACAGTCAAAGCAACTCACCAGACTGGAGCAAATTCACAGCTCTATAATCCAACAATGCGTGAAAAACAGTATCCTGCCTTAAAAGATGATCCTGACAGGCTCAAGAGACAACCCTGTCCACCATGGACACATACAGTTGTCCTCTCTCTCTGTATTTGAGGCCTGAGGCAGTAAAAGAGTGTTCAAACCTGTTTTCTCTGGAGCCGACTGATAATTCACTCTGGGTCAGACACGCCTACCGCTTGTTTTCTTTGTGCAGGTTAGACTCGCCGGTGCTGTTGGTGGGTGGGTCACAATAAAACAAGTAACTGTTTAACAAGTGTTTCAGGCTGTTTCCTGTATTTTTTTAATGGGTTTGAATGATCTCCCCACTGAACAAATGAGCCCAAACCAACAAAACCTAAGAAAGCAAAATACCAGACAAGGTGTACTTTGTTTAACACGTGTGTTAACTTATCTGCACTCCTGAAACCTCTATGGTCGCCATGAAATTTAAAGCTTTACCACAGAATACAGTCATAAAATATGGTGATGGAATGGTAACTGAAGGTTAAATAAGTCCACCTCTGCCTTCAGAAACTAACCACATTAGCTCATCGAGCAACTTCAGTCTTTGTTCGAGAGTTATAATTGAAACAGCAGCTCCTTGTGGAGGAACTGAAGGGTTAACAACCATTAGTTTTCACTATTGATTAATCTGAAAATTTACTGGATCGTTTATAGATGACACAGCACTGTGGACTGCTGTGGCCACTTTTTTTTACTATTTTCAGACATTTTGTAGATCAAGTAATAGACTGATTAATCAAGGAAGTAACTGAAAGACATAACAATCGTTAATTGTGGCCCTGAACTTGTCACAGATGTTAACTTAATTTACAACCAAAGCCGTAGCAAAAGTACCTGTGAAAGTCTTTAAATCAAGACTATGTGCCCTCTTAAAGTCGCATGAATGTTACATTATTTGCTGACCTTTCACTAAGAGACACATGATTCAATAGAGTTTAACCTTCATGCGTTTATTTCCCAACTAAAAGTCACATTTAAATGGTGGATTATCTCCTTTTGAACTTCCCATTAGCTCCGTGGAAGGCCCACTAAACGTGATGCATTACAGCTGCTTTCCATTTAATGTATTTATGTCGTAAAATGCCATTAAATGCGATAGAAAGTAGGGAAAAAAGTCTGACTGCCAAATAATGGTCACATTTAAAACAGGATTTTAGAAACCACAACAACATGCAGTCTCCTCTATCAATGACAAGCTGTGTGTCCAGTAATCCATACTGTGTCAACAGTCCGCCTGCAGCCACAATCAACACAGAGAAGAAATGATTAGCCTGCTTACGTTTCCATCTGAGCTCAACAGCATTAAGAAGCTATAAGCAGTCTTTATGTGCGCACACTAAATCATTAGTATGGATTAACATGTACGGCAGAGGCTCAGTCTGAGGACACAAAAAGGCTGAAACTAGAAAAGCAAACAGAGAGTGCAGACCTCCGCGGCGGCGGCTACTTTTTTGATTTAAAGTTACCCCCGTCGCCAAGGAGGTTATGTTTTCACTGGGGCTTGTTTGTTTGTTTGTTGGTTTGCAAAGTAAATCAAAAAGTTATGGATGGTTTTTGATGAAATTTTCAGGATTGGCCAGAAGTGGCCTAATTTTAGATTTTTTTTTGATGGTGACATTGAATTGGATCCAATCACCACCAAAAATTAATCAGTTTTATGATAGGCCACTCCTGACCAACCCTGAAAATTTCATCAAAATCCGTCCATAATTTTTTGAGTTATTTTGCAAACCAACAAATAAACAAACCCCGGTGAAAACATAACCTCCTTAGCGGAGGTAATAAACGATGACCTCATAATTCTATTAGAGTCAGTTTTTGGTGCTGTAATACGATCAGAAATAAAAGTTTTTTCCATGTTTTTTCTTTAGCGTCTGTGTTGAAAAGGATGAAATGTGCTTATTTGGACCAGCATGTACTAACAGAGCTGGTAGGTTGAGGAGACAAGTCAGGATATGTTCCCACAGAGGATGTGTGCTGCTTTCATGCTCTGGCTTTGGCATCAACAACAACAGGCTTGTTATTTCCCTCTAGCACCTTGTGGAAACATGAAATGTGATTTCCAGCTCATCTCCTTTTTCTTCTCCACTCTGCAAAACCTAAAATGTGTCAATTTGGACGGATGGGAAATCCAGAGAGGATGCTCAGCCTCAGTCACAAACAGAAAACCTGTGATCTGGACTCAGCCACACTCCATGATAATATATATTTGATTTCCTGGATTAACCATAAACAATCTAGTTTGGTTATTTAATCCATTGTCAGCTGACTTCAAAATATATTATCAACATTGCAACATGAAATTATAGCACAATAGCAGCACATGGCATATATGCATGTAAATGCTATCAGAAAACTTCCCTCATGGTTAGTGGTGGACAAAGTATTCAACTCCAGTACTCGAGTCAAAGTATAGATACTCCTGGTCAAATCTTACTCATCTGCAAAAAAGTAGTTACTTAGTCAAATTTTTAGTCCAGTTCAAGTGCTAACATACTTTTAACTCTTTGAGTGGCATTTACGTATGTCAATTTTATTTAAAATCTGACGCTTGAGTGCCAATCGACGTAAAAATAAGACGCCAAAGTGTTTTTTGGGCAGCGGGACTCCGATCGCAGTCTCCCACAGCCTGTGAGTAATTTTGGGACTTCTGGGAGATGTAGTCTGAGCGTAAAGAGATGGTATACACCACAGAGATCAAAGAAGGAAGTAGAGACAATCAAGATTGGAGAGCAAAACAAAATCTGGAGAAGTTTTCATGATGAAATAGAGAGTCTCTTCTTTCATTTGAGTTATTCAGTATTTTCAGAGACATCACACAAAATATTCAGTGGGTCTTGAAATATGACTCAAAATGGTTCATCTTCAGTTTTATTAAACACCTGGCACTCAGAGTTAAAAATATTAAAGTATTCAAAAGTGCATGCATTAGAAAGATCAAGGATGACATATTTCCAAATCCATCCAGGTAACTACAAAGATCTCTAGAAGGAACGAGTAACAGCAAGCTCCCTAGAAATGTAGTGGAGTGACAGTCATAATTATCCAAAAAAACAAACACTAAAGTAAAGTACAAACATTCAAAAATGTACTTACAGATACTCAAGTAAAATGTACTCTGTTGCTGTGTGGAGACCTTGTCAGGACAAGCTTATTAAACATGCCTCAGGTTTACCACAGCACAGCACAGATAATGATCATCCAATAATCTTGTTACCATGTTAGACTGACCACATCCCATAAAATGAATGAAAATGACGAGGGAAAGACTAACAGTACATGTCTACTAACTGCTTATTCTCCTACCCTCCTTATCAATGACATTGCCCCACAGACTGCACCATAACTATCAATCAGTGATGTTTCTAAGCAGCACACTGCAGACATTAGCTCGTTTCTGTGTGCTTAGAATTGCAAAAAGACTTTTCTTTTATGTTTTATGTTAATTCCATCTATCCAGCCAGTTGAAATGTCTCTTTATTATAATCCCAAATCATTTGACTATAAAGCAATTAAGTATGTTTAATCCCTTTATTGAAAGTGGAAATTAAAATTTTAGGAACAAGGGAAAGGAGAGTAATAGCATAGATAGCAGAAATCATTAAGGAACAGCTGTCGTTATTTTATTATTATTATTATTATTATTATTATTATTATTGTTGTTGTTGTTGCTGCTGCACAGGAGCAATGAAGGACAAACTTGCAGCGTTAATAATAAAAGCCTGTGAAGGGAAGTGAAGTGTTTTCTGTGTGCTGCAGGACAGAGAAGTGAGGTTGACGGCTGCCGGGCCACCTGCTGCTACACTTCTGAGTTTGAGAAATGGCCGTGATGTCTTCCTTCAGCTATTTTCACACCTTCCTCCTCCCTCCTTGTCTCCTTTAGTGAGACAGACAGTGACGAGGCTCAGGACATGTTTGACGCTCAGCCAGGGAGAGGAATATTTCATGGACACTGATGTTGACGTGGATAGCTCCGGTCAGTGTAAAAACACAAATGGATCGATACTCAGATTGGCATGTAGCTCCAGAGTCATGGGTCAGGTCCTCCTCAGTGAGATTGAGACAAATCCATCAGGGGAGGACACTACAGGTGCTGGCTTTCACCCTCATGATAATTTACCTTTCCACAGTCACTGTGCCGCCACCTGCGCAGTACGGTGGCCCAGAGAGCTCTATGCACTGCAAAAAACACACAAATCAAGAAACCTTGTTCCACATCCACACTGCTGCAGGTGGATGCACACATGCAGATGACACACTCGTTGTTGAAGTTAATGAAATATCTATTAGTGGTGTTGATAAAATGAGCTAAATTTAAGTGTGTTCCAGCCATGTCAGATGTGCACATCACTTGTGTTATTCTCACTATCTGCTCTCAGTCCCTGCATAAGCAAGCAGCTTTAAAGCCTCTGCTCTTCCTCCAGTGGTTTTCAAGCAAGGACCCAGACCTGTGATGTATGGGGGACTGTTTTTAGGCCTTTATAAAGAAAAAAAAAACATCTTTCAGGAGTTTCTCTTCCAATCATCCTCCACAAAATGTCCCCAGATGTTGCCAAATAAATAAGCTTTGATATCCTTACATGCCTTATCCTTGACTGGCAGGCTGGCAGTCTTTAAAGGGAGCGTGGCGTCAGTGTGTCTGACAGCTGAGTGGGACCTTGTGATGCCAGTATTGATAACAGAAGCTCCAGGATCAAAGCCCCACAGCACTGAAACAAAAAGATACACAGGAATATGTGCAGCATATTACCAAGGCCAGTTATTCATCAGCAATTACACAAGCTGGGTTACAAGCCAGAAAACACACACACAAAGTGCAGCTCTGAAGTGATCCTGCAGCTCATTCGTACATTAAGAAGAAAAAGAGCGTGCCTCTCAGCGTCCTATTGACACTCACTTAAGATAATGGGACCTGTTGGGGAGGCCATAGATTGGAGGATGTATCTCAGAGCTGGTGTGTGCTGGTGAACGGGCAGACGAGGCACGTACAGAGATTTAGAAAGGAACTCTGCAGTAACAACGGTGGCAATCTGTCGGACTTAAAACCGATGGTGTCTGTCATGTGAGTGTGTCAGCAGCAGGTCTTGTTCATTATCTCAGGGTTGTCAAGGACTTGGAGCACTGATCTGCAAGGACCCTGAGGTAATCAATCATCAACACTGACTTTATTGATTAATCGTTTGGTCAATGAAGAAGTATTGATGTGTCCATCCAGCGGTCTAAAGCCTGATAATATTGATTGTTCAATGATATAAAACCTAATTATCACACTTGAAAGTCAAGTTTTGACTTTGAATTTTGGACTGTTAGTCAGACATGATGAGACATCTAAATATCTATGGTTCTTGTAATTAGTGATTGAATAACCAAAAAAAAACTAAAATTAATTTAAAAAAAAAAAGGTTAAAGCTACTATGAGGAATCTGAATCCCTTTAGAAAATGTCTCATTTTGGTTTCTGCAGCAGAGTCTGATAGTCCACCCTGCTCAGTCCTGCAGGTTGTGGCTCTTCTGTCTCCTGAGCCCCCCCTCCAACAATGAACACTTCTATCAGAGGGGCTTCTAGGTGGAGGAGAAGCTCTCCACCTCTTGCTGGACCTCCCCCTGCAGGTCTCCAGTCATAGAAACTGGATCTGGGCCTTTCTGTGGAGACTGGAGCTGAAGGAGTTTCTGCTGAACCTGCATGATTTCATCCGGTGTCATGCCGAATTTGACGTGGCGATACCAATGACCAGCATTAAGAATAACTACACAAAAAAAGTCTAAGTATAGTATTGTATTGCTGAAGAATTTCTGCATCATCATGTTTGACCAACATGACAAAGTTGAAGCTTGTTGCTCCATAAACAGCATCATATCTCCACTGATAGATCAGATCAAGCACTGGGTTAGGGCACCTGCAATGTCCGGCCAGAAGAGGATCGACTGAGGGACACTTTGTTAGTGTTTCCCTTGGAGTGTACACTTTAAAAAGCTGTTATTACAGATATCTGTTGCAGTGCTTGGTGTTAAAAGGATTGTGGTGTGTAGAAAAGAACAGAACCGGAGAGCCTCGTATGATCATCTCCACGTCCACATGAGCACATCAAACACACCATCACTGACAAAACCGGTGATTACCTCCCTCTCATCTCCGGCTCTACTCTCTCATAGCATCATCTCTCTCTTCTCCACACTTACACTCACATGTTGCCTGATATATGAGCCCTGCAGCAGTGTGAGAGAGAAAAAAAACAGGCTGCAAATGTCAAACATAAACCACAGATGCACACACTGTACATACACGGCTGACCTTCAACTGTGTCTCCTGAGGCCAAACATGTGAAAGAAAAGATCCCCAACAGCCTTGTGCACACGCTTTCAAGCTCTATCTCTAATGGAAAGCCTAACAGTGTTCCCTTTCTGAGCCGAATCTGCTACGAAGCACAGCTGATAGAAAGCCTGAGGTAAAAACACAAAGCAATTGGTTTCCACAAAGCCATCAGACCCGCAGCTGACAGTGAGAGGTGTTATTGTAGTGGTCAACAGCATGTAGCCGACATCAAATAGACATGGAGACGAAGGACAAGCTGTCCTCCCTTCTGCAGAAGTTGGGAAATGCCTAATGTAGATAGATTTAATGAAGGCTTCCTCCTACACACTGTGACACAGAGCCATTGTGTCAGAAACATCTATTATAATAGCTGTCAGAGCACACAGCGTGTCTAAATAACCACTTCATCTGGAAATTGGCAACAATTTTGATAGTCATTTAAGTACGTTATAGAGAAAATATACATTTTATATACATCTCCTCTGGTTCCAGCATCCAGTTGAAAATCAGCCAAAATGCTTTATTAGCTCTGGTTTTACCCTCCACCCTGGTGCTTTGTCTTAAAGTACCCCAAAGGAGACGATTAAAGAAACACGCCACCGTTGTTCTATACTGAAGTATGTTCTTCCCTGATCTTAGACGAGTTGATACATACCTCTCTTGTCTTTGCACATGCACTCAATCACTCTGGTTATCTACTTAGAAAATCACCATGTTTTATTTTGTGCAACCATACTTGGGTCATATAAGTGCTCACGTAATCTTATTTAAATAGGGAAAACGTGGAAGTGTTTGGTCACTTCTAACTTCACCTCTGTTTGGACCCCACTGAAAGTACTGGGCTATGCTAAATGCTAACAAAGCGCACCAGAGTGATTGAGTGCACGTGCAAAGATGAGAGAGGTATGTATCAACTCATCTAAGATCAGGGAAGAATATATTTCAGTATAGAACAACAGTGGCGTGTTTCTTTAACAATGACTAGTATAAAACTTGGGTGGTTTCTGTGTGGAGTTTACATGTTCTCCCCGTGTCTGCGTGGGTTCTCTCTGGTACTCCGGCTTCCTCCTACAATCCAAAAAGGGGATTAGGTTAATTGTTTAATTTAAACTGACCGTAGGTGTGAATGTGAGTGTGAGTGGTTGTCTGTATCTATGTGTCCTGTGATGAACTGGAGACTTGTCCAGGGTGTACCCTGTCTTTCACCCTAAGACAGCTGGGATAGGCTCCAGAACCCCCAAAGACCCTATGAGAGGATAAGAGGAAGAAAATGGATGGATAGGATAAAACCTGCTGCAGTTTCAAGTAATATGACAATGTGAATAACAATATTACATTTGTATAAAAATGGATTAACAGGCCTTGAGCTGAGGCAACATGATTGATCAGACTGCAGAATATGTAGAGGAGAATAGAAGCACAGCAGACTTATTTTTATTTTCTGTGCTTATGGTTGACTCAGGAGTGTGACACCTCGTGGTTAGATGTGGCATAGCGGCCTGATTCTATGCTGTGGTGTAAAAATGTTTACGTTGGCCCAACTCTGCAAGTTACTTTTCCATTAACTCATTGAGTGTCAGCCCTTTTATAAAATGGAAAATGCCTTGTGCCGGTGTTTTGTGGTTGAGTCATATTTCATGATGCACAGAATATTTTGTACAATGACTCTGAAAACACAGAATAGCTCAAATGAATGAAAAGACTATTTCATCATGAAAAAAAGTTTTTTTTTTTATCTTGTTCCATCTTGTTCTTGTTTTATCAGAAATAACCACTTTTTTCGGATTCTGTTTATTTTGCTCTCTAAACACGATCGTCTCCACTTCCTGCTTTGATCTCTGTGGTGGATAGCCTGCTGCCTCTTTATGTCCCGACTACAAATCCCAGAAACCCCAATATTACTCACAGGCTGTGTGACTGTTTGTAGATTACATACACAATAAGGTGACTGAGGATTACAGTTCTATGAGGTCCATATTAAGGTTCAAAGAAGGTTGCGTTCGGGGACGTGTTGGCTGGGTTGACAGCTGTCTCTGTCTATCAATTTCAGTCATGGTGGTTTGCCACTTACTCAGCCAAGTTCAGATCCACACAGAAGCAAAATTTTCAGTTTCAGCCTGAAGCTGACAAGAGTAAACTCACAATCACAAAGTGTTCACTAAGGCCTACAGGCGACATCACAGATACAGCACTGATATTTGCCTGCAGAGCCTCAAAAGACAGCCACAGTTACAGCTGTTTACTCCAAATATATTACTTTGAAGATTTCTTTTTCATCGTCACAGTCTTGGCTTAAATAATTTCTCACAGCTGCCGAAAAAAATAACAAAGAGTAGAGAGTATTTGGTTGCCATCAAATTTAAACATCACTCTCTGTTCGCTGACAGCAGCTCAGGTGTTGATGGACTCCGGTGAGCAAGGAGGGCTGCAGGAACACCTGGCGGGGCATTTTGCACAGTAAACCAAATGTTAATGACTCGAGCAGTTGGTGAGAAAATTGACAGGATAACAAGCTCTGATGAGGACCGCCGAGTTAATCAGCGCCAGTGACAGCCAATGATATGGTCATAAAAAGGACCAGACTAACACACAGTCAACAGGAGGCAAAGCACAATTAATGAAGAGCACAGTGCAAACAGCCTCCAGGTCCGGTTTTACAGGGTCAATGTCAAACCAAATACACGCCACAGACTCAGAGACTGCCCTGCGCAAAAAATAAATGAATAAAAAAAGGAAACAGATGGGAGAGGAGTTTCACAGCAGGAGCGCCAGTGTGCTACACGGGTCATAAATCAGCTGCTTGGCATCGTGTGTCGTCAGCCAGGCAGCAGAGTCACACTCTGGGCATGTTTCAATCAGCGGGCCAGCAGACAAACTGACAGCACAAGACACAAGAGCCCAAGGACTGTGACCAGCTAAGATATGAGACGCCAGAAAAGAACAACATTTATCAAGCTTTTAAAGGAAAGGGGGAAAGAACATGCAAATCAAGGCAGGGATATAGGTCATATATCTACGGAGCAGCTTTAACAGGGTGTCAGGCAGAGTACAGTACAGACCACAAGGACGGACTCATGAATATTCTCTCTCAGGCAGAACCTTCATCTCCGTCTTTTTAGCTCATCAGTCGTCATCCATCTGAACTCTGCTACAACAAAGCAACTTTTATCATGTGGTCACATCTGATCAAAACAGGAAAGAGATAAATGACATTTGGGAAGTTAAAGCTCATTCTTGACCTTGGAAAAATACTTCAGAAGATGCTCTGTAGCTCCATGCTGAGCTCCCAGTTGAGATACACCATGTTTTCCCCAAGAGTGGTTAAATGTTCGGACAAAAATAAATTGATGGTCTGATGAATGATGTTATTGCCTCTGGCATCAACCTGAACTGATATGTGTATTAGGTGTTTTTCCATCAGCTGGTTTGGTGTGAATGAAGCAACACATGGTTGTCAGAAGTAAACAGAGTAGAGGGAAGATCAGGTTGTGAATGGCCTGACCATCTAACCCTCTATGAAAGAAGGAATTTCCTTCAAATTGGCTAAGTTTCAAAAGTTCTTTCCTGTCAGCTAGTAATGCTAATAAGGCAAGTGTTCACTATGATAACATCTGACCCCTAATTTCCACTGCATGCGAACGACAGCGACGTGCCGATGCCTGCCGAAACGACTCAACAGAGCTTCTAACTTTGTCGGACGTCTGCGTATGAATTTTTTTTTTTTTTTAATAATAATAATAATAATAATAATAATAATCAATGTTCGCAGCAGACTGTATAATCAATTTCCTTCTACTCAGTGGACACAGGGTGGTTCTCTTTCACTGATGCGCCGCTACAACCGCTATATCGCACAATTATACGTGAATTTGCGAGATCTCGTTGGTCAGCGAGATCTCGTTCTAATCATTCCAAGTGCCCGGCTGAGCCTCAGCAGGCAGAACTGGTAGGTACTGACGGACAACGGACGACGGACATCGATGGACGTCGACGTCAATCTGCATCCAGTGGAAACTAGTGGTTTCCAGCAGAAACAGCAGATCAGTGATGATGTGAGTAGAATGTCAAGACATTACTCTGATAAAGATGTTTCCAATTAGTGCCTCTCTGTTCAAAAGAATACTTAAAGTGAAAACATTTTTTCGGTAGCTAGCTCAGCAAGTTGCATTGAATTTTGCCATTTCCATATATTTATCATAATTAAAAACATGAATAAAATGTGTGAATGGAAACTATACTACACTCGACATCACCCAACCCATTCAAAACATGGACACAACTGTTTTGCAAAAAGTTAATGTGCTATGGAAGATGGTAATATAACCAAAAGCTCCTTGAGGTGTTTCCAAGTTCAAGAATGAACTCTGTTGTCTTGTGGCTACATACAACATGACAGATTGGGAGTCCGTAATCACTTAAGATGAAGCAAAACTAATTGTTTAACAATGGTGATCTGGCTCACTCAATAGCACCATTTTGTGTGTGCTGGTGTCCAAACAGACACCAGAATCTAATCCAACAAATCTCCATTAGCGAGGACTGGAACCTTCTTTCCGTCTGGAGTCTTACTGTGGGATTTAGCTTAATCTGATTGAGCATAATTATACATGAATGGCCTACTTCGTCTGGTATTAAGTAAACAAAGCCACAGGAGATGCAAACACTCATTTTGAGTCCAAGTATAGATGCGGTCCTTCAAAGTCCTGCCTGTGTTATTTCAAATACAGCAAATGCACAGAAAAAGATGTGATTTCCTCTTAGAGATCAATAAAAAAAAACATCAATACCAGTTACAGATTGTGTGATTAGCAAACCTGCAGCTCACAAAATGAAAACTCCACCTGTCCTCACTTATCCTCTGCTCCCCACCACTGAGTTCTTTGGCAACAAAGCTGAAAAAATATTTATTTTCCAAGAAAAGTGGGGAGGCGAGGCAGAAGGAGGAGTTCGTGCTTTGGCCCAGGCCACCCAAGGAGTGGACAGATTATCATCGGCTGTCTGGGAGGAAGCAGAGCTGCAGGATCAGTCCGTGACCCACCGAGGTTCGGCCTCTGGATGCAGATAATGCTTTGCCTTTTATCAAATGCCTTGCAGAGAAAACCAATCCCAAGAGCTGTGGTGTGGCGCTGCAGAGCTGGCAGACCTAATGCTACAAAGTGGATAAATTATAAGGGCACCTAAGAAAATTATGCTTATCTTGAAAAAACAAATTGCCCTGGGAAAGAAAAAAAATGGGAATGTGCATGGTGATAATGTAAGACTTCAAAAACAGAAACTACCATTTAAACACTGGGGATTCAGGCTTGAAGTGGCATTATCTGTCCATCACCTTTAAACCTGAACTTCACACACTGCCAGCTCCAGACTTGAGGAAGAGGTAACTTTTGAGAAACATTAAAACCCAGAAATCCTACAAGGTGACATCAAGCAAACACAGCACGCTCATGTCTGCACTGTGAGGCTTTGAACCAAAAGGAAAGAAACACATCTGAATCCTGGCAAGTTGAGTTTTCTCTGGACGAAGACGCTCCTTTAATTCCAACTCCTACTTCCCCGTGAGCAAGCGTGTTCATAACATGAGCCAGAATTTAATTTGGAAGGGATCCATGTTGACTCAGTGATGAATGAGATGTGGCCTCACTTTGATTCATGCTGATAAACTACATTTTCTTATCTGGCGTTATGCAGCTCTCATTTCTTTCAACTTCTCATGTTCACCTGGTAATTCAGTTCACTTCAATTATTTTTCAACCTTGATCCAATTCTCAAAATTATGACGACTCTCACTCTGTACTTCGGTCCTCTAAAAAGCGTCCAAATTCTACTTTTCTGCAGAAAGTTCCTTTTTCTGAATATGCAATATGTGAGGCAAGGGTTATATTTGCTATTTTCAAGCAAAAATTTAATATAGCTGTTACTGCTCTCTATCCAGACACAGTTCATATGTTAATGTGTCATGAGGTTGAAATGTCTGCAAGTGTTCAGCCACCAATAATGGCTCAAGGTCCCCCTTTCACCGAGGGCCCCCAAATACCTTGAAACGGCCCTGGTTACTGGCTGATATTAGTTTAATTAGTTTAATCAGTGCCGATCAGGTGTGTCTGCCAATAAATCAACAAGTGCCAGTCCATTATATTTTCTCATCTCAGTGTTGTTAAGAATAGTTCAATAAATAACGCTATGGGCTTCAAACAAACCCTATAATCGGTATCTACTCCCGTCCAGAGCACCTTTAAAAATATCTCTTTATCCAAGCACCATGTCTCATTTGGCACACAACTCAGGTGAACTTCTTTTCAGCACCTGGTGCAAAGTGCTGAATGTAAATACAGCCCACTGAGGGACTAGCTCGACACAGATACCAATGTGGACACCTGTGGGCCCTCCTGTTGCCATGACCACCAGCAACAGCAGTCAGTGCAGCACTATCATCATCATCAGCAGGGCTGGTGGGGGGGAGGAAATAAGGCTTCCTAAACAAATTAGCCCAGAGAAAAGTGCTGAGGCCCGGAGCCTCTAATTTCATCAACCTGAAACCATATAACAGGCCGACTCTGCTGCGTGCAATAACTAATACACATCAAACACTCTCCATCCCCACCTCATCCCCTCCCGTAGCGCTCCGTCATCACTTGGAACATTTATATCGGGGTATTCATTCCCAGGAGACACAGAGAGAAATGTCAAGACAAGGGAGATGTGGCTTATCCTCCCTCCCTGGCCTTTTCGCTTCTTGTTCTATCACTCCCGCCATTCTTTCTGCTTCCCCGATTCCCCCGTCCTCATTCATTCTCCGCCACTTTTTATCCTGTCATCTACATTGTGAGGAGCGTCTGTGGCTTCCTCTGAGCCTCGGCTGTATAAGCAGAGCAGGCGAGGTGAGAAGCAGAGGCGATGTAGGCAGAATAGTGAAGCAGTGTGTGCTGGAGCTGAATGAGTTATCTGAAACACTGGCTGCTGGCATTAAAGTCAGCAAAATGGAGGTTTTCTTAGTTAAGAATATAGTGTTTTCAATGGAGAAGGAGGTCAGGATACTGAAGGTGCCACATACACAAACACACTACTGTGACACCATGACATCAAAGTGCCGTCTTTTACAAACTGGACCTTATTTCCGTTTCTGTTTACAGATTAAATTTTCTCAAGTTATGGACAACTCCTGACTCAAATGAGAATAGTAACAGTGTAGCCCATCTTATTAAACATCTGTTATCTGAGAAATGGTCAAGTTTGTGTAATTTAAAAAAAAAAAAAATGGCACTTCCCCTTTAACAAGCTTTGGACAATTTGATTGTTAGTTGTTAGATGTTAAAAACAAAGTGATGGCATTGGCTTCCTAGCTAGTTCAGAAAAAAGATAAAGGGTTGGCAAACGAGATAACGAAGGAGTGAACAAGACGAAAGTCAGATTTGGCTCGTCGTAGGAGGGATAAATAATCATGAAGCACTCAGTAGATTGACTGACTTCATTTTATTTAGTTTTACAACAGTTGTTTGGTTCTGAGTTTAGTTCCTGTGGTTCCAGTTCCTGGAAAAGTTGCCATTAAGACAACTGATAGAGGTCATCTTATGTCGTTAGAAATGGAAGATGTAGGACACTGAAAGACATCACGTTGAACTGTAGGAAATGAGCATTAAATTAAACTAGGATTAAACTAGGATTACTGCCTTTCAGTTGTATACTTCTGCCAACCAGTCAGGTTACAGTTTTCACGTGTCTGTCCCTAAATGCCATCATTACATCATTTTATCATGTTCTATTTGTCATAATTAGCATATGCATTATTGAATTATGGCCAAAAACTGTGTTTTGTTCGTTCAAAGTGACGTTGACTTTCAAAATCTAATCACTTCATCCTTGAGTCAAAGTGGACGTTTGTGCCAGACATCATGTAAAGTCCATCCAGGCCTTCCTGAGGTATTAAAAAGTTGCATTCGGGATTTATCCCAAAACAAATAGATGAAACAGGAGCATGTGCCACAGCATGAGCCTAAAGCTTTTATCAATTCATTAGAAAAAAACATCACTGTTTGAACTCCCCGCCCTCCTGCTTACCTTTTCAGAAGGAAAGACAAGTGCAGCAGTCATGTTGTTTATCTCCAAACCATCACAGAGCCATCCAGGCACTAAGGCAATTAATTACTGAATTATACCATGCTGGTGCACAATGAATGCAATAGGCCCTGGGGGCTTTTTTCTCATTACCAGGTACACACTGTCCTACACAAGCAAAGCAGGGGAGGCTTTTAATAACATTTAGTATTCAGATTAAACCGTTGTATGCAGCCAAAGCTCCGGCTTCCAACTCCAAAGTAGGATCAATTTACAATCCAATTAATTGAAAATGGGTGGAAAACATGCTCACAAGTAGGAAAACAATCGGGTGTGGAGCATAAAGAGGAGGACGCCTGATGTGTCTGACATGCCTCCTTAGACGCTTTGGTACACAACCAATAGAACAGTGCAGAGGGAATTAAAAATTCCCCACTCCTTAAAGGCATTGCAGTGAGCATTTGTTGTACTTAAACCACCACTGGGGGCCTGCTATTGATGTGCAGCGTTTCCATTATCGAAAACCTTGATTTAATACAGCTCAGCAGACATTGTTGCTGCACCGCTTCCTTCAATAAGCACAAAAAACAGACACATAAAGTCAAAAACTACCCTTATCTTCACCAATGACCTCAAGGTGTCAACTGATTTAATCTGGGGGTTGATTCATTTCTTAAAAATCAATATTTTGTTCCTTGATTCTCGTTATGGTCAGCTTTAAATGAGACTTAGCCACAGCTAAAAGAAAATGAAATGAAATTGATATTGAGCGGCAAAGTTCATCGTAGTAGTTTGACAAATCAATGCATAAATCTCAAGTCAAGATCCACTGAGCAGCTTCTTCTGTAGCTCAGGGTTTTCACTGAGACACTGTGACACACGGCCAAAAGCTCCGGAAAAGCCTAGTAAGTGGATCTTAAATTTCACACATGGAATAAGTCAAAGGTCATCATGATCCTGTGTACAACTGAAATATGATAATGAAATATCCTATCACTTATTATTATACCACTATGATAAGACTTACATGCAATAAAGTTACACACATCCATGAGGCACCATTTCAGACAAGTCACCTAAACTATGCAGCTATATATACTCAACAACAAAAGAAAGGCAAGTTTCATAAAGTGAATTCTAGTTGTTGCCGTTTGTCTCAGTAGCAATGTGAAAATGTTGAGCATGAATGGTAATGTGCCCAAAATGCAATAAGTGCGTGTTGTGACGCCTTATTCTGATGGCCAGATTAACAGAGGTGTGGTCGACCCAGACGACTAGAGCACTGGTGTATGAAAATGCGATCTGCACTTTTGTTTGTCTACCCAACCTGCATAAAATTAGGGAAAAATTATTTGCTTTTAATTTGTAATGATGCCACGACTGATGCAAATCTAACATGAATGTAGTATTGGAATGAGCACACGAGATGTTGCAAGGGAAATGAACGTTCATGAATCAACAATTAGTCGTGTCAGAACCAGATTGCATGCCACGAAAAGCACTTCAGATCGTCCTCACAGCAGCAGACCATGTGTGACGACCAACATCACCATATCCGTCTTCACCATCTCAGAGACCGGACACTTCCCGCCATCGTCACAAACCCCATATCAGTGCTCAAACAGTGTGCAGGCGGCTCAGAGAGGCTGACCTACGAGCACACAGGCCATACTTTGGTCTGCCGTTAACTCCAATACACCTTTTTTAAGTACATTTGATCTCCAGACAGTATTCTTTTTGTACATTTGTTGAAAGGATGTGATAAACCACATGCTTACTCATATTTAACACCTTTTATAGGTAGTTTGGGCCCACTTAAAAAAAGTTTCTTTTGTCGCTGAGTATACCATCTTTCTCGTCTTCGACCACTCAAAGCCCTTCACACTATATGCTAGCATTCATCCGTTCACACAGGCATTCATCCACATGCAACCTCCCCATCAGTATCTGATCTAAATGTTCATTCACACGCTAATGGCTCAACCTTCAGCAGATATTTAGGGTTCAGTATCTTTCCTCAAGGTGATGTCAACATGATGACTGGGTCGCCGGGAAACAAACAATATACTTTAAAATCAATTTTAACAGATTGTTTCCTACACTTGTCTATGAAAAACAAAAAAGTTAAAATATGAAAAATACATGTATAAAAAAGAACCTTGTCTGGTTACAGTCATCACAAAAATACACAATTTTCAACAGATAAAATCAAATAAACTTAAATTATTTAAACAAAAGAAAAGAAGAAGAATATTAAATATTTACTGACATCGCCCCCCACTGTGCACGTGTCTTGTGTAAGTGTGTGTGTGTGTGTGTTTGTGTGTGTGTGTGTGTGTGTGTGTGTGTGTGTGTAAAAAAAGGGGTCAGATCCCGCTGCGCCACATGTGACCATCAACCTCCCCGTTGGCAAAGTACAGGGTGAAGCCTCGCCAGCCGCCATGGAAACGCTCAGACAGTGATACGCCTCATGAGGCAGAAGGGCAGGGCTGGCTCGGTTCGTCATCCTGTCTGTGTGCTGCTGATTCAGACGTAAAAACAGGTAAAGCTGAGAGGAAAAGAGGGACAGCAGTGGAGTCAGTGAAGCGCTTCCCTGTGGCAGTAAAGACACATTAGAGCCCCAGTGGAGGATTTGTGATGGATGGAGGAAACGAGCCCCTGCTGCAGACTCCCTGGTGGCCAGGAGGATATATTTTTTTGTTATCTTCTAAGGAGCATGTGTGAAACTCACAGATATATTTCCTTTTACTGTGTGATACAGAAAAGCATCTTTGGTGAGTGGTTTGCATAAGAAACAGACAAGTTCCTGTGTTGTAATATGTGACAGACTAGTTTATCACAATCAAAGGCAAATCACACACATGACATCTAATTTCAACTTCCCGTCTCAGAACGACAGGTTTCTCCATCCACCCCCTCCATCCCCGCCACCACTGGCTCCTTTTACATCCAACAGTGATCTGGGGAGCGACTGCCAAGCAGATGAATTTGGCAGTGAGGCCAGGCTCACTGGAAGCGCTGATCAGTGAGCAGTGTTAAATCCAAAAGGCAGTATGTTTTTATGATGGTGTGAATGGATGGAGCGACAGATTCCAAATGTAAAGTGGACAAGGCATGAAAACAGAGGAAATGTGTGCGATTAACAGCTAGCGTGGAGAAAACTAGTTCACCAAAAATTTGGCAAGTTACCTTTAGCAGGTTGGAATTTAGTCTGGAACTTTTGCTCCGCTCTAATTAACTGGATCAGTTTAGCCAAAGGAACGGTGGAGCCCGTCCTGACTTTCTATTTTTTAACCGTAATGTTTTCTTTGGGTCAGTTAGACCCAGAAGAACAAAAACTGTCATTGTTTTCTTGCCATTCCAAAATCTGAAATGCATTCAAAACAGTATCATGATCCTCCAACATGCTCAGCGAAAGACGAAAATATTGGTCTTTTTGGTCAAAAAATAGGTACATTTTAGCTACGTACATTCGTTATATTGGTGCTTCAGTGCTGTGCATGAACATGTTCAGTGAATGACGTTCACAGTGCACGTTCATATTTCTGCTGAAGTGCACGGACCAGTTTTGAAGTAATGGGAGTGAATGGGAGTGGCACGCACAGTTCACGTTAATTTAAAAACTCTTGCGAGAGAAAGCGCTTTTCTGGTTTTACGACTCTGTTCATGGCAAACACTATGATGGTCCAGCATGGTTAGCGCTGAAGCACTGGAAGTTTTCTAGACCACTTGGCTAAGTTTGATGAACCTAGGCCGCATAGCTAGTCCGGTGCCGCCTGTGATTCTTTACTGGTACTTTTATTATTTTTTATTATTAGTTTTGGAGTGGCAGTGACTTACAGCTGGTGATGAATGAAGAAGAAGAGGTTCTATCGTGGAACATAGTGTCTGATCTATTGAAAAAAATGTGACAAATGAACGATGTTCACGTCGTGAAGTTAAAATGATCGCACCCTGATGCTAATTTACGTTAGCCCATCTATGGCGTTTTCCATTATGTGTTAGCATTAAGCTAGTGGACTTTGTGTAGGGCTAATACTGAAGGCTGTACTGAAGTGTTGACAGGGTGAAGTTACTTGTTTTATGTTTTCTACAATTACAGTTTTGCACAATACATTAATTTATTTTTTATGTTGTTTAAAAAACAACTTCCTGCTTGAATGCTTTTACCATGGCCTATGGTAACATTACGAAACTGTAATTTACATACCAAAGTATACCATGATATATACCGTCTACCATCTATGGTGCAAATTATACCATGATATAAATTTTAGGCCATATCGCCCACCCTAACATGGGGATTAGGTTAATTGGTTAATTTAAATTGTCCGTAGGTGTGAATGTGAGTGTGAGTGGTTGTCTGTCTCTATGTGTCCTGTGATGAACTGGACACTTGTCCAGGGTGTACCCTGCCTTTCACCCTAAGACAGCTGGGATAGACTCCAACCCCCCAAAGACCCTATGAGGATAAGAGGTAGAAAAGGGATGGATGGATGGATGGTGGCATTAAAACATGATCAAAAATATTTAAGTCTCGTTTACTGCTGTACATTTCCTGAGATAAGGTCAGCTCAAGAGGTGCAGTCATGACGTGCAGAGGAAATTTACCTGTTTGAAGCGCAAAGCAAACATTCCTCTGGGAACCATGAATGCTTTCAAATGCAGGAGCGTTGGACTGCCAGGTGCACTGCTGTGCCTCCAGAGTGCTTAAAAAGGAGCTGAACTCCCTGCTGCTCCTCTGCCTCTGAGCCTCAGCTGCCTCTCTTTTATCTGCCCTCCTTCTCTTGATCACTCAGCTTTCTTCTCTCTCTCCTCATTTGGAGCTCATTGCCAGAGTCCCATCAAACCATATCCTTTCAGAGGTTGTGTCCTTGTGTATCAGAGGAAAAAAAAGAGGAGAAAAAAAATCTCCATCACGACAGGAGTGTGCTGTGACTCCTCTAGCCTACAGACACAACACAGCATGCAGCCTTTTCCACAGAAGGTCCCCAAACAAGCTCTGCCAGGTTCAAAAGGCGAGGTCACCCTGAAATAAATACATTTCAACAAAGACCTTCCCCTCCTGGGATAACAACCATATTAACAACTCTCCTCCTGGGGACCCAGTCTGCCACATTCAGAATTTTTTACCCACTACTGGTCTGACTGCAGCTACAGAGCCACAACTGCTAGGCAATTTTTTCATGAGGTGAAACAGTTTTCAAATCCAATCCACAAGTCAAATCTGAGAGTGAAATGAGATGCCCAGAGATATCTGCTGACCTGGTCAGCACAAACACAAACAGGATGGATGGAAACAATAATAATACCGACAGCAGATTCTTCTTTCATAGGCCCAGTACAATCATTTAGTTGCCATATGCTGCTGCTGCTCTTCTCATGATGCTTTCATGAAGAGCGATTGTCACAGACTGTAATAAATAATGGAGGCATGTGCGGAGCTGGCAGAGGCAGACAGCCCCAGATGTTGGAATAAAAGGAAAAGTGGGTCAGGTGTCTGATGCCAACCACGAGGCTGCGTGGCGAGCGAGCAGACGGCGCAGAATATCAGACGAATCATGAAACGGCAGTCAGAGGACGGACCGCTAGGATTCATCGTGCTTTAATCTAATGTGCTAAAGTGGTCACATGACAGGCGTTACTCCTACCAGGGGAGTTTCATTAAAAGGTGAGGAGGTCAGTTGCAGAGTTATGTCACCTGTAAATGACTCCCAGGGGTCTCGTGTAGCTCTGTCAGAACATCATTCACGGCGCTGTGCCAGGAGGGTTATGGACCTTCACAGCTCAACGCTGTTACGCACGCTCATCCATCCACAATGCCACACATCCCCCCCAAAAGTGACACATAAACAACAAAAAACCTCCAGCCAACTCAGGATCATCATGCCAGTCCTGCCATGAGCGCCGCCGGTGCCGTAAATCGACCGTAAACACTCCAGCTCATCAATCACATGTGGATCATTTCACAAATCACGCGCCACGCCCTTATCAAATTAAAAGCTCCTTATTCGAGGGTAATAACAACAATTATCACTACAAAGTTAAAGAGTCTCCCCTGGTCTTTGCTCTCTCATAAAAAGCCAATTACACAGACATCTTATGAAGGGAAACAACATTTATTAACTCCTCTAAAAAGGCTGAGATGTCACATCTGTGGCTTCATGATTAGTATTCTAGTCATAATAACCCAGACGTGTTTTTGTCTAGGATTTGTTCTGCACTGTTGGCTTTCTTACACCACATTGCATGTTGTATAAATGAAAGAATGAAAAAAACAGTAAATCATGTGTGAACGATTCGTGAATGTGTTTCCTTTGCTCAGCATTGTAGGGACAGAAAATTAAAAAAAATATATGAAAAATGATGAAATATGACCAAGGAAGTCCAGTTTGGATAATATGTGTCATTGACATGAATGAGTAGACTGTGTCTACTTTCATTTCTTAATCAAAATAAACAACATTACTGCATGATTACAGTACAAATGCTGTCTCTGTTTGACCTTTGGATTGTAAAAGTCTCGACATGCATGAACTATTAAAAAAAGTTTTTCAAGTTTTGTTTCAAATATTCCATTTTTTTTTTATTTGAGTTCATTCTTAGAAAATGATAATCAGCCTCAAAGTATATTTTGGATTGTTAATGACAATCATGGGGTTTCAATCATGAAACCCGAACAATAAAAGTGAAGTTCCTCTCCAGACCTGATAGCTCTGAATCCCTGGAGGAGGAGGAGTCACTGTCACTGAGGTCGATGGGTTTTCAGGTGTGCTGCAGTAACATGAAAACACCATTACAAAGCCAGAGTAGTGAGGTGTGATGGCACCTTGCAGGCCCGTCCTGGGGGGATGTATGACCTGATGACGCACGTCTGACACCAGAATATAGACCTTCATCCTGAAGGCTGGAACATGCTTCATGCACACTTGTCCGCAGGTGTGCACACCAGCCTCCATAGCACTTATTTACTGCAGATGGAGCTCAGTGGAGAGAGCTGCTCTTATCTATATTATCTGTGTATGGATGAGTGGAAGTTTGATGATAAAAGGAGCAGCTGTGTTTTGAAGGAGTAGCGACGTCACACAATCATGTAATCAGATATAACCTTCGACACACAGCTGGCTCCAGTGAACACTCAATATATTTTCTCACAACAACACATCTACTGTATGTTGAGCTCTAATGCACCAAAGGGACAGTTTGGACGAGAAGAAGGAGACATCTGGACACATCGAAGCAGGACAATATCAATCAATATCCTTTATTTAACCAGGTAAAAAAAAAACTCATTGAGATTTAAAAGAGTGACCTGGCCAAGATGGCAGCACAAACGAAAACAAGCAGTTTCAGCAAACATACAAAACATCAAATAATATAAAAATACGTTTACACACTACAGAGAAACAAGAGTGGGATTATTTGATTACAGAACAACCACCAGATCCACTTGAGCTTCTTTCTCTCTCTTTTATAATCGTCTTGAATTGAGTATATTTTCTAGTCCTTCTGCACTTCGTTCCAGGTAGACAGGAATAGCAATCCTGGAATAGATTTCTAAATAAAACACAAGTCAACCAGTGAGAGAGTCTACGGAAAAAGATGGACACTGTGCATAATAAAACGCAAAGCATGATGGTATACAGTATCTTATTCCTTTAAAAATTGAGCAGGAGCGTTCAAAACGGGTTAAAAAAAGTTGTGATGATCAAGTGTTTTTGGACTTGCAGTGAAAAACATGATTAATTTCTAAAAAAGACATGTCTTCTTGACATGTCATAGACTTAAAAAAAGTAACTGATAAATCAAGAGAATACTTTTATAATTTATCCAGTAAAAACAAAGCATTTGATTAAGCTACAAAGACAAACTGTTCAGTTTTTGACTCTCCAAATTAATCTGCAACTGTGTTTATAATAAATCTGTTTGAGTAATTCTTTTGGTTTCTTTGCTTCTCTGACAGTAAACTGAATATCTTAAAGTTTTTAACCTTGAAGTTAAGAACAAATCAAGACATTTGAGGATGTCAGGGTTTTGGGAAACTGATTAACATTTTTCACCATTTTTTCAATCAAATAATGAAGCAAATAATCAACAGAATAAATAAATTCACAGTGAGAATAATCAGTATTTGTGGGGCTACATTTGATGGTTCCAGCTTCTCAAAATGTGAGGATTTGTGTTGCTTTTCTTTATTTTATATGATTAAACATGAAATATCTCAAAATATCTAAAGCAGGTAATACGAGGCACTGCTCAAAGAAATTGTGACAGACATGTTTCACAGTGATTTTGAACAAAGGGTATGATAGGCAGATTGAGTTGGAGACTTCACGTGTGAGCTCAGTGTCATGAAGAGAGTGAAGCAACGTCTGCAGATCTGACTTTTCTTCTCCTCGTTGACTTATTGGATTGCGAACACAAGGTAATTAACAGACGATGCATTCGCCTACACTGCTCGTCATCGGAGGAGATCTCACACAAAACACTGTTAACACCAATGAGACGGTGATTGATTGAAATTGGATCCAGTTCAGCAGTTCTGGGCAGGTGAAGACACAGGTTCATGATTTTAGGCTACGTTTATATGATGACGTCTGAACAGAGGACGCAAAAGTGGTGTCACATCTTCACTTTTAATTCCATGTTTAGACAAGCGTTTTCGGGAGGAAATCTGCATGCATACAGTGATGCAAAAGTGTGTGGAATTCGATTGGGTATGCATGCCAGGTGGCTAGTTGGTGCTGTGATTTACGATCACACAACACCACCACAGGAGTGGCTGGTATATATGGGCTAACAGGGCTAAGCCCTACCTACCTTTTAAAAAAAACTATTACTAAAACTTTAAATTTTAGTTCAACCTAAAGCAGCAAATCAAAAAGTGATAGGAAAAAAAAAGGATATATGATATATGTTGGGTTTCTTCCAGTGAATGGGCTCAATGTATTCAGCCCAAGCACAGTAATAAGCTTCCATTCACTTTTGATTGACAGGTGTCGTGACAGGTCGTGACACGCCCCAAACTCAGTAGCGTATGCTTTTATTGATGTTGGATTGACAGGTGCCCTGACACGCCCCCTTTATCCATCCATTATCTACCTCTTATCCTCATAGGGTCTTTGGGGGGCTGGAGTCTATCCCAGCTGTCTTAGGGTGAAAGACAGGGTACACCCTGGACAAGTCTCCACCTCATCACAGGACACATAGAGACAGACAACCACTCACACTCACATTCACACCTACGGTCAATTTAAATTAACCAATTAACCTAATCCCTAATCCCTAATCTAAACCCCTTTTGGATGGTGGGATGAAGCCGGAGTACCCGGAGAGAACCCACACAGACATGAGGAGAACATGCAAACCCCACACTGAAAGGCCCCGGGCCTGGGATTCGAACCCGGTACCTTCTTGCTGTGAGGCGACAGTGCTAACCACTACACCACCGTGCCGCCCCACGTCCCCTTTATATGCTGCCCATTTGGGCTAAATTAATTCAGCCCAAAGGCTGACCTTTGGCCAATCACAGCACAGTTCTAGTTCGCAGTAGAACGTGGAGAGCATGAAGTGAGCAACAGAGGTATAGCAGGCGTTAGCATGAACATGAACGAAGCGGATTATTTACTTTCCAATCAGTTTTCTTTAAGTAATAAGTAAGTAACTAAGTAATAAGCAAGTAATTTCCCCCTGGGATTATTAAAGTATTTCTGCTTCTGATTCTGTAACAAAGCACACACTGTTGTTGCTATAACTTGATGTGATACTACTGTTGCTGCTGTGTGAAGTATTGATAAATGTAATGCATTCGTTAGCCCACCCACCCAAAATCACCACCAGCCTTCACTGCACCACCATGTCTGCATGTAATTACACATCCTTCTCTGTTCAGTAATACTATCTGTGCAGATTCTGTACTCTTGTTGGAAAGACTCCTGTATTAGAGCTGCCAGAGCAGCTTGAAGGTCCATACTGTATGCATGGAAATAATTTGACATGTTTGTTTATTTCCCTGTACTTGCACATGTATGTGACTTAAAATGCGTCCGCGACGTGAGCAGAGTTTTGTGTCTTGGGCAGTGTAGATAGAAACGCTACGTCGCAGCACATTCAAGTTTTCCACACTGGAGAGTGGTTTCATTTCTTTGCGTTTTCAAGCCCCAAAAATGCTGTCACCGTCTAAACGAAAGGCACTTCCGATAAAATGTTTTGTTGTTTTTACCCGCAAGCGTTCTTGTGTAAACAGGGCCTAAGGATAGATGAGGAGTCAGCAGGTTTATCAATATGCCTGTATGCGGGTAAGCCTCATTTCAGATAGAGCGGCTAAACAAATGGAGTGCCACAGAAACACAGCATATCAGCTCACAGGCAGACAATCCAAATATCAGGAAACCAAAAACACACTAAGTGCCTTTTATAACAATGCAATTCTGTGAGAAGCGCTCAGTTTGTGGGATAACCTTGGGGGTCTACCGCTGCCAGTTACTTCTATCATCTTCCCTCAATTGCCACTTTAAACCTTGTCCACTTCTCATCTCTTCCTCTTCTCTCATTTTTATGGCAAATTAAATTTAGCCAAGCAATGCAGCTCTGTATTAGAATCTACCCTTCAGTAGACCCCCCTGCTGGCAGATACCAAGACCATACCTCATTATAGAAGGTCAGCGCCGTCGGAGCCCCCCCATCGTTTGTCAGGAAGCTCTTGAAAAGAGCCTGAAATTGATTCATCACCATCAACAACTCTCTCTCTCGGGAGGAGATCATGTGACCAAACATTGTGACTGAAAATGCAAGCGAGATGAGGAGAGGCGAAGGTCACAGTGGAGAGTGTTTGTTTGTTTCTGTGTATTTGAGCTGAAGCATAAATCAGTACGTAACATTATGGCCACTGACAGGTGAAGTGAATAGCATTGATCATCTCCTCATCATGGCACCTGGATATATAAAGCATCAAATGAACATTTAGTCCACAGAGTTGATGTTAGAAGCGGGAAAAATGTTCCAGTTTGACAACAAGAAGCAAACAGTGATGTCTAGAGGACTGGATCAGAGCATCTCCAGACCTGCAGCTCTGGTGGTCTGTTCCTGGTCCGCAGTGGTCAGGATCTATCAAAAGTGGTCCAAGGAAGAACCAGTGGTGAACCAGAGACAGGGTCATGAGAGGACAAGGATCACTGATGCAGGTGTGGAGTGAAGGCTGGTCCTGGTGGTCTGATCCAACAGACCAGAGAAGTTAATGCTGCTGAAGATAAGAAGGAGTCACATAGCACAGAATAAACCTTCAGCAGGGGGACCGACACTATACTAGGCAGGAGGTCATGATGTTATGAATGATCAGTGTATGGGATTTCAACTGTCTGCATTTTTTTGGGATACAGTGAAGTCTTCCTGAAAAGCAGCAGTTATGGTGATCATTTAGCAAACTTTTTGTGAGTATAAATATCTCCTGAAAGCACAGAGTACACAGTATTTTTTCCTGTTCAATCACTGTAGTCAATTCACAAAAAACTATTTTATTCCAATAAAATAAAAATAAAAATCACTAGACTGTGTCTATCACTCAAATGTGATAATATTGTTTGCCTCCAGTGAGGAATAAGTATTTGACTAAAGCAACATTAATTATAAGGTTCAAAAAGTAATGATATGTGATGTTGAAGGTGGTCACACTCACACAGTAACAGTATGTGCAAACACCAGATATCATGACCAAGATTTGCTGCTCCAAACTGGACCCATCTAGACTTTAAATAGAGACCTGATACAGTGTTCTCTGTTACAGTATAGACTGAATGAGAACTAACAGCCTCATCTGTTTTCTTCAGCTAGTCCTTCTCATGTGTGTCTGAAACAAGCGTCTCAGTGGTTCCTGTCACTTCCTGTTTTTGGTTTGCAGGGCACTTCCTTCTCTGAACATTTAGCTTTACACAGACGGTATCTCACGCTGCAGATGAGCGATTGTGAAATTACAACCTCAGATTAGCATCACTGGAAGTGCACGCTATGTGATCAAGGCGAGCAGAGTGGGGAGATGTAGTTGAAATGCTGATACTCAAATAAAATTGGCTGCATGATAAAAGAAATACCCATTTGCATCCTTTCTCAGAAGGTCAGAAAACTCTGATGAAAATTTTTGCGAATATGTGCAAAAATAATATTCCAACAGTGCAACAAACTCTTTGTCCTAGACGTTAAAGTTACATCACCTGCGGCAACAAAATGAACTCAGAGTAGGGAGGGGGAAAACTAAATCAATCTGGTAAAACTCCTGACACAAATTACCCAAGATCCCGTAAAGGCCGCTTTTTCCCAACAGATGGGAACCAATTAGCCACCTGACTCCCAGAAAACACTTGGGCAGCCGAGTGGAGCCAAGATGCAAATGAAGCAGAGGGAAAGGTGGAAGCGGATCTGCCAACTGTCTCTGGAGAGGAGAAATTAATGGAGGAGACGGCGGAGGTGCAGTTTTGGAAAATGGAATGTAGAATAAAGTGGGAAATGATGTATGGGGAGAGTAGAGGAGCTGGACTGAAGGTCCCCTGAGAGGTTACAGAAACAACGAACGGAGGGACAAAAATATGTGATGATGGAGAACGGCGTCTCATCCTGCAGGCGGAGAGTTTTCCATCAGCCGACATCAGCGTCAGCTCGACATATTCAATCTGAGGCTAACGTGAAGTCACTGATCTAGCTAATGAACATCTTGTCCTATTTATTTAGGTAACACAGCAACTGGGAACAACTTTCGTTCCAACTTTTTCAGATAAAGTTGGACGTATGAGCCTGAACAGAAGAGCTGCAGTTTATCAGAGTCCAAAATCAAATCTGTGTATTGAATCAAAAATCTCAGAATCCCTTATTAAAAAACACAAAGCAAAATAGATGAAGCTGTCTGTGGGTACCAGGCTGATGTCTGATCAGCAGGAATTTAAGTTTCTGTCTTGTCACATCTCAAACTGATCATTAAAATGGATTTCCATACTAATTCACAACTGGATGTACTGGTAGTGACAGATCATAGCACAGCTGTATGGCTATAGGGATATAAACCATTTAACCCTTTGTTCTCTGCATCCACCTAAAGAAAGCACACAACAAGAGAGGGAAAATATGAAGCTATTTGATTAGTTAAACAGAAAATGGATTCAAATAATCCTAAAAATGCAGTAGTTACATTCATGTTCGCTGTTATTCAAGAACTGTCACTGCTGTCAAAGCTGTAATAAATAGAGAAAAAGACTTTCTGGTCTATATAGTTCCAGATTTATTATTATGAATAATATTTCTAGAACAACACCTCTCATTTTTTACGCAGATCGCACCCTGGTTGTCTTCTGGTTAGGGCTGGGTACCAACCTTTGATACTTTTATAGCACTGATCAAGAGCTCTGATCCTATCGGGTGTCAAAAAAAGGATAATTTTTCGATGCACAAATTCCAATACCCAAGTGTCTGTGAGCCATGCTCCTAGATGGCACTATGGGCGGATCCGTGGAGACACTGATCCATCCCTCTACCTCCCCAGCATAAGGAGACAAACATTGCCGGTAAAACAGACGATTAATGCCATTACAGCAGCACTGGGAGCCCGTCTTTTGTGTTTTTGACTCATGGTGCATTCAGTTGTATACGAATGTCAGAATTTCCAAGCTCCAAATCAGAACTCTCCATGAAGTCGCATCTCCAGCTCAAAAAGTCAAATTAATCTCACCAACCTGACATATAATTCATGCTATCTGCTTCTGACGTAAAAAGAACAGTAGCTACATGTTTTGTTGAACGTCTCTATGTGCTGTTTGGTGCTGGGAGCACTAAACTTTGAGGTTATGTTGATCTGAGCTCCAAGTTCTGACTTCCAGTGAACACACCATAAGGCAAACTCTCACTCGCCAGGGTCCTAAAGAGGAACTGGTAACAGCCTGTGTCTGTTGATCATCATCAGACCATTGTCTACCATGATAAAGCCCTAATTAGACAAAAATAACTTCCTGAGTTGATAATAGTAACAAAAAATAATAATATATTGACGATGACCAGGATTAAAGTAATGTGATTAAATTACACAACAATAATTTATTGAGGTATCGAAAAAAGTATCGTTCTGTAACAGGTATTGAAAGAAAGGTATCGAAATCGATACCCAGCCCTACTTCTGGTAACTGTGGCAATCCCTTCACTATTCATCTAGCCACCATCAGGCCCATCAGCCAAAGCTGTAATTTGTGATTAGCGCTTAATAGCAAATGTTAGCACGTTAGTCTTAGTCTAGTTTTACATTTGCACGATAATGAAAGTCTGTTATTTTTAGTCTTTTTACATTCAGGCAGAAGGTAATCTTCACAACAACATCTATATAATCTATGTTTCTGACTGCATCACTCAGCCAAAGAACGATACGACGCCTGCAACAGACCAAAAAGATATGGTGCTTGTTTTACTTTGATGCGTAATAAAGCTGGAAACTTTTTAATGCAAAACTCCCAGCATCACATTTCAAAAATCCCCCCTACCCTCAGGTAAGAGAAAGAGAGAAACACAGTCTGGAATAAGATGCCAAGACAAGTTAAGCTCTTAAGGACAAATCCAAATGTGAACGTGTCTAAAGCGCCGTGTCTCAGCAAACTCAAAGGCAATGTTTACCTTCATTCCCTCTGGCTGCTCACACAAGCTATCAGGCAGCTGTTAGATAAAGCCAAGTAAATATTGGTAAGTGTAGGTGATATGAGGCGACATATTCCCCTAGAGATTTAGTCACGCTGGCTGTAACCGCCGAATCTGGAAATCTGCATAATGTAGGATTTTTCCAAGAGACTACATGGGAATAAAGGAAGGGATATCACACTGTTCATTGAACATGTGCTGTTCATTTGAAACCTCATCACTTGTGATTATGGTGGGCAGATGAAGCTGCTTTTACATCAAAGGATATGAGCAGATTGATGTTATTTGTGGTTTGGTATTGGAGGGAGTGAAAGACCGGACATGTGTCCTTGATGTTGCCATGTTGATTTTTTGTTTCATTTATTCTAATAATTTGGACTCAACCTGTTGGCCACACTAAGTGAAACCCTGGTACTTTGTATCTATCTTAATCTGTATTTCTAACAATACATGGAAAAAAGTATATGGATGCTTGGCCATTACATCCAGATGTGACTGCATCCGATTCCACACTGCACTCTCTTCTCTTTCCTCCAGATGTTGAACCTGAATTCAGGGACTTCATTCGATTCAGCCACAAGATCATCTGATGTTCAGCCACTGACGCTGGATCAGGTCTTCAGGTCTGGTTCATAGTCTCAAAGGTGTTGCATGTGGCTGAAGTGAAGATCTCCCAAACCTAACTGGGAAAACTATTCCATAAAGCTATCTTTGAGCATGGAGGTATTATGAAACAGGGAAGAGATTTCCTCAAACTGGAGCCACAAAGTTGGACCAGAGGCACCCTCTGCGTTCATACCTTGTAATGTTTCATTCATGCTGAAGGCTGTTAGGTTGTTGAAGCCCATCCTATTACAGGAACCCATTCAAACATTACCTATAAATAGAGAAAGTCTCAAATGGCGGCACAGTTGCAGGGCCATCACTGGATTTTATTACTTTCTACAGGTATACATAACATGTTGCGCACACGTGTTCCTGTCTATTCTGCACACACAAATGTAATTTTACATCCAGTTCCTTATCTTGTTCCAATAACTCAGGCAAATCAAACTGATGCATTCAACTAAATGAGACCTTCACTTTCTCATGTTGCTCCACATTTTAGCTTTAAACAAAGAGCACAATGTTTTAGTGAAATGCCTCAGCAGCGTTTAAATTAGTGTGGGTCCAAAATCTATGAGAGGTTTAACAGAACACTTAATTTGTTTGGTTTATTTACCCAGTGGAGAACGGCGTCATTTGGACTCTGAGAATGTGAGTCCAAGAATTAGGAGCGATAACACACACTAACAGGTTTTATGGGTGAAATCCAGCTTCTTCTTTGTGTGCTCTTAATCTCAAACTGAATAAACACACTAATGTGCCCAGACCAATCCACCACATTTCACTTAGAAGTGCAGAGTGCAATCAGATTTGTTGTCTCCCTCACTGCCGAATCCTGTAACATGACATGTTGACAGGTGAACACAACTCTGCCCAATAAACAAGCAACTTATGAATTCATGTGACTCTTGTTTTGAAGCTGCGATCATCTGATGCTGCAGGAATGTAAACCCTGCTGCAAGAGTTTGAGCCAAAGGAAACATTATCCTCCCTTCTTCTGGTTCCTGCAACATGTGTTAGTTGTTGTTCTTACATCATGAGTCACCACCACTGATCCCTGCATAAAAAAAACTATAAATAGAATAAAATATTCTATAATAGATTAAAAAGAGAATAAAACTCAACCACTGAAACACATTTTTGAGATTAAAAACAACTGGAATTTGGCTTCTCAATCAAAAAATAATCATATGTTTTGCTGTTTTTCTGCATTTTTTGTAAAACAGTAAATTTGAAAATTCATGGACAACAGCGATGATTATAATTTAGCATTAAAAATATATCATTTTGATAAAAAAGCTTACACATAGTGGTGGATTAACCATTCCAGAAACATTAAAAACATTGGAGTAAGGTTGTTAGGCACTGTACAAAACCCATATTTTCATGAGCTCTTATTCAGTTTGAATAGGTATGAATCACGACTACTTTTACGTCTTTCACACCAGTGACCAGGGTCAGATCAGGGTTCAGCTCTTCTCTTCAATCCAAGCCAGTCAGTTAATCCCCAGTCATGAAAATTCAGATACGACCTGCATCACAACCTGGGAGCAATGCATCCCAATTAGCTCAGGTGGTAAAAACTGAGAGGGTTACATATCAGGAGGATTACAGAGAGTTGAGGATAGTGACATCATTAATGTGTGAACACTGGTTCAACACTGGTAGAGCCCTTGCTGTGAAAAGGGTAGATGAGCAGAGAGTCATAAATGAGCGTAGAGCAAACAAGGCTGATGAATCCAGTAACATGTTTACCAAATTAATGCATCATATGCTGTGAAATCCTTTATTTGTGTTAGAATCACATGTATATGTCAGACTACAAATACCCATGATCCTATATTTCCCATTTTTGCCATAATTGAACATCTTCTGTAAAACCCTCTGTGTCTGGTAAAGTCCACGCTCTTTTAAAGGGGAAGTGCCTTTTTTTTTTTTTACCTTATTTTACAGACCTTATTTCTGGGATAAAATACTGCTATTTTACTCACCCAATTCACTTTGCAGTCATTTGGAGTTTTTCCGACGATACTGGATTTGACGATATCCATTTAACAGGGGTGAAGGGGGCATTGAAATGCAGCTAGTAAATGACACAAACTTGAAAATTTCTCAAATAACAGACAGTTAATAAGATGGGCTACACTATTATTATTCTCATTTGAGTCCAGAGTCGTCCGTAACTTGAGAAAATCTGTAAACAGACTCTACTTCCTGTGTATTATAGTTTACCAAGGACCCTCTTATTAAATGTGTTATTTGAGAAATGGTCAAGTTTGTGTCATTTACTGGCTGTATTTTGGTGTAGGGTGGCAACAACCAATCGATAAAATCGATAAAAATCTATTATTAAAAGTGAATTTCATTATCGATTCGTTGTGTCGCGTGATTAATATGGCAGTCACCGGCATGTCACGGAGCTTACTGAGTTGAAAAGACGGATGCACAGTGCTGTAAAACACCACAAAAGAAGAGCAGAGTGTTACTCTGTGTTTAACCTTACGATATAAGCCTCTGTTGTTTATAACGTACTTTTAACATGTAGCTACTTCATTAGCTTTATTAGTTTCTCTGGTCGTGGTTTAGATACGCCGTGTAAAGCACATCTCACTGGCGGAATGACAATGACTTGTTTACTGATTAAGGAGAAAATGATTCCTGCAGTAAGTTATTAGCACACATTTTTTAGCAAAACACATTTTTATTACCAGCCAAACTAAGCACAGCACAAACATAGCCGGACTTCCAGTCGCTGTCAAAGTAAGCCTTCAGAATAAAAGCATATAGGGGATATAGCACTTATTACACCACAGAGGAGATGGAGGAGAGCGCAACGGAAAGCAAAATACTATATTGTGTGTGTGTGTGTGTGTGTGTGTGTATATGTTATTTTTTTATTTATCGATTAATCGAAAAAATAATCAACCGATTAATCGATTATTAAAATAATCGTTTGTTGTAGCCCTATTTCGGTGCCACCTTCACTCCTGCTAAATGGATATCATCAAACCCAATATCGTCAGAAATACTCCAAATGACCCCAAAGTGAAATGGGTGAGTAAATGGCAGTATTTTATCCCAGAAATAAGGTCAAATTTATAAAAAACAAAAAACAAAAACCCACTTCCCCTTTAAACTCAGTGCATGTAGGCTTTCATTAAGTACGCTGGGAGAATACACAAGCACACATCACTCCTCCTTTTCAAAGACTACTCGCTCAGACACCAACCATACCATAACAACATGAGCTTAGGATCAACACAAGTCAGATGGTGGACAGTGGTACCACAGGGTTTACAGCAGTTTCACAAGCTTGTTGGACTTTGGTGGCCTTCAAGCCCCAAACAGACTCATCCCACCATGATCACTATCTTCAAATTGCTTGTTTGGCCAAACAACATGCCAATCCCTGAGGTATTTAACTGCATAACAATTACCAGTATATCAATACATCTATACCCTCCAGCTGTAAGCACACAATGCTCATAAATAACCCACTGCATGTCATCAAGAGCATGCAAAGAAAAAAAATGCAGGAAATGCTTTCACAGACCAGAAGGAAATGTCTGACAGAGCAGTGTTTACAGCACCAAAAACATGAAATCAAAAAGACATCAACTGTAATTTTAACACAGTAATCCTACAGGCAATTAAGACAGCTGGGAATTAAGTGAGAGCTGACACATGCAGAAGCAACTCAGGTTTTTTTATTTTTAAACAGGGGGATTACAAGCTTTTTCAAATTCATGGAGAAATCGGACTTCTATACAACTGTAATGAGAAAAGAAGAAAGCAGCATTTATAGTGTGACCAAACTTTTAAATTAGATTACTGGAAATCCTTATCATCTGACATGTTTGCATTTTTTTTATGTTATTGTTGTTTGGTTTTTTTGCATTTCATAAAACTGAAACAATAATCTCTTTCTTCAGAACTGTGGCTGCTTGTGAAAGCAGTCTGGAGAAAGACAAAGAGGGAAAAAGCCACTTCCATTAGCATTGTCACCTCACACTTCCTACTCCAGGAGGTGGCAGACGGGAAAGATGCTTTTGATAAATACAACTTTCAAATTTAACACTACAAAAAAAAAAACAGAAGAAGGTTGCCAAAGTGTGTCTAAATTACGTGTACACAAGAACGCAGAAGTATGGCACATCTAAAACCTGATTGGTTTTTAACCAATCACTGCAACAATGGGTGACAGCAACATGAAACCCCCACTGTTCTGTTCAGATAGTAACACAAAGCATGGCTGATAGTGGGACATGAAACGGAACAAAACTGATTCAGATTCAAAGCACCAGAAATGCTTTGTCTGTGATGAAAGCTGCAGTAGGTGTGTTGGGAGGAAATGATGAACTTCATTACACAAATCGTGGAAGGCAGTGCAGAAAATTCATCCTTAATAAATTAAAATCTTGCTGCAATTATTAAACAAGCTCCAGTGTGAATGAGCACAATGCACAGTGCGCACACCACACAGACAGCAGGGATGCAGCTGTGCCACACAAAGCGCACCAAGCCTCACATCGGAAATAACTTTGTTGCGTTTCCTCAGCCAGACTCCATACAATAAAGCTGCGTTTTAAAGGCGGGGGGAGAGATGTGAAGCTCACCCTTTGTTAGTTCCTCTGTAGGATAACAGCAACACTCCTCCCACGCGTCCGTGGGTGTCTCTGTCCTCCGTGGGTTCAATCTGGGTAGCGGGGCTTGACGCGCGCTTGGACACGTTCACTTGGTGTCCTGCTCTGCTCTGTCCTCCTCTGTCCAGCTCTGTCCTTTGTCCTCCTCTGCTCTGCTCTGTCCTCTTCTCCTGCTCTGTCCTCTGTCCTGCTCTGCTCTGCAGCTACATTTCCTCCTGTGTGCTTTCAAAAGCAGCGAGAAGCGGAGCAGAGCCCTCCCACTCCTGCTGCGCTGGCTCGGCCTCTCTCTGCGAGGATACGCCCTCTCACTGTCCACACATTACAGGTGACACGCTGACAAGCTCACCGTGATGTGATGGGATGTGATGTGATGCTGGAGAAGGAGAGAGCAGCCAGGAAAATTCCTGCTGCTGCATTGATTCGCTCTGCTGGCTTTTGGTTTCCCTGACACTGCAAAAAGACTGATGTCCATCCTGACATGGCTTTGGAGCCTCTGGCACAGTTCTTACCAGTGGTGTGCACAACTGTGGCCCTCTTGGGTAGAAAAACACAGTAAACTGCCTTCTTGGGTGGCAAAAACACAACCTTAAGTGCCCTCTTTGCAGATAAAGTGCATGCTAAAGTGCCCCCCTGTTTGGCAAAACACACTAAAATGCCCTCTTGAGTGGCAAAAATATGCATGAAAGTGCCCTCTTTGCAGGCAAAAACCTGTGCTAAAATTCCCCCTTGCTAGCAAAATACATAATGTTGCCCTCTTGTCTGGTTAAAACTTGATAAAGAGCCCTTTTGGGTGGCAAAAACCCATGCTAAAGTGTCTTTTTTGGAGGCAAAAACGCACACTTAAGTGACTCCCTGGTTGGCAAAATACACTTAATTGTCCTCTTGTGTGGACACTGCCCTCCTGACTGGTTAAAAATGATAACTTGCCCTCTTGGGTGGCAAAAATGTGTGCTCAAGTGCCCTTTACCTCTTCAGTGGTGAAAAAGCACTGTAGGTGCCCTACTTTTCCTTTTCACCTCATGCCCTTTAAAAAATCAGTGCACGGCACTGGTTCTTACAGTCTGTCCTGCACATGTGAGATGCCCATTTCCCCTCTTCTTTCTCACAGTTAAATGTCCCTGTGTTTGATCCAAGTGTCGCTCCGCTCAGCCTGACGCCCTCTTGTTTACCCCATGTTCCTCTGTGAGTGTCCTTCTTGTTTACCAAAATGCTTCTGGACATGTCTCCCCTGCTGCTCTCTGTTTGGTTCGAGGACCCTCTGATCATTAAGTGCTTTTTTTTGTCACCCAGTTGCTCCTCTGATTGGTCAGGGGACCTAAATGGTCCTCTGGTTAGCCCAAGTGTGTGTCATTTATTATTATTAGCACATCTGTTTTAGTCATTATATACTGGTATAGTCAAGTCAAGTCAAAGTATTAATATTTAATATATGTTTAATATCAGGGACATTTTTAAACAAATCATGAGCCAGTGTCATGTGCCAAAGGTTTTTCTCTTTAAAACAAAAACAGTTTCCATATGACTTTTACATGTCCAGTGACGACAGGGGTTGCTTTAAGAAACAAGTTGATTTTGTAGCATACAGGCAGCAAATAATACATTTTCTAATAGATATCAGAACTACATTATTATCACATACTGCACTGTAGTGTCACCCTGGTGAAAAGTGTACCTTTAGCTTTAATGACCTCTTACGGATGATATTTCTTTTATATATTTGACAGATTTGCAAAGAACTGTCAAAGTGCTGCTTCTAAAAAAAGTCACATTAAGACAAATTTATTTGGATCTTATTTGGACTGATTATCTCTCGACCAACAGACAGGCTTTTCATACTTTTTTACTCTTGAGGTGCATAACCACTGTAAAACATAAAGCAATCTGAATAAATAATAAAGTCTAATCTAAAATAAAAGTATGCTATTTAATATAATAGACTAGAATATTGCAATGTTCCTCAAAGGAGAGGAAAAACATCAACAATTATGATAAAATCATATTAATCTGAATCTCACTGCTCCTCAGAGAGCATTACAGGACGATCCTCTGCTGGCTCTGATTTGCCCGAAAACTCATTTCACCCCGATCAGACTGATCACTATAATTAAATGTGGTGACCAGAGTATAATTAAAAGTAGTGCCAATTACATTTAGCAGGAAAACGACTGCAGCGTATGTAGAGATGGCTCTGAGTTTCTGGGTTAAATTATTAAAGGGAGCCCTGAAGATGCATTTAACAAGATGCTATATTTAAACACATACATGTGTGTGTTTGAATATCTTAGTAGCCACCTGGGCTGCAAGTCTGAGCTTCAGTCCCTGTGGAGTCCTGACAGTATCGCTGCAGTATAAGCAGTCTTTGATATATTTGCTTTAATTATCGGTGGTAATGAATTTAAATTTGTGATGCAACCATGCTCCTGGAGGGGAAATCTCATGCAAGATTGAATAAATGGAAAATAGATGGCCCTCTGAAATGCTAATGTAGACTAAACCTGGCTGCAGCCTGCACCACACCCACCACAGGTGATTACCGCCAACATTTAGCTTACCCTCAAATAAACTCTGTATGTTTTGTTACAGGCAAATTTCTCTGTAGACGCTGACAAAAAGTACTTCTTGAGCTCAATCACGCATAAAATAGTAGAAAACATCCACTTTGATCTTTTGCAGAGCAGCAAAGTTTCTCACAGAAAACTCCAGGTCTGGGATCCATTTCCCAAACTTTCTTTGTTAACTTCGTTAGCTACTTCCTAAGTTCGAGCGATGGATCTACGATGCAAGTGTTTCCCAACAGAATCGTCCGAACGAAGCAACTTCCGATGTTTACAGCTAACGTAGTCTGACGCATCGTTGAACAACGCAGGTGTTTCCCAAAAGCTTAGTTGGAACGATGCATCGTAAGTTGCATCAGAAAGTTGTGTTGTTCGAACGAATAGCATGGAGCTGTCGTTATAGGTTCGTTCAGGTGACGTCCTCTTTGTCTTTTTGGGGCTTGAAATGTCAGGATTAGACACCCTGTGATGCATGAGCCCCACCTACAGCATGAATGAAGGATGTCATTTTAACTTTCATGTGAAAAGGTGAAAGTGAAAAGATGCAAGTTATGTTTTAAAAACAAATCTTTGTGTAGCCCTAGGAGTTTCAAATTACAACGTTGATAGCCTGCTATTAAATAATTGTATTAAGATTTGGAATATCATTAAAGCACTCATTGAATAAGGTAGTGTAACATAGGCTACTGCACCAGAAATTATGCAGGAAACGGTGGGGAAGTTGGATTGCTGCAGTTAAACATTCAGCGTTTATAAGGATTATAACCACATTTTGTTTTATCGTGTTTAGGTTGGTTTATTTCTGTGACCAACAATTGATGAACAAGTGATGTTAAATGAATTCGGTAACCAAATACAATGTCAGAAATTTTAGTGAGCTATGTCGTATCTGCCAGCAAAAAATTCATGCTAACTTTCGTCGTTGTTTGGGAAACGCACCCCTGATCTCCGTTGGCATCCATATTTGCTCTGGTCATGCACGTGCAGCCAAGCCCACTGGCAATTAATTAAAGGAACCGCATCATGTGCTGCTTGGCCAGCTTGTCAGGCCTGCCAGTCAGCAGCACAGCTTGACAGTGATGTGACCATCACTGGCTTACTGTTCTTCAGAGGACAGTTTCTCTCCTCCTCACTGTAGGCTAAATACACAGGCAGTGGGCATGCAACCGTCAGTCCTTGTTTCTCTTGATCAATAACCCTGCAACACCACAACTGACAGCTGCAGCAGTGGGTTTTAACCTCTGAGTTATGTTGACAGAGCAGGTTAGACTGCCACAATTACAGATTCACAGAAGAGGAGGACAGCTAGAAATTTCTCCCGATGGACAAATTAAAAGAAACAGTCAGAATTTTAGAGTGAGACAAATGACTGACTGTCTTGTTTTCTATTGAACACTTCAGTTTGAGGATATGTTGAATAGTCTGGGAGAGTTCCAGCTTCAGGCAGTCTCTGCTGTAGATTTTTAGCTCCATCCTCCAGCAGGTGTCACAGATATCGATCAGAGACGGCCATCATGGAGAATGTTCCAGTCCCTTAAATAATGTTGTTACCTCAGAAGGTGGAAGTTGGAGCTGGGAATGACGTCACACCCAAGTTGAAGTTGAAAACAAGTCAGGAAACCAAGAAGAATGGCTCCACTGAAAAGTTTGTTGTGCTTGCTCTGCTGAAATACAGAAAACTAATGCAGCAATATGAGGTCCATCTCAAAGACACTGAAGAGGAGCAAAGAAGACACGGAGGGTGTGTTTGTTCTCCAGCGTAATTCATACGTCAGGTTTGGTGATGAGAAATCTTCAGGGACTTTCCCGTTAACACCTCGAAACTCTGAGTCCTTCCAAGTACAAATCAATTCGAATCAAATCAAAAGCCTTTGTTGTCATTATATGACAGTGCATACAACGAAATTAGGAGCACTGCTCCACATGGTGCTCAGTGAACTCACAAATGTAAAAAAGATATAAAATAGAAAAGACATAAATAAAGTTATAAGAATTGAGACACTATTTACAGTATTTACAGTAGTAAGGCACAGTTTTACAGTAGAGGATAAGACAGGTTTTGCTACAGAAATGGAGCGCAGCCTAAGTCTCGAAGAAGACGGGGAGCTTGAAGCAAGAAAACCACGGGTATATCTGCTGCTGTGGAAATTATAATATAAATATTGGCAAAACAACAAAGTGCAGCTTTGGTCATATTTGTCCTGTACAAAGCATCAGACCACGGTACCTTCTGCCTTTTTCCTTCACAGCCATTCTAAACTAATTTTAACGTCACAGTCACACATCTGTAATCAGCAGTCATTGGGTTTCATGTGTAACTTTTCTACACGTTATGGGACTGGTGAGGCGAGGTGCTGTCTCTTCAGTTTTATGGCAATAATATTTTTCCATGATGTAAATGTGTGAGTATTGTTATTTTAAGCATTGGTCAGGCTGTTCATTTGGTTAGTGGTTGTGGACGTGCTGTAGGACATTCATTGCTTTGGTGCTGACACAAGCTGTGGTCCTGTTATTATTATTATTCTCATGTGTTTATTGCACATCTGTGCTGAAAAATATTGTATCTTGTGCACCACATCTTTTCTAATATTATCACTGCACCTGTCTCATGTTAGCATCATTATCTTCACATTCACCTCTCCAATACTGATCAGGTCGTCTGCTCCAGAAGGGTGGATTTGTTTGTGAAAGATGGAATATTATGGATAGAAAATGATCAGTACATTAGTTAATAGTTGATATACTGGATACTGAACGTTCAAAAGTAGAAACTGGCACATGATGAAAAGTGATTCCTACTCTTTCATGCATTCTCCTGTCATGTATGTCAGTTTCTACTGCTTACATGTAAACAGTCTTCACAGGAAATATTGTGTTTTGGATTGAAATAATTACTGAGGTGGTCTTACTGAAGTATAGAAATTATGTAAATAACTGAACGTTGACTTCAGCACCCTCCTGGATAAAAGTCCAAAGCTGTTTTCCACCCTGACCTCCTCCCATATGAAAGAGATTAAAAATTGCTCTGTTCCCTAAATGTCATCCATGTATTCTAGTTTCTACCTGCCTTCCATCTGAGCATCCTCTGTGTTTGTCTGCACACATGCCTGTGAGACAGGGTGTCAGACTGCATCCTGTCAACCATGGGGTGAAGGCCTTCTCCAGCCGTCAACCTGACCAACGACAGTGACGGCTGCCTTGTCTCCCACTGTGCACTTCTCCAGTGAATGAGTGATAAAAACACAGAGCACTTGAGTTCCTGAAAAAAATGAGGTCAGCCGTCAAACGAAGCAAAGGCCCTGGCATGAAAGCCGGCACAATTCTGTGGAAATTTTCAGTGCGCTTGTCGACTTTTCCATCACAAAACACCAAGCACCTGGTGCCACTTCAGACTGGAGACAGAGTAATTGGAGGGAGGGCTTTCCTTTTCTTCTGCTCAGTTTGAAGCATCAGAGCAGAGTGTCTGACTATTGTGTAATTGCGTTCGTGTGCACAGACAGCCCAAAGATAAATTCTTCAAGTGTGTAGTGCTTTTAGCAAGTAAATAAAGGTGACTGTGATTTTCTCTTGCTGGGATCAGACTCTTCAAAGGATGTAACATCCTCATCTCACCCGTCCTCCCTCCTTTTTCCATTATATACTATATCTTGGGAGCTCCTAATTGCCCATTTTACTTGCTGCTCAGCTGTCTGGGTGATGCACAGTGACAAGCTGCATCCTCAGAGGAGCTGATGTGTGCTCCTGAAGTATAAAGCTGTATCTGATTCTCACATGGTTCTCTCCCACACGATCCTCCCCGAGTCTCTTGTGATGTAAAGTATGTAAGTCAAGTGGAAGTGTAATGTATGTCAAGTGGAAAGTGAGCATGCAGGCCTTGTTCCCAGGGCAACCAGCATGGAAAAAAGAACAATTTGTCAGTTATTCCCAGAAGTTTGTTCAAAAGTTGTGCTGCGAGCGGTTTTCTGTCTCAACTCAGGTGGGAAGAAAAGACTTTTACTTTGAAAGAACTCTGTCTTATTATCTCATCTCTGCTGAAGGATGCCAGAATAATCTCTGGTTGAAATACTGAAAACAAGAGTTCAAAAAAACAGGTTAAAAGGTCAAATCAATATCATTTGGTCTAAATATGTCACCTCTAACACTTTGTATACAATATTTTTAACACATATCTGTACGTGCTAAAGTATCTGGTCAGAAATAATGTAATGTTATTAAATTTAAGTTTTCAACACTCAAATGTATAAATGCATCTTTTTGGATGTTTCCTTTAAAATAGTCTGGAAAAGAAAGAATTACAACAGCCCCAAATCTCAGAATTGATCCATGGTTGGTGAGGCCTGCAGCCTCATCTTAAATACAGGTCTTTTACTTGTAATAGAGTATTGTCACATCATAGTACTACTGCTGTTACCAAAGTAAAATATCCTTCTTCTACCAGTGGAAATGGGACAGGCCTTGTTGACCTGGTATCACGTACGATGCTGTTGGTCTAGAAACACAGACTGTGGAGGAGGCAGCAGCTGAACTGGGACACAGCAAACATCCAGTCCTGTGACACAGAGCAAGTACTGAACTTTAGTCCAGGGTTCTTCTCTGGGTCTGATTGTGTCAGGTCGATCCTTTCAAAGTCACCGGCATAATTTACAAACAAACTTTTGCTTTCATGCGAAAAAAGGTCATGATACCCTTTGTCCAATTATCTCTATTTTTGTTGACAGCAAAAGTTATCGTGAACATCTGTGAACATCCTAACATATTGTTTTATACTTATAGCTCTGCTGTCTGCTACTAAATGACACACTGTGAATTTTAAAAAATGTATAGACAAGAATATGACATGACATTATTCACATGTTGACATAGCATCATATTTTTAAATGGGGTTATGAACTGTGTAAAGTTTAAAAGTATTCATTTTATTTAAATTTAACAATAACAGAAATACTTTTTCAAAATATATGGACGCACCAAGAAAGTACTTCAATTCAGTTTAACATAACCCTGTGTAGTAGTGCTGGGGAGTGATTATAACAGGAATACTGTTTGGTGCATTATTTTTCTGTATATGATGTATATGATGATGCTACTTTTAAGGCTGATTCTGTTTGTGTTCTGTTTGTGTGACTCTGATTGGAGTCAATCTTAAATTTGGGGTGAATTTATTTTCTACAGAAATTACATTTTTTTCTACAGGTCACATCCACATCACAAATAGTAAAAATAATGCATTTTTATTTATCTAATAATTGTGTTTAATTTACATTTTATTTGCAACTAAAACATATAGTCTTCCTTTTTATTTAGCACATACTGTAAATATGTATTGCTGTTATTATTACTTAATCTATTATTTCATTGTTGTTGTTTAATGTTTCTTTATTACTGTATATGCTGCTGTGGCTATATATGATTTTTTATCAAAAAAAAAAGGAACATAAAGGAACATTTTATCTTTCAGTAAACATTCAACATTGACACCTCTGGAGATATGAAGTTTCCATTGGACATGAAGGATAAACAGAACTACAAGTACCTTAAAGTGTCACTTCCTGATGTGATGCTGATAACAGGTAACAGACTTGCCATGGTAACAGCAGCAGTGGAGGTCAGCGGTGTGGAGAGAACAATGGTGAACATGAAGAGATGGAAAGGGTCACAGAGTCGGGCAGCTGCACTCACAAAAAAATGGAGTAACTGTACAAAAATCTAGGCTTCGTCCTGGTTCTCCAGTCCAGCAGAGTGAAATTAAACTCATCCGTTAAATTAGTGTAATCAGTGAACCTCTCCGTGGCTCATCAGAGGGATCTGCTCCGTCCCCCATCTGCTCCCTGCCAATTCCACTCCGACGCCGCCTCGGCCTGCAGACTGATAGCACCCCCAGGCCTGGCACTGGGTTCAGCCACCATGATGAGGACATTTACATTTTAAGCATTTGGCTGACGCTCATACAGAGTGATTTACAGTCAGCGAGACCTGAGGCCAGAGGCTGACCTTGTGCAGATCACTGGTCCTCTTTGCTTTATACTCTGAGCTGTAGGCAGCACACTCATGTTGTGTGTTATCAGGACAGGAGACAGCCTTTTCCCAATACACTGGTAACGCTTTGCTCTCTGGAATGAATCAATGAACCGCAGCACTAACGCAGTGACGTGTGTTGCTGAGGCCTGACTAATGAACGTGTATTCCCTGGTTCACAACATTATTGTTTTTGAAACAGGAGCGACTCCATGTTGCACTCTCCACCAGTGACTACAGCATGTTTTACTCTGTACAAACAGTGTTTATGTCACAACATAATAATAAATACAATATGTCACCCAGAGGACCCCCATTATAATTCACAATAAAAGGCCATTATGGTGCCACTTTAAAGCATTCTGCACTCTTGGCATGAAAGTCAGTCTTTGTAACTTCTACTGAGCATTTTTGGAAGACAATCAATTAACGACCCCAGGATCTGACTGTTATTGGCTCATTAATGTGTGTTATAGATGTGGGTCAGCAGGGGATAAAGATGTAAAATTGCAAACAATCCTGAAAAGCAACGTGTTCTAACACACATTTGTGACAAAACAGTTTCTTGAAGTTAAGACAACAAAACTATAACAAAAACTTTGCATTTTGTGTCTCGTCAATCTCTCCACCTCCACCTTACATGGAGTTTTATGTTGTCTATACCCTGCTACTATAATTCTCATACATTGTTTGTCACCAGGGGTGTGCCGAGGGGGTGGCCTGGGGTAACATGTGCCACCCCTGAAATCTTATTGGCCACCCCAGGTGCCCGCCTGCATGATGGACTATCTGATCGTCAGACGTGTCTTAGTTTGCAATTTGACCTCCGACCTTGGGGGCAGTATTGCATCATGTTCTTCAAAAAAAAAGTCTAGACACGCCACTGTAGCTTTGTCTACAACAAATGAAATTCATTTCACTCCATGTAATCCATGTAATTATGAAAAAGAGCATGGAGAACATTACATAAGGAGGACATCTGGGTGTGTCAAAAGTCACAGAACAAAGTCCTGGACAGCCATGTTTGCATCCTGTGTGAAATCAGAAGTTTACTTCTTGTGTTATTTTAACCACCACGTCATTTTGCTGCAGTGGCAGTAATATAGTAATTCATGTGATGCTCATGAATGTGACGTATGGGCCAAGAAATACCTTTTTGTACTCATAAGAGAGATGGCTGTAATGTTAGAAATGGTCACAGTTTGAGCTGTTTATTTATCCAGTCCAGTGGAGCTGTACAACACTATTATTTTAAAGTTTGTTAATTGAAGTTACTATATACATAGATTTAAATGAAGGGTTTAGGTTAGTGAATATAAAGATCAATCAACAAAGGAAACCAAAATCTAAAATACAACAAAGGACACTCACTAGGAGGATAAAGTTAACTGCTCTCTATACTGTAAACTAAAGACACACATAAGGAAGTCAGAAAAACTACAATAAACATGGATGCTCACAAGGAGGAAAGAAGTAACCCATTCTAACACTCACAAAGAGGTAAGTAATTAACTAATCCACGAAGTTAATCAAGACACTCTTTCCAGAGGCTGCAAATGGTGTGGAAAATATAGTTATCAACTGGACAAGACAAACTTACAATGGACAGGGGGTGACAGGACTATTTAAACATGAGGAAAGAGGTAAGACAAACACACAAGACACAAGAGACAGGAAGGCAGGAAGTGAAATGATCTGAAACAAGAGAAAGACTATGTTACTTCAAAATAAAACTGGGACAACATGAATAAAAGAGACAAAAATGTTTCGCTTAACTGAATGAGACAGACAGGACGAGACAAATATATATGTTTTATTACTGATATGTTTGTGAAGATTCATCCAGGTCAAAGTCAATCCAAAGAGTAGGATAAAGAGTAATGTCTTTCTAAATCATCACTTTCCAAAGAGTGTAGGGTATGACCTTTATAAGACACAGCTGTAGCTCCAGATCACAGCCTCTTGTTAAAGCTGCGGTCAGCAGGATTTTTGTTGTCATATAAAATTTTTTGGGGATGCTGGGATTCTGGAAGTAGCACATGAAATATGAAAACAGCTAAACCTGTGTGTACGAAATACAGAGTTTTTGACGGAAAATTAAAAATGATTCAACTTTCAGGTCCCTCCCCCAGCATGGCAGTTTATTGTTTGGCTGCTCCGCCATTTCTCTTGAGAAGCAAGCTGCTCTGGCCGGGACAACTTTCATGCACATGCTATGCAAAGTGTGCACCTGGGGAGGAGCAAGCTTCTTAGCAGCAGGTGCACAAGCTGTGATTGACAGGCAGCTATCCCCACCCCCCTAACCTGATTGGTTAAACACAACCGGGAGCACTGTGATTTTTGTGAACATGATTACAGGCTTTGGAGGGAGCTGGAGAATTCTGTTTTTTTAATAGTCTATTTCATGCGGTCCTTTCAGACTCCCATGACAAAGTTCAGCAAATACAACTAAAAAAACCCTGCCGACCGCAGCTTTAATGATGCTATGATTTATTTCGTTTTTAGTGGAGAACACACATGTATGGGCTGACTGCCGGCTTCACACTCCTGTTGGCAGCCAAGGCTGCCCTGGCGCCATCTTTACCTCTAAAGCATTTCTCTGCATAGAGATGGAGAAGAGCTCCTGATGAAAATTTAGCTGATATACTGTACCTCCTCTCCACACTCCACCCTCCACCTCAACCCTGCTATCCTCCAATCAAATCCCCCTTTCACCCTCCACTCGATGAGGAGGAGATAGGAGTTAAGGTGACCTCGGCCTGAATGCTGTATAATTGGATACACTCTGACGTGAGATTGAGTTTATCGCAGGTGGAAAAAGAAAAACGTCTGTGACTGACCGGTTCTCGCTGAGTCTCTACTCTGTTTGTGAATGAGAGCTTTCAGTCTGATGCTGAGCTGCAGGTTAGAGCTAAACATACCACAGGTGGACTTCTTCTATTTATTTATTCCTCTCTTTAATGGATAAGGACATTAAAACGTGTCTTTTAAACCAAACATGGCTAAGCGTTTGTCAGTCCACCTCATTGTTCAAGGTTGAAATATGTATTTATTTTATTTAAGAAGATGTGCATGTTAAATTTTGATACGATGTTAAATATCAAAAGTTTTCTCTACTTAAAACCCTCTATAAAAGTTCTATAAATAAAGTTTACTCACAAAATGAGAAGTGGGGGAAATGGAATAAAACTGGGCTTTGAGTCTTTTCCATTTCAGGGATTAGAGGTAGAACAACCTCTCCTTGTTTGATAATTCATTAGCATTTAAAACAGTCCCTTTAATTACATCCTGACAGCTTGTAAAGTTTGGCATTGCCACTAAAAAACACGCTCTCTGATGTAGTTTATACCAGCAGGGCGGCTTCCTCCTTTCTGTCTTTGAAGACAAGTTGAAATGAGGTCGGGTGATATTTCAGTAGAGGTCAGATCAAACACAAACCTCAGCGAATCTAAAGCTGGCAGCGTGAATATTAGTCACTGAATCTCTTTGAATATGTAGCTTCCTTCCACATAAAAGATTAATAGAATATATCCCATACATTTACAATCTGTGTTCACAAGTTTTATTCAGTTCCATATTTAGGAAAGCTGAAAGTGCCATTAATAGTAATGCAACTTAAATATGCTGGTTACATGTGCACCTTAAGTGATAGGATGGAGCTTTGCCTACTCATTGCATGGTTCAGTCCCGTTAGAAAGCTGAGAATAAAAATATCCGTTTTAAGTGCACTTAAAACGGATATTTTTATTATGTTCTGCAATTTACGATAAAATGTGACATTCACAGTAATACACCAATAATATTAATCCAAAAACATCAGGACTTGTCCCAAACACAGAAAAGCAGACATGATCAGTTCTGCTATCATTTTCCTATGACTGCCCAGCAGCATGTCTAAATTTCCACTAATCTTTTTAACAGGAAACAACTTAGTTTTAGATAACAAAACCAATTGTTTAGGTTTAGACTGTTCTATTCAGGGTTGTTAAGGGTCTGGATCTGATCCAGTTTCACTGGGTGAAGGTGGTTCATCCTGGACTGATCAGCAAACCATCAGAGGACCAACACTTATAGCGCATTTCCACTGCACAGTAACGGCCCAGTAGGTAGGCACGGCTTAGTTTTGTTGCTTTTTCCTTACAACTGAGTACCTCATAGTACCTCCTTGGTGAAACATGCCACACAGAAAATTGGGAAGAAGACGAAGAACAACAACACTATTATCACAAACAATGGAGGACACCGAACCAATCATGTAAGCAATCAAAAGCGATCCCATTTTGTCATGTAACAATAGCGAAAGAGTTGCCGGTTTTAAAAATGGCGGGGTCGAGTTGTGTTTGGCTTTTACAGTCTAGTCAGACGCTTCCAAAGACGACACTCATTGGCCAATCAGTGGAAGGTAGTTGGCTAATGTCATGTTTAGAATCGCTTCGGCTCGCATGGAACCACGGGAAAAAGTACCTAGTACCAGATACCAGGTACTAGTGGAAAAGCGCCACAACGGCGTAGAGCCGTGCCATACCGTACTGCACCAATACAGACAGAAACCATTCACAGAGACATTCACATCTAGCACCAGTTTAGAGTTACCAGTTAACCAGAGCTGACTGTCTTCGGACTGAGAGAGTAAGCTGGAGAACCAGAGAGAACCAAGAGAGAACCAAGAGAGAGCCAATACAGAACCAGACAGAACCATGCAGACTCCAGACAGGGTCCATCATAAATGCTCAGTGTCTCATCATCCTTCCTCCACTCTGGTGAAGATAACACTGGACCAGCAGCTCTCTGCTCAGGGAGTTATAAAGAGTCCTTTAAAAAGTAGTGCATCCACACAGTTTGTGTCTCTCAGCAGCAGGCTGGAGCTCACTCTGCAGAAACACACTTCCTCCATGCTTCACTACATATTTCCTCTCATTCTGTCCCACTTCTTGTCCCCATCTCTGTCTACCCACTATAATATGCTCTTCCTCTTATCTCTCCTTCTTCTGCACTCATCTTCCTCACTGCCTCCCCCTGTCTAATTGATTTTCTCGTCTCTCCCAGGCTGTGGGGTGATCAATGATCTTGCACTAATTCAGCTGGCACGGTGCAAAGTTGGACGTTGGACGTTATCTTGAGGGAGTTGGCGGTGGCTGCCTATGTGCAGTGTATAAAGTGAACTGAATACATAGGAGGCTGTATTAACATCTCAGTTGCAGCCTGCAAATGAAGCTGAAATTGAATTTTGAGGCCGACCACTTCTTATTTCAGAAGGCTGACCTTCAATTCTAACACTAAGTGGAGATGGATGAATATATTATATACAATATAACACACATGCACACACACTGCAGAGCTTTTTGAAAAATTTCTGCACAGCCTCCTGCAGTGCCCAGAGGTTTAATGACCTTGTTATGAGACGATATTCAGGGAAAAATTTCATGCATTTTGAAATGAAGTAAACCATAGCAGTAAATTTGTGCACTTTCACACCTGGATGGTGCCTCTGCCCATCGGCTCCATCTCTACCATCCACCTCTGAGTCCAATTCAGCTCCACTAATCCATGATAGAGGCGCAGCAGGGTCTCCAAAAATCAGTAGCTAGGTCAGATATTTCATATCCACAAGGGATTATCTGAGCCTACCTCAGGAAAAGGAAGGAAAAAAAAGCTCCATATCTTGTGTTAACAGGCCCCAAAAAGGCAGGCGGGAGATCAAGTTTTTCCTCCTATGATGTTATTCATCACAGTTAAAGGAGCGTTACATTTAGAGAGGTTACCTTGACAGTCAACTCCAGGATTACGTCTGTCTGCGAGATGAGTCATTGGTGTTTCACTATCACAGGTTGTGAAAAGTGTTGTGGAAGTGAGAGTGAATCTTTCAAACAAAACCTTGGTTAGTACCAGTCTGGGAAGAGTTTCTGCTCAGCAGACCAAATGGAACTAGATTTCATGCCATCTGTGCCTCAGTTTCATCATCTTTAGTGGAAATGTAGCAGGGCTTATCACAAAGAGGGCTCAGCTTTTATTCATTATTTAGCAAATAAGTGTTTTATTTTGAAACATTTTGTGAGTCTTTTTTTTTTGGTTCTGTCTTGTTTGGATCTCAGTTCTAGCAGCTGTGACTCAGTGGTAAAGCAGGTCTGCCACCAGTCAGAAGGTCGGTGGTGTTAATTGTTTATATGACGCTTTTTAGAACAGTTTCTAGTATTAGTATTTTTCATCCTTTACCATTTCTTTTATTATGTAAATATAGTTTTGTTTATTTTTTTTGGAATATGTCTCCCCCCTCCCCCCTTACAGGCTATATTATTAATATATTATATTTTTCTCAGTTGCGGGTGTTAAGGGTTGCTTCTTGCTTTTATTTAAATGTATTTATGTTTTCCAAATGCACATTTAGCAGAGTCGTTGCAAACTTAGTTTCACTACAGTGGTACATGTACAATTATGTGAAAATGATTGTCTCCACCACCAGTATGAATGTGTGTGTGAATGGGCAAATGTATATAAAATGCTCTGAGAGGCCAGATGACTAGACAGGCACTGTATAAGTACAGTCCGTGTACATTTACAGTATCTGACAGTGTGAAGGCTGCAGTGAGTAAAGCCTCAGCTTGTTGCCTTATAACACACTAAGCCTCTCCTAGAGAGAGGTCTTTATAAAGTTACAGGTTTGATTCCCACTATCCCTCAAGCACAAGCCATGTCTTCATCTAATATATTACATAACCAGCTATCTCTAAGGAGAAACAACACATTAAAACATGCAAAGTTAACACCTTAAGTCACCAGAGTGACTTGAGATATTTAGATCACAGTCTTATCTCAGATTGCAAAGGAAACCATCTAAAAGCCATAAAGCAAACTTAATGCACCGAGGGATTTACAATGTGCTGGGCATCCAATTTAAAGGAATCTCTCTGAGGCCTAGTTCCTGTGCAGCACAAGTGTCTTGTCTCCTTTTTTGGGCCATGGAAACAAGTTTTAGTGAAGTACTGCTCCGCAAAGCATTTTCAGATTCTCCTCTGATGAAAGAATTTGTTGTGCACATGCTGCCAGGAATCACCAGAGACTTTCTAAACTTTAGTCACTGTTTTTCATCTGTCTGCAGTTATGAAACACCATCTGATAGAAAACTAAGACCGCAGAGAGCCTGGAGAGGTGAGTGTACAGTATATGATTTATACTGTGAACCATTCCTTTGACTTAAAATATGAAAAACAGTGTAAGAGTCAGCAGAGGGTATCCTGATCAGAGGAAGTATCAGCAGGCTCACAGGTGGGTTTTTCTCCTCTGCGGTACCCTCATCACGTTACATAACCAGGATTAGCTCATTTCTGCATTCTACATGTTTTTGTTTGTTATCCTGCAATCCTTTCTTTCTGCAAATGAACGCTCGGTCTTTGATAGCCACATCTGGTGCTTGTTTCTGGCAGTTAGGCCTATAAGGGAACACAGCGTTCCTTCATGCCGTCCGAGCCCCCCAACCGCAACTTCTACACATGTTTGCAATTTCCCCCTTCCTGAATGTGGTCGTCATTGGCATTCCCCCGCTGTGTTTGTTTGGGTGAAACGCCCTGCGTGCAGGCCTGTCCCTCTGCAGAGCTTGTAGGCTGAGAAAGCCCAGTGTGCTGATTACCTCTGGGTGGGGCTACAGTGCTGTGAAGAGCTCAACCCAGGAAAACAACTCAGTACTCTGCTATTCCCAGTGTCTCAGCTGAGCCTGATCTGCTCAACTTGTAAATATTGTGACATTAAATGTGTGGATGATTATTCTCACAGCAGAGCAGAGTCTTTTCACAGAGCCCCTCACATCTCCCCATTGAATACATGTGTGTAAAAACCTGTGAACTGTGCAATAAAAAGAGTGGAAAATAAAGGGATTCCTCTGTTGTACTCCTATATGTATCATCACTATGTTATCTAACAACATACAGTATAAATATTGAATGTATGTTTGCTTGGTATAAGATCAGTTTAAACTGGATAAAACAGGATAAACATGAGATGCAACATGAAAATACACTGAAAGCTTTACTTTTAAGTGAATCTTTGTATTTTGCCCCTGATGGATATAGATTCTTGTTAATCTGGGGTATACTACTGATGATGCAGCCCATAAATCAACACTTCCAAAGGGACAGGAGTGTGTCCACTTATTCCTTTTGTATCATCTACCATTGACCTCAGTGCCTTCTTGGTACATGCTTACACACAATGGATATCTATACGTCTTGTCCTGTGATTTTTGATAACCAGCTTTATTATGAAGCATGAAATAATAATTACAATACAATAATAATTACACCAGGTCATCTTATATTTTTTATTTTTGTTAACTTAAGACATTTACCCAGACAAACAAGATAAAAATAAAATTAAAAAAATAATAATGCAGCTATTCAACAATAGGTTGGTGGATGAGGTCACTGTCTTGATATAAGAGAGGAAATAATGAATCTGGAACCACATTTTGTTCCACACCTTTTTTACTTTCAAAACAAGTGTTTCCTCAGAAGGTCAAATTTGAGAGCCGGTGTTGCACGGCTGCTCGTGAGCTTCACGTGTAAATGTCAAGAGTGCATGTTTTTCTCCCGCCCTCCTCTGTCAGGATGATTCACACTATCATGCAGCTCTTAGCTTGAGGAGAGGTGCCCTCTTAGCCCTCCTCAGATTCACCAGAGAGCATCAGGACAACAACAGAGAAAAACCACTGTCTGCCCGTCCTCTGTGACACAAACAGAAGCCAGAGCGTGGCCTGGATATTGAGTCAGTGTACTGTGAAAAGGAATATGGTGTAAGGTCGCCAGGCGTCATGTACTGTAATGGCTGTGAGCCCAGAGGGAAGCAGAAGTTCAGCGTGTCCACTTGTTAGCTGTAAAACAGGTCCATCACAGCAGCCCTGGCTGCAGGCTCAGCACTTCTCCACCGTCGAGGTGATGCCAGATAGATCAGCCCGATCTCTGTGGTCTTAATACCTGGGGCTTTTACACTTTAATGTCTTTCACTTGACAAATGACCTGTGTTTATAAAGTGCACCCACAGGCCTCAGGACTTGTGGAGCAGGCGAGCGGCCAGTGGCAGTGAACCCTGAGAGAATGGTTTGCCTCTTTGGAAGTGAAAAAGAGGATTTAATGGAGTGCGGTTTATATCACAGGGTGGTGATGGTGGTGTGGTGGCAAAGCAGAGTCTCAAAGTACATCTCTTACTGCACTTTAATTCATTCATTCATTCATTCATTCATTCGTTCCACAACCATGTGGTTATGTGTTGGTGGTTATGTATTACCTGAAAATAAAAATGGCGTTGATTTAACCTCAGAACAAACCATTTATATCTGCACAGAAAGCAGGTCCTCCTCACAAAGCCAGCCGCCATGTTTCTACAGTAGCCTAGATCAGACAAACCAAACACTGGGTCTAAATAGGGACATTAGCCTTTTTGGGTTGGCTACCCACACTGCACCTTTCATATGTTTCTGCTTCTTACCCTCAAAAGATACTAGAATGATTTTAAATGTTTTGTGTGTTCAAGCCACAGTGGGATCAACCAGGTCTCTTACAAATGCATTTTAGGATAAAAGTGTTGTTCTTTTCTCTGTGTAATCTTATCTCATAAGTTCTATTATAGCATACGATGCTATAACATTTTATGTGTAGCAGAGACTTAAGGTACTTCAAGCAAGCAGAAACGAAGTCACACAGGAATCAGGATCGGCACTTTTATTTCCTGTAAGTCAGAAAAAGGGGCACAGTCAGCACACACACAGTCTGAGGTAAGGTCTCTCTTCCCATATCAGAAGCTATCTGGTTCTCTAATTCCTTCGTAGTGTACTTATAAATCATAATATTTTTGTCTGATGAAACACTTACTTATACAAAGGAAAATATCCCTGTAAACCTGGCAAATAAATTCTCTGTTACGACAGTTAATACTCAAAACAGTATGAATAAAAACAAATTATGTGAATCATGTTTATTTATCTTTACTTTATATATTTATTCAACTACATATGGCATACTATACTATAACATTTATATGACATACTATATGGCATACTATTCTATACTACAGCATTTATAGGACATACTATACTACAGCATTTATAGGACATACTATACTATAACATTGATATGACATACTATACTATAACATTTATATGACATACTATACTATAACATTTATATGACATACTATACTATAACATTTATATGACATACTATACTATAACATTTATATGACATACTATACTATAACATTGATATGACATACTATACTATAACATTTATATGACATACTATACTATAACATTGATATGACATACTATACTATAACATTGATATGACATACTATACTATAACATTTATATGACATACTATACTATAACATTGATATGACATACTATACTATAACATTGATATGACATACTATACTATAACATTTATATGACATACTATACTATAACATTGATATGACATACTATACTATAACATTGATATGACATACTATACTATAACATTTATATGACATACTATACTATAACATTGATATGACATACTATACTATAACATTTATATGACATACTATACTATAACATTTATATGACATACTATACTATAACATTTATATGACATACTATACTATAACATTTATATGACATACTATACTATAACATTTATATGACATACTATACTATAACATTGATATGACATATTATACTATAACATTTATATGGCATACTATACTATAACATTGATATGACATACTATACCATAACATTTATATGACATACTATACTATAACATTTATATGACATACTATACTATAACATTTATATGACATACTAAATGGCATACTATTCTATACGTCATTTATATGTCATATAAATGTTATAGTATAGGACATACTATATGGCATACTATTCTATACTATAACATTTATATGACATACTATATGGCATACTATTCTATACTATAACATTTATATGACATACTATACTATAACATTTATAGGACATACTATACTATAACATTTATATGACATACTAAATGGCATACTATTCTATACTATAACATTTATAGGACATACTATACTATAACATTTATATGACATACTATACTATAACATTTATATGACATACTAAATGGCATACTATTCTATACTATAACATTTATATGACATACTAAATGGCATACTATTCTATACTATAACATTGATATGACATACTATACTATAACATTGATATGACATACTATACTATAACATTTATATGACATACTGTACAATCTGTATATGTCATATAAATGTTATAGTATAGGACATACTATATGGCATACTATTCTATACTATAACATTTATATGACATACTATATGGCATACTATTCTATACTATAACATTGATATGACATACTATACTATAACATTTATATGACATACTAAATGGCATACTATTCTATACTATAACATTTATAGGACATACTATATGGCATACTATTCTATACTATAACATTTATATGACATACTATACTATAACATTGATATGACATACTATACTATAACATTTATATGACATACTATACTATAACATTTATATGACATACTGTACTATAACATTTATATGACATACTATACTATAACATTTATAGGACATACTATACTATAACATTTATATGACATACTGTACTATAACATTGATATGACATACTATTCTATACTATAACATTTATAGGACATACTATACTATAACATTGATATGACATATTATACTATAACATTTATAGGACATACTATACTATAACATTTATATGACATACTATATTATAACATTGATATGACATACTATACTATAACATTTATATGACATACTATACTATAACATTGATATGACATACTATACTATAACATTTATATGGCATACTATACTATAACATTTATATGACATACTATATTATAACATTGATATGACATACTATACTATAACATTGATATGACATACTATACTATAACATTTATATGACATACTATACTATACCATTTATGTGGCATACTATACTATAACATTTATTATTTTTATCGGTCATACTGTAATTAAAGTATGACCAACAGTTCTTACTGCACTGTTCGTATTGTACATACTCTACTTCATACAGCATTACATGGCTAATAGACACCATGCCAGCATACTCGTTTGGACCCCTTTAGTTGCAATGAAGGTTCAAATTTCATTCTTTATGCCAATATTTTACACAACAGTGTGCTTCTAACTTTCTAGCATCAGTTTTTGTTTTCCTGTGTCAGCACCACATTGCTGTCATGCATAAAGCCAACATATGCTCAACCATCACATACAACGTCAGGTGTGCATGTGCTTTTGGCCATAAACTGTATTAAAAACAACTCTACTGTGTTGAAGCAATAACCCAGTCAAGGTCATGTTTCAGTGTGGCTGCTGCCTGATCTACATTTCCTCAAGCTGCAGCTCATTGCTGCCAATAACCACAGCGTAGAGCGACCTTGGCTGTGTTATTGCTTAATTGAGTGCATACACTTGAGTGTGTGTGTGTGTGTGGGTGTGGGTATTGTAGGTAGAGACCCAATGGTGTTACTGAGTCATATCTCTTTATTGAAAAATGACCAAGAACAAATGTAGACACAAGCTTTTGTGTAAATGTATTTACATGCATGCTCCAACATATCAACACATAAAAAAATGCAGATTGGAAATACTGTCTGTATAAATTACTGGCATGTACTTTCAAATCATCCACTGGACTCACAGAGCTGCTTTTGTTAGTGCGTCAGGTGACCGATGGGCCAGACTGCCACAAAGTCAGTGTGGTCCACTGAGTGACTGATGCTGGCCTCCTGCCTCTCAGTCCAGAGTGGCCAGCCGTAGCCAGATCCTAATTGGGCGTCTGGATGACAGAAGGGATCCTTCAAAGAAGCATCCATCATGTCTTTCAGGAGCCTCAGTCACTGGCCAGCTGTTTGTCTTCGGCTGAAGGAGTGAGGAGCTGAGAATGTGGACACAGAGACCTTCACGCTCTATTGAGACTGAACCAGTGCTTTTGTAAAAATGTGCTATTTTGCAGAATAATTAGCTAAAATGTACTTACAAGCTTCAAAGGTCTACAGCATCAGATGCTAATTTTGTCACATGCAGCCACATGCAGTCGTTCAGTATTAGTATTATTATTTGTAATAAAAAAGTCATGCATTCATTTGTAAATAAGTTGCTGCTTCAGAAATATTTTATTTTTGCACAAAATTCAAAGATTTTATTATATTTATGGAAGAAAAGCCTGTAACGTATATGTGTTAACACTTCTTTTGATCTCTTGCTGTACTTTTACTCAGGGTTATTTTTATTCTCTATAAAAGGAGCACTGTTCTCAAAGTAAGCTTGTGCTCTGACTCAGCTCTGAGACGTCAGCTGACGATGAGCATTTCAAAACCCTTGAACCATGTGGCACGCCCTCCACTGTGTTCTTCAGGAAAAAACAACTTGACAGCTTGACAGAATCACTCCAAACAGTTAAGGAGGCAGAATGGATGCTCTTGACCTCCTACAGCTTTTATTGGCATCTCAAGCAGCTAGGTGCACCCACACAGACAGTCCAGAGGCCAACACACTAAAAGACAACATCAACGACTTTCTGTAAGTACACACAAATAAATGCAAATATGACCCTTTAAAGGATACAGTGAATCAGGAATTCACTATACATAAAGATCCCGCAGGTTCTCTATTTTAAACTGTCATTTGTGGAACGTGCCATTGTTGTTGTTCATTGTAGGATGTTTTCTGGACATGTAAGTACAATCATAGACAAACGAGCCCACTCAACAGCAACCTACTAATAGAATAAATACAAATGAATAACAAAATTACCTTAAAATGTAATTTATCTCTCTAACCAAGGTTGCAAAGTGCTTTAGGCTACAATAAAACCACAGCAGAAAAATTAAAGTAATCAGTAAAGTAATAAGACACAATTGTGGGCTAACATAAAAAAACTCCCTTAACACAAAATAATAAAATAAAAACATTATTTTTGACTAGAGTCAATTTGACTTATTAAAGGTGTTCACTACTGTATTACCTCCACATAGTAGCTCTCAATCTTGCAACAGCTGAGACTAACTAACAAGCTCACAGCTGACAGTGTCAAAAACAGCAACAGATGTGACAGTGGGGAGGCCAGAGGTTGGGACTACGCCTCTAATGTCACCGTTGATCAGAAAGGTCTTATCAGCACTAAAAACATGGCTGACCCGACTAGGTCACCAAAACACAGAAAAGCAGTGATTTCAACACACACAGAGGGAGAGCAACTTCTAGATACTGTATCACCAGGGGTATGTGAGAAAAATGTTTTTTTAGGTCTAGGTTAACTCATTCTTTAAAACAGACCTGGACAAACTATGGCCTTTAAATCTGGCCCACTGAACTTGTCTTAAATTAAATTATATTATATTTAGGGCTGCTGCCACATTAACAGGATAACATGATCCACTAAGTCTAATTGGACAAGGTGTCTGAAATGCATAACAACTAAAGAAGATTAAAGAAGGTCATGAAGCAGAACTCCATTCAAAAAAATCAAAGAAACTAACAACTCAGTCATAACTAACGATCAAACATGCAATAAAATTAGATTAATCATCTTTTCTTAATCTGTCCAAGCTTCTTCTGTAATTCAGCAAAGGAATAATCCACCAAAGAGCATCGTTAAAGTATTACATTTTTAATGTGAAATGGATGAAAAGGAAAAGAGAAAGAGACGTTCTTTTCATGAACACAGAGCTTATTAGAGCTAATGTGGTGTCGCTCTGACTTTAGCAGATTATATATGTATACGTATAGACATATACATATATATACATATATACATATGTGTGTGTGTGTGTGTGAACATATATATAAAGATGCCACTGAAATTACATATTTATTTGTCCATACTGTTAGTTTTAGTTTTATTTTCCATTTTTATTTTCCTCATAGTACTGCTCAAGTCCATGAAGTGAGAAACTGTGAAAAGTCCTTCCGTGTGAGGATTTTCTTCACCTTCCTACCCTTAAGAGGACATTATACTGTTCACACCTTGGAATACATCGACTCACACCCGACCCTGTGGAGGCAAATTATCACTGCAGGACATTTTACCCACAGAGACCCTGGCTGTTTATGCCGTTCTGTATGAAATATATGTGCCTCCTCCAGCTTTATGTGATACACACAGCACATCAGACATCCTGCCATCACCCCTCATACTGTAAATCCCCCTGGGAGCCAATCACACTGAAGCCTTTCACATTTACCCATAATGCAAGCGTCATGAAGATGGAACGGTAGAGCGAGGAAGGAGTCGGCAAGATATGAGCTCTGAGACTGTCCAAACCATGCTGTCCATCTCCGCCATAAAACTGACGAATCTGAGGGGAAATCATGAGTTGCGCTCCAGTGCCACAACTTTCCTCATCCCATCTGGCCTCCCTCACCACACATTAGCTTCAAAGAACCTCTTGTCCCCCGTCAACCAGAAATCACTTTAAAAGGGTTGTTTCAAATTACAAAAGCTTTTCGGCTGCCTCTGTTTCAAACAATGCACAAAAGCGGGCTTTTCTTTCCCTTTGAAGGCTGCACATTGTGTGGGCTTTGTGTTCACATCTCTCAATGGAGGATGAGCAGAAGACAGCAAAGCAGTCTGAGAGGAAAGGCAAGCAGTTGCTGGCCTGTTGTGAGAGCCTGAAAATCACACACATCGACGTGAAGTTGACAAAAACGAGCGCTCTACGTCTCACCATGCAGCTAGGAAAAGCTATTATTGGTACACATGTCATTACATGTTTCATTTGGAACAATGTCAGTAAAACTGGTTTCATTACCTGCTCTCAAAGGCTTGCTGAACACTGCATAAACTCTAATGGCCTGGCCCACGATTCATTATTTATTCAATACATTTGTGTATTCTTTCCCCCTTGGGAAGCAACATTATATATTTCTGGTCAATAATGGGGTTCACAGTTGCCTTCACACAACACCATGACTCTATTAATGTTCTTTTTCAGTTCAATATAGGGTGGAAACCAGAAACAGGAGTTATTAGAGAACAGAGAACAGCCATGCTAGCAGCTCTGCAGCAGCATCCATCCAGCCATTCATCATCTACCGCTTATCCTCATAGGGTCTTTGGTGGGGCTGGAGTCTATCCCAGCTGTCTTAGGGTGAAAGGCAGGGTACACCCTGGACAAGTCTCCAGTTCATCACAGGACACATAGAGACAGACAACCACTCACACTCACATTCACACCTACGGTCAATTTAAATTAACCATCCATCTATTTTCTACCTCTTATCCTCATAGGGTCACGGGGGGGTTGGAGCCTATCCCAGCTGTCTTAGGGCGGAAGGCAGGGTACACCCTGGACAAGTCGCCACCTCATCGCAGGGCACATAGAGACAGACAACCACTCACATTCACACCTACGGTCAATTTAAATTAACCAATTAACCTAATCCCCATGCATGTTTTTGGATGGTGGGAGGAAGCTGGAATACCCGGAGAGAACCCACACAGACACGGGGAGAACATGCAAACTCCACACAGAAAGACCCCGGGCCGGGATTCGAACCCCGTACCTTCTTTCTGTGAGGAGACAGTTAACCACTACACCACCGTGCCGCCCTCTGTAGCAGCACTTTGAACTAAATTATCTCGTGAGTGTGCAAACGTGCTCACCTGTTCAGGAATTGTAGGCTAGGTAAGTAATCCCTAGCAGTTTCCCAAGTCACAAATGTGTCTCTACAGTAAAAGTTAGAGGACTAACTAATTCTAGTAAGATTCATCCTCTGAATTTAATGGAAATCCACTCACTAGTTTAATTAGAAGCCAATGTGAAACTGCTTTGAGACTGAAATTTCATTAAATAGGAAATCTAATATTTTCCCAGAAATCAGATGAAATTTAACCTTTTTTTAAAATTTTGTCTTTTTGGCCAGCTGCCAGTGTCATTAAGAAGAGAAAATTAGAGACTACAGGCTTCTCAGTTATCAAAAGGGCACAGCTTAGATCCCCAGAAACCACCAGTGTCTCTCCTGAACATGATGATACACCTCAGCATTCATTAAGTCACACTAGATAACACTGACTGCCAGTTTAAAGGTCTTATGCAAATATGTGAACAAAGTAGACATGTTAAATGATTTATGTGCAAACCAGAGATGGAAACATATCAGATGTCTTTGGAGATGAAATAGTTTCTTATAGTGGACAAAAATAGGGGTTATTTTTGTAACTTTCCTTAATTTTTGCATGCATTTATGTGAATAAAAATAAAACGTAGTTCCATGTTTTACAGCCCAATTTTATAATTGACATAGAAATAGTTCCATCTAGTGGAACAGTATAATTACTACAACTCTTTCTCAATGTTCCCCTCCAACCATAGTTGGAACTGCAAGTGCAAAAAGACAAATACAAGTAGTATCATAAAGCTGTGTTTATTAAGGTAAATAGTGAACATTTGTGATTTATTATGCAATTCATTCAGGTGGAAATAATTTAAATTAAGTGTACATCATTGTTAGATTTAAAAAGAAAATGTGTTGTTCACTTTGTTGAGTTGTGCTCTTGTGCAAATCAGCATCTTGTGTCTTTTCTGTAAGTTCCTGTGGACAGAAAATAAATCAGAAAGAATTTCATTTGAATATACTGATTGATACTGAGATCCATTTTCCATTAAACTGCACTATGAACATGCAAGGTGTGATTGCATGTCAATCTATAATACATATAAAGTGAAGCTAAAGGGGAGAAAACAGAAAGCATTAAATGGCATGCTGTATTTATCATCTTGCCTCAAGTCTTTTCTTCTATGTGAATAATATCAAGCTGATTTTAAACTGAAATGCCAGAAGCAAACCTTGTGATTGTGATTGTGATTTCTTGTGTTTGTTAAAATGTGGTGATCTGGCTTCGTTCTTGGAGCCATCACTGTCTGGGTTAGGCATTGCTGCTTTCCATGACTTCTCTGCTGGATGAAAAGTCATATAGTTAGTTTCAGAGTAGTGTAAAAGTAAAGGCTTTACCCTCCCAATATCAGAGTGAAAAAGCATTGGCTTACCAGTCTGCCACCTGTGTGTCAGGTAAATCCGATCCATTATCCTCCGTTTGTCCTGGAGCGAAGCCGGCACGGCGCAGTTCTCATCCATTTCTCGGATGGCGTTGCCGTGGGGACAGTGGCGCAGCCTCTCCCATGCAATGGACTGATGCTGTGGCTCATTGCACACACAGTTCTTTTCTCTCAGCTTTGGGTACATCGCTGCAGGACATTTTTCCACGTTCTGCTTGGAGGCCAGTGGCCTCTTGAGAGTGTTCAGATTCCTGGGATGATCGGTAGCTCTCCATTTTGAGCCAAAGCGACATGAGCTGTTCTCAGAAGAGTCGCCCTCTGTGTCGTGTCCATGATGAGCGCCACGCACGTCAGGACTGGAACCTTTTCTCGTGGGTCGTTTCTTGGAGTACGATTTACAGGCTTCACATGTTGGTAAGAGTGTGTCATTCCACTGTTGGAAAAGAGCTGCTTTTCTTTTCAAGGGGCCACCTTCAAGTCCTGGACTGGCTGATAAACTGATCCTGCTCTTTGCCACACATCTGGAGCAAAGCCGCTCTCTCTTGGATGCATAAGGAGTAAATGCATTCTCGTTGAAATTCCTGTTCAGGCAGCATTCATGGTCAGAGAAGCTTCGCCGATCCACCTTCCCTTTGGGTTTGTACCTTTCTTTTGGCTTACGAACAGTAGGTGGTTCCTTGTAGTCCAGTTTTCTTCTTCTGGCAGGCACATCTACCCCACAGCTGCTCACCGGTCTGTTCTGCTTCTTGGGAGTTGGTGGTAATTTGTTACAGTAGTAGACATTATCAAAGTCAGCAAGCCAGCTGGTTGAAGGGAGGTAGGCTGGCAATGATTCGAAGGATGTGTCCTGGTGATCGTGGACATTTGCTTCTCGTCTATGTTGGTTTCTGTCTGCCTTAAGAGGGGACTTCTCCATCAGATTTAAATTAGGTGCAAGAGCCGACTCTGTCATAGGAGCTTCCTCTGCAACAGAAACATCCATCATGGGGCACATATTAGCGTCAAACACCGTCTCATCCTCCATAGTGGGCGCCAAGTCCTCCAGTTCATTCTCTTCCAGAGGAGGCATCTCAATCATGGGGGCAGCCTCCTCTGTAGGAGTCTCCTCTTTCACCATCAGCAGCACATCTGCTGAAGGCTGCTCAGCAACACCAGCCTGTGCTCCATCATGAGACCCTGTACAGCCATTTTGGATGAGCGAATCAGGAGAAGGAACCAGAGTTTCCTCCACTGACCAAACAGTGGATTCCATCTTCCACAGCTCATCCAGGTACTTGGGATCAAAGGGCAGGTGAACAACTTTGAAGTTGAAATTCTTGGACGTCACACTCTGATCTTTCTCAGGGCTTGTATCCTGAACGTCGCCATCAGCTGCTTCTCCAGAAACAACATCGGAGATGACAGTAGCGGGTTCTGTCTGGTTCCTGGACTCATCCAGAGCAGCGATCTTCTCACCGCTGCCGGGTGTCCCAACTAGCAGGATGTCAGGACAAGCTTGGAGAGCCTGCTCTGACTGGTCTGCAGGAAGGCACAGTCCCTTGTCCTGCTGCACATGACCCTGGAGGACAGAGCTGCTGCACTGGACCACGTCTTGGGAAAAGCTGTGGGAAACTTCCGCAGTCTCATGAGAGTGCAGGAGTTGCAGTCCTGCCGGCGTGGTGCGGCATTCAATCCTCACCTCCTCTGTCTGAATAACAAAGCTGCCATTTGGTGTCGTCCTCGTGGTGGAGGAAGGCGCCACGTCCTTCAGCTCCAGAGAACGATCCTCCTTTTGCACTGCCAGGGCTGGAGAGAGTGGCTGCTTGGTGGAGATGCTGGGGCTGCTACAGACTGGGAGCCCACTGTGGGCCTCGACGTCACTGGGACCTGGAGTGCTGGTCCTCTGGGTTGTGGACAGTGGCTCTGTTTGAACCTCAGAGCTGGTCATGTCTCTGCTCTGGCTGTTGTGCTGGTAGCGAAACCTGCGGGAGTGGTAGGCCATGGTCTGGTAGTACTGAGGGTTTAGCATACGTCGGTAGTCCATCAAATGGAGGTGGGTATGGGGTACAACAAAACCAGGTGGCTCCATGTATGGAGTCGGCTGAAAGTGAGGCATCATTGGCATGCCGTAACCTTTGATAGTAGAGAAAACGTAGGATTAAGAGTATGAAAAAGCTGTCTGTGAGCATTAAGGCACAGAATTAGCTAAATGATAATATCAGCCTGTTAACATGCTCACAATGCTAATGTGCTGATGCTTAACATGTACGTTTACCTTTTTTCACTATCCTAGTTCCACATGTTAGCACTTGCTGAGAAGTGCTTAAAACAGAGGAGGCTAACATATTTGGTGTCAAAAAGGTTGTACAAACTCAAAACCACAAATGTCAACTTTATGTTGTCAATTAAGTCATGACTTTGTCTGGGAGATGTAATATGACCTCATCAGAAGTTCTTGATGCAGCTAAAAACAGAAAAAAATGTATTCCAGAGATGCACCAACTCATTTACCAAAGAATAAACATGATGTGGTGATTAACTGAAACAGGAGACTTTGAAAGCACCTTTCTGCATTAATCATGAGTTGAGCATTTCTTCAGGGAGCATTGCATCAAAAGATTAGATGTTACCACTTACCTAACCCAGGGTAGTAGGGGTTGTAGGACACAGGCATAGGCACAGGCACAGGCCACTGTATACTCGGCATGGGCATGTACGGCTGTGAGGGCTGAATGTAGAAAAACGGTTTGTGGTGCTGCTGGTGCTGCTCTTCAGGACGTGAAGCTCCTGAGGGCCCTGGAGCGGACACATGGGGTCCCTGGGCCTGCTGGGCTCCATATGGTGGGTTTGGACCCCGTGGGCCCAGACCGTAAGACTGTTGGAAGTTAGATGTGGCTGCTTCCATGTCTGACAAAGACACAAGAAGCAAATTGGATCAGCAGTTTCAAGCATTTCCTTCTTTTGTTGGCAAAGTTGCCACAAGATAGCAGATAATTTACATGCATTTTCTGACAACAAAACACTTACTCAACAAATGCAAAGAGAAGATTTTCACTGACAACCCACACTGCTTTCGAAGTAAATTGGAAATCAAAGGTGTGGACTCATGACACAGGAAAGCTTGTCAAATGCTACACTGATTGGCTGGATTTTGGTACCCAGGTGACACCTGTCCAATCACAATTTGAAGGACTTCCATTGAAAATGTCTGTTTCCCTTTGATCAACTCACCTGAGTAAGAGGGCAGAGATGGTTTGAATCGATTTGAAACTGGAGGAGAGGCTGATTGGCTTTAATTAAGCAGACCTGCAGCTTGTCAGGATCACTGGCGCAGGTTCCAGATATGTGGCTCAAAGTGGCACATCCTGTGCTTTGTAGCATTTTTATGAGGCTTGTTTTCTTTAGGGCAACCTCATTTGTAGGTAAGCAGAGCAAAAGACCTCTGAAATGCAAAGCACGTAATTAACACGACCTGTGTTGAGATGCAGGTTTGACCCCTAAAGAGCCAATTATGAGCTTGTTTGGTAGCCTGGAGCTGTGTTTATAGACGCTATGGTCCATGAAGAATAAGCATGCTCTGTGAGACCTGTTTGTTTACTTACTTCAGGATTTTAAAATCACACTAAATGTTTGAAGATATTTGTGTGTATGGAGTCTGGTTTGTTTTTAAGACAAAAACATCCTTAAAAACAGACTCTGACTGTTAATTAAAATCCTTAATATCTAAACTCGAATACCTACTCTGCTATTTGCACAAACAGCTTGTGCTTTCTGTAAAACACTATGTACAAAACATTTTGTTCTCAATTTTGAGCATAAGTTGACACCTACAGGTTATTAGGTAACAGTGCAATGAATGATAATTTTTATTTTTGATTGACTTATCTATTATCTGATTAAGCATTTAGTGTATTAAATTCCAATAACTTGTGCCTGATGCAGTTTCCAAAAGCCCCAGGTGTCTTCAAATGTCTCATCTTGTTCTGATCAATATATCACAACACAGTTATATTAAATTCACCTTTTATAGAGGAAAATGTGCAAATTTGAGTGGCAGGAATCAACGTGTTTGGCTTTCAGCTTGAAAAATGATTGTGGTCGTTCACCACATTAGTTTCCTAACTGCTGAAAAAAAAAGCATAGAACTAGCACTTGCATATTCTGAGTAGCCTAATGTCCTACTGTTGCCATGTCAACCAACTAAATAAACAGGTAGACTAAATTACTGACAGAACATCTGATGCTTGAAGCATACCATTTCAGGTGACTAAAACAACATGAACCTTCTGTTTGCCTTATTGTCCAGATTAGAAAACTAGCTTCCAGGATTTGAAGATGGACATATTGCATAGGTGCACATTGGAACAGTTAGAAGACGTAAAATGATTCAACACAAAGCTTAAATAATGAATATTTTATTGGACTGGCCCCAAACTGTGGCACACCATCATCTGCAACACAACCTTTCAACCCATTACCCCATTTGTGAAATTCATAAATTATGAATAGTGTGAGGCAGTGACACTACAGAAACTTTATACATTATTTTTAATTTTTATCTCAACCAAAAGAGATTTCCTTGTGCAGTGCATTTCACCTGGTGCTCCAAATACATTTAAACACATTACTCTGGAACAATTACACCTGGGGGACCTAAGAGGGAAAGAAAACATTACATTACATTTCACCACAACAGAAGACTTGTGTTGGTGTGTCTGGTCATCAAAACTAATATATATATATATATATATATATATATATGTGTGTGTTGTGATCTTGCATTCACCTACAGTTCAACACACTTTGGGGACATTAACATCTCGGTTCTCTCATTGTAGAGCCTAAGAAACAAAATTAATGAATCACAAGCTAATATAGACAGGTCAGTGTTAAAATTACTATTAAATAATAATTATTATATGAACCTCTCTCCCAGTGTAGTGGTGGTGGCTCATCATCATCGTTGTTCTCGTCTCTTGGTCTGTGATGCATAACTTTCCTCTGAGTACTCATCTCTACACATGAGTAGAAGAAAAGAAAATATCATTTGAAGAATGACAAGAAGGATCGTGTTGTTTCTGTGAACTGACCAAATATTCACAACCAAATGGAAAATCATCACATATCGACTGAAACACCAGGCAGGAACATTTTCAAACTTTGAAGTCCACACATTAAATACATCTTCTAACTACTGTGTCTTTTGTGTCTTCTGATTTGCTGTTGTGTTTTCTGATTTGCTGTTGTGATTTCTGATTTGCTGTTGTGTTTTCTGATTTGCTGTTGTGATTTCTGATTTGCTGTTGTGATTTCTGATTTGCTGTTGTGATTTGCACTTCAGGGCCACCATATATAACTAAAATGAACTGAAGTCAGATTTGTTTCATTCATAGGGTAAATGTAGTTAGGGCAATAGGTACCAATATTTGTCTTTTCTATTTTATTTATTTATTAAGTCTATTTTTTACATTTTACTATGCACCATGTGGTACAGTGCAATTTCACTGTATGCATTTGACTTTGTTTTGATTAGATTAGGAGAGTCTGTGGCACCAAAAAAACCTTCTTGGGGGGGGGTATTTTGAGTTGCATTATGATTGTCCCTGTAAACTAAACTGTATTGGTGCAGGAGGTCAACCTTGTCGTTGTAGAGGTGCTGCTTGTCTCCTCCTAGGAATCACGTCACCGTCTCCCCACCTGCCCTGGTCTGACGTGGTCACATCTTCTCTGCACAGTCTGTCTATGAAAGGAGTCGACACATTCAGTTTGACATGGTTACACAATACATGCTAAAAACTATGTCAGTAGATGTTTCCTAAAGTAACTAGACTAACCTTGACATGTTCTGCACTGCAGCTCACTAGCAGTCATCTCCACAGCCTCACCCTCAGCTGGCTCCTGCTTATAAACATCATGACCTTCCTCCTGAGTCACTGGATCAGAAGGATCTTTATACTGGCCTCTCTTATGCCAAGGTTTTGTAGCATGTCTCAGCGGCACAGAGTGGGGCTTCCTGGGTGCAGGATGCTTCCTTACAACCACTCTGACTTGCTGCTCACACCCTCTCCCATATCGGCTTTCCTCCTCAGAGTCTCCGGCTTCATCCCTGTACATCTTGGAGCTGTGGACTTTGCTCTTTCCAGCCCCTTTTGTGAGGCTTTTCCCACAGCAGGCACACATGAACCTCTTTGAACCAGACAGCCACACTTCTTCTTCGGCAGCTTGAGGAGACCCACTCACAACGTCTGTGAACTTTCTGCCAGCGTACACGTGTTTAGGGAACAGGTCTGTGTCATCTAGATCTGTGGAGAACATCTCATCTCTGGAGGAGAGCTCGTCCAGAGATGGACTGAGAACACTCATCCGCTCATGGGTGGTCTGCATGGATAGGTAGTTGTAGTAGTAGGGAGCAGCAGGGGAGGAGAGGTGGCTAGCTGCAGCACCTCCAGGGGTCAAAACGCTGTCAAAGGGCAGCTTGAGGATCTGGTAGCTAGGATCAGCTTTTTGTTCTTCTGTCTTGGGGACTGTGTCACCATCTTTGAGTGGAGGCTGACTGGAAGCAAAGGAGGAGGATGATGGGGTTGGATTCACTTCCTGCCTCAGGAGCTCTTCAGCATCACATCTGGGAACACCTGCATCAGACTCTGAGTTATCAGGGTGGATACCTTTGACCTCTGATTTCTCAAGAGGAAGGAAGTGTTTGTGTCCTGCTGGCTGCTTCAGCTCCGAACACTCTTCGTGAATAGAGGAGCTATCAAGAGGCTCTTCCAGTCCTGCTGACCAGCACCCCTGAGGGCTCAGGCCATCTAAGCTCCTCTGGCTGGACTCACCGTCATACACTGCTGTCGTGGAGTCACTGAATGTCACAGCTGGAGACTCTGAATGGCCATCATCAGGTGCTGAAGGGAGATTGTGGCCCTGCTCTTCAATTTTCTTCTCCTCTCCTGGAGAAAACATTCCTGAGGACTGTGAGGCGACACCCGAGTCAAGCTCTCTCTCGTTACCCTGCAGCTCGGTGGCTCGGATTTTATCCAGGCACTCGATGAGTTTGGTTAAGGCGTCACTGGGGTCGGTCTGAGCCTCTGAGCAGGCCATTTCTCGACGCTCCTGAGGCGGGGGGTGATACTGCTGGCGAGGTATGTCATTCCAGGAAGGAGTGTGAAAGCGAGGCTCAAACATTCGCCTGTAATCCATCGGATATATTGGCGCCTGTGGGAAAACAAACCCAGGGTGCTGCAAGTACTGGAAGGGGTGCATGCACGGACGGCCAAAGTTCAGACCTGGGAACAATAAAAAACATGAATGCACACAGAGAGATTTCAGGCAACCAATAGGCTACTGGTTACCAGAGATCGAAAGTAAGTATATTTACTATTTTTAATTTTATCTCAGTTTTATGTTACTTTCTATTTCTACTCTCAGAGGTAAATATTGTATTGTGTTTTTACTGCATCACATTTATTTCACAAATTTTGGTAGCTCCTTACTTTGCAAGTGCCAATTAATAATACAGCAAATAAATGCATTACTATGACCCCACTGCTGCAGTATCAAAGTAAATGCATCAATAATTATAATTCAATAATATAATATAGTTCTGAAATGCACCGTTGAGCATGATGAGTACTTTTACTATCAATTTTGATCAAGTTTGATTCCAACATGTGTGATCAAATTGTATGGGATGGGATATTAACGATTTAAACCAAAACTACTACCAATACTACTACTAATAATAATAACAATCATAATAATAAAATAATAATAATTTGTACTCTAAGTGATATTTTGATAAAAGACAAGTAACTATTATTATTATTATTAGCCTTTACTTCTCCCACCACTGCTGGGTGAGTAACACACAACAGTAACAGCCAGCTCAGATAGCTGGCTCCATACCTGCGGGCACACCATAGTGACTGAACGGGTTGGTCATGGGCCAGGGCTGGTAGAGGTAGAAGGGCTGAGACGGCGGCTGGACATAGAAGAAAGGTCTGGGATGTGGAGCTCTCTGTTGTCCGCTCCCAAATGTGTGTGGTGGTTTGTTTCCATCTGCGGGAAGCAGCAGTTATTCAACTGTTAAGAGCAACATTACCAAGCAGATTTCTCCTCTCTTACCCTCCATGTTTGACGTGCCTGCTCAACCTGTCAGAAATAAAACACTATAGGGACAAAAACAACCAGATAAACATTCACCGATTGGGAAATAATTAACGGCGACTTCTACAGTTTAATTTCTCAGAAGTAACAATAAACAGAAGCAGAAAGGCTTTCTCTGTCAGGTCTTCATGACGCCCTGCTTCCAAAAGCCCCTTCATGTTTCCTCATTAGTCATATAGGAAACACCTGCTGCTGCAGAGGACACATCAGCAAAGAGCTGCAGCAGTTTCTATTTAAGCAGGACACCATGAAGCATTACATCTGCAGCTCTCTCATGACTAAACGCAACAACAATTAGAGATTAAAAAAAAAAGAAAAAAAAGGAAAAAAGAAAAGAAAAAAAAATAGAGATTAAATACATTTTAGTCGTTATTATAAAAATATTAACTGCATGAAAATAAGAGAAAAAAATAGCTACACTATTAAACCATAAGAAAACCATGCTTTAAAATATGCTCCAAGTCATGAAAAAATGAAATGCCATGGTTATGAACTCACTAATTAATAGTTTCAGTAAAGGGAATACTGAAAGAGTAATGAGGAGATTCATTGTCTAAAATATCTTTAGGAATATATATATATATATATATATATATATATATATATATATATATATAGACACAAAAACACAAAAATGTACAAAATATTTTAAACATTTTAGAAGCATGCATTTTAAGCCCAATTTATCATTATTATTTTTACTAGGCAAATAAAATAATAATAATAATAATAATAATAATAATAATAATAATAATAATATGTTGTTCTAAGTGATGAATTATAACAATAATTGTTATATATCAGAATTATATTTGTACAGTATCACTTTACCTTCCAACATAAACGTTTACTTTGTCAAAGCCTTGGTACATCAAGGATAGGTACAGTTTTAAGATGAGATAATGTATTTATCCCAAGGAAAATTTCTATGCAATAGTTGCAAAATAGTGTGTAAATATAAAAATATAAAATAACAATGAAAATACAGTGGGAATCCAATGTATACAATATATGCAGTATCAAAAAATAGGTAAGACGCTGTGTAAATTGATATGCATATTTAACATATGACATATGTATTATGAGTATGTTGTTGCCGAAAAAGTATTTACATATTTAATGGACAAAAAAGACATTCTCAAGCAAAAAGACACCTCCTCTTTTGTTGCCAGAGAATTATCTCTTCATCAACATCCTACACGTTTCCGGTTGTTTCTCCATGTGTCCACCAGAGATCGCTGCTCCTCTGTTAACCAGGACGGGCTGCTGAGTCCATGCACATGCGCAGTGCCCTCATTTGGCCTCTGGTCTTTCAGGCGCTTATGATGCGCTGAAAGGTAGTCCGCTGCTCGCTGCCTCAACACAACTGTTTAATGTCTAAATTCGGAGTGAGGAGTTTACTTGACACTTTCTGCTGACGAGAAAAGCCATCAGGACGGTTCACTGTGTGTGCAGTCTGCCTACAGTTACAGTAAGGAAATGTGGGTTTTGATTGTTGGAGTGGTTAACTTGAAAAATTGGTCTAGCTTACGTTTATTTAGCTCGTTTAGCAGTTAGCCTGTTAGCTGAGTGGCTGCTAGTAAGTGTAACCGCTCTCAATATATGGTTGCCGCAGAGGGGTTGTACCCATAATGTGCTTTCTTGGACTATTTTACTGTTGAGGTGATGATGTTAGACGTCTGGCTTTCTAGCCAGCTACTATGCCTCACTAGACTGGAACTAACGTTACCCCGGAACTGTGGAGCTAAAGGATGCTACAGTTGCTAACTTGCCGCGACTGTTAATCAAGCAAGTGTCGCTATTTGACCTAGCGATATACGTTACATCGAAGCTAGCCGATCATTTGTATCGGTCAATTGATCGAAGAAGAGGATGGTTGAACGTGTATTTTGAAACAAAGCAGCATGACTGATGATGGTCTGTAGGGTTACCGAACCGCAGCAAGATGTGGGTTTTGCAACAGGCCCGCCTGTCTAATGTTACTTTGCCATGTTTTTAGATAACAGGCAGGGTTTGTTTTGGACATGGTGGTTAACGGTAACGTGCTAAGGTAGCTAGCTAGACAGCCAGCAAAGACACGGTAGCGATAAACATTCACATGTTAGCCTTCACTCCCAGACGCAGCCCGCTAGTTAGCAGGTTAATGAGGGTAAATGAGTGGCAAATAGACTGTCCTTCGCTCGCTAGAAAGCGAGCCAGCTATTAAAGCCAGTGCTTTTGAAGTGGAGGTATGTACATTAGATGGACTAACGTTAGGTGCAGGATGTGTCATGTATCCAGGGCTGCTTGCTAACATCCAACGTTGAACAGCCTGTACATTACATCCCTAACAGAGGTGGACAGAGCTAGTGTGGAGTACACAGTGTCTTTAAATATGTAAATGCTAATGCGAGGTGTGAGGGAAGTAATGTACTTTTACTCCACTCTACTTTTATCTCGTATTACACGTTTCCATCCCCGTCATGTCCAGTGAAAACCACACCTCTCCAGATGTGTTCATGTTGAATGACCGTGATAATATCTTGAGAAAATCCTCCTCGTTCTTCTGCTAAATAACTTTTTGAAACCATGTTGGATCTGCTGTAAAATGCATCAAAACAAAGCTGTATTTCTGATTTATTTCTTGTAGAATACGATGCACTGACACAGTTTGAAAGTCATCAGTTATTGTCATTTATAATTTATTATGTGTTAATATTTATATAAGTGTGTCTTTATGTGTGGGATGAGGACAGCTCTTGTAATCTGGTATTGTTAAGTAGATTTGGGTGTGTTAGCAACAGTGTGCGTAGATGACACAATCGTCCTGTCTCGCTGGTATCACCATCCAGCAGATCTGATCTGAATGGTGTGAAGGCATTTGAGTGACTCATACTCAAACTTGAATTTGACAGAAATGCAGCTGATGGGATGATGAAACACATAGAGCATTTCTCTCCCTGCTGCCATCTCCAGCATGCTGTGTTCAAATGGACTGTCATGGTTGACAGTAGCGGTATTGGTGTAGCTTAAAACTGCAGCTTGAAGGCACCGATGGCAGAAGTGGCTTAATGACTCCCTGTGTTACAGTATCCTGCCATGTAGTTTAGGATGTGAGAAGCAGAGCTGAAGACTTTTTTCTGCTTGTTTAAAATGTTATACTTCATTTTAAATTGTCATGTAAATAACATTTTTCTGTTTGCCCCTGCAAAGGAATACAAAAACCAGGATTGAATAATTTGGTCCCAATGTTGAAGTACTGTTTGAAGTACTTTTATAATTGTCTTATTTGTCCATGTAATAAAGCAAATGAAGCAGTATTTAGCACACTATATGTAGTGATGATGCTCATTGGGATACACAGGGAAGTCTGAACCATGTTTCCTAAAAGCCTCTGTTGGCTGTGAACACAGGAGTTTTGCTGCTGTTCATTTTCCTGCTCTGATCGTTTCCATGGGTTTCAGATTGATCATTGCTCTTTTTCTTCTGTCTCCTTTCAGACAAGCACTGATGTAGCAGCGTTGCGACAGTCGTGGTGCTCTCCCTCTACCTCTACCTCCGGTCCCCAGTGCCTCACTGCATGACCCCAGATCACAGACACATCCACGAGGGGAGGCCACCTCATCCTCATCAAGGACCCTTTCCTCTGGACTCTTGACTGCAGCACTCAGTGGTCATCTCATCTTTCAGCTCATATCCAACAAAAGGAACTGCAGAATTTTTTTTTTCTCCCAAAAAAGCAGAACACCTCCACTCAGGTCAGTGGAGGTGTTGGAAGAACTGTCCCCCTCCCTCCCTCCCCCACCCCCCGTCTATCTTCTTGAAACTTCAAGAATATTTTTTTCTCCTGGTTAGTTTGAGTCCGGTTCTGCCGGCCACGTGACTTTTCAAAACTGGGGCGCGATTCATGGGATGCAACCATGTCGGATCTCAGTGAGCGCAGGCCGGTCAACACGGACTACGCTGTCTCCTTGCTGGAGCAGCTCAAGTTCTTTTACGAACAGAAATTACTGACTGACGTTGTGCTGCTGGTGGAGGACTCGGAGTTCCCGTGTCACAAGATGGTCCTGGCCACATGTAGCTCCTATTTCAGGTGGGTGTGGAATAACTCATGTTGTATGTCGGGGAATTCAGTTTTGAACGACCCCGGGCTGATTGTCACCGCGCTTTGTGCGTCTCCTACAGTTTCCATGAATAATGCAACATAAAGTGTTGGGTGTTTGTGTTTTAAAGACGACAATTATTCCCGTCCGTCTCATTGTGACGAGGTGGAGGTGCGCTGTCATTATGTAGAGGGCTTGTTTCAAGTATAAGTGCTCACCTCCTACAGTTACAATGAATAATGCACCACATCACAGAGCGAGTGCTCTCCACCATATACATTGAGGATGGAAAACAAGTGGCTGGTGTTTCCATGAAAGCGGGACTCACTAGTTATTCCAGCTCTGATATATTTCTTGTGGAACAGATGAAGCAATCTGTAACCTGTAGTTCTGCAGATGTATCCCTCCGGGCCTTGCTTGTACGCACAGCATTGCATAATGAAGTGTGTGCACTGCAGTGAATATGACAGAGCAGCTTCAGCTCTGGGAAGAGTCCATCTGTATTTGACAGGAGCTCACGCTGCATTTGAACATGCTGTCTTAACTGCGGCCCACCCCTCCCTCCCTCTTTCACTGCACACATGCATTCCAAGAAAAGGTCCTGACAACCTGATGCCCCCCTCACACCCTCCTGTCCTCCCCACTGTTTCCCACACAGTGGTTATCTGGTGTGAACATGCAAAGCATTTCCCCCACGAGGTTCAGAGGTTGTTGTAGCACTTCCTGTAAACTGCTCCTTCCTTTTCTTAATCCTGTCTGCCGCTTCTCCTTCCACCTCCCCTCTCTCACGCCTCACTTCAGAGAACGGGGGAGACTATGTGTGTGGAGGGAAAAGTCTGGTCACGTAGGTCTTGGATAGAGATGGAGGGGGTGTGCAGGGGTTTGCCTGCAGGGTTGCGTAATACGGCCTGGCAGGTTTAGCCCCTGCTGCGAGCAGCACACAGCCACACCTCCAAAACCCCCATACAGGAGGCCAGAGCTTTGCAGACATGGTATTGTTGGCGCAAAGTCACAAGTGAGTTATTTTGTCGTTGTTTCCAAATGGATTGCTATAAAGGCTGCAACTGACAAGAACAAATTAATTTCTTGTTTAATTGTTTTATCTCCAACATGTCAGGAAATGTCTATGAGTATTATATTTATTATACTGTGACCCAATAATCATCAGAAAAACAAAAGCTGGAAGAAAAACTTGTGTTATGGATTTTTAACTCTTTGCACGTCAAAGACGGATATTTACATTCTTTAAAATAGAACGCTTGAGTGCCATAAACGTCAGCAGCAGGGACAAAAGGGTGCTCTCCCCCAGCTTGTGAGTACTTTTGGGGCTTCTGGGATTTGTAGTCGGGGCATAAAGAGACGGTATACACCACAGTGATCAAAACAGGAAGTGGAGACGATCACGATTAGAGAGCAAAACAAAGGGAATCTGGACAAAAAGTGGTGATTTTGGTGAAAGTGGCCTCTACCTCTGATAAAACAAGAATGGAACAAGGTAAACACAGTTTTTCCATGATGAAGTACTCTCTTCAGCCTCTTTCATTAAAGCTACTCTATGTTTTGAGTCATAGTACAAAATAGTCTGTGCATCATGAAAAATGACTCAAAATGGCCAAAAACACTGGCACTTTCTGTTTTAAAAAAGGGCTGACACTCAATGAGTAAGTGATCAGTTAAACAGTAATATTACAGATAAATAGCAGCAAGTTCTCACATGAGGAGCTGGATGCAGCAATTTATTATGATTTTTCTCCTCAATAAATGACTTGAATTCATTATCAAATTCTAAAACATCTTCAGGAGTCCAGTGTGCATGTTTTCATCTATTTAGTAATATATCAGTGTGTGTTTTTACATGGTAAATGTGTCGGTACATCCCTCAGCAGCTGGGTGTTTTTTCACTTCAAATCTATTTGTCCTGGGGAGACAATTAAAGGCACACAGAGCAGCAGTAGACCTATTGCACATCAATGTTTAAAATCTGAAAGTTCTAAGACAATTAAAAAAAATACAATCCTACCAAGAAATATTAATCCACATTAATGTGTTAAGTGTAAACTCTACTTGGACAAACTGCCCGAAAAGCTTTGTCAGAGATGTGCTGATTTTAACTGCCCTAAGAGCTTTAATTATTTCATTAGCTTTAGTAAGCGCTGTGTTTTTGAAAATAATGTCTCTTTCTCTTTTCCTTTCGTCCATTTTGTGTTAAATTAATACTTTAACAATGCTCTTTGTTAGATTATTTGTTTGCTGAATTACAGGAAAAGCTTGGACAGATTCAGAAAAGATGGTTAATCTAATTTTATCAGCATATTTGATTGTTAGTTACGACTGTGTTGTTAGTTTCCTTGATTTTTTTGAATGGAATTCTGCTTCTGTCAGTACGTCTCTGGCAACGCATTTCAGGCAGTTTGTCCAAGTAGAGTTAGCATCGCGGAATGTGCTTAATTGGTGTTAAAGCACTAATTTTGACAGCCCTGATATATACATAAATAAATTACAGGAAGAATTGAAAATGCTGAAATGCACAAAAAGATCCTGAGTGCTGGGGAGCAGCAGTGCCTTCTATTCTATGGAGTCACAGAAGAAGAATAGTTTTGATAGCAGGTGCAGTGACGAAACATGTTGCAGTATCTCTGACAAGATATCTCCCATTATAAATGCAAATTACAGGTTCAAACCAATAACAGTTCCCACAGATGCATGATACTCTAAATCGATGCAGCGAAAGAGGTGGAAGAGGCTCTGACTCACTCTGATGAATGACAACATGGAGGTGTAGGCAGCCTGCTGAGGCAGAGAGGAGCCCAGCTGGAGCCCAGCAGCCAGGTGTCCACTGTCACTGTTTGTCTATCTGTACGAGCAAACAGGGTTGGTAGTCACACTGATGAGTGCACAGCAACATGTCGATGTTGTAACATCAGCTCCAGACATAGTCAGTCTGGCTCTTTAAGAACAAGAATACCTCTAGTTAAGCACGCTATGAAGTGAGAATCACTTCACATTCACTTAACATGTTCAGATCATTCAGTCATTTAACTGTAATGTAGCTTTTAGAGCTAGAGTGATCAACAGATTAATCAACTACAGGTGGATTTTCTGGTTTTCTTCATCTTCTGTGATTGTTCTAACTTGTACATGTTTGGGATTTGTGCTCAGACTTTTCTCTATATACAGTTTTTTTATGAATTGACCAAATAGTTTATAGATGTAAGCAAGGAAGTAGAGCTATGTGATATTATGATATATATTCTAGTGCGATATAAAAATGTCTACCATAGTATATAAGCCTCTGTTATTTATATCATAGTTTTAACACGTACTTGGTTAGCTCTGTTGCTACACTAACGTTAACATTACTCTGGTTGTGGTTTAGATACACCATGTAAAGCTCAACTCAACATCAGAATGACCGCTGGATAATTCAATTGTATCATGAGAGTTCAAGACATGTTTGTTGTATGAAGCGTAGACACAATCATGGTATGAAGGCTAATGTAACTGCAGCAACACTACTGCTTTGTGGTAGCATTTTTACGTCATCAGCAAGGACTGGTTTACGACACTTGGTAGCTAGGGAGGAAACAAGTAAAGCAGCATGGAGGAGGAGAGAAAATAATATTACCAGTAACGTTATATCAGGAAAAAATACCATATTGTGTATATATGTATCGTTATCAGGATATAAAATTTGCTATATCAAGATATACAATTTTGTCCTTATCGCACAGCTCTACAATGAGGTCGTACTTTGATCAATGTTCCCAGCTCTCCCAGGTGCTTTTCAAAGGGTTCATTGCAGCACACTGACTCTGGTTGGTAACTTGTCTGTTTTTACAGGCACTTTGGCGAGTGGCCAGCTGTCATTAGGAGGCTCTGTTTATTTCAAAGGAAAAACTGGATAGCAAAACAGCGAACAAGATAGGACTTAGTTTTATTACCTAATATAGTAGACACTAAAACAGAAACCAGTCTCATGGGTTTATTATGGAGTTTATGTTGAAGAAATGTTGACCAGAAACCACAGATGTTTGCACATCAGAAGGAAAGGGTTTTGAGGTTGGTATAAAATGTTTTCTTCGAGGCCTGAACTTTACGTCACACTTAGCAGCACAGACCAGGTGGCCTATAAAATCCCTTCTAACAACACATCTGCGTTCGTCCGATCTTCAGAGCTTTTGTGCTTCGCTTCCTCGTTCAGTGACTAGTGATGTGTCCACTGAGGCTCCTTCCTCCTGTTCCTGCAGGGCCATGTTCATGAGTGGCCTCAGTGAGAGCAAACAGACACACGTCCACCTGAGGAACGTGGACCCGGCCACCCTGCAGATCATCATCACCTACGCCTACACGGGCAACCTGGCCATCAGCGACAGCACGGTGGAGCCGCTCTATGAGACGGCCTGCTTCCTGCAGGTCAGTGCACACACTTCCTGTTCTTGTTGCTCATTTACACATGTATGGTGGAGCAGATAGATGCACGACGGTTGATTGTGGATAAATGATTATTTAAAACAAAGAGAGAAAATGTTGTTAAAGTGTTTCAAGTTGTGTTGTTGAAACTAGAAGAACAGAATGATCTTTACTGTCATTATATCATTGAACAATAAAATTGTAGAGCTTCTCCCTTTTCAGTGCACAAGAATAAAATAAGTATAACTAGAAAAGCACTCAGAGAGTGCCGACCTCCACCAAGGCAGCATTCTGAGAGAGAGTATACTCCTGCAAGCCCACAACACCTAAGAGTGAATGTGTTGACTTTGACGCACCTTCAAACCCACATTTAACATTGTATGCACATTAATACCATGTACTTTTTATTTATTTATTTCTCTGTTTTGTCACATTTGAATTTTAAAAAAGTTTCAGTTGCATTGCTCTAGCTCCTTCCTACATGACGTTGTGGTTAAAAACACATATTTGACCTTGGTGACCTTGACCTTTTACTGATCTTGACCAAACTGAATCGGACTGAGATTCACAGTTACAATGAGATTCTGTTAATTTAGAAATCAATTCATGTTTCCTGCAGCGAGCCACTGAAGTGGAACACAAGCAGCAGCATGTAAAGAACAATGTTTGTCTTGTCCTACCCAGGTGGAGGACGTCTTGCTGCAGTGCAGAGACTACCTGGTGAAGAAGATAAACGCTGAGAACTGCGTCCGCATGCTGAGCATCGGCGACCTGTTCAGCTGCACTGAGCTAAAGCAGAGCGCTAAGCGCATGGTGGAGCACAAGTTCCCCATGGTGTACAGGCAGGAGGCCTTCCTTCAGCTCTCCCACGAGCTGCTGATAGACGTCCTGAGCAGCGACAACCTCAACGTAGAGAAGGAGGAGACAGTCCGCGAGGCGGCCATGTTGTGGCTGGAGTATAACATGGAGGCGCGCTCGCAACACCTGTCATCTGTGCTCAGTCAGATCCGCATCGATGCTCTGTCTGAGGTGACGCAGCGTGCCTGGTTCCAGGGTCTGCCGCCCAACGACAAGTCGGTGGTGGTGCAGGGTCTCTACAAGTCCATGCCCAAGTTCTTCAAGCCCAGGTTAGGCATGACCAAGGAGGAGATGCTGATCTTCATGGAGGCCATGTCAGAAACGCAGGGAGATGGATATGTGATGTCTGGCTCCTTGCCCACCACAGTGGTGTGTTACAGCCCACAGGCAGAGAAAGTGTACAAGCTCAACAATCCCCCAGGAGACCTGCAGAAGGTGGGGACCCTGGTTACACCAGACAATGACGTATTCATCGCCGGTGGACAGATCCCTCTCAAAAACTCTATTACCAACCACGGCAAGAGCGGGAAGCTCCAGGCCGTCTTCCGCTCAGTTGATAGCTTCTTCTGGTTTGACGCCCAGCAGAACGCCTGGGTGCCCAAAACCCCCATGCTGTGCGCTCGAATCAAGCCCTCGCTGGTGTACTGCGAGGGCTACATCTATGCAATCGGGGGAGATAACGTCGGAGGAGAGCTGAACAAGCGCACGGTGGAGCGGTACGACTGCGAGAAGGACGAGTGGAGCATGATGAGCCCGCTGCCCTTTGCCTGGAACTGGAGCACCTCCGTGGTGGCGCACGACTGCATCTACGTGATGACCCACGACCTGATGTACTGCTACTTCCCCCGAGCCGACACCTGGGTGGAGATGGCCACGCGCAAGACGAGCCGCTGCTTTGCCTCCGCCGCCGCTTTTGGCAACCTCATTTTCTACATCGGCGGCCTCCATGTGGTCAGCAACTCTGGCATCCGCTTGCCCACGAGCACCATCGATGGCTCCTCCGTCACCGTTGAGATCTATGACGTCAACAAGAACGAGTGGCGCCAGGCCGCCAACATCCCCGCTAAGCGTTACTCGGACCCGTGCGTGCGGGCAGTGGTGCTGCTCAACTCGCTGTGCATTTTTATGCGGGAAACGCACATGAACGAGCGTGCCAAGTACGCCATCTATCAGTACGACATGGAGCTGGACCGCTGGTACCTGAGGCAGCCCGTGTCCGAACGCGTGCTCTGGGATCTGGGCAAGGACTTCCGGTGTGCGGTGGGGAAGCTGTACCCCTCCTGCCTGGAGGAGTCCCCCTGGAAACCTCCCACCTACCTCTTCTCCCCCGACGGAGCCGAGGAGTTCGAGGTGGACGGCGAGCTGGTGACCCTTCCTCACGTATAGCTCTTAACCTCCCCTCCCCTACCTCACTGACTGAACCAGCAATCTGTAACACAGAGGGACGAACATGGAGGGGCAGGTCACTGACGTTCTCTGGACTGTGGAGGCCTCCTTCAGCTGCAGCTGTTGCTGACGAACAGTGCCACCCAAAAGATGCCCCTCAAAAATTATGGTAATCTGAAAACTTCAGTTTTTTTTTTTTTCTTCTTCTTATTTTGTCAGTTGTGACATCTGTTAGTATTATTACAAGTCTATCATACTGTTTCTACAATGTGATAATCTAAACGTCAGCTGATTTTGTGATGATGATGATGATGATGCACTTAACTGGTCTCCGAATGACAATGGCAACTGTACCAAAATCCCCCAGCCCCCTCTTCTCAACATGACCTCCCTCTCTACCCTCCTCCTCCTCCTCTCTTCTTCTCTCACCACTGATGAAGGAACACTCTGGAAATTCCTTCGTTTTGAGCCTCAAACTCATCCTGGTGGCTTGAAAGGCTCTAAACTCTCACTAGTTAGCTCTTTTGTGGAGGGCAGCAGTAGACTGAGTATCAGAATATTCCATGGACACTTATGGAACAGTTTGAGAGGTTTTCATTATGTCTTGATCTTGACCCTGGATGTTATAATTTGACAGAAAATGGAGCATAAGGTCTCTGACTCATAGGCCTTCACTAGACAGAGGTTTAGGAAGATGGTTCAGTGATCGTGTGACAAACTCCAGCTGGTCTAAGTGGACTTGGTGCTAAGAATTTCTGCCAAACTACTGACTAATCATCAATATCAAACCTTTTAAGCTCAACTGTTGTCAGACTGGCTGGAAGGACCTTGTGTTCACAATGTTTTGGTGGATTTACAAAGTCAGAGCTAATGCTAAAGCTTATTTACATTGATGATCAGTATTTTGATGATCTTATTTATCCTGTTTTTTTTTTTTATCCACAAATGTCAAAAATGTGCCCTCCACTAGTCCCCAAAGCTCAGACTTACAACTATAACTAACTCAATCCAGAATTCATGAAGTCTTTAGTTATTAAACGGTCACATTAAAGAAGCTGGAGCCTGAGGACGTTTCATACTTCTGCTGGAGAAATGACTTGGATGCAGAGCTATTCGACAAACTCGTTTGTCAAACAAGCAACTTGTGACGGTCACTTGTTTGCTGTTTTGCAATGAATCAATAATGAAAATGAATGGTTGTAGGTAAATGATGAGTTGACTCAGCACTAGTTCAGACCCTCTCATGATCTTTCAGTCCTGCCGTCCTCCACAAACGAGCAGAACAGTGTCTTTCCAGAAGCAGCCTTTTAAAGCGTACAACAAGTATTTGATGGACTCCAGAGTTTCCCTTTAGAAACAGCATCCATGCATTTCCTCAAACAGGGACCGTGGAGGGGAGGGAGCGCCGACTGGGGGAACCAGAGAGAGACGGAGAGGGTTTAAAAGAGGGGGACTGCAGGTCCGGTCACCCTTCACCTCTCCTCCCTCTCCTCTCTGTCCTCCACCCTGACTCACAGCCGTCTGTCTGTCCATCACACCGGTCTTCCTCACAGTTTACGCCTCACTCCATCCATCGTCACATGATCATACTTTACGTTTTTGTTTCTCTTTCCACGAGGGTCTCTGCAGACACACAACTCCACTCTCAGTAGGTTTCGGGCTCATGCATTTTTATTTTTTATTTCCAAGCTGCTGAATTATATATAGATATATATAATAAAATATATATTTTTCATAATGTTTAAAAAGACAACTGTTTCATTGTGGGGAAAATAACCAGGTCTATTTTGTATTAGTGTATTTTTTTTTTTTAATTTAATATCAAACATTACTGTAGTGTGATTGTGGGTAGATTTCCGTTTCCTATCAGATTTAATTTTTCTCGAGTGAATATTGAGGAATTTCGCTGCTGATTGGTTGTGAGGGGAGAGGGCTGGCCCAGGCTGCTGCTACATCCCTGCAACCACTAGCAGTAGAGGAGAGGGCGGGTGGGGGGGGGTCTTCCTCCTCCCTTTAAAAACATGAGCACAGGTGCTTCATGACAAACTTTACTAGCATGTTTGGCTGCATCATATTCCTTTGGCACTGTATTTTGAATGAACGTTAATTTATTAAAAAACATACCAAAAACGTTCCTGAAACTGACTCCCTGCTTCTTTTTTTCAGACTGAAATGTTTCAGGTATTTCCATATATATTTGTAAAAGTCAAATTTGTTGTCTTGTTCATTTTTTTTTTCTTCCAGCAAGGTTGGTTTAATATTTGAATTTAATTAAAAGGGGTTTCCAGTTGCACATGCTCTTTGATGATTATAATAGGCAATTAAATATAGGAATTTGTTTAGATTTCACATACTGCAATAAAACTTTATGATTTCATGAATTGAGCACTGAGAAAATGACCTGGAAAAATATAAGTCGGAGTGATTAGTGATAAAGAACAGAAAACAATTACAGTTTTGTAATATCAAGAAAATGAACTAAAATAGATTTTCCATGATGTGGTTCTGTTGTTCTTGATAAACTCCTAAAATCCTGAATGTTCATTCATTACGTTTGTGATCTCATTGTTCATAGTCACATAGAAACCAGTTTGAGATGATTTGAGCTTTGTGATGTGGAGCGTTGTTATCCTGCTGGAAGCAGCCATCAGCCAGCCTCAGTTCCTTCCTGTTCTCAGCTGACAGGAAGTGACTCCCGGTGTGGTCTGGTTCTACACACCTTGGTGCAACGAGTGCTTAGTTGTCTTCCTGTTGGCTTTCTATCATCTCCTACCAGTCTGGTCTTTGTCCTCTGACCTCAGCAGAGAACTGATGCTCTCTGGATGTTTTTTAGATCATCAGTTTCTGAATGCTACGTTCAAATTCCCATCACTTTTCTTCCTCATTGTCATTTTAAGGAAAGGGGAAGTCATAAGACATTCAGCTCTTGAAGGAGCTGTTCAATGATTAATCAAAGGAAATTAAAATCGGGATATGAATTAATGATGAAAACAGTCACTCGGGCAGTCAGCACTGATGGGACGTTCCTCCTGCTGAGGTCACTCAGCTCGTGTGTCCCTCTCAATTGTTGTTGGACAACACATGGGTGCATTTTTGTGCGGCCGTATGCTACCACCACAACAACAAGCCCTGCGCACGCACACACACGCCACCGCTTTGTTTGGCTGACCTACATTTGTACCCAGAGGGATAAAAGATAAAAGAAAAGTTACTATAAGAATAAAAGTGCAGTGTTTTTTTATTCTTTTTTTAATACAGCAATATAGTATAGTATCACTTCTTCTCAAACACATTAAAAGCATCTGTCAGGAAAATATTCAGTGAATGTGAATTCACAATACATTCATATCGGTTAAATATAAAATGAAAATATATCATCAGAGGATTAAAAAAGAAACAATAAAACAGCTTTTAACAGCTGGTATCTTTTCAGATTTAATACAGAAATCAAAAGAAAATTCATAAAAATGACTCAGTTGCCAAAGCAGGTCGAAGAACAAAGAAAACAGAGTGAACATGAAACAGACAGAAGAATGACACTCATTACAGCTGTAAAACTGGACTAGCATGCTCACTGAATCCAACTGTTGTTGAATGTTGGAGGTATGGAGGGAAAAGATCCTGTGAGCACCTCAAACTGACACCACAGAAACAGGATATAATGGCTGCTTGGTGCTGATACACACAGTGGTCCACAGATACAGGACTGGTTCCAGTGTTATCATGACATAATGTGGATATTTATGGGTTTATACACAAATAAATAAGTTATCTGACTTTAAACTATCCTCAGATTTACTAAATATAGTTCTCCCAATATATATACTTTATATATAGTATAAAAAAGGCAGGGTGAGGGTTAATACCACAGCAGGGTACACAGTTCCTTCATAATTAAAGGAGGCTTTCATCACGTTTATCAGGGCACAAGACCAGGCTAATATTAGGTAAACAAGGATTTATGTGATGACATTGTGGTTATTGCAGTAACAGTATTCATATTTTATAATGATGTTGGTGTAGTGTCCTGTGTTTGTCTCAGCTTGAGAGCAGAAATGAACAGGAAATTAAGTCCAGAGCTGAACTGCTGCGTTAATATCGTTTTGGGGAGGGATTAATCACTCATCAGGATAAATTACTTTCATCTGCGAATTAATATCTTAGTCTGAAGATCCATAAGTGGACATAATGTGTAAAAGGTTATCAGACAAGTCAAAATACAACAGAATGCATCAATAAATAATACTGTAGCTGGAGCATTTTAACAGTGAACCAACACAGAGAGAGCAAGCTGACAGTGTTTCCAGCACTGATAACGTCACGCATCATCTTCTTATTTTCTCTCTTCATTCAAGACCACATCAAACATAACATAAATAAAGACAGTAAATAATTTAACATGTAGTGTCTCATGTCAAACTTCAAAGTATCATTAGATATCTAAGTTTGTTGGTGTTTTCCTGCTAGCTGAAAAGCTTCAGATCAACTGATGAGCAGATTAAAGGACAAGCAGGAAACTTCAAATTTAAATAATGTAGCTGACAATATTTTTATTGATACATTTTGTTTGTTTTTTTTACTATTTTTGCTGCATAAATGTCAACTTGGAAAGAGTTGTGGACATTGACAAGCTAGTAATCATAAAAATAATCATCAGAAATGAATAAATAAAGAAAATTTAATAATTGAGAAATGCTGAAACTTACAATAGATAATTGTTTCAGCATTTAATTTTTTTTAAACACAGGAATTCAGTTTCCACAACAACAACCACAATGTGATCACAGACAGAGACGCCACTGAACAGATCCACACTGAACTTAAACGGAAACTGTTAAAAGCCTACAAGGTGTTCATGCTCTTCTGTCACACCACATGACACCCGTTTATTTTTGAATTTCTGTCCGCAAAATAGTCAACTTTATAGACAAACTAGAAATATGCAGCAAGAGTGAAAACCACAAACCCAACGACAGCATCTTGAGTGTCTCACAGGAAAAAGCATCCAGTGAAGCCAGCAGGCGGTCTGATGCTGGAGCTCCTGGGTTTTTGATCTGAAGCGCTGGCAGTCTGTGCCTCACAGTGGATATGGACTGTACAGTTATCAGAGCGGCAGGCCTTCCCGTCCAGAGAGGAGTCATCAAACATCAGGATCTCCATCAGACAAGCAGCTCTCAGTCCACTGACCCTCAGTGGCTCTGGGTTCAGGGTTGGACCTCTGTGGCGGGCTCTGGATACTCTGGGGTGGTCACCACTGCAGGCTGGGCCAGGGTGGAGAACCAGGAGGACATGGCCGACTTGGCGCTGGTCAACGCTCCACCCACAGACTGACCTGAGAGCAGAGGTGGAGAGCAGTGAGACTTCACTTACTAATCAGGTGGACACTATTTTTGTCTCACTGATAAACCAAAATGTGTCGTCAATCGATGTCTGTACTCTTCTCTACCTTTACCTTTCCAGCTGTCCACTGTGCTGTATTTCAGCAGAGATGTTTGTGTTTAATCATTTGACACTGAGACCACCAGCTTTTTTTTTGTCTAATAAAACTACTGAACCCAGTGCATCACATTTTTGACATGTGAATAGATACAGCATGTCACTTTTAGGGGCTCGGTAACTTCCTGCTACTCATATGTGATGATTTTCTTGCTTTGTGTTATTTTATGAATACTTTTATGTGTATATATGGGAACTTGAGAGCATTTTTCACTAATTATAAACAAAATCATAAATCAGGCCATAGTTGATGTGATTACAGGAAGTCCACATCTCACGTGAGGATTGTTTTCAGAGCTCTCTTACCCACTGCCTTCCCCGTCTGGACCACACTGCGACTCGTGGTCATCATGGCGTTTCCGATCTTCTTCCCTCTCTCGCTGTTCTGCACTGAGCTGTCGTGGACGTCGAACGAGAGGAGAAAGAACAAAAGCTTCACAATCACAAACCAGGTATGCATGCACTCTGCACCCTCCTGCCCCTGTCTGGAGCGACCCATCAAGAGCTCTTCCTCCTTTCCTGGAAACAAGACGTCGCTCCAACCTGTTGGGGGGTTAATGTGACAGCAGAGGCTGAGCAGCAGTCACAGGTGAGATGAGGCTGTGTTTCACAACAAATGCTGCATCTCCTATTTATTAATGGACGGGTAAATAAAAGCAGCAGAACCAAGATTCAGAGTTAATTTAAAAGACGCCTTCAGCTTATTAAGTCTGTGTCTGAAACCTAAAACCAAAGAGCCAGTGAGCCGTGCTGCTGTCATTCCTCCACACACACACACACACACACACACAGTGTTTGTGACTACAGCATCAACAGCACGCTGCTCTGTGCAGAGCAAGAGCCGGCTCGCTGCCTCTGTGGCGTCTTTCTGCGGTACCGTCAACTGACGGGGACGCCGAGTGGGATCCACAAAACGAGCTGCAGTTAGTTGCTAGGAGCTTGTTGCTAGGATCAGTGATCCAGCTCCAGCACGGCTGCACATCTACCAGGAATCTGTCCTAGCCATGCCAACTTCCTTTTGTCTTTATTTTCAAAATAAGAGGCCCGCTGCTGTGCACTGCCAACAGTGCTGTTTTTGTCATTCAGTTTAGAGCCACTAGGTGTAGAGCTGAATGTGTTCTGATGCCATTCATTTCATTTAGTTTGTAGGAAAACAGAACAATCACTGCAGCTGTGTATGATTTTTGTTTTGTTTTAGTCCACACATAGTGGCTTTAAGGTGAATAAAGGTGCACTAAATATGATTATTACCCCTCAATCACACTGTGTGACCATAATTTCTCATGTAGCATTTATAATCAGTGTCACTAGTGGACCAAAAAGTTTCAAAATATTAAAATGTTACTCAATATCAGCAGATCAGAAACAAGTTCAGGTATCAGACTTTTCTAGATTTTATGCATATGGTAAAGAAATTGCAGGATGGGTCTTTAACTCACTATGTCAAAGCTTCCAAATCTGTCAAAACATGGCAAATATGTATATTATAGTGCAAAAGACATCTAGAATCTAGATTCAAAAGTCTTGCACAACATATTGTAAAATGGTGACATGAAGTATCATGGAAAGAGGATTTGTGTGGAATAATGGAAACACTGTGGATCATATTTTAAGTATTTTCAGATGCCATCCTGCCTCCAAAAAGCTTCCGACTATCTCCTGGTAACAAAAAAGAAAAAAGTGTTTCCCATGAGCACTCAGGGAGGACACGCTGACTCTCTGTCTCACTGCCTGACCCAAATAAACAGCTCTGTCAGTGTGCTACACTGACAATAAAGAAAGAGTGTCTGCCTGCAGCCGTGCAGCCGTGCAGCCGTGCAGCTCGTCACATGACTCCTGTTTTCTGAGAACATCTCTGCCACCGGCTGCTCTTTGTCCAGCACCCCCCAGTGCTTCTACAACAGACACTGCAACAAAACAACCATAGGGCCTGTTTCCTTTTCACAGAGAGGTGGCAAGGCAGCAGCAGACACACAGAGTGATGAGCTGCAGAGAAGTGGATGGACTCAGCATGCTTTTACTTCATCGACCAGCAGCACCCTGACAAAAACACCAGCGCAGCCACTGTCTGTCCCACTTATCCCAGTTCCTCTGGTAGGAAAAGCTCACACAGATTTTCCAAAGCATTCCTCAGACTCCGATGGCAGAGAGCCACACTTCATGTCTTCACTTCCTTCCTTTCTTGCTTCCTTCTTTCCCTCTGACCTTTCTTTCTTTCCTTCCTACTTTCTTTAACTTTCTAAACTATGTTGTTCCTGTCAGTATCTTGTATTCATTTTTTACATTTACCTGATTAAATAAAGGTGTCATATGAGCCACTCTCTTACATTTCAACTTAGCCATTTTAATTACAGAAAAAAAAAACAGTTGCAATATCAAACAGATAATATCGACACATCTGGGATGTTAAGGAGAGGGACTGCAGGCAACTGAGAAGAATATTTTTTGTATTAATTTGTTGTATGAACGGCAGTGCTTTTTTAGTTTTTATTGTTCCTTCCTTTATTTATTTTATCAGTGTTGTTCTTGATTTTATTTAGAGACACTGGTAAGTACTGTACCCACTCTCTCTGGAGCTGTGTAATAAGGTTTGAAGACTCAATGCAAGAATGTGGGGTCTCTTTGTTGCCTCTTTGAATGTTCAATAAAACCTGATGCAATGTGTTTGGTCTTAAATTATAATTCTCTTTTTATTCATTTCATATCTTATATGACTCACTTTTCTGCTTTTGATCGTAACATTTTATGATGATTTTTTTCTTTTATCCATTTACCTCAGATGTTGCACAGATGTCATCAAACATCTGAAGGTGGAGTTAGTTAGAAGGTGGAGGTGGTGTGTGTGTGTTTGTGTAACACTAGAAGCAGTGCTCCAGCTGTGGACAGAGTCACCTTTCATCCACACTTACTGGAATGAAACCAGAGCTGAAGAAGTCTCCAGCTCTGTTGGTGAGAATGAATGAGACCCTCACTGCCACCATCACCACCACATCCCCCACTGTGACCAGTGAGCTGGACTGCACTGCCTGCTGCTCTCAGGAACTTACAGTATTCAAGCTTTTAAAAGTGTAATCATTAATGGTCTGCAAGGAGTTATGACAGACTTTTAGTGACTTAAATCTGTCTTTTTCTTGAAAAGAAAATGTATTGTTTATGCAAAATCCAAAAATACATCCTTCAAGTTTTCCTTCTCTAATTTTCCTCATTTTATTTTGGAGTGATTCAAGAGAAGGACAAAAAATTATTTGTGATATTAAATTTAATTTTGTTTCCTAAAGAAATATTTTGTGTGCCAAACAGTACATTTAAAATATTATAAATGTTAAACACCATTGTTAAGGTTTAAACAGAGTTTTAAGGGTTTGAAAAGAGAGTTATAACCTTCAAAGTAAAAACACAGGTGACTTAATTTATGATGAGAGAATGGGGTTGGTTGGATGTACCAGTGATTTGGAGGCTCTATTGTTTTTATATTGTCTGGACACTGACATAAATGTCTTTACAGTGTCGTCATAACGCCACATGAGGGCAGCAACACGCTTGTTTTGGTGAGCACGACCTGAGCTTCAGGAAATAATCTGACAGAAAAAGAAATAAAAATGTGAAATAAAACAGTTCACAGCTCCACTGCACTGATGAAAGAGTACTCACTGTGAGAGTCGTAGCTTCACATCAGCAACACTGTACTGGCCCTGAAACGGGTGTCTACAAGAAAAGAGAGAAAAAGCAGCTTTATTTCACTGTTTGAAATTTTCTGAACACAATCATTTTGTGAGATCCACACTGAGCCATACATCAATTACTGCCAGTGTTATCTTGAATTCATCAAACAAAATTTCTGACAAGCCACCATAGCAAATGAAGAATCCAAAAATTGAATTTCACAAAAGAAAAATAAGATAAAAAAAAATCTGTCACACTGCCTCAGCTATCCAGTCATGAACTCATGTAGCTTCATTCATAAACTCCTTTCTCTGTTTTAGGATTCTGCGTTCACAGTAGAGGAATGAGAGACAAGTTTACTTCTCAGATTAAAACTAAAATAGAAATGGTCATTTTGTAGGTGAATCATTCCACTAACAATCTGAAACTGACTCTTTGTTTGTGAGCATTGAACATTAATACTTTTTAGGACCCTTTCAGTGTTTGTATTCAATGTGTTCCTCCTGTCTTCCTACCCTGGGGTGATGGCAGCCATGGCTGGATGCTTGTTGCTGTTCCACACCCGGTAGTTGTGGGTGATCTTCCAGGCTGCGATGAAAGGCGTGCCATAATCAGCCAGCAGCCGCTCATTGTCTGAAACAAAGGAAACTGTTCAGAGTCAGTGAACACGATTAGCAGCATAACTGGATTCACTGACATTTTCTCCACAAAGCTGATTACGTGTGTGTGTGTGTGTGTGTGTGTGTGAGACAATGATTACAGCACCCATCATAATTAGTAATGAAGATGAGTCACTAGTATTATTACAGAAACAGAAGTGAACAAGCTGTTCTTTGAGAAAACTGGAATAAATTCAAAACTACCATTTAGCCTGAGCCTCTGAGTCTCTGCAGAACTCTAACAGACCAGTTGATGCTCCTCACTGGTTGATCAACACCAAGCCACTCTGTCTGTGAGCGACGATGCAGCTTTTGGATTAAAAACATCCAATATTTGACTGATATCCACTAATAAACCCCAATAATTCCCCCTCATTGTTCACTGTGGCTGCTCTGATGTTCATGTGTTGTCGATCGAGGCTTCCTGAGCAGTTTGGGAGCTTCCACAGTCACCATATATCCACTTCTATAGTTTCTAACTGGATCATTCAACCATCACACACAAGTATAGTGGAGCAGATAGATGAACGATGGCTGATTGTGAATAAATGATTGTTGAAAACGAAGAGACAAAACGTTGTTAAGTTGTTTCAAGTTGTTTCAAGTTGTTGACACTGTTGAAGGTGTTAAATAAACAACTTCAGTACAGATATACTCCCTTCTTTCTGTTTGCTCATGCAAAATAAAAGGTGATTAATATAGATTAAAAATGAATGCTATTTAATTGTGATTAATCAAAATGAATCCACAAAAATCCACAACCACAAACAAATGCGATCAATCTGATTAAAACTGTAATCGTTTGACAGCCCTAATTTTTACTTAATGTCCTTTTACTGCCAAGTAGAGACTGTACATATCTTTCTGTGGAGCTTTACCAGTACTGTCATTTTGTATTTAAATATATTAATGCTGAAAAAAATAATCTCATTAGTTTAAGCTGAAAACTGTATATGTATATTTCTTCTTAAATGACAAAGCTTGAAATGGCATTCAGAGTGAGTATAAAATTGAATGAGATGCTATGTAAAATTTTTATTTAATACTTCAATTTAGACCAAATGTATTTAGACTTTTATTGCCTAAAGATAGTTTGGATTAAATTAACCTGTTAAAGGGTGATTAAGTAAAATTGCCAATTAATGAAGAAGTGAGAGGGAAGGAAAGAGTGAAACAATGAATGGTGAGGGAGTTACAAACAGATAGAACAGCTTAATGAGTCTAGTCCCCACCTTGGTGTAATGCAGAGGACAGTAGGGAGTGAAGGTAGAGGGTGAACTGGGCTCTGATCCACTCGTCTCCACCCTCCCAGCCCGTCCCGTCCAGGAACACATCATCACGGTTTTCTGTTACATGTTTGACCAGGTAGTCGGCGAAACGCAGGTCTGCGGTTGTCAGGCTCAGGACCTTACGGAGCTCAGGGTCCTGGATGTGGACTCCAGCTTCTTCCACCTACAACACAACATACAGTATTTTTATTTATTTATTTTTTTAAATTCATTGAAATAAAGTATTTTATTAAAGCAGGATTTACCTCGATGATCGCATCACTGAGGTGCCTCTGCTGGCGAAAGAGAATGTTGGTTGCCCCGGCAACGAAGCCACGCACCGCCACGTCTGACAGGAGGTGATGCTGCTGCAGGGCCATGTAGGGCAGACACAAGTAACCCTGGCAACAAGAGGCAAAGGTCACTGTGTGCACTACTGACACACACACAGACAAGTGGGTGGTTGAGCTGTCTTTGTTACTTATGATCTAATATTGATTTTTTTCTTTATGAATGAACAAAAGTGGGATTGACTTCCCTTGTTAAACAAATAAAAATGGAAACATGATAATGAACATAGACAGAAGAAGTTACCACATTAAGAGTTTCTGTCCAAAACCAGCTCTGAATCATATGAAATTAAATCTACAAAATACCATAAAGTGAGACCAACAAGTCTGACTAGTTAGGCTTTAGTTGTCTGAAAACACTGAATGCTAAAAAAGGGCTTCCTGCCTACAATGAGCAAAAAAATGACCAAAGCACAGGAGCAAAAAAGCTATGCAATTCTCAAAGCAAAAATTGGGGTCTCAAGTAGCGACAAAACTTCAAACTGAAATAAAACTAAAAAAGCCTCTATCTGATTTGACCCAGAATAACCCAACTGTTGCTACCTCAGTGTTACCTTAGTAAAGATGGGCAGCGGCAGGCCATACTGATCCTCCTCCAGACCTGACACCAGACCCTGGACAACCCCTCCCTGAGCGCTGCTGGACTGTGGCTGCACAGTGATGGGCGTTCCTGGCTTGGAGTCAGTGTTCAGGAGCTCGGCCTCTTTCCCATCGCCTGCTTCTTTAGGACTTTCTTCTAACACGCTGGGGTCCAGAGTCTCCCAGTCACTCTCCGAGGTTTCTGGGGAGGTGCGTGACGGTGGTTTGAGGAGGTGGTTATCCCCTTCTGTGCTGTTCCCAGAGGACAGAGAGTCTGCAGCAGGTTGGGCAGTCTTCTCCGCTTCTAGCTCCTGCTCTGTGATGGCGATGTCGGTGACGGACACAGAGATGAAGTCCTCAGCTCCTGAGATGCTCTCCACCAGAGTAAGGTCCTCTGACGTGCTGCTCTTAGGCCTGTAGTGAGATGAGTCCACCAGGCCATGCTCAATCATACCTAAACAGGTAAAATAAAAATGTTCCAGCCATTTTATTTTAATTTTAGTCCCCTTCATCACTAATAATTCAGTTTGTCTTTAGTCATCTCTTCAGTTTTTGTTTGACACTTGTCATGATTTTTCCAGTGAGACACATTGTTCTTTTTCATGCAGAAAGTTTAATTCGTAAGCAAAGACAGATATAATCGATACGAGAAGCCAAATTTAATGTCTTAACTGACCTGGAAACAGTGATAAAACTGTCATCAGAGTTCCTACTAGTCTGTTGACAGGAGATACATAGAATAGGACCTGCAAACAGAAACAACACTGAAAAAAGGTGTAATCTCAAAAATATGTCATATTTTCAAAAGTTCTGCATTGCTAGAAGGTGGATCATTTTTTTCATTCTGATTGTACCTTCTTCTCTAGGAGAATGAGCTTGAAGAGGATGAGAACCTAAGGATGAACAAATGAAAAGAATTACTGAAGAACTATTACACACTGAGCAGTTTAACACTATCATGTATCACATTATCTACCTTGTGTCGAAAGTGCAGTATTAAATCTCGTGGTGATAATCCTGAAAGAAGAAAAACAAATGTAGCCCTTGATGACAACAATCATATGACTATTAATCACAAATATATCTTTTTTCTATAATATCTGAATCTCTGAAACAACAGATCAATTCAGAAGTTTTACTACCGTATGTATGAATTGTTTGTAGAAAGACTGTTACATGAAACAAAGAGTGTGACCCACCTAGATATACCTGGGAACCTTCCAGAGACGAACCCCTCAGAGAGCCGTTCATGTGGTCGTACAGCTCCTGCATGGTGGGAGGAAGAAACTGGACGGTTAATGGAGGCTGCAAAAGAAAGGTGAAACACTAACAGGTGGTTTCAATCTCACCTTTAAGATGGAGATCTGTGAAAAGTCTTTCTCCTCAAAGTAGGCGTGTGTGATGAGCTGTAGTTTAGCTTGTAGCAGACCATAGAGAGGCTGGAAATCCAAACAAACATCATGTGTGACATGCTGAATCGCATATTATTCTATTATATTATAACAGACAGCGGCATCATCCTCTGATTGACTCACCACTCGACTGAGGACGCAGACGCTCTTCTGAACCGTCTCCCTGGTGACGTCAGCCTGTCGGACCTTCAGGGCCTGGAGAGTGATTAAAAAACATTAATATACAAAACCACAACATTGCAGGGCCGTCATGTGACCAATCACTGCAGCCAACCTTATGAAACCTGATGTCCTGAGACATTTTAGAGACTAAAAGAGAAAGAGAAAACAATGTCATTTTATTTTCTTCTGATCAAATCAGGACAGAAAAGAAGACACTTTGTGCACATGTGGTAAAAACACTACATGGACACAAAGCAAGGAGTACTACACCCATAATATATTTACCCTAAGTCAGTATTTACCCTAACAAATACCTGTAGCAAAGTTAAAACCACCTGCTAACACCTGTAGCAAAGTTAAAACCACCTGCTAACACCTGTAGCAAAGTTAAAACCACCTGCTAACACCTGTAGCAAAGTTAAAACCACCTGCTAACATCTGTAGCAAAGTTAAAACCTACTGCTAACACCTGTAGCAAAGTTAAAACCTACTGCTAACACCTGTGGCAAAGTTAAAACCACCTGCTAACATCTGTGGCAAAGTTAAAACCTACTGCTAACACCTGTAGCAAAGTTAAAACCACCTGCTAACATCTGTAGCAAAGTTAAAACCTACTGCTAACACCTGTAGCAAAGTTAAAACCTACTGCTAACACCTGTAGCAAAGTTAAAACCACCTGCTAACATCTGTGGAAAAGTTAAAACCCTCTGCTAACACCTGTAGCAAAGTTAAAACCACCTGCTGACATCTGTGGCAAAGTTAAAACCCTCTGCTAACACCTGTGGCAAAGTTAAAACCTTCTGCTAACACCTGTGGCAAAGTTAAAACCACCTGCTAACACCTGCGGCAAAGTTAAAGCCTTCTGCTAACACCTGCGGCAAAGTTAAAACCTACTGCTAACACCTGCGGCAAAGTTAAAACCACCTGCTAACACCTGCGGTAAAGTTAAAGCCTTCTGCTAACACCTGCGGCAAAGTTAAAACCTACTGCTAACACCTGCGGCAAAGTTAAAACCACCTGCTAACACCTGCCGCAAAGTTAAAACCACCTGCTAACACCTGTGGCAAAGTTAAAGCCTTCTGCTAACACCTGCGGCAAAGTTAAAACCCTCTGCTAACACCTGTGGCAAAGTTAAAACCTTCTGCTAACACCTGTGGCAAAGTTAAAACCACCCGCTAACACCTGCGGCAAAGTTAAAGCCTTCTGCTAACACCTGCGGCAAAGTTAAAACCTTCTGCTAACACCTGTGGCAAAGTTAAAACCTCCTGCTAACACCTGCGGCAAAGTTAAAACCTACTGCTAACACCTGCGGCAAAGTTTAAACCTACTGCTAACACCTGTGGCAAAGTTAAAACCACCTGCTAACACCTGCGGCAAAGTTAAAACCACCTGCTAACACCTGCGGCAAAGTTAAAGCCTTCTGCTAACACCTGCGGCAAAGTTAAAACCTTCTGCACCTGCGGCAAAGTTAAAACCTACTGCTAACACCTGCGGCAAAGTTAAAACCTTCTGCTAACACCTGAGGCAAAGTTAAAACCTACTGCTAACACCTGTGGCAAAGTTAAAACCTACTGCTAACACCTGTGGCAAAGTTAAAACCTACTGCTAACACCTGTGGCAAAGTTAAAACCTACTGCTAACACCTGTGGCAAAGTTAAAGCCTACTGCTAACACCTGTGGCAAAGTTAAAACCTTCTGCTAACACCTGTGGCAAAGTTAAAACCTACTGCTAACACCTGTGGCAAAGTTAAAACCTACTGCTAACACCTGTGGCAAAGTTAAAGCCTACTGCTAACACCTGTGGCAAAGTTAAAACCTTCTGCTAACACCTGTGGCAAAGTTAAAACCTACTGCTAACACCTGTGGCAAAGTTAAACCTTCTGCTAACACCTGTGGCAAAGTTAAAACCTACTGCTAACACCTGTGGCAAAGTTAAAACCTTCTGCTAACACCTGTGGCAAAGTTAAAACCACCTGCTAACACCTGCGGCAAAGTTAAAACCCACTGCTAACACCTGCGGCAAAGTTAAAACCTACGGCTAACACCTGTGGCAAAGTTAAAACCTTCTGTTAACACCTGCGGCAAAGTTAAAACCTACTGCTAACACCTGTGGCAAAGTTAAAACCTTCTGCTAACACCTGTGGCAAAGTTAAAACCACCTGCTAACACCTGTGGCAAAGTTAAAGCCTACTGCTAACACCTGTGGCAAAGTTAAAACCTTCTGCTAACACCTGTGGCAAAGTTAAAACCTACTGCTAACACCTGTGGCAAAGTTAAACCTTCTGCTAACACCTGAGGCAAAGTTAAAACCTACTGCTAACACCTGTGGCAAAGTTAAAACCTTCTGCTAACACCTGTGGCAAAGTTAAAACCACCTGCTAACACCTGTGGCAAAGTTAAAGCCTACTGCTAACACCTGTGGCAAAGTTAAAACCTACTGCTAACACCTGTGGCAAAGTTAAAACCTTCTGCTAACACCTGTGGCAAAGTTAAAACCACCTGCTAACACCTGCGGCAAAGTTAAAACCCACTGCTAACACCTGCGGCAAAGTTAAAACCTACGGCTAACACCTGTGGCAAAGTTAAAACCTTCTGTTAACACCTGTGGCAAAGTTAAAACCTACTGCTAACACCTGCGGCAAAGTTAAAACCTACTGCTAACACCTGCGGCAAAGTTAAAACCTTCTGCTAACACCTGTGGCAAAGTTAAAACCTTCTGTTAACACCTGTGGCAAAGTTAAAACCTACTGCTAACACCTGTGGCAAAGTTAAAACCTACGGCTAACACCTGTGGCAAAGTTAAAACCTACTGCTAACACCTGCGGCAAAGTTAAAACCTACTGCTAACACCTGCGGCAAAGTTAAAACCTACTGCTAACACCTGTGGCAAAGTTAAAACCTTCTGCTAACACCTGTGGCAAAGTTAAAACCTACTGCTAACACCTGTGGCAAAGTTAAACCTTCTGCTAACACCTGTGGCAAAGTTAAAACCTACTGCTAACACCTGTGGCAAAGTTAAAACCTTCTGCTAACACCTGTGGCAAAGTTAAAACCACCTGCTAACACCTGCGGCAAAGTTAAAACCCACTGCTAACACCTGCGGCAAAGTTAAAACCTACGGCTAACACCTGTGGCAAAGTTAAAACCTTCTGTTAACACCTGCGGCAAAGTTAAAACCTACTGCTAACACCTGCGGCAAAGTTAAAACCTACTGCTAACACCTGCGGCAAAGTTAAAACCACCTGCTAACACCTGTGGCAAAGTTAAAGCCTACTGCTAACACCTGTGGCAAAGTTAAAACCTTCTGCTAACACCTGTGGCAAAGTTAAAACCTACTGCTAACACCTGTGGCAAAGTTAAACCTTCTGCTAACACCTGAGGCAAAGTTAAAACCTACTGCTAACACCTGTGGCAAAGTTAAAACCTTCTGCTAACACCTGTGGCAAAGTTAAAACCCACTGCTAACACCTGCGGTAAAGTTAAAGCCTTCTGCTAACACCTGTGGCAAAGTTAAAACCTACTGCTAACACCTGTGGCAAAGTTAAAACCTTCTGCTAACACCTGTGGCAAAGTTAAAACCACCTGCTAACACCTGCGGCAAAGTTAAAACCCACTGCTAACACCTGCGGCAAAGTTAAAACCTACGGCTAACACCTGTGGCAAAGTTAAAACCTTCTGTTAACACCTGTGGCAAAGTTAAAACCTACTGCTAACACCTGCGGCAAAGTTAAAACCTACTGCTAACACCTGCGGCAAAGTTAAAACCTTCTGCTAACACCTGTGGCAAAGTTAAAACCTTCTGCTAACACCTGTGGCAAAGTTAAAACCTACTGCTAACACCTGTGGCAAAGTTAAAACCTACTGCTAACACCTGTGGCAAAGTTAAAACCTACTGCTAACACCTGTGGCAAAGTTAAAACCTACTGCTAACACCTGCGGCAAAGTTAAAACCTTCTGCTAACACCTGTGGCAAAGTTAAAACCTACTGCTAACACCTGCGGCAAAGTTAAAACCTTCTGCTAACACCTGTGGCAAAGTTAAAACCTTCTGTTAACACCTGTGGCAAAGTTAAAACCTACTGCTAACACCTGTGGCAAAGTTAAAACCTCCACCAAACACATACATTGCATAGGCAACATATAGATATGCTAAGTAAGTAATTTACTGAGCTTTGTAAGCATGTAGTAAAAAGAAATGAAATGACTGACCTTTGCTTCGATTTGGCGATAACAGGAAACCCCATAGACACACTTCATGCCTTGATTCAGGGGCGGCAAGTGAAAAAACACAGTGTCTGCAAAACATCACATTAGTCACATTAGTAAACAGTATCATTTAAGCTGGTCATCATCTAATGATGTCAGGAAGGCCCGACTCTTAATATTCATAGAGTCGTATTTTATTTCTCTTTAGCAAAGAGAAGAATGGAAAGATAATGACGTCAGCACTGCTCAGAGAGAGGATGGTTACACATAGGAGAAGGTACAAACGAGATAGCTGGCAAACTGGAAAAACTTGCCAAAATTTACAAGCTGTTCTTTAGTGTCTGGTGTTATTGTCTGACCTGTCAATCAACATATTAGCTTTACCTTTTTTAACTGATTAAATCAAGTTGTTCAGCATTTCTAGCCCATTAAATACACCAGAGGTGGAATCTAAGAACTCAAGCAACAATGACATACTTGTACTTGATTAACTGTAATTTTTTAAGCAAAATGCTTAATTTTATGACCCAGCCTGTCTCACCGTAACCAATGATAACCATTAGTTTTAACCCTGGTCCAATTAATTTAGTAATGAAGGTGAGAGTGAAGTCAGATCCATTTTTTTGCATTCAAAGACACCGCAACACCTGAGACATTAACCAATTTGCTACAATAAATGACTTACATCATCCTTTTAGCGAAGTCAAAGTGTATTAGGAGTGTGTATTTTGCCTCCAGGGTTTTATTTCCCCCAAAACATATATAAATAAAATCTCTGCTCTTTCTCCAATTTGAGATATTAGAGGTTTCTGAAACAAAATAAGAATGAAGAAATATTCTGCAAACTAATTTCTGACAGAAATAAAAACAGTAGCATGTTATATAGAAAATCAATCTGAAACCATATGTGCCAAGAGTCAGTACTGTTGGTTAAGTTTTAAGTACGGTATAGTATAGACTTTTTATGTTTTTACTGCTCAAAAATACAAACTATACCATGCCATCACAGAAGCTTTCACAGGAAAAACATCTTTGGGAGCGGCAGAAGAGGCAGTGAAGTAAATGTCACAACTATCAGCCTCAATTCCATCTGAGAAGAGGATGAAGAGCGTTTTATAACATGGTTAGTCTCCTGGAGAGACGACAGCAGACTCAAAGGTTAGACTGTGGACGTCACGGATTAGGCAGAGGAGCGTTGTGGCTTCAGGCAGGGCAGTGAGGGGCATCTGGACAGAGGCCACAGCTGCAGGACTGCTGACACTTTACACTCACGTTTGTGAAACATGAGTTGATTCTGACTCTAAAAATTACATGAAGGGCCTGCTGGTAGTTAGGTTGAGTAGTTTTCCAAGATGGTGACAGATAAAACTGACTGCAAGGTCATCAATAGAAATATAAAAAAAACGAAACAAAAACGTATTATTATCATTATTATTATTCGGTTTGTTTGGCTGATCTCATATAAAAAAAATACTGCTTTCTGTATTTACATATGATGCTTTGGTTATGGCATGTCCTTTGTCTTATTTAATTATATTACACAATGAAATGAGATGAGCTTTTATATTGTAGAGCAAAGTGTGTGGATTAATTATGTCAATGAATAAAAAAATAAAAGAAATAGAAAGCCAAAAAATATTTTCTGTTTTGATTTTCTTTTCCTATTTTGTGAATAACTGATGATAATTTGAATTTCTTTACAAAAAAAAAACAACTCCTGAATAATGACAAATGCATGCTTTTTTTCAGTAAAATTATTTGTAAATAAATAACATAAAATTAGGTGTGGCGCTGCATTGCATCTAAATTGGCTGTAGGTGTGAATGTGTAAGAATACTTTAATAAGGAGTCCAGTGAGGGCAGGTGGGGCTGGTTGTGCTGTCAGTCTAATCCAGAAAAACAGGTATCTACATTGTCCTAAATGCACATTGCATACTACTTGTATTCAGTGTGTACTACAGACTGACAGGGAAACCTCTTTAGTCTAAGACTGTCACCTTGTGCAACAACAAAGAGCAGAAAAGAAACAAGCTGTAAGACCAAAACACTCCTAAACTGCTCAAAAACAATCTACCACATTCACTTTTTTAATGAAAAATGTGGACGGTTGAAACGAGACAAAACAATGAAGCACAGGGGTGAATACAGCACAGCTGCAACAAGCAGGAAGGATAATAATTATGGTGTTGATAAAAACAGCCTGTGTGTGCTTTTCCTTTCAGTGCCTCTGTAACCAGCACCCAGGTCAGCATCAGTGTGGCTGCTGTGGTCATGAGCTGCAGTGCAGAGGCAGTCACTCCCATCGTCAGCTAACACATTAGACATGTTACAATGGGATGCTGAGGTTCTCTTTTGGGTTGAAAAGTGAAGATTTTCTCTCGTGTCTTCTCTCTCATTCAGGCTGACAGATGAATCTCCTGCTCTGGGAGTGTTCTGCTTGTTCCTTCAACATTTTCTATACGGACAAAACTCCAAACAGCAGCCAGAAACTCTTCCATCCTGTCTCAGCGGAACAACAGCAGTGTTTAATGGGTGTCGTTTTAGTTGAACTTTGGCTCAGTTCCTCCTGTTTGCCTTCGCAGGACAGTATGAACAGCAGCGAACCACAGGACTGTCACATGACAGCAGACACAGCACACAGTCTCCTCACAGCCTGCTGGATACAGCGTCTGTTCTCTAAAGTGACACCTGCTTTCACAAAATCAAACACACGAAATTGTCTAATTGGTCCTCATGGTGACATATGATCCAGGAAGTCATTTAAAGTGCATTTATCTGGGAGGTCATCGTGGTGCCAACTATTTACCTCTAATCAGATCAATCCAAGCAGCAACCTCTGGTGCTGAGAAATTCAAGCGAGGAGTTTCCACAAATGGTCACAATGGATCCAGAGAGTCAGTCGACAGTAGCCAGTACAGCCCCATGTTAACAGGCCCAACTTTACAGTAGACATAAACATCTTTACGCCCAAAAAATGGTTCTGGTGTAATGAAGACAGGACGACTCTTCAGAAAGTGTGAGGGTGACTGCATGCATATTTTATACATTATGTCTTTTGGATTGGGGTAAATAGTAGAAATAACAGAATGGTAGAAATGGACACACAAACCAGGAAGGAGCGCTTCTTGCGTGAATTTGATTGGTCAAAAAATAAGAGTTGTTTTTTTGTATACAACATGCATTCAGTTGTCCCCTTAGCAAAGAAAATGATTTATTATATTACTATTCTTATTCTTATTATCATTATTCTAAAACGAGTAAGCTCCTTTTTGAAACCTGCTTATTCCCTCAGCACACAGCATTGTTTACATGCTGATAGGTACATTCAACCTTGACTCTGTCCTCACTATCAAGTGAACCGGGTTTTTATGTAAATGTGTTTTAATATCCCATTTTAACATCATACTTTGCACAAATCTGTCCTTTTGCATGCAAAAAGTAGACATGAAAGGATTTTTGAACAATTACTTTCATTGTCAGTGAATGGTGTGGTCTATAAATGACCAAAAATAATACACACATTTGAATAAACACACACTGCAGGCATGACGTACCTTCCTGATAGTTGTGCGCCCCGTCAGGAAGTGCCAGGAAAGGGAGGTACCTCCACTCCTCTGGCAGCAGGTTACTGTCATGACCCTCATCTGGCATCAGGGGCGGGTAGGAGAATTCAACCTGATGGACGAGAACAGGAAGACAGCATGTGAAAGGTAGGCTTGTTTGTTCCTAGACACCTGCAGTACTGCTTCTTCTTTTCCATACTGTCTGAAAAAAGTCAACATTTCTTACAGTTACACAATAATGTATGCATTATTCATATAGTTATACACTAAGTATCTCAATCAGTAGTACTTAATGAATCGATCCCAAAAAGGAAACTGGTCTCTAAAGTTTTAAGTTTTAAGCTCATGGTGGCAGTGAAGGAAACATCAGAGGATCACCAAAGTCAGCAGGATTTATCTCCAAACATATACAGTGACTTTCATTTCCATCCATCCTTTTGATTTGACTGATTAGTAGTTGAGATAGTTGAGACAAGAATAAAGAGACAAGATTTCCTTTAAATATGAGTTAAGCAACCTGTAAGAATGTGAAGAACGAAAAGTTCAGCAAGATGTCAAACCTGACACAGCATTTTGTGTTTTACATCAGAGACCAAACCATGAATGTGAAGTCTAATGTGTGTTCAAACAAATATATATGATATATTCTACATATGTCAGTGACCTCATTTCGACTCTCTCAGCTCCAGAAAAAAAAAAAAAAAAAAATCACACCACTGTGCTAGTTCTTTCCCCACAAAGCTCAGCTTCCTGCAGCAGCAGTCAAGGTCCTCCTGCAAGATTAACCTGAAACCTGCTGGTCCTGAACGAACACACACACACACACACACACACACACACACACACACACACAGTGATTGACTCCGTTCCCTCAGGGCGAGGTGCTACTCTTGAACCTGTAGTGATGCTCTACTAGATATTTTCATAGCTTTAGTAACAACACATAAAAAACATTCATCTCCAGATGCTGATGTTTCTTTATGTGTTGAGAAAATCCTCCTCCTTCTTCGACTAAATAAACCCTTTAAAAAACTCTTGGATCAGCTGGAAGAAGCATCGACACAAAGCTGAAAACAGGCTGTTTTTCTGACTAAAGACGGGTGTTTCTCACAGGACAGTGACGCTACAGACATGCAGCAACCACAGACCATGATGTATTGCTGTGTCTTACACTGCTGTAGGCTATAAAACGAGTTAAAATGCAACACAAGTGAATGCATCATCAACAGTAAAGCGCTGACAGTTTCCTGCCAGAGAAACAGATGGGTGGCAGGTGCATAAAAGGCCGAGGTGGGTGAAAAGAGAAGAAGACAGACGGATTAAAGAGCCAAAAACCCAATCTGATACCCTGCAGGAGATCCCTGACCCCTGTATCAGATAACCTCCTCTACCAGCACCAGCAGAGGCAACAGGCCAGGACCTGGAACAAAGAGTCTGTCTGCTTTATTGACTTTCATTTTTACATGCAAGTCTGTTTTTATCTTTTGCCTCATGCAGCAGCTGCTTCTTAGCCCACCAAGTCAAGTTTGTTACCAGTTCACACAAAGACTTGACAGATGGAGAGCAGTGACAACGAGGAGGAGGAGGCAGCGGCAGTGGCACAGTGCCTGCTTGTAATGGCTGTCAGCTTGGCCTGTTCAGTTAATGAAGAGGAAGAAACCATAATAAGAAGATGCATTACACCTCAGGGGCCAAAAGGCCAACATGAAAGTTAGGGTATTGTCTGAATTAAATGTTAAAACAGGTTCACAGGGACAATAACAGCAGACCAACAGGTGAGCTTTGTCTCTGGGGGGAGGCTTTGTGAAGACAAACAGCTGAAAGAACAGTGGCATTAGCTGTTTGGATGAAAGCAGCACAGGCCTCAGGGTGCTAGGACAGCAGGTTTTTTACTTGGTATTTTTAAGTAAAACCCACAGCCTTTGAATGATTAACACTCGTACTTCCTGTCTATTGAGTGTTGATCTGGGTGGTGAGTTGCTGCACAGCATATATTTGTCCCTACAGGGATAAATACAGTTTTAAAAATATTATGATAGCAACACAATGTGGCAGCACAGCTTTTCCTTAAAGCCAAGCGAGACTTTCTGTGTGCTTATTAGCTAAACACAATGTAAAACCAGACCACCACAATTCACCAGAGCTGACACTGACTGATCAAACACACAGTTAGTTAGTTCAACAGGCATGTAAAATGGATTAATCATGTATTTAAATAGTTGCTGAAGGACTAAAAGTATTAAGTGACAAATTTGTAATATTGCACTAGCACCCAGTCACATATACAACAATGACAAATACCATTAATAAAAATAAAATAGGTAGATAATGGATGGATGGAAGTATAGGAGCTACATTGTTCTTCCTAGGAGACTTGAGTTGTAATACAGAGGATCACCAAGACACACAGCACTAGCTCAACAGATAATAATAATAATAATAATAATATCCTCATACTGCTCCTCTACTTGAAAGACAGGCTGATAGCATACAGTACACACAGTTATATAGATCAAGCTGCAGTCTGCAACACAATCACAGAGCTGCTTGCAGCTGAGTACAGCGAACTGGAAAGATGCCCAAACTGGCAGCAGATTTGTTACATAACCCTGACAGCCCAGAGCCAACTGATGTGAACTACAGTCTCTGTTCACATGAATGTGAATAATTATTATCATCGCCCTGCAGGGTCTCTGTTGGCTATGACAGAGGAAGGAGATCCAGAGCCGTTGAGCCGGATTACAAGTCAGTCCGTACAGTCATAGAGTGAAAATGTGTCTTTATTGTGAAGAAGAGCTACTTAGCTGCTAGCTGCGTTAGCATGGAGAGCAGTGGTTCACGTACCTGACAGCCTTTTTTGTGGTGAAACCCAACCACCACGATATGCAGCACAGGTCCCTTTAACTCGTCCCTGTCGTGAGGCTCCATTCCTCCGGGAAGTTTTGTACGTCCTGTGTTGTTTTTTGACTCCCGGGTGGGATGTACACACTGCTAACAAAACTGATCTTCCCTCTGAATCCGCAGCAGACAGGAGCACAACAAGCACGGGAGATGAGTCTCTCTTCCGCTTCGTCTCAGAGTGTCTCAGAGATGACGAAGGACGTGACATGTTTCACTGCAGCACACTTCCGTCTTCGTCAAAGCTTCTTCTTTGACGGTTGGTGGGTGGCATATGACCGCCAGTCACCTGATCAATTGCTTTGACTACAAAAACGAGAATAATAATAATAATAATAATAATAATAATAATAATAAACAAGAAGAAAAATATATGAAGAAAGATTTGAATTTTGATTCTTTATTTTCGTGTCTTGCACAAAAAAGTGCCCAACCCCCATGGGTTTATGCAATGTAGAATGGGTAAGTATGAAATGAAAGTAGATCATGTTTTTGTATACACAGTGAATACAGTTATGCCGACTACTTTTTTTTTAAGTGGGCTATATAACCAAGATAACCTTATGACTATTAAAACGCCCAAGAATATGCGATGATCATGTAATGCATGTATGTAAATATTATAGTTAACCATCACCACTGGACCTGATAGACTTCAGAAACTGTGTGGGGTAACTATCCTGACGACTCCTTCATCTTTGTTAAGGTTAAATAATTACGTCATGTATTAACCAGCACAACCAGCGCCATCATGTGGAGATGGATTGAACAGCAAAATGTAATCTTCCGGGTCCTTCCGGTCCGTCCAGTTTCTAAATCTGGTTCGATTGCTTTAGCCTGGTTACTGACATTGTCTTTCGATTGCTTCTGGCTGCTGCTCATTGAACGAACATGGCGGCTACTCCGGCTACAAATCCGTCACAGTTGCTCCCCCTTGGTTCGTAAATTCTAAATAATGACGGGTTACTGTTTTAAATAGATGATAATAAATCCTCTCTCTTTAAAGTCAGAGAGAGGTGGTTGCAGTTTGAGGCAGAAGTTGAGATGTTAGAGAAGTTTGTTAACGTTAGCGCCATGCTCCTAGCTACAAACGCATGATGCTCTATATTGCTGTTAGCTGTCTGCTAATAAATATATTGACGGGCATAATTTGTTGTATACATTACAAACCGATAGTTTCCTTAATGTGTCATTCTAGTAGTACCGCAAGGTCATTTTAGAAGGAAAATGCCTTGATCCAAATCCTGACACAAATTTGATTCATAAAAAAAGGAGTTCAGTACTGTGCTGCAAGTACTAATTATAGTCTTTGATTGCAACTTCTTAAATATTTTCAGGTTTCTTTATTCCTCCATGACAGTAAATTGAATATTTTTGAATTTTGATACAACAAGACATTTGAGGACGTCATCATGGGGTTTTAAAAACACTGATCAACTTAATTTTTCACTATTTTCTGAAATTTTCAGTGGAATAATCCTTAATTAGTTACTGATGAATTTCTTTTGATCAACTCATTGTTGCAGCTGTAATACTAATAGGGTAGCCTTCTGTGACATTTGAAAATCACCTGATCCTTAACTTCATTTTATTTTTCACCATTTAGAGCTTGTGGACAAATGTATTGGCTCCCGAATTCATATCGTCATGAAAACCGACAAAGAAATCGTCGGCACGCTGCTGGGTTTCGATGATTTTGTCAATATCCTTTTACAGATTAATTGAGAATGTGTCTGAAAATACTTTATCATGTTTAATAAATTGCATAATGTGATTGTTTTCCCTGAATATTGTCCCAGTTTTGGTCCTTAATTCAGTGTTTTAGATATGGTCCTGGAAGATGTGACAGAATTGTAAGTACAGATTTTGTTTTTGCATTAAGTACAGACATGTTATATTCAACCTTAACCTAACTATATGTGTGTTTCAGTGAAATCACTCCGGAGGGACGGAGGATAACCAAGCTGGACCAGATCTTGCTCAATGGCAATAACATCACCATGGTGTGTAAATATGCAGCATGTTTGCTTACATGACATCCACTTAATAAGCTCACACATGTATCTGTTACTGTTGTTTTAGACACTCATAATATTAATTCTTTCCATACTTTTTTTTTTTTTTTTTTTTGCAGCTCATACCTGGAGGAGAAGGTCCTGAAGTATGAGGCAAGAATCATCACTGGAGGCTGAGAGTTTGTGTTGTGGATTTATGCCTTTCCTATGTTGTGTTCCTTAGTTGATTATGTCATTATTGTTGTTTTTTATTATTCCCTCTTGATCTTGAGTGAGGAGCATATTTTTGTAAGATTCGTAATTGAGTATTTGTTATAAAAAGGCTAAATTAGAAGTGTATCATGAATAAGACATGACAAAAAAAAAACTGTATTTCTTTTTACAAATAAATCAGAATTGCAGTTTGAGGGGAAAAAAAGCTGATCTTCATTTTTTGGCTGGACGACAGAGGTCAGTGTCCTGCAAACACAAAAGTCTGTCACTGACTGACTGAGTGAGCAATCAAGTTAGAGTTGGAGTTTCCTCTTTGGGTGTTGCTCTTTCAAAATGAAATGTCCACTGAAAAATGTGTTTCTTTAATTAACTGCTCATACTAAAATCCAAGGCCCAAAGCACTCTGTGCCCCAGCCTCTTTCAGTCAGTCTTGGAAACTGGGTTAAAGGACACGCTACTGTGCTAGAGTGCTGTGGAAAAACCCTATCTCCAATACTTAATTAATTGATTAGTGCTGAAATTAGGAACATAGAGTTCAAGATTGTCTTCTCAGAGCATTATTCTTTGCACAAAGAAGGTTAAATCACAGAGAGAACAAAAGTGGTCTCATGGACTACAGAAAGAAACAAGAACACAGACTGGCACTGATTTTATCAACTTATACACATTCTCAGGCTACAGTTTGTTTCCTTAGCTTTCTTCCCGTCCATCTCCAGTTGTGCGACCAAATCAAACTATTACTCTGCCAGTCTATAACTCAAGGACATTTTCAAGATAAGCCAACAGTCCTGGGAGGCTGGAGTGAACTCAATGAAAAATGACCATTACAGTGTTAAATACCAAACCTTTGTACTCTATTCAATAAAACGTGAACCCATCCATGGCAATAATAAATGCTCTGAGAAAGACTGCTGGGAGTTCGGTAATTTAGTCGAATGAGCGACAAGACAGGAAGGAAGATGGATGTAGATGTATCCAACAGAAACAAGACTTTTGTTTGCCCAAACATTTCTTTCTCTCCTAATTCTAAAGAAATTAGCCATGGCATTTGGATGAGAACATGTTGTCGGAGGCACAGTGGTGTAGTGGTTAGCGCTGTCGCCACACAGCAAGAAGGTACCGGGTTCAATTCCCAGCCTGGGGCCTTTCTCCATCCTCATAGGGGCTGGAGCCTATCCCAGCTGTCTTAGGGTGAAAGGCAGGGTACACCCTGGACAAGTCTCCAGTTCATCACAGGACACATAGAGACAGACAACCACTCACGTTCACACCTATGGACAATTTAAATTAACCAATTAACCTAATCCCCATGCATGTTTTTGGATGGTGGGAGGAAGCCGGAGTACCAGAGAGAACCCACACAGACATGAGGAGAACATGCAAACTCCACACAGAAAGGATTCGAACCCAGTACCTTCTTGCTGTGAGGCGACAGTGCTAACCACTACACCACTGTGCCACCCCAGGTCAATATCACAGTATAAAATGGGATTCACCTCAGAAAACCACAGACTCTTTATTAAATGGACACATGAGAGCAGCACAGGGCTGCAGGTTTCTCTTCTGTTTTTAATGGAGGGATGAAAGAATGTAAATAACTTCAGGCTTGTTGTTGTGAACACGGAGAACATTCAGAGAACTTGATTTTAATGTTTGAAGATTTGAACTCACTGCTCATGGGTCAGTCTGAGACAAAACTGATATGTCAATATCACAATTAATAATTCATACTTATAATTAGATGTGTTTGTCATAAGTGAAGATGACAGGAAGTGCATTAAACGAAATAAAGCGTAAATGTAAGCCTTTTCTTTTATCTCAATGTAACTAACGTGAACGCAGCATGGAGTCATGGTGGCGCTCTCAGCCAATGGCTGTTCAGAAGGGGCGTGGCTCAATGAACTTGGTGACCCTTGCCCTTGCTGGCTGCAGATACAGAATTTCCTTCACTTGGCCCAGTTGCTGGCGTCACAGATCTTTGTGTGTATTTGTCTTATTAAAATTTTACTGTTTATCATTTACTGTTTAAGATCGTCAACAGCCCACACCGCTGCTCGCTCCTGAGCTGTTTGCAGGTGGAGAAGGGAGCATCTTGTTATTGAGATGAGACGCCAGAGGCAAACTGCAGAGAAAGATATAAATAGATGTTCACCTCAGTTTCTTTCTGTTAAACATTATAGCTCTCCTATATTAACATGTCAGCTGACACAGACGCTGGTGGATAGTCTGGTGGTTAATATTTTAACTGTCACTGTTATCAAGCTATTTAGTGTTTTGATTTTAATTTCGCTGACAAATGAGAGAACAAAGAGACCCTATCCACATGTCCCCGTTGCAGCCCAGCCTTCCTTCTCCCGGCGCAGTGTCATTGGCTACCACCGTAATATAACCTGACCAATCATATGACGCCACACTCTGGCCCTCTAACATCGGATCCTATGATTGGCCAAAAACGTTTGGCGCCTCTTGAATCTGCTGCAGCCGTAGTGGGCGGTGAGTGCGAGACAGTGAGCAGTTTGAACCGTAGCTGTTCCGAGGCGGAAATATTGAAATTGGATAAATTTTTGAGCAGAATTAACCGCTTTGATTCCCATCCAAAATTGTAGTGTATTTTTGTGACAAAGTCGTGTTCATAGTAGGGGAAAAGACAGACTTTTCTCTGTTTGCTGACTCTAGGTAGGTAAAGCCGGTGTGAAGTGACTCGTTCCCTCCTCCCTCAGCTAACTGCTAGCTAGCCAACTAGCTAATATTACAGCTAGCCCGGAACACGGAGCCAGCTAATCCCCCAACACAAAGGACGACTTTGGCCAGTGCTTGTCATATCGATCCCGAATCACTCCGTTGAATGAGGACTGGGCCTCTTGTGCAGGTAAGAGGAGCTGTCAGTGCTGCCGTCTTTTATTTACATCGCTTTTATTGCGATTCAAATGGCCCGGGTCTGCTCTTGGTGCTTTGTTGAGTGTCTCAATCTTTGTTAACTAACCAACTGTTAGCTAGCTCGCCGGGGTGTCGTGCTGAATGTTGTATCATCTCTATTACAATTTAGTCCCTTCTAAATAACTTTTTAGCGTAGATCTTGGGTAAGAATAATTTATGATAGAGTGTAAACTATTGTTTTGAAATAGTGACCCACGATGAATTAGTTTGTATGTCAGGGAAACACATTTTGAGTGGATACAAACTTGGCACGACATCAGGCAAACTGTCGTTAGCGTGAAGCTTGCCTGTTATTTGTAGCAAACGCAGCCAGTGAATAAACTTATATTTAAGTATAGTACACGATCCAGCAGGTTTGCCCTAGAAAAGACAGTCATCATACTCTTCTTACCCACGCTGGTTGCTGTGCACTTTATAGGTGGCTTGTAGATAATGTCAGAATTCATGTGTCATCTGTGGGATTGTCACACTATGAGTGCTGACAAAAGTAAAGCTCTGCCTCCTTCTGACATACGGTGACCCTGTCTTTATTTGCTCGTGGGCAGTGGTGAAAGAAGCACTCAGATTCTTTACCTAAGTAAAAATGCCATAGTCTAAAAATACTCTGAATTCAGTATGTTAAGTGAAAGCATAGAAGTTGGCCTATCATCAGCAAAATGTATCAAAAGCAAAAGAAAGCTTACACAAAGAGATTATATTTTTTATGTTTTTAAAACCAATGAACACATGTTCAGTGTTGTAGTTTGTCAGTGTGTGTAGACACTCTGTATACAGTACAGTAATGTGTTATAATCACCAAATATATAATATGTTTATTTTATTTTACATAAAACAAGTGTATAGCAATGTAATATCAATCAATCACAGCCCTTAAGATATTAGCAGGTTTATCTCATAAACTGGTTACTGACTATACTGTATACTATACTTACTGTGTACTTATCTGACTGTAATCATAACTCATGTGGGGTTCAAAGATGCAGAATGTGTCCTACCACTGCAGGCCCACACATGTTTTACAACCTGACATAACTTACCAGCATGTCTCCATGACAGCCGTCTGACATCTCTGATCGAAAGTGTGAGCTTTTAGTCAGACCAGACATGCGGGTAGGCAGCAGCTCATGCTGACTTGAGATAAATCCTGTTGCTACACATGACTGTTGGAATTCATACAGAGAGCCGTGGAAGAGCAAAACCGAAATGAAACATTCATTTCCTGTTGAACTTCCTCCAGTTACCAGCAATTTGCTACAGGGGTCATCCTGTCACCTACCTCAGTATTGACATTGGTGGCTTACATAAGTGGTTGGAAGATAATTATCAATTACAAAAGTCTGCAAATGAAGGGAATGTATACAGAGGGTGGTGGGGAACTGGAGCTAATCAAAAGCAGGTGGTCATGATGTTGGTCTACTTTTGTTTAGAGACAGAATAGAATATTTTTTATTCGGAGCAGAATTGATACAATCACTGATTCCTCTTATGAATTTGGTCTGTATTGATTCCTGATAAATTGTTGGGTAGAAAAAGACTACATACAGACAAGGCTCCAGACTTTTATACTGTTATCAGTGTAAATCGTAAATTCTTAATGTTAGTCCAGCAGGACTGTGCTGCCCATTGGCATTTCAACACAGATTTGTTGTTCAAAATGTAGCGTTATCAGGGAAAGGTAGGGTGCGTCGCCTCAGGTTTATTAGCACCTCACTCCAAGGTTGTTTTTTTTTTCTCTTCAAGAAATCAGACAGCTAGGAACCAGTTCTTAATGGGGAAACAGTTCTGATTTCCATCCCTACACAATCCAGTTTAGATGTATAAAGTTTGGCAAAGACTCAAAATAAAATAAATTGCACAAGCATTAGATGTGTTCCCATAGTGTTTCCCCACTGTTTGTTCTGTAGGTTGATCATGGTGCTGACAGGGAAGCGCTCGGAGAAGGGTCCCGCGTGCTGGAAGAGGAGGGTGAAGTCTGAGTACATGAGACTTCGGCAGCTGAAACGCTTCAGAAGGGCAGACGAGGTCAAGGTTTGTCCACACATACTGACGTTGATGCCTGGTGCAGGGCAAACGCTCACAAGCACTCAGGGTTACAATGACAGAAACAATAATAGAAGCTATTAAAAGCCAAGATGTGTGAATAGTGAAAAGTAATTCCTTATACATACAACAGGCTGTAGACTGGCCTGTCTACTGTTGTGCCCCTGGTTGTATAATGACACTGGCCTCTGCATGTCTTGTGAGCTCAACAGGAGAAAGGGGCATTTCTGAATATAGATGTTTGTTAAAAACAAACTGAACAAACTTGCAGCCTTTTCATGTTCTGAGTAAAACTGTTCCACAAACAAGTCCAAATGTAGTTTATGACGTAAAAACACCACATTCCACCACAGAGTCTATAAAGTCACTTTCAAGCACATGATTTTCATTAGCAAATGAAGGAGTTTGTACACGAAGAGTAGTTCCATTGTTTTCTGAGCATTTAAAGGACTTCTTCTCTTGTCCATGTTGGTTTAAAAGATATGTTTAAAATACATTATGGTTCTTGATTTACATTAGACTGGGATCGTGCTGATCCAGATTGGTATTGAGGCTTTTTTTTTTTCCTCTATGGAGCCACATTAAGCCCGATCCTAAATTTGTTATCAGCTGTCACACAGGACTTTACACACCTTCCAAGCTTACTGGGAGTGACAATCATTAATGTCGTTACTTGGCAATAAAATACATACACAGTTCTTTCCCCAAAAGTTTTACTAATGAACAGCAGCAACAGGAAATGTGTCGTTTGCGTGCCAACATTGCTCACACTCTCATTTCCTCTTTACGTCAGCAATGCATTGTCTCTGTGATGGTTTGTTTACATTTGTAACTCCTGTTTACGGTCAAAATCAACGTAAGAAACTTTAAAGTTAGGCCAGTGTAGCTCCAGATCCAGTGATTAGACTTACTGTGTGAGAAATGTTCAGAAAGTACATGAAATGCTGCTTAACTGTCCAGATGGAGAAGAGGTGGTTCTCAGCTGTCGGCACTTGTAACAGCCTGTCTCTATACATCAATAATCAGACATGCTGGCCACTTAAACATGCCACCAAAGTGATGGTTTTTAATCACTGACTCTATGTATTATTTATAAGTCAGTGCTTTTAAGTTGCTGGGTTTTTTTTTTTTTTTATTTACTTCATGATTAATACAGTATCTATCTACTGTACAGTGAAAGGTATGGCGAAAAATCAACAATCAGCATCCCGTCAAACAATGGCACATTTTGGCTGCTGGCTGATCTAATTTATTTTTTGTGTTCTTTATAGTTAATTTAACTTTATCTTTAAATCTTCCAGAGCATGTTCAATACCAACCGGCAGAAAATCACAGAGCGAACTGCCACTTTGAACAAGGAGTGGACGACCAGGCGAATCCAGCCAGTTCACATCATGACGTCTGTCGGCTCCTTAAGAGGCACCCGAGAGGTCGGTGGATTAACGTTGTTCTCGATCCACTAACATGTAAGGAAACGTCTGTGTGGAGGTGTTAGACAGTGTTCTGACTGCACCTTCTCTCTGCTGACCTGTGCAGTGCACGGTGGACAGTGGTTTCTCTGAGTTCCCCCGGCAGGTCATTCCCTTGAAGACTCTCAACGCCGTGGCCTCAGTCCCGGTCATGTACTCCTGGTCGCCTCTGCAGCAGAACTTCATGGTGTGTTCTGTGATCATCTGTGATTTATCTGTGGTCTGGACTATTGTAGCCACAGCTGTCTGTATGTGAAATGTTTGTTTTGGCACCAGGTGGAGGATGAGACTGTGCTCCATAATATTCCCTACATGGGAGACGAGATCCTGGACCAGGATGGTACTTTCATAGAGGAGCTCATCAAGAACTATGATGGTAAAGTCCACGGTGACAGAGGTGAGGTTCAGCCACCACCCTAGGCTAGAGGGGTCTGATGACAATTTTGCATTTTGCTCATTTTCATTATTGTCTAAGAAACAAAATGGTGTTTGTCTGCACTACAAGCATTCTGAATGAGTAGGTAGTCAGACCAAAAATAGGACTGTGTAGAGAATACATGGGGTGTATTTGTGTGTCGGGAGTAAAGGGATGTTAAGAAGATGGCTATGACAAGAGCTGTGTGATATTACTATCATAGTGCGGTTTAAAAATGTCTACCATGGGATATAACCCTCTGTTGTTTATATCATAATTTTAACATGTAAGCTACTTGGTTAGCTCTGTTGCTACATTAACATTTTTCCTAGGGGTGTAATGGTATATGTATTCATCCTGTGCCATCACTGATTGGTGCACGCAGTCATACGATGAATATGTATTAAAAAAAGTCCTCACTCCAGTCCAGGTGGTGGTAATGAGCCTAAAAGGTGTCAGCAACCGTCATTAGCTACAGAAGAAGAAGCCGTTACAAAAACAGACGAAGAAGAAAAGTGACGACAGTGTTTAGTTAGAAGTAGAAAAAACGTTCCGCATGGGAACATTTTGACTTCAGAGTCACCGTTATTGATTACGAAGAGAGTGGTAGAAGGAACAAAAACTGTCTGCCGGCGATGTTTCGGGAAGGTGTGGTACTACGCTGGAAACACATGAAACATGCTTTTAAGCAGCCACTTAACAGACAGGGCCAAAAACATTACTGAAGCAATCCACATACATGCGCCTGTATGTTATAGAGGAGCGGGCTTCAAGTATTCATTGAAAGTGCTGTGAAAAGTGTCCCATCTTGCAAGCACATAAACTTGGTGCATGACATAGACTATAAACATATAAACACAGTGCAGTGATAAGAACCAAAAGACAATAAAGTGACTAAAGCGGGTTTCACAGCAAATGCACAAGGCACAGTTGCGCCAAGGGAAACCCATTCAATGTGTATGTGGTTGTGCTGCGCAAAGGCGCAGTGGTTTGAGCTCTTGCACGCTGCAGGAGAGATGCCAGGAGCACAGAAAGGAGGGAAAACGTGTGTGTGTGTGTGTAAAGGATAGTGGAAAGGCTGATTGTTGCCGTATAGCAATTTGGTGAGCTGTGGGACACAAGACTGTTGCACCTTGACGAGCCGAAACTCTTCCACATCCTGCCTCCCCTCAAAGTGACATGTACCCAAACTCTTCTTCATGCTGATCTTCTCCTCCTCCTCAACATCAGTGTAAATAAAGCCAAGGCTTTCCACTGTGACGTCAAGAAATACATGCTATTCTCACAAAAATGAAGAGCGCGACAATTTCCCTCCTCTCGATCTGTAGCCTAGCAACTTGGTCGCGGTGCTTCCTGCTCTGCGCTCACGCCCTACCCCACACAGTGCATCATATTTTCCATGCTCAGTGTGAAACCAGCTTAAGAAAAATTATGGTGTGCAAAAGCTTTGATTTCTGATGGGTGGACCTCACGTTCCACTGAAAGTTACCTCATGTGCCGTGCCTGTACCGAACCGTGACCCCCACATTATAATATGGGGTTATAACACTGATGACACCACAGAGATGGTGGAGAGCGCAATGGAAAGGCAAAATAATGTCACCAGTAACTTTACATCAGGGAAAAAAAGTACTATATTGTTATTGGGATATAAAGTGAGTTATGTTGGGATATACAATTTTGTCCATATCGCACAGCTCTAGATGTGACTGAGGGTGTCCAATTTGGGGATTCATGAAGCTGATTAGACAACACAATCTACACTGCAGTTTCTGACACAATAACACATCATGTTATTACCATGGATATGTACTAGCCCAAAACATGTTTCATTTTGCAGAGTGTGGCTTCATCAACGATGAGATATTTGTGGAGTTGGTCAGCTCTCTGTCACAGTACAGCGACAACGAGGATGATGAGGAAGAGGAAGAGCAGGACTTCAAGGTAGAGCAGATGGAGATCTGTGATGGCAAGGAGCATCCAGACGACCCCCACAAGGATGGACTCATTAACAGTGAGAGTAAGTCCTGCAGAGAGCCATCAGTGGTCCTCAGGCAGCTCATGTGAACACAGCAGCTGACTGCATATGCACATTTGATGCTTTTATATTTTGTTTATTATGATTTGATATTTTTATTGATCATGAAATTTCTGCAGTTATTTTCCATCGAGTGAACCAGTGCAGTTACAGAGCAGGATGTGTTTCCTGCTGCTTTAGTACATTTCTAGGCCTAAGTATAACATGGCATTATTTTTGATGTGCTTTCAAGGCTAGCATGTGCTAATTGAGCTGTATTTAACATTAACTCTATGACTGCCAGTTTTTTTTTTGTTTTTTTTTTAACGTGCCCTGTGCCAGCGTTTTTGCCCATTTTGAGTCATACTTCAAGACCCACAGAATATTTTGTACTACAGGGGTTGAACAATGAAACTGAAACGCCTGGTTTTAGACCACAGTAATTCATCAGTATGGTGTAGGGCCTCCTTTTGCAGCCAATACAGCATCAGTTCATCTTGGGAATGACAGATACAAGTCCTGCACAGTGGCCAGAAGGATTTTGAGCCATTCTTCTTGCAGAATAGTGTCCAGGTCACTACGTGATGCTGGTGGAGGAACTCCTGACTCGCTCCTCCAAAACACCCCAAAGTGTCTCAATAATATTTAGATGTGGTGACTGTGCAGGCCATGGGAGATGTTCAACTTGACTTTCATGTTCATCAAACCACTCTGTCACCAGTCTTGCTGTGTGTATTGGTGCATCATCATCCTGATACACGGCACCGCCTTCAGGATACAATGATCACTGATCCACCTCCATGCTTCACTCTAGGAATGCAACAGTCTGGGTGGTACACTTCTTTGGGGCTTCTCCACACCATAACTCTCCCGAATGTGGGAAAGACAGTAAAGGTGGACTCATCAGAGAACAATACATGTTTCACATTGTCCACAGCCCAAGATTTTTGCTGCCAGCACCATTGAAACCAATGCTTGGCATTGGCACGGTTGACGGTTGAAAGGTTTGGCTATATCAGCCTGGCCATGGATATTGACCCTGTGGAGCTCTTGACGGACAGTTTTGGTGGAAACAGGAGAGTTGAGGTGCACATTTAATTCTGCAGTGAGTTGGGCAGCCGTGGTTTTATGTTTTTTTGGATACAACCCGGGTTAGCACCCTGACATCCCTTTCAGACAGCTTCCTCTTGCGTCCACAGTTACTCCTGTTGGATGTGGTTCATCCTTCTTGGTGGTGTGCTGACATTACCCTGGATACTGTGGCTTTTGATACATCACAAAGACTTGCTTCACACATCACAAAGACTGTCTTGGTCACAGATACGCCAGCAAGACGTGCACCAACAATTTAACAATTTGTCCTTTGTTGTGTGCATTGCAATATTTTTAAGCAAAACTGAGCTATTACTCTGCTAATTGAACTTTCACACTCTGCTCTTATTGGTGCAATGTGCAATCAATGAAGTTTGGCCACCAGACTGGTCACATTTAGACATGAAACCTTCAACACTAAATTAGTCAGTGTTTTGGTTTCATTGTCCAACCCCTGAATGTCTCTGAAAACACAGAATAGCTCAAATGAAAGAAGAGACTGTATTTCATCATGAAAAAATGCTTGTTTTTATCTTGTTCCATTCTTTTTTTTTATCAGAGGTAGAGTAGAGGCCATTTTCACCAAAGTCACCACTTTTTCTCCAGAATCCGTCCGTTTTGCTCTCTGATCGCAATCGCCTTCACTTCCTGCTTTGATTTCTGTGGTGGGTAGTACTCTTTATGTTCCAACTATAAATCCCAGAAGCCCCAACATTATTCACAGGCTGCGGGAGACCGCGATCAGCTACCCACTGCACAAAAAAAACACTTTAACGGCTAATTACGTCGATGGCACCTATGCATTGGATTTTGAAAAGGGCTGTGACAGTATGGATTTTTATTACCACGGTGATAAAGCACCCAATCAGTGCGGTATGGCGATTTACTGCGGTATCCCACCATCCCCCACCCACCTGAACACCTGTTTATATAATGCTTCTGTCTTTTGTGCCTCTGTATTATGTGTGTATATATTAAATTTAATCATGAGAAGTACTGAAACCTCGAAATGAATTATGATAATATGAAAACAAAACAACCCCCCGCCCCTTAGAGTTAATGGACTAGCCCGCTGCAGTGTGAAAAGTTTTGTTTCTCTGTCAGCTATAAAAACAGGATTTTACTAAATATTACTGTTTATATTTCATATCAAACACAACATACACTCCTATAACTTTCAACAGCAAATATAGGGATGTATTTTTTTATTATTTGATATTTTGCGGTGATGACGGTAATGAGCTCAGCACCGTGGTAGGTGTCACATGACCACGATATTGCGGTTATCGTCCCAGCGCTAATTCTGAATGACGTCAAAAGCTGCCAATGGCACTCAAGGAGTTAAGAAAGAAAGAAACTTCAAAGGTTCGATGTAGCATTTAGTGGCATCCAGCCAAGTGAAGTGTGTCAAGCACAGGGGTGTTAAAAAATATCGATATGGCGATATATCGCGATACTTTGTCTTCCGGTATCGTATTGATTTTTAATTTCTTAATATCGATATTTTCCAACCCCAACGAAATCATATTTTGGGCTGATTTTAAATCCAGAACGACTTCCGGTCCTCCGCTCTGCAAGGTGTCGCTGTACCGCTACTGTGCTGCACGGCTTTGGTGGTGAGGGAGGCAGTGAAGAAGTCAACAGTAAACAAGCAGTAGAGAGCAGAAAGCAGAGAGCTCACCGGCGTCCGCAACAAAGCAAAGCCAACGTTAGGAGGCACTTTGGCTTTCAAACGAAAGAAGGAACTAATAAGCTGGACAAAGAGTACGAAGTTTGCAAACGATACACTGAGATAATAGCACAGCAGCCGCCGCTGAAACCTGTTGATCCGAAGCACACGTATTTGCTTTAAATCCATTATTTATTGTTTATTTTAATCTAAAGGGTCTATAACAGGCATTCTTTTGTAACAAACGAACTCTAAATTTTGCAAAGTGCGTCGCTATCGTTTCATTACTATCAGTAAAATGCATTTCTCCTCTGCAACGGCTGGACTCTCCTCTCGTTCCCTCTCACAACAAACACCGGCACAGATGCATCACCACACTCAAAAAAGTTAAAAGCAGTTTCAGAACATTTAAGAATGTAGCAATCATCACAAGGCACAGGGGGACAACTCCGCTGAGATTTATCCGTCACCCAACTTTCCCAGCAAAGGCGACAAACATTGCCGGTAAAACAGAGGATTTACTGCAGCAGTATGGTGCGTTCAAATGTACACAAATGTCAGAATTTAAATCACAATGAAGATGGAAAGTCAGATTAATCTCACCAACCAGACATAAAATTTATGCTATCTGTTACTGACGTAAACAGTAGCTACATGTGTTGTATGTCTGTAAGACTGGACGAGCTGGGAGCACTAAACTTTGAGGTTATGTTGATTGGAGCTCCAAGTTCCAACTTCCAGTGAACACACCATAAGGCAAACTCTCGTGTCCTAAAGAGGAATTGGTAACAGCCTGTGCCTGTTGATCATCAGACCATTTGTCTACCATGATAAAGCCCAAATTGCACAAAATATCTTGTTGAGTTTAAATGATCATAAATTAACAACAATATAATAATAAATATTGATGATGAACATTATTAAAAACCAAATTACACAAAATAACCCAGTTCAAAAATCCCATCTGTGCCGCTGCCCCATACATTACATAAGTCAATGGAACACTCCCAAGATGTCACCAAAATCACTTTCTCCCTTTAAAATCTTTCACAAACGATGTGAGTGTATCGAATTGCATCGCATCGTACGGTGAGATGAATATCGTGTATCGTATTGTATCGCGAGCGGAATATCGTGTATCGTATCGTATCGCATCGCGAGATTAGTGTATCGCCACAGCCCTAGTCAAGCATGTAGGAGGAGAGCTACAGTGCTGAAGTTTAGAGCCAGTGTTTGGTTTGTCCGTTCTTGGCTACTGCAGAAACATGGCGACTGGTTCTGTTGGGAGGACCCACTCACTATGTCGATGTAAGTGTCTTGTTTTAACATAACAAAAAGTTCTTATTTTTCATGCCACCATATAATATAAATTAAAAATATATTTAAATTTTATATATATATATTTTACATATAGATATTGCTGCCAGTAGAGCCTCCAAACTGTTCCTTTAGTGTAACACTGATCCACAACAGTGGATGCAACTCAGGGTCTTGCATTAGAAGAAGAAGACTTACTTTTATTGATCCCTCAATGGGGAAATTACAGTTTTCACTCTGTTATTATTTTTCACATCACACACAAGTTATGAAACAAACAAATGCTCATGCAGTCAAGGAGAGGTGTCAGAGTGAGGAGGCTGCCCCTTATCCAGGTGCCCCGAGCAGTTGGGGGTGCCTTGCTCAAGGGCACCCCGGCAGTGCCCAGGATGAGGAACTGGCACCTCTCCAGTTACTAGTCCACTCTCCACACTTGATCCTCTGATTCTCAGCCCAAGTCACTACAGACTGAGCTACTTGATGTTTTTATTGACAAAAATCCAAACAAATTATTTCACCCCACAATCATCTACTTGGATGCAATCTGTTACAGTTTGATGGTAAAAGGTCATTGTGAAACTAGAAACATGACTAGCTGTCTTTGGCCAGTGGACTTGTGCCCTGATGGAAAGCGTGTATGTGTTGTCTCCAGGCCGAACCAGCCACAACAGCACCAAGAAGTTTCCCTCTGACAAGATCTTTGAAGCCATCTCCTCCATGTTCCCTGACAAGGGCTCCACAGAGGAGCTCAAAGAGAAGTTAGTGGCTTTGTTTTTATACGTGTGTGTGTGTGTGTGGTGTGTACGTGTGTTAGTCTTTTGACAGATTCATTTGACATGGATACAGAGGCAATAATGATAAATCATTAACATTAGACAGTCCATTATGGCTTTGATTACATTACAGTCAAACCCCTTTGTGGAAAAACACGGCAAATACGAGCTGGACCAATATAACAGTATTTTTGTTTACGCTTTACCTTTCTTTATGTGTTTAATTTATTTTTCATATTATTGTGGCTATATGGCTATAATGGCTATACTTTAAACTAACCTTAGAAGACTATAATTAATTTTATATATATATATATATATATATATATATATATATATATATATATGCGCCTTTTCTTTTTATATATACATAAGCGCATACTGTATACTGTATATACTTTAACCAGTGACATGTATCGACCACAGAACAGTAGCTAAAACATCTCGCTCAAATATTCACACATTCCTCCGATTAAAAACTATGATAAACTGGATAGTCATTTTCTTAAATTTTCTACTGTGTTTCTTTATGTAGCATCGTGAAATATTTTTTATTTTGAAACTGAATCCTCTCTGGTGTTGTGATAACACGGTTTCTGAACAGCTGTGGAAAAGATTGGACGATATACAGTTGAACAGGGCTGGGTACCGAAAGAAAAGCTCTGTCATTTTTTCGGTGCCAAATTCTGACACCCAAGTGTCTGTGAACCATGCTCTCAGATGTCACTATGGACAGGGGGACGTCTCCTTCAGAGTCATAGTGACGCTGATCCGTAGGCCTGTCACGATAACAAATTTTGTTGGACGATATATTGTCCCACAGCTTATTGCCAATAAACAATATTATTGTCAGCATTATTCTGAGGTTCTTTTTCTCACTGTGTGGCTCATCCTTTCAGTTATAACTTATAGTTTATTAAAATCCATTTCCTGGTGACTGCATACAACAATACATCACATTTATTTCTTCAGAAAGTAGTATTTATTGCTATTTCACATTTGATCGATAGCAGTCACACCCTCTGTGTCCTGTCTGAACAGGTGAGCCACCTGTTTTAAATAAACAAGCCCTATGTTACTCGGGAGGACCTCTTCTTAACTATTTATCACCAGCTGTAAATCACTGCCACTCCAAAACTAATCAAATAATCACATTAATAAAGTATCACAGACGGCACCGGGCTCTGCGACTCTGAGCTACGCAGCACAGGCTGGCATAATCAGTTATGTTTGCACACCGTCTGCCTGCCTGCTGGTTATTTTCACTTCACCTGGGCTTTTGGGCAACTGTTAATGTTTGACGTTGTATTTGGGGCTGGGGAATTCAGCTTTAAATTCATTTCTTTCATTATTGTTACTAGTTTCTCCTTGTTACCTGGTTCTCTACTCCTCACCAGCTCACCTGCTACAGCTGATCTCTGTGTCAGTCAATGACTGACAGGAGGTCTCACTCTGTTCATTCTGCTGTGGAACCAACGTACTCACGTGTTGAGAAAGATGCACAGAGTGAACCCTCTTCTTATGTAGCCTCTTTAGTAGAGAGAGTGAGAGACGAAGAAAACAAAACATGAGCAATACAAACATGGTGATATATCAAGGTCGGAAAAATGACTTCATTTTCATTTATTGTACAGTAAATTGATTTATTGACTATTGTGACAGGCCTACCAATCCGTCCCCCCCGTGGAAGCTTGGCATGTGTGCTAAGGTACATGGTGTGTAGAGCCATATTGAGAAATGTATTTTGTTTAAAATTATTATTTGTTAGAATATTATTTTGACATGCATAATTTGTAAATTCATGAAGGAAGAAATATTAGTTACTGTTATGACCGAACAAATGAAGGACCGACCAGTTAAGAGCTCAACTACAATGGAAATATAGAGCCTAAGAAATTGTTTTGTTTTGTATTTTTGTATTTCATCAGTAAACATTTTAAATGAAGAGGAATTTGTCACGTCAGATTGGTTGCTATACAATGGCATGCAGAGCTAGAAGGAGCTGCCACTACATGGTGCGTTTCAAGGTGTACATGAATATCAGAATTTCCAAGCTCCAAATCATAATCAAAATTGGAAACCCCTGTGAATTTCACCAACCTGACATAGAATTCATGCCATCTGCTACTTATGTAAACAGTAGCTTTATGTGTTGTTGTATGTCTGTAAGACTGGGAGTACTCAAGCTAAACTTTGAGGTTATGTTGATTAGAGCTCCAAGTTCCTTTGAACACACCATTAGGCAAACTCTCACTCCCCAGGGTCCTAAAGAGGAACTGGAAGCAGCCTGAGCCTCAGACCATCGTCTCATATGTCTACCATATAAAGCCCAAATTACACCAAAATATCCCTATTTGGTAGGAAAGTGTTTGTATTAGACCTTTTTACCCCTGAAATAGTCTTTGTTTGATTTTCTTCTTCTGCATTTTATTCATTAAACCAGCTTTAGAGAGACAGCAGTTTTTTCCTCTTTCCATGTCTTGTTGATGTTGTTGTATGAAAGAGTTGTCTCTTTTAGTTTAGGAGTTCATTGGATTCATTCATGTGAGACTGAACAGAGTTGTCTTTATTCTACACAAACAGAAACAGTGCTAATGGGCTCATTTGACAGGATGATGAATGCTGTTTTGACCATGGAGAATCAGTAGAAACCCTGTTTTCTGTGCTTTTATGTGTAAGCGTTTTTTGTTCAAGCAGCTTTCATTTCCCTGTGTGTCTGTCAGGTACAAGGAGTTGACGGAGCAGCAGCTGCCCGGGGCGCTGCCCCCTGAATGCACTCCCAACATCGATGGTCCGAACGCTCGCTCCGTGCAGCGCGAACAGAGCCTGCACTCTTTCCACACTCTGTTCTGCAGACGTTGCTTCAAATACGACTGCTTCCTCCACCGTTAGTACACACAGACCCCTCTCAGTCATGACATGGAGCTATGAGTTGATTTACACATTTAGTGATATGCTGTCTTATTAACTTAAGGATTCCAACTGTATTCAGTCAAATCAGGCTGCACAGTCAGTTTTGAGCACCTCATTGATGCCTCACGCATGATATTGTCAGCAGTTATTCAGTCAAACATTTTCTATTTTTGTAGCAAGAACCTTTTGTCAACAGGTAACTAGTAAGAAGTGCACTGTTCATGCCTTTCTGTGTCATCATCGTGAGAAACAAAGGATTGTTCCCTCTTATCTGTTTATCGGAGATCAGGTGTACCATGCACAGGAGTACCCATCTAACTATCCAATAATTAACTTGTGATATTTTTTTTTTGCTCTCTTAAATTTAAGAGTTGTGTTTCAAGCACCTTTTGTCAGGCAGCTTGTCATTTAAAGCTTTTGTCAAACACTAAAACTTGTCTCATGTCCTTTAGCTTTCCATGCAACGCCAAACACCTATAAGCGCAAGAACTTGGAGAACCTGGTGGACAGTAAACCCTGCGGCATCGACTGCTACATGTACCTGGTACAGGTGAGTTCACTCATTTACTGATGGTGCTTTTCCGCTACACAGTAACGGCACGGTACAGCATGGCACGGCTCAGTTTTGTTGCTTTTCCATTACACCTGAGTTCCTCATAGTACCTCCTTGGCGTGGGTGGGGTCGTCATACAGCAGCGCGAAAATACTTTACACAGAAAACCAGGAAGAAGAAGAACAACACCACTATCACAAACAATGGAGGACACCGAAGTGAACATGTAAGCAATAAAAAGTGATGCCATTTCTTGTGTAACAATAGCGAACAGTTGGTTTTAAAAATGGTGGGGTCGAGTTATGTTTGGCTTTTACAGTCTAGTAGGATGCTTCCAATGACTCACTCATTGGCCAATCAGCCAGTCGCATGACGTCGCATTTAGTATCGCTTCGGCTCACTTGGAACCAGGGCTGAGGAGGTATGAAAAAGTACCTAGTACCAGGTACTATAGGAAAAGCAGCACAACCATGTAGAGCCGTGCCGTACTGCGCCTGTGGAAAAGCGTCACAGCAGTGGATGTTATGTTGAAGAATTAATTATGTTAAAACATAAAACTATTTCTGTCATGCTTTCACTGTTCAGGATGGGATGGTGAGTGAGTACCCCTCGGGTGTGGTTGCAGAGCGGGCCAAGACGCCCTCCAAGCGCACAGTGGGCCGTCGCCGTGGGCGACTGCCAAACAGCAACAGTCGGCCCAGCACCCCCTCTGTTTCCTCAGAAACCAAAGACACAGACAGCGACCGCGAAGGCAGCAAAGAAGATGAGCGAGACAACGACAAAGAAGATGAAGACAAAAAGGACGAGAACACCAGCAGCTCAGGTAAAATCTCTCACTCATTACATGAAGTTCACAAGCTGCCAGCCGGCTCCTCTGGACAGGAAGTCACTTTACTGTGTCATGCCTGGTCCAGTCTTGAGGGAGAGCTGTGCTGATGCTCCATTCATCAAAAGTGCTTGTGACAGACACTTATTGGTATTACTGGTGCCTGGCAACAGTAAGGAAAGAGCCCTTCAGAGAAATTAAACCTTTTTCTTACCTTTAGTTTGTTGCTTATTGTGGATATTCTTATGCTATGGCTCATATAAAGAAATAACGATGGCCTTGGAATCCAAAGGTCTCATTCACATTGTTAAAATCACGTAATATACAGCCATGACACTGAACATCTTTTGGGGAGCACCCAGTTAGCTCATCTGGTAGAGATGGAGTCCCTGTACCAAGACGGAGCCCTTTGCTGCATGTCAAATCAAACAAATAATGAAATGGCTGAAAAGATTCAATAAAAATAGCTGTAGAACTGAAGAGTGGAAGCATTTGACAGTGCTCATGTTCTGCATGTTCAGAGGGTAACTCTCGGTGCCAGACACCAGTGAAGATGAAGCTGATTGGTGAAGCTGAAGCCGTGGAGTGGAGCGGAGCTGAAGCTTCTCTCTTCAGGGTTCTCATCGGGACGTACTACGACAACTTCTGCGCCATCGCACGGCTCATAGGCACCAAGACGTGCAGACAGGTGAGCCGGCAGTGACGTTAGCATCAGCTAGCAACTTAAGGCCAATTTATAGTACTCTGTAAAGTGCCGTACGTAGAGACGGAGAGCCCTCTGCATCGCTGGAGAGCCTTTCCGTTCTCTCCGGGCGCAGGAATTTTTTTTTAACTGTCCGTCACTCCGTCAAGGGAAGACAGCAGCGACAAGGGCTGTGATTGGTCCTCTCCTTACATCCCTGCCATGAAATGCAGCCCCTCGCTCTACACATAAACAGAGAGGTCGCCTCCACGACTCAGAACAGGAACTAAAGTATCGATTAGCCTTGTGAAAGGCAAGTCAAATACATTCAACTTGCTCAAAAAAATACATTTAATTCATTTAGTAATTATTGCGGGGTATGTTTCCACAGATCATACTGAAAGTTGTTGGTTTGCGTTCGCTATTATCCAATTTTGTGTTGAGAAGAACATCTGTTATTTGCTCTCTTTAGAGGAGTTTTAAAGTAACCAATGTTTTTCTCTTCTGTCTCCCTCACAAATAATTAAATCATAAAATAGTATTTTCTCCTGCTTTTGTCTGTGATATTAAGGCAAAATGCAAGGGGTTGCATTTCACCGCAGGGCTGCACAACACGCATCACGATGGAGAACTGCAAGTGCTCAAGGGGTCTCTGTAGCTACGGAGTCCAATAACTTATATGCAGTCGGAGAACTATATTCCAGCCTTTATTGTTCATAGGTCGTTGGAAACGTGAACAGAAATGAGAGGATACCTGCCAAACTGACTCAAACATCTGTAGAGGACTAGATTCCTCCTGAAGTTAAAAACGCTGCATTTCTATGAGGACAAGTACCAGTTCCTTATAGACACACGGTCTAAAACATCATCCTGTCTGGTCCTGCAGGTTTACGAGTTCAGGGTGAAGGAGTCGAGCATCATTGCTCGGGCTCCTGCTGAAGACGAGGACACACCGCCTAGAAAGAAGAAGAGGAAACACAGACTGTGGGCCACTCACTGCAGGAAGATCCAGCTGAAGAAAGGTCAGAGGTCACTTCAGTGTTTTTGAGCTGTCCACAACAGCACAGACTCTATGAGAATCTAAATTGAGGCTCCGTCCACACAAAGGTGGCACAAAAACACTTGTCGTAACATTGCCGGAGGTATTTCCGTGTACATGGCAACGTGATAACGAGTAACAATATGTAATAAATATGCCACGCTGGTCATGTGATGATTTGACATCATCGTTAGCAACAACACTGGGTACACTGCAACTCCGAAATGGCGTTGTCAGCTGTTCTCACTCTGGAACCCGTTGTCAGAAAATAGCTTTTTGAGTCTCCGACAAACGCCGGAGTCGTCTGTACACAAGGCGGAATCAGTATTAAAGTTTGTGCGATTCACAGAATTCCGTTGTCGTGTGGACGGCACCTGAATCTCAGTGCAAAGAATAGAAAATGCTAAATGAAAAGCTAGATGAGACTTTCCAACGGTCCATCTAAAAGGTGATGATTTGGAGTGAGAGCTTCATGTTGATCATGTAGAATGACTGACTGAACTTCCAGTCTGATCTCAGCATCACTTTGGACCTCTTCCAGATGGCTCGTCCAATCACGTGTATAACTACCAGCCATGTGACCACCCACGGCAGCCCTGTGACTCCTCATGTCCCTGCGTCACCGCCCAGAACTTCTGCGAGAAGTTCTGCCAGTGCAGCTCTGAGTGTAAGCACACACACACACACATGCACTCACACACACACATGCACGCACACACACACACACACTCTGACTGTGCTCCTGCAGAACTGAAGTGTTGCTGCTCTACTGTTTGGCTGCAGGTCAGAACCGTTTCCCAGGTTGTCGGTGCAAAGCTCAGTGTAACACCAAGCAGTGTCCCTGCTACCTGGCTGTGAGGGAGTGTGACCCTGACCTCTGTCTGACCTGTGGCGCTGCAGACCACTGGGACAGCAAGAATGTGTCCTGCAAGAACTGCTCCATTCAGAGAGGAGCCAAGAAGGTTTCTGCTGAGTCATTCTAAATGCATAAGTAAAAATGTATATATATTTAGATATATAAAAACTGCAAATTTATATTTTCTCTTCAATAAATTAAAGAGAATCCACTTTTATTTCTCTGGGGTAGGGTAAACTGCAATACAACACATTATATTTCATGTTCAACTACAAAAAAGAAACTGGATTTTTAAATCAAATCCCACATCAAAATCCTCGATATCAAAATCACTTGCTGTTGCATCCATGTCTCTCTGGATACCTGACAGTGACGTACGATTACTTCCTCTGCTGTTTAAAAAGAGCATCATGATTCATTTTTCATCTCGGCTGATTTGACTTATTCAGCATATTTGTATTGATTTTTAACTGTCTCACGATGCATCTCTATCTTATGACACATGAGCTTCTCTCAGCACATCCATGTGTTCAGTGTCAACACTATCACTGAAAAGTTATGAATTAGATTTTATGGTGATGTTATTGTAATTTTCTCCAATAATATATAGTTAAACTGGGTCAAAAGTAGCATAATTCACACATTAAATGTATAATATGCACGTGATATACATTTGTCCCCAAAGAACAACATGCTTTAAACTGTTGCATAACTTTTGCTTTACAGATCCATTCAACTTAAAAGTATAGAGTTAGTCCCTCTGCTGTCTACTCAGTGGTCAGGTTTAAGAGCTTTATGTCCAGTAGAGCTGGCCCCAGACTCTTCTTCTGTTTCTATTGTGCACCTCCTGATGCTCCTCTCTGTGTCCCAGCATCTGCTGCTGGCTCCATCAGACGTTGCAGGTTGGGGCATCTTCATCAAAGAGCCGGTCCAGAAAAACGAGTTCATCTCTGAGTACTGTGGAGAGGTAGGACACGACCAGCTGACTATTTTCTATGTGCAGTTTATAGAGATGTCAAAGGTGGACTGGCCTGGCTCGTCCAGATGTTTTATAGCCCTGGAAGGTTATCGGTGGTGGTGACCACATATCTCCACACTTGTTGACTCCAGAACAACAAACATTGACTTGTGTCTTTGGGCTGTTCTGTGGGCCTGCTCCAAATATAGTCTACGGATGAGAAATTTATTAAATGAAATGAACTCCACAGTGTGATGAACAGAAAGTGATAGAGTGGCTGATTTAAATGTGTAACACAGTTGACCTCCATGTTTGCAGATAATCTCTCAGGATGAAGCCGACCGCAGAGGGAAGGTCTACGACAAATACATGTGCAGCTTCCTCTTCAACCTCAACAATGGTATGCGACACACAGGAGCTTGATTAGGAGTTAAAAAGGTTCCGATGGGCTCCGTCTTCATCCTCCAACACAGCTGCTGAAACATGCTCTCTTCTCTCTGCAGACTTTGTCGTGGACGCCACGAGGAAAGGCAACAAGATCCGCTTCGCCAACCACTCTGTCAACCCCAACTGCTATGCAAAAGGTGAGGAGATGCCTTGTGAGGCTGACTGTGGATCTGCTGTGTGCTAACAGCTGTGTTCTCTGCAGTGATGATGGTGAACGGGGATCACAGGATAGGAATCTTTGCTAAGAGAGCCATCCAGACTGGAGAGGAGCTCTTCTTTGACTACAGGTCAGCAACACCTCTCTGCTTTATGGTGTTTTAGCAACAAATAGATTCATGACAAAAGGAATAAATAGGATAACATCCTGCTCATATGTGCACAGGTGTTGTGCACTGCTAAAATCAGAGTGACACCACATTAGCTCTAATAAGCTCTGTGTTTACAAAAAGACCATCTCTCTTGTAATTTCAAGCTACAAATTAACACTTTAACGATGCTCTTCGGTGGATTATTTGTTTGCTGAATTACAGGAGAAGCTTGGACAGATTCAGAAAAGATGATTAATTTTATCAGCATGTTTGATCGTTAGTTACAGCTACATTGTTTCCTTGATTTTTTTTGAATGAAGTTCTGCTTCATGACCTGCCAGCACGTCTCTGACAACGCATTTCAGGCAGTTTGTCCAAGTAGAGTTAGCACACTAATTTTGACAGCCCTAAAAAAAACACAAAATAATAAATAGGATCAATATTAGTGATAGAAATAATGATTATAAGAGGATATCTACTGGTTATTTTAGTTCTACATTAAACAGCTCTCTGAAATAATGAGTGCAAGACGTCTGCAGGTTTATGTGCTGTCTTTGTAACTGGAAGAAAGTGACATGGTGACATTATTATTACTATTTTAACCTCAGGATCATTTGACTTGGACACATTTCAATACTATTTGATACCACTTGAGTTTTTTTTCAGTGTGTACCGTAAAGGTGTCAATAAAGAGGACAGTTAGGTCAGAAGCTGATGCTGTGTCTGTATTGGTGTGACAGGTACAGCCAGGCCGACGCTCTGAAGTACGTGGGCATCGAGCGGGAGTCCGAGATCGCCTGACTCCTCCTTCTACCTCGTGTGGATCGACGACACAAAGGCCTTACACTCAAACACAAACACACCTTCACTTCAGGAAATCCAGACGATTTGTCAAAATGCTAGAAAGCTTCAGGAAAACTGTGAATATTTGAAGCTGAATTTTGATGCTGTGTTTTTCCTTTTCTTTGGCCACTTTGGTCATTTTTTTTTTCTCTCTCTCTTAAAAAAAGTTTTCTGTTGTTCCTTTTCAACAAATCACCCTCTCATGTCGAGGAGGCTCAGCTGGAGGTGCACATCTCCGGCAAACTGACTCTCTTTTTTGAAATATCCAGACAGTAAATGAGACCAACCCTCGACCCTCCTGTTAAAACTGGCTTTTCAATTTCTTCTTCAGGGACCAAAAATCCTCCACCAGCTTTCCCACCACCGTCTGGACTCTGTTTTTTTGTACCGTGGGCCATGCGGTCAGTTGTCATGTTGTGTTTTTATACAGAGTGAAGTGAACCAGCCACACTCCAGTGCCACATCACTGTCTGTCTTTAAAGGAGCAGCTCGACAAAGCAGCGTCACTCCAGCACTGATTCTTCAGGGTTCCATGGTCACAACATCCACTTCAATTTAATTATCAAGCTGCAGGGGTAGGAAGTCCATATCATTCATTAGTATTATGGCATTACTCTTTCCAGGAATTTTCAGTCACATATAAACTGATTAGGTTGTTGTTCACACAAAATGATATATTTGAAAACCCTGTTTTTGGACATTCTGTGGAGTAAATCAGTATTAGATCAATGGTGAAAGTCTGCAGAAACAATAAGTAGTTTGATATCAATCATGTCCTGATTATGCTTTGGCTTGAGACAAGGCCTTAAACTGATCTATAGAAGTAGTTTTATCACTTTACATGCTCCTTCTTTGGCTAATCAGTTTATTGGAAGAAAGTTTTGAGAAACCGTCCATCACGTTTTGTCTGATCAACAGTGCAAACCCAGACAATCTTGTTTACATCATATATAATAATTAGCAAGCAAGATAAACTGACATTTTATCAAATTGTGCTGCAGACTTAATGATGCCTTCAGAAAAAAAAAAAATCACTGTTATCATTTCATGCTGGCAGGAGGCATCTTATCCTGTCACTCAGAGCACCAGCAGGTCTCAGATCAGCTGAAGAGCCTGGTCAGTGTTTCTGGAGGTGGCTCGGCTTTGTGACGCTGCCTCTGTTTCAGGTGCTAAAGTGAAAACACAGAAGCAGCTTCACCACCAGGAGCTGCTCTCCTCAGTTTTTACTCAACCAAAACTACACAGATGAAGGTTTTTTGTTTTTTCTCCCCCTCGATGTTCTCCTCCTCTGACGCTCTGCTCTCCTGTCTGAACGTTTCCCAGCAGCTCTGTGCTCAGATCAGCTTGTTATCAGTCCACTGTAGAAAGCTGAAGGGTTGTGTCTGTGAAACATGTTGAATGTTCTAATCTACATTCATGCTGTCATTCGGCTAAAAAAAACAAGTCTTTATTTCTTGTAGGTCCAAAATATTTGATCCACCAACAGCCTGAACTTCAAAGAGGTTGCTGCTAGTTTACTTAGTTTGATTTCATCGTTTCAGCTCTGAATTCTTGAAAGAAATGTGGAAAGTTAGACTGCTCAGAGACCAACATCTCAAGTCTCTCTGTTGACAAGTGAATAATTCAGCATATGACTACCCATCCAGAACATAATCAGTTTTCTGATCATCTCCTATCAGGAGCGGCTGAAGCCACTTGGAGGTGTTTAACCCTGTAGTGTCCCTCTCTCTCTGCTGTGCCTTGAGTCCCTAACAGATCACTAACCAGTCCACCCGTCTGTCTGGTTTTATCTTCCTGCATGAGGAGTGTCCTCTCTCTCTGCGTCTAGAGGACCGTACTGCCTAAGTAGAGACTTTTTTTAATAACGTGCCCACAATCACTCTCTGGACTCTGGTGCTCAGAAGTATACCACAGACTGTAAGAAGCAATACCAGCCTCTTTTTGTGCTCCCTCGTCCTGTTTGAGCTCCACCTTCTGACTCTTCTGACACCTGTAATTTATTACAAACCTCACAGAGGCGTCTCGCGGTGCTGTGATGTCTGCAGTTGATGAATGACTCAGAAACCTGGTGCTTCTCTCTCAATGTTCCTACACAATGTGTCCTCAACTGAATTTAATGCATGAAAATGACAGCGATATTCTGACCACAATCCGGTGAAATATTACAAATATTTTTTTTTTTTGCTTATATAAAAGTTGTTAAAGATCACAACCTTTTCACTTCTGATTCAAACGAGCCTTCCCACGTTCCTGGTTTCCTCGTAGTGTCGATGATTCCTCCCAAAGCAGAGCTCACGGCTGCTTTCATCCATGAGTGAAACGAGCTCCTGTGGAGTTTTGATCCAAACAGCAGCAGGTTTATCAGACTGGAGGGCTGGGAGACACAAACCAAACCCACTGAAGCAGCTCCACGTTCCTGAAGGTTTTCATTCCTCCAGCCGTCACATCACTTCCGTCTAAACTGCAGCTTATTTATGGCGTCACTCTTCCTGTGAAACCAGGACCACTTCTTTCCTACGATGACACAGGTGCTGATTTTATGTTTACAAGGATTTTGTTGTTCAAAGTGATGCAGATTAAAATATTATAAATGGATCGTTTTCACTTTGTTTTAATGGAAACTATGAACATTTTTCAACAGGCTGCTATACTGTGACAATATCAATGTACTGACTATCATCACATTATACAACCTTTCATTACCTTCTCGACTACACTGTTGTTTTTTCTTTCTCTTCAACATACTATATTGTCTTTGTTTTTTTTATGTCAAAATAGTGTCAGGAAATGACTAAACTAAAATTGAGGTATTGGATTATTTGCTTATATTTCATTTTTAAGTATCGTGGCTATTATCAGCATTGTACAGATGCACATTTGTTGAGTTCAGTGAGAAATATTAAGTATTTAAGTGTATTATCTACACTAGATTAAGAACATGTTAAAGTCACTTTTGACCCACAACAACAGAAAGATAACTTATTCAACTCTGTTTTATAAGTCAAAGTGTGTCGTAGGTAAAAGGTGTCAGGTTCTCCTCTGGTGATGGGTTGATGATGCCTCACATGGTGTGTGGCACCTGGCTACTGTGTAGACACTGTTAGTGTATCACTCAAGGTCGACTAGATCTGCTGGACTTAATAAATCATTGCAGGCAACATGGATAAAGACTGTGACATATGGACACCAGGTGGTTAAAAAATGATAGTCTTGATTGAATCAAAGAAAAGTGTGTATTCCAGTTATTCTGAATATAACCAATGTCATATCACTGACTAATGCAGTGTGTCAAAAGCAGAGTTGACCAAAAAACAGCAAGTGAATAAGGGAAAATGTAAAATTAGTGAACGTTTTGTAAAACAAAATTTGAGTGCTTGTGAACACGTCATTTACGGGACAAGGGCGGATTTATGCGTTTTGATTTCGAAACAGGAGCTTTTGCAAAATGCACAGCGACGTGACGTCACGTCCTCTACAGGCCTACCTGTGTTTATTGTGGGTGTGTTTGTGGCCTCTTCTTTTTCATGCTTTGCTGCTAAGTGCCTCAGCATTGAGGAGGTGCTTTTGTTTGTGTATGACAGTTCCTTTGAACAAATGCTGCATTTAACCTGCAGAAAATGAAGAGAAATGAGTCATTTAAACTAAGAATCACTTTGAAATGGATTTGAATTCTCATAGATAAAGAGCGGTAACTGAGAGGACCAGGATAAAATAAACCTTGTTTGGCGATATAAGATCAAAATAATCCCACACAGCGGACACCTTTTTCTTTCTTTCTGACACGGCTTGAATGGAGAGTTGTTCGTCAAAAAGGCTATGGTTTTTTTTTTGTGGCAGAGATGCATCCCATTGACAGATTCTCTACCTTATAAACAGTTTGGTGTCTGTTTCGGTCACGTGACTTTTTCTGAACGCGACACGCGCACAGACACGGGGTTTCTCTCTATGAGCTCGACACATGCTCCGACGCATCGGTGTTGCCAGACCCATCACTATTCTCGCCTGGTTTATGCTTCTGCGTCGCGGCGGAGCTACGTCATAGACCCCACACCGTCATTGAGCATTCGAAGCTCTGCGTGGAGGGAACGCGTTGCTCTGCAATTCACCGCCAAGCTGCTAGGGGGGGTGTCTGTGTCTTTGTGTGGCTTCAGGGGGCTCATATCAGATTCCTTAGTTTTCTTCCGACAGTAAACAATAACAACTGAGATGGAGCGAGTGTTTCTGGAGATGGAGCTCATAAAATTTAAAAAGAAATTCTGTTACTACAGATGTTGAAGCACAGAAGACGTTTGCGGAGGTGGTCTGTCAGACTATTCCGTGCCGCTCCACAAATAGCGGTGTTGTTGAGCTGTTGACCGGAAAAGCAACCGCCTGAAATTACCTTCTGAGCGGACCAATCACAGTCCTTGCCGTTCGCGTCTCAACGCGTTGACGCGACGCGCAGTCAGGATTTTTTGTAGGTGCGCGTGAGGCTACAGTGTAGGGTCCGAGCATAAACCAGGCTTTAGTCTGCAGCTTCTCCCTGAGCGTGTGGCTTCTGTCGTTTTCTCTAAACTGGTTCTAGGTGTGAATGGTTTCTGTTTCCAGGGTGAACCCCAGTGGATCTGGGATCAGATCCAGACCCATACAGACCCTGAACAGGATGAGCAGTGGTTACCAGATGATGGATTCATGAGTTGAATGCAGGAAAGAAACCCTTCAGGATCTGCAGCAGCTCCACACTAGAACAGAGTCTGAGGAGAAGCGAGCGTTGAGAAATCTTTCCTTGTTTTTATTTTTCACACATTTAGAAAATGAACCACACTATACAAATGTCCACCGTTCAGTAATGAAGCAGGCCTTCTGCATGAACCCAACCGAACCTCAAACCAAATCTGAGACAACTTCAGCAGATAAAGAAGCATCATGGCGGCTCTAGACTCACCACCTCCTCCGGTTCAGTCGCAGACTTTAAATTACAGGACCGGCGTTGATTTCGTGTCATCGTACGATGGACTGCGTCGGCTGCCCAGTGACTTGACTTTTATTTTTACTTTTTAATCTTTTTCATGGTCACTGTGGTGCAGGTAGGCAGTAGCATGCAGAAACCTTTGGATGCGGCTCTCCTTTGATTGGCTGTAGGCTAATTCATTATGTTTGCGCTATGTTAAGAAGGGAGTAGGGTTTGTTTTTTCCCTCTTGGAGTCTGTGGTTGTTATTTACAATATGACAACAAGGAAGTGTGTGTTTGAGTCCTATGATGGATGGGACAGGCGTAGACAGGGTCTCCCAGTCTCAACAGCAGGGGCGTTCCTTCATGGCTGAAGGGAGAGCAGAAAGTTCTCGCCCTCCTCCCCGTCAGGTTGCTGCTTGGTTGTCATATCAGGGCGGTCACATGGTCAGCGACGCACAATGTGTCCACCACTCAGAGGGATCCTCACTTTATTACTCAGACATAAAATTAAAAAAAAAGAAGATACAAATAAAACTGAGGAGAGCCGGCGGGTGGGTGAGAGATCGGCGTTCAGGCCAAGTAGCTGTACGTGTCCTTTTCACCGTCCACTCGCTCCAGGTACTCCTTCTCTATGAGGATGTCGATGCATTTCTGTCCACAAGAGGGAGACAAACACAACATGAGGCTAAGAACACTGAACACCTTCTGCTACCATCTTCTGGTATCATTAGATAAGACTAGGGTCTAGCTTTGGTCCTTTCATTGTCTTTGTTGACAGAATATCATCAGACTGTAAATATTTCATTTGTCTAATATATATTGTTTTTAAATGATTATGTGAAGAAACAAACATATCTATCTCCATGGCATAAAGCCAGGATGACGTGGATGTAGGTGTAGAAGTGTGTCACCTTGATGACGGGCACTCTGGGTTTGAATCGGGACGACAGTTGGTTCAGGACTTCAGCCAGAAGCTGCTGGTGCTTCAGGACCTTCCTCATCTTCATGATCCTCACTATGGCAGCCTGCACACGCACACCATCAGTACTAGTTTCTTTACTAAAACCCATTCATTATAAACACATATTTCCATGGCAGGGACTGAATGTTTTAGTTCTAGCTATAATTATTGCAGCCCATCACCTGAATGAGGAGCTTTCGATCTTCCTCGATGTTCTTGTGAGTCGTCTCCTGCTCCTGTTTCTGCTCCGTCTTCATCGGGACGTTGATGTTCACCCTCAGTTTCTTACTGCGGTGGACAAGCACAAGAAAGTTCAATAAAACCTGAATATCCAGCGTCATGTGTGGGAAAACTGGACACGTCTGAACACTTTTCCTGTTCCTCACTTCTTGTATCCCAGGAAAAGTTTGATGACCGTGTCAGGTTTGAACTCCACCTCGTCCACGTTGGCATTCTCGTCCTCCATCACCTGTTGGATGAGAAAAGAAATTTAAACACCACACTATTCTGTAAAAGTGTTTATTTTCCTCCTAAAGCTCTTCAACAGTGAAGAGAGTCTATCTGGCGCCATCTGGTGACCAAAAGAAATACAGACAGGACCAGAGTGGTCTTTAACGTTAACGAGAGGGACATTGACGGCAGTTAAGAGGTGAGAAATGGATTTTTAGAGATGGTTGTTTGATGTAGAAAGAAGATGAAACGAGGCAAAGTCTGTGTATTACAGTAGAGGCATAGTGTTACCGTATTTAACTCAGAGTCAAAGGGTTACAGAAATGGACTTTAACATGAACCTAACTGTATAATACACAGAGACTGAACAAGAACAGCAACAGAGACTCTTTTACTCACCAGCAGCTTTGATTTTAACAAAATCTGCAGAACTTGAACCAGAATGTCCTGAAAATAAAATTAAATGTCAGTGGAGGAATTTCAAACTTCAAAGCCAAAGATAGCTTGTGTCCACTTTTAAGACTATATGAACAGATGAAGTCTGTTTTTAAATGTTTGTCATATAAAGGTTCTGCTCTGCTCACTGTTTTGATCTGTGTGCTGTCAGTGAGCTGCTGCACGGTGTAACTGTCCTCTGTGTTGTACTGCAGCAGAATGGCCATCTGGAAGGTGGACGCCTGCAGTGTGTACCTGTAAACAACAACAACAACAATATGAAAACAAGTGAAACTGCACAGCCTGGTCAACAGTACAAGTATATCTGTGTATTCATGTTGCTATAGCTGCTGTTTGTCTTTCACAGTGTGGTTGTGATGCATAAAAACACATTTGCCTTATTTGGGAGCAATAAACTCACCTGTTCTTGAAGCAGTTGGTGACCAGCTCTCCTTTGGACAGGTGATAGAGCCAAGTCAGCTTCCTGCCGCTGTGTCTGCTGGCGTAAAACGCCGTGAATCGCTGGTAGCTTCGCTCCAGCTGCACAGACAGAGAAAAAGAGGAGAGTTCAGAGGATGGTTCTCAAACTGAGGGGCAGGTACCTTCAGAGGCTGTGACGACAGTTCAAGTGGGCTCTCCAGCTACAGCAGGGATCTGTTCACTAAATAAAACTACTGTTATCAACAACCATTAGTGACTGCTGCAGCAGGCCAACACATGCTCACACAGGTCTGAACCACACCTCCCAACACATTTTTCTCCCAAAGCAGGAAAAGAAGAACACCTCATATCCTGGATGCATGTGCAGTTTTCAATTCATGTCGTAGACTTTACTCATTAAGCCTCAGGCTCAGCTGAAAAATAAGCTGTTCATACGATGAACTGGTCTCACCTCAGAAGGCAGAGCGAAGGTGCAAGACTGCTGGAAAGGCCAAGACCCAGAGCTGAGAACCTGGATACTGAAGTCCACTGTAAGAAAAGACACACCAACAATCCATTTCAGTTCAAACATGTGGGTCCAGCAGATTATAGTTCCTGTAATGTTTCATCCATATTTAAGTGTAGTCTGGTCTGAGGAAAGCTTATGAAGCGTAGATTTGTACAAAAAGACTCACAGTCCAGAGGCTCAGAGTTGGTGAGGTGTTTCTTGAACTGCTCGTTCAAGTCTTTACTGACTCCGATGTCCTGGAACATTCTCTGTAGTTTGGACGTGTACTCGAACCCGCACGCTTGCTGTACAAGAACAAGAAGGAAGCAGCAGATTCAGTTGGAGGTTTAGAGGACGCAGATGTTGAGTGTTTTTGTAGATGGTTTCATGCACAACTGTATGTGATGATGGAGCTGGAGATGATAGGCTGGTGCCACACACACCTTCAGTTTGGAGATCATGCTGGCCTCTGCGTCGTCGCTGGCGCTGTTCTGGTGGACCAGACGCTTGGCCAGCATCTTGGCATAAAACTTCTGGAAAACATCTTTGTCCTCGATGTACTTGAACACAACCATCTGAGAAGAGAAAGTCACTTTAATACACGAAGTACAGTCCTGCACTAACACTGCACATACTTTATACTACATATCTAAAATGTTAATCTTCCATGGCTCTGTACACATGCTCTCCACTCTGATATATAAAATAAAAGCATGGGTGGCTAGTTCAGTAGTTCAGTGCTACTTTTGTAGTACAGCTGCTGTTGCAACGAGCACAAACACACAGGTCAAAGTGTCTCACCACTTGGTTGAGCGTGTCCTCTAATTCTGCCTCCTCTGGGTTTTTAGAGCTGAAGGAAAACAAACACAGTTTAGATTTTGCTTTGGCTCAGGTGGTGAGGACAGATCAGAAGAAGAAAACAGTGTCCCCTCAAATCCTTCTGAGGCAATGAGCTGTAAAACTATGAAACAGCAGGTTCAGAGTCAAGGTCTGCTCACTTCCTGTTTATAGAGCTCTAAACCATCAGCTGGTCAAGTTTGCTTAGATACCATAAAACTGTAAAGGGATAAAGTTTAGATTTTTCCAGCCCTCCTGTTTATGACAGTTTGTTCATTATTGATCAACAGCTGTTTTTTTTCAGCTACAGAACTTATTGTTGTAACTTACTCCATAAATGCATCAATGTTTCTGATAGCTAAACCCCATCAGTATTCCGGTTCCACCCACCTCTTCTTCAGTAAAGAATCACAGTATCTGGCCAGCAGCTCAGGAGATTTGGAGGACGACTGAGCCATCCTGGTGACGGCGTTGTTGTTGATGAATCGACCACATGCCTGTGTAAAGAGACAGTAGCCATGTTGGAATTAGACAGTCTCTGACAGATTGGAAGTTGTCGTCACAGAGGGATCACTGACCTTATCGAGCGCCGCCACGAAGCCGGCGTCGTTGTTGAAGGCAGACATAACCAAGGCGTTGTACTTCTTATGGACGTCCAGGGTGGTCTGGACATACACTTTGGGGTCCTGGGGGGGGAAAAAAAAAACAAAAAAAAAAAAAAACACACCTTTGGTTCAAGCACAAAGGTTTGTCTGAATTCCCTGCATTTCTCTTAATGACAATAAAAACTTCTGAATGCACAGAAATACATGGACAGCTTTTAATTGACTATCTTACCTTCTTATTCACTCAGGCAGCTCACCTGTTCATATCTAACACCTCCTTACTGTAAACCGACTACAGACTGTCTATGACCACACAGCAGGAGGCTTGGATCAGCATCTTGTCAATAGTCCACACATTAAAGAAAACTGTTCAGAATTAATACGAGGAAGGGGAAGACGTACGTTGAGCGCGGCCTCTCCACACTTCTCGATAGCGGCAAGGCCTTGGTTGTGGATGTGAGTCTCTAGAAGTTTCTTTAGTTCGCCCAGACCGTCCGTAATCCGCGAAACCAGGTTGTACATCCGACCCAGGTCTGAGAGGAGACAGAGTGAAGTCTGTGTTATCAGAGGGACTGAGAAGTGTAGTGGGTTTCTTTTAAATAAAATGTGGTGTCTACCTTAAGCAAGGATGTGCCTTTAAACACCAAAGAATGAATTCTCTTCTTGAGTAAGACAACATAAATATCTTTGTAGCTATGAATAAAACTTACACTGATCTTACTATGTAATAACAATAATAAGAATAACAATAAAATAAATGTCCATTTGTCTTTTCTATCAGTGACCTTTAAGTCCTCTCATTCTGTTTCAGTACCAAAGAATGTTTGTAAATTTCATAACACTAACATGACTGGCATGATACCTGCCTACAAATCTAATGGCCAACGAGTGCCATCGCTGGATGCGTCATTGGATGCGGGACGTCCGGTTGGACTGTAAAAACCAAACACAACTCGACCCCACCATTTTTAAAACCGGGAACAGCTTCGCTACTGTTAAACAAGAACATGGCATCGCATTAGGGCTGTGCGGTTTACACAACGGTAGAAAATTTGGCCCACAGTAGAGATTTGCGCAGTACCGTCCTACCGTCAATGACATCATCGCACCTGCCTCTGAGTGAAAATGGCTGCAAGCACAGAGACAACGGAGAAGGAGGAGCTTTGTTTGGTTTGGCTTTAAAAAGTTGGATGTGGAGCAGACAAAAGTTATTTGCAAGATGTGTGGAGTAACTGCAGAAGAAAGACAAGAAGCAGCTGAACTCTCAAAGGTTTCATTGTTCTACAGAATTAGTGAGAATATATGTAAGTATTGTTGGTTGTCATATGCTCTACTCTGTGTGCTGCTGCACTGTTTGTGTTGAATATAACCATTTGTTTAACAAGTTAAAATGATCACAATGTTAATTTACGTTAGCCCATCTATGGCATTTTCCATTATGTGTTAGCATTAAGCTAGTGGACTTTGTGTAGGGCTAATACTGAAGGCAGTACTGAAGTGTTAACAGAGTGAAGTTACTTGTTTTATGTTTTCTACAATTACAGTTTTGTACAATTCATTTTCCTGAGGAAATATTCTTGACTTTTATGTTATTTAATATTTTAAAAAACAACTTTCTGCTTGAATGCTTTTAAAATTGGGCTATAGTAACCATTAAGAAACTGTTATGCTGTAATTTACATACCAACGTATACTGTGACCATCTATGGTTCAAATTATACCGCAACATAAATTTTAGGCCATATCGCCCACCCCTACATCGCATCTCTCTTCTTTTGCTCTGTGTGACAAAAAGCCACAGAACAAGCAACAAATACATGATCGCTTCGATGTCCTCCATTGTTTGTAATAGTAGTGTTGTTGTTCTTCTTCTTCTTCTTCCCGGTTTTGTGTGTCGCATGTAAATAATGTCATAGCAGTTCAGCAGTGCTGTATGACGACTCCGCCCACGCCGAGGAGGTACTATGAGGTACTCATTTGTAATGGTAAAGCACCAAAACTGGGCCGTACAGTACCGTGCTGTGCTGTACTGTTACTGTGTAGTGGAAAAGCACCATATATAATCTGATACCAGGACCAAAACCTAAAACATCAGGAAAACACAATACGACAGAGCATTACACTTTAAATAGTCATTTATTGAAATTTCCTAAATATTATTCTAATTAACTTCTTTATCAACTTAGTCACGACATCCCCCTTATCAATGATTAGTAATCAAAACCTTATTGTGTAAATAGTTTGTGAAAGGACCAATAGCACCAATACCTTAATTACCCAACCCTAAATACTAGCTAATCAGCAGTGATGACATTGGAAACTAAAATGAGGGGCTCTCATGGACTTCAGTTTCCTAGATATAAATAGATCTGATAGAAGGATTCTGATTTCAACAGCACTTTCAGGGATTCAGTGTCATTAGCTTCATTTCCACCCAAACCATAAGCAGACTTTAAGCACACAAATCTGATGGAAACATAATTCCATCACAATGCACAAGCCCAAACGTGACACTAGTCAGAGTAAAACTTAAAAATGGCAGGTTTACCTTCATTCTTGTCAGCATCCAGAAGGTTCTGGAACTCAGTGTGGAAGATCTCCAGGTGTTTCTCTATGAGGACCTGCTCACACTTCCTGGCCAGCTCGTCCTGGGTGGATTCATGGAGGTAAACCTGCACACGTCGCTGCTCCTCCAGCAGACGAGCCTCCGCCTGAGGAAAGCATGAAAACACATGACCGCTTCTTCCTTAAGGTCGTCAGCTTTACTCACAGTTTAGAGGTTACCCGGAGCACAGAGACTGAACAGCAGCAGAACAAGCATTCATCAGTGAGTGCAGCTGAAGTGGAGAGAGTGTCTACCTTCTTCATGTACTCTGTGACGGGGTTCTGCTGCAGAAACTCTGTGCTCTCCCTGGTGTAGAAGCGCTCTGTGTCGGTGAGGAACTGACACTCAAAGTACTCTTTGTACACGGACAGTGTGGGGCCTTTGGCGAAGGCGTCCTCCTCGTTCAGACCCAGCTCAACTGGAGGCAGGAGGGACATCAGGGCAGGTGTTAATGTGAGGTGAAGCACATGACGAATGCAGCACATTCAGTTACAGCTCATCATTAAACCTTTAAGTTAGTTGTATTAGATCCTGTATTTAGATTATTTCAGTGTGACTTTCAGATCATTCAGGACAGCACCAAGTCAAACCTGACATCAATGTCCTCTACTGACTGATAATGGAGGTATATTCATGATCACAGCGAGAGAAAGCAGAATTCAGAACTTACTGGCCTTAAACCTGAGGTTAACTTTAAACCTTGAGAAAAGATGAGGAATAGAGTGTTAAATAGTTGTTCTAGAGTTAAGATGGTTGGTTTGAGTGTGGTTAAGATGAACTATTGAAGTTTGTCCCTCAGCTCAGGGGTTCATTTAGTGGCCTTACATAAAACCTCATCATTGTCAGCGAGTGTCCTCAAAGTGGTCAACAAGACAATGGAAGCCAAACTAGACAGAGGACAAGAATGTTCTTCTCCTCTGAGAATATGGAGAGCTCCAAGCACATAATCCAACACAACACACTCTAACCCAGCCACAACAAATACACACAAGCAGAAGACATGGCAAGAAATGATAAGAAACAATGTGAAGAACCTAAATATGAAAACAGACAAAAGCTAATTCAATAAAACTGTTTTGCTAACAATGTATAGAAGTCTCTCAGGTAGAGTATTAATCATGGGCTGGCCTCCTCCTCTTTCACCAGAAATCCCCACTCTGAAGAAAATCGTTACTAAGGGTAAACACTTTAAGATCAAAGGCCTTTACAACTGAAGCAAATACTTATTATAACTGTATTATCTCCATTTTCGAGGAAATTTAAGAACAACCTTAGCCTACGAGGTTTTACGCAGCCTGGCCTAGGCCTGAGAGTTTTATTTCATTTATTCAATCGATCTGATTTCCAGTTCAAAAAAGTAATTTACTGCACTTGGAGGAGTGTTAGCTCGTTCAACCTTAACAGACCAATGCTAAAATAACTGTAATGCTTTATGAGTTTTCTGCCATGAACAGATGGTTGTGTCTCCATTTGACCTACCATAAGACTGGACCACACCGCTGATGAGTCTGGTGTTAATGGTCTCCCCATTCCTCTCTCTCTCGATCAGCTTCAGCACAGCGTTTGTTACCTGAAAAGCCAGATTTGTTTATCTTATGATAATTATTGGACAATAAAATAGATATAATAAATACAATAAAATCAGTCTACACTAAAATTGACCACAAACAAGATAGCACAGAATATTGATATTTGTCATTCCCAAAAAAAAAAAGATTAAACTCACCTGTTTGTTGAGGGGTCGGAATAAACACTCCCTCCAGGTCACTAGTGCCAGCTGGGAGGAAACAGCAATGAAGGACAGGAGAGAAGAAAGCTAGTTTAACAAAAGGTCACGAATTCAGGAGCCATTCTCCATTTGATCTGTGTGATCCATTCCTTCCCAAGTAAAAGTGAGTTTTAAATGACTTTTAAGGACAGGAAACCACTGAACAAACGCCTCATTCCATTCTCTTCAAACTTCAAAATTAATCTATCAGGTTTTGTAATGACTTTGGGTCCTGAAATGTTGAGCAGCTCTCAGTAACATACAATCAATGAGGAGAATAGGAGACTTATTTTGAAGTTCTTAGTTTGAAGATCACTATGATGGATGATATGATGTACAGATAACACACCCAGCTTTCCCAGAGGTCAGGCCTGTAATGGTAATTAGCTGATCCTTGTTCAAGTCAAAGATTTTAGCTCATCCATCCTCGAGGAAGGAAACAAACACAATCGTTGAACAGCAGCTGCAGTTGTGGGCTGTGACAAGTAGTCCCCAGCATGTTCATGCTTCCTATCATGAACACGTTTCACTATCTTCTAACAGCATGCTCAAGTATTCAGATGAGAAGCTAAAACTACCTGCTTCATGCTGAACACACCTTCAGTGGTCATTTAACCTCCACTGCTGGGCAGATATGACGTACCGAATATATCTCATAGATCCCCTTGCGCCCCTCGTCACACTCTCGTCTGACCCAGTGGCGGTTGAGGTAGGCACAGATCCCATTGAGGACCTTACTAGAGAAACGGTAATCCTCCCACTGCTGGGTATAAAACTTCAACACACACTCATCCATGAGATCCTCGCCATCCTGCAGTGGAAACCAGCAAGAAAGAACACAGAGGAGAATATTGGTCAAATGCAGAATGGTTGGTCTGAAAATGACAGATGAAAATGTTCCTTGTGACGAGGTCTTCAGGAGTGTGTGGGCTCACCTTGAGCAGGCTGGTTAGGTAGTTCTTCAGGAACTCTTTGAGTCGCTTGTAAAGCTCCAGGCCTACAAACTGAGCACCGCCTGGAGTGGTGGACTTTTTGGAGGGCTTGGCTGGAGGCACAGAGCCCCTGCCCTGGCTGGACTGGTGGACGCTGGTGCAATAGTTATATACATGTCTGAGGGAGTAGTTAAGGAACACAGAGACTACACATCACAGAGTACACCATGCTGGGACTAAACCCTGTGCAGACTGTAAAGCCCCTTGAGGCAAATTTGGGATTTGTCATATTGGGCTTTATAAATAAATATGACTTAACAGTGTTGACAAAAAGCTGAAATTAAACACTTTCTCCAAAATCTGGCTGTGAGAACAGAGGATCTATTTCAGGCTATTTCTAGGATTGTGGTGTTAGCCAGACAGAGATACAACAGGGGAAAACATGTTGGCATATCTTCATATCTAACTGTGATTTAAGGGTTTATTTTGACCCAACCAGAGTTGGTGGTTGTTGGAAAGACTAAGCAGGGTTTTGCTGAGTTCTACATTGTTTTAAAGGTGTGCTTTATGATGCTACGGCACCACACACACCTGCCGAGATATAGCAACAATCTGCGGCTGTCAGGCTGGCGATTATATCATATCTCACAATCCTAGCACCCACGGTCATTAAACAAAACATATAAACTAAAGTTAAGAGCTTGAGGCATCTCTCTGTTTGCATATGTTTGCGGCAAGGTTGAAAGAAGGTGGATAAAACCCTGAAGAGGAAATTTTGTTCAGTTGCCTCTTAGTGAAAGGTATGAATAAATTTCATATCTCTTTGGTAAACAGTGATGTAGTGTATAGATCTAGGGCTTTTATTGTGAAAGGTATGAATGGAAGGATGAAGCTGTAGTGCACTGCTGTTGACAATAAAGTTGTTGTTGGTTACTACTGAGGGTGTGTGTTACAGTCACAAGCTAGTCAACAGCCCTCAGCTACAGCAAGAAACATCAAAGTAAGCACTCCGTCGACACGGAGCACCATCGATAAATATCTTTTCTTATTAACTGTCAGGTATGATGCATGTTTTTTCCTCACCATCCCTACTCTACTCCATAAAAGCTGATTCTTTGTTTCATACAAAGCTTGGGACCAAAAGGCTCTGAGACGCAAATAAATCCTTCACAGATTGTAGTTTGTATATAGTTTCAATAAATGCTGTTGTTTCTGCCTGACAGGATAAGATTATAGTGCAGATTTTATGGACGAGTACATTCTGTACTTCAGGAAAATGATGACATCCTGTAGTACTGGACAGGTGCCTAGCAGGAAGCCAGGTTGTCAAACTATAAAATGTGCCCTCAGAGAAAATCATGTCTTTGTGTAGTTTGACATTCACATCATGCCACAGTCCACAAGTTCTTCCCTTTTTTCCATAAATAAGACCTCCTGAGATCAGTAGCTATGTGGATAGTACTATGGAGCAAAGCTTTATTTCCTGTTTTCAGGACTCTGGCCTGCTCATTACCTGAGTTAACAACTATAAACTAGGATGAGGTTTTCAAAAGAAGGAAGCCAGTGCTAGGAAGTGCTACTACTACTGCACACAGCAATGGGTGCTACGAGCTAAACTATATTATTGGGATAACACATTACTAGAAACACTCCGTTAATCTGTCAAAAAGAATGAATGGCATATTCATATTACTAGTTTTGTCTGTCCTACAGTCTAAATATAAAAAAATCATAATTCTGAGCGACTAACAGAAACCCAAACATGCAGCCAACATTGAGCTCTATAACATCACAGCTTCACCCTTCCCTGGTGTGTCAGGATACGTGTAGAGTTCCATGTAGCGGGACTTGGCCATGCTTTGCCGTGTGTACACCTGCTGGATGCCAGCCCGCAGGTCGTCCCATATCTGGTCCAGGCCTATCTGTTTCAGTCCGTGGGGGTTCTGGGTCCTGTTCGACGACATCGTAGAGTCCCTTGTGCTCTCCTCTCCCTACCCAACAATGCCCTCCCTTTCCTGCTCCGGTGGGCGCTCTAACCCCCGGCTCCTCTCCTCAGATGGTTTCTGTCCTGGCTCGCTCTGCTCTCAGAGTGCACCGTCCATCTGGCAGCGGCAGCAGCGCTTCGGGAAGCTCGGTCTTCAGTTGCAAGGCGGGATGCAGTCCCACTCTGCACACCTGGATGGCGCTGTATGCCACTCTTCCACCTAAAGGCTTTAGCACTCCTCACCAGATGACCTATAAAAGCAACACATGAAGAAAACAAAACACATTTTGATTACCAGGAGTTAAAAGAACATCAACAGAATACTGTTACGGGTTAGCCAGGTCAGTTCCAAGATCTTACCTGCTGACCCCTGGCTCTGATCCCTGCTGACCAATGCTGACCAGTGCTGACCAGACCCTGACGTCACTCAGCTAATAACAGATTAGTCCACTTCAACGCCTTCCTCGTTTTCCTCGAACAGCCCAGTCAAGACGGACCCAGTCTCAATTGTCCACGACATTCCTTTTACATACTATGAGCCAATTTTACATTAGCATTTGTCCAGGAGCCTCAACCAGAACTAGGAGTGCATGGATTTAATCATTGTCAAAAGACACTTTGACATTGATCAGTAACTGGGAGAGGGGGTTTACACTTGCACTGCTCTTACAGTCTAATTCTGCTTTGCTTGTTTCACAAAACTCTCTTTTCTTTTTAACAAGAAATAAAAACAATAGTTCGTGACTATGAGTGAATATAAGGTCAGATCATGACCATGACAACACTATCATAAAAACTAAATGCAGCTAGATTAGCAGCACTGACAGTGCAAAGAGGCCACATCATTAATGCTAATTAACAGACCTGAAGCTGTAATTTCATCCCCTCAGTCAAGGGAAAAGGTAAATGAACACCAGTGTTTGCAGCTTCAGTAAAGCCACACAGACCGATTGACAACTGAAAACCATGAGAGAAAAGCCTGAAAGACTTTTCACACCATGCTTATTCTGCACACATTATTTGAGCAAACTATGCCATTAAAGTCAGCCACATTGAACTTTTGCATGTTTTATTGATTTGCTATCTGCTATTCTTCCTGTCATGTGACACGTGTTATGACGACGCTGCAATCAGACATAATTTGTAAATGCTACCACAACACAACTAAATGTTTTTTTCTTGTTTAAGGCAACAGTGAAAGTTTTGGTGGCTCAACAGGAAGAAATCTTGTAATAAAACTAATAATACACACATTCATAGTCAAGTGATATTGTGTACAGAACATGTAGGTACCAAACAAACTTGATTCACATAGGCCTGTCACGATAACAAATTTTGCTGGATGATATACTGTCCCACAACTTATTGCTGATAAACAATATTATTGTCAGCATTATTCTGAGGTTCTTTTTCTCTCTATGAGGCCCATACTTTCGCTCACTTATATTTTACTAAAATACATTTCCTTATGACTGTATACAACACTACGCTTCTTTTTTTTCCCCCCCAGAATGCTGTATTTATTGTTATTTGATCAATAGCAGTCACACCCTCCATGCCACGCCTGAACAGGTGAGTCAACTGTTTTAAATAAATCAGACACTACGTTACTCAATAGACGCTCTTCTTAATTTTAGCACCAGCTGTAAATCACTGCCACTCCAAAACTAATCAAACAGTCGTACCAATAAAGTCACAGTCATCACAGACGGCACCAGACTCCACGTCACCAGCTAGACTCTTTTTAGATTTAGATTTTTAATGCGGGTCAATGTGAAAAATACATGCGGAGCAGTGTTTTGTGTGTTTTGTGGAGTCTGTGTGGTCGTAAAATGTGAGTTTTGCACGCACAGACCTCGGCGTAGTCTGCTCCACCTCCATTTTCCCCGAGTATGAATTGGTCTTAATGTCGGATCCTGGTATTTAAGATTATAATCGGGACTGGGGCATTTAGCTTTAAAATCATCTCTTGCCTTACTCCCACTAGTTTTCTCCTCGTTACCTGGTTCTCTACTCCTCACCAGCTCACCTGCTACAGGTGCTCTCTGTGTGTCTGCTGGCAGCCCTTCCTCCTCCCAGCGAAACAAAGAGAATTTATGACTGACAGGAGGTCTCACTCTGTTCAGTCTGCTGTGGAACCAATGCCCCCAGGTGTTGAGAAAAATGCACAGAGTGAACCCTCTTCTTATGTAGCCTCTTTAGGAGAGAGAAACGAGGAAAACAAACACTCTTGCGCATGGCGATACACTGAGGCCGGCAAAATGACTGACTTTGTTTTCATTTATCGTGCGATTAATCATTTTATTGAACATCATGACAGGCCTAGTTTAGAAGAGTCATGAAAAAGAGAAAACCCGGAGGCGTCACTGTGCAAACGCAGCCTAAAAGTAGCCAAGACACTGAAGGGAGGGTGTATGGGTATAAACTGCTGTGTACATGTAGGTAGCACTGGCAGCACTGCTATATTTAGAAGGACCAGACATGCAGCACTGCCAATTCACAGCTATTAGGGCCAGAGACTCAGGACATGATCCAAGTGCAGTAGACTGTTAGTGGAGGGGGGGAAGCAGGGTGACCTGCTCTGTTTACTTCCTGCCCCCGTTGACGCCGGACAATAACTGCACACTTGACGTCTGAGCAGCTTCAGTGGCATGGCACCTATGAGCACAGTGCTTATGTCTATCATGAATGCATTTCAAAACAATTTTCATTAACAATAAATCAATGATAAACAGTCTGTAACACAAAGATATTAAAATCATAAATAATATATAACATATATACATTAATATGAGACAAAAAGTGGAAACTTGACAGACTAACCTACTGTCAAAAAATGTTATCAATCGACCGATCGACAACTGGCAGACCATCGTCACTGCTAAACTCTACTATCACAACAGCAGGTGGATGTGACAGAAACTATTTTACATGATTTAGGTTAAACGAAGCTTAATTTTCAATTCATGTGAAGATCTTCAGGACACATTTAAGGTTGCAAATAACAATTAGTCAGTAACATGTCAGAAAATACAGCTTATCAAGTCTTCAGTTACAAAGATGACCTATTTCACTTCCCTACTATAAGCAACCTTAGCACCAGTATGGCTGGGTATCGAACTCCAATACTTTTGTGGCACCGACCGAAAAGCTCCGATACCCAAGCGTAAAGTCCAATACCTAAGTGTCAGTGAGCCATGCTCTCACATGTCTCTATGGACAGGGGGACAAACATCACCGGTGAAACACAGTATTGATGTCATTGCAGCATATGTTTTGAGTCATGGTGCGTTCCATGTCTGAATTTCCAAACTCCAAGTCAGAATTTAAATCAGAACCCCCGTGAAGTCAGATCTCCAAATCAGGAAGTCAGATTAAACTCACCAACCTGATATAGGTTTCATGCTACTGACGTTAACAGAAGCTACATGTTTGTTTTGTACGTCTGTAAGGCTGGAAGTGCTGGGAGCACTAAACTTTGAGGTTATGATGATCTAAGCTCCAAGTTCTGACTTCCAGTGAACACATCATAAGGCAAACTCTCACTCCCCAGGGTCCTAAAGAGGATTTTGAACGACCCATCTTGAACCATGGACCACATCTTGTTGACCATGCCTTGCTGGTGTGACTTTTTTTGTTCTGTCATCACCATTCCTACATCTGCAACTAATGTGTTTATAAATCATTTCCAAAAGCACAAACTAGATCTGGTCTCTTTACTTTAGGGCTTCGTTAATGGCATCAGGTTGATGCATTCAACTTCAAAATGTACACTTTTATACACTAAATGACTTGAATGAGTAACTTAAATTTAGCTTGTGGGTGTTTTCAATCAATTTAGTTTCAGCTGTAGACATACAGTAGATATTATCTCAATGCCTCTTCCTGTTTTCCAGTGATATAAATATCTATTTTCTGGCATTGACAACAAAAATGTTCAATTCAGACACTGCAGTGCATTTTCTACTTCTTTCAGAGATGCTATGAGCAGGATGATAAAGAGAAGCACTGAAGCAGAGATCAGGAATGGGACTCGACCTTCATCAGTCAGGAAAGTCTGTCGTCCTCTGCACGCCCAACCTCCGTCGCTAGCATCACCATCCCCACCCCCACAGACTGACCACAGCACTGCAACCATACAAAAAGGTTACATGTCTGCTTCACCTGCTTCAGCAGTCACAATCAGAGAGCTGACACTTTTTGACCAAAGCTAGAATCATAAATACAATGGTTCTTTGTGACATGCAACTCTAAAATTGGAGTCATTTCATGTTCATCCAGCAGGTTTAAGCAGTGTAAGAAATTTCCAGCTCTGCTTTAGATTTCCTGTATTCACCTTCATGATGCAAACTTCCAAAACAGCATAAAAACAGATTCCATGTTTCTGTTTTCATACCATAAATTATGATAAGACATGGGTCTTGATTGAGCTAACTTTTCAACATAAACAAGATTATTCTAAAACCTGGGGGAAAAGTTTTCCCGCCATTTCCAGCAATGTCCAACTACCAATCCCCATCAATCTCAGGTATAAATCATGTCCTACAGCAAACATTCAGGACCAGGATACTGATGGATGCTGAGCCAGGCCTGTCGGCAGCAAGCCCACACAGCTCCAGACTCTAGACCTGCTTCAGCCTCCGCTCCTCTTCATCACATCCTCCCTGAACTCCGAAAAGGCAGCCCTGCCTACCTGAGGTGCTCCGGCAGTTGCCATGGCAACTGCGGCAGACAATACCTCAGAGTAGCCGTTCAACTACAGGAGGTAGAGCGTCTCTCATGCTTCTATTCACTGGTAGAGAAGAAAGGTGTCCTTCACAGCAGGTCTGGGATCAGATTTCAGATTCCCACACCCAAAAGTATTAGATATGCATGTCTTTAGTATCTGACCTACAATCAGTTCCACAGCTATGTGACCAGGAGTGACAGGATGCTGACACAGCTTGGTGAGCAACATCAGCTTCTAGAAAGTTTGTTGTGAAACAGGAATCCTGTGCTGGGTCGTCAACAGCGGCACCACGGCCGACACGCTCCTCCTTCACACGAGGCAGGAAGGCAGTAAAGTTCAAAAAGTCTTAATGCGTTTCAGTGAACAACTGCTCTACATGTGGCTGTCAACAAATACTGCTAACAGACCGATCCTGAGCCTGGTCACATTTACAAAACATCTTTTATAGTAGGCGCCAAATTATGTTGACATTAATTAAAAATTTGTTGTTATAATATATAAATCTATTTTCAACATCAAAAAAAATAGATTTCAACATTCCAGAAAATTTTAAATCTGGTAAGAAGTTATTTGTACTGGTACTTGGTGTAATTTTAAGTATCAGTAGTGGGATGGAAAAATTGGATTGGTGTCTGTAAGTGCAATTATTTCCATTTCAACCATGTATATAATCAGATCAGAAAAATCATTAAAACAGGTACAGTATGTGACAAAAATGTCAAGCAACACTATCAAGACAGTGTCACTGCTGTCCACAGTGACAAAATGACTTAAAACACCCAGCAGATTTTCATATTAGTATCTCTATGGGATTTACCTGCCAGCCAGACCTCACCTGTGTTCAGCTGCTTCCTACTCTTCCACGCTGCCTGAATAAGTCTCCACTACCCTGGTAGTGCAGTCACTGCTGCCACAGCTCAGGATCCAGAGTGTGTCTGAACGGGAAGGATGCAGGGAGTGGTGGTGGAGAGAGACAGAGAGGAAGAGTGCCACTCGTGGGGAAAAAAAAAAAGCTCTGCCTGGTAAATCTGATTACCCTGGTCACCGTGTGTCCTGGTCAGACTTGACAGCCTAATACCCTACATTTACAACACAAACAATAACAAAGCAATACACATCTGTAGTTTGCTGATGAAAACATCACCTGTGAGGAGCAATGCAGCTTCACGTGAATCACAGTGAAGGACACTTTCTGAGCACTGACATGCCTGCAAGGTGTGCATACACAAACAGACCGATCATGGGAAAACATTTCATTAGTATAAGCGGCTTTTGATTTCTGTTGCTCTGCATTCAGACGAGCAGCCAAGCAAAGAATCTCAGTCATTTTGGATTGATGTTACAGTTGCTTCATGGCACCTCGTATGTATTAAGCAGCAGACAGACCTGGACCAAGTAAAGAAGACTACCATGACTTTATGTTTTCGGAAGCAAAGTGATTACACTGCATGTTTGGAATGCAGTATCAACACGCACATCATTTCAGCATGTTTACATATTGCTGATTTGCCAATAGTGCTGCCTTGGAAGGAGTGCTAGTCACGTTACTCTGCCAAATACTGATGCATGCCAGAATCGGTTTGAGCAGAGAAGGGATCTGTCTACTCAACTTGGCACGTGGTGCCTGAGCTGCTGGGAAAGGGCTGGTCAGGTGCAACATGTGCTCCATGTGGTCTAAACATAACTGACTAAATTCACCAGATAGTACAGTTAGAATTTTGTATTATTTTACGCTATAAAAGGTTGACTGGACAAATAACAAATCCAATAGCCCAATATACGATAAAGCAGACATAAGTCAGGGCATAAGGCACTGAATAAATACATACAAGAATGTACTATGTGTGGCTAGTTTATCATTGCATATAAACCAAATTATCACCCAACAGCAAATCTTATCTTAGACTATTTTATACCAGGGCAGCCCCAAACACCATATTTTGGGCTCTGCAGGTTCTGCAGCAGTCAATAAACTCAACCCACAACACATTCAGTGCTCCATTACTCAGCCGATCTTCATCAGCATCAGCATTTTTGCCCTCCTGTTTCTTCTCCAGAATCTCCTCATCCACATACGTGCACCACTATGGACGTACCTCAAAGTCATGTTTGTGGACTGTCGCTCCCCATAGTGGTGTTTTGAGGTCTTTCAATTATATTTAAGGAGTTTTTTTTAATGTTCTGGATTCTTCAATATGGTTGTTTGTAATAATATTTGTCAATTAAATAAAATCATTTGTGTCTGAAATCCTGAGGAATTTAAAAATATATTAACAAACAACGTGAAAGTTAAGCATCACACTGGTCACCTGAACATAGTCAAAGCCAAAACCAAAGGGATTTTTCCATTGGTTTTGGATTACTGCACAAAAAAGGCTCTGCTTTTAACAACAGTTTATGATATCTGCACATCATACATTTTCATGCCTTGTTTTTGTCAACACAGCAGAAAGGTTTTCCTTATATTAAAAAAAAAAAAAGCAAGTCCAGAGACAAATTCATATACTGGCATATTTTACTGTACCACTCCACTGACTTAGTGGTTACATTTTTAACACATTCACAGATTTTAGAAGTCTCAGATAAAAATGGAGTAGCAGGAAGAAATGAAGACAAGAAACAGGTGGGGGGGGGAAAAAAATATCATTTGGCATGATAACATTAAGCAGTCTCTTCTAGAGGTTATCAACTGCCATTTTCAAGACACAAAGCTTGAATATTCGTAAGTGGTGTACTAGATCATGAAAATAACATACTATTCTGATGCAACCTTCAGCTAAAATAGGTGTGAGAAATGAAAAGTTTTGAGGCACTAATTTTCCTCAAATATCCAGCATTACAGTAGAAACAGAGTAATAATATTGGGCAACACCAGCTGTTAAAAAGCGTACCACTCTAGTATCATTTTATTACCACAATTTGACTGTAAAATGACGTGTAATATTCTTTCCACTTGTAAACTGTCATTTAGGCTGACACAAGTCACGCTAGAAATATAATAAAAAAGGAAGTTTTTAGGAGGGGTTTCTGAAAACTTGCACTTTGTCTGTGGCCAGTGTTAGCACAAAGTCTCCTAAAACAAACTCCAGGATTAAATACTTGACAAAAATAGTTCATAAAACTTGTTGAACAAGAAAAAGACAATTTCCTCTAAGAGATTAAAGATATGCTGCATTCATGTTGTACTCAGTCAAAATTTACAAGTTCCGAGTTGTAAATTTCAACTGAAATGCCACTCGAAGATGGATTTCCGACTTGTAAAGTCACACAAACCTCACCAACCCTGACTTGACCACAAGGTCATAATCCAAGATGGCAGCGCCCTGGATTAGTGCTGTGTAGCGTTTTACGTTACAGCCTACAGTAGAGTCAAACATTTTTCCCACACATAATTACACAGGAGAACAAACACACACCCTCTGTGTCTTCTTTGTGTCTATCAATTGTGTTTGAGGACCTCATATTGCTGCATTAGCTTTCTGCATTCAGGTAGAGCAACCAGGACAAACTTCATTAGAGGCGTCCATCTTGGTTTTTCCAACTTGTTTACCCGAACACCGTAAACTCTGGTGCGACATCATTCCGACTCCCAACTTCCGATGCAACACAAACGCAGCAATAGCATTACTTTCACTGTCAAACTAAAGAACCAGCTACAAACCAACAGGGGGGTCCTGATCCTCCAACATCTCCAGGCCTAGAAATGACTCATTCAGGTACTATTGTGAGTGTGGGACCTATGTGCCAAGACAATCGCATCTTCCATAAATGCATATTCATATAAGCCAAAGTTGATATTAAAATATTAGATATTTATTTCACGAGTTACTTGCAGCACAAGCAAAACGAAATGTGATAGCTATGAAGTAGTGTGTCTCAGTCCTGGCAAATGGAGGGAACATTACTGAAAACATCTGATATAAAAAAAAAAAGCACAAGATACAACATGATTTAATGCAAGTGAAAGATTTCTACATTTAGTCAACTTTCCATGACTGTTCCATCACTGTTAAGCATTTACAAGCTTCCCTTACAAAAATATCTATGGATTTAAAAACAACAACAAGGTATGCCAACTGTGTTTCCCTTCCCTTTATAACTGGAAGAAGAAATATATGGTCAATAACCAACAACATTTCCCACCAGCAGTGGGGTCCTGATCATCTAGAGTCAGAAACGTGTTCCCTTTCTTTCTTCCTCCATCCATACCATCTACAGGCCATGAGAGCGGTAAAGACCAGGTATTTTCCAGGTATTCCAGGCTTGTATGAGCTCTGTGTCAGGTTAAAATCACTACCCGTCTCTCCACAGCTCAAAGGGCCGTTCAGTTTAGTTTAATGGTCAGCTGTAGCAGCGTCAGCTAAATTACAGCTCAGTGAATATGATGAAGCGGTACACTGGGCGCTCTTCAAGATATTTATTGAGATTATCCAACGCTAAGCTGCGAATGGAGTCAAATACTGCTACGCAACACTGCCAGTTATCATTAGCTTCTTAGGCTATATTAGCTTGTTAGCTTGGTTGCCTGGCGCTGGGTGGACTAGCTCCAACTCAAAATACAATATATATCTAGGCCATATTTTTTATTCAATTGGATACATGTCTAGCGTTTGAAGTATTACTGAAATAAATGTTGCCATGACCGAGCCAACTGCAGTGGTCGGGTAACACCAACTGTCTGTGTTGTTGGTGTAAAATGGCAGCCTAGCTTCTCGGGCTGCTCAGTAATGAGTCAGGAAAACAGTTCGCTAACGTTTAGCATTAGCCAGCTAGCTAGCTCTTGGCTAGATTGATTGTCATGAAGAAAGAGAGCCACCGGCTGACGATCACAACTCTAATGTGTCTTCTTACCATTTTAGGGCCGTCGCTGTTACTGTGGATTCGTTGTACGTGTGGATTTTCGGACCCAAAAGCTACCTGCTCCGCCGCTTTTCGCTTCTCTGTGTGTATTTGCTGCCCGTTGCTAACTGCGACCGCTCTGCCTCGTTCGCACAAAGATCAGCTCAGTAGCCACCAAATCATGCTGCTGTTGTGTCATTGGCGAACGATTCGGTCGAAAGAACGAATCTTTTGAGTGAACGAACTGAACTGAATCACTTCCTGAACTGATTATTTCCTTTCTCAGGTCACTTGAGCTCAGTCTCCGTGGTGGCCGGGAGTTGAACTGCCTCGTTCATTCGTTCATGACTCGTGAATCTTGGAGGCAAATGGAGGGAACATTACTGAAAACATCTGATATAAAAAAAAAGCACAAGATACAACATGATTTAATGCAAGTGAAAGATTTCTACATTTAGTCAACTTTCAATCTTCGATGAACGACCCAGCCAACTAGGGGATTGGAGGGGCGACTCACTGAACGAACAAGTGATACTACCAGGAAGCTGCAGTGATCCGTTAACTGACTGAACGGGTGAACGAACGAGTGATTCTAGAATATTTTGAACGAATCATTTTAATGAACAATTCGTGAGGATTCAGTTCAGTCAAAAGAATTGTTTTGCTCATCACTAGCTGCCTTCAGGTGCCGTTGGAAATCTGAAGTTACAACAAAAAGTGCACACGCATAAGCAAATAAGTTATAAACCGGGTCAGTGCAAGTGGAAATGGAAGCACCTTGATATACACAATATATTGATATATTCTGTTGTATATGAGGACTATTATTATTGTCTATTTTACATACACTACTGGGCAAAAGTTTCAGAACGCCCCAATTTTTCCATTTTATATTGTAAATCATGCAGTTTAAGTTCTCATTGTACACTAAATGAACGCATGGAGGAAATAAACACTTGAAGTTAAAAAGAAATTATGATATCAATTTATAAACCAAAATATATTCTGAACGTTTGGCTCATTTAAGTAGCCATCTTTGGCAGATATAACAGCTGAACCCGACAGAGTTAAAATCTGGTCACTGTGCTGGCCACTCCATTTTTTCAAGCTTACATCTTGTTCTTTTTTCCTAAAGCAATTCTGGCAGAGTTTGGGCTTATGTTTTGGGTCATTAACTAGCTACACTATATTGCCAAAAGTATTTGCTCACCTGCCTTGACTCGTATATGAACTTAAGTGACATCCCATTCCTAATCCATAGGGTTCAATATGACGTCGGTCCACCCTTTGCAGCTATAACAGCTTCAACTCTTCTGGGAAGGCTGTCCACAAGGTTTAGGAGTGTGTTTATGGGAATTTTTGACCATTCTTCCAGAAGTGTATTTGTGAGGTCACACACTGATGTTGGATGAGAAGGCCTGGCTCTCAGTCTCTGCTCTAATTCATCCCAAAGGTGTTCTATCGGGTTGAGGTCAGGACTCTGTGCAGGCCAGTCAAGTTCATCCACACCAGACTCTGTCATCCATGTCTTTATGGACCTTGCTTTGTGCACTGGTGCACAGTCATGTTGAAAGAGGAAGGGGTCAGCTCCAAACTGTTCCCACAAAGTTGGGAGCATGGAATTGTCCAAAATGTCTTGGTATGCTGAAGCATTCAGAGTTCCTTTCACTGGAACTAAGGGGCCAAGCCCAGCTCCTGAAAAACAACCCCACACCATAATCCCCCCTCCACCAAACTTTACACTTGGCACAATGCAGTCTGACAAGTATCGTTCTCCTGGCAACCACCAAACCCAGACTCATCCATCAGATTGCCAGATGGAGAAGTGTGATTCATCACTCCAGATAACACGTCTCCACTGCTCTAGAGTCCAGTGGTGGCGTGCTTCACACCACTGCATCTGACGCTTTGCATTGCACTTGGTGATGTATGGTTTGGATGCAGCTGCTCGGCCATGGAAACCCATTCCATGAAGCTCTCTGTGCACTGTTCTTGAGCTAATCTGAAGGCCACATGAAGTTTGGAGGTCTGTAGTGATTGACTCTGCAGAAAGTTGGCGACCTCTTCGCTCTATGCGCCTCAGCATCCACTGACCCCGCTCCATCAGTTTACCTGGTCTACCATTTTGTGGATGAGCTGCTGTCCTTCCCAAACACTTCCACGTTCTTATAATACAGCTGACAGTTGACTGTGGAATATTTAGGAGCGAGGAAATTTCACGACTGGATTTGTTGCACAGGTGGCATCCTATCACAGGATCATGCTTCGCCAAATCAACGGCATACAAAAATTCTGTGTGATGAACTGTAGATTTAACATTTTAATAAATCAGTCCATAGCACCTTCTTCCAACTGCAACTTGAATTGTGAAACCTGTATTCCTGTCAAGAATTATTTATTATATTATTTTCCCAGCAACCCAAAAATCAGAGTATGACAGGTAACACGTTTTATCCCTCTTCTGAATATTATCCTATTTCCAAGTATCCTCTTTATTGTTAAGAACAACAATTGACACAGCACAGCACTGTTTTTCCACGTCATGTTTTTTTTAAACATACTATACTACGATATTTTTGTTCAAATTTCATGACATTTTCTAATATTCCCTTTTACAACTTTTTTTTTTTTAATTTTGACACTGTGTTCAGAATCAGGAAATATGATGTCTTGATGCCTTTCTTCAACAATCTATTTTTTTGGGGCCTTTTTTGTTTTGGTTTTTGTTTTGATGTACTATGACTTTTTTTTAATGAAATGCATTTTTGCAACATTTTTTTAACAATCTGACAACATGACTGTATTCAGGATTAATACTCGCTCACTCAAATTTATCCCTAAATTTAATCATCCGGAAGGGTTTTCATAAATCTACGCTGGAGGAAGTGATGTTTCCTGTTTGTTTACCAGTCATTTATTTGGATGTATTAATTTATTTTTTTAAAGTTATATTATGACAGGAGGCCCTCTGGTCCTGAAGCAAGTCTCCTCGTCTTAACATGCTGGGTCTTCATCCTGCAGCCAGCTCCTCTGAAGTCCCTGAAGGTAGAAAAAAGTCATTTTAATGAGTGAATACCCTCTGAATATCCAGCATCATTCTGGAAAATACAACTCCTACTGTGTGTTTTTGATGTTTTGGCTATCCACGTCCAGGCACGTCCAGCTGGGACGAGACCACAGGGAAGATCCAGGATATACACTGGACTGGGAATGCCTCAGGACCCCCCATTCAGAGCTGGTGGATGTGATCCAGGAAAGAGAAGTGCTGGGTTCTCTGCTGGAGCTGCTGCCCCCCAAGATATGGATACGGCATCCGTGGTGTCAGCTTCCACCAGGGCATTTCTCTTTATTTCTATGAGGTATGTTGTGCTAAACAACCTTAATAGTCATGCTTTTCTGTGATGATCCTGGAATAATCATGAGTCATGACTTGTGTGTCAGAGTCTAAAACTGATTTAAAATTTCTCCTTTCTAGACGAACTGACTCAGCTCTTTCATGATTCACATGAGGCCTTGGGATGCCGACGTTACACTGAATGTTTGATCACACATTTTTTACAAGAGAACTGACCCTAGTAATAAAAGTACTTTTATTTTCAGTTCATACAAAGGCATGAAGGATAAAACAGGAACATAAATACAGGGCAGCAGGTGACTACAGTTAGAAATGTTTGAATGGTGGACAGTTTGTGTGCTGATTCCAATATCTTTAGACTCTGTGACTTTAAATATTATTTCCATAATCCAAACAAAAGCTGCGGCGTATATCCCACAAAATGATTGTGTTGTGTAAATGTTCAGCCAAATCAAAATGATTATTTTGTCCTTTTATTCAGTCTTTTTATAGTTTGTCTTTTTACCACTTCTTTAGATCTCTAGAGTAAATACTCCCAAATCTTGGATAGAGGTGAAAATAAAATGTCTCTAGTATTATTAAAATATCTCAAAAAGGTAACACTCTATAATAACCATAACTTATAAGTGGTAAATTGATAGTTAATTAAACTTGGCTAATAGTTAATTTACTGTCAACACACAGTGTGATATAATGTCTCATACTGTTAACTAGTACTTTTTGTCATATATGCAGGTACATGCCTACATTTGGGGTTCAGTGTCTCCTTCAAGGACACAACAGCTTGTCGTCAGTAGGAGTCGGGATCAGTCTGGTCCATGCAGAGATCGAACCTGCGACCTTGATGTTAAAACACCACGGTCTGACCACTGAGCCATCGTGATTTTTTTTTTTTATGTATATTAATATATTTAAGGAAAACCTGAATACCAGGAGAAAACCCTATCATTTAATCAATAGATCAAATCTATCAATTTGAAGCCATCCTTGCGAGCACGGCGGCACATATTACTATTCCTTCTGGGGGAGCCCCCAAGATTCTGAGCATTCATGAATGCTTGTCGTAGGTCCAAAAGCACACATAAATGATGAAAAATGATGAAAAAACACATAAAAACACCCCTAAAACCTTTACACTGAGTGTGTATTGGCTCGCAACGCGTTTTATTAGTATCTAGAATCTGAGTTGGTTTTTTTTTCTTCTTCTTAAAGACGCATCTTCGGCAATTTATGCGGCCCGAACCGTAAAGTGCACCCAGGCATGACATATATCAAAACATGCGTCTCGATCACGCCACAGCTGCTATTACTTTTCTCCATCAAAACCATTACCATGGCGATACTAGACCCCAAAAACCGGCGAAAATTATTTAAAATTAACATTCATTAATTAATTAGTATTAAAATTAATACTGATTTTAAAATTAGTATTTTAAAATGCTCGGTTGTAGCAATATGTGTCTTATGTCTGTGAGATTTCTACTTTTTGCTCCACAGCCTTAATTAGTACCCCACCTCCCAAAATTCTCTCCATAGGGTCCAATGTTAATTTTCAGAGAAAAAGGCGTGAGAAAGCAGAAAAACCTCTTGTGTCGTATCATCATGAAAATTGATCCACAGGTCAAGGCTTGCGTCCTCTGCAATCTGATGCGGGCCACGCCCCTGGGTGGGGCCACATGGCTCTACAGCGCCACCCTTTATGTTTACATGTACTGATACCACATAGTTGACTCCATCAACTTCAGTCCACTTCTAAAATGTCCAGAACAAGTTGGTGAAGCTCCACAACGAACATGTGAGACTATGAGTAACGGTGTTCGTGTGGCGGCGCCGCGTCTTCCGATTTTTCGCCAAGAAAATACGTTTGGCTTTTTGATGGCTTTCTTAAAGTCGTATCATCATGAAATTTGATACACAGGTCAAGGGTGACGACCTCTAACATCTGATGGGAGCCATGTCCATGAGCGGTCAAAATGCTCCATAGCGCCCCCTTGAAACTTTCAAAAACCCTCCCCATAGAGGTTTTTATGGAGCTGTAGGATGAAAATCTGTACACATGTGCAAGTTGACCAGATGCACAAATAAGTTTCTTGCACCAATTGTCTATTCCAAACAGGAAGTCAGCCATTTTGTTTCCACTCATCATTTTGGTGCCTCCAAATACCTTTGGCTTTTTGATGGCTTTAATAAACTCATATCATCATGAAACTTCATACACAGGTTGACTTCTAACCTTTGATGCAGGCCACGCCTACAGGCGGGGCAAATTGGCTCCATAGCGCCCCCTTAAATTGTTGAAAAATTTCCATAGGGAATGTTGATGACTTTGTTGTACCTGAACAAAAATCAGTACAGATGTTAAGCATACCCAGAGGAAAAAAAATGTCTCTTGACACGAAGCTGAAATTCCAACAGGAAGTCGGCCATTTTTAATTTTTGTTTTTCTGATGAAAACGAACTCATCCTAGGGATTTTGTCCGATCGACTTGAAATTTGGTACACTTCATCTCCAGACCTAGCTGAGCAAAAGTTGTGCTCTGCACATAATTAGGTTAAAGGGCGTGGCTGCTAGGGCTCGAGAAACTTTGGCGAATTTGCCAAAAATTCGAACGACTCTCATGTTCACATACTCTATCCTAGCAGCTTTAAATTTTCTGAGCATGACGGGGAATCAGACATGATGCTAGCAGCAGCACTTAGGAGAAACTAACAGCTCCTTTCTTCTCTGCATGCTGTAGGTTCAGGACCTGGAGTTTGCCCAGATTGAATCGAAAGTCATTCAGGGGCTGAAAGTTAGAAATGAATGTCTGAAGAAAATGCATGAGGTAGGAGAAGAAAGTCTGTCTTTCAGAAAAAAAACAGTCTTAATGTCTATTTCAATGGTTATTGATGCTTTTCCAATGTTGGGTGATGTCTGCTGAAGAAGCTGAGGGGATTTTGGATGAAACCCAAGATGCCATCGAGTACTGAAGGGATTTCAAACACACAGGACCGTTTTCTGATCTACAATATGAAACAGTTTATCGTTGTTTACTGAGAGCTCCTTGTGTCTCTGTAGCGAATAGATGAGATGCTGCAGGATCTTTGTCTCAAGAAGATGAAGATGCTGTTCTGGCTGAGCTGGAGACTGTAACTCAGGTCGGACTCATCCCCATGACTGTGTTTACGCTTTATGAGGTTTGATTTTTATTGGAACTGTGTGTTTAAAAATGTTGAAGCGTCGTTAGAGGCTTAGAGGAGCAGCGTTACCCTTCCATGTGTTCAGTCTGCTCTGTTTCTGTCTCAGGGAGACACCGAGCTCCCAGAAGTCCCAGCGGCCACTGAGGAGAAACCAGGTCTGTTCTCTTGCACCCTTTTTGTTTTCTCTGACTGTTGCTTTGATACCAAACAGCCTCTTTGTGTTGTCCTGATCTTAATCCAGCGGTGTAATGTGATCAGTGTGCATTCTGTCATGTTTAATAAACCTCATCGGCTGTCTGCCTCAACATCCTGTATGAAAACACCTGAACTAGAATCTCAGTTTTGTGTCAGCAGAGGTTCTTTTAAACAGGAATGTAATTAAATTGCATGTTTAAAAGCAGAAGAAAGCTTTACAACTTATTTAAAACACACTGGAACTGGAGTAGCATTAATTAGCTGCTCCCTAGCTCCTCTGCAGTTTCTCCAGTTGCTGTAATTTTCTTCCAGTTGTTGATTCTCCACCCTGCTTCCTTTAGTAAATGTGTTTCTGTCTCAGTGATGGATCGTCCCAGGAAGAAGCCAGAGCAAGAGATGCTGGCTGTGTAGAAATATGACTGACCTCCCATCAGCTGGATATCTCCCACAACAAGCATCACAAACAGCAGCTGGAGGAGTCTCTCACCTTCAGAGGCCTGTGATGAGCAGCCTCTCAGATACCGACCTTCCTCCATAACAACATCAGCGGTCTGTCGACTCGTGAACGCAGCACGATGGCTTCACTGGACCATGAAGACCCGTGAGGTTAGATTATTGTGCCTTTGTTCCCTTAGTAAACCTTTTTACACGCTGTGACCTAACTTAAATGCATGATAGTCACTGTAATTCATCATTTGTGTGCGGACTCGCACCAGGGAGAGTTACAACAATAACAAACCCTGGTTCACAGCTAAACTCAGATGGCTTGGATTGCAGAAGGAGGAGGTGTTTAAGAGTGGGGACAAGAAGAGGAGCTGTAATGCCTGATTAGTGGCCAAATGAACGCTCACCCAGAGGAGGCTGTGATCGTGGCTGGGGACTTTAACCATGTGGAACTAAAAGCTGTCCTCCCGAAATTCCACAAATTCAGAAACTTTCCGACCAGAGACTGCAATATACTGGACCAGGTCTACTGTAAGATCCCAGCAGCATAGAAGGCTGCAGCAGCTCCTCACCTTGGTATGTCAGACCATATCTCTGTGGAGCTGATCCCTGCCTTCAGACCTCTGATCTGCAGGACCAAACCCACCACCAGAACCACCAACGTCTTCTTTTTACAGGTGAAACTGAGACTTTCTTACTACGACCACTATTAAGCTGTTTGAAGCTGTTCTCCTGTGAGCTGCCTATCACACAAGCTGTTGACCCAGGGTTTTCAGTTTCTGAATGCCTTTTGATAGTGAAGGAAACTGACATCTTGGCTTTGTTTATTAATTTCTCTGAAGGTAAGACCTAAACTTTTCAGCGTAAGAATAATCAGGAAAGGTTGGGACACCTGAGGAAATTGGTAGCACCAACTTTTAAGGCTTGATCAACCTCCGTTGCTCCAGAACAGCTTTAAGTTTTGAACCTACTTCTTGTTCCCTGAAAAAGGCCTTTTTGTTTAATCCTGGAATAAACATGATTATTTTCTATTTTGTGTAGCCTTACCTTTCTTAACCTCTGACAGTTCACCGTGTACCTTTGTATCATTTCAAGCTATTCAGTGGGCTGCTTGAATTTCAATACAAAACTGCAAAAATTGTGGTGTATGTTGTAGTGTATTCTATTTGTTGTTAAAAAAATGTACGTACCTTAATCTCATTTTTTATTGTTGTTACCATTGTTTGTGTTACATACTCATAATCCTTGGATATATGTTTATTTAGCGTTTATTATACTTTTTTCCCTGCACATTCTTATACATTAGTATGTTCTTAAATGTTTGGTTAATAAGATCAGAGCATTTTTATGCTGTAATCGCAATATAACATTTTTAACAAATTGTCAATATAAGGTTAATGATTAATCATTCTATGCTGATTATTTCATGAAATAAAAAAATAGATAGCCTCTGCTACAGAAACCATAGTTAGCTGAAAGTATAATATAACATAACAGACTAATATTCATAATAACTTAAGCTTTCCTTCTCGGTATTGAAACGTCGGAGTTTACACGGACTCTTTGAACGCAGCATCGACGTCACAGAATGACGTGTCTTTCGGACTCCAGTCATGGCTTCACAAAACAACTACAAATTTTGCAATATATCTCACGCATGCGCATTTGATTGTTTCAGTCACCTAATGTGACATTTGAATTTTGCATGCTGGAGCATTTAGCTCCCTGCTCTGTAATCTGTGCATGTGCCACTTATGCAGAGGCTGCCAATGTAGCATTAGGATCAAGTTTGGCTGCGACCTTATTTCACTGATGGGGGATTTTAGGTTCTACTCTATTGACCATTTCTTTAACAGCTTACACCTAGAGGGAAACAAATGTTGTCCACAGGTCACAGCATGCTGTGTGGTCATGTGTCTATCCCACCATGTGCACCTTCACTGCAGCCTCTCTCTGGACGAGAGAATAACTGAAAGGAGGACAACCAATTAACTTGAATTCATTCTCTATATATTAACTCTAACCTTTACTACAACTACACTTAACCCCAACCCTTACAGGGAATGCTGGTTATATTCTATAATGCCACATTCACTGAGTGTAGTGTGTGAATTAAAGGCTGATACATCTTCTTTTGTCATGCACTGGGTGACTTGCTCCTTCATCACACTGTCATTGATTTTGACTCAATCGCACATCCACCGTCCTGCTGCCACAAATATGGACTAGAGCACTATTTTCTGCAGTTTGTGCAAGCTGCAAAGCCCTTCTGTTTGGAGAAACTATGGCTTTACGGGACAGACTGAAGGAGAAGACAAATTAATTACTGTACGATAACAACTGTTAAACGGACACTGTGTATTTTTTTCTCCCATCTAAATTTGATATTACATTCGCTTTCTTCAGCTTAATGTTATTTTTTTATTGTTGTTTCCATTGTTTGTGTTACATACTCATAATCCTTATGTTTATTTAGCAGAGTTTTCATACAGTCTATAAATTAAGGTTTACACTTCAACTAAATTTCAAGACTTTGACAGAACAAAAGTTATATGTGCTACAAACCTTAATGCATCAATAGTTATAATTGAAATAATAGTAATAAATATATATATATATATATACAGTCATGGAAAAAATTATTAGACCACCCTTGTTTTCTTCAATTTCTTGTTCATTCTAATATCTGGTACCACTAAACGTATAATACAATGAACACAACAAAAAATGCAGCTGGTCACATAATACTTTATGTCCTATTTGACATTCTTAAGCTTAATTGATTCCCAGGGTATATAAGAGGCCATTTCATGTCACAAGCAGCACTGCACATGCAAAGGCCTAGAGTGGTTTCCTGCTTACATTCAAGCCGTAGCACAACTCAGAAGTTGTCAGCTCTCACATAATGCCTAAAACAAAAGAATTATGTGAAGCAACAAAGGCAGCCATCTTGGCACTGCTGGAAATTGGCATGAGTGAGAGACAGGTAGCGAAAAAACTGAAGATCTCCAAGACAGCCGTTCATTACAACAAAAAAACAAGCTGAACATGGCACTACCAAATTGCTACCTGGCCGTGGCAGGAAACGTCTTTCTACCCCACGAGATGACCGTGTACTCATCCGTTCCTGTGTCAGGAATCGTCGTCAGACCTCCAGGGACCTTAAAAATGAGTGGGCACTGTCGAGAAATGTGACTTGCTCGGCAAGGACAGTTCGAAACCGACTTGTTGAAGCTGGTTTGAAGTCACACAGAGCACGCAAGAAGCCCTTCATCAATGAAAGGCAGAGGAAGGCCCGGTTACTCTTTGCTCGAGACCACAAGGATTGGACTGTTGATGATTGGGCTAAGGTTCTCTTCAGTGATGAATCCAATTTTGAATTGATGCCCACTCCAGCCAACTTACTGGTTAGGAGGAAGCCTGGAGAAGCTTACAACCCAGACTGTCTTGCCCCTACAGTAAAACATGGGGGTGGATCAGTCATGATCTGGGGTTGTTTCAGTCTGAGTGGAACAGGGCAAATGCAATTGTGTGAAGGCCGAATGAACCAGGTCAAGTACAGGACTACCCTTGAAAACAGTCTTCTTCCATCAGCTGGAAAACTCTTTCCTGCCTCGAATGACTGGATTTTCCAACAAGACAATGCCCCTTGCCACACGGCAAGGTCAGTTAAAGCCTGGATGGAGAACCACAACATTCGCACCATGCCTTGGCCTGCTCAATCACCAGATCTTAATCCAATTGAAAACCTGTGGAAAATCATCAAACTCAAAATGGAGAACCACAAGCCCAAAACAAAGAAAATTTGTTTGAATTTGTCCAACAGGAATGGGCTGCTGTGACAGCAGAACAATGTCAGAAGCTGGTGGAGAGCATGCCAAGACGCATGGCTGCAGTCATCAAAAACAATGGTTATGCAATCAAGTATTAACTCTTGTGTGTATCATGTGTTTAAAGCAAACAGAAAAGAAAACATGGAATGCTTAAAAGTAGTGTTTTTGGCGGTACAATGCCATAGCTATTGATGTAAGAATTTAAGTAATTTTGGTTATTATCAAGAAAACCATGGAAAATGAATAATCCTTAGTTCTTAAATTAAACTCTCATGAGCTATTTTTGTTGTTATCATTATAATTGTCCAAACAAATGTACCTTTAGTTGAGCCAGGCATTAAAACTAACAAGAAATTGAAGAAAACAAGGGTGGTCTAATAATTTTTTCCATGACTGTATATATATACATATTCATCCATATATATATGTATATGTATATACATATATATATGGATGAATATTTATGTTGACCTTCTAAAAAAAAGCACAGAAAGCAAGATTAACTATTTAATTGGCCTTTATTTATGTCTCCAATGTTTAAATATCTTATCATTATAAACTTAGATGATAGGTTTTGTGTAATTTTGAACATGGGTCTGCTTCACATTAATCTGTGGTGTCCTCGGTCCTGTAAACCCACATTAGATGTGCAGAGCTGTATAAATGACACAATTCTAAAATCAGTACCTCAGGTTATTATAAATGTTGGACTGCTTGTAACTCTGTTGAATGCTGTGAATGATGTTGAGAATAAAACATGTCAATGAGCTCTAACGTGTCAGACTGGTTTCTGTCTCCTCTTGGCTTGCATCATTTCCTGCTGCTGCTTTAACCGTACTTCCTCCAGACTCATACAGCCACCTGTTAACACACACACCTGTACAGTCAGCTTATTGTAGAAAAACAAACATGAGAAATCTTCCTTTCAGTGTGAATCTCACCAACACTGCTGGGGTTAATGGAGACATAAGCCATTGCTCTGCGCAGTCGAAGCTCCTCTAAAGCAGCGAGCTCTGCCTCCGCCTCTGCTCGACAAACACACATCACATGACGACAGTGATAGAAATCCTGATTCAGACACAATCATGATGACTCACTTCTCTGGATCTCTTTTCTTTTCTTGGGGTTTGGGGGGATGACGGTGAAAGCTTTGTGACTGAAACAGAAAAACACAAAAAGGGAAATTCTGATTTCATTTATATTTATTTCTGTTTATTTTTAGATGACAACATAAATTAATAAGTAAATCAAAAAAGGAGATTCAATTGAATTAAATTGTAACCTTGGCTTTTATCCTGATAGTTAAGGCTGGTTAATATTTGTAATGGCAATTTTTCTGTTTTTATCCTTTACAAGAGACTCAAAACAGCTGCAGAGAAAGTTTTTTATTCTGTTTTAGGATCCCCAGCTGTGCTCTCATGCTAGGTTTCCTGGGGTCCAGGAAAGGCTGCAAAATAACCACAGAGAGAGACACAGAAAGCCAAAAAAGTTAAGCAAAACATTTACAAAGCATAAAAATCTGTCTCATTAAGTGTCCATGCTTTTGCTGTGTTGCTCTGTTCCTTGTCTGGTGTTAGGAGGGTGAAAAGAGGAGATGTCATTGGTTGACCAGCATCTTTCGATGAGCCTTGGTGAGCTGCCTCTGACCTACACCGTCCCTTTCCTGTCCCCTGTGCACCTGCATCTACACCCCTATGAATCTAATGACTGCCACCAAGTGTCCAAAATTATACTGCAAGATATATCTAAACAATAATATAGCATACAACACTAGGCCTAAACATAAATGGCTCCCACAGTTCTGCCTCACAACCCAGGCTTCCCAAAATCTGAGAGCACATCAGATGATTTAAGGGATAAGAGAAATATTTCTCTTTTGGGCAAAACCACCACCACAACAACAGCAACAACAGCATAGCTGTAGTCAAATATCAATCAGTTAGTGGTTTACAGTGATGAGTAGCAGTTCACCTGCAGGTCTGTCATATCAGCAGGAGGCAACACGTGCTATTTTAATCCAGCACAACAGATGGATACTTAAGGTCAGTTCACCTGCCTTGTTTAGCAAGAAGAAGCTGAGGAGTCCACCAGCTTGAAATTTCACTCTGTACTAACATAAGAGACATGAAAACAATGACTTGAACAACGAATGGTGTTGCAGTTGAGGAGCATGAAACCTGACAGAGCAAAAACTTTCATTTTTATCTTAAAAGCTCATGAGTCAACACAGATCTATTCTAAGGTGGAACATATAAAATCTCACTAAGATTATGAACAGCTGTGATGCTCATTTAGTCCTTCTGTCACAGGGGATTTGCACCTTTATTTCATGACTTCTTCTTGAAGACTTCCAGGTGAATTTCCTCCACACTGCAGGGAGCCACTGAGCTCGTCAAGACGCAGTTATCTCCCATCAAGGCATTTTGAAACCTGAGGTAATCACTCAGATAATGGTATGAAACCTGGAAGTAAAATATCTGCCAAAGGTTTAATTTGTGTTTCCAGTTATAACAGCAGAAACAGTTTATCCACTTCTCTTGGTTCTTTGGTTGTCTCTTTCTGGTTGTTTTGAATCTTTGTGTAGCACTACTGTGTTTCTTTTTGGTAATTTTGCATCTCTATGGAAGTTTTCTCTTTTATTTTGTGTCTCTTTGGGACTACCCAACAATAAATGTCAGCAGTGACTTCAAACAGAGGCCCAGGGCCCCTATAACCTGTTGCGCCTCACGCAGATCAGTGCAAACAAACTCTCTCCAGACTGGTTATCTGCACCATAAACCTACTAAACAGCTCAGGTTTCAAGTCATGTTTACATGCTCAGAATAGTCAAGTGTTCAGTGTTCACGCATTCGCTGGTCCAGTGGAGCAGATTTAGGATCATATGGGACACCTGCCATAATAACCGATATACCTACAGCAGGTGAGAAGACACTGGACCTCTGGTGTCCTATGAGACACTTTTTTTCTCAGCTCACCTCGCATGGCTTGTCTCATCCCGGACACCCAGCTGCTGCCTCTTTCCTGGACAGGCGCGCATTTCCCGGCATTTAGAGGTAACAGTCGCATGTTTCCCAGGTAGACGATAGTCTGGGTTAATTCTGGACCAGTCTGTAGTGGTTTTAGTAGCAGTGGAGCTGGACCTGGTCCTCCTTTCACAGCTCGTTTTGAGGGTGGTGCCCTGCTCTCCGGTGCGCCCCTCACACCTGTCCGGACACCTTGAGCAGCTCGACGCACGGCTTTTACGCACAGCGGGCACTTTTAGTTCCCTTTGTGCTCCGTTACCCTCCCGCTCCTTCACCTGTTTGGGTTTCTCCAGGGGTTTCCTCGTGGTCTCCACTGATGTGGGCTTGATAACTTTTGTGGCTGGCATTTTTATGTCATGATAACACTTCTGTCTATATGAACAAGAGCCGTCATCTTCTGCAAAACCTAAAAACTCAACTTTTCGACTGACTGGTTCGGTTGCTATGGAGGTTGCGCCATAGCAACTGAAGTGTCAAGACCATAGACTGTAAAAAGACAAGTCAAGACACAAAGACCAAGGAAAGAGTTCTGGCGCGAACTTTCAAAATAAAAGTCAATACAACTGAGCTAAAATGAGGAGGAAATACTTCATGACACGATTAAAACAAGATGGATCAAAGCCAACAGAACAAGAAGGATGAGGCTGGCCTTATTACACTCATTTTATTGTTTCATTGGTGTTGTTTATTGTTTGTTTCTTACTATAATTTGCTTATGCTGCTGTAGAAAGTGGCTGGATAGGCTCCAGCCCCACCGCGACCCTATGTGAGGATAAACGATAGAAAATAGATGGATGGATGCTGTAGAAAGTGAATATCCCTGATGGGGATGAATAAAATCCTATTCTATAGGCTACTCTAAAATTTAATACATTACACTCGTTTTGATTTTCTTCTTTCACAATAGGCTAAAATGAATGGCTACAAGTTTTGGACAAAAAGTCTTCTTCGTAAATTTCTATGAAATCATAAAGGCCACTTTTCACTGTTTACAGACAAAATGATGGTTAGATTAATTCATACATTTAGTTGAAAACCTGATGACCATTCATATTTTACTGCTTTTATAGGCTACATCAATTACTCAGACTATTTCTATTAACATAGTTCTGCTGAACCCAGTGGCCAGTGTTACCAGCGATTAGAGAGGCCTGATAAATGTGGTCAGAAGGAGCCTGCTGCACCTACTAGTAGGTGATCATCCAAAGAAGAAATAAAAGAAGACGGCAGTGACCTAAGTGATAAAAATGATGGCAGCAGCAAAAACAAAGTCAGGTCCTGAAACGCCACATTGGGTAGAGGTGGTGGAGCACAGGACTGACACCAAGGAGACCGAGGTTCACATCACATGTGAAACCAGCGACATGTGGTTGTCTTTCTGTTCACTTTTTAAACATACTATTAGCCAATAAACAATGTTACACAGTTTAACTAAGTCAGTTTGATGCCTAAACCTAAAGAAGTGATACACTTTTACAGGATAGTAGTCATAGAAAGCCTATACTCACCCATATACAGTAGGCCTATATGAGGCTTATAACACTGATAACACACTGATGAGCTGATCATAAGAGCGATAGTGCAGACCAGCAGGAACCCATTGTGTTGCTACCTTCTGGTCTTGCAGTAGACAGCAGTATTTTGATCCCTTTTCTCTGTTGGAAATGATTCATCTTTTACCTGACCTTTTATTTTGAAGGCAGGTCCGCCTGGTTTCCGGAATGGCTCTGCAGGATTAATTTCCGTGACGCAGCACAGTATTTGTTGTGAGTGGGTGTCCCAGTCCCGGTCTGCTGTCTGTCCAATCACAGAGGCTCATCCGATTAGTGACACGCGCCTCTACACAGGTCACATGACCACACACTGTAAGCCATAGATACAGTATGTAAGTTACCTTGCTCTAAGGTTACTAATGTTGACATCACCTGTATTACTTCCAGTTCAATACTTCTTTATTTACTATTTGAATGCAGAGCAATAATTATGGCTATTGTTATTATAACATAACATATGTAATTATAACAATAGCCATAATTATTGCTCTGCATTCAAGCAGTATGTAAGCAGTACATAAAGAAGTATTGACCTGGAAGTAATACAGGTGATGTCAACATTAGTAACCTTAGAGCAAGGTAACTTTACTATTATCATATTTGATAATATGATAAGAGTAAAGTTGTTTACTTTTTTTCCAAATTTATGTAGAAGTCATAGTTGTGTTACAAATCAGAGAACATCAGACACCATTATATATGAACACATGGTAATAACAAACTCTAAATAACAATAAAATAATTAGAATAATATAAATAATTGTTTAAAAGAGAATGTAGGCAAAAAAAAATCCCATTTCTTCAAAACAATCCTAAAGCAAATTTGCCCCCCTCGTGGCACGACTGTTGAAAAACGTGTGCAAAAGTGTCCTCTTTAGAGGCAAAAACATGCACTAAAATGCTCTATTGGGAGGCAAAAATGCATACTAAAGTGCTCCCCTGGACGGCAAATTGCACTAAATTGTCATCTTGGGTGGAAAACACACTGAAATGCACTATTGAGAGGCAAAACCCTGTGCTAAAATGCCCTCAAAAACATGCTGAACTTCAGTGCCCTCCTCAGTGGAGAGAACACTATGTAGATGCCCTTATTTCTTTTTGCCTCTGCCCTTCAGAAAGTCTATGCACGCCAGTAGTGCTTGGCATAACAATGTGAATATCATTGAATAACAACGTGTAGGCCTACTAGCATTTATAAAATAGGCCTAAATGTTGAGCTGTGAGTCAAGTGAAGCCCTATAATTAGTAAATCTCTAGCAGAAGGCGTGCTGTCCTCTCGGTCCTCCTGAGCTCTGAGTGGTGCTGTCTCGCTGCTGTCGCCTTGTGAAAACTGCCTTCCATTGCATTTCTCCACCAGCGGACTAACAGGCCCCTCGCAGCCGCAACACGGTGTCCCCGAGCCGGGCTGATCCCCCTCCGCAGATCCGGCAGGTGTGACGGCGGTGGTACACCGGAGAACGGCGGGCACCATAACCCCGTCTGGATGCTGGATTTATGGACAGCTCCGCGGGAAGAGTCCGGGATGTGATGAAATCCTAATCAAAGTGCGACACACACACTCACTCACACACTCACACACACACACACACACACACACACACATATACACACACAAGCCCACGCGCATCATAAACGGGCCTGTCTCGCTCTGCAACTTTTTGTTTGTGGCTGTCAGGAGGGGCTGGTAACAGAGGTGAGGCTGCTGGTTATTATTGTCTGGAGGAGGGCGACGCGCTTCAGCAGCAGCCTGTCCGCTGCGCCGCGCTGTCAGACGAGGAAGTGAGGCTTCACACACACGCCCATTTCAGCCTGTCGACCCTGCTGCTGAAAAAAGCCCAGACCCGCTCCTCAGACAGCAGCAGCACACTTCAGAAACATGCGTTCAGGCTCGGATGGACGACACCGGGATTAACCTGCAGGACGACACCGATCCCAGAGGGTAGGTGACTGGAGCGCTTCACGCACAACGCGAGCAACACATGACACAAAAATATTAATATGGTGAGATTTCTCCACTGTGAGGGCTGTCTCCATCTTATTTTGTTGATAGTCACATGCATGATCTGTGGCCTAACTGTCACCGGGGTGCAACGTGACTTATTTCTTCATCTCCGTCGTCTGCGGAAGGAAAAGTAAGGCTGCGGGCCAGATGTGAGCATCTGGCCGCTGTGCGTGGAGCGGCACCTGCTTGCATGAGTTGAGGCTGCAGACTGAGCCCCCATTTAGACCAGGTCCCCCCTTTTAAAGAGATGTAGCATCCATGTGGATAACTTCCAGCAGGTTAGACAGTAGTAACAAGATCCTCATTCTGCAGGGGCTCCTGGGGCCAAACGGGGACCCCTGGGCTGCAAAAGGCTTATTCCTGCTGACTAGAAAAAAACACCTTGAAGTCAGAAATGAGATAGTTATGAATGAAAATAATTTGGCATTTGACAATTAATACGTTTTTATAAGCCAAAATGAACTGGTTCCACGTTGTGTGATTGTAAACTGAAGAACTTTGTGTTGTATTGTTGGTCAGAGGAAAGTACTGCAGATGTCAATATTAGCTTTAGGAATTAGTCATCATATCATAGACTCAACCAAACCACAATACTTTATTGTAAAAACAAGCTCAGATTAATCAAAACTGTTAATTAATTGCAGGAGTAATTGAAGAACAAAACTCTCTCTGTTAAAAAAATTGTAACATCTCTATAAATTGTATATGTTATATACTACACTTCATCAGGTGTGGGAAAAGTATTAAGATCATTTACTCCAGTGAAAGTACAAATACCACACAGTGAAAATACTCCATTACAAGCATAAGTTACACTGCTGCATTGATATTTTAACTCATTTTGTATCCTGTATATAAGCTCATATCTGTACTGTCCTGTGAGAAACATCCATCTTTAGTCAGAAAACAGCCTGTTTTCAGCTTTGTGTCGATGCTTCCTCCAGCTGATCCAAGAGTTTTTTTAAAGGGTTTATTTAGCTGAAGAAGGAGGAGGATTTTCTCAACACATAAATGAACATTTCATCCTTCAATTTATCACAAACATTCAACATTGTGCTGTAATCTGTAGTCACTAAAGCTGTCTGATGAATGTAGTGGAGTAAAAAGTATAATATTTACCTCTGAGATGTATTGGAGCAGTAGTGCCATAAATGGAAATACTACTACTAGGTAAAGTACTGCAAATTTGAACTTATATGCACTTGAGAAAATGCACTTTATATTCCACTAGTGCATATGAGAGTGTTACAAACCGCTGCCATGGCTCTGAGCCAGCACATGGCTAAACATTTTAAACTTCAGCGTCACTGACAGCTGTGATAAATGACCCAGAATGATGAAGAGTGTCTGCTACAAGCTGGATTATATCAACATATTGAGTTTATCACTGTCAAAAAAAAATAGTGTTGGTTTTATATCCCCTGTGTGGATTTTATCCTCAGGTGTGCATGGGCCACAATTCAGGTAGAATATTTGTTTTAGTTTCATCCAAGAATGTCTGTTTTTTTTTCTCATCTTCGCTCCTATGGGTGGAGAAAACAGTTGTGCAATAACATTTTATATAAAATTAACTTTATCCAGAAAAAGTCTCTATATTTTTTAAAATATTTGCCCTTTTGATAGTTAATTCCTTTCTGCATGTTTTATTTAATTATAGCAGTTCAACAACTGCTTATTAACTCAACACAATCAACTAGACTGTCTCTTATTTCATCAATAATAAGATTAGTTTTTTTGTCTGGAAACTTGACAAAGAAAATTAAAAAATAAATTATCAAGTATTATTTTTTATTTCCTGCCAAGCAGCGTATCTGAAGTCACATTTTATTCATCAAGGCGATGGGAGCAGTAGGGTGTGTTTTCATTTTGTGACCTTGTAGTGACGCTCACACTGATCTTCGCCTCATTGTGGGTGCACTCCCAAAGCTAGAGACGGTTTTATTTCCCAACAAGGACGTAGTGCTTAAATACACACCAGTTCATGCATGTTGTCTGACTTCAGGCAAAACTGACAAGACATCTGACAAGATGAAAAAAGGAGTGTCAATGTATTTCTTTTCTGAATAAATACTGAATCCTGGTGGAGAAATACTGGAATCAGCTTAATAAAATGAGAGGCATGGTGTCTCCAGTGGTAGATAGGACAATCAGCCAATCATACGCCAACCACGTGAACGTATGTGAGGATACCAGTATGAACGTACATTGATCCAGTGGTTTGATGTGTGCGTTACAGTGTGCTGAAGAGCTGAAGGATGGACAGGGAGCTGGTTCGCCAGAGCCAATCAGAACACGGAGAAGCCGCCAATGGCAGCAGCCCTCAGACTTCCACCGCCACGCCGGACCCCTCCACCCCTACTACCCCTAACCCCCCTCGGCTCACCCCCAACCCCATGCTCCTGGACTCTCCTGCACCCACGCTGACGCCCACCACCTCCTCCCCTCCTCCCCCTCTCACACCTGCTCCCTCTGTGTCTGCAACTCACCTCCCGAAAGTGGCGGCAGCAACATCCGCCACTCCATCTCCCCACGTCTTCGTTCCTGCTCCCCCTAAACTCACCTCCACTGCAACCCCCGCCCTCCGCACATACTCCCGACCACTGCTTCCCTCCCCGACGGGCGCCTCCAAAGCGTCTCCCACCAAACAAACCTCCACCTCCTCCTCTCTTCTGGATCCTTCCTCCTCCTCCTCCTCCTCCTCCGCCTCCTCATCCTCATCCTCTCCTGTAGTAGCCAGCACCACCTCTTCCCTCCTCTCCTCCTCAGCAGCACACAGCAGCACCACCATGTCAACCAAGACCTCCACCAGCCTGGTCAATGGGAACACAAGGCCGGTATCCACGCCGACCTCCACGCCAATCACGCCCTTTCACACAACAGCCAGTCCACCTGGCAGACAGGTAACACACACACACACACACACACACACACACACACACAGTATGACTCACAGGAACCTCCATGTGAACCAACAACATCACGTCACTGTTAAGGTGTAGTTCACAGCTTTCTTTACAGCTGCAATCAGCAGCTGGTTAGCTTAGCTTAGCATAAAGACTGGTAACAGAGGGAAACAGCTGGCCTGGCTATAGGTAGACTGAAAAGTAATAAGACCCACTTTTCAGCATCTGTAAAAACTCTCTAATTAACATGTTATATCTATAAACCTATGTCTATATATCTGTTTAATGTGTACAAAGTATAGATATAACACATAAGGGTTTTCTGGATGTTACACTTTTTCACTTTCACTGTCAAAATACTCCTTTAATTTTGGCAGAGGATAGTTTGTTCAAAGCACTAAGGGAAAATTGGTCATTGTGGTGAAGTCCCATTCATCAGATTCATCAGAAGATAAAAAAATATAAAAGAAATATATACATATATATATATATATATATATATATATATATATATATATAGAGAGAGAGAGAGAGAGAGAGAGAGATTCAGAATCTCTCTGTTTGCGTTCCTGAAACGCCATGCTGCTACAGTAGCCCAGAAGGGACAAAACAAACACTGGCACATATTTATATGTTTGCATCTACTTCCTAATGCTTGGGACACTTGGGTGAAATTTCAGTCATGTTCATGTATTCATTGGAGAAATATGGTTATTTAAGCTGGTTCCAGACAGTGAGGAGCTCTGGAAACCGAATCCTGAAAGACTACAGCGTACTTTAGTAACTTTGTTTCATATGGTTTGTACACAACAAGAAGAAGTTCTCACTTTAAAGCTCTTCCTGATTTGCCTCCCATCCCCCCCCTCCTCCCTTTGTTCCAGGTATCACAGGCTCATCCTGTGGGCACACCTGGTCTTGTGCGAGCCAATCAGAGCGCCTCCCCGGTGAGGCAGAGGGTATCCCAGCAGGCATTGCTCCTGGGGAAAGGTCTCAAAGGGTCTGGCCAAGACCAGGTGCTGCTTAGAGCTCAGATGGTAAACATAGACACACACACACACACACGTTTCCATAGATTTCTATGATTAATCTGGTTTGCTGCTGGCAACATGCAGCACAGTGAAGCAGCAGCAGGACAAATCAGCATAGCAGTATGAAAGTGAGACAGTAGCAGAGAGCAAAGGTCAGAGTGATGATACATTCAGGTCACGTTGGAAATACAGACACAAAAACACATTTCCTGTCATATTTCACTCAAAAACACATCAGCGTTGTACATCAATGTTTTATGAAACTAACATCGATGAAGGATAGGCTAGCTAGCTAATTAGCTCCTCGATCTGGCTCTAATTGGACTATAACCTGCAAAGAGCTAAACCCGTAGAAGTTTTTGTTTTCGCAGCCCAGTAAAGCAGGATGTGATTGAGCTATCACTGCAGAGGTGTTATGAATCACACACACACACATGAATATTCATCTTCGGTGCATGACTATGACTACTCTCTGCTTTAATCCCTGCTTTCCTCTTTTTGTTTGCTCCCCTGTTTAATCTCCTTTTCTTCCTGCAGCTGATTCTTACATCTGCTATGCGACCTGTCCTGTCCTCCTCCTCTTCCTCCTCTTCCTCTTCCTCCTCCACCTCTTACTCCTCCTCCTCCTCCCCTCCTTCTTCCAACCCTGCCTCCGCTAAGGTGAGCTGGTGGGCTACTCACATATGTGCATGACTGTCAGTTTACAGTAAAAAGGGACATCATTAAAAGTTTGATTTCAGACAGAAGGAGATGATTGCAGCTTCTCATTTCTATCCAGCAGAATTATTATTATTTTTTTTTTTTTATTATCATTAAATTTGGCTTTGAGAAGATTGGTATCTGTTAGATCTGTTAGGTATCTACATCCATAGTAAAACTCCTAAGCATCTTTGGTGACATTTCTTTTTCTTTTCTTGTGAGCATCAAATTTTTTAACAGATTTTTTTGAGCTGCTGGGTTTTTACAACAGTCCCTGTAAATATACAACACTTTACCATGAAATAAACATGCCTACCTTAGGTTGATGATGTCTGTATTAATATCTGTCAGTTTAAATAGTTGATGAGTGTTTTTACAGGTAGTTGCACTGAACTACATTTGTGTGGAGTGTGTTCCATGAACATAAAACAGTGTTACACTTGCAGCAAGGGGAGCTGGTCAGGATTGATGTCCGCTCATTCGTTTGTTAAGGCGGATTAATGTAGCTTAATGTGCTCCATGCAAACACGTAAATTGAGTGGACGTATGGAGGGAATCTGCACTAGCACCTTCCTGAAATCTAAGCAGTAACTTCCCAAAATCTCACCTCTTCATAGCCAAGAAATAGTCTGGCACATAACCATCACTAAAACACTGAATTATTTATTTTTTTCATAAACTAAATCAATGAGATATGAAATGTTAATGAGTGAGCTCAAGAGGTGCAGTTTGGAAGGTTCATTTGACTGAAAGACATAATGGGCCCCTGGGCTCAGACCTGTAAAGGGCCCTCACATCTTCTTCATAAGAATAAGCGCCACAGATTCAAAGAGACATACAGGTTTTCTTTGCATCTCTTTGTAGACGTGTTGAGTCTCTTTGTGGTTGTTGTGCATCACTTCGTTAAGAAACTAACCGCTCTGCCTTTCTGTCTCCTCTCTCCTCTCCAGCTCCAGAGTCTCACCCTGAGGCCTCCTCCCCCTGGGGGCCTCGCCATCCCCCCCTCCCTCCGCCTCAAGCCCCCCTGCTCAGCACCACCTCCCCTCTCTCGCCCTCACACCCCCCTCTTCCCTCCTCTCAGGCCGCGACCGCAGCCCTGCACCACGGCAACGGAGAGCCTGAACACGCCCAGCCGCCACCTCTCCGTCCCCCCTCCAAGTAGGTCCCAGAAGGACAATGCACACTGTGTTAATGGAGCAGGAGCTCAGGAGCAAGTTGTTTGATTTAGGTCTTATATTGACCCTTTATTCAGCATGAATCTGTTTTGTCAATCAAATTATCAAGTAATATTAATTAGGATTATTATTGCACCTCAAATATATGCAGACCAGGCTGCATATAACCCCATAACACCAGTGCAACAGAGCCTACTGTAGATGAGACAATTATTCATTTGATTTAACTCTTCTCTTCTGTCATCTGGATGATTAGAAGATGGTTTTTGTTAAATCAATCAGTCAGTTAATCAAAGTGAAACTGTAAAACTAGGAGGGAGGCCTATAATCTCTTGTTAACTGTATGATTTATAGAAACATGAGCCTCAGTTTTATTGAGGCAGGTAGCCTGATCCACTCTGTAAATCACCTGGGTGTTTGTGTTGGGCAGCGGTTGGACTGATAACGCAACAATTATTTTTTTCATTGAGTCATAATAACAAGGAGAACATGCATTTTGTTCAGGGCGTCAACCACAAGCGTGTGGGTAGCCATATAAATCTAAAAGGGTAGTCAGATGTTACAGAATAAAAAAGCTTCTGTAAATTAAAACATTTGCAAATATTTACATTTATTATTTTTATAAGTGCATCATCCATTATCTACCACTTACCCTCATAGGGTCGCGGGGGGGCTGGAGCCTATCCCAGCTGTCGGAAGGCAGGGTACACCCTGGACAAGTCGCCACCTCATCGCAGGACACATAGAGACAGACAACCACTAACGCTCACATTCACACCTACGTCAATTTAAATTAACCAATTAACCTAATCCCCATGCATGTTTTTGGATGGTGGGAGGAAGCCGGAGTACCAGAGAGAACCCACGCAGACATGAGGAGAACATGCAAACTCCACACAGAAAGGCCCCGGGCCCGGGATTCGAACCCGGTACCTTCTTGCTGTGAGGCGACAGTGCTAACCACTACACCACCGTGCCGCCCATAAGTGCGTCATCTCTAGCAAAATTAATGAAGCTATTTTCCTTAGAAATTAGTAAAATAATACAATTCTAGAAGCAAGAACTGGGACAAGGACCGTCTCTAACAATCTCTGACGGCTCTTGTTGTCTCAGTTATACATGTTTTAATATTTCATGTCTGGGGGGTTAATGCTCACCCAAAGCAAACAAACCCTGGGGTCAATATTCATCCGTTACTCGTTGCTCCTGTTTTACTTTTCCACTTTTCTAGTTGGTAGAACAAAGAGAAAACTGCCATAAAAAATGAAGCAACAGCCATAAAATGACCTTTAGGAGAGAGTTAAGGGAGCTGTCAGTGAAGGTTACACTGGAGCAGCTTTTTATTTACTGCTCAAATCCACGTAGATTTGTTATTAATGTCAATGAACTGGTGGATTGACAGATCATTTATCAGTGTTCCTTTGCTTTCTCCCTTCTGCAGCTCTTTACTCTCCGGTCCGAGCCGTCCCTCTGAGACCCAGACTTCATTCTCCGAACTGTCACAGAGCGGCGTCGCCGAGACAAACCTCATCCCTCCAGCCAATCGCTGCTGCTCCCACCTGTCAGGCCTCTCCCATCAGCAGGCCGCTGGCTGGACTGAAGAGCTGTCCGTTAACTCAGACTCTGCTCGGGCCCGGCCAATCCCAGCACAGCTCATTACCCGTCACCAACCCCATGTCTGCTTCATCCCATTTCGAGCGCTCGCCGTCTGCAGCGCGGCAGCTGCAAATCATCGCCCTCTCTTCTGGCCGCCAGTCTTGCACATACACCCCCACTGTGCAGTCGGCGCCTCCTGTTGTAGAGACGCCTGAGCTGTCCAGCCAGTCAAAGAAGACGTTAAGTGGCGACGTGCTTCCTCCTCCTCTTTCTCTAAACCCATCGTTGCCAAAAAACAACTCCCCCCTGCCGTCACCTCCGTCTCTCCTGAGTCCAGCATCCCCTCCGAGTCAGGCTGGTCAAATACAAACTGTGACCCAGAAAGGAGAGGTGAAGGACGGTGAAGAGCAGCGAGAGAGAGGACGAGGGGTGCGACGAGGAGTCAGAGGTGAGGGTAAAGACCTAAGGGTGGAGAGGGATGACCAAAGAGAGAAAGTGAAGGAGGAGAAACAGAGACTTCCACCTGAGAAGGAAGGAAGCATCATCAGTCCGAAGGAACAGGAAGCTGAAACAAGCAGAGAGGAAGAACAAATGGAAGTGACAGAGGAAGGCGAGAGGGCAGAGAGAGGTGAGGAGGAAAAGATGGAGGAGGAGGAGCAAGTAGAGGCAGCCATGGACCAGTCTGAGAATTTGAGCAGTCAGGTTCTCCACCAGAACACAGATCCAGTCCCAACAGCCGACACCGTTAAAGACACCAGCATGGAAACAAAACCCATCCTGGGTCTCATTCGGGCTCCAGTTCCTGTCCAAACCCCAGTAACACTCCCAGTACCAGCTCCAGTCCCAGAGGTCTCTGTCCAGAGTCAGAGGCTGCCAGAGACTCAGCGGGACCTGCATCCGGTCAGCCAGGAGGACTTCTGTGAGAACATGTCAACGCAGTCTGACAACCAGTCAGGTACGAGTTTTAGCCACATGAGCACACTTCACTTCTGGTCACAGTATTAATGTGAAACCCTCTTACATCTCCAACATGTGAGAAATGAATACTTTTTAGATGTTAGGATGGGTATTGTACCAAACAAAACAATCTTTACCTCTTTACCTACCTTTTTTCTCACAGCAGGAAAGAAAGAGGGGCTGAAACTGTCATTGGAGTAATAAAACTGGTTTTATATCTTTATAGAGTACTTATATCTTTATAAATACAGGACCTAGTTCATCAGGTAGTTCAACTCTCCTCTTTCTGCTTATTGAGAACTGTATTGATTAGTGCATACTACAGTACGTGGCTGGTTGGATATGCTCCCCCAGAGATGACCAGTCAGATTCTTTCACACCACACCTTGGAAGTCCTTTACATGTTGTGAAGAATTTTGAAGTCTAAAATATATTTTCAGAAGCTGAAGCAGTAACACTTCTCTTAAATCATGAAGAGCAGGTCTGGACTGATTGTATGTGGATCTTAAAATAATGCTATGAATTTTTTTTACCATATATTTAGACTGATTTATTTAAGCAGCTATTCGACTCAGATCACTGTCTTTGCTTCTTCCAGCGTTGTCCAGCCTCTCCTCCCAGTCTCCACCATCCTCGCCCTTCATCGCCCCCTCAGCAGAGAACCCTCCCCCCCTCCTTTCCGCTCAGGCCGCCCACCCGACTGACCTCAGCCTTCCACAACACGAGACGGAGAAAGCTGACAAGCTGGATGGCGAGTCGCAGCACCTGGCTGAGACCGTGACGGAGCTCATCGGCCAATCAGAGGACAAGCCGGAAGGCTTCAGCCAGTCTCTGAGCAGCGCCTGGGAGCCGAGGGCGTGGCCTGAGGGGCGACAGGTGCTGACTCACCTGGTGGAGGGATTCGTCATCCAGGAGGGACTCCAGCCATTTCCTGTGAGGACACTATTTATTTACACCACACTGACACTGGAGATACTTTATACTGAATTATACTGTTGATGTTGATTCATAATGTTAGCTATAGTTATTAATGTTTTAGTAGCTCATACTTAGCGATCTAATGTAATAATGCAAAGATGTCATTTAATAACAATTTTATTTTACAATCTGAAATGAATTCAAAGCCAAAACACAGTTACAAAACATTTCTTTAGTTGGCTCCTGCATTCAAAGTGTGACTTAAAATTAAAGGACATTAAAATGTACTTCAAGCATCAAAAGTAAAAGTCCTCACTGTGCAGAGTTTCAGACTGAACCAGGGGTCGTTACCTTTTTATTGTGCAGGTGAACCGCTCGTCCCTGCTGGTCCCAGAAGAGGTGACCAAACCGGAGGAAGTGAACGGGACCAATGGTAGTGCAGCATTGCCTGTGACGGACTCAGTGAAACAAGCTGAGCACTCCACTGAGTCAGAGGAGGAGGAGGCAGGAGACACAGATGACCCCACCAACAGTAAGACTCATGAACGCCACCACCGTCTCATGTTTAAGGGCTTTCCAGCTCTCACATTAATACCTGATCACAAACAATAATGGACAGCTGTTCAGTTGTTAAAATATCAGAAAGACCTGGAAATCTTGTCTTTGCTGACCTCCAGTGGTTTAACCTCTCACCTTGCAGCAGTTAGTGTTCACAGGTGTGCTGTGACATCACTGTTGGGTGTGGATTCAGGTACAGCAAATTCTGCTTTTCAAGTCATTCTTTAAAAATGTCCCTCCCAATTTATCAGAGCCAAAAGTATGGTAATCAAAGAGTGTTATTATTGTTCATTAATATCATATTAAATCATATTTAAAGGAACCGTATGTAAGAAATGTATTTAAATGAATCATAAAATGGCCCTTATATGTCACCAGACAGTAAGAAATCAAGTTCATTTCAAATACTTATTTCACTGAGAACAGTAGTCCAGCCAGGATATTCTCATTTAAAAAGCTAAGTTGCAGCCCTCAGCTGATGTTGATGTTGTCATGTTGTGTTTTGGTCTGATGCTCCACCCTCCACCTATCTCCCAATCAAGTCAGTAGTGTTTCAGCATCCGGGTTGCCAGATCTGCTCTAGTTAGCACAGCTGCAGCTACGAATGTGTCGGGTAAATAATGTCTAACGTTACAAAACCTAAAAGACCTCGTTATGAATCAGAAATTCATCGCAACAAAGAAAATAAAACAACAACATAGGAGATACCTTTGAAAGATGGAGACGGCTGAAAGTGGTCGGGCACACACGGCTCTCCGGCACATTTCACTCATTCTAAGTGTCCATGGTGATGCCCAAGGTGACTGCTTTTAATTCACTGTTACACTTTCTGTTCCTGTTGGATCCTGCAGTCTAGCTGGCAACCTCTAGTCAGGGGAGAGGGAGAGGGGAGACACCACTCTACAGTAATTTGAAAGTGATTGCAGTATCATTTTTGGCCACAATCCTACATAAACATAAAGTGAAGATTTAGTTTGTGTAACAGTTGTAGTTATTTACAGCTAATCAATTTGGAAACAATTATTACTGAAAGGAACAGCAGCTTGGACGGTTAAAAAACTAAAACCTGAAAGTACAAGTGGAAAACGGTGCTCAACAATATCAAGTATTGATAGTGTGCCAGAACATGCTAAGCCATCAGGTGGACATGGTCCTTCAACATATTTAGTCACCTCTAGAGTAGAGAACAGTCAATCAGTTCATTTGTTCGTAAGCAAAAACACAAAACAGTTCTGGTTGCAGTTTTATGTGACAGAAAATTTGTATATTGTGTTGTCAGTTGGATAAAATTAGACAGTTGAGATCACTGCGATGCACAGCCTTCACTGTTTTCTTACATTCTACCCAAAAAAAATAACTAAAAAGAATTGATAGTGAAAGTAACGGTCAGTTGCATCTCTAGTCAGCTCAGTAAGGAACAACTGGACACTTTTGCGTCCAAGTTAAAGAGAACAGATTTGAACCATGTGGTTTAAAGGCTTTAATGGCTCAGTTGACCATGTTTGTCTCTCGCAGGGACGGCCCTCAGGGACAGGACGGTGCTGCACTGTCAGTTCTGTGGGAAGAGAGGCCACGCTCACAACTTCATGCGGTCCAAACGCTTCTGCTCCACTTCCTGTGCACGCGGGTGAGACGGGCTTTCATTGGCTCAGGACTAAAGAGCAGCTAGAGTACCGTGTGTGACCTCCACACATTGTTTCTGAAGTGCAGCGCTGTGTTCAGGGGTGTTGCTGTCACACCGGCAGAGCTGACAGGATGTGGTGTGTGGCCTGGGGTTAAATGCAGAGATGAGTGTGAATCAAAGCAGCATAATGAGAAGACATCACCCTTCTTCCTCCTTTCCTTTGTCTGTCAGGTTTAACGTTCGTTTGACAAAGCGTCTGCGGGCCCTCAGTGCAGGTAGTCGGTCGGAGAGGCCCCGACCAGTCCTGAACAGGGCAGAGTCTGTTCCTGGGAAGCCACTTTTACTGCGACTGGTAGGGACACTGAACTAACCACCACTGTAAAACACTGGTACTGTAAAGAAGAACTGCACGTCACCACACAAATGTCTGGAGTTTTCTACCCAGAAATCAAAATACAGTATACCCCCCGAAATTAGGGCTTCAACTGTTGCTTATTTTTTACGATTAATGGTTTAATCTACCATCATTTCTATAAATTTGTATCCAATCTGAAACACACCCATGAAAAACCTCCCCAAAGCAGCATGTGCATGCATTTATTTCCAAAAACATGACTTGATTATGAAGGGACCTGAGGAGAGTCAAACATAAACATGAGGTCTAAAATGCAGTAAAATATATTCTGTGATTTGGGTCAGGTCAAATTGGCCAGGTTCTTCTCATCCAATATTTGTACGAATTACTACAAAAAGTATTGTACTATAATTCGTATATAACCCACGTAATTGGGAGCCAGAGTTGTGATCACATTACGTTCAATGCAGACTGCTCTTTCTGTGAAAACATGGGGAACATTCCTGACATTCTCAGTGGAAAATGCAATATTTTAAGATAGCTTATGAGTTCAAATGCATTTTGATCACATTTCTAGCAGAAAATATGCATTTTATTTCCATAACCCCAACCCTGTAACCCTATCCCTAACCCTAACCACTGTTAGAAATGTTGTCAAAGTCTATTTCAGTGCATAAACTTTATTAAAATATTGCAGTTTTCACTGAGCATGTGAACATGAGCACGCATGTGAACATGAGCACGCATGTGAACATGAGCATGCATGTGAACATGAGCACGCATGTGAACATGAGCACGCATGTGAACATGAGCATGCATGCACGCTGATTGCTCATGTTGCCGGTCATTCGTAGAGATATGCACAAAAATCTGTGCCTATCTTTTCATATGATATTATACAAACCCTTTCATGAGACTACGTTGAATAGGCCTGTAAGATGCAGTCCTAGAGCTTCAACTTCAACTTGGATTAAAATGAAAGAAAATTTTAATTTATTTTTTTTTGACAGCTGCAGTTACTAGTCACTTGTCAGATTAAGATTTTACGTAAAACATATGATAATCTTTTGAGATGCAAAACATTGTTAAAGATTAAATCAGTGGTTCCTGATCTTTTTTGCTTGTGACCGCTTCCAATAAAAGCCAGTGTGTAGCTGTTTCTCCTTGTCATGTAACAGATGACATCAGGTCAACCAAGAGATTCTCCCAATGAACTTCTCACATTAAATCACATAATAAATGTAATTAACATGATGAGAGAAGAGACTGAAAAAGTGAACAGAAATGTATTTGTCAGAAGTGCATCTTTTAGTCTTTCTTCTCCCATTAATCATTTCATAACCCCTCAGATTATCAGGTGACCCTTTGGTTAGGGTGTTTTACTTGTAATGGAGTATTTGTACATTGTTGCTTTGGCACCATGTCAACATGCAAACATGAAGTAAGTATTAAAATAATACTTTTTGTTACTGGACTCCCTGCAGCCTCGTGATCTCTGGAGCGCCGGTCGGCGTGAGAAAGAGGGGAAGGAGAAGGCAGCAGCAGCAGAAGAGGAGGAGGAGGAAGAGGAAGAAGAGGAGGAGGAGGACATGGAGGGAGGAGGGGAGGAGGAGGAAGACGATGATGCCGGGGGGGAGGATCCTGCTGTTGCCATAACAGCCAGGATGGAGCGGCGGGCAGCTCGGAGAGCGAGGAGGGCGTCTGCACCGGTGTTGACCACCTCTACACCCACGACCACGTTCAAACCTGCCCCATCCCAGTGGAGTGTGGAGGAGGTGACAGCCTTCATCCACACACTGCCAGGTAAAATGGATTAGTGTCTATCCTGAATTAATAAATACATCTCCTGAGACGCCTCAGATAAAAGTGCCAGTTTGATTTACACAAACACTCCAGAGTGTTAATCGTCAGCAGATGACGGGGCCCACATGATGCACAGCTTCTACATCAGCCTTCATCCAATTAAGGGTTTCACAAACTGCTGGTGACATGCATATTTTTAATCATCCAGCTGGCAGTTTTAGCGACATCACATCTGGAGAAAAAACAGAAAACTTCACTTCAGAAACAAAGAAGGTTTTATTGTGAAGGTTTTAGGTAGTTTAATGACACGTTTTATTTGCTGTCACCTTATTGGAAAGCTCCAACATCTTTAAATGTAGCTTTGAATATAAAGCTTTAAAAGCAACAGACCAACATGTGATCCTCCACAGAAGTCATGTTTGTGTCTCTTTGCTTCAGGCTGCAGCGACGTGGCCGAGGCTTTCCGGCTGCAGGAGATCGACGGCCAGGCTCTGCTGCTGCTAACTGAGGACCACCTGATGACCAGCATGAACATCAAACTGGGGCCGGCTCTCAAGATCTGCGCTCACATCAACGCCCTGAAAAACCAATGAGAGAGAAAAACACAGATGAGAGAGAGAAACGAGGGCATGATGTGGAAGGAAAACACCGAAAAGGAAGCTGAAGAGAGTTTTTATGAAAAACAAAAGCTGACACCAAGGATGACAGAACAAAGTCACAAAAAGAGATTCACAGTAATTTATGAGATTCTAAATCGAGGTGTGGCCTTAGCAGACCAGAACAGAAGCATGAAGACACCGGAGTCGAGAAGAAGTTTCGTCCATTTGGGACCCTCTGACTGTAGCAGGAGACCGGGGGGATTTTTGTAACTTTGTGTACATTTTACAAGCCGCTGGAGAGTGTAAATTTGAAGCTATTTCATGAAGGATTTTGACATTTAATATATAAAATTTGTCTATTTAGTTTTTTTTAGAACGTGACGTCAATGACAAATCTATCCAGTAGCTAACATAACCGATGTGTGTAAAAAAAAAAAAATAATAATAACATGTAGGCTTTGTAAGTGATTAATGAAAGTTTAATGTTTTATATCACTATATTCTGGACAAAAACATGTCTGTGGATTAAAGAAAGGTCACTATCAGGGTAGAGACTGGTGTCTTTAATCTTCACACTTTTATGGTATCATGCTTGAAATGATTTAATAAATGAATAATTCATCAAAACGATTGTTTGATCTTGAAATCCAGTGAGGAGTTTTTAGGTGTAGCCAGCAGAGGGCCTCAGTGAGACATGCAGTGAGTTGTGCACAAAAAGAAAAAAAATATTTAAAATAATGTTATGAATTCATGTCACAAACTTCCACATATCCAGAACCTTAAACTGGTGCCAGATATTATATTATATTGAGCCGTATTGCCTGCTGATGGTTCGAGCTTTTTGTTTTCCTGAGTCTCTGCCTCTCTAGGTCTGGTTTGGGTTAGGATCTCACATGCGCTCTGATTGGCTTAAAGTTTGGACTGAAGAGTATTTTCCACCACACCCTATGATAAATCTTATTCTAGGTATTTTTTCTGCGGATCAGCCCAGGGTGCGTTAACGGGACACAGCAGGATTGTTTTTTGAATTTCTTCTTTAAAACGGATTCTGAGCGAAATATTTCTGTTAATTATATTTGGAATAATAGGCTATCTTAATAGCTCGAAGCGAGGCCTGTAGATGTCTCTCGGAGTACTTCAGATACATTTTTAATTTTTTTTTTATTAACAGAGCAGATATCACCTCTGCGCTTTGAATCATTTTCCAGAAGTTTTTCAGTGTCTGGGACAATAAACAAGAATTTTAAATTCATATAACTACAGAGAGATAAAGAAAAACATATTTTGACATTATCTGTTTTTAAACAATAAAATACAAAAAAAAGTTTTTTGTGTTTGGAGTTGAGCGCGTAAAAACGCACGGAGGCTCCATGGCGCACATGTGCAGGCAGATCATCGTCAGCGCGTCCAGCTGTGCGGGCTGGGTCGGGATCATCGTGGCCACGGCCACCAACGACTGGGTCCGGACCTGCGACTACGCGGTGTCCACGTGTGTCCGCATGGACGAGCTGGGCTCCCGGGGACTGTGGGCAGAGTGCGTCATCTCTCCGGCACTTTACCACTGTGTGGCCCTCAGCCAGATCCTCAGCCTGCCCGGTAAGCGAGAGACATGGATCATTTATGCTGGCTATTACGTCATGACTGTTAATTTGCTTGCGCATAAAGTCTCTCTCTCTCTCTCTCTCTCTCTCTCTCTCTCAGCTTATGTCCAGACCTCTCGTGCCCTAATGATCTGCGCATGTCTGCTGGGTCTCCCTGCCATGCTGCTGGTGCTGATGGCCATGCCCTGCATCAGGCTGCAGAATGACAGCTCTGCCATGAAGCAGCGCCGCGCCCGGGTGGGAGGCGTCCTCTTCATCGTGATGGGTAAGAGGAGTCCCCTGACACATTACATTACACGTGTGTGAAAGTATGAAGTGCATACACTAGTATATTCATATGGTGCACAAAACACACTGATGATTATACACATAGAAACTGTTCCTTCAGGGCAGCTGTAGCTCAGTGGGTTGCTCAGAGTGTTTGTCCTTCAAACTCCGGGTCATAGGTACCCTGAAAGGATAAACCTAAGGGGTAAATTCACCACATACTCATATGTATGTGACACTTATAATAAAGTTGTTTTATGGTTTTAGAGGCCTGTAGTTTTAGGATGTGTTCAGGGGTCGTTCCCAGCTGTTTCAGGAGGGAGGAGGGGTGGAAGGAGGGTCAGGGTCTGTCAGACCAGGCCTCATCCTGACCAGGTTCATCTGCCAGACTGGCCTCCTTCCTGTGGGATGAGACAGTTAGTTCCTGTATCAGCCTCAAGGACGGACAGCCAGATGGATGGAAACACTAAGAGTTAAACTGATAAGTAAATGTAACACCATCCATCTTCACGTGTCTTCCAGCTTTGTGTGGCATCATATCGACGGTCTGGTTTCCCATTGGCGCTCACAGAGACGAGGGTCTGATGTCGTTCGGCTTCTCTCTGTACGCTGGCTGGGTCGGCTCTGCTCTCTGTCTGCTGGGCGGTGTCTTGATCTTGTTCTGCCACAGCACTGACCCTGGGGCCCCGAGCAGGGACAACAGCTTCTACTACTCCAGGCAGAGGGGCACCGCCACGCCACTGGACCCCCCCGCCAACCACGCCAAGAGTGCACGAGTGTGAAGCTCTGGTTCTGTCCTTCACTTTACAGACTCTACACCATCATAATCAAGCTTTTATTAACATGTAGGGCAGCCAGTAGCCCATCACAGTTACAGAAGCTTCTTCTCTTCCTTTTTATGCAGATTTTCACACTTTTAGTCTTGAAAATAGTAAACTGTCGCTTGTAAGAGCTCATGAGCTCCATTATCCAAAATATTACCTGATATGCAGAGATTTCAAATGACTCTCATTTTATCCCACACAGATATATTAGTTTTATGTACCAATAACAATTGTATACTCTTCATATTCACAGTATGTATCAACTGCGTACCTGTCCTGTAAGATTTTTCTCTGGTTCTAATAATAAAACTTGTTAAGTAATTAAGAGTCTCAGATTAAATCATTTCACTCAAAATGAGACATTTATTCCTGTTACGGCTGTTCTCATTGACACACATTAAGACAAGGTGCTGCTGCAGACACTGAACAGAGCAAACACTCCTTCACTGTGAACACCATTCAGTCAAACAAAAAAACAAACAAACACACAAGTTACTTTCAGAAAGTGTTGACCGCCATATCATTAAAAACTCTCCCTTTCCTGTCACAGACTCATGTCGCCCACAGCTTGAGAAATACCTTTGCACAGATGACCCTCTTAAAGATTCAGTATTCACACAGACGGTATGACAATAATCATGTTTTTTTTAACATGAAAGAGTGTAAACAAGTTCTAGTACAAACCCAAGGTGTGAACAATGTGTGAAAATAAGAATTTTAATTAAAGCAATATTTTAATCTTGATTAAGACAAAAGTGGGGTTTTCTGTAAATAAAAATGAACAACAGAAAAGGGGTCAGAATATTTGTGAATCACGTCCATGAGCCAATCTCTGCTTCCCTCGAAAGCTTAACTCATCCAGCAGGAGAAGTGAGGAGTTGGAGAGTCAAAGAACCAAACAAAAGCTAAGGATGTCCTGATCATCTTGTTTTCCTGATCCTGGTCCAAGTGAGTGCTTTGATATTGAGTATCTCAAAGTTTAATATTTTGTTTACATGATCATGATAGAGCTGTTGCTCACTGGGCTTATATAAAGTATGATAAGGGGTAGATATTATTCAACTTCATTGATCTTGTGACATGACTTGTCTGGGAGATTTTTTGATTTCATACAGACAGCACTTTCAGAGTTTAGTAATCTCAGTCCTCTTTTCATTCCTCCTCGTCATCCCCATCAAAGCCATGATTGGTCCTTCCTCTGCCTCTGCTTGCAGACTGACCTGGTTCAGACTGGTATCCATACTGGTCACCATTATGCTCATACTGGCCCTGATGCTGCCCTCCATCTTCATACTGGTTCTCCTGTGGATAGCTGTGGTAACCCCTCTCCTCGGGGGCAGACCAGCCCTGGTAGGGTCTCTCATCATGTTCCTTGGGGTAAAGGTTGACATCGGTGGAGAAGGTGTCGTCGTCGAGATGGTCATCGTAGCGCTGGTAGGAGCTGGCATGAGCCTGCTGCTCCCGGGCGTTCAGCTCCAGCGTGCTGTGCCACACTCCATAACATCCATAGATCAACAGACCTGAGGACGGACAGATGGTGACTGTTAAGCACCAGACAGCAGGTAAAGATGTCCAGCTGAGAAACTGACTCTTATCAACCCTCATGAATGCCAGAAATAGGAAACTCTTCCCTCACTCCGTCATCTGTCAGCCAACTGCAGATCTAACAAAGCCTGGCAGTACGGTATGTTCTCCTCTCTGCTGTACATCAACAAAATGAAGGTGGTGAGCTGTCAGCTAATGTTACATCTGATTTTATGCTTCCTGTGTCTAGTTTACGTTCCCCTCAACGCATGGCACTATATGGCATATATACTGACAACATGAGCAGCCTAAATGCAAGGTACAAACTAAAAAATAAGATTTGGTCCAACTCTGAACTGAGACCAGATGCTAAAACAGATATATCAGCCTTGAATCCTCCTCCATGTGAATTTATCTTTTTCAAGGTTCTGCTGTATCGTCTCCCATCTTCATGAGAGAGAAGAAACATTTGTACACAAATGATCAAGCCATGAAATCAGACATTCACAGCATGAACATCAGCAGGCTGGGAGGATGCTGAGGTCCTACTGGACTCACTAAATGGGTTTACAGTTACATTTTCTGTAACTTCTTGCACGGAGCCAAGCATCTAAATAAAAAACAGAGGACTTATCAGCTAAAATATGAATTCAAAATACAATTTACTTAATAAAGTGGTCTAACAAAACATGTAATCCTATATTAGATTATGCATCATGATAATTCATTACTGAGAGTTGTCAGAACTGTATTAATCTGCAGGTTATGCCATGGTATAAAAGTTAGAATCCTCTCTGAGGGTGTTTCATTATAGAAAATAACAGAACTGTTGCCTCCTCATAATTAATCCATCATATTCCATAGACAGTTTGTTGCTACTGCAATAAAATCTATAATCCATTAAAAGTTATAGCTCACCTATGATGCACCAGATGGTGAACCTGGCCCAGGTGAGTGGAGACAGTTTAAGCATGAGGTAGCTGTTGACCAGTATGGCTGCTGCAGGGACGAAGGGCACACAGGGCGCCATGTAGGGCAGCTTCCTCCTACTCTCTGGCTGCTGGATGATCAACAGTAAAAGCTTCACCAAGGACCCCACCATCAGTGTGGCCATGAGGCCTGAAAACACCGCCCTGACACCGGTTCCCTGTTCAACGCCAAATATAATGGTGGACCAGAGGAGGAAGGATGTGAGGAAGAAGAGGAGGGTGCAGTGGGTCACTCTGCGGCCAGTGGCAGGGGTGGGTCGGGCAGATGCATCAGGCATTGCCAGCCCCGTCCGTAAGGTGTAGTAATGACCTCCCAGAAGCCTTTTCAATAGTGAGGCGTCACCAGTGTGGAAATTGGAGTCGTCCCCCTCTCCTTCGGTCCTGCCAGCGTGGTAGGACGCCAATCCATCGCCGTCTGAGTCTTCAATCAGCATCTGGTCATCTTTGGTGGGAACCGCCCCATCGACCTGGTGGTTCAGGCCGGGCTCGTCCTCCCCGGAGTCAAACTGGTGTGTATCGATCTGTTCGTCAGGCTGGTAGCGCAGTAAGAGCACACACACGCTCACCAGAGTGTAGGCCAGCAGGGTGCCGATGGACATCATCTCAATCAGGTCCCTGAGGCTCACCAGCAGAGCCAGGAGGGCTGCAAAGCTCCCTGATACCACACAGGCCACCGTAGGAGTGTGAGTGAGCGCAGACACATGAGACAGGAACCTGCGCACACAGTGAGCACAGAGTTAGCCAGCAGCCAGAGCCCCCATCCTACCTGAGGTTCCTGCCTCCTCACCTGAACAGCAGGCCGTCCCTGGACATGGCGTAGATGACTCTGGGCATGGGGAACAAAGAGCCCAACAAAGAGACGGTGAGTCCAGCTATGGAGCCCACAGCCACGGTGTATTTACCCCACAGGAAGCCGTGCACCGCAAACATCTCCATGAGAGGAGCCGAGCCATCGATTAGGTTGTAGGGAACCAAGAGTGTCAGGATGACACTCACCTGTGTCGAGGGAAGGTTTGGAACATAAACCATGATGTTCGTAGGCTAAACTTGAGTAGTGCCTAAAATAACCAGTTTCACAACATTTATCTTGTGCTTGTGATACAAGGCTCATGTGAAATGTATTTTTGGCTCAAAAAAAAAAAAAAATCAACATATCTGTGGTTTGCAGAAATGCACAATGCCAACTTTTATTTCCAGCGACTGGGTTGCTAAAATTAAAACAAGATTCAAGAATGCAGAAATTGCAGGGGTACTGACCGACACATAGGCAGTGAGGCAGGTGACCAGTGAGGCGGTGATGGCGTACGGGATGGAGGTGTTTGGGTTTTTGGCCTCCTCTCCCGTTGTTGCGATGATGTCGAAGCCGATGAAGGCGTAGAAGCAAGTCGCTGCGCCTTGCATCACCTGATCAGCAACAAGAGACCACTTGAGCTCATTTTCCACTCCAGTTTGGTGGACTTGAACAAGCTGAAGAGGCTGAACATCTCACCCCGGACCAGCCGTAGGGAAGGAACTTGCCTCTTCCCCAGTTGCTGGCGGACATGAAGAAGAGTCCGGCGATGATCATGAAGATCCAGACCACCAGGTTGACTACATTGAGGACGTTGTTAAAGCCCACTGAGTTACGCACTCCAAGAGCAATGATCACTGTGACCAGCAGGGCGATAAACAGAGCCAGTAGGTCAGGGTAGGTGTCCTCTCCTTTACCTGAGACAAGCAGACACACAGCAGCATTTAAAATAAAGGTTGATCTAAACTGAAATATCTTAGTAAATTATTTTTCCACACTCAGTTCCCCAGAGGAGGAATCCCAGTGACTTTAGTGATCCCTGACCTGTCGTCTAGCACCACCATGACGTTCACATTTGTTTCACGTTTCAAGCAAAATTACTATTATAAAGCACTGGTGAGAGGGATAATACCTGATTGTAAATGACAGTCCTTATCAGTTGTCTTTACTATTTGAAAACAGACTGCTCTTCACATGCTGAAAAATGGCATCCGTACTGACCGAGTCCTTTGATGGTGCCCAGGTGTGTTATCATGTAGTTACTGATGCTGTGATTGGCCAGAGAATCAAACATGCTGCTGAGAGCCGACGCTCCCGCCGCTGTGCCAATCAGATACTCTAGGATCAGGTTCCAGCCAATGAAAAACGCCACAAACTCCCCAACTGTCACATAGCTGTAGGTGTAGGCCGACCCGGTCGTCTTTGGGACTCGGACTCCGAACTCTGCGTAGCACACACCTGAAGACAAAAACACAATGAGACACAGTGGCGTGCATAGACTTTTTGAAGGGCAGGGGCGATAAGAAAAAACAGGCACCTACAGCATCTACATCTATCATGTTTAGTGTGTTTTGCCAACCAGGAGGGCATTTCAGCACGTTTTTGCCTCCAAAGAGGGCACTTTAGCGTGCATTTTCAAACACTTTGGATGACCCCCCCAGTGCATACCACTGATGAGACACTAAGCATCTTGTCAGATTAGATGGGTGACGTCTACCTTCATTACCATGAAAACACACTGTAGTTCTGACTCACTCCCACATACACCATCCTGCAGCCACAAATGTCCACTAGAGCACCAAATGTGGATTAATCCGCTGCTGAAAATAGTCCGCTTATTGCCCACCTCTGGTTGAACAACGTTCTGTTGCCTCACCTGACAGTATGGACGCCACTGCTGCAATAATAAAAGACAGAATGACTCCAGGCCCAGCCATTGCCTTAGCGACCAGCCCGGCAACCACGTACATCCCGGTGCCTACACAGCTGCCCACCCCGAGCGACACCAGGTCCACAGTGGTCAGGATCTTGGTGAGCCCGACCGCCGACCCCTCCCCTAGCTCGGTGAGGTCGTTGGAGCTGTGAGCCATGGAGCCCACAGGTTTGGTTCGCAGAAGGCGGGAGTACATGTTGTACCAGGCGTCGCCCAGAGACACCCGGCCCAGCCACGCCGCCATCTCTGCACCGGTTTAACACCTGTTAATGTGTGCTGTGTATCCTTCTACCTCTCCTCTATCATTCTTTTATTCCCATCATGACTCTCCTCTTCAACCCTTTTCTTCGTTCTTCAAGAGCTACAGATCCAGCTGGAGGGCATAGGCTCTGTGAAAAGAAGTATTCATTCACTTTAAGCAAAGTCTCAATGAAACAATTCACTGATAATCAGTTACAGTCCTGGATTAGTAAAAGTACAGAAGCAACAACAGTAACTGCAGCTGTTTCATAGTGGATGAGCATAAAACAGAAGTACTCAAGTAACACTGAAGTACCTCAGAGCCACAAGAACAGTTCTTGAAATGTAACTTTAACATATGATCAAATATAAATGAAGTATGAGAAACAACATAAAAATGAGGGGAAATATATTAATTTAATCGTTAAATGATATTTTGTGTAAATATGCCTGATTTAAATTGATTATCACTTTTTTAGTAAAAGAATGATTCTTTAAACATCTTCCTTTAGAAAACTAGCTTATCGATCAATTCTTCAATAAAAAAACATAGCAACCATCAGCATCAGACAGGTACAGGTACGAGCCTGATGATGTGAGCCAGCGGGTGATGATGGGATACAGTCAGCTGTTCTCATCACTCACTAGAGCGAGACTCCCTCTCTGAAACATTAATGAAGACCAAGGATCTACTTTCACAACGGAAAGGTATGACTGTGGGAGCTCAAACTGAACTGCAAACACACCTGAACCAACTTCTACTCCTCTGAAATTAAATTACTGCTTCACACTTTGATCAGCACCTGAACTGAAATCAGCAGCAACAGGTTGAGTTTAATGCAGAGTAGAGCAGGTCGTGGCATTAAGAGGTGATTAAAAAAAACACCCAGCATGCAGGTAAAGGATCCACACCTGGACACACAGACAGCTGATACACTCACCAGTTGTGTGTTTTCCTGAGGACGTGCTGTCGAGTCCACGTCCTCTGTAGACGTGAAGGCAATGGTGACGAGAGGAGGCGACAGTGTTAATCCATCAGACCTGACACCACGTGATCAAAAGGATATATTATTTAAAACCTGAGGGTGTGTGTGTGTGTGTGTGTGTGTGTGTCATCATTCATTCATAGATGGGAGGACACAGTAGCTGCTGTAAAGCTGTGAGAGTTAACTTTGTGCTGCAGCTGCCATCGGTGACGTTGTTTTACTGTTTGTAGACAGAGCTGAGAAGTGACCAGGTGTGTGTGTGTGTAATGGAAAGTTAGCTCAGATTTCCATATTTCTGCCTGAAGAAGTACCCTTTTGGGAGGCAAAAAATGTGCACTAAAGTGCCCCCTGGTTAGCAAGACACTAAATTGCCCTCTTGAGTGAAAAAAACACGATAAACTGCCCTCTTGAGTGAAAAAAACACGATAAACTGCCCTCTTGAGTGAAAAAAACACGATAAACTGTCCTCTTGGCTGGTTAAAACATGATAAAATGTCCTCTTGGCTGGTTAAATCATGATAAACTGTCCTCTTGGCTGGTTAAAACATGATAAAATGTCCTCTTGGCTGGTTAAAACATGATAAACTGTCTTATTGGCTGGTTCAAACATGATAAACTATCCTCTTGGCTGGTTAAAACATGATAAAATGTCCTCTTGGCTGGTTAAAACATGATAAAATGTCCTCTTGGCTGGTTAAAACATGATAAAGTGTCCTCTTGGCTGGTTAAAACATGATAAAGTGTCCTCTTGGCTGATTAAAACATGATAAAATATCCTCTTGGCTGGTTAAAACATGATAAAATGTCCTCTTGGCTGGTTAAAACATGATAAACTGTCCTCATGGCTGGTTAAAACATGATAAAATGTCCTCATGGCTGATTAAAACATGATAAAATATCCTCTTGGCTGGTTAAAACATGATAAAATGTCCTCATGGCTGATTAAAACATGATAAAATGTCCTCTTGGCTGGTTAAAACATGATAAAATGTCCTCATGGCTGGTTCAAACATGATAAAATGTCCACATGGCTGTTTAAAACATGATAAAATATCCTCTTGGCTGGTTAAAACATGATAAAAGGTCCTCATGGCTGGTTCAAACATGATAAAATGTTCTCATGGCTGTTTAAAACATGATAAAATGTCCTCATGACTGGTTCAAACATGATAAAATGTTCTCATGGCTGGTTAAAACATGATAAAATGTCCTCATGACTGGTTCAAACATGATAAAATGTTCTCATGGCTGTTTAAAACATGATAGAATGTTCTCATGGCTGGTTCAAACATGATAAAATGTTCTCATGGATGGTTAAAACGTGATAAAATGTCCTCTTGGTTAGTTAACATGATAAAATGCCCTCTTGGGAGGCAAAAACACATGCTACAGTGCCCTCTTCAGTGGTGAGAACACACTGTAGGTGCCCTTTTTTTCGCCCTTGCCCTTCAGAAAGTCTATGCACACCACTGGCACTTCTACTATATACTATACTATACACATGTATTATTAATATACAAAATATGTTTTCTGTTATAAATGCGTAGACAGTGTTTTTGCTCCTGGAGCTCATCATATGTTCATATCTGTCTCCAAATGCACTCAGAAATGCAAAATAATCATTACCTCTCAGATGTATGCACTAAACACTGAATTGTTTTGTGCCTTCATGTATGTGCTGTATTGTTGCTGTTATCTGCTGCTGTAATCTGACACACAGGGTCACGTTTCACTGGCAGACATGGTAACATGATGGTTGAAAACAGCAGAAATAAGACACTCGGCTGCTGTCGACACAAGCTGCTTTACTGAGACTCCTTCTGAACCTGAGCTAACGGCCTCTGGGCTTCAGGACCAAACTGAGCTGCTCCATATGACAGCCCGATATGAGGAGGCTTTGAGCTGTAATGCTCAGATCCAGTTGGCAGTGCCTGGTGCATTATTCATCAGGGTCTGGTTGGATTTAGGCAGCTGGGAACAGTTTTTATTGACTGTACTGACCAGTTCACTGTCACTAATGAGGCAGTTTTTCTGCAAATAGTGAGAGTAGCATCATCCTCAGCATGATCAGTTTGTTTCCTGAGTGGTCAACTGATGAGCTGCTCTGTTCTCTGGAGAAGGCCTGTTTCAAACCCAACTAGATTCAAGCAAGCATGCATGTTCTGCTTGTTTAAACCAAGTCACTGTTAATTTCCAATTTATATTAAATCTAACCTCAAAACGTGGTTCTTCATTACCCAAGTCTCATTTAAGGTAGGCCTACATGGTTTAAGCATGTATAAGGGACCAGATTGGGGCAGCACGGTGGTTAGCACTGTGGTTAGCACTGTCGCCTCACAGCAAGAAGGTACCGGGTTCAAATCCCGGGCCCGGTGTGGAGTTTGTATGTTCTCCTCATGTCTGTGTGGGTTCTCTCTGGTACTCCAGCTTCCTCCCACCATCCAAAAACATGCATGGGGATTAGGTTAATTGGCTAAATTAAATTGACCGTAGGTGTGAATGTGAGTGTGAATGGTTGTCTGTCTCTATGTGCCCTGCGATGAGGTGGAGACTTGTCCAGGGTGTACCCTGTCTTCCGCCCTAAGACAGCTGGGATAGGCTCCAGCCCCCCCGCGACCCTATGAGGATAAGCGGTAGATAATGGATGGATGGAGGGACCAGATTAAAGGCAGGACCAGCATCAGCCTGGTCTAGAAGCCTCGGCAGTGAGGAAACATAAGTTTCAAACAGCTATCATGTTTTTTACAGCTTTCACTCTCTGGAAACTCTTCTGATAGTGGTGCACCTGACTTTAGGGCCAACAGATGATGTGAATTGGACAATAGACTACATGAAAAAAACATGAATATCAAGAAGTGGACAAATATCAGCGTCATAGAAACAGTCTGTTTCGTCTTTAATGACCTTCATCTTTTATTTTTTACTCTTTATCTAATAGAGTTTTGAGTGGAGGAGCGAGGTTCATTTGTAGCCTGCAAAAAAACTTGAAAGTATCATCTTAGTTTCAAGTTTAATTATTTGAGCTGTGTGTTTAAATGTATATATAGAAATATAGAGCAATGCCACATGCTTTTGACTGAAAAGCTGAAGGTGGAGGCATTCCTAAGGCTATGTGCTTTATATGCACCAGATGAGCAGACAGGAGTGAATCCAGACACACACACACACACACACACACACACACACACACACACACACACAACATGCTTTTCTGTTTAAGGGAATGAAGGCTTGGTTGGCAGCCTGAAGGGATTCTTACAGGAGAGGAGATGGACAGAGGCTCATCATGCCAGCCTGAACTGTGGAAAAGAGACTCTTTGGTTCTTGTTGTTGTTGAATGCATCTCTTTATAAAGCTGAAACACTCACCCATGGTTTCAGCTGACAGTTTCAAATAAATATTAAAGTACTGGAAAATTAACTCTTCATGAGGTTACACTGATTGTTGTGGTTTTGGCTGCATAAACTTATTTTGAAGGATAATAATGAGGGTCAGAAGATTGATTCTACTCATTCAATTTACTCTTCTCAAAGACTGCTACTGCCTACTACATTACACTGTCCATGATTACAGTGTCATCTTCAGGAGAAATTTGAAGAGTAACCCAGATGATGGCACCAGGTTCATCTCATTAATGATGCTTTTCTTCCCAGCACTGAATGGATATTACTCTTGCATAGCTCTTTGATTCTAAAATAAAATAAAAAATATATAATAATTTTTTATCTATAAACTTATAACAGTTTTTCTATATAATTGTTGTAAATATTTTTGTTCTTCACACTTTTATATAGTTTACATGTTTTGATAGCCAATGTTTTTTTTAGTCCAATGTAATAGTATGCCTTAATTTTTACCTTGTCTCTATATCAATTAAACTTGTCAGCATCAGTACTTTAACCTGGTGAGTCTGTGTTCTCTTTGGTTTCTGGGTATCAACACGGCACAAAACACATCTGTAGCACCACCTACTGTACATTTCATTTACTGCTTCCCTACCTTCAAGCATGTGGAGACATCAGAAACACCTACAGCTAGTTAATAAATAAATAAATTAGGGTGGCAAAAGTAATCAGTTGAAATAACACCTCAAAACATCTTTATACCTTTTGTTACATTGCAACCTTCACAAGAATTTTAGTGTGATTTTCTTATAAAACAACAGCCATAAAGTTGTGTCGTGGCTCTGTAGTAATACAGCTGTCACACTATGATGAAAGTTAACATTTAGACTCTGATCACTCATTTTTTTCTGAAATGTGAAATTTCTTAAATTTCAGGGGGGAAAAAAATCTTTAAATAATCACATGGATGGTGGAACACTTTTTTTCAAGGTGTTTCATGAACCAATTCGCATTTTTGTGGTCCTCCAACAGCTATATTCTGCAATAGCATTATGTGTTAACTGAAAATGTATATATATATATATATACAGTCATGGAAAAAATTATTAGACCACCCTTGTTTTCTTCAATTTCTTGTTAATTTTAATGCCTGGCTCAACTAAAGGTACATTTGTTTGGACAATTATAATGATAACAACAAAAATAGCTCATGAGAGTTTAATTTAAGAACTAAGGATTATTCATTTTCCATGGTTTTCTTGATAATAACCAAAATTACTTAAATTCTTACATCAATAGCTATGGCATTGTACCGCCAAAAACACTACTTTTAAGCATTCCATGTTTTCTTTTCTGTTTGCTTTAAACACATGATACACACAAGAGTTAATACTTGATTGCATAACCATTGTTTTTGATGACTGCAGCCATGCGTCTTGGCATGCTCTCCACCAGCTTCTGACATTGTTCTGCTGTCACAGCAGCCCATTCCTGTTGGACAAATTCAAACAAATTTTCTTTGTTTTTGGGCTTGTGGTTCTCCATTTTGAGTTTGATGATTTTCCACAGGTTTTCAATTGGATTAAGATCTGGTGATTGAGCAGGCCAAGGCATGGTGCTTGAATGTTGTGGTTCTCCATCCAGGCTTTAACTGACCTTGCCGTGTGGCAAGGGGCATTGTCTTGTTGGAAAATCCAGTCATTCGAGGCAGGAAAGAGTTTTCCAGCTGATGGAAGAAGACTGTTTTCAAGGGTAGTCCTGTACTTGACCTGGTTCATTCGGCCTTCACACAATTGCATTTGCCCTGTTCCACTCAGACTGAAACAACCCCAGATCATGACTGATCCACCCCATGTTTTACTGTAGGGGCAAGACAGTCTGGGTTGTAAGCTTCTCCAGGCTTCCTCCTAACCAGTAAGTTGGCTGGAGTGGGCATCAATTCAAAATTGGATTCATCACTGAAGAGAACCTTAGCCCAATCATCAACAGTCCAATCCTTGTGGTCTCGAGCAAAGAGTAACCGGGCCTTCCTCTGTCTTTCATTGATGAAGGGCTTCTTGCGTGCTCTGTGTGACTTCAAACCAGCTTCAACAAGTCGGTTTCGAACTGTCCTTGCCGAGCAAGTCACATTTCTCGACAGTGCCCACTCATTTTTAAGGTCCCTGGAGGTCTGACGACAATTCCTGACACAGGAACGGATGAGTGCACGGTCATCTCGTGGGGTAGAAAGACGTTTCCTGCCACGGCCAGGTAGCAATTTGGTAGTGCCATGTTCAGCTTGTTTTTTTTTGTTGTCATGAACGGCTGTCTTGGAGATCTTCAGTTTTTTCGCTACCTGTCTCTCACTCATGCCAATTTCCAGCAGTGCCAAGATGTCTGCCTTTGTTGCTTCACATAATTCTTTTGTTTTAGGCATTATGTGAGAGCCGACAACTTCAGAGTTGTGCTACGGCTTGAATGTAAGCAGGAAACCACTCTAGGCCTTTGCATGTGCAGTGCTGCTTGTGACATGAAATGGCCTCTTATATACCCTGGGAATCAATTAAGCTTAAGAATGTCAAATAGGACATAAAGTATTATGTGACCAGCTGCATTTTTTGTTGTGTTCATTGTATTATACGTTTAGTGGTACCAGATATTAGAATGAACAAGAAATTGAAGAAAACAAGGGTGGTCTAATAATTTTTTCCATGACTGTATATATATATATATAATATACATACGGGATATATAAGGCAACTTATGAACATTTAGTCCTCAGAGTTGATGTCAGAAGCAGGAAAAATGTTCCAGTGTGAGGATTTGAGGGAGTTTGACAATCAGAACCAAACAGTGATGTCTAGAGGATCAACATGAAGAAACATTACTCAATATGCCAGGACAACACTTTCAATCCATCTGTCACACATGTAAGTGGGCAGGGAATGTTTGGAGTGCAGCACAATTAAAACAAAAAAAACAACACAAGACAAAAAGTTATTTTTCCACATTTATTCTCCTGACACACAGACAGAAATTTACTCGTCTGCCTCTGACTCCTCGTCGTCCTGACTGATCTGGAAGTACCGCAGCTCGTACGTTTCCTTGTCTGATGCCACCACTCTCAGCCAGTCACGCAGGTTGTTCTTCTTTAGGTATTTCTTCGTTAAGTACTTCAGATACCTAGAGGGGAAGACGTGGGAGCTTTTAGTGGCAGAATATTAAGTTCTAAAAATGTAATTAGCAGGGGTTTTTCCCCATGGTTTGGTTTTTCAGTAAAATCAGCAGCAGTGTATCTTTGCTCACCTTTTGGAGAACTGCTTCTCAGACATGACATTTATCTTGTTCTTCATGCGGCCAACTTGGACAATGTTACCCAGATTCCCCGTCTTTCCATTGACCTTTATCCTCTCTTTGAGGAAGGTTTCCTGTTGGACAGAACACAGTGACGCACTAGGGAAGAGAACCCTAGTATATTAGGAGCTAGGGAAGGCAGCCCTAGTCCAGATGCAGGGTTAGCTGCTGCCAAATTTTAACCCTTTCATGATCTCACTTTGGAAAATAATCTGCCAGGAACTGGCTTTCATAGGATGTTTTTTTCATTTTTAAGTGAGACTTACAAAGTTGGCAGAGTCCAGAATCCCATCCTCCACAGGGTGGGTCAGGTCCAAGGTGAACTTCCAAGCAGCTCCCTTTTTGGCCTTCCTGCCAACAGCTGGCCTCTTCTGCTTGACCTGCGAGGGGAACAAACAGCAACAGGGTCAAAAACTTCAGGCTGGAGCAGTGACACACATCTGTTCACCCCTTTAAAGCCATCATTCTAGACTAACATATCCACAATCTAGTGGTTTAACAATAGATTTTCTAGTCTCACTATTATCATGTTTATTTCTGTCATTCACTGTTCCAGTGCTTTTAGTTAACAACTATCTTCAGAACATGCCCACTACTATGGTAGCTAGTAACTGAAACTTGAAGTGACACAGCCTCAAATTATTTATTGAGCACTATTACCTAAAAACCTTGGCAAACACTTTTTCTCAATTTTACAGGCACAGAATGATAACTAATATGAAAGCTATGCCTGACTGACTAGCGGACCTCAACTACACGAAGAATAGCAGCACACATAAGATTTATTACTTAATTGGAGTGAAACCACTAACGTCATATTAAACACCATTTATTCTATGACGATGTGTCTCCTGTGACGGACTAATGAATGGAACACGTGTCAGAAGACGTTCAAACTACTAGGAGCTAATGCTAACTCTGCTAGCTTCATTGTTTTTCTCGCTAGGTGCTCGTTTAATGGTCAGCATATAGCTCCAGACTTAAAGCTCTGCGTCGATTTAGTTGGAAATAACAGAAATAAGTGGAAAAGAGGTAAAGGAATCCACAAAAAAAAAGTAAATTCCAAGGAGCTGTCAGGACTTACCGGCGCCATGTCGAGAGCTTGGACGTGAAAGGAGGAACCGGAGGTGACGAAACAGTGACGTAGAGACGCCGCGTGGAACGTCCTTACCATATATGGTAACTCCAGTATCGCTATAGAAATAAACTCATCAAATCTGTAAAAAATCGCTCGATTAACGACCTTTAATGATTCTGGTCGCACCGCTGAATTAATGTCAGTGTTTCTCTTTGTGTAATTTTACGTATTACCAGGATACATTTAACTAATAACCAGTTTTGTCTAAAAACAAATGACGTTAGAAATGATATTTTGCCTGTTGTTTTAGTAGCCGTCTATGTTGGATGATGCCGGTCCAAAGGTTAACCACAGCTCAAACACACCATGATAATAAACCTGCTGATCCTGGTCAATCATTCACAGCCTGTTCTCTCTCACAATCCCTGCTCTGCCCTGGGCCTCAGCCCAGCTATTCTGCTGCATTTCTGTGAAACACGCCTGGTGAGTCAGAGAAACCAGAACTGCTCGATGGTTACACATGAATCCTTCTTTCCATCGTGTTGCCATTTGTGGCTCAGTGTGCAGACCTGCAGCAGTAAGCGGTTATGGTTACATCACTATCAGGGACATTCAGGCAGGGCGTGTCTTTAACTGAAAAGATGCTTCAACACAAAGTAACCAACATACATGTAAATGTGTATCCTGGAATTGTTATTCCAACAATAAACAGGCTCTTTTCCTCAGTAGCTTCAGTCAGGTCAGTCAAATAGATGTTCACACAATTAATCTATTGGCTTTTCCATGCTCTGCTTTTATAAACCCTGAACTCACAGGTTAGTCAACAAATTACATACTCAACACCAGCATTTATAATCCTAAGAGCACACCTCCAAACAAATATGTTTCTGTGAAAGATAAACTGAAATTACCTAAGCCACTCCAGTCTTCTCCTATTCTCCCAGTTTTACTTGAAGCCAATATGTGAGAGAAGGAATAATCTCATGAAAATGTATCTCAAGTTTACATTTTGTCCTGGGTGCTGTGGAGGAGTCAAAATGTCGATGTAATAGTCTTTTGCAGTGTTCAAGGGCCCATGTTTACCTGACCAGTGTTCAAGGTCACCTAGCTATGAGATATGAAAACACACTGCATGTGACCCTCACCACTGCCTTACACTACCTTACCACTGCCTGACCTCTTTTGCTTTGACTTAATTTTCAAAAAAGGATTTCAGTATTTTTTTTTAAATGCAAGATAACAAGTAAAACTTGCACAATAAATGCAGGAGCAGCTTAATAGTACATTTCAAATGTGCTTGGGCTTTTGCAGATTATACTTCGCTCCCCCCAAACCTACAGTACACACCTCCCAGCATGCTGGAGCATAAGTAAAATGTTCAACTTCGATGGATTATTGTGGCTACAATTTGAGTACTTTATGGGCACCATAATGCTACACTGACATCCTTACTGAACCTGTATGATTACTGTGGATATTAGAGACAGTAAACCAGACATAGTTTGCAGTTTTTGTCCATTTGTTTCATCGTTTTATTTTTTGCCATCTCCAGTCAGGTGACAAAGGCCTCGAGTGAACAAAAAGTTTGCAACTCTACCACCCTCCCCAACCCGATCGAGTCCATCAAAAGAAACACGCCTCACTGCAAACCGCCTCCCACATTACGGAGGCCCACACCGCTACACACTCATGACTCTCAAAACAAAATATACCACTCCAGTTGTATTGGGGGATGGCCTGGGGGCACTGGTGGCGAACCCTCCACTGCCCCGGTGGACAAGAGGTGCGAGTGCACAGCCCCTCAAACTTCTACACAGACAAGAGACTGGCATCACAAGGGTAAAAATCACTGAAGTTTGTTTCTGTTCTTCTGGGGGGAGGGAAAAAAAAAAAAATCTCTTTTCTTGGTTTTAGAGCTTGACATGCTGGGGTGGACCTCAAGTGCTTATAAGTGCTAGCCACCACCAATCCCAGCAGTTGGGAGAAAAGTGGACCTTATCGAGCCCAATCCACTCAGGAACCAGAGCAAAGGCCATGCTGTTAAGCGGTATGGCTGCTAAGGGACGGCCTAAACCAGAATTTAGCATCTACAGTACAGGGGCTACCCTCCCTCCCACTGCTTTAACAACTCAAAACTGCCCCCCTCCCTCTCCCTCTAAAAGGCTTTAAACCTGCTATATTCCAGAATATAAAAAAATAAATCATACAAAAGCTGAATCCCGTTGTTATTTAAACATTCAGGAATGTGAGTGGCAAAACTAACACTTTGAAGGCAAAAAATAAGCAGGAATGAGCAACTGATCATTTTTTTTTAAGTTGTTTTATATAAAGTAGATTACCAAACAAAACCTCAGAGATCAGGCAGAGGACCACGCAGCAAGCTGCGGTAGAGCTTCCCCAACAGCAATGAAAAGAGAAATGAAAAGGGAAGGAAAAAAAAAGAGATCAATGATGAGAAATCACAACAGAATGATTGAGGATGTCTGTGAAGGCCAACGCTTTGGTGATAGAACCAATGAGAATGCAAGAGACTGGTTGTGGGTGGTGCTTGTTGCCTGGGCAGCGAAGTCCGGCTCCCTATTTGCTGGCCAAGACCTTGGTAGCGACAGCACATTCCTCCCCCATGGCAGAAATCACGGTGACCTGCGGAGAGGACGCAACACGTCCAAATCAATCATCTGAAACTTCTCATGTACAGCTGAATTATCTCACATTTCCATGTGACAACTTCCTGCTCAAATCAGGACTGGGTCCAGTCTGGCTTCAAGACAGTAAATATTATCAATAATAACAGACATTTCCACTTCACCTAGAGATGCTAGTTATGCCACCAACAACGTCAAGAATTTGCATCGTTATTTACAGGTTTCAGTTCCTGGTGTTAGGCAGCATCACAGTTATGAAACCGGATTCAAAATGCCTACAACCACGCCACTGCTCTTGACCGTAAAATTATCCAATGGTTCATCACATCTGAATTTAATAATTAAGAAGCCCAGAGCTTTAAAACTCACCATGAATTCATCACCGGCTTCAAACTTTGCCTCGATTTCCTTGCCAATTTCGCTTTCAGGGACGCGCAGGTCCTCCCTGATGTCACCGTTGTCGCTCATCAAGGACATGTAGCCGTCATTGATGTTAACCAACTGAAAGGTGAGGACACACTGATATTTACATCAACAAAACTACTGCAAATGTTGTGCATTTTTAGTTCTCATGTAGCAGCCTGGTCCTGAAAACTTACAGCAGAAAAGGCACAGGACTAATTTCGTTATTGTTTACATCAACTATAATTATAACCTCTGTGTTCAACTGTAAAAAGTGCTGGTCACATATATTTGTGTTCTCTTGTTCATGTTGGAAGAAATCAGACTTTGAGGTGGGTAAACTTGATTAAATGCAATAAAACATATATAATATTGACTAGACGATGTATGATCAGATTAAGTGACCCATTTCTGACTGAAGTAAATTACCCAAATAACCAGCAGCTATTGAACTTTATGCCCAGGAAAAGTGACATTTGTATGATAAGGAAGTTCCAGAGGTTTGGACCGTCAGCGTACCTGGTAGTCTATCCTCTTGATGGAGGGGACATCCATGTTGTGGGTGGAAGGGCACATATCTTCATGCTTCTTGTTGGTGAAGATGTCAATGCCAACCAGGTTAACCTGCAGGAGAAATCATACGTCAGGTTAAGAAACCTTTGAGTTAGGTTTGAGTAAATCTGTGCAGATAACAAAAGACAAGACATTATGTTTATGAACACAGCACACAACTCAAATAAAAAAAAAACAATATGATGCGAGATTGTCAACCACCAAAATTCCCCTAAAAAGGTCAGCGGCACTTAATACACACATCTTTTAAACAGAATAGGGGATTTGCATTTAAATTCTTTAAATTTACACTATGTCATAAATTATTTGACAGTAACCATTAGTAAAAAATCTTTGCCACTGGTATAATTTTAATACACCATACTGCCACTTTACAGCTGTTTTTATTTATGTATTTATTAAAAAACTAGAGGGGGCTACATTACTGCTCCTTTAAAGATCATTTTACCTTGGCATGTCCGTGCTTGCCGGTCTTGGAGGTGGACATCTCAACAATTTTGCAGGGATGTCCCTTCAGCACCACATACCCGTTCTTACGCAGAGCAGAGCACTGCATGGGGTAGGTGGCGGAGGCGCCAGACTCGCCAGTCGTGAAGTCAAGATCGGGATCTGCCATGGTGCGATGGGTCAGCGGTGCTGCAGAAGACATTTACAGATCATTCACCTTTCCGTGAAGTGCACGAAATATCAATTTAGCACTGGAACTACATATCGAATACTTAAAACAGATACAAATTGTGGCAATCATGGTTATATTCTGAAAAGCACAGACTAACTCTGCGTTATGTGATTTATACATAAACCTGCTGAAATTCTCATTACAAACAGGGCTGGAAGTTAATAGGAATGTTTGTTAGTTGGATTTTATTGTGCAGCTGTCATCATTTAACCACTTAAACATTTATATATCTTAAATTGGCAGGACTGTTGCGGGCTAAATGTCAGTGTAAGGCCCTGAAGTGACCCAGGCTCTGCTCAGAGCCACCGCAGCCTCCACAGGGCCCCACTGTGCGGTTCAAGCGCTACCATGCGAACACATATCGCGAGATCTTGATTAAAGTGGTTTCCTCGTCTGTCCCGCAGATTAAACTAAATCCGTTCTGAATAATTAAATTCAAATTATAAAAACTTCAACTAAAAACACAACTTCATATTCATGTGGAGAAACGGACAAATGAACCGGCTCAACACGAGGCTGCGCCGCTTTAAATTCTACCACTAGTTTGTAAAGGTTAACAAACACCACCTTAAAGCACAACTTGGCGAAGCCATCATTTGTCGAGTTGCTAACAGAATCGAATAATATCTCTGTCATAACACCAAAGTCTTCGGGGGACTAACGGGAGTTCTTTTGGTAAACCCACATTAACTAGCGTGAGCAAGTTAGCTGGCCTGGAGTTTACAAGTGCATCAGCGCCAGATAACGGTACAAAGAGAGCTAACAATAACGGTACATACGCCAGCAGCTAACATTAATGTATATTTTTTCGGTTTAAACGACATCCGTCAAATTAGCACGCCTTGTTAGGATGCGATTATACTGCTAAGATGTTCATAAACCGGTCAACGTGCTCCGATGCTTCACAAATAGCGAGTTATCCGACTGTTTTAGCTAATGCGACGCTAGCATGCTAACGCTAGCGGTCCATTCAGCTCTGTCCAAATGAAGCACGGATTGACGCTCGGTCGACAGCAGCTAGTGTACAGACCGTTATATTTCTATGAACGACTTTTAAGACGTCTGACAGGACATAAGCCGCGTGTTCATATTTTCCGTACCCGAGGAAAACCAGACAATATCGCAGAGGATGACAAATGACTTCCACTGGCCACGCCACCGAAGGCCGCATGTCCCTCTGATTTAACCTGGTAACGTTAGCAGGAAAATGGGCACCCACACCGTGCCCCGCGACCGACTACATCTGCCGATAAATGGAACAAGTACTTCCACAGCGGCTCAAACTACTACACATATAGTGTTGTAGCTCTGAATCCGTTATACATTCACTTGAAAACCGTTAAGTTCTCCAGTAATTCTCCCCCTAAGGCAGAAACACGCGCATGCCACACTTACCTTCCAAGAAAAAGAGGACCGAAAGTGCGCACGCGCGGCCAACTTTACTGCAGCATCCGTAGATTGAGAAGGGAGGGGACGTTTATGTGTTCCGGGGGCGGCCTGGCAGAAAGGGATGCCAGGTCTGAGGCCGGCAAACATGGCAACCCATTCAGGACACCAATTACATCCACGGGGAACCAGAGGAGGCATAGGCGACTTCAGAGTGGGGACACCCTTTCTCACCCCCATTTCAATGAAAAAGAGCAAAAAAGAGTCCACTGGACTTGCTTGAGTTTTGTTTAAGATGTTTCTCCTCTCATCCTCCAAGAGGCTTCTTCAATTATAAATCACTAGTAGAGAGTCTGCTGGAAAACAAACACACAACAGAGACCACCAGAACATTATTTGTTTGTTTGTTTTCTGATCCAGTGGCTGGAATTTCTGAGAGGTGAGAGGTGAAACGTCTTCAACAAACCTCAAACAAGTCCAGTTGATTCTTTTATTAGTTTAAGCAAAACACTTTAAATAATAATTAAAACTGGCTAAATGTTATTTAAGTAAAAGTAGGCCTACCTAAGTATTAGCCCTGTAATGTAGTTAAGTAGCCTAGAGTCTGTAAATAAACGCATTTAGTTATTTGCCACTACTGGTGATAATGTTGTATTGAAATTGGAACAAATTGAAAAGATATCAAAAGTAATGATCTATGGTTTAAAGTAACCCTTGACTCAGCTGTAAAATCCATAATATCTTGATACTATGCTCAAAGAAAACATAAACATGAGATATCAAGCATAACTTTTGCTGTATTTGATTTTGTGAAACAATGAGACAATAATAAAGTTCATTATGTATTCTAAAAGCCATATAAATTGAGAAATTGTGTCAAGGAAGCTGCTTACATTCTTCTGAAGCAACTATTGGATGGATTTCCTAGAGGATGATTTGTAATAATCAGTTTGTCAAAAAGAATCCAGGACACCCTGCATTTGTTAACAACTTTTTTTTATCATATGCACCTGTTAATATGAATTAATAAATTGCAAGAACTTCATTAAAAAATCCTGCACAGTATTGATCATTTCCATCCCATTGTTTTATTAATGAGTACAAGTGATCGCCAGTGTGCAAGATTCCTTTTCATTCTGCAAACCTGTCAACTAGACTAAATAGCTGTCACACAAACCCACAGTGTAAAGAAAGAGAGTGGAGCAGGTGGTGTTGCTGTACAAGGAGAGGACATTTATTGTAGATTTTCCAACATCACAGATGTGTCTCACCAGATTGAGGTCGTCTTTTGACTGATTCCAGTGATCCAGACATGGTGAAAACATACACTCACATGCATGTCACACACCTGTGCACACACCTGCTCACCTACACACTCAGACACACACACTCACAGGCTGACAGCCATACATACGTTCACAGTCTTGATACGTACAAAAATTGAAATACAAATACAAATAATACCACAATAGAAACATAGTATTTTTTTTAGAAATTCTTATAGCTATGTTCTCTATTCTGTAGAAAGACAACTAAGCTTTAATAATTGAACATTATTTTTTGTCTTTCTCTAAAATGATCAGTAAGATATAATGAAAAATCTTACAGTATATATATCATTTTTTAATCTATGGTTTCTCACACTGATCCTGCCTCCTGACCTTTATTCATAGGGTGCTGATTGATGCTAACACCCAGCACATGTAAAAGACTTCAGCCTGTAGTGCCTACCACATCCTTTGAGATCAATGAACAAGAAAGAAAAGAAATATCAAGTAAAAGCTGAACCACTTTCGTCACTCGCAGCCTGATCGCAAACCCACAAACATAAGTGTTTACAGAGACCATCGTCAACGGGTCGAAGCCAGCAAAAAATAAAGAACATCCTCCAAAGTGATGCTGAGCCGATGTGCTCACTCTGGTCTGAGCATCAAAAAATGCCTAAAATACAAATTCAATGGTAAACACATAATCACCCAGTGTACAATCATGATTCAACTGACTCGTGAGATAAAAGCCCAGATTCCATGCAAAGCTCTTACACTTTCATAACTTCCACTTTACAGCTCAGTGTTGTGAGAAAAAAAAATGCTTCAGGGCTCCTGTAGAAGGTTTGACTGTGCAGCTTCTACAGTCAGACCAGTCTGTGTATTGCCTTAAACTTACAGTTCATAACAAGTGACAACAGGTAAAACATGTATGTCACCATGCAAAAAATGTACAACTGAATAAACAGTGATGAGAAAGAGTTGCAGTGTTAACCCAAACCAAACTTTTGTGTAAGCCTTCGCTCGGCTCGTTGGTCACGAAAAACCCTCCAATGTGAGAGAAACTACTAAACGGACAGACAAAAAAACCAGACTTACTTTTTTCTTCAGTGTTCTCACCTGTTTTGCAAAATCTGTCCTTAACATCAAAGTGAGTATTTACACAGGTGCAGTGTACACAGAACAGCAAGGACACAAGAAGGTGGAGAGAACAGCGGGCAGAAACTACTCAACCGAGTTCTTCTTGTGAGAAATGGTGTGAAGAGTTTCGTTATTGTGTTGCTGTTGCAGTGATAATACAATATCTACAACCTTCCTTCCCCTACCAGACACCAGACAGAGTAGCCGCGGTGGCTGAAACCAAGCGTGCAGCATCCTCAACTCCGAGTAAAAAATGTCTCTTTTCCCCTGACGCTTGTTGATCTTCTGTAGTAGTCGTTCTCCTGAAGGGGAAGATATTTCAGCAACAGCACTCAAAATGAGTGTTCACACTGTGAGCAACAATGTCATCAAGTCCGCTCCCTTCCGACAGATAGATTAGAGAGCAATGACCAGGGAAACGGTGATCAGCTTTCAACGGATTCATTCTGCTTCATGGAGAAGATTTGTGACAGCGCTAAGAAGACACCCTTAAGGTTTTGCTACAAGATGTTAGTGGAGAAAACACCCTTTATTGACACTTCAACTGGTGTAACCTTGAGATGATTTTTTTTGCAGATGTAGCATTAAAGTAGCTTGGTTTTGGTTTGTACATGTGGGTCATACATTACATACATTTACAGACCACTGTCTGGATTCATGACCATGTTTTTCTCACAGTTGTTGTCTAAAAGCAATCCAAAATGACTTTACTTAATGTCTCAATAACATTTGGCCAGAAGTTAACTTTACTGCCAGTGCACTGTCTGAGCAGCCTGGTGATGTTTTCCAGAGGCCCATTCATGTTCATCCACAGCAAAACATTTTTGCTTACAAAGAAAGCTAATAATTCTTGGGGTAGAAAAACACAGCTTAGTGTGTGGGCACAAGGCCAAATGAGTTTTCACACCAAATCAGCTACTGCAGTGATTAATGCAGGGGTGTGTGGCATTGTGGGAGCGTAACGGCCCATTAACACCAAATGACTTCATGACAGTACAGCTCTGGATCAGCGCTTATCTGGTTATGGATGTGGCCGTTTCTCCAACAGCTGATTCTGCGACGATCCCCACAGCTGCTGTACTAACATTCAAACCAATGGGAGGACTGGCACTGGAACAAATGTTAGTGTGGATGAACTGAGATGCCTGCAATGTGATTTTGGTTCAGCCCAGAGTGACTTTTATACTGAGACACTTCAGTTCATCTCAAACCGCTGAATCCAGGTCAGTGGCAATGTAAAGTTGCCTTCTTGTACTGATGATACCTAAATAACCAATACAAATGATTGGATTCAGCTAACCAACACGCAAGAGTCGAACGACAAGTCCTACCCACAGTGTGAACACCCTGTGAGAAATCATTAATGTGCTACACAGAGAGCTTCTCCACAGCTCCCCATCCAATCAAATGGGGAAGTCAAAGGCTACTCGGCATCATGTCAGTGACCTTTAAAGTCTGGATTAAACCCTTGAGGACCATCACCAGCTTGATCAAACTGTCCACAGGGAAGGCAAAGGCATCGGCCACTGTCAGTGTGTGGAGCCACCTTTGCCCAGAAGGCAGTGACACCAGCCATAGGCCTGCAGAGCCCACTACAGTTAGAGGATGGGGAATTCCTCCAGTTGATCAATTATCAATCGATCAATTGCTTACACACACACGCGCGCACACACACACACACACACACACACACACACACACACACACTATCCTCCTGTCACCCCTCCCTCCTGATGTCGGCCGATGTTCAGACTGAAGAAGAGGGGGGTTCTGGGTCGAAGGAGCAAGGTTACCAGTTCATCATGGAGCTTCTGTTGAGGGTCATGAAAAAGACCTGACTGCTGCCGCCTGAACGCACCGAGGCGAAGAAAACCTGCAGGAGGGAGATGCACACCCTTTTAATTACGAAGACAAGTGAATAAATGAATATAGAAGGATGCAGCTGTTATTCCACACGTCAGCTACATATTAATAAAAACATGTCAACAGAAGTAACACATCAGACTCTGCATTGTCACACAGATTGTGTTGCCCACTTTTGCAGTTTACAGCATACTTACTGTATGTTAGCATACTTATGTTCTTATAGTTTTTGTAGATTGTATGTATATTGTTATTTGGACTGTTGGTTTTGCACTACACTGCATTTTTGCACTATTCTGCACTGTATACAGTAATTTTAACTATTCTAAATCTCCTTACTTTTTCCCACTGTGTATTGCAACTGTTGTGAAAGGATTTTTATCATATCATCCATTCATTTTCTACTGCTTATCCTCTCATAGGGTCTTGGGGGGGGCTGGAGTCTATCCCAGCTGTATTAGGGTGAAAGGCAGAAACAACCCTAGTCTTAACCACTTGCTCACTGCAACACTGTAGCTTAGTTACAGAAGGAAAGTGTGATAAGATCAAAATGAAAAGGTTCAACTGACAGGATAATCCATTAGGTTGGAAATGCTTTGAGAGAAAAAGAAACTCACTTTATCGTTCCTCTCTGACAGGAACTTCAGTCGCTGAGCTCGCTTATGCATGAAAACTCCGTCGAGGTGTCCCGTCTCCACAGAGCGGATCTCAATGGCCTTCTCTCCCCAGCCCATGATCTGGTTGGAGTGGATGTAGGCTGCAGGGACAGGAGAGGGTGCACACACACACACACACACACACACACACACACACACACACACACACACAGAGGGGGTTGGACAGGAGAAGACTCAGCACCAGTCTCACACCCAAGCCAGTCACACATGGAGGCCTGCTCGCCTCACCTCCGGGAGGAAATTATTGCAGCAGTTTCTGGCTGATCTGAGCGATCGGGACATCTGAACTCTTCGTGTTGCGTGGGGAGAGATGCTGCCAGAGCAACACGGGAAGCATGACAGCGGTCTGGGTTTCCATTGATGTTGATGTCACTATGTGATTAAAGTCTTTGACCGATGCTAGTGCTCTGAACTTTACAGCATTACATGAAGATAAAGTGACAGTTGATATGGCTTGATTTTTTTGCTGTAGCTGCTTCACAATAGAGTCCTTCCAGTGGTTCACGAGTTGGAAACCTTTAACCTGAAGCATCGGCAGCAGGAAACTGGTTATTATTCGCAGCTTTTTAACACAGAACTGCAAAGAGAACAAATCAGCCTGGGAACATTGTGTAATACATGTGTATTCTCTCTGCAAAGGTCTAAGCCAATTTGATTGGAGGCCATTTCATTTGCAACTGCATGGCTTGTGAGCAAAGGAATGCTTTGCAGAGCCACGACTTAAGTGGAAAAGGGTCAACAGAGAGGGTCCAGCTGCCACTGAGGTGCACCTTCCTAAAGTCCAGTGGAAGGACTGTTTTTGCAACAGGGTTCCTTTTCGTTGAGGAAGGGGATCGACCAGCAGCTCATGTGCCGGACA